>OX463756.1:131468945-132869214 GCA_949824845.1 Rhingia rostrata
CCGAAAATTTCCGATTAGGCTCTGAAAATAATTTATAAAAATCTGGAATTTCATCAAAATCTATCTTCAGCTATGAAGTACATTTTTTGATTTGTCTATTAACAAAAGTCAAAGGGTTTTTGGGATAACACCGTATACATGTGGGGTTCATATACTCCATTGCGTCTAAAAAAGTGATCATGTGTTTGGGAGTTCTTTACCGAGGGTGTGATTGGATCGCATATATTCGTTGATGAAAACGATCGTCATGTTACAGGTAATGGACGTGGAAAGACTATTTTTGGTAAGAATTTATGGTCGTAACATAAGTGATATATGGTTTCAACAAGATCTATTGAAGTGGAACTTATGTAATCGTGAAGTTCCGCAAAAAGCCACCATAAACATGCAATTAAACGCCGTTGGCTGCTGAAATTCGCCGTACGGAGTTGGTTTTAAATTGTTGGTCCAATTCTTTGTCGCAAGAAATATGTGCGATATAAACAAAAGCGGTAATTTAGCAATGCTTATTCAGAAATAAAAAAAATCTTTGAAATCTCATACAATGATTGACAATTTTTAGGGCACAGCAGTTCATTAATATATTTTACATGCACAATTGTCTTGCCTTTAAACTCAATTTATTAGTAAACTAACATTTGATACAAAGTATTTTTTGGGTATTTGTGAGACCTCGATTTCATTGACAATCTGAAGCGCACAACTCTGACCTTCTGAGTTTTATGTAATTTTGTTTATAACTAGTCTGGTGCATAACTTTTACCCCCCACTGTCGAAAAACAATTTAATTTCACTGAGAAAAAAAAGTTATTTAAAAAAATACATCAACCTGATTCAGCAACAAGTTATGCGGAAGTACTTTTACACCGGCTTTTTTTTATTCTGCTCATGTTAACACTCATCTTGGCCTTGTTCCGAAATAACAACAACAAATAACGACACAAAAAAACAGGTAAATCCCTTCAAAAAGAAACCCCATAAAACACACATCTCCTATGTAGGGCACAAAGACCTGATACTTCTTTGATTTTTGGGTCATCAGAAGAACCTCGACAAAACCCTGCCAAACTTGATGTCAATTTATACGAACAAACATTTTGTTTTCTCCTCCTCAGAGATCCTTTTGTGCGTTCCACGATCAAGATTGACTCATCGCATGGAATACCTAATGAACCACTTAGTACAGGGTGCTTATAATTGCACTAGTATCTGCAGCAGTGTTATCCGAGGTTTCGCAATTTAATATTCATGTTGCGTTCGGTATGTGAAATGTTCGCACGATCACTTGAATGCGCGCGTTCGCCATGATCGTTTTTTGATTGATGGCCAACTGTCAGGCTGTGTTTTGGGTTGTGGCTGTGATTAGTGACAAGAGGAGGCTAGTAGTCGCGGGTTATCTTCAAAGTAAAAATCGCTCGAATTTTTTGTCGAATATCTCGTAATTTACTCATGGGACAGCTGGAGAGGTGTTTTTTTTTTTTGTCAGCTTTTGTATGATTTACGATCGGAGTTGTAGTTAATTGAATTATTAAGGAAAACCGAGTGTGACTTGGAATTGCAATTGGTATTTTATTTTTGGGAAGTGGAGAATGTGTAAATAATTTATGAGTCAATCGGGGGGTCACTTTGAAATGAGTCTATAAAGCTTTGTGAGGCTTCACGGGGCATTGACTTGGGAATAGGCTTTTGTCATGGTTTGTGAATGATTAGCTATTGGGGGTAATGTATGACAACTATTACTGAAAGAAACCTAAAGTCATTCTAATTCATTGAAAACCGGTTGAAGTCAAAAAATTCAATCTGTTTGCGAAATTTCATTACTTTTGGTTAAGAGAATGATATTACTTTACAAAAACATTCGAAGATTGTTTAATTGATATGCAATCACTGTCAGTTAAAAAAAAGTCGTTAGAAGTAATCGCATTTTAATTTATTTTTTCCGTGAGATGGTGGAAATCTTCATAGACATGATGAGCACGTGCCTAAAGTAGTGTAAGAATTTAACTCACTAAAACCACTACCCCTTTTGTATTTGTATAGCAACTAAGTATGCGACTTATCTAGCAATTTTTTTTATCAAGAGTAATGAATGTTTGGCAGGTAACTTTCCTGCTTTTTCCGCAATTTATAGCGCGGTTTGTTATTATCGGGCCAAATCTAAGGGCTTAATTCTGTGAAGACGCCGCAATAAATTTGTTTTGTCAAGAATTTTGACGACCGTTGTATTAACGTGTCCCAATAAACGTTTTTTTATGTCTGCTTGCAATTTTTTTTGTTACATCTTTAGCCGTGGGAACACCCAGATCTCTGCGAAGATCTTCATTCCTTATATACCACAATCGGAAAAATCGTGCAAAACTTTGAGCAAACTCGGTCTGCAGGAGATGTGAAAACACCAGTGCATGCTCGTACAGCTCGTAGTGTAACTGAAGAGCCGTCCACCTAAACTCGACGTCGTGCCCAATAATTGCACCTCTCACGTTCGTCGTTGATGAACATTATGCATAAAGACTTGCATTTACACGCTGGGTCTGCAAGGTGCAATTGACTGAAGAACTAAAGCCTCTTGATCATTTCAAGCGTCGTCGACAATGGTCAGAATGGTGGCACGAAATGGCAACAGTGGATGATCAATTTTAGAAGAAATGTGTGATGAGGAACATTTTCACCTCAGTGGATTCGCCAACAAGGAGAATTGCCGCATTCGGGCGAATGATAATCCAAGAGTGATTGTCGAAAAACCAATGCACCCACAAAGAGTGGGTAACATCGGCCCGTATTTTTTTTTCCAAATGAGGCCAGTCAGGGAGTGACTGTGAATGGTCTTACCGAACGAACTTTTTATGGCCCAAATCGGAAGATATGGATGTGGATGATATGTGATTTCAACAGGACGGTGCCACTTGCCACACAGCTAACGAAACAATGGCTCTTTTGCTCGACAAATTCAATGCCCGTGTTATCTCACGTGGTGGCGATGTCAATTGGCCACCAAAATTATGTGATTTAACACCGTTGGATTTCTTTCTTTGGGGTTTTTGAAAGAAAATGTGTACTTAGATAAGCCAGCAACAATTCAAGAGCTGAAGGATGAGATAATTCGGCACATTACCGGCATAGAACCTCAATTATGCCTCAGCGTCACTTGGACCATCGGATCTAGGTGTGCCGCCTAGTTCGCGGAGGCCATATGGCCGATATTTTGTTTCATACATAATTGAACCATACCAATATTATCATAATAAAAAGAAATGACAATAATTTCCTAAATAATTTGGGTTTTATTTAAAATCAACATCGGCCCTTAAAATTTGACCGCACTTTATAATAGCTTAAGCTTAAGCTTCGAATATTTTCCGAGTTACCAGTACAGTTCTCTGTATATATTTTTAAGTTCCTCACATTTCTTTTTTACATGCGACTTCCATTTTAATTTTGCATCGAGTGTCATTCCGATATATTTCGCTTCATTTCTAAAAGGGACTCGAACCGTATTAAGAAATACTGGCAAATTGTTTGTCCGTTTAGACGAAAAATCTTCATTTGCTCTTGTTGAGTGCAATCCGTCAGGACTTTGTCCATTCATTTACCTCATTAAGCGCGTTTTGTAATTTCATATTGCTTCCTCTATTGTTGTGCCAACTGCTAGTATAGCTGTATCGTCAGCAAACGTGGAAACTATTGTATCGTTTGTTTGTGGGATGTTTGTGCAAATAGGAGGTACAAGAGTGGTCCAAGGACGCTTCCTTGGAGTACTCCTTCCAATATTTCTTTGAACTCTGAATTTTTTTTCCAAGTTTCACACGGAAGAGTATTTGCTCAAGATACGAGACAAGGATTTCATATAATTTAACAGCCAGAACTTGTCTTAATAGGTATTGATGGCCTGTATACCAGACCTTGTCAAAAGCTTGCGACACGTCAAGGAATACGGTTGAGCAAAATTTCTTTTCTTCGAAAGCTTTCTCTACATCAGTAATACGATGAACTTGGTCCACAGTCGAATGTTTACATCTAAACCCAAATTGATGGTCAGGTAAAATGCCTTACTGATCAATAATGGGGTGTAAGCGACTTAGTAATATCCTTTCAAAAACTTTTGAGATTATTGGAAGAATTGAAATAAGTCCGTAAGGTTTTATTTCATTCGTTGATTTTCCCGATTTGAGAACCATAATCACTTCCGCTACTTTCCTCTGTCTTGGTATGTATTCTAATCCAATTGTAAAAAAATGTAGAGGAGCATTCTAATGAAACATAAATTAGAAGGCTAAGGTCTTCCAACCAATCCCATGATACGAATAATGCAGATAAAGCTTTGTTCGTGATGGGTTTTTGTTTCGGTGGCGTATGGAAACACGAGACAATATCTGTTTAGCTGTTTCAGGACTTTAAAATAAAGACCACCAACAAATGGGGTGTGTTTCGAATGTTTTTTTTTCGAATTTCATTAAAAGTTTACCGTTTCTTCAAAGAAAATGTCAAAATAAGTTAGCATTGCCTTATTCGCACACACACAATCCACAAAATAAAATAGTGAGCCTCAAACTACAACTACGTTATCTTAGACTTTCGAAAGCCCATTAATAGTAAAACCAAAAAAAAAAACCTCAGATTTATGACAAACACATAAAAATCACCACCCAATGGATGTGAATGTAATTATTTACTACAACCGCCAATTTCAATTCACAGACACACGCAACAAATTGACCCACATTATCGACGGTGGTTACTACCAATTTGGTGGTGTTAATTTTTAAAAGCATTCATTTGGTAACAGATTCGCTTTTGTCGGCTCAAAATTAAAACCAATTACGCGTTAAGATATAATTCTGATTTAATGGACTACGGTCATAGGGGCGAGACAATTAAATTAGAAAAATATAACGCGAGGTGTTCCACAAGGCGGTCATTTCAGCGTGGTGCTTTTCACTTTGGTAGCGGCTTTTACTTTTCATTTCCTTTGTTGCTGCAGTATTCATGTTTTTTATGGTCATAAACCCTAACTTACATGATGTTTTCATTACTCTGTTTGCTTTTTTGTGTAATATAATCTGAAAGATACTGTTTATCCCTTGTGAACATAGTGTAGGTACATGTATGTGCGGTTGCAACGTTTTGTTTTAGTTTCTTTTGATCGTCATTCGATATTCGATAGTATGCCTGTATGTTGATATGTGTGTTTGTTTTTTTTTTTTTTGCTTCTGTCAGAAAGAAGGCCTACATGTTTGACATATCCTACTCGCCGCTTTATTATGCAAAGCTTGAAAAAGGTTTTTGGGTTTCCTTTGTTTTTTTTTTGTTGCTATTTTTTGTATCCAGTCAATGTCGGTTTTGTGGGTATTTAATTAATTAGGTTGTTTTTGTCGTTGCGGTTGACTTGAATTCCACAGTGACGAGGGGTGGCGGACTTGTATCCCTTTATTTTGTGCAACTTTGAGATGAATAAAAAGAGAAAACTTGTTTGAGTAACTTACTGAATTGAAATTCACTTTCGATTGACTGACACGAGTATCTACATCTCATTTATTCGACATCATGAAGCGATGTGAGAGATAAAGACCTCCTAGTCCCAACTTTGTTGTCAAATTAAATGCAAATTATGTCGAAACGTGTCGTTCGGGCGTGTGTACAGCTTGAATGGCAAAAAAAAAAAAAACTCCTACACTACGCAGTGGGCGTGCAAAGCAAGTAAAGTATCTGCACATCGATAAGCTTAATATTCGAATGCAAAACGTTCAATCAGATTTCACTCATTGAGTGTCTGAGCGTACGTTGACAGTCTCATCGGAAATTGTTCCTCCCCCCGAAATTCCTCGTCTAGTCTTTGTAGGAAAATGAAAGATATATTTGCAACTATCAAGCCCACTTAAAGGCGTAATAAATCGGATTTTTTGTTTTTTTTACAACAAAGTTGCAATCAAGGTAGTGAACACACACCATTATATTGGCATATTGGCAGCCAGCATATACTATCACTCACTCATTGCGTTTTCAATTTCAATGGAGGTCAGCACTGTGCAAGGCTGAGCTTTACACGGAATTACTTGTGGAATTACGACACTCAAACATAACATAAGCAAAATGAGATACAAAATTTTCAAGCCTCGAGCTTACACCAGCGTTCAATTGGTGGACAGGTAATGCACTTGAATGCGGATACGCCGCTTGGTCATTACGGTGACAGTGTGGGGAAGAAGACTAATGAGAAACCATTTCAGTGTTTCCCTTCTGGAAGGCGTTTTGATGATGAATTTGAGTGTCAAGGGAATCCTCTGACGAGGATAAACTTTGTGGGGGGATTTCGCCTTTGTTTCGTTTAGATTATGCCATGCGTACTTTCATCGGATAATCTTTATATAAATCTTGTTAATTGACTAGAGAAGCCATTTTCAGATACTAGAAGTTACAGATGAAGTAAGAGAAAATTCTCTTGCATTCTACTAGAATTGTCTGAATTGATAATTAGCCTACCCCTCTCTTTTCTTAAATCCACTTAGCTAGCCTAGTTATAACAAGAATCATATAGAGTCCTGGCACAAACTGTCACTAAGTCTATTAAATTTATTCATAATTCATGTCAAGTGCAAACTCTAACGGACAAACTTATTCTTGGAGTCGTTTAACATACACGAACGCATTTAGCAAAGTTGGTAAGATATTGGAATTGCTGAGATACTTACACTTCACAAGAATTGATGAAACTACTTCAACAGTGATTCAAATAACACGTAAAAATGCAAAGCACCACGTACACTTCGAAAATAATTTGTGTGTGTCAAAATGATTGAAATGACACACGCACATGAGTATGCATATCATTACTTACAACGATTCAATATGTAAGCCATCATATATAAGCAAAAAGGATTCATCGAGATGCAAATCGAGATGTTCGCAATGAGCAACGTATACCTATGTAGGCTATCACAAACGTATCAAAAAATCACCACTGCGAGCCGAACAGCTCAAACCACACACCAATATCAAAGCAATCACATACACACGAAAACATCATCACGGCAAGTCATACTGCTCGAATTAGGCCACGCACCTTGACTGGTCGCTGCAGTCAGTAATTGGATAAACTATTGACTTAACCTCACCACTCTGCCAGTTTGACACCACTTTGACAGTTGATCTGCATGAATATGCATACGATCAAAACGACTCAAGAATTGATATCATTGTGGTTCAAGGCGTTACTCAAAACTGTTGGAAGGAAGATTTTAATTTCTGATTAATCACATTTCTGAATGGACGGGTACAGCTACAATAAATGCTTAACACCGACAGATCCTTTCTTTCCAAAGTTTAATGAATGAAATGTTGGCGAACTGCTGTGTCAACATGGCGATGCTTCGTCACCCTTATCTCATCCAATAGTAAGGATATGTCGAACGAAATTTGAAGATCACATTATTTTTTAAGGGGCATGTTGGTAACTTACTTACATAAGTGGCGATACAGTCAGGAACAAACCTGGGCCTCAACCAACATGCCTCTCCAATTAGCCCGATCCATATCTAACTGCCTCCAGTTGCGCACTTCAAGTTGGTTTAGGTCGGTTTCTTCTAGTGCGCGCCACTTAAATCGAGGTCTTCCTCAACTGCTGGGAATCGAAGACTCTGAGAGCCGAAGTATTGGTGTCCATTCCTTCTACATGTCCTAGCCATCTTAAACATCCAATGCGGAGTTTTTTTTTGGCCTTTTGCATGTCGCTGTACCGCTCGTATAGTTCTTGGTTGAATCTTCGTCTCCAAAGCACGTCAACGCAAACAAGACCGAAGATACTTCGAAGAATTTTCCTCTCAAATCGACCATGCTTCAGCTTCGTAGAGCAGGACTGGGATGATCACGGTCTTTTATAAGATCTTCTTAGTAGTTCGAGTGAGGGCTTTACTACGGAATTGCCTTCTTAGCCCAAGGAAATAGCGGTTGGTAAGAATAATTCTTCGTTTAATTTCTGACGAGATGTTGTCGTCAGAGTTAATAGCGGAGCCGAGATGGACAAAGTCCCGTACTACCTCGATGTTATATCTTTCAATGGTAACGTTCTGTCCAATTCGTCGACGTTGTGTGTCCTTTCGTGTTGACAGCATATACTTCGTCTTGCCCTCATTTACTGCTAAACTCATTTTTGCCGCTTCCTTCTCCATACTAGCAAACGTGGCTATGACAACACGTTTGGTCCTGCCAATGATGTCAATATCGTCGGCGTATGCTTGTAGTTCTACCGATTTTGGAAAATTGTGCTTCTGGTGTTGGCTCGGGAGTTTTGCACAATCCTCTTAAGAATCAAATTAAAGAAGTCACATGGAAGCGCATCGCCTTGCTTAAATCATTTTTTGGTGTCGAACGTGTCGGTGAGGTCCTTTCCGACCCTGATGGAGCAGCGAGAAGTCTCAAACGGACGAGTTTGGGCGGTATACCAAAACTAGACATGAATCTGTATAGTTCGTCTCTATAAATGCTGTCGTTTGCAGCTTTGAAATCGATAAATAGGTATTGGGTATCGATTTGGACTTCTTGGATTTTTTCCAGGATCTGTTGAAGTGTGAAAATTTGATCGGTTGTGGACTTTCCTGTCCTAAAACCTTGCTGATAAGGGACGATCAGGTTGTTGGTAAACGTTTTCAGGCGTTCACATATTACGGCAGATAAGATCTTGATGTTGAGCAGACTTATGCCTCTGCAGCTGGCATAGTTTAGAGGGTCTCCTTTTTTATGGATCGGGCAAACGATGCTGAGGTCTCATTCTTGAGGCATACTTTCTTCTGACCAGATTAAGCTTATGAGTTGATGGATGTTACTTACAAAATCATCTCCGCCGGCTTTATAAAGCTCGGCGGGAAGGCCGTCATTTCTTTATAAAGCTCGGCGGGAAGGCCGTCATTTCTGGCAGCCTTATCTTGAGTGTAGATATTGCTATCCTCCCTTCACTCAGGTAGGGTGGTTGGCATTTTTCGCTGTAGTGGCCAATATTGAATGGTTGGTTCTGCCTGACAGCAGAATATTGCACGTCATCGCCGTTTATCAGTCTGCAGAAGTGGTTCTGCAATATCCACAGCGTCGACTGTGTCTCAACTACGATATTTCCTTGTTCATCTCGACAGGATTCTGTTCGAGCCTTGTAACCTTGGCATTGAGGTTCTACACTTTGGCGAAACTTGCGAGCGTCATGTTGATTCGGTCACATTATTTTATTTAATAATTGACCCTTCGCTTGTTAAATGTATAAGTCCTTAATTATAACAAAACAATTAAAAAGAACCCGCATTACTAAATAAAATGGTCATATGTTTATGAGAAAACGTCAAATGCATTTTTGATTCCACAATAATATGTCATAATACGTCCAATATGTTAATAACATAATTGCATGTTATGTCGCCGCAAACTGTCGATAATTCATGTCCATGAATTCGCCACGATGGTGTCAAATTGAGGCTATTAAAGCTTGAACCTGTTTTTTTTTAAACCAAGTGACAGGCAGCTACCGGCTAGTGTGAATATTCCCTTAGGCATTTTTCAACAGATTATAAATATGTTCTACAAATACTCACGGCGCATCAAGATTTATTCATGACTTGACTCGGGAACCACAACCAAACCTGAAACACCAAACAACTTTAAAGCCCAAACAAGCATAATCTCATATTACACAGAAATATAGCAACCTGTCAGAATTAAAAAAAAATTCACAAACCTTACGCGTATTTGACAATTGATAAATTTTCAAATGTCAATCAGTCGGCACTTCAACCGTTCAACTTTTGATGTGTTGACATTTAATCATTGTGGCGGTGAATTTACAATTTCTTGGCCGATTTTTCTTTATGCGGCTTAAGATTGGATTCGACAGTGAAAGAAGTAAATTATTTGTTGCAAACATTCATTTAGTCATACGACTGACGGAAAGTGCATTGTTAATGATTCAAAAATATAAACGTATAGATGACAGTTGATCGATATAGAAACGTCAATCAGGCGGCACTTCAACTGTCAATTGTCAGTGTTGGTATGGGTTTTCATTCGTTTGCACATTAAGGTGTTATGCTGACGGGGTATTGTGTTTTGTGTGAGTAATTTGGCGCGTTAAGTGTGAACATTATTAAGAAAATATTCGCATCGATGATCATTTTGATATTAACGCAAGGGATACCAAATATTTGGTTAAATTGATTAATGGAAGTAATTTCAGGTGAAAAGTTACGAGGATTTTCTTTTTTTTGTGGCTGATAGTGACAAGGTAGTACCAATCGTCAAGAAAAGCTCACCTACACTCAGCTGTTCGGATTCGGCATAAAACAGGAGGTCTCGTCATCGTAGGTCCTGTTGCAATGCCGATCCTGTTGCGTCAAAAAATTGTATATTTTTAGTGATAATGACTTTGTTAATTTAGTGGTCTAATAATAACTAGTTTCTGGTAGCTCGATCATATTTGAAAAAGTTATGCATTGGTTCCTATCGTCAGATGGTTTAATTTTTGCAGATTTGTAAACTCAAGAGATATAAAATATCCGTTAACAAGATATGAATCGCTATACTCCTAAAGAAGGTGAAATCGTTTCAATTTTTTGCATAATAATTGGTCGGTGGTATCAACTGGGCAAACGCTAAGACATGTAGCCGCTCGTATGAATGCGAGATGAGTAAACTACTACAACAGGTATCTCTTGGTTGGTTTTGATGAGCGTTGATGACGTAGGTAAAATAAATTCGCAAATCCGGTACTGGTGATAGTCAAAAGATGTACCCCTAGCAACACGTGCATACCATAAAAAGCTTCCAGATTTCACTTAAACCAACGGACGTAAATAAGTTACAAGGGCGTACAGTGTCTGTCTGTCTGTCTGCCTGTCATACATTTATGTAATCTCCGCATAGCTTCTTTTTCCAACACTGCCCCTCGATTATTAGTCTAAATAATTGTAAACTGCGACTACCACCAAGCCGCAGAGAAGTAGAGATGGCGGAATCAGTGACTGTCATTCACGGCCTTTGCGCTCTTAGATCTAAGATCTAAGCTTCCATACAAACTTCCACATATGCGAGAGCAGTGCCGATAACGACTCGCCGAAGAGTTCTTGTGTTCGGAGAAGTTTGGAAATTCGGAGCAAACCACAACCTGCAGTCATCAAAATACCAGCGAGCTCTAAAGATATTACATCACCGAAATACACGAAAAAGGGGCGGTTGTAGATCGGAGTTCTAAAGCATCCTGTAGTCATCAAAAAACCAGCGAGCTCTAAAGATATTACATAAGCGAACTCCACGAAAAAAGGGGCGGTTGTAGATCGGACTTCCATTGCATCCTGCGGTCTTCAATATACCAGCGAGCTCTAAAGATATTACATAAGCGAACTCCACGAAAAAAGGGGCGGTTGTAGATCGGACTTCCATTGCATCCTGCGGTCTTCAATATACCAGCGAGCTCTAAAGATATTACATAACTAAACTCCACGAAAAAAGGGGCGGTTGTATCGGACTTCTATAATTCAGGTGATGCAGTTAACGATCGATGATCTTCATCGAAAAGATATCCGTTTTGAAGTTTTATCTCTTCAAATTGCTTTTAATGTTAGCCATATGCAGGTTGCCAGTGACAAGGCGTCAATGTAATTTGCAGGCATATAGGGAACTAAAGGGGTTTTTAAGTTGGAAGACTCATTGTATTTTTATTATCAAAATGTAGGTGATTGAAGCGAACGATCGATGATCTTCATCCAAAAGATATCTGTTTTGAACCATGAAATTCATACCCTGCTGGTAGCATGATAAGGGTTTGTTCGTTTGGTTGACTGAAACCTCTGATCGATGATATTGCTTATAAGAAATATCCGTTTGAAACTCTGATTCTAAGAAAATACGTTAAATAAAGGCAAGTGAAACTTTTTCATTATCAAACTATCCACACAACCAAACACCGGTATTCTCTAAACTGTGCAAAAAACTTCAGCCGCATTAATTCCAAGGTGACACCTTCCTTCGAATCCCACTTAAAATGCCAACCTATCCTTTCACTGTTTTTGAAGACAACAGGCTGCAATTTTTGCAAAAAGCATGCCTATGTGAGTCAACAATCAAACAACAAAAAAAAAACGAAAAAATGTATCCAAGTATCTAAATTGTATGAGCAATTTTAAAAGCCAAGCTTATATGCCGCCAGCTGGTCTGATTAGTTTCAGATTGATTGCATATTGCATAATTTTTTGTTATGGCCAGTGGGGTTGTTTCTATGATGGTGGTGTGCGACTTAAGACACGATATTGAAATCGAATACCTAGTGCTTTTTGTTTGATTGCAATGAATGATGGTTTGCATGGAAAATGTTTTTTCTTATTGCTTTTTTGAAAAAGCAAACTGATTTGTTAGACAGAAAGACTGCGCCGCTCTATTGTGCCATTAAGTCACGGACATTTTTTATCGGTGGAATTAAATTGTTAAGCGATGCATAAAGCGCGGTTTGCATTATTATGGGGATTGTTGTTTTTTTTCATGTTATTCTTTTTTTTTTCTTTTGTAATTTTACGTAATCAATTGAACATGGGGTTTGTTCTGTTCGATGATTTGTCTGGCCTTTTCCTGATCTGGTTATAAGTGGATGGCATTTTGTGTTGCACGTTGTTTTTGCTTTTTACTGACCTGCAATGAGAAGAAATGAGAAAAGTTGGGTATAAGTAAAATGGAAGTAATTAAATCATTTATTCTTTGTAATTGTAGATAATATTGGTGAGAAATTGTTTAATGAATATGTGTTGGTTGTTTTTTAATTATTTTTTTCATTTATTATTAATAATTCGATCGAATAACGTGTATGCCTTTATTCTTAAAACATCAATTCAAGGTTTATTCAAACAATTCGAACGAGATCCCATTATTGCAATTAAAGGATTGGCCGAATAAGACCTTTTAAAGGTAAACACGTCATTTTAAGAAATCCGCCAACAAAGATAACAATGTGACAGCTGACAGTTCGGGGTTAGTAAAAATGGAGCGCTATACGAAAGAACAACACATTTTCATTGTTAAGAATTATTTTATGGCTGTTTTGGTGGTTTCGCAGAAGTATCTAAATGGTGTCCCGTCATTCACGCAAACTTTGTATTACGCGCCATTTAATAAAAGCTGGCCCAAAAGAGACCACCCTATTGGAATATGCTCATATTTTTGCAAATGGCCGCCGATGTAAAATCTGTTTTGAAATTATTGTTGACTGAACAGATTTAGAATACAAGTGAACAAGCCATGGAGCGATACACTCCCCAAGAACGCGGAATTATCGAAGTGAACGATTTTTCGACCAAAATTCGACCACAAAAATAATGAGCGATGAGGCTGATTTCCACCTCAGCGGGTACGCGCTTCTGGGGCACCGAAAATCCACGAGTAATGCACGAGGAGCCATTACACCCGCTCAAAGTTACTGCATGGTGCGCTGTTCACGCTGGAGGAGTCATCGGGTCATTTTTTTTTCGAGAACGTCGCTGGTTAAACGACAACAGTGGACGGTGCCTGCTATAGGGTCATGTTAACCGAGTTTTTTTGTTGCAATTGCATGAATTAGGACTGGAGGACATGTGGTTACAACAGGATGGAACAACGGCACACTCTGCGCGAGCAACAACCGATATTCTGAAGGCCAAACATCATCGGATGACTTATTTTGGCCCACCCTGTAGTACTGTGTTGCCAAATTTAGTAAAAATGCATGACTAATGCATTTTCATTGATGAAATACATTTTATGAAAATAAGGTTAGGAATATGGTTTTAGACAAATGTTTGAAATTTTGCTCGATACGAACATTGTCTGTATGTATTGTCATGACACCACGTAATGTTTCTGGTTGCAGGCTCCGTATTTCGTCTCGAATATTCTGCTTTAAATGTCTCTGGCTTTTTAAAACACACGTTGTTTCTAAAATTGGCAAAGAAAAAAAAAAATCGGGCGCAGTTAAATCTGGTAAGGAAAATCTTTTTTTTTTTAGATCTAACGATCACCAAAAAATACACGCGGCAGGTTCTTAGTTTGTCTATCATTTTGCATTTTGTTGGAACCAGATAAGAGTGCTGCTTTACCATTGGCTGCAAATAGTTGTCAATCAGTGTTCTAGGCTTTTTAATCGTTTCTAGAGTTTCATCCTCATTCCTGAAGAAATATAGAAGGATTAATTTTTCGACCATAATGCTAATGTTTTGTGTTTTTATTTTCAGAGCACCATCATCTACAGTCTTGCTGTTTCACCATTGCCTGCAATTTGTCAGCCTTGTTCTAAAAGAATCATCGGGAATCGTTTCTGGCGTTTCATCTTCAATCTTGAAGAAATATTGACCGATAATTTGTTTTCCCACAATGCTGGTGTGTTGCACCAAAAATTATAAAGGCATACAGATGACGCATTGACAATAAAAAACAGAAACTTTTGCTCACCAGCTTTATGGTACGGGCGGGAGGTATGCACGTGCACATATGAGAAACGAGATCTTAACATATGGCGGGCCGTGCCAGTACGACCCGCCATAGAACAATTTTTCTTGTATGCAGTGCGTCATCAATATGGCTTAAGAATATGTTTGCACTTCGATTTTCGAGCCCCAGAACCTACAGTCTCGCTGTTCCACTTTTGCCCGCAAAAAGTTGTCAATCATCTATAAAAAGCCCCGGTGATCGTTTTTGGAATTTCATCACCATCCTCGAAGAAACATGGACCGATAACTTTTTCGGCCATAATGCTGGTGCGTTTTGATTTTCGGAGTCCACTCTTCCATTGTCCTGCTTGTTGATATAACTACTTAAATTGATATTGACGTAACAGTACTTCGCACATAAATGCAACGAACTACAGACACATAACAGCACTGGCGACTGAGGCCATCGGCTGGGAGAGAGCAAGACATTAATACAACAGAGAGAGACAGATAGACACATAGAAGAAAACCCATATAACATAAACCTAATGATTCGTGATTCCCTTCCCTAATCAGAATAGATGGATCACTAGCTGCAACGCAGAAGGAAAGGCCAACTTATTCGCTGCAATATTTTTAGAAAATTTAATACTAAACTCGGAACAAGCGGTTCCGGCAACGATAAAGCCCAAAACCTCAATGATTTAAGTAAAATTTCGACCTCGAAAAATAATACGAATCCTGAACAGTTTAGACTGTAAAAAAAGCCACTGGACCTGGCGAAATTCAAACGATCGTTCTTTAAAAATGAGCACCCGTTCTTTGCGGAATAATTTCCATGTCATATGGTTAAGAAGGTTTTTCCCAGTTGCTGGCAAGTAGGTCAAATCCAACGGATTACAAAAAAAGGGAAGAAAATGCATGCCTAGAACTACAGAATCATACTCTCCGTACTTTCAAAAGAAATGGGGAAAACAAAAAGAATATTTTTTGACAGCAAAAAATCCCCTCTGTTGTTCTACTCAATCAAAAAAATGTTCCGTGCCGGGATAACGCTTTGTTTCCTGTCAAAGATCAAGCCACAGATACACTATAACTTGGCTATTGTCAAACGATAAGAATACAGACATATTGCCACTTAAGTCAACTGTCATGTTTGGTTTTCGCCTTTGTTAGCAATAGTTTGTCATTGTTATTGACAATTCGTCGCATATCAGTACTTTCATCAACCAACATTCAGAGCGGATACATCGTAAAATTCACATTATCATAGAATATGTTGACACCGTCAAATTAATCACAAAACTCTTGACAAATATTTTAAGAATGTCGAACATATCCCCAAAAGAGAAACACTATCTTACAGGCGGTTCCGACACCCAATTGAAAACATCTGATTTTGTTTTCACTAAAGCGATACGCGAAATTTTAAAAATAGTCGCCCAGACATTGTATCTACAACTAGCAGAGGATGCCAAATGTTGTAACCCAAACATTGTATGCTGCTACTCGAGTAGAAAAAGAAACAAACAAAACTCGAGAGAGATATGGCGTTCAAGGGTCTTTCGATAGACCGAGATCGGACAGATGCAAGATCCTAAATATAGATTTTTGTATTTTTTTTGTTTTGAAAAACATTTTGTCGACATCAAAAGTAGCCGGGAGGAGGCGTTTTTTTTAGCATTAATTCGTTTTTTATGAAACATTTTGTTAATTTGATTCGAACAAAGTGTTGAAAAGCGTTACGACTTTGATGTGATGAGGGCGGTAGTTAGGGTGGTGATGGATCTTCAGTGTCACCTCGTCAAAGGTGTTTCAAAAGTTTATACATTTTATGAGCAGAACGGTTTAAAAAAAAAATTATCTTAAATATATCTCAGTCAAATCTAGCCAACTTCAAGTAAAATTTAAAACACATTATAGTTGCCACAAATTAACTCAAACACTCAGGGAAATATAATCGTGACCCTGAGGCTTTTAGGTCTACTAGCTCTCCATTAATTTAATTGATTCAAATTTAAAGGGCCCACTCGAATGTCACTGATTTGATTTTTATTTCGTATAGTCAGTAGGTATATTGTGTTTTATTATATTTACCCAACCGCCATTTTGAATTAATAAAATTCCCATTAAAATTCAATCAAAATAAATAGACGAACATATAGTATACAGAAGAGTGACGCAAAACCTGAGGGAAAACGAAATAAAATCAAACAATGGATTGCCCAATAGTCTTGAAGTCACCTATTTTTTTTTATTTTCGTCTATCGTCTACCACACATCGACAAAGGCTCAAAATTGTGAAAAATATATAACCAAACAAAATTAAATCAAATCACAGTGCTTGTGTAAGCACCAAGCATACACACACTCGCTTACACACACTGGAATAGCACACAATTTACTGCCCTTCTCGACGCACTTCCATAAAGGCTTTGATAGGGTCAACTCATTAGTCAATCACCCACACCATCATACATGGTAACCCTGAACGGATACGTGCGTACGCATGGTTAGAATATGTTTTACCCAAAAAAAATATTTTTGTGAAACTGGTTCTATCTAGTCGGTGGTATAATTTAAAAAAAAAGTTATAGATACTAGCGGTTCTGTTGTAAAATGTTGACGCAAGCAATTGTTGAATATGTGTAAAGGGAAATCGAAAGAGAAAGGAACAATGACGTTGTTGGTGCAGAAATAAATAAATTAAATTAACAGGAAATATTTGCCAACAAAAATCTAAGTTTTCATTGTTGCATAAAATTATTTACACTTTGCATGAACTCAATATGTATCTTCAGATATCTATCTGTGTGGCTCACTTAAATCTTGGTATAGATCAGCCGACATTTTATAATCTACCTTGAGAAGCAATGGTGTAGATGGGGAATTCTATTACATTATCGCTTTAGGGTTTATCTTCTATAAATGCTTAAACGTCATGAGGTTTATGTACAATTCGAAAAAGGGGTTTGGCTTACATATCATAACCTTCTAAATGATGGGGAGATCACTGATCAATTCATGCATTTCAGTGATCATAAACAAAATTTATATGAAAGTCAGAGATTCGTTAGTTTAAAGATTTTGCGAGAACATCAAAAGTCCTAGAAATATTATCAACATGATAAGGACTTCCTAGTTTTCCGAATAATTAGGGAGGATCACTAATCAATTTACTTACCAGTTTGATTAAAATCCAGATTAGGTTCAGGGTTTCACAGTTTAATATCTTGTGATGACAGCAGTAGTTTCATTTGTAATAACGAAGGCATAAGAAATCCTCTTGCAAAAAGAATTTATTTATCTTCAGACGTTCAAACGCCATAAGACATCATTTAATATAATGGCCAATCAATGGGTATTGTATAATTCGCATAAAATTATTATAATTTGGCTTACATTTCACGATCTGATCCTCCAAAACGATCGATAGGATCACTGATTAATTAAAACATTTCAGTGATCAGAAAAAATCAAGAATATGTACAGAGCTGTGGCAGCTTAAAGACATCTGAAGTCCTAGGTATAATATCGGAAGGAAAACTAATCTCTTTGCAATATTGGTTTACTAAGTGTATATCTACATATAATATATAAAATATTATAAAATATCTTTTTAAAGGATTCACGTTTATTTGGAAATGGCAAATCATATATCGGGCTACATAATTATAAGCTACAGATCATAAGCTGATCATCCAAACTTTTGTGAAGGATCAGTGACCAAATCAAAGTATTTCAGCGATCATGAGCTTAATACAACTTACGAGTCAGAGCGTCGTCAGTTCAAAAGATTGTGAGGACATCAGAAGACCCATTTATAATAACGAGAGGATAATGACTCACCGCAGTACTCCAACATAGTAGAGAGAAAACTACATCGCAGAATCTGTACTCAGTGAAAAATGTTTGCTCAAAAGATAATTAGATCACGTGCCATATCGAATAAGGATTTAAAAAAAATGAGAGAAAAAATGAGAGAAATGAGGGTTTGGTGAAAAACCGAAACTTCATAAATTCGCAACTAACTGAATTTAAAAATAAAAGTGACACAGGATCGTCTATATAGTCGTGAGGGATTTGATGGTCACAGCTCAAGCCAAAATTTTGTATGGAATGGAGGTGACGCAGAATCATCTATGTAGTCATCAGGGATTTGACTAATGGTCACAGCCCACTCCTTCGTTGTTGTTTTTCTGCATCGGGACCAACATAGTCCATGGCGGAAGAATTTATCTGCGTTTTCAGTCGTTGATGTGCAAACATGTCTCACGGAGATGTTCAATTCAAAGCTCAGTCTTTTGGAAGTAGACATCCATCACCATAAGTATGGCGAAATGAAAGTACGCACATGCCACCTTGGGCCCCTTGCAACAACGCATTTATTCAACTAATCAGTGGTTAGAATGGGTAATTGAATAAACAAGTCGGTGCAAATTTTTTGAAATAAAGAAAAGATCACCTATCAAAACCAGATATACCAGAACCGCTTAGGCGCGCTTCACAAAATAAAGGTAACTTACGTAATGATAATCTTTATGTGATTTTCGTATATCAATGAAAATGGTCAGGTAAGAACACTGATCATGATCCATGATCACATCTATTTAAAGAGACTTTTTTCAAGGTATCATCAGCCTTGGCCAATCATATTCAAACTAGGCATATATTTGATACGTTAGTAAGTGGTTACTTAAGTTTCAACCAAGAATACTGATCATGCCCCCGCCATGAAAAAAAAAAACGTATAAATATAATCCTAGCGAAAGTTCCAAGAACATTTTTGAGATACAAATTCCTAAGAACTGATTATTTTAGAGGCAGAGCTGTAAATTCATTGAGTTACCGATCTTCATACAAAATTCTCAAGAGATTGATCTGCAGTCAAGTTTATGTTGCAGTTCTTAGCAGAAACCAACTGGAGGATGAAATTTGTTTTAAAAAATGGCTGCAATCCAGCGACGATCGCCTTTGCTTACAGCATTAAGAAGAAAATACCGATTCGACTTTTTTCCCCAATAAGTAGTCATTCACATGCAGTTTGTTGCATTTCTGTAATCCAGGAGTTGTGTGGTAAGCAATGGATTTTTTTGCTGTTAGCTCCAATATGTCTAAGCTGACCGCTTTTCAAGAAAATCGATTTGGATGTCTAATCTACGCGAAGAAGAATCCCTTTTGTCTGCATCTGATTTCCTCAATTTTTTTCGAATTCCTTCCAAATCAAAATTTTACGTAACCATCACAACAACGAAGAAAAAAAAACATGACGACATACTAAGTCAGCATTCAACTGCCCGTATAATCGTCGCACATTCTCGAATCAATTTTTTTTTTGAAACGAAATTGCTTAAGAGAATTCGCCACGCTATTGTATCTATAAATCAAAGTCCCCCCGTTTTGGATAAATGCAACCTGACAGACTTAAACAGATGAAAATATTCAAGAAATTCACACACAAATCCACCGGCAAAACCACCTGGAAATACCTGATTCGGCTGCACAAATCATTATCTCCCCAGGTTTTGTGTTTTCCACAAATCATAGATCTAAGGAGCCGAATGTAATTTGCTGCAACCCTCTCTCTACAAACGACTACAGTTCAAACTTGATAGCTTAATGCCACAGAGCTCGCGACTTTAATAGACTCTACGCCATCACGTCATGCAAAGATTAAAAAAAAAAAACGAAACCTTTCGCTTAGTCGTCGTCGTCGTAGTTGTTACTCCCCGCGTACTATGGAATCTAAATTAACCCCTATCAGTTGCTCTATCTATCGGAATCTAATACACCAAAGTGGAATAGCATAGCATGCAACGCGAATCAAAATAAGCCTGGCAGAGGGGTAGAGTAAATTCAAATCGTCACACACCTTTCTTTTCCGCATAGCTTGGTGTTAGATACAAATTTTTTTGTTGCACAGCCTTTTGTTTGTATATTTTCCTTGTGCAAAGTGAAAGGAGAAGTAAAATTGGTAATTTTTTTTTCTGTTTTGTAAGGTTACGCTTCGTCGAGCTACCATGTATCTCCTCTATGTGGCACCAGTTTAGATAGTGATTATACTTTCAAAGCGAACAAAAACAGACGAAATCATAGAGCACACACCATCAAAGAAAAAGGTCGCAATCAACTTGGTTGTGTGTAACCTAATTAGTGTCAGAAATCAAAAGTATACCAGAGAACACAGAGAAGAGAAGCGAATTCAATGGGGAAAAATAAATTGAAAAACTTAAACCACAATAATAACACACAGAGCGCAAAAGGCAAACGAGCAGAAAATAGAGCCGAATACGAGCGGCAGCAGCAAAACGAATATGCCGCCCGGCGCAACAAACAGCTAAAAATTGAGAACTCGAACTGAATCATGACCCAATAACCTAATTTCCAACTTGGCTGCTAGTTGTAGTTACTGCTACAACCACCATCACTATTGCTAGATACTGTTTTCTTCCAACAGATACACTTTTTACGAGTTCACAAACTGTTGCTGCAGTTGCAAGTTTTTTTTTTTTTTATCTATTCGAATGATGATTCAAGTCGGACGTATTCATAATTCATAACGCAAAAGATTAAGATAAAAATCTATTTCAAGTTTAAGCGCAATTAAACGCATACGCGTTTACATGTAACACGTAGATACGTAGGAGGATGCACCAAATGCGCAGTGGCAATTCCAATTTACTGCAACTCTGGCATTTCGTTTGGCAGTGTTTTTTTTTTGTGTATGTGTGTGTTTCTTTGTGAGGTCTTTTGTAGGCTTTGTAATTTTTTTTTCGGTTTAGACGACTTAATTCGATCCGATGAATTTATAGATAGTTCGAAGGCGGCTTTGTGATAATTATTATAATCGCATAAAACGCTTTGTTTTACGCTGTAATTTTCTAAATTAATTCTAGGACAAGATAATGGCGGGTATTTGCATGTGTAATAGCAGCTTACGCGCAGCAAAGCTAGTGGTTCTACGTGTGTGTGTGCTTGCAGTGGGAAGTGCATCTGCTTTCTTACTCATTGTTGTTTACCCAACCTCGAGAATTAGAGAGTGATTTATTTTTCCAGTGACAAGAATGCAATTATTTTTTAACGCATACTGTCGTAGTTGCTGAATTAAGGTCAGCCTACCACAAGGTTGGCTGTTATCACATCTACTTTTCGGCATCTATAATGTGCAAGTATGTCAGCACAAATGAGAAGTTGTTCATCTTCAATTTGTTAGTTTGCGACAGAATAAGAAGCGAGTCAATTTACATCATGACGATTATAACGAACAAAAGACCGATCCCTCAGTTCTACTTCTAAGTTCGCTCACAGATCTGTGGAGCAAGTCCATGATATAACCAGGCGTTGAATATTCACATCAACAAGCTTGATGTGTAAGAAAAAAAAAAGTAATAAGGTTGTACATAACCTCACCGATCATGATGAACGAGCAAATGACGCATTCTTAGAGTTACTTCTGAGTTTCCTCGTCGAATTTGTTAAGTAACTCCAGGCCAAATCCCAACATGCAATATTCCCTTCAACAAGCATGATGAACGAGCAAATGACGCATTTCGTAGTTCTGCTTCTGAGTTTGCTCGTTGAATCTATTGAGTAAGTCCAGGGCGAATCCCGACATGCAATATTCCCATCATAAACATGATCACCGATCAGGATGAACGAGCAAATGCCGCATTCTTAGTGTTACTTCTGAGTTTCCGCGTTGAATTTGTTAAGTAACTCCAGGCCAAATCCCAACATGCAATATTCCCTTCAACAAGCATGATGAACTAGCAAATGACGCATTTCTTAGTTCTGCTTCTGAGTTTGCTCGTTGAATCTATTGAGTAGGTCCGGGGCAAATCACGACACACAATATTCCCTTCTACAAGCATGATCACGGAGCATGATGATCGAGCAAATGACGCATTTCTTAGTTCTGCTTCTGGGTTTGCTCGTTGAATCTATTGAGTAGGTCCAGGGCAAATCCCGATACGCAATATTCTCTTCTACAAGCATGATCACGGAGCATGATGAATGAGCAAATGTTGCTAATTGAATCTGTTGAGTTAGTAAAGGGCAACAAACATGACCACCGATCATGATGAACGAGCAAATGACGTATTCTTAGTTTTACTTCTGAGTTTGCCCATTGAATCTGTTGAGTAATCCAGGCCAAATCCCGGCAATCAATATTCCCTTCAACAAGCATGATGTTTAAGCAAAAATGTAGGAGTCGTAATGTTGAACTGTTCTACTGAAAATATCTTCGCTTACATGAATACGAAATGTGCTACTAAGCATTGGTTTTTCGTAGAAAACTCCTCGTTCAGATCCAATGCTAATTTTTTAAACATCCGTTTAGATTTGGCGCCGAATTCGTTCATCTCCTACTCTTTTCTGCCACTGAAGATGCAGGAGAAAGATCATTGAAAGTCTGGGTGGAACATCGTTTGTGTAGTCAGAAACTTTATCTGAGCGGAAGTATCTGTATAGAATTTAAGCGTGCCCTCTTGAATATAGTAAGCTGACTGGATCGCAGATCGCATTTAGCTGTAGGGTTTTGTGTGTAAAGGTCTAGGTTTAACTAGTGGGGAATGGTTTTCAAACGAGATGTCATGTCGGTGTGGTTGTCGTCGCAAGGTTAGGAGCTGTATGTGCTATCATTTGAACCTTTATAATATGATTCTGATGCGTTACTTTCTTGTCAATAGGCGTATATATGCATTCATAACATTCTTAGGGTTTGGACCACAGTTCCTTCCTACCTCCCTTGGTACTTTTTGCTTTTTAGCGTTCCTACAAAATTTAGCCTCCAGTTTAGTTTTATTTTCAATCGAGAATGACATTTAGATCGCGATTTGTCGTCATATCGATAACCGGTAAGTTGAATATTAGAATTGTTCTGTAATTGGTAAATGGGAATCTTTTTTCCAACCGTTGAGAGTGATCATCATCTGCATATGTTATTACCTAGTTCAATGCGAAGCAGCATCCAGGAGCACCTGCATCTTATGATTTAAGACGGTTAATTTTGACCTGTGATCATCTGATACCAAGTTGACGAACATGAGTTTTTTCAACGTACACAGCAATGATCTTTAACGATCATGTGGAAAAAATAAAAACACTTAGATCTATAAAAGTAGACAAGGGCTCAATTGGTTATATGAGAAATGCTCTTAAAATCCTAGCCAATTATCTTTTTCTTGATCTATCCCTCTGATACCTATTGCCTGGGTATTCCGTCCGTCTGATCATGCAAATATCGCACAGTAAAATATTTCTCTGTAGGATTTCACGAAGATACTGAATGCCTACACCCCTGTTCGCATAAACTTCCGTCTCTTTTTCACTTACATTTACATCATTTGTGTGCACACTATCTTTGTTTATAGTCACACATTTGCACCAACATTAAAAAGGGCGGCTTTCGCATACTCCCACATGTACACGCCTGACCTTGGGAGATACGCGTTTCCGCGTACATGTTGTTTTGAAAATGTATCTACATTACAACAACAGGTAAATATGTATTTGTTGAGATAAACAACATTAAAGCACGTGATCGAATGAGATACGCATTTGTTTTTCGTTGTTGGCACAGCTAAATTGTTGTTTGTGTGAACACATCTTTTCCGGATATTTTCTATCTGATAGATACAATAAAATGAATCGAGCTAAATGGTTGGTATGTTCTTTTAGCATTGTGACACACTGTACTATTATTAGCGGAATCTGTGCATGAGTTTAATATGTTCTTCTTAATTTCCTTCATAATTTGCTTATTGTGTCTGCTAGATGTGTGTAATAACTTTCACCACGGCCATCCACTTTTTACGTGTAATAGCATCAAGGCAATCTGCATGAATAAACAATGAACATGTCTCTTACCACATAACCCCAAAAGATACGCCAAAATCAGAGTAGATACACTCTCGCCGTCGTCAGTAAGAAATTGAAATTTATTCAACGTTACACCACTTCCCCAGCAGATACAACCACAACTCACCTGTTTTGGGTGAAAATTGGAGGTGTGAAGATACGTGACTAAATCAAAGTACTTGTTGTGAGTAGCTATAGTGTCATTGCCTTATGGTCGAGGAGGAGATCGGTCTCTGATGTCGCACAGCCAGTGGACAGTGGCAGGTTATTTCGTGGAAATTGTATTCAATAAATACGATGTCAAGCGTATGAATTGAACAAACATTTTCGTTAGATAGATTTCACTCAACAAGTAAAGATTGTTTTTCAGTTTGAAGTGGAACTCAAAGAAGGAGCTTTGTCTGATAGAGCCGATTAGTGCGGAAGTCATTGTTAGAAATGAACAATGGAATATTGCCGTTGATAAGAATGGTGGAATGAGATTAGTAGACACATATACACTTTCGTATATTTGTTGTTTTAGATGTGTTCTCAATTTCTGAGATTTATGGAGAGTCATCAAATCCGCTACAATGCACATTTTTGATGGTGCATAACTTTTGCTCACAAGTGTAAATGGCGGCGTTAATTCTTCTTGCACGATAGCGGGATGTAGAATGATAAACGGCTGAGTTGAGTTAAACTTTTCGTCAACGTTGTTACTACCTTCTCGAAGGATTGTTGGATCATCGAGAGATCCAACACATTTTGGTGTTGTCAATTGGAGCCTGACTTTGCGCGCAGTGGTTCATCGTACATCTGCGCCCCTGAGCCATCGACATACTCTGTAGTCGACCTTATTCTATGACAAGTGGTTGCAACATTTGGACTTTGTCAGAAATTTTTAACACTGGCTATGCTTTGCACAGGTTTCTGACGAAGTGTGTGCTTTTGTTGAGCCATTGCAAGGCAAATTCGATAGGATCTCATCCAGTGCAATTCACATTTATTTACGTTTTTTGAATGTGTGATGCCTTCACAGGATCTTGATCTTATCTCCTGCTCCAGCAACGCTAATTTGCCTACCGTATGTCCCAGAGGGATGTTATTGGTTTTGGTTATGTAGCTTTTCGCTTTCTTCACTAGCTATCATGTTGGTGCTGTTTAAATGTCCTCGGAGATAAAATCCAAACTTCATAATATACCATCGAATTCCCTAGTTTAAGTCACTCACCTACTTTACTTCAAGAACTCCTAACCCGTTGAGAGTCTTTGCCTTTCACAAAACATAATCACATTCTATCCCTAAATTGCTTCCAGTCTAAGCAAACTGGGATCTGCGATCGCTTGATCCTTAAAGTGTAAGTTCGGTCTTCCTTATCGTGAACTTGAACGCCGTGATTCGACGATTCTCTTGGCTGGAGCATTGATATAATATCTCGATATCGTCTGCGTTTCATAGTTAATGGAAATAATTGTCAATGATCCTGTCTTCTGTGCTTAAGCCTGCCCCGGTGCAATATTTGTTCAAGGACAATATTTCTGTAATCGCATCTTCTTACTAAAATCAGGTCAATGTTTGGAAAAGATTCGATGATCTGGTCTAAAATGTAACGTTACATCGCGTTTCCTCTATCGTTAGACAACACAGCTGTATCGCAATGTCATACAGCCATTTTGTGATCTTAAATCGCGAGATGGACTGGATGAATTTCCAATGGAAAGGTGAACATTCATCGCCACATGTGAAACCTTTAAGACCCGGCCTGATTATGAAAAAGCCATGATAGTGGGTATACTTACAGGCCACAACATACTGAAAAGACATAAATACCGGCATAAAGACAGATTATGATCTTTGTAGAGGCTGCGGTGATACAAAAAACACACGAGGATACCGTCCACTTTATGTGCCTCAGTAATTTAATGACCGCTAGGAAAATTCTCTTTACATGACCTGACGGATCAACCCTTAATCTCCGTTATGTAATTTTTTTAGTTTGCAACAAAATCCGGAAGGATAAATATTCATCTATGAAAAAAGAAAGGAGTTAAGCAAAATCCATGATAAAAGATTTAACTTGACCTGAGCCGATTAGGAAGAACGAATGCCACCAACACGATCAACACACCAGACTATCATAATCTAATTCAGGTTATAACGGGGAGAGCCATAAGAATTTTTTTTATTTCACACTGAGACACGCTCTTTAAAACAACCCCTAGATACTTATCGACCTCATAACTTGTATTGCGCTTTCGTTTTATGAATCTCCAGCTTCCTATCTAAAACCACGCATAGGATAGGTGCTTCCATAGCTTAATTGGGATTAATCAAGACTAAGGGCTCCAGATAAGCTACATATTCATATTTCACTCGAAAGGCATACTATAAGAAACTCCAGCGAAGTAAACGATTTATGATCTCCCATCTTAGTCAGACAACAAAACTTCAGCACCTATGACAAACATCTTGATAACTTTGATCGTTGAAGATACTTTGCGATTAGCAGAGCATGATCATGTTCTGTGATCATTTAAGGTTGGAAAAAAAAAACATAAACCTCTAGTAGCAACTTCATTCGAGGTCTCGTATCAACAGATATGCACATCAAGATAATCGAACCACCTTCAATCATATTAGACATTTGCAAATATCTCTGCGTGTGAAGTCGCGTAGTGGTAAGTGCGTTGGACTACTAAGGGCTAGCTTAGTGGCGAAAAGTACCAACAACTCTTGCGAAAGTCTGACAAACATATAAGAGTATGAAAATGTCATGGTAAGGTTCTCAAACTTTCCGTTCGGAGTCGGAGTCCCATTTTGTGTGGCGAAAATAGTACTTTTTCGAGCTTCTCAGGCGGTATATCGATGATTTCGGTATAACGTATTGCCTTGAACTCAATGGTCAAAGGCTTGCTGGCGTATAATCTGGTTTCCAAATAACCATACAAATATGGCAACGAAATGTATGTTCAGTTAACACAACTTTCAGTGTTCAGTGTAACCGTCATTATTGCGGTGCGTGAAGCGAGTCAAACTTAAAATTGACTACAATGAAATTTAAGAAACATGCCATCTTAAGTCAATCGTTTGATAAATGTCAAAGTTATTCAATGTTTCCATACCGACAAAAAAGATGGCGCACCTGGTATATAATACAGATACCTCTCAGATCTCCACATCGAATAAAAATAAAAACAGAATCTGGTGCAAACCACTCTCCAACCACCATCAATTCCCTTCTGCCTATTAATTGATTGGTCAAATGTCTATCTTCCTGAAACCGATGCAAACAAAAACAACCTACAAACGTAACAAACTGCCAATGCGGCCGTTTGAAGTTCACATAAAGAATTCCACTAGTTAAACAACTCTTCCCGCTCGACTTGAACTCAATTAGCCAATTACAATTTATTGGTACGGGTACATGACAAAAATCGATTACTCGCCGCATGACTAGAGCGTTAGTTTATCATCTCCCCCCTCCCTGATACCCATACATGCATATGACTGTGGTGGCATTCCTCACAATAAATAGAGCAATTCCGATAGAGGTCTAGTTAATAATAATAAAAAAAAACTCGACCAACAAATCATTCTTCTTGCTCCAGATTGTCGAAAACGCAATCTTAGATATGCCCGCACATACTCACATATGAGCCATACACCGAAATGGGTTAGGCCTGCAATGCATATACGGGAAATTTTATAACACACAATTTGTGAAGCTGTGCCAAGCGATAGAGAGTATAGCTTCTTCCCACATGAACATGAGCGATCGGCCACTGAACTCTCGGACATTTAGCAGCCCCCAATTTGAAGTTTCATTTCTTTGTTTGCAACCCCCGCACCCCATATAACAAAATATGAATAGAAGTCGGCCAAATAAATGTGTTGTAACCTATTCCCCACAACCATTATAGATACTTTTTGTATCCGAACTAGGTCATTTCTAATCCGCTGAATTAAATTCTTTTGCATAGATACTTGTTTTGGCTCCTTTTCGCCCCACAGATACTAAAACCAAAATGAACACCATGTACGATACGATATGATGGAGGAGCGAGTACATTTATTGCGCCTCTGTAATTTGTCATTTGTACGCAGTTTTTTTTTTTTTTTACCCGGCCGGCATAAGATAGATGACGCTGCCTAGCGGCATTTTATTTTCAAATAGATATACGCACAGCGAACATCTCGTATCTGTAACGTGTGAACATTAAAATAGAATTTAGACTCGCATCGGGGGAAGATGTATATTTCATCCTCTCAATCCTCGTTTGGACGAGTGCAAAGCTATGCCGTGCCGCGACATTAAGTGGAACTCAACCTTGTTGCATGCAATTAGTGCATAATAGCAGGGTCGATCTGAGACAGTTCTGCGATTTGTCAGTGATGTGCTGATGTGTGCATGTGTGTGGCATAATGTGTTAATGATAGCGATCGGCATGAATTTGGCATTGCAACAGGTTGTGGTGTGGGTATGGCACGTTGTTGCGTATCTGGATGGGTTCCATGGTATTTGTGCACGTCGATGGATTGTTCCTCTGCTTTGTGTTCCAAATCAGATTTGTTTTTTCGTGATTCTAAGTTTAGTCAAATGGGTCACGTTCCGTACTCGTAAGAGGTGTGTGCATATTGGTTTTTACGATAAAAGCTACAAAACTTGAGAAAAGAAAAAATGAGCAGCCAAACAAAGGAGATTACATGCAGTACAGCGGAACTGCTTTGTGTTTGGTGACCCTCAGAGGGACGTAATTCTGTAATAGTTAGCACGTTTTGGATACAATTTGTGGGCACTGGATGGTAGTGACACGATTTTTTTTTTATGAGTCAGTCTTTTAATGGGATAAATTCATTCAGATGCGCTTGTTGCATTAGGCGACGGCAAAATTGGATTTTATAATACATCCGCTTATGACGTAGATACTTTACGTTTTGTAATTCGATGAGGGTTTGGCATTGGATTCAGGCCAATTGTGTTTGTTGGAATTTGTGTTTTTTTTTTTGGAAATAATAAGAAATGCAATTTATAGAGAAGGCGGCTGTTTCTGACACAACTAGGTATGTTGTGAATATCCATCGTTAAGATGGATATTCACGTAATCCCCAATGGCGCAATGGTGTACCCTGATTAGACTTGCTTTATCTTAGTCACCATAAGTCCAATACAGTAGTGCATTATATCATTGTAAAGCGCTTAGTGAGAGCTTACAATATGCATCCCATCATAGCAAAGGTAAGAAAAATAAAATTGAAATAATATGACACCAATGAGGCAATTCATTCAAGGTAGTCACGTTTTTTTTGAGTCCCAAGTCCATTCATCATGATATCATTAAATTCAGGATGGATTTCCTTATTAAGTTAGAGTCCTGTGATACAAAAATGACGGCTTAGAACACTTTTATTTATCTCGGATACGTTTAACGTCGTTTTTAAAACTCACAACGCGAATTTCTTATTATTCAATGCGTCTTATAGGTGTTTTATAGTCCAAGCAGCAAAAAAATATCTCACAGCCTCTGTAAGCCGACAATTACGTAGGGAAATTACACTTTAACCAACAAGGCAACCAATGAATTCACCGCAATAATCTACAGCAATTCAAGATCCAAAAACATCTGCAAGTATCATCTCAGGGCGTTTTTTGAAACTAATCTGAGAAAAGTTTATTAAAAAAACCGGATCGCTATGACCCAGGGCGTAGATTTTTTATCAAAACCATTCATGTATGCCTGTGTAGCTCTTGCAAATTTGTAGGAATGACATTTCGAGCGGAATCCGAATCCGAACGCGTTAAACATCCACCAACAAGACAACCAATGAATTAACCGCAAAAATCTACAGCAATTCAAGATCCGAAAGTCATCTGCAAGTATCAACTCAGGGCATTTTTTAAATATCAACCAGTGAATTAACTGCAAAAATCTACAGCAATTCAAGATCCAAAGTCATCTGGAAATATCATCTTAGGGCGTTTTTTGAACCCCACCTAAGAAAAGTGTATATAAAGCGGGTACATCGGTGTGTACTTGCCTTGTAAATACAAATATTAGTGATTTACAATCCATACGAAGTCTAAAACGAAGTCTTTTACTTCTTTTTTATGTCGATTTCGAACTATTGACTAAAGAAGCTTCTTATAACAGCTTAAAGTCTTTGATGTTTATCGAGCTTTCGCAAAAGTAAGTTCAGTGCATAAAATCCTTAAAATGTTACTAAAGAGATTTGAATTAGGAACCTCTAGCATAGTTATGTCCATCGTACTTATATTAATCCACATTTCGTGGGTGCCTCATCATGAAAAATATTTTTTGTTACTGAACGCAGTATATGAGCAAACACCAAGCGATCAGCATCTATTAACAAAAAAAAAAAACAAACATCACAATAAAATAAGCAAATCAGCATTATCAGGTCTTTTATAGCTTTATCAGCATATGCCTTAAAATGATCAGCAAACATGATAATCTTCTGGTTATCGGAAACTGGATACATTATGGATATTTTCAACGATCAAAACTACTAATATACGATTTGTTGATCATAAAATTTCTGCTGATAATTTAATACCAAGATATCATCTATAGGAAGTACGTTTTTAATCAACACAAAGAATATGTATTTCCCTCAAGAAAATAGAGTGATCATGCATTTTAAACTTACTATAAGATGATCAGCAGAAGATCCAAAGGGATCACCAAAGACTTTCATTATAGATTGATCGGAAAATACCGAAATAAGTCATGGATACAGTGCTGTCCAATGTGTTTTTTTTTTGCAATTCAATTTTTTATCATGAAGTATTATTAACCGCCAGGTAGTGATAATAAACGAATTTTTGATCTAAGCCCAGTTAACAATTTTGTTTACCCAAGATAATCATTTGATCATGAAGTGTTATTCATCATCAGGTAGCAGTAGTAACAGAGTTTTCGATCTAAGCCTAGTTAGCAAAATTGTTTGCTTAAGGAACAGTGATCACTTATTTCTAGCGATTGACTTAGAACATGATCACCAAGCGATTTGAAACAGGAGATCAACCATAGGTAGTCCCAGTGTAAGAAAGTTTTAAATGAGCAAGTAGTTGACTCGATCCACAAACGCACTTTGTTTCATGACAGGGTAATATTTAAAATATTTGTCGAGCAGCAAGTAAATAATTCTTGTATTTAAAGCTTGTGTTTCAATTAACTATAAATGATCCTCAAATTAACTATGATATACCGATCAAAAGTCTTAATGATCTGAAAATAACATGCACTGCGGATCGGTTAAGCAGCAATTGTATAATCCTTAACCAAAAATGCTCTTTTAGCTGATAAATAAAAATAAAAAATTGCATTATGAATCAGTCATGACTAATTATGAGTACAAAAATGTCATGATCAGCAAGAGAGAAAAAACAGACATTCATGCGATCAGCATAGCAGATCAATCATAAGGACTCCTAGTTTTATGTTTGCTTCGAGACTAACTGCGATTGATTAATAAAGTAATTTGCTGACCAAATATTCTCATGATCGACAAAAAAAGTTTTCGTATTTTTCGATGCAAGGTAGTCAAACTCATATCTAATGAAAAGTGGGCAAGTGCACGAATCTAGAAGATTATCCTGGTACATGTTTGGGCTTATAATGCGAACCCAACGATCAAAAGGCAATCGACTTCAAGAGTATTGTTCGTGATCATAAATAACTTTAAGACAAGTGCTGAAACAACCTTTTCGAGCACAAAATTGTCCCTCGGTCTTGTTTGCATTGACGGACTTGGGAGTAACACCGAACTTTACAAACTGTACCGCGACATATACTAGGGACCAGTTTTTCAGTGTGATTATTTCAGTTTCAAGATCAAACTCGATCTGGCTAAAATCAGAGTTACCTCAGAACTGAAAAACTGGGTCTTCATTAAGGCGGTAAAGATGAATTTTAGAATTGCTTACTGTTCTAATCCGCAGGGTTTAGATTCCAACCCAAAGGGTAGATGGAGTAAAGGAAGACCCCGAAGTGACACGCACAAGTTACGTTTCAAATTTATTTGGATTGTGAAACTTGTGATACCTAAATTAAGGGCTTACTAAGAGGCATGTTTAATTAATCCTAGGTTGACACCGAAAGGCATCTGCAAAGAAAGGTTTCTCAAGCATAACACATGTTACAACTGAATTGCTGTAAATTCAGCATTTTCATCTTTAACTTCATACATCTCAGGCAGTTAAAAAACATTTGCAGCCATCTTGGAATCTTATGCAAACGGTCGCCTTTGTGAAGTTTATAAAAAAATCATCAAGCAAACGCTGGAAGCCTGGGCGAATATGAAAGGTACAGTACAATGGACTAGTTGGTGAGCTATTCAAAAGTTTGTAGATAATCTACTATGGACCCGAAGTGTAATTGGTAACAAATTGACATCCTTTTCATATTTTGCCATGTATTTTATCAATAATTAAGGATTTATGACTTAAAACAGAAATGTAGAGCATAGACAATTTGATTACTAAAACGATTAAGATGTCAATTGCAAGGTATTTCCACACACTTCAAGATCTCAAGTCCTTACCATGGCATTACTTCCCCTAATGCTTGTACTATAAAAATATCTTAATGAGACACAAAAAAAATCTCATAAAATACCATTAAATAGTTACTGCATCCAAAAATACCCGAACAAAAAAAACCTAAAAGCATATCGCCTCATCGCCATCCACAACCACACCACAACTTCATAGAAGTGGATTACAGTTCAAAAGTTGAACAACCCAATGCGATGGGCGTTTAATTCTGGATAACATAAAAAATAAATATTTTTAGATTCATCAATTCCTCGAACACATCAGAGTTCTTAAGTGGCCATGCCTATGGTTATAGTTTTACAAAAATACACACAGCCAGTCATCTCGGGCAGTGAACGCACCCGATACCGGTGTATCCAGAGTATCTACGCTTGAATTTAGAATTCCATGTTAATCTTTATGGCGAGGTGATTAGACGGCTGAGTATTCATCATCACGCCCAGCTTACTGAATGCGTCGGTAATGTTGCTCCAAATTGGGTTAAATCGAATTCAATTGCGCACATCAACTTCCGCAGCTAATGAGTAAGATAATTGACAGGCACCCAATATATCTTGAGATTTACAAGAACGCAACAGGTGTTCTAGCAATTAAGACACACATACATTCAACGAGAACCGGCATTTTCCCATCCCTGGAAGGCAAAGTTTTACCTAGAAGATTGATCCTAGTGCTGATTTATAAAAGCGACGAGGAGAACTGAGAGGTCAAAAACCTCGAATTTAAATTCAATACGCACACACACAGTACAAGTCGAATTTCGAAAAACGAATATTAGATCTAAAGAAACAATAAAAAAACGGTGAGAGCAAGGCAAGGCCTATAGAAGTAGGCATCTACATATAGCTTGTGCTCATAAACCAATTTCAGTCCCCTCCAGGAATATAGGCTATCTGTATCGCAGATAGATGACGAAATCGACCGTCACATATCCGACGATGACGCAACCCCAAATCCCAAGTTTAATGACCATCAAAACTCGTCAGCCAAATGGGGAAAAAGGGAAACCCAATAAGAACGGGCTTAGATTTAATTACATATCCACCGAATATTAGTAAAACAACAAGCAAAACCATTATCAGGCGCAGTGCTACGTCGTGTCGGTCCTATATGTGACTCTTTTTTTTTTTTTTTGTATTTTAAGTCTGGTACCGGTACTCCTTCGTCTCACGTTTCAGTTGGAATTTCTTAAAAAAAAAAAAAAAACTACCGAATGAGACGAAAACAAAAAGAAACGACCCACACACGAAACGAAGACGACACATTTCGTTAAGAAAAAGATTAAAAATAAACGAATGAGACACACACACAAAACAAAAACTACTCCAACGGGAACATCATCATATTATGCTGATGAATATCTTGCGGTGGGACTTTGAAACGCACCGGCTACCAAGTGGACATATCGGTGTCTATATCTTTCAAGTTTTGTTTTTATCTCGCGGAACGGGGACACATTCCTCAGATACAACACAGGTGTGGTTTTTGGCTTCAGATGTTTGCATGTTGGGAATGACGAAAACATGCGTGCAAGAGGTCAGCTTGGGTTTTGAAGATGAATTTCTTGCACATAAGATTCATTGAGTGGTCTTACCATAGTTGTGGACTCACTTTGTTAGATTTGACACTTTTTGTATAAAAAATTTACACACGCGGAGTACTAGGATTTAGAAAGAGACAAATGTTATCTTAGTTTAGGGAGCCCCGTCTATAATTCTAGCGACACGTTATTTGGAATTTCGTACGCGTTTGAAAACTATCTGGAAGGTGCAATGTGGTTTTTGATGAACCCGACTTGACATGTTTGAACGAAACTAGGGAGTTCGCTTTTCCCATGCCTCCTATAAGTTCGTTCGCAAGCGTTTGAATCCTAACTAGAAGGGCTAGACTTGTTCGACTGAAACTAGGGAGTTCGCTAATCTATGTCTTCTATAAGTTTTGTTCGCAAGCGTTTGGATCCTAACTTGAACGTGCATTGTGGGATCAGTGCACCCGACGACATTCACATCTCTACTCATTATATGTTTTGCTCGCACGCGTTTGAATCCTAACTAGAACGTGCAATGCGGGGTCGGTGCACCCAACTACACGTGTTATGCCGAAACTAGAGAGTTCGCTATGACATATATGGTATGGTATATGTATTTTATCTATAAGGTGCAAGGTAGTTTTCGGTGCATCCGACTAGATATGTTCGAACGAAACTAGGGCGAACTCCCTGCCCATGTCTTCTATTAGATGTTTCGCAAGCAGTTCAATCCTATCTAGAAGTCGAATATGGTTTCAGTGCATCCAACTAGACGTGTTCGACTGAAACTAAAGAGATCGATATGCCCATATCTCCTATATTTTGTACTGTAACACGTATATCGACATTAAAAGCACAATTTGTAAAGCAACTGTGTTTTGTATTGGGAGTGACACATTAAAAACATTGACATCTACATCAACGTCACAGAAACTCAACTTCGAAATCGGCAGCAATATAATAACGGGTGATCCAAGTAGAGACACTTTTTTCAATAGCCTTTTTTGACAGATCACGTGTGAGTCGTGTCATGCTGTCATGTTATTTTTGTTTAGTATTGTTTGGCATTTCATAATGGAAAGACTTACGTGTGAACAACGTTTACAAATTGTTCAACTTTATTATGAAAATTCACGTTCTGTGAGGAATGTGTTTCGTGCACTTCGATCAACTTATGGTCAACATAATCGGCCTACTGAGCGTACTATTCGCAACACCAGCACCGGCCGGTCGATTGGCCACCAAGATCGTGTGATATCACACCGTTAGACATTTTCTTGGGGATATGTGGGGAAATGTAAAGTCAAAAGCTTATGCCGACAAACCCGCTTCGATTCAGGCCTTGGAGGAAAACATCACGCGTGTCATTCGCCAGTTACCAGTCGAAATGCTCGAACGAGTGATCGAAAATTGGACTCAACGGGTGGACCATCTGCGACGTAGCAACGGCCAACATTTGATAGACATAATCTTCAAAAAATAAATGGCAAAGAATGTTCTTTCAAATGATAATAAACATTCTCCATTAAATTTGAATTTTCTGTGTTTTTTTCTTTAAAAAAGTAGGGAACCTCGAAAAGGATCACCCTTTAGTTAGCTGCCGAAGTTGATCAATGTGTTTCTGACATAAGTCACTAAACGTATATAACTGTCATACTTGAGCAATTAACTGAAAGGTAATAACGTATTCTAAAGTTGCCTTCCCAAACTTACGAACTTACGACCTGTTCACCAAGTGTCAACTTCAAATATCAAGCACAAATTAAAAAATTAAATCCGGAATGCGGTGACATGGCGCCTAAGCTCCCATCATGAGACAAAAAAAAAGTTCTTAACATCTATTCATTCTGAACACCCTATTTAGTGATGATGATGACATATGCCAGATGAGATACGTCAAATGTCACATGTCAGTTTGGGTTGCTTTCCATCAAATTACGTTCTTAGAAGCACATTGTTGGTGATATATCACGGTATTTTTTTTTTTTGTTTTTGACAGATCAGGGCACATTTTAAAAACATAGATGATCCGTTCTCAGTGTTTTTCATTCCAAATAATATTTTCATGGGATCACGCAGGGATATCACAATTATATTATTGTACTCTCAATAATGCAGTTGTAGGTAAATCGTCAAGTTTTGAAACATCAGATGTATGTCTTTTCAGCATGATTTTCAACAGCATAAATAGCAGCTATAACAATCGAATACCGTCATAAAAGTTGGCGCACCATGTACTTATGCTATAAACTATCGCAAGCAAGTAAAGTAAAGTTTCCAAAAAGTTTATCGGTATCGAATCGATTGAAAAAAAAAATACTCGATACTAACCAATATCATCTCTGGCCAATAATCTTTCAAAATACTGACAAAAGGGTGACATCAGATAAAGTCTTAATCTTTCGCAGCGTATCTGACATTTAAAAAAGATAAGTTAGCGCTATAGCTTAATACTTTCTGGTCTAAAAAAAAAATTGGGAATTCTTTTTGATTGCAAACATGCTAGATCGCATCGTTTTTTTTCTGTAAAACCCTTTAGATCGTCACACAACTGTATCGAATATGATAACCAATGGTTTCGTAGGTCTTGCGTCTTGCAATACTTATCAGCATTTTCCAATTATTTTTAATTAGCATTGACATTTATCCCCATAAACTATCCGATCATGAACACACCTATAAATCATCATTTATTTTTAAAAATAAAAGGGCTAAGCCTCAGACAGTTAAATCCGGATACGGGTTTTTAAGATCATAATTATGCTAACTCGTTATAAATCCACTTGGAAACAAATGTGTACATATAGATATTTATACATGGTGATGAACATGTTAATGTGCCTGTCCCATGTTGTTGAAATTGAAAGTGGGAGTAACCAGTATCTAAGATTTGCCTACAATTGAGTTTAGGTATTAATTGAGGGTTTTGTCATTGAAAAAACCTTTTTATATCTTAACGCGTCAATGATTCCAGAGATGTTGGGATATGTTGAAAGTTTTCAACTGTCAACTGTTTATTTGTTCAGTCATTAAGATTGTAAATAGCTACTTAGGAATGACGTAAGATGACGTGAGTTGATATGTCTCATATACAAGTTAATCAATCAAGCACATGTACATAATGTGTAAAAGGTCCTTTTTTGAAACGATTTTGACCAAACACTACATGATACCATTTATGGTTGCATTCTGGAAAGGTCTTATGCCATACTGCTCGAATAACTGGTCAAGAACTTCTCTGTTTGATTTTCTGTGCGCGTGGGAAATAATGTAAAATTCTGGGTGTAAAAAGTTAATATCGGCAATTGGTGTCTTAATAGGACCGTGTGGGGCATTGTTTTAAACGTCTCAACGATATCTATTCAGATAAATTAAATATCAAATAATTAAATATCCAACATTTCTCACAAGAGGGTACCTTTTTGCTAAAATAGCAACCGGCATTTTTGCTTGTGTTTGCAATCTCTACAAACTAATAAAATACGAAGATTCGAAAGAACGATCTAAAGAGTAGGTCATAACTATCTTGTCCTGGATACTTATTCCTTATATCTTAAAACGATTATCGTTGATGATAGTGTAGGAGACTTGCTAGGTACGTAACGTATAATTTTTTGTATTGAGTGCGTGCATATGTATACAAATTGCACAATAATAACCCAGAAAGGGTCCTTCACTATCGACAACGATTGTATCTTTTTGAAAGTTACGGAATGGGTACCCTGTTACGAAATAAAAGGCTTTGGCTCGACGTAAGAGATAATTATTATGAAGCAACCAAACGCCTCGGAAATGAATGATTTGACTGCTGAACAAGCCAAACATAAAAAAACAACACAATGACATTCGTACCTCTACCTGAAATGTTAGAACGTTGAACAGAAAAGGTACAGCTGAGGTACTACAATGAAGACATCACTGCTGTCCAGGATAAAGACAAAGGGTTGGTAGTCCATCCGATAGAGACGATAATTCACCCAGAAACCTTACATGTTACGTGCAAAGTTATTTTATTGCCACAAGGAACGGGACCTCTAATTTTATGTCGATTCCGTTTATACTCTTGAATGTTTATTAGTGTTACGCAAGAGGTGGGGCATTGTTAAAAAAGAAGGTTTTGATACTTTAGAAATTTGAACCAGGGACCCTGCATTTAGTATTCCAATGCACTAAACACTAGGCAATGCACTTGCAATTCCACCTGACGACTTACTCCATTTGATGATGCTGTCAAAATTGGAATTCAACATCGTTTGTCGATTTAGGATCAAGTCCGAAAATGAGGGACACACCATTGTAAACGAATGTAGAAGTTCAAGAGGTAATTTATAAAACGCAGACTTTTGGAACACCAGTGAACTTTAGAAACCGCCCAAAACAACTTAACTTGATCGTTTGGACAAATTAAATTCCACTTTGCGACTTGAACATGCACCCCCCATTAAACATTAAAGATGGGAGCTCCAGCTCGAAGAGTCTTCAATATAATTCGACCAGTAGAGGCAAACCTCTCCCTAAGTGCCAGGTACCAGTAAAAAACGACCTCAACCAATTTTAAATGCGAAACTGAAACCTTCTTTAGGTAGTAGATTTCGGTTTCGCATTTAAAATTGGTTGAGGTCGGTAGCTGAGAGTCATATTGGTTGTGGTCACCCAGAAATGTAGCGCATATAGCTTTCGGTAAAGTGGCTTATGACATAAAAAATAAACGCCTTCAGCTGCAGACATCTAAGTGATTGAGTGTTTTCAAATTTGATTTCCAAGATTTTGAGCATCTTCACATCAATTGTACACCGTCCTCAACAAATTATCTTTATAGATTATCGCCCTTTCATCGTAACTTCGTTCATGTGAAGTCTCAATTAAGTAAAACTTCCAAAATTACAAATCCATCTTGACATTTAATTTTCAAAACTTCAACCATCCTATAATCAGATTCCTTAATATAAATACGTACTTAGGTATCACCCTTAATCCCCCAGAATTATACCAAGTTTGACAACCGCATGCCAAAACTTGATACAGAGCCAAACTCATCGCCATGGCTATCTGCAAAGTCTCTAAGCGGCTTTTTACCAAACGGTACAGTATTAATTAAAATCACAGAAAACAACACCACGTCCCAGGATGTGCAAATCTCCTGCAGGAGACAAAATTTGTTGTACATACAAGCCCAAAAGATACATAAAACCTGGTTGTAGTATTTGGGATGACCTAGTTTTTCAGTGATGAATTAACAACCCGACCGGTGTAGAAGAAAATAAATAAGCATTTACAAACCCTACACCAGACTGCCATGCCTACACAAAGGGGGAGTATTTCTATCCCGTTTTCCAACCTTGCTTTCACAATTGAGTAGGCATGTAGGTATGTACTCAATTGAATTAATCTAAAAAGGAAGACTTTCACATCGAAATATTCTCAAGCGAAACCGAATTGCGTTATTTTATCCGCATGCCTATGAGTGTTTATATTTATATATAGGTAGGTATGTATATATACTTTCCTTGCAAGCATCCCTTCAAGAAAATCCGGAAATACATAGTCCAAGCTATATGCGATACAACTTTGCAGATATATTGAAAGTTTTACTACGTGTACAGTACACCCACCAAGTTCGACGCCGGTCGTTAGTTGACATTACAAGTCCTCAATGAATTTTCTTACGCACTCACTGAGAAGTTGGTTTAGGTCTTTGCCGTTTCTACCCACGCTATCGTAAAAACGACTTTCACGCATTTTTGCCAACCCACAAGCTGGATATGCTTTTTCTCCCCCAATCGTCGAATTGAGCTTTTGTGTGTCAAGTGTATTTTTGTCCGAAAAATTCGATGCAGATACATATATATTCACGTATAGATACATGTAGGAGATATGTATCGTGTAAGTAAATATGTATTGTCTCTCCCGTTAGTTTTGTGTGTTTCTTTTTCACGCTTTCTGACGGTGATTCGGGCCATTCGCGGAGAGATCCAAAAGATTGAGAGAAAGGCATGTTGTGGGGAGTCTTCTGAGCTACGCACTTGCGGTGAAAGTTTTTTTTTTATTTTCAGCATGTAAATTGCATCTAACACCTTTTGAATCCAAGAGTTTTGGCTTTAGTTGGCTGACTTAACTCCGTAAATCATTGAAACCATTATCACGGGATTTTTTTTTATTATTTAAGTCTCCCACCTACACACATCTACACGCACAAATGTCTCCTCAACACATAATCTCCCCCAAAAAAGGCAAAATAACCATGAGATACGCGTGAGTGAGTGAGGAAAAAAAGCAAATACATCATAGAGAAGCTAAAAAAAAAAAAAATTGAAACAGCATTAGATACAAAAATATCTTTAGCTTTCGGCGGAGTTATCGAAAACGTTTCCAAAAATAACAGAGCTATGCGTAGAGCTATAATACTACGCATTTCGACGACGACGACGATGGTGTGTGTCATCGAAATCGTTGCGTCGATTTATTTACACCCCCGGTCGTCGATTCCAAAACGAATGTATCTACAAAAAGAGGCGAAGAAGAAAAAATAAACAAATAAATAAAAGTGTGTGCAAAGATCATTCAACGAACCGGTATAGATACGCACGAAACAGAGATGGATGCGTACTATCAGTTCGCTGTCCCACTCTTGGTGACGAAAAATTAGGTCATATGGAATTCAATCAAATTAATGTTACGCAGTCGGAATAAAAAAAAACACGCACACACTCACGTACACCCCATAAGATGGAACGAACACTAAACTTATCGCGATATGAGAGTATAGATAGATTTTTCTATGCGTTTAGATACTTTTCGACTTTGTGAGAATACAACTTTATTGTGTTGGATATTGGGGATGGTGACGTATGAGGCGCGGTGGCCCAGGAGGAGGAAAGCTTGTGTCTGTGTGTATTAAGGGCTACCAGTTGGCCGGGCGTTGGCTGATGGAATGATTGTTTACAAATTTTTTTTCAGTTGTTTTCGTTTTTCAAAAAGTATCTACGCATATTTTTTTTCAGTAGATGGTTGTCGGTGGTGGGGGATTGGTGTGCGGAAATGAATTCTTATGGTTGGCTATGCGTACGAGAGATAGATACGTTTCGTAGTAAGATACGTTTGTTGTTATCGTTTGTTATTATTAGTTGGATGTTTTATGTTTTTGTTTTTCTGTATCTTTAATAGACGATGGATGGCCTACATGTGCCAAACGGGCATATAGTTGGAGGTGGAATGTTAACGGTGGCCATGGGTGGAATCGCGTTAGTGTGGGTTCATATTTTAATGAAAAAGATATGGAAATGATATTTTTAGACGTACCTACCTACCTATCTACCTTTCCTTTATTATTTATTATGTACGAAAATAACATAGAAGTATGAAATAGGTATTTAGGTACATGCAATGAAATTTAAAAGCTATCAAATGCTTACTTACAGATATTGGAGTTTTTTTCTGATACGATTTGCATGAATTTTATTTAAGGCCCGTGCAGATACTAGTGGCCAGTGGGATGTGAATCATGTGTCGAACAGTCGTTAATTATTGGTAAGACATAGGTAGCTAGCTATTTCCTCTGATGGCCGATTATGTCGACCATAAAATGGACCATGGACTTTGCGAAAAACTTCACGAACTGAACCAATATTTTCGAAATAAATTGGCACGATTTGCAAGCGTTGTTCATTTGTCAACCTGTTCATGATGAAATGGCAAACCAAACTGAACATTAATGAAATTAGAGTTGACCGATTTGACCACAAAATGTCAGTTTTATCTCTATTCGAAAAGCCAACCTTTAACAAAAACACCTCTTAGGTAGGTTGGTACATGCAGCAGTTTTAGTAAGATATCAGTGGCGTGGCGTTAATTTTTTCTGAAGGGAAGGCAAAAACAATTACTTTAACAAACACGCGCCATCTTGTAAAATAAAAAGTTCTCAAAATACAAAAAAATAGGACATTAGACTAGAAAAGTGAAATGTGAAAGTGAAATTGCAAAAGTGAAAAGATGCGACAAGACCGGTTTGTCTTAAACTTAATAAGGTGTTTTATGGAACATCTGTAAGTGGAAATAACTAACTAAACAATTGTCAAGTTCACTTGTATCGCATGATAGAATTTTAGTAGGTAAATCGGTAGGAATTTGTTTATATGGAAGCACGCCACTGCAAAATATTGATTTAACATTAGAAAATCACCATTTGCAGTGACAAGAGTGCTGTAGTCCGGGGTACATTAAGACCTCAACTAACGTGCATCCGCCATTAGCTCCATCTGTAGCTGATCGAAGCTCTACTTAAAAAGTAGACGAAGTGACAAGAGTGCAGTGCAGTAACAGTTGGAGTTTTATATAGATGACTCTAAATTTTAGCAAATATTAATTGACAGATCATCAAGATCTTCAAAGTTTTTGTGACTTTCTTTGTTTGGGAGATTTACAGCTTTTTTATAAACGTCTCTTACATTACGTTTATAAAAAAGAAAGAAAAGCGCGCGTTCGAGAATATAGAGAGGTGCCACTCCATGAACGATGTTCGCAAGTTTCGCCAAAGTGTAAAACGTCAAAGCCAAGGATACAAGGCTCGAACAGAATCCTGTCGAGATGAACAAGGAAATTTCGTAGTTGAGACATAGTCGATGCTAAGGATATCGAAGAACCACTTCCGCAGACTGTTAAACGGCGATGACGAACAACATTCCGCTGTCAAGCAGAACGAACCATTCTATATTGGGAATGACAGCAAAAACTGCTAACCACCCGACTTGAGTAAAGTAAGGATAGCAATATCTAAGCTCAAGCTTACTAAGGCTGCCGGAAATTACGGAATTCCGAGCTTTATTAAGCCGGCGGAGATGACTTAGTAAGAAACATACACGAACTCATAAGCCAAATCTGGTCGGAAGGAAGAATGCCTGAAGAATGGAACCTCAGCATCGTTTGCCCGATCCAAAAAAATGAGACCCTTCGGCAGATCCTGGAAAAACCCAAGAAGTCCAAATCGATACCCACCACCAAAAAAGGATTTAGGCAAAGCGATGCGCTATCATGTGACTTCTTGAATTTTATTCTTGCGAGGATTGCGCAAATCTCACGAGCCAACACCAGAGGCAGAGATTTCCAATAATCGGCAGAACTACTAGCATACGCCGACGATATTGACATTATTGGTAGGACCCAACGTGATGTCACAGCCACGTTTGCTGGTATAGAGAAGGAAGAGGCAAAAATTTAGCAGTAAATGAGGGCAAGATGAAGTACATGCTGAACACGAAAGGACACACAACATCGACGAATTGTACAGAACATCACCATTGACAGATATAACTTTGAAGTAGCACGGGACTTTGTCCATTTCGGCTCCGCTATTAACTCTGACAACAACATCTCGTCAGAAATTAAACGAAGAATTACTCTTGCCAACCGCTGTTTCTTCGGGCTAAGAAGACAATTCAGTAGTTAAGCCCTCACTCGAACTACTAAGGAGATATTATATAAGACCCTGATCATCCCAGTCCTGCTATACGGCGCTGAGGCATGTACCGCCTCAAAATCGGATAAAGAAATCCTTGGTTGATTTGAGAGGAAAATTCTTAGAAAAAAATTCGGTCGCATTTGCGTTGTCGGGCTATGGAGACGAAGATTCAACGATGAATTATACGAGCTGTACAGCGACATGCCCCTCTTAAAAAAACTGCGCATCGAACGTTTAAGATAGCTGGGACATGTAGAACGAATGGACAACAATACTCCGGCTCGCAGAGTCTTCGATTCCCAGCCAGACGAAGGACCTCGCCTTAAGTGGCGCGAACAAGTAGAAACCGACCTAAACCAACTTGGAGTGCTCAACTGGAGGCAGTTAGCTAAGGACCGGGCTAATTGAAGAGGCACGTTGGTTGAGGCCAAGGTTCATTCCAGACTGTAGCGCCACTTAAGTGAGTAAGTAAGTTGGTTGTAACAATCATTGCAAAGTTTTGTAATTGGCAATCATTACTGCAGAAAATTAAAACATGTTCATTGAAAAACAAAAAGTTATTTTCTGCGAAAGTTTAGTCGAGATCTTTAAAGCTTATTTGTTCTTGCAGCAGTAAGACTAAGTTAACTCTGAATTAAAATTGACTGAAAAACAAGTTTCTCGATTTGACTCAAATTCGACCCCGAAACTCGGATGATATAGCACTGAAAAACCCAGCCTAAGAATGGTTTAGGTAATAAATTGTATTTTGTGTTTGTCTCTTTTTGTCAAAAACAACTAAGTTTCAGTGTTACAACGTCATAAAAGGATCTTTTCTGTACAGAGCCAACAGTCCAAACGATTATATTTCGTCAACATAAGTCACCGACAATTTATAGAACAGTCCGTTGTTGACTCTGCTTAGTTGTGTACCTAATTGTAATAGATTTTCCACTTTTTTTGTCTATCTGTTTATCTCTGTTGTATTAATGTCTTGCTCTGTCCCAGCCGATGGCCTCAGTCGTCTGTGCTGTTATGTGTCTGTAGTTCGGTTGCATTTATTTGCGAAGTACTGCGATGTCAATGTCAATGTCAATTTCAATTTTCACTTTTTGGTATTCTATTTGACACAAGCCTCGTATACCCTTTGGTTTGAATTTTGGAACTGCTCGATTAATTTTTCAAGAACTGTTGCTTTTCGGAAATGACGCAAAATTCTGGTTTTTCAGATGTTAATCTGCAATTAGTGTTATAATATGATCATGTGCGATATCATTTCAAATATCTCAACGAGAACCTGTTCAGAAAGTCCAAAGTCGTATTTATATACTTTTTATGTGCAAATAGTATATCTAAGCATTACAGCTACGGGTATTTAAGCGAATTTTAATGTACCAGGCCGATAATATTTATAAAATCAGATCCTTGTTAAAAATTTTACAACAGTGAAGAATCGCTGATAGCTATGGATATCTTTTGCCGATCTTCCCAATGATTTCAAATATATAGAATCTCTGAACGAAAGTTAAGTCCCTTATTAGAGAGAACTGCGAACTCTTTCGAAAAGGGCTCAATGCTGATGATCGCTTACAAGCTTTACCACTACTACGCCACTCGGTAACGTTAAGTTTACGATACCTGACATCAGCTGATGTCAGTATGTATATGATTTTGGTGTCTTGAGATGGAGAGAATATTTTAGTCGAGGACAAAAAATACCATGAGGCTAGTTTTTCCTTTATTTTAGTATGACTGAAATATTCTATGCATTTCAAGATACTGTTACTTTAAAAAAAACTCCCCGATTGCCATCTCCACTTTCACAAAACTACGTCTAGTCTAGTACCTATCAGCTAAACTAGGTCACAGCAATTATTTCCTCTTCAAACACTGTCTTGCTAGATTAATGTTATTTTAATGACAACAATTATCTGTACTTTTGAAAATAAAAAAAATAAAAATCCCCAAAATCCGGAAGTCAAAGAGAAACAAAAACGCAACAGTGTAGGTATGTGCAGAAGTTTGTTTTTTTCGGTTTCTTTCGTTCTTTCGTTAACCGGAAATCAAGGCGATATACGATCTAAAGCCTAGCTTTCACAAATATAATCATTTTTTAGGCTATAAACAGTTAGGCATGCACATAGACGGAGTAGATACATATATACATAACACGAACAGAACCAAATTCCTTTGCATGAAGAGGGAGACGTTATGCACTGGGAATATAAATAACAACAACAACAACGACCAGAAAATAAGAGTCATCCGTGTTGATCCAAACTAATTTGCATTTAAGTTGAATGACTCGACTTGACGATGGTATCTTTTTTTATATCTTCTAAATACTTTTAGGCTCAGATACATACATTTGGGTTCCAACAGAAATTCATATGCAAGTCCTATGATGGCTTTGAATTTGTATGCATTTTTCACAATCTCGTGTTGCTTTCTATTCTGATGGGATCACCGAAAATAAAAAAAAAGCGGAATATATCCGAAAATGAAAGAGCCAACACACACAAAACACTGTTACTCTGATATGCGAGTGAAAATCTTAATTTGACAGCCTTAATACGTCGACATTGTGAATGTTAAGTGTTTAGATACAAACATTTTATGTAGACGAAACAAAAAAAAAAGCCAACGGCAAAGCATTGGAAGTGGAACAGTGCCTAATAACAGTTCAGAGGAGGGGTAGCCATTTTTGTTACTAAGTAATTAACTGTTATTAAGCGAATGTGTTATTAGAAGTAATTATTGTTTAGACAGTGCCATGGTGTGCGATAAATCAAGGAAAAGTTAAATATTGAGGCTAGGAACGGTTGCATTTAGTGAATTTCACTTTTTTATGATGACATTTGACACATGACAGCTTACAATTTCGACAGTATTGGTGATAAGTTTTCGTAAAGTGCATTTTATGTGGTGAATTGGTCAAACTGTGGATTCAGGCGAATAACAATATGTGTGTTTTCGTACTTCTGCGAGTCTCAAATCTCTTAACATAGGACAAAATGCTGCCAGAGAATAGACTAGAGTTAGATAAAAATAAAAGGATTGCAGAATTTAGAGTAAAATCAATAAAACGACATTGAAGTAGTTTGACACTTTAAGGAACCAACTGACAGTTTACTAATGTTCACCTACAGTCATTTCTGCATTAATTTTTTTTCTTGAATTCGGCAATAAATTAAAACCAGTAAAACTATTATTGTACGGAACAGACTTACAGCCTTGTTACTACAAAAAACATATATGAAGGCCACAATCCGCTGTACGAATCGTTGAACACCCTATCCTTCAATAAAACATCACCAAAACATTGGAGTAGCATTTTCACAAAATATTGCTCAAAAAGTTCATAAAAATATTTTATGTATCGTCCAAATAACGTTTTTTCCGTTGCATATACAATGGGGTAGGGTATAGATGTGTTGTTTGTAGAAAAACGCCCCTTAAAAGTGATATTTCGATGTAACCAAAGATTACAAAACCATACAGATGACGCATTGAAAATACAGAAAATTTTGCTTACCAGCTTCATGGTACGGGCGGGCGGTAAAAACGTGAAATACGAGATTTATATATACGGCGGGCTGTGCCAGTACGTCCCGCCATAGAACAATTTTTCTTTGATGTAACGCCATACATTATTTTGGAAGTACATATTTGCATTAAGTCTGCTTGGAGTTTTGCTAAATTTTTCGGAAAATATTTTTTTTAATAAAACGACTACAAAAACTGGGCGTTGCTAAAAACTTCATATGGATGAAATGTAGACAATCGCATAGTCTATAAATATCTTGCTCAAACACTTTTTAAAATTTCGTATGACTTGATCAGAAAATACGTTTTAAACAAAGTGATCGTGGCAGTGGGCGGAATTTTAAAATTTGTGCCCTTGTTCTGTCCATAAGTCGGTAACATACAGGCGGACGGAAAGACATGGCTAGATCGACTCATCTAGCGATTCTGATCGATCTAAAGGGTGTTTGTTTAGAGGTATAAAACTTCGAATTGAAATAAAACACAAGAAAATCGTTTTAATGTCCATCAATTTTTCTTTATTGGAAGAATAATTTTATACCATTAAAGTTCAAATATGATTTCGGGCACGTGGGCGCCAGGGCTGATTCGAATAAAGCCAAGTCTAGAGGTCCAATTTTCAACCACTTTTTCGAGCATTTGGGGTCGTATTTCGGCAATAATGCTACGACTGTTGGCTTCCAAGTCCCCTAAAGTTTCTGGTTTGTTGGCGTAGACGAGCGACTTCACATATCCCAAAAAAATAATCCAATGGTGTCAAATCACACGATCTTCGTGGCCAATTGACAGGTCCATTCCGCGAAATTATGCGCTCATCGAATATTTCTTTCAATAAATCAATTGTGACATGCGCTGTGTGGCATGCAGCGCCATCTTGTTGGAACCACATCTCATCCACATTCATGCCATCCAATTCGGGGTCAAAATAGTCGGTTATCATGGCTCTATACCGGTCTTCATTAACGGTAACTGACTCTCCAGCATCATTTCGGAAGAAGGATAGCCCAATGACTCCACCAGCCCATAGAGCACACCAAACAGTCAGTTTTTGTGGATGTTATGGCGTCTCAAGGGTCTCATGTGGATTCTCTTCACTCCAAATGCGGCAATTTTGCTTGTTGACGTAGCCATTCAACCAGAAATGAACCTCATTACTGAACAAAATTTTGCGATCATAATCAGCATCGAGATCAATCTCATTGTCGGCCCACACACCAAAATCTCGACGCATTGCATTATCTCGCGGCTATAATTTTTGCACAAAGTTGATCTTGTAAGGTCGTAAGCCAAGATCTTTCATAAACTTGATGGACAAAGCTCCAATTGCTATGCACGGTGGCGAATCGATTCATTCAGGTTCTCTTCAACACTTTGCTCTAGAGCGGCAATTGTTTCTTCGGAGCGCACTGTTCGACGTCTCTGCGGATGCGTTTTGTCACATCCATTGTTAAACGAATTAATTGCTCTGATGCACGATTATGTCGACCAAAAAATGGAGCTTGCGCTATGGCAAACCAAACTGAACATAAATGACATTAGCGTTGCCCGATTTGACCACAAAATGTCAGTTTTATTTCTATTCGAAACTTTGAGGCATAAAAATACAAATTTTTGCGCAACAGGCTCGTTAGTAACCAGGGCCGAGCTTTCTCACAACCATTCATGTGTGCGTGTGTACTTCTTGCACGATGGCGGGGCATCCTGTTTTATGCCAACTCCGAACGACGAATTAGAGATAATCATTTCTTGACAATTGAAACTACTCGGATGACATGTCAGATCATCACGAGAGGAAGGCCAGTGAAAAATCATTTTAGGTGTTCCTACGGCTGGGAATCGAACCCAGACCTTCAACGCACTAACCGTCGCGCCACTGGCTCAGTCACTTTAATGTCTAGCTATCGAAATTATTTCTCTGTGTTTCAGACTAATGACTAGAAACTAGAATCTCATTCACTTTTAAGTTATTTTACGAAATAAAATTGCTTACTTAAAAAAAATAAATGCCCATGTAAAACCTGATTGACGTTTAGTGACAAGTCTATTACTAAATCTAGTACAGTCAGTACCACGTTCCGCTATCATCAGTCACATTATTATGTTTTGTTTTTGTTATTCCGCTGTCAAAATGCATTGAAGTTTTTTGTCATTAAAAAATGGTTTTGACAGGTGACAACTAACTGAGGAACTGAATGTTGTCAAAATATAACACATATTTGCCACCAAATTATATTGTTTTTAGCATTTGCAGTGGAGTTAAAAATAAACAGCTTGCAGGACTGCAACGCATGCAAATTTTACACGTCTATTGAAACTGGTGCATGATTGTTTGCATGGAAAATTCTGTACATTTGTGTTAGGCTTAACATACAGTAATTTATAATTGATTTTTAAAAAAAAAACTTGGTATTTGGACCGCTTTTATATTTACGTTTCTTAATATGATGTTTACTTCAATTAATAAAAGAGCTTCCAGCATTTTTGATACTTATCTCAAAATTTTTGGTTGTATTTATGTTTGTGTAGGTTCGTGTGACTTTTCATAACGTACCTGAAATATAAGAAAAAAGCATTTATTAGGTATGTTAAAGTAAAAAAAGGTTTAATAAAACAGATAAAAACCTTTTTCAATCAACCTTTTGTGCAAATCATGAGATACCAAATTCCAACTCATCTTTAGTACAGATAATTTCAAAACCCACCCATTAAAAAACATTTTTGTGAAAACAGCCTAAAAAGCAGACCTGACGTGAAACAATTCATAGTCAACCGGCAGATGACCATATGAACTGGATAATTTAGACTTTTTGGGGGTTCTTGACTTTTCTTAACAAAAATATTATTACTGGTAAAGTGGACATGGCCAAAATTAAACTTTTGACAAACTTTAGAGCAGGGCACTGTAGTTTCGTCATGTTTATTTTATTTTTTAATAAAAGTCATCATATTTAAAAAAAAACAGAGACTCTTAAAAATTTGGTCCCGATTTTCATCGACGAATTGGAAAGAACGTTACCATTGACAGATGTAAGTTTGGGGTACTACTTTATCTGCAATGACATCTCGTCAGAAAAAAAAACGAAGGATTACTCTTGCCAACTGCTGTTTTTTTCGGGCTAAGAAGGCAATTTATTAGCAAAGCCTTTTTTCTAACTATTAATTGAAGTAGGTGCTCTGAATATGGCAGTTAAGAACCCAGATTTTCAGCACTCGGTAGCCCGATGGTTAGTGCGATGAACTACCGTGCGAAGGTCTGGGCACAATTCCCAGCCATAACATCTTAACAACACCTAAAATGATTTTTTACTGGCTATCCTCTCTGATCTGACAAATCATCCGCTAAGTATAAATTTTCAAGAAAATATCTGAACTCAATCGTTTGGCTACGGCATGAAACAGAAAGCCCGCCTATCGTCCAAGCTTATAAAACAAGCTAGACCCTAGGTAAAATAGAGGGAGAGAGCGAATGACCTCTTTTTCGTTACACTTTTCCGTTTCCTAAAATTCAATTCACACCGTTCCAAAGAAGTTTCACTTCAAAGATTGCGGATTCATAAACTGCTACTGCCACTGTCAACACACCCACGTGAAAAACACGTCGCTTATCCGAAAGTCTGACAACCGTCCTTAAAAAGAGCTCCCAAAATCCATAATCCGTCTTTAATGACATTTGTAATCAAAAGATCACATGTTAAGCCCAAATGTACACCCAAGCCCAGTTGCATTGAAAAGATAACAATCAATGGCCAAATCAGTTGATAAAATATATCTCAACGTCAACAGTCGATTATAAAAAAAAGCCTACTGCATGATGGCGGCCGCCCTTCGCAGTGGCCCAATTTTTATCGCAAACACCTCATAAATAATCAAAAAAAAAAATGCAACCGAACTCTACTCTTATTTAACTCATAAAGATAAAAATGGTGGTAAACAATGAACAAGCGCGTAAGAAGTAAGTCAACTGACAGTGTATCGGGGTAATGTTTTGAAAGTTGTGTTACAAATTGTGTTTCCTTTTCATGAAGGTATGTACATTATGTTTATTTTTTAATTCGTATTTGCACGACGCTTTTGACCTACATGCCTTCATTTTGTTGACAAAACGGTGTCTGTAGTCTGGGGATTTCGGTTTTTGAGCCTTTCTCTTATTTTAATCTTGGTTTGTTGAAATCTATGCCATGGAGGGAGGTTGGTGTTATCTATCCAATTGACATTTTTGACAGATTGAAGTTGGGGGAGTTTGATGGCGGTTTTGCCTGCGTTTACCCACTGGTCATTTGTCATTGTAATGGGCGCTTATTGATGTTTTATCATGTTCATAACAGCTTGTCATTGTATGGCAGACAATTTGCATGATATAATCGTGCATCGTGTTTGTTTTTTTAAAGCTTTAAAATTTACAATTTATCTGCCAAAATGCAAATGTTTATGACAAATCAATGTGTGACCGAATTCTGAAAGTACACATTTAAATATTTCACCAATGTTTTGTTGTATTTAAAATTTTTATTAAATCGCACAATTTTACAACCTCACAAGACCAACAGCAAAAATCGAACACCCCTGTTGATTGGCCGTCAAATTTTGAAATTATTAAACCACGTTAATCGCATGACATTAATGTCAATTTTGACAGTTATCAAATATCTGTCATCAAAGTACTTGAAGCAACTATCAGTAGATAGTGTTCAGCCAATTTGTTAATCCCCTAATTCATGTCATTTTTTTAAGGAACATCTAGTTTGACACATGACATTACACATCGAGTAAAACAGTATACACAAAGGTCGCTTTGATTCATGTAGTATGATACAAATCCTACTCAAAAAAAAAAAACGACGCGCAACGTCAAAGATCAAAACTAAAACAACCAAGATGACACATTACTTGATGCATACTTCAACAAAATGAACGTGCCGCTCCTTTCGTCTTGGGTCATTCTAATTCTTGACTTGTGTCATTTGGCCCTTTCGTAAACGACACGTTATTTTCCTAAGCAGTTGTCTAACGTATATGTATAATAAATTCCTCTGAACAATGCCGAAAACGTAAGACTTTCCGACAAGAGCATATAACAACAAACTGTCACAGTTCAGAAGGGCAATTTTCCCTCATTCTGTCATTCCATTTAAAATGTTCGCATCTAGGCAATTGAAAAACTAAAATACATAGATGTACGTTTGTAATCTGGTTTTGTGTTTTGTTCTTATTTATGCTTTATTGGTTGGAATTTATGTCGAAATGACCATGAAAATATAAGAAAACGTTTAAGAAACTTGACAGTTTTGTTTTGTTTTATTTTTATGACAGATGGAGGTTTTTTTTTATGAATGTGATGTTATTTTGTTATTTAGCTTATGTAATAAAAGTTTGGGCATTGTAAACATCTAAAACGATGACTTTATTGGGCAAGAATCGAGGACAGATGTTTCCCCATGATGAGAGATACTGTATTAATGGTTACAAATTGTGAACAAACAAGATGGTCTCTGCGAATGTCAAACTTGAAAACTTAAATTAAATTGTAGAAGTGATTGCAGTTTGATTTTTATTAAAATAATGCACTCCTTAATGTTGGATAGTGTAGCTTTTTTTTGATAGATATTAGGCTGTCATTGGTCATAATGAAAATGTCAAATCACAAATCAATCAAACAAACAAACAATAAAAAATCTTTACGAGGTAAGTGGACGAAAATAAAGAAAGAGTACTTCCCGGGACTATGATTAAATAAACCGAGTATATTGGAGAGGCATGTTAGTTGAAGTCCAGGTTTATATGGGACTATAACGTCGCTTAAGTAAGTGATCATGTATGAAATACCAAATTGAGGTTGATCCACATCTGTCAATTAGCAAAATATTTGCTTCTGAGAAAAGAGAACGAAATCAGATTTGATTTATAATTGTCGACGAAATTATTTCGTATAGCGTTATATTATTTTATTATATAGTTTTTTTAACAACACGAGAACTGTCAGTTGCAAGCACACAGATCCGTATAATACCAGGCTTTTTGGTTTCCAATATATTCGCTCAGCACTAATTTCTTGCAGGAATGGCGGCACTGAAATGTTATGCCAAATTTAGATAGATAGATAAAGAGAGCTAAGCATTTGGTATCATCATGAACAATTTGGCAGCATTGTTTAAAATATTTTATAGGAATGGAGTATTCAACTGATTGTTGCTATAAAAGCGTCTAAGGTAAATACTTTCGCATTTTTTGTTTATAAATTTGAGTGGCTAGATTTGAGAACTCCAATGCTTTTAAAACACGAGTTTGGGTTTACACAGACATTCATGACATTCTGACTTTCATGGTTTATGGACAGATTTTCAGAGCCATTTTGAGAAAATCGTTCTGTTTGGGTGTAGTTGCTTTGTCGTTGGTTCAAATTCTGAATTCAAGTTTTTATTGGGAAAATCTAATAAACATCCAAGAGTAGAACCATGTAATGAGATGTTTTCAAATGTGCCCTTCGGAGTCAGCGTCTTCTTTGTGGCAAACATAGAACTTCGCACGCTGTAATGAAGAGAAAAGCTAGGTTTGAGGGCTTGTAAGGTCTTGTCAGATTTTTTTTCTGTATTAACTATTCAATTGAATTGATGAGTGGAAAATTTTATCTGCAAATCTTGCTGGTAAGATTTATGCGCAACTACTTGAGTAAAATTCTTTCAATTAACCTTTTTTTTCTTATTTTTGAAATTTCAAAGTCCAATCCAAGATGGAAATTGTTATTTCGCTTATTTTTAGAAAACTTAGTTCTCGTGATTTTTAAAATCTAATTTTTGATAAATACAAGGTGTCAAGGTAAACATTTGTGTCGAAATCATAGCTACACCGCCCGAAATGATACAAAAAGTGATGGAAAATGCGGCATAAGGACACATTTTGCTTTTATGGCGGCATGTATATACATTAAATAAAATTGACATTTAGCAACCGTTTGACTTGAGTAACAAGGATTTTGAAACATTAATTCAGTTAAATTTTAGCCATGTATCGACTTATACCAGAAAGCTGAAATAGTGACGATGCACATTGAAAACAATCGTTCAGTTGTGTTAACTTAACTTACAACGCTATTCTTCATTTGGTCGAATTTTGATGACCACGGGGCAGGTGAAGACTGTCGCCTTGCATTTCTTCAATGACAAACGTTCCAACGAAAATTCCATGGACTTATGCTGTGAAATAATGGTGACTTTGACTGGTTACTGACATCTCTAGATTTGACCCCTCCGGACTATTTTTTGTGGGTTTTTATTTTAAAAGTCATAGTGTACTGCAGCAGTCCTCAGACTATTGGTGAGCTTAAGGTAAACATTTGTGTCGAAATCATTGCTACACCGCCCGAAATGATCCAAAAAGTGATGGAAAATGCAGCATAAGGACACATTTTGCTTTGATCAATAGAGGGCGCTACTTTCTTTGTGTTGTATTCATGAACTAATCCAAATAAATTGTAAGAAAACATATTAAATAAAAATATCTATATGCATGTATATAGAAATCTGTTTTTTTTATTGAGCTATTGAATATTACCACATCGACATAAGAGATGGCGCACCAGATTGATTGGTGCTAAACCAGCTTTTGGTCACAGCGAACTGATCTTTCAGACGTCAATAATGGCAAAGGAACGTCCATATACCCTTATAAATGTTAAAATACTCTGGATTATCTTTTTTCATATCTTTGACTGTGTAAAATTGAGGAGCTAAATAGTATGTACGATTATTAATGTGAATCAGAAACAGGGTGGGGGAAAGAATTAAGCCTTGAGGAACTCCTGCTTCTATATAAAAGGTGGGCAAAAATAGATCACCCTATGTGAAGATGTTCTTATTTTTGCAAATGGCCGCCAATGTCAAATCTGTTTTGACCTTTGTAGACTAGACAGATAGAGAATACAAGTGAACAATCCATAGAACGATACACTCCCCAAGAAGCGCGAATTCCGTTGCCGATTCCCTGGCCGCACGACACCGACTGCGCAAACACTGCGCCATTTGGCCACCCACCTTGAAGAGTATGGGACCACACGAGACGTTGCCAAGAGTGGCCAGCACCGGAGCGCTCGCTGTTGCCGAGGATGTCGAGCTGTCACCGGAAACATCGACCAGAGGCTTTGCCTCGCAATGGGTCATCAGCCGGTCGTCCCTAAGGCGAATTTCGGTCAAAGACTTGCGCGTGTTCCCGTACAAAGTCCAGTTCGTACATCCGCTGCTACCTGTCGACCGCCAAACGCGTGTAAACTACGCCCAAGCCATCCTTAATATCGACGACGAAGTGGACGATTTTTCGACCAAAATCTTAATGAGCGATGAACAAGAAAAACTATCGCTTCTGGGGCACCGAGAATCCACGAGTAATGCACGAGGAGCCATTACACCCGCTCAAAGTTACTGCATGGTGCGCTGTTCACGCTGGAGAAGTCATTGGGCCATTTTTTGTCGAGAACGCCGCATGTCAAACGACAACAATGGACGGTGCGCGGTATAGGGCCATGTTAACCGAGTTTAGGACTGGAGGACATGTGGTTCCAACAGGACACACACTGCACGAGCCACAACCGATATTCTGAAGGCGGCGTACCCGGGTCACCTCATCTCTCGTTTTGGCGATTTGCACTGGCCCACAAGATCAACCGATTTAACCATTCCAGAGTCTTTTTTATTGTGAGTTTTTTTTGTCCCGTGTTTACGTGAACGACCCTAGAAGTCTTCAAGGAAAACATTCGACACGAGTGCGAGAATCTGTCGCCCGAAGTTCTCGCTGAAGTGATGAAAAATGTCATAAAACGAGCCCGTATGGCAATCAACTGTGACAGATATCATCTTCTCGGCTTGACCAATCAAATTCTAAAGGTTCCAATAAACATAATCAAAAAAACAGAATCGAAGTTTTTCGTTTAGAAAAAAAAGAGAGTGAAACAACATCAGATGACTTCTTTTGGCCCGCCCTATTGTTTGGGGATATCGGTAAAGGGAACAACAGCGTTAAAAGTGCTGTCAAGTTATTTTTAAACGATTCTCGGACTCTCTAAGGTCCCTAAGCCTGTTGATATGGATTATGGAACATGTGCAAACGGAGCATCATTATCCATTTTGTATATGTATCTACGATTGTGATTGTGAATTGTGGAACTTGTGCAAAAGGAGCATCATATCAATTTTGTTTTGTTTACTTCCGGCTGCAATTGAAGTTCATATCTATATATATCAGTCAACTCGGATGTATGTCTCACAGTGGTTATGAAAATATAAGTCTTTCACTTACGTATGCATTTTCCACAACCCGATATGAAACTTAAAACCGATAAAAGATACATTTTTCCACCTATCGAAGTATTTAAAATTCCATTAATTAGAACATTTCTTTTGTTGGCATGGCATGTATCCTCCTACTCACTGTCAGAGTATCTAAAATTTGCATCTTCTAGACTCTTCATATGCTTTCACAATTCACACAGACTTGTTGTGAAACATAAAATATTTACAAATTTAAAGCTTCTAGAGCAAATATTAACAGTCAGCCTCATATGTCACCTCGAATCCTACACTCTTGTGGTTTAAACACAAAAAAAAATTTACAACATTTATATCATCCGAAGAAAATACTCATATCCACAAGTTTCTATGTTCTCATATCAAATAAATTAAAAGACCTCTCCTATGACGCAATTTCCCTACATCGCTGAAAGCTTTCGTCATCCCTTTTCCAAGCCGCCAGAAACGCAATTATACGTCGGGAGCACTTATGTCGGTGTGTGTATCTTTCATAATCCAAATACATAAACAAATAAAATAAAATAAAATTTTCGATTAGGAAACAAATCCAGTTTTCCGTACAGTCAGGGGAAAAACGTTCCTTCCTACCTACAGAGTTTATTTTAAAAGAAACGAACATTAAGGTGGAAAAGATACATTTAAATTCAAAAAGAAAAAAACAACATAAATTAGAAGAAAAAATCGATAGATATGTGTGAATCACCATTCAGAAATGGAAATCTTTACGACACAACAGCTGGTGACCTCGCCGAGATACACCGATCGACACGCCGCGCCGTGGGTGAGAAAGATCGAAATGTGGCTGACATTGATAGTAAATGACGAAGAAGAGGAAAGATCTTCGACGTGATCTGCCTGGATATTCTTTTTTTGTTTTTTTTTTGGAAGGTCCTTATTGTATGCGGCGTATTTTTTTGCGCGTGTCACAATTGATTCTTTGTTCACAGGCAACGTACACGTAAGGAGGGAGCGATCTTAAGGTTAAACTGATCTTTGTGCATTTTATGTTTTTTTTTGTCTGGGTTTCTTCTGCCTTTCTGAGTGGCGAAAACCATGAAAAGAATTTCCCGAAAGTATTCTTAAGTGTGGGTAGGTATTTTTTGACCTTAACGCATAAATTGGATTTTAAGGTCAGTATGTAGATCTTATTGGATCCAGGAAGGCAACTATAGATGTATGAGATACCGGCGGAAGAAAAATCTACCTAGTAATTCTACTTAAATAGGGACATGCACATGTGAGTAGCGCAATGCAATGTCGTGTTATATTAGGCAGATTTCGTCAAAAGCATTTACCCTTGATGACATGGGTGCTTCTAGTTCTTGTTTGTTCTTTAGGAAATGTGTCAAAGCAGGTAGGTTTGTATAAAATTACTTTAAGTACGTTTTAAGGAAAGGAAATACGAAAGATGTAAAATAACCTTCAGATAAGACTTGTGGTTTGAATTGTCATTCATTAATATTCAAATGCTTATTGATTTCAAGGCAACCCCGTATCTTGGTGGTTTTCTGAGGAAGCTTTACTAGATCCTACATAACATCAAGCAATTAAGACGATTTCGTCTTACTCAATTTAAATTAGAAAGATCAATATCCCCATAGAATCTGCCTGAATTTGAAGCTAGGAAAACAATACCACACTAAACATAGTTCTGAGGGCTTTTGCCAACTATGTGACTACTCAGCTTTCCCCCTGTATTAGTAATGTACAACAAGGAACCACTTACACCAACGCATTTGTCCAACTAACCATTGGTTTGGTGATTGAATTCTACCAGCAAATGGCTGGGTAGTCGAGGTAGCCTTTGGTTAGTTTAAAGTTTGGGTTTGATTCCCAGCCATAGCGACTACCCATTCTTTCGCAATATTCTGACAAATTATTCGAGTAGTATCAACTTTGCAGGAGAGCTTATCTTAACTCAGCAGTTCGGATTCGGCCTAAAAGAGTCACAAACGCACACATCGATAGTTGTGATAATAAGTTTGCCCTGGGTACTAACCGGCTGTTGCGCGAAACAGGTGATCCAGCGGAGATGCAATAGGTACTGTGGAGAGGTATTGATCATTAAATCCCGATCGAAAAATAAAACACGTTAGCGCTAATTTTATTTTTGTTTATTCGCTTCTATCAAACTCTTGGCCTATCAAAATATGGCGGTTTTTAATTTCTCACCAGCCAAACTAATATTTTTATTCTTTTATCTTTGTACAACTTTCTGAGTACGGTACGGTACGGTTTTGCGAAGTCTTCGAATGCAAGTAAAATTTTACACTGAACATTCGTACGCAAACGGGCCTCTTGTATTCTTACTAGTTAGGTCGTCCCCGTACTATATATTTTTGACGGTTTTTATGACTTATTGCCGTTGCTGTTCGCAAAAGGGGAAGGGAAAAATCGATCCCTACATAATAAAACTGTCAGTTAGTAAAAAAAGTATAGAACTACATAGAGTGCGCATCTCATACAACGAAAAATTTCTATGTGGGGTACTGATATTGATTCCCCAGTGTTCACATTGGTACACCAGCGTCAAACAACAGCATAGCCGACACATACGATCGATGACATTTCCCCGTCGTTTTTACCGCCCCCATCTTAAACGGCTACAAAATTTTAAGCTGTGATGCAACTCTATGTAGTTCTATACTTTTCGGTTAGTATCTAAAAGTGACAACTCGTTTGTTTTGACTTATGTTTCATGACATTTGTTTTTTAAAAGTCATACAAAATATATAATTTAATTGTTTTTTTTTTTTTTTTTAAAGTGTTCCCTTACTTTTTCGTAAATTTGTATCATACTGAATGAATTTCTCCCATTTCAAGTAATTTGAGAAAATTGTTAAGAACGATTTAGAAGTCCATGTATATACAAGGTGGCGCAAAAGTAATCCTCCTATCAGAAAATGCTATAAATTTTGCGATTGGCCCCTAATGTCAGTTCTGTTTTGACATTTGTGTAGTAAACACATGCGAAATACACGTTAATAAACAATGTTACGCTACACTGCTCCAGAAAGCGGAATATTGGTGACTATTTATTTGAGCAATAATCGGTCGGTGACTTTGGCACAACGTGAATTTCGTCGCAGATTTCCTAGACGTCCAACGCCTCTTGGTGAAACACTGCGACGTTTAGCCGCTCGCCTCGAAGAGACTGGCACAACACTAGATGCTGCCAGGCGTGGCAGACCCCGGAGTAGCCGTTCTGCAGAAAATATTGCAGCTGTAGCCGAAGATGTCATGGAAACGCCGTCGACATCGACCAGACGACGTGCCACGCAAATGGGTATCAGTCGACGGTCTTTACAGCGAATTTTGGTACGAGATTTGAAGATGTTTCCGTACAAAGTCCAGACGGTGCATCAGCTGTTAGCTGCTGACCGCCAATCGCGTCTAACATACGCTCAAGCCATCCTTAACCACCACCAAGAGGAAGATGATTTTTCATCAAAAATAATCATGAGTGATGAGGCCCATTTCCATCTTAGCGGGTACGTAAATAAGCAAAATTTACGCTTCTGGGGCACTGAAAATCCGCGTGTAACCCACGAAGAGCCATTACACCCGCTCAAAGTCACTGTATGGTGTGCTGTTTTCGCTGGAGGAGTCATCGGACCTTTTTTCTTCGAAGACGTCGCGGGCCAAACGGTTACTGTGAATGGTGAGCGCTACAGAGCAATGATCAACGAGTTCTTTTTGCCGCAACTTGATGAATTGGGATTGGAAAACATGTAGTTCCAACAGGACGGTGCAACGGCACACACTGCACGTGCGCCACAACCAATATGCTGAAGGATGCATTTCCCGGGCGCCTAATCTCCCGTTTTGGCGATTTGCACTGGCCAGCAAGATCGCCTGATTTGACCGCTCCAGACTTCTTTTTGTGGGGCTTTTTGAAGTCGCGGGTTTATGTCAACAAGCCTAAGACTCTTGCAGCTCTTAAAGACAATATCCGTCAAGAATGTGAGGACCTATCGCCGGAAGTTTTGGATAAAGTGATGGAAAATGCCATAAAAAGGGCTCAAATGACAATCAACTGTGGCGGCGGCCATTTACATGACATCATATTCTCGACCTGATGTAAAGAAAAATTAAAAGACCAAATAAAAATAATCCACAAGAAGAATCAAAGTTTTTTTCATTTTTTTTTTTTTTAAATTACAGCCAAAAAACATCGGAAGGTTATTTTTGCGCCACCTTGTATATATAGAACTTTACTTTTAAAGAAAAAATTTATTACTTCTTAACATTAGAGAACTTGGTAGAAATTTTATCAGACATTAGTCAGTTTATGAAAAGTTAAAAATATCTTTTGTGGTAAGAAGTAACAAAACCAATGGAAGACACAAAAGTGAATACGGAGCAACTTTTGATCACATTTAGCTACACATTAGTGGGCATATGGGTTTTAATAAGGCTAAAAGTGTAGGTAATCTTTGACTATTTAACTCCACTCCCTTAGAATTATTCATGTGACTGAAGTGCCAAAGATTTGCTATGCAAAGTGGCGTGAGAGATGTATATTAAGAGGTTCTTTAAAAAAAAAAATCGAGTGTGACTTCACACGCGGTGGAAGTAAAACTGTTTTCTGGTAAGTATATAGAAACACGTTTTATCTCATTAAAAAAACCAAGAAGCACCAGAGGTAGTCCAATGTATGCACCTACTAAAATAGAGCATGCACATTTTTTTTTTACAGAAAGCACCAATGCAGTCAAAATATAGCCTGAAATGTCACTAGCAAACAAAGTGAACTTAATTTTGTTTGCACTCTTTTTTGACACAAAACAATTTTTTTCGTATTTTGGGACACAAAAGTAAATTTAGTTTGCTAAAAAAATATTTCGAAAGATCTCGACATCAATGTAGACACATATACGTTCATGCTTGCGCTAACACCAACATAGTTGACAATTTTCGTTCGGTTGGAACCCTACAAAGGTAAAAAACACTATAAATAGTTATGCATAGCATTACCCCTTAAACGGATGTAAATTATGAAAGAAGTAAAAAACTTTGCATTTTAATTCACATTTGTTGAATAATTTTATCAAATGAAACAGTCAACGAAATGTAGGTTCTACAATTTTGTCGACATTTTAGATTTTTCCCCCAAGTACCCCAACAAATAAAAAAACAAGCTGTCAGATGTAAGGTGCACTAAAAAAAGACATGAGTATCAATCAATGTCGATTATGTTTGAAGGTGTAGTAATCTTTGAAATCTAAAAAGATCAATCAAAACTCTTTTGTCAAAAGGACAATGTTGCGCCACCTGGTGGTAATCTTTAAACTGCGCCATTCAAAGAAATATTGGGCAATTTTATGATTTTTTTTTAAAGAATAACGAAATTTCGATTATAAGTAAACTGTTATTTTATACGTCTAACCACACAATTTTTCATTTCATTTTCAATATCTCTATTTTTTATACATCAAATGCAATATAGTGATCCTTTAGTCGTCAATGAGCAAGAAAAAACAAAAACAAATAGGGATTGCATGCAAAACGGATTTCTGAACAGACTCTCTTGACAGACGATGACAGCGCCATGGTAAACAGCATTTTAAGTAGGCACTATGTGATTGCCAGAGAGTACGATTAACCTGAAGTCTGAGAGCAAAATCTGAAAACCCCAATGGAAAACGTTATGATAAAAGTAAACCTACAAAAAATATAACATGATTGAGTATCTTTTCGAAAAGAAACGGGCTACTCAAGAAACACTTTTGACAGGTGATGACAGCGCCATTGGTGAATAACGTTTTAATCACACACTTTATGTAATTGCATAATGTTGGCAATGGGTTCGTGTATCCATGGTCAACTGCAATTATTTTGACGTGCGTTCTTTTTTATGACGTTTTTTATCTGTCGGGATAGTTTCGTACTGTCATTTGACATCAAATCAAAAGTGGGACCGAGATGAAAAATACAACATTTGGCTTAGTAAATCTGTTCATTTGGGATTCAACTTACAAAATGGTATTATACGATGAAGGATCGCTTTATTTTTTTCTTTTTTTGCGTTATAACTGTGCGCATATTAGCTGAGGCAATCTCCAATGTTTTCTATTTTTTAAGGGTTAAGTTCCTAAGCCACATATAGAAAAAAACTCCACTATATCCAACTTATTTTATCTCACTCTTACTTCATCTTTTCTCCTAATGCCCGTGCAGCGCTAAAATCATACATTGATATAAGAGCACGGTGTTCATAACCCTTCCAACCTTACCTTTCATTTAGTCCATATTTCATAAGAATCTGGTTTTGAAATTAGGGCACAATCATGGTAAGAAAAAAGCGTGCAGGGTGTTCAATACTCATGTAAGTAACGTGGTATTTGTATATACGTGTTCACGCATAATAAAAAGATAACAGACTAGCAAGTCTCCTACACAATCGTCAACGATAATCCTTTTTTAGTACTTTCCAGGCTCTATAGCTCCAGGTATTTTATAGCTTGCGTCATAGAGCATATAGACTTCGCATGTCTGCATGTATAAAAACAAGGATGCACAGTCATGCTCCCACGACACACTTTAAATACAAACTGCGCAGTAATTATACATTTGTTTATCCCTAACTGATATGGTCATCAAAACTGTAAAACTTTCCAATTATTTTCTTCCCATAGTTGCGCTATTTCGCAAATATACCACATTCATGCCTGAACAAATGAAAAAATTTAAAAAAAAATCTGAAATCACTCACGCTGCATGCACAGTTTGCATGCTCATTTAATATAATGCGCATGCAGGCATGTGAGGTGTATGGACCCTGTTAGTGCTTCCGGATTGAATTCTGAAATGAATTCCTAAAGCGAAATTTATCGTCTTAGAATTGTCGGAAAAGTATTTGTTTTTTTTTTTGTTCAATGAAGTGGGCTCAGAATAAACCTGTCAATTGTAAACGCTCAAACGAAAGTCAACCAACGTCAAACGACATCACTGTACCCCCGTTTCAGCCAGCACAGGTAACTCTACTACCCAGCTAACTCAACACCATATTCAATTCAATATCAAAATTCATCTCACTCACCTCATTTCCAATAGCCATAATCCTAACAATCACTTCGTCCTTGGCCAAATCATGGCTAACAACGTCGCCGGATGTCTCGCGACCGTTATATGTTAAAAACACCCGTTGACTGGGATGCAATTGCACACCCATAATTGACCGAAAACCGGGTCCAATCAGATCCGTCTCGCGAAACTCCTTCATCATGACGCTGCGACGCAACGACTGTGCTGGACTGATGGACAAATTCGTGCGATGCTGACGTGCATCCATAATAACGCCCGACGACGACGACGATGGCGACGACAACGGCGATGCGGATCCGTTTCCGTTTGATGGCTGCTGTTGCATTGTAGCACTTGTGACAGTCGACGACGATGAAGTTTTAAAATCAAAACGCACCATATACTTGGTGTCTGGCGTTAGATTGATGCAATTATTGTTCTCACTTTGAGTCGCGCGACTAGGTGGCGTCTTAACGTCTTGTATTACGCCTGAATACCAGATACCGTCTGGGCCGGGTGCACAAACTCTGGTACCGATAATAGAACGTTTAGCTAATCGCTTACCAGTTGACATTATTTTATTTCGATTTTCAAAATAAAAAAAAAAAAATAAAAAAAAATGGAAAAAACGATGTTTACTTAGATAATGGGGGTGGAGTGGATTTTTTTTTTGTTTATTGCACTTGTAATGAAATTATAGTCTCTCTTTAATTTTTTTTCTGATATTGTATACCAATTGGTTTTATTCACTTTTCGTCATTATTAGTGAAAAAGATAAAATGGTCAAGGCGAACGCACACGAATGCAAAATGAGAGCGAAGTATTTTTTTTTTTTTAAGATGTTGCTAAACATTCACTCAAGTAGCACAACACTTGTTGCAAAAAGAAAACACAAAAAACGCTTGTTGTTGTAATTTTTATTTTTAATCGTTTATTTAGAACGAGTATCTATTGCACTGTATTCGAGGGATTTCTAAACAAACACCATTGATGACGTTGTCGAAAATTTTGCTGACGTGAATAAATTTATTGCTGAGGATTTTAACGACGACGTTGATGATAGTAATGATGACGACGCTGGATTTGATAAGCGGCCGAAACGCATTAGCGACACGTTCAATTGTCTAATTATTTGACTTATGATTGTTGAGGATAATTTAGCACTTAACGATGCACTTATGCTAATCAAACTACTACGACGACAATTGGTGATGGTAGTGGATGGGTAGGTTTTTGTCACAATGACTGTATGATTCGAAACATTTTCATCGGATACATGTGTTCTACTGTTGCTCATAATATTATTCACCATAATCGTTTATAGGGGTTTATCCAGGAAAAAAAATAAAACAAACACAACACCGATTATGAGATAAAGATACAATCCACACTGCGGAAGAACTTGGATTTGAATTTCGAAGAAGAGTCTCTGTATGGAAGAGACCTGAATAAAACACACAAAAACAGATAGTTTTCAACAATTTTGTGTTGTCACATTTATTTGTTTATCATTTGATATTAAATCGCAAAGATACTGGATGGGCATGTAAATGAGGGGGGGTTTTATGAATTTTCTTTGCATGGGCTTATCTCCGAAAAGTATCTCATAAGTTTATCACTGACTGAGTATGGGCAGGGACAGAATAAGCGAGCACCAAATAGAAAAAAATGTTTTTTTTTGTTTTTTTTTTTAAACTGACACTTTTTTTTTCTTAAATCACACGGCGGCGGTAATCCTTGTCCAGCAGCACCCGGTGTTTGATTCAAAAAAGTGCAAGTGTTTTATTTTTTATTTCAAAATATGTAGGTATAGTTGTTTTGCTTTTTATTTGCTGAGTCCGATAGGTGTATTTGCCACACACCTTTGGCAAAAGCGAATTTTATTTGATAACCAACGAAATAGAAATTAATAGAAAAACAAAAATCTATCTGATGGTTCCAAGAGCTATCTATGTGGGGGTATTTATGTTGGCTTTGATAACGCTGTCTTTATTCAAGCTATCCAACTGAACACGAGAGTTGGCTGTCAACGACTGAATGCTGAAATTGAAAACGAAAAAATTCATTGTGGTGTTAGATACAGTCGCCAGTCGTCGCTTGGTGTATATATAAGAAAATCCACACAGATACGCGATGTTTGGGTGTGTGCAAGGGGAAATTGGTAGAGGTAAGGTATACCGAAAGAAATAAATTTAAGACCCGCTCTTTAAGTGCGTAAGCACAGTATTGTTACACGTATTTGATAAAGCAAAACGCGATGTAATAGATACAAATTTTCTCTTTCAAACCGTGCAGACTTCCCCGTTCTTTTTTATGTTTAGGAATGGAGCATAAAAAGCTCTTTTCCGAATGTTATACTTTTTTTATCTCACAGCTGATTTTCGTTTAGCATGCGAAGCAAGCTCAGCTGTTTCACGCATACTTGTGTTGCGGCGAACGCACACTGCTTTACAGTTTACCGGGTTTATTTACGTTTTTGTTGTTGTACTTGGTGTTGGTAAGGTGCTCTTTGAGAGTGGCGTATATATTCTCTTAAATTGCAGTTTGTTGCTGGAATGGAGGATTTGGTTTGGCAACAAAGATGATAGATTGGGAAAGCGTTTTTTTTTTTTGTAGTTTCGAGGTCGATAATTGTCGTTCTCATATTCATATTTGGTTGAGTTCACCTTATTTACTGATTTTTCTCAGATACTCTGTTGAATGGAGTCGAGTTGGAAATAGCTGGGAACATCATTGAGAAGGCAAGATAAATAAATGCTATAAATTTCCCGACCGATATCATAGATAAACGATAGGAATGTATCTTTAGTAAAATAGAAGCAAAAATGTTATCAAGGCTAAATGGGGTAAAAATATAGCGACAGTTTTAACTATTTACTTGTGAATGTCTATTTTTGTCTGCGTTAAACGTGAATAGTTCGTTCGTGCGAGGTAGTTTCTTATCAGAATGCCGGGCTACCTAGGTAGGTTTCTTATCAGAATCTTAGGAAGTAGGTATAACTTAAAACATTTTTCTTCAAATAAACTCCCCAAAACGTTTTAAGGCTTTATAGCTAACGGGTGATCCAAGTAGAGATACTTTTTTCAATAGCCTTTTTTGACAGATCACGTGTGAGTCGTGTCATGCTGTCATGTTATTTTTGTTTAGTATTGTTTGGCATTTCATAATGGAAAGACTTACGCGTGAACAACGTTTACAAATTGTTCAACTTTATTATGAAAATTCACGTTCTGTGAGGAATGTGTTTCGTGCACTTCGCTCAACTTATGGTCAACATAATCGGTGAGCACATAATTTCACGTTTTGGGCCGGTTGATTGGCCACCAAGATCGTGTGATATCACACCGTTAGACTTTTTCCTGTGGGGATATGTAAAGTCAAAAGCTTATGCCGACAAACCCGCTTCGATTCAGGACTTGGAGGAAAACATCACGCGTGTCATTCGCCAGTTACCAGTCGAAATGCTCGAACGAGTGATCGAAAATTGGACTCAACGGATGGACCATCTGCGACGTAGCACATTTGATAGACATAATCTTCAAAAAATAAATGCCAAAGAATGTTCTTTCAAATGATAATTTGAAAGAACATTCTCCATTAAATTCGAATTTTCTGTGTTTTTTTCTTTAAAAAAGTAGGGAACCTCGAAATGGATCACCCTTTATAAAACATTTGCTCAGCTTTATAAAAGGTGCGTTTTATGTTTCAGGCCGATTTTATTTGGTTGCCATGCCATCTTGGTGTAAATGAAATTTTTCAGTTGTCATTTGGCATTCGTATGAATTCGTCAACAATTTATTATGGAGCATCTGAAACCGCAACAATGTGTTGAATGATTGTAGTGCTCTAGTTTTATAGCTCGCTATAGAAGACCGCGATTTTTGGTAAAAATTCATTTTGAAATATAAATTATAAAATCGTATTTCATTCAAAAATATATGCAAAAAAAAAACATCGACTTGGAACACAAAACGCACCCTAAGTTCTCATTATGGCAAATGACTTCATTCGTTCATTTGCTTAATTCTGAAAAAAAAAATAATTGAAGTAACGGGTGATTTTTTTAAGAGGTTGGTTTTTCGAATGGAGATAAAACTGACATTTTGTCAGGGCAATTCTAATGTCATTTATGTTCAGGTTTGCCATTTCATCATAAACAGGTTGAAAAATGAACAACACTTGCAAATCGTGCAAATATATTTCGAAAACAAATTTTCAGTTCGCGATGCTTACCGCAAGCTCCGTCCATTTTGTGGTCGACATAATCGTCCATTAGAGCAATAATGTCGGCTAACCATGGATCGTTTTCGCATTACGTGTACTCTCTGTGATAATACGCATCCGCAGAGACGTCGAACAGTGCACACCGAAGAAACAATTGCCACTGCAGAGCAAAAAAGGACCCGAATGAATCGATTTACCACCGTGCACAGCAATAGGAAGGAGCTTACGACCTTCCAAGATCTAGCTTGTGCAAGAATTAGAACCGTGAGACCATCAATGCGTCGTGGTTTTGGAGTATGGGCCGAAAATGAGAATGATCTCGATGCTGATTTTCATCGCAAAATTTTGTGCAGTGATGAGGCTTATTTTCCGCATTTCGATTGAAGGGATTCTACATGAGACCCTTGAGCCGCCATTACATCCAAAAAAACGGACTTTTTGGTGTGCTCTATGGGCTGGTGGAGTCATTGGGCCATACTTCTTCCGAAATGATGCTGGAGAGTCAGTTACCGTTAATGGAGACCGGTATAGAGCCATGATAACCGACTATTTTGTCCTTGAATTGGATGGCATAAATGTGCATGAGATGTGATTCCAATAAGACGGCGCTACATGACACACAGCGCAGGTCACAATCGATTTATTTAAGGAAATATTCGATGAGCGCATAATTTCGCGGAATGGACCTGCCAATTTGCCACCAAGATCGTGTGATTTGACACCATTGGATTATATTCTTTGGGGATGTGTGAAGTCGCTCGTCTACGCCAACAAACCAGAAACTTTAGGGGTTTTGGAAGCCAACATTCGTGGCGTTATTGCCAAGATACGGCCCCAAATGTTCGAAAAAGTGGTTGAAAATTGGACCGGCGGCGGCCACATGTCCGAAATCGTATTTAAGCATTAATGGCATAAAATTATCTTTTTTTGTGTTTTATTTCAATTTGAAGTTCTATACCCCTAAAATAACACCCTCTTTGTGATACGCCTTTATATTGGGTAGTGGTAAAGTTTTTCTTTGCCCGTTCGATTCTATTTGTTGGTAAGGAGACCAAACAATCGAAGCATATTCCATAGTCAATCTTACTAGAGAACAATAAATTGATTTTTATGTATAAGGGTCTTCGAAATCAAAGGAAATTATTTTGAAGAAACCTAGTAATGAATTCGCCCTTGATATTGTTACATCAATAATGAGAAGTGAATGTGCATTATCCATCAAATCGAAAACCGAGATCGTTTATTTCATTAATTAATGCTCGGTACAGGTGAAGTAGGCACGGCACGTTCGCGGTTGCTCGGCTAAGCCCGTCGGACGGGGAAATTCTTGCTTTCCCACCATGCACCGCATTCCAATGAAATTTTCATATCGTGCCTAAAAAAAGAAAGCAAAAGAAAGGAAAGTTACGTTAACTAGACCAACACTTGAGTACGATGTCGAAAGGAGAAAATAGAAGTAATAGATACAATTGTACCTACACACATTCAGTTCCAGTTCGAAATGAAACTAAAAATTTAAATTGAAAACTAAGACAAAAAAAATTCAAAAGGAAATTCAAAAGTAATAACTACTCACTCACTTACTTAAGTAGCGCAACAGTCCGGAATGAACCTGGGCCTCAATCAACATGCCTCTCCAAATAGCCTGGTCCTTAGCTAACTGCCTCCAGTTGCGCACTTCAAGTTGGTGGACATCGGTTTCTACTTGTGCGCGCCACTTAAGGCGAGGTCTTCCTCTACTGCGTCCGACGTCTGACTGGGAATCGAAGACTTTGCGAGCCGTAATATTGGTGTTCGTTCGTTCTATATGTCCTAGCCAACTTAAACGTCCAGTGCGGAGATTTCTTGACCCGGGCATGTCGCTGTACAGCTCGAATAGTTCTTGGTTGAATCTTCATCTCCATAGCCCGTCAACACAAACGGGACCGAAGATTTTTCCAAGAATTTTGTTCTCAAATCGACAAGGATTTCTTTATCCGCTTTTGAGACTTTCCATTCTTCAGCGCTGTAGAGCAGGACTGGGATGAACAGAGTCTTATATGGGATCTCCTTAGTAGTTCGAGTGAGGGCTTTACTACTAAATTGCATTCGTAGCCCGAAGAAACAGCGGTTGGCAAGAGTAATTCTTCGTTCAATTTCTGACGAGATATTGTTGTCAGAGTTAATAGCGGAACCGAGATAGATAAAGTCCCGTACTACCTCAAAGTTATATCTGTCATTGGTGACGTTCTGTCCAATTCGTCGATTTTGTGTGTCCTTTCGTGTTGACAGCATATACTTTGTCTTGCCCTAATTTACTGCTAAACCCATTTTTGCCGCTTCCTTCTCTATACCAGCTAAGGTGGCTGTGACATCACGTTGGGTCCTACCAATGATGGCAATATCGTCTGCGTATGCTAGTAGTTGTACCGATTTTTGGAATATTGTGCCTCTGGTGTTGGCTCGTGAGTTTTCCACAATCCTCTCACGAATAAAATTGAAGAAGTCACATGATAGCGCATCGCCTTGCCTAAATCATTTTTTGGTATCAAATGTGTCGATGAGGTCGTTTTCGACCCTTATGGAGAAGCGAGAATTCTCCATCGGACGAGTTCGGGCGGTGTACGAAAACTAGACATGGCTCTGTATAGTTGGTCTCTATAAATGCGGCTTTGAAATCGATGAATAAATGGTGGGTATTTATTTGGACTTCTTGGGTGTTTTCCAGGATCTGCCAAAGTGTGAAAATTTGGTCGGTTATGGACTTTCCTGGCCTAAAACAACACTGATACGGGCCGATCAGGTTGTTGGTAAACGGTTTTAGGCGTTCACATATTACGGAAAATAGGATCTTATAGGCGATGTTGAGGAGAAGTAAGCCTCTGAAGTTGACACAGCTTTGACTGTCTCCTTTTTTGTGGATCGGGCAAACGATGCTGAGGTTCCATTCTTCAGGCATACTTTCTTCCGACCAGATTCGGCTTATGAGTTGGTGGATGTTACTTACCAAGTCATCTCCGCCGGCTTTATAAAGCTCGGCGGGAAGGCCGTCATTTCCGGAAGTCTTATTTAGCTTCAGTTTAGATATTGCTATCCTCACTTCACTCAGGTCGGGTGGTTGGCAGCTTTCGCTGTCATTGCCAATATTGAATGGTTCGTTCTGCCTGACAGCGGAATGTTGTTCGTCATCGCCGTTTAACAGTCTGCAGTAGTGGTTCTTCCATTTCCTCAGCATAGACTGTGTCTCTACTACGATATTTCCTTGTTCATCTCGACAGGATTCTGTTCGAGCCTTGTAAACTTGGCTTTGAAGTTTTACACTTTGGTAAAACTTGCGAACATCTTTCCTGGAGTGGCACCTCTCTATATCCTCGATCGCGCGCTTTTCTTGCTCTTTTCTTTCTGAAAAGCCGGTGTTCTTCCCTTCTTCTCTGCCTATAGAGCTCAAAGGCAGCTCTCGTCTTCACCTGCAGCTTAGCCTTGTAGGCCTCGTTCTTGGCTGCGAACATCTGTCAGCATTCCTCATCAAACCAGGGGTTTCTTACTGGTGGGCGCGAGAAACCTAGCACATCAATTGCGGTTGATCTAGTGACTTGTTGGCATCGTTGCCATAGTTCTTCGACATTCGATGTTGGTGTTATGGTATTAATCGAGAGGTTTAGGGATACGCGTTGCGCGAAGGTCTTGGCGGTCTCTTGCGATTGCAGTCTCTCGACATTAATTTTTTTTACAGTATTTCTGGATTGTTGTGGTGTAGTGGATATCCGCATTCTAACCTTAGCTGCAACAAGGTATTGGTCCGAGTCGATGTTAGCTCCTCGGAGTGTTCGGACATCCAAAATACTGGATGCGTGGCGCTTATCTATCGCTATGTTTTGTCAAGGAGCTCATAGAAGAAGTCGCTAATGTCTTGGAAACATAAGACTTCTTGCCTAAGTCTGGCACTTATAACAAATCCGCATCCGAATAGTCGCTGTTTCTGCTCACTATAACACGGTCCGTAGTAGATATCACAGTTTTTCATCCACTTTTTGCCCGGCCCATCCCATCGTATTTCCTGGATGGCAGTGATGTCTGCTTTGTAGCAGTTTAGGGCTTCCACTAGTTGTTCGCTTGCACCTCTCCTGTTTAATGTTCTCACATTCCAGGTGCAGATACGAACGTCGTTGTCCTTTTTTCGTTTAGCCGTGTCGTCACCAATAATATCAGTCCTTTCCGAGGCCATTGGTTGCATCATAACAATGGTTTTTTTAAATGAGTGGGTAGTTAAACCAAAGCAAGACCCCAACCTGGAGGGCCAGTTCCAATTTATTAGATACCCCTAGGACACGGGACCATCAGTATCCACTACGGGATTGAGCGCTGCCTTTGACCTTTCGGTTCATTCGCCACCAGCTCTGTTCAAGGGGCCTGACTAACCCTGTCTGCCAGAGGGGTTGTTGAACTTGTACTCCTAGCTAAAATTAGCTAAATTTAACGGTAAGTACCATATAAAGATTGTCTTTGAACACGATTATCTGCAAATGGCCTCTAACGATATTGATAAAATATTTGAAAAATTAAGCTGCTACAAGTATTTAGATTTAGATGCAAAAATGCAAATAACGGTACTTTATAAAATGACTGATATCTCAAGAATGAATAAATGAAAATTGGTATGTAGTGTAATATTCTGGATATTCTGAACACCAAATGAATGGCACATTTAGCTGAAAGTTCTTTTTTTAAATATTGATTTGATTGAAAACGGTTCTAACGATTTTGATGAAATTTTAAAGCTTAGATGGTGTAGACGTGTATTAGAATGCTACATACTCAACTTTTTCCTAAAATGACTATTAACGAAATTCATAAAATTAATAACAGATAGAATCTGCATATCACAAAAATGGGTACAATAACAGAATTTTAAATAATTTTTTTCATTTTGAAACAAAAAAAATTAAATGGGTTCTTATGAAACTTTGTATATAGGCATATTGTAGGCTTCTAATATGTACTGCATACTTAGATTTTACCGTAAAAACCGTTTTGCTTGAAATAACTTATTTCTCACGAATGGACCAAGCGATGGTGCAAAAAATGTACCAAGGCCTAAAGTTGTTATTCCTATTAAGGTTTCAGTTTAAAATATAATATAGATATTAAAATTGTCTAAGTATCTCGTTCAAAACATTTGTCAAAATCTTTTAGTGTTTGCTCAAAAAAAAAAGCTTTTTGTCAAAAATAGCCGTGTCAGTGGACGGATTTTGAAAATGTTTGTACTTGTTCGAAAAGCATTGCCAAGATTCCCATATACCAAATTTCATTAGCTAAAAATTTAAGGCCCAAGAATCTTTAAGGAGGGACGTACAGACAGACATGGCTAAATCGACTCGTCTATCGATTCTGAGACGATCCATATACTTCCATATATGGAAGAGATAGGGTGTACAAAATGGAGTGTGAGTTCACAAGCGGTAGAAGTGAAATACGATGGTAGCGTAGAGTAGGACGCTACGAACCATAGCACAACGGAACTAATAATTTCGCTTCGAAAAGGCACTGTCGAAGCTATTTTCCCTACAGCAATATTGGCTGTATAAAGTCTTATGGAAACACATTTGCCGCACTCAGAAGTACTCTATAAGGTTTCCTTACCAAAGCCTTACCGAAAATCATAAATAGTGAAAAAGGAAAAAATATCAATCGGTTTATTTTTTATTAAAATATTGTTGTACCCACCATATTTGTAAATTTAATTGTCATATTAATTAATACTTACAACAATTTTAAGGTGAACGGTGTTATTTATGATGTGATATATTAAATTAAAACAAATAAATTTCTTGCTGGTATTCGAACGTGGGTCTCTTTGCACGTCAGTTCGCCACGCCATTCACTAGGCTGTTCTCTGCAGCGTGCAAGAGTAGCCTCAGTAACAGACAACTTGAGGCGTGTTCTGTAAAACCATTGATTGAAAGACGAGGAAAAGTGATGTCAGATTCTTCATTTGTGCACTACACATTTTATTTTGAAGTAACATATCATGGGTACTGTTCTGATCCAACCGGATTTGACTTGCTAAACGATAAGAGCGAGTGTTGATAACGCGACGAAAAACAGCAACACTATAAACAGCCAGGTCAGAATGGCAACCTAGACAAGCTGCTTCGACATATTCGGACAACAGGTTGTCTAGGAATTTCAACCAACTCATAAGCCAAATCTGGTCGGAAGAAAGTATGACTCAAGAATTGAACCTCAGCATCGTTTTTACGATTCACAAAAGAAGGAGACCTTCAAGGCTGTGTCAACTTCAGAAGCATAGGTCTCCTCAACATCGCCTACAAGATCCTATCTTCAGTAATATGTGAACGCCTGAAACCGTTTACCAACAACCTGATCGCCCCTTATCAGTGTGGTTTTAGGCCAGGAAAGTCCACAACCGACCAAATCTTCACACTTCGGCAGATCTTGGAAAAAACCCAAGAGGTTCAAATCGATACCCACCCAAATTCATCGACTTCAAAGTCGCATACGACAGCATTTATAGAGAAGAACTATACAGAGCCATGTCTAGTTTAAATATACCCCCAAAACTCGTCCGTTTGTGTAGGATGACGATGGAGAATGCTCGCTGCTCCATCAGGGTCTGAAACGACCTCACCGACACATTCGATACCAAAAAAGGATTAAGGCAAGGCGATGCACTGTCATGTGACTTCTTCAATCTGATTCTTGAAAGGATTGCACAAAACTCACGAGTTAACACCAGAGGCACCATTTTTCAAAAATCTGTACAACTACTAGCATACGCAGACGACGATATTGACATCATTGGTAGGACCCAACGTGATGTCACAGCCACGTTTGCTAGTATAGAGATGGAAGCGACAAAAATGAGTTTAGCAGTAAATGAGGGCAAGACGAAGTATATGCTGTCAACACGAAAGGACCCACAACATCGACGAATTGGACAGAACGTCACCATTGACAGATATAACTTTGAAGTAGTACGGGACTTTGTCCATCTCGGCTCCGCTATTAACTCTGACAACAATTTCTCGTCAGAAATTAAACGAAGAATTACTCTTGCCAACCGCTGTTTCTTCTGGCTAAGAAGACAATTCAGTAGTAAAGCCTCACTCAAACTACTAAGGAGATATTATATAAGACCCTGATTATCCCAGTTCTGCACTACGGCGCTGAGGCATGGACCGTCTCAAAAGCGGATAAAGAAACCCTTTGTCGATTTGAGAGCAAAATTCTTCAAAAAATCTACGGTCCCGTTTTGAGACGAAGACTTAACCAAGAACTATACGAGTTGTACAGCGACGTGCCCCTTGTCAAAAAACTCCACATTGGACTTTTAAGATGGCTAGGACATGTAGAACGAATGGACACCAATACTCCGGCTCACAGTGTCTTCGATTCCCAGCCAGACGTCGGCCGCAGAGGAAGACCTCGCCTTAAGTGGCGCGCACAAGTAGTCACCGACCTCACCAACTTGGAGTGCGCAACTGGAGGCAACCTAAGGACCGGGCTAATTGGAGAGGCATGTTGGTTGAGGCCCAGGTTCATTCCGGACTGCAGCGCCACTTAAGTAAGTAAGTAGCATATCATGGGCACCATTTATAGCAATTTATAAAATGTGCACAAAAGAATGGGAAATGTTTCATGTGTTATGTCCATTTGATGCGATTATACTAACAAATGGGTGACTGAATAATTTTGGATATGCAAAAAAAAAAAAAAATAAACATGTTGGTGTTGCCATAACTGGGAATTGAACCCAAACCCTTTGCGTGGTAGCTCATTGCATTAAATTAGTAGTCACAGCTGATATAAGCCTTAAGTCACAAGCTCTATACAATAAGTGGATAACTCGATTTTTTTCATTTTTGAGATGTATACGTTTACTTTGATTCGATAATAATCTGCAATAACCAACGAACTGATTTTCCTGATTTGCTGCCACCAATTGGTTATAAGAAAAAGTAAGTGCCAATTTGTTGCGCTTACTTTTTCTTATACCCTGATTATAACTGACCTATTTTTAAATTCCAATATATTTTTTTTCTCAGCATAATATTTATATACACCAATAAATATTTGTCACAATCTTACTGTTTTAACATTAACCAGTGTCGCCGTAAAACAATATCTTGTAGCTATGTCGGAAATACAAACAAAAAATAGGTCGGAAAAAGGTTTTAAAAAAGTTGATTGGAAAGAATCAAAACTTTTTTTTACCGATTTCTCAAAAGTGTGAAAAGTGAAGTTACCCACTTTTTGCATTCAGGTTACTATATTATGATTCAACATTACTGCGGCCGAAACTCTACCAATACGTATTTTCAACTTTCACATGTACACATCCACGGAAAGCTTTTAGAAGCATAATACCAAGTAATCCTCTATGTAACCTGTGCATTTACCCTAAAAGGGTTTTTATACAAGCTGAACTTCTCTGCACAAGTACGAAAAATCTTAATAGAAGAAATTGCTTCTCGGAATTTGGAAATTTATGCCTTATGGAAGAAAAATTGTTAGTTGGGAAAGAGGATGCGAAGAATAGGGTGTCAGTACTGAAACGCATTTTATCTCATTCTCCGGCAGCCTAACTTTTTAAATGCATTTATAGTTGTCTCTTTTTCGTTACACTTTTTCGTTTCATAAAAATTTATAAAAATTTTAAAAAAATTACAAATATCTGAAACCAAGGTTTTTTTTAATTCTTTTTTGGTTAACATTTTTGTTTTAATAAATTATAGGCATGCTCTAAATTAAACAAAAACGTAATTCTTACTTTTTAATTCAGAGATTCTTCTTAGGTTCAGTAAGCTTGTTTAGTATGTTGACAAGTAGGCTAGTTTTTAATAAATTAAAAAAAAATTAGTGTTAAATAAAAATGCGTTGGATAACTAAGCTCGAGGTCCCAGGTTCAATTCCCGAATGGGTTAACACCAATCTTACTACTAAACTTCTTGCGAAAGTCTAACAAGAGTAAAACTCTCATGAAAAGCTTCCTAAACTGACCGTTAAGCTACGGCATTAAACGTGAGGTCCCCTTTTTTTGTGGCAAAAATAGTAACTTCGCACACAAAAAAGAAGGGAGGATCTAGGTTTGAGACCCTGTATGGGCCGTGAATGCCAGATATTTCATTTTGTTATCGATTCATTGTATAAATCTTTAGAATATTTGAGTATTGACTTGGCTTACATTTTTAAAGCTTGTGTGTCAATCCATTGCAGCTTAATTTTTCAAAAGCCTGTGTCAAATCAAGAAAGGTAGTAGAGCATATATTTTTGCTTCTAAGGTCATTTCTATAAGATCAGTTAATCAGTGTATTAGATCTATTGTTGAACACATGCTTTTGAAAACAGATTGATGGATTGTTATGAATGTCTTCTCTTCTATGACTGGATTTAGCCGTTTCAAAGGAAGTTTTTTTTTCGAAAAACTTAGACAGAATTCGCAAGAAGGAAATCAGAACTTTTTCGGGTTTTCGGTACCATAATATCTTAAACAACTGTCCACGTTCGTGGGACATAACTTAGTTAAGATGATACATTTGTTATCTATGCCTTTCTATATCTCTAATAAACTTATTTCCTTTGAAATTAAAGCAGGACTAAACATCTAATTAACGATATTACCGCTTTTCTAAACAGATAAATAAATCTCTAACAAATAAGCCAAAGAAGGTTACTTTTAAAAGCGTTCATCTTTTTATCTATAAAGGAGGACATCAATATCGTTTACAATTCGTTTTCGGAAATTTTAAGAAATATTTTTTTAAATTTCATAAAATTCTCAGTTAATTTTACCATAAGGGATTTTTCATCAAATTGTCCTCCAAAACGAAATAAATATTTACATACATATTCCAAGAACACCATATTTCTTGTTGTAATCAATTTTTCTCTAACAAAAAATCCTTAGTCTGACCCGATTAAAACCAAATCGATAGAATTTTTCACTCTGATTTCATTCTGTATTTGAGCAAGCACAAAACAAAAAAACGCACGCATGTACAAAGGAATACAAGACAAAATAAAAAAAATCTTGCCCCATTTATGAGAGACGACGACAACGACATACATGAAATCTGGCAACATTGCACCCGGAATTAGGTCAAGTAAATAGTAAGTCTCTTTCCATGTCAAAGAGAACAACACTTTGTTGCCGTCACCCAATTAGAAAAAGGTCATCGCAAAACTCTGCTGTTCTCTGTTTACGTTCGTTATGTCGTTTACAAGTTGAACACCAGCGCAGTATAACGTTATCATTCCAACACATAGAAAAATCAATTGTTTGTGATTCTCTTTTGAGGGGAAACTCTTATAGATACATCGGTTCTCTTATATTGCCGGGTATTCTATCTGCTATTCGATGTGCATCTATGTGTCGGTGGATTTGTGTTGCATCTTTCATGAATTCGAATGAAACGGAACGATTTGTATTGTCGTTGCACTTGCACTCGGCATTTTTTTTATGATTTTAATGCAAACTCCCGCTAGAAAACCAGCTGATTGTTAAGAAAAACCGAGCGAGAGAGAGAGAGCGATATGGTTTGATTATTATGATTTCATCTATGCTATCCACTTGGATGTGTGCATCGGTATCTAAATGCGATCATTAATTTATTTGGATTTTATAATCCGCTGAAAGGAAGAGTTTGGGTATCTTCATCTTTCATCTTCCATCACGCTTTCGAACTTCGAAACATGTATCTATCTCGAAAGTAATCTCAACCTGAATCGACTTTGGGTTTGGTGGATTTCCTTTTGTTGTTTTGTTTTGGAGTAGATACTAAATCTACTGACTGTTCGGATAGAAGATAGTGAAACTGGTTTCTAATTTGAATGAGTGTGTGTGTGTTGACAAATGCCAGTGCAATTCAAATAAACATTCACATCGATACAAATGCTTGGACGTGGTTGTGCGGTGCGCTCTGATGCGTTTTCTTCGCCCTAAGGGATGTGTTTTTATGTTTCATTGTTCGGTTTTTCTTTTAGCGGCCGTTATGAGGAGTTTCCAACAACAATGTGGAAATCAATTGAAAAAAAAACCAAACAAAAAGTCACGCATATTGATGTGGTAGTGGAGGCTATAATGCGGGTAGGTATGACAGCCCATTTACAGATAAATTACATATCGACACATGTATTGGTATGCCTTTGTGTATATGCATTCATGATGCGTGATTGAATGCACGCATATTGCGAGTTTCACAAGGATAAGTGGATGATTTGCATGGTCTTGTGAAAATTATAATTAAAGTCGAGAAGCAGGTAGGCTGACGTTAGTAAAGGAAACTAGATTAGGTCCGTATAGTTTATTTTACTTTCGTGATGCTAAGGAATAACTTTTTTATTACCGACAATGAACATCTTTTAGATCGATTCTTGCGAATTTGACATCCAGGGCCGCATAATTAAAAAAAAAAACGGGGAAAACAACAGTTATCGAAGATATTTTCCAGTTGTTAAGTTTTGTGTGAGTAGAGGGCCTAAGACTTGGTTTCTCCAGTCATATGTGTTTGCGATGTTATATATTTGCATCAAAGCATTGAAACTCCTGTTTAACGCCAAATCCGAACGACGACTTTGAGAAGCTTCTCATGACAGTTTTATAGTTATGGATAATTGTCAGACTTGCGCAAGTGGTGGGGCAGATGGTTGGATGTGGTAGAAATGTGGTAGAACTTGACGATGCCCAGTCGTTGTCACTTTGACTACACATCGATTGTGTTTATATTGCCTCCAAGTAGTAACAATGGGATACTGGTCACATCCAATCTGATTTGACTTGCTAAACTTATAAGTGCGAGCGTTGACAACAATACAAAAAACAGATCAGAACGACTGGCATGGAATGTCAGGCCTGCTGTCTTCATGAGACTAGCCCTCCAGATTGGGGGTTGTGCTTTGTTTTATAACCCACTAACGTACAACATTGGTTAGGTGTTGTAGAACGAGGGTAGACTTTGATTGCCTTTAACTTGGCAATGCTCAGTGGTTGTAAATCTGACTACACATCAAGTGCTTATTTTTTTAACATCCAAGTGATAACCATACGGTACTGGTCTCATCCCACCGGATATGACTTGCTTACCGATAAGTTTTGATAACACGACGAAAAACAGCAACACCTGGCCGGCCTGCTGTCCCAGACAAACCTAGACAAGCTGCTTCGAGATATTCGAACAACAGGTTGTCTATGAATTTCAAGGGTTAGTCAGGCCCCTTGAACAGAGATGGTGGCGGATGAACCGAAAGGCCAAAGGCAGCTCTCAATCTGATGGCCCCTTGTCCTAGTGTTATCTAATAAATTGGAACTGGATCCCAGGTTGGGGGTTGGAAAAAACTAACGTTTACGAAGCAAACAATAGCCTCGGAAAGGACTTATTTTATTGCTTAAAAAAAGGACAACGACGTCTGTATCTGCACATGGAATCTGAAAACATTAAACATGAGAGGAGCAGGCGAACAACTCGCGGAAGCCCTAAACTGCTAAAGCAGACATTACTGCCATCTAGAAAATACGATGGAATAGGCCGGCCAAAAAGAGGATGAAAAACTGTCACATCTACTACGGACCGTGTTATAGTGAGCAGAAACAGCGACTATTCGGTTATGTCGGTCTTGTGTTTCCAAGACATCAGCGAAGGCATTGTAAGAATCCGCATCAAGGTCGAATTCGCCAACATAAGCCTTAGATGCGCTCATGCCCCGACGGAGGAAAAAGATGATACAGCGAAGGGCTGTTTTAACGAGCTCCTGAACTGAACTTATGGGCGACTACCAAAGTAAGATGCTAAAATCTTGCTGGGAGCATTTAGCACAAAAGTATGACAAAATGATATATTTTGCATTGTTGTCGGGAAACATAACATACACGAAAACAAGTTTGGTAACGAACTTAGGCTAAAAGACATAACTGCAGTACGAATTGCCACAATAGCCAGCATAAGGGGACATGGCGTTCTCCAGATCAACGAACAGTCAATTAAATTGACCACATTGCCATAGACGAGATAGATTTTGGTCCGAAGTTTCCGCGGGGCTAACATCGACTCGGAAAACTACCTTGTTGCAGCTAAGGTGCGAGTGCGGATATTTACCATGACACAACAAATGGGAAATGCGCGATCGATGATATGTGAGGTGCCACTCCAGGAATGATGATCGCAAGTTTTACCAAAATGTAAATCTTCTAAGCCAAGGATACAGGGCTCGAACAGGATCCTGCCGCGATTAACAAAGAATTATTTTAGTTGGGACACAGATGCTGAGGATATAGAAGAACCACTTCTACAGATTGTTAAACGGCGATGACGAACAACATTCCGCTGCCAGGCGGAACGAATAATTCAGTACCATTGACTTAGTGAAGTGAGGTTAGCAATAACTAAACTCAAGCTTAACAAGGCTGTCGGAAATGACGGCCTTCCTATGACATCAAGTCCGACTTATGATGTCATTTTCTTCGGCAAATGTTAGTTGCTGGACTTATTGGATTTATTGGAAGAGATGTCTTGACAAGTATGTCTGAAGAATGAAACCTCAGCATCGTTTTCCCGAAAAAAAGGACAGCCTCTGAACTACGCCAATTACAGAGGCATAAATCTGCTCAACATCGCCTACAAGATTCTATCTGCCGTTATATGTGAATCACCAACAGCCGGATCAGCCCATATCAATTTTGGCCCATCGAAGTTTACAGCTGATCAAATCTTTGAACTTCCTCAGATCCTGGAAAAAAACCTAAGAAGTCTAAATCGATTTCAAAGCTGCATACGACATTATTTATAGAGGCGAAGTTTACATAGCCATTTCTGGTTTTTGGCCCAAACTAATCCGTCTGTACTGGATGACGTTGGAGAATTATCCCAGATCCATCAAGGTCGGAAACGACCTGTGACTTTTTTGATTGGATTCTTGAGATTATTGTGCAAAACTCCCAAGCCAACACCAGAGGCACAATATTACAAAAATCGCTGCCGCATAGGCCTACGATAATGACAACATTGGACGGACTCAACGTCAACAAGCGGAAAAGATAGTTTTAGTAGCAAATGAGGGAAATACCAAGTATATATGTACTGAAAACAAAAAAAGGACAAACTACATCGACGAATTGGACAGGATTTTACTATTGACATATAAGGGACTTTGCCTTCTTCGGCTCGAACTATGACAGCAACATTTCATCAGAAATAAAACGAAGAATTACTGTTACCAACCGCTGTTTTTTTAGTTAAGAAGGCTTTTTAATAGTAAAACCCTGACCCGAAATAATATCCCGAAATCATATACAAGTCCCTGATTATCCCAGTCCTGCTCTACTGCGCTGAAGCATGCATCGTATCAAAAGCGGATGAAGAAAACCTTGGACGTTTTATGGGAACAAATCTTCTAAAAATGTTTCTTCCCGTTTGCATTCACGGGCTCTGGATACAATTAAAAGGTATACGAGGCATACAACGATAAGGACCTGGTCAAAAAGCATTGGACGTTCAAGATGAATAGGTTATGTAGATCTATCACAAAATAGTCTAAATAAGCCGCCCGATGTAGACTTGGCGCAAGCCCTCAAACAAAACCGAATTCTTTTCAGCAGGAAATACAAATTCCCGCACATTTACCTTAACTTAATAGCGTCAGTCTCAGGTTCGCAGAATTAGCCAAATACCTGGGTATAGTTTTGGATAAAAAACTGAACTGGAAAGCCAACATTTAAGAATGCGTTAAAAAAGCCAGCGTAGCCGTATACTCTTTTAAAATGAAAATCGGAAAGAAATGGGGTATTCAACCACTTATGTCATTCTGGCTTTACGTGTCAATTTTCAGAGCCATACTCCTGTATACTATTAGTCTGGTGGACGGCTTTAGAAACAATTTCCAACCGCAATCTACTAGGTAATGTTCAAAGATCAGCTTGTATATGAACTTGCGGAGTTCTAAGAAGATCTCCCTCCAAAGCGCTATATGCTATCCAACATCTAGTAAACCAAGATATCTTCCGCAAACAGGTAACAACTTGTGCAGCTGTGAGAATCAGAACCTCGACACAATGGACACCCACTCAAGGTGAATACACAAAGATCCTGAATTAACTTAACATTACAGAAAACACCGACCACACCACTACCCAACTCAGTTTTGAGCATAAATTCAGGACAACCATTCCAAGTCGCATTGAATGGCATACGCTCAGAGCCAATAACTCGATACACATCTGTACGGATGGGGGTAAAACAGAGTCTGGAGTGGGTTGAGGTATTTTCTCCGAGATGCTTAACCTAAGCATTTTCTTTCGCCTTACCGATCATTGTAGCGTTTTCCAGGCGCAAATTAAAGAAACATTGTCCTGTCCGAAAAGGAATGTTATATCCACGAAGTATATTAACATAATCAGTGACAAAGAAGCGGCAACCAAATCCTTTGAATTTATCTCGTTCAAGTCGAAATAAGCCCACGAATGCCGACTATCTCTTAATCAGGTGGCAGAGCATTTCATTCACTTCTTTTGAGTGCCGGCTCACAGAGACATACCAGGGAATGCAAGGCGGATGAGCTTGCCAGACAGGGCACCACCCTTGCCATTCTACCGCCAGTAGATATGTTAGGTATGACCCCTGCTACAGATTGCAGATCAAACGGCACAACGTGCCAAATGTCCAGGCGGAACAGCTGAAACAACAGCACCATAATCAGTACTGGACCTCTTTGGAAATTACTTCTGTAGAAGCAGCTTAGACGAAAAAGAGGAGGAAAGTATTCCTCACCTTTTCTGCTCTTTTCCAGCTTTCTCCGACAAAAGAAAACTCTATCTGGGAAACTTATTCTTTGATGAATTAGGTGAGGTGGCTAATATTAGCTCAGCTCTGAATGGTTCAATTAGGTGAACGAATATAGGGAAAGTCGACAGATCCACATGGTATCACAACAAGCATTTATGGTCTAAGTGTGCACGCGCATCGCGTGCGGCCACTGCAACCTTACCTTACCTAGAGCGGATGAACTCTAATAATCCAGCTCGCAGAGTCTTCGATTCCCAGTCCGAATTCGGAGGCAGTCAATAAATTCTCAAGATATTTTTAAAATCAATTAAAGCCATAAGTCTCAACGACTGATCCATTGTAGTGCCATAGATACTATCGATGGCTGCAATTTCATACGTTTTTATGATGGCGAACAAGTGCTTGAGTAATTCGATTTTTAAGATTTCGGCATTCACTAGCAGTATGACAGAACCGAAGGTCTGGACGCAAATTCAGTATCGACCAGGAAAAAGCTAGTTCCATAATTTCGGTTTGGAGTAGCTCCGCAAGCAGCTCATCAGAAGACGTACCCATACCAGGTCTAGATGTGTCCGAGGTAACTTGTACCAAAGAGTATAGTACTACATAGAGTACGCATCACAGGTTAACATTTTGTAGCCCTTTCAGGCTCGGGCGGTAAGTGCGAATGATTAATTTCGTCGGTCCTATTCATCGGCTATGCTGTTGTTTGATGGTGGCGTAGCAATATGAACACTGGGGTATCAATATCAGTACCCCACATAGAAAATTTTCGTTGTATGAGATACGCATCTATGAAGTTCTATACTCTTTGTTTGTACTCAATTTCGAAATGTGCATAACCCGTACTGACAATACACACTTTCACTTCCATTCACCATCAATAAAACTAACAACTCTCCAAAACTAGTAGTGGCCAAAAATGCCTCATGCGCACTACCGATATTTTCGAAAAAAAAAAACATAAACATAATAAACAGTCATTTGTGTCAAGCATAACTGCGTTGTGTATATCCTTGAAATCTTCCTTAATCCGGGTAAGTTTTTATGTTTTTCCTTTCTACATTTTCCCACCCTGCAGGAACAACTCGAACGAAATAGCATAAATTGCTCACCCCCCGTCACAACATCATCCCTAACAACTACCTAGCTGCGTAGTTAAGTTTTGCACTTTTCCTTTCCCAACGTCGCAATAAATGCTATTGCATGCCGTTCTAACGACAGAACGATAAATTTTCCTTTTCAAAAGGGATTTCGGCGAAAATGCCCCGAAAAGTGTTTATACTCCGGAATGGCCGTTTTCCTGTTAACCCGCCCCTCGTTTGTGCTTTATTGTAACGGAGTAATGAAGTCGCAAAAAGTCCTGGCAAAGACGCAAAAAGGCACGCAAATGGTGGAAAAAAAACTCGGTTTGTAGATTTGGAGTCTGCGTAAATGTTCCCTTCCCTCACGAAAAAAATTCATTCAAGTTCTGGGAAAGTTTCGGGTTTCACTCACACACCCCCAACAGCACTGGCATCCCTCGAAAGAGAAATTGTTGGGATTTCTGTTTCCGTATTCCCCAGATGAAAATAGGTCAACATGTTATCTGTATCGTGTGTCCCGTATTTCAGATTCGATTGTGTAGAGTGTGAGCTATGCTGGAAGGAGTCGGGATAACTTATGTGCTCCACATTAGCGAGGGTAGAACTTCAACCCGTTGTGCTACGTACATAATGCATCCGCACTCAATTCAATTCGACTTTTGAGAGTGATCCAGGCTTCAGTGGCTTTGTTACGGCAGAATAAAGCGAAATTGAATTTATGTTCGTCGTATAAGTTTGTACCTTTGGTGGCTGTGCCAGCGGTACCAAGGGGATTCCATCCGACAAACAAAAGAAAATGTATCTGTGGCGGATTTTCCTTTTGACGGCGTACGTGCAATTGCACTCCTTCGCAGTGTGGTAGTGTGCACACTGGCAACGCTTGTCATGGGTTCACTAATAGGCAACAAATTAGTTTTATCTTTGCTCCTAAACTAAGCCGAACGTTAAGTGGCAGATTGTTGGCTGTGCTCGCTGGTTTAGCAGCGCCAGCGGCGGCAATGACTTGTGGCTGCCCTAAGGCCTCTTGTCTGTTGATGATGATGATGGCGATGACGATGAGGATGACGACGACGCTGTTCAGAGTTACAGTGTAGCTATACGGATACTGACGTTTTGCGGTTCAGATACTAATGAGATGTCATAAGGTGAGATGGCTCGAAGTCTGTTACATCGCATGTGCATCCACTGGATGATGCATGGATAAACTGAAAGCGAAAGATACGAATGGGATTAAATTGTGTTTTTTTTTGTATTTTATTTCCCATTGCAATATGTTGGAGTTTATTGGCATCGACAGGGTGGTTCTTTTTTTTTAATTTTATTTATTGTTTAAAGGTGCACATTGGGTGTAATTAAAGGTGTAGTCTGGGAGACTAGACTGTGACTTCTCTTCACAGAAAAGAAGGAAGAGCTTGTTATAAACAAAATATTTTGCTATTGAACATTTAAATCGCATCCTTTTTGTCGTTCCTCCACGTGGGGGCTGCGCTCTGTACTTAACCTATTGTTAAAAAAAAAATACAACCCCGGAAAGGAATGATTCTACTGTTGAAAACAATGCTAAACGAAAAAAAAACAACGACATTCGTATCGGCATCTGGAAAGATGAAACACTTAAAAGAAAAGTTGCACCTACTGGAAGACATAAGCTGATACAAAGAAGACATTACTGTCATCCAGGAAATTCGATGGGATGGAACGGACAAATGGAGAATGAATAACTGTGACATTTACTACGGCCTGTGTCAAAGTGATCAGAAACAGCCGTGGATTTGTTATAAGTGGCAAACTTAGGTGAGAAGTCTTGAGCTTTGAAAACATTTACGAACTTATTGTAAAAATTCGCAACAATTTTCTAATATATCACCAAGAAATTGGAGACAAAATATCCACTATTTGATGACACTCGACCGAATAGACCTCATCCAGGGTGTATGTTGAAAATATAGTGGCTGTAGCAGACAGTGCAGCCAAAAATAGGGATGAACCGATTCTGCGCCGTTCTCAACAACTTGGCCTGTCATATGGAACAACATTGGCGATTTGAAGTCAAACATAATTCAGCTAACGCAAGAATTCAAGCCGGCTGACCTTCCTTTGCGTCAGTATATGGGCTCTCGAAAGACTTGAGTGTTTTTTCTTGCAAACATTTTGTTTAGAAATAAGGGCCTGAATGAGGTTCACGAGCTGCAGTTACATTCAGTCAAAACAACTGCGTGGTGTGGCTTATACTAGAATCATCGGTTAATTTTTTCTTCAAAAATGAGGCTGACGCCAACGTTACTATGAATGAGGCTGGTTATCGCGCCATGGTAACAGCATTTTTTTGCCTGTAATTGAAGCCCGAGATCTCGACAACATATGGTTTCAACAAGACGGCGCTACTGCGACACAGCCTGTGAAATAATGGACGTATTAAGAGACCGCTTCGATGAACAATTAATTTCACGCTTCGGTCCAGTGAATTGGTCAGCAAGATTATAAGATATTGAACCGCTAAAATATTTTCCTTTTGGAATACATAAAGTTTAAGGTATTTGTGAATAAGCCAGCTACGATTGAAGTATTGGAGGCCATCATAACCCGTGTTATTCGCGAGATGAATATGCTCTAACGCGTCATCGAACATTGGAACGTCCGCATAGACGTGCTACGGCGCAGTAGCGGCCAACATTTGAAAGGGATTGTCTTTAAAAAGTGAATGTCAAGAATCGTTCTTTAGATTATAAATGAAAATTTCACGATTTTAATTTCTTGTGCTATTTCGCATTTCAAAAAAATACCTCATCCTTTATTTGTCTTGCTGACATCCCGTCTGATCAAAAGTCCAATATTTTTTTTTTTGGCTTTATTTCTTTGGGCCGTATTTCACGTCACCGTATTTGGCGCAATCCAGAAGGTCTCCTTCTTTGTGAAACTTTATTGATCTCTTCAGGCATATTTTCATCAGACCTAATTTTGAGTTGGTGAATGTTACTTACCAAATCACATCCTAGCTTACTTACTTACTTAAGAGGCGCTACTGTCCGTAATGAACCTGGGCCTCAACCAATATGCCTTTCGAATTAGCCCGATCCTTAGCCTCCAGTTGCGCACTCCAAGTTGGTTGAGGTCGGTTTCTACTTGTACGCGCTACGTAAGGCGAGGTCTTCCTCTACTGCATCCAACGTCTGGCTGGGAATCGAATATTCAGCGATCCGGTGTATTGGTGTCCATTCGTCCTAGCCATCTTAAAAGTCCAATGCGGAGCTTTTCAATTTCTTCGTTTAATTTCTGACGAGATGTCGTTGGCGTATGCAAGTAGTTGCAGCGATTTTTGGAAGATTGTGCCTCTGGTGTTGGCTCAGGAGATTTGCACAATCCTTTCAAGAATCAAATTAAAGAAGTCACGCGACAACGCCGTCTCTATAAATGCTCTCGTATGCGGCTTTAAAATCGTTTAATAGGTGGTGGGTATTGATTTGGACTTCTTGGGTTTTCAACAGGATCTGTGAAGTGTGAAGATTTGATGTGTTGTGGACTTTCCAGAAGATCAGGTTGTTAATAAACGGTTTCAGGCGTTCACATATTGCGGCAGATGTGACATTGTAGGCATTGAGGAGACTAATACCTCTGTAGTTGGCTTAGTTCAGAGGGTTCCCTTTTTTGTGGATCGAGCTTTGTTACGAGTTGGTGGATGTTCCTTATTAAGTCAAGTCCGCCGGCTTTATAAAGCTCAGCGGGAAAGCCGTTATTTCCGACAGCATTGTTAGGCTCATATTTAGGTGTTGCCACACTCACTTCACTAAGGTTAGATGGCTATTAGTTTTCGTTGTCCTTGGAAAGATTTAAAGATTCGTTCTACCTGACAGGGGAAGATCATCCGTCACATCTGCAGAAGTGGTTCTTTCATATTCTCGAAATCGACTCAAAAGTTATGGCATAATCAAGGATTTTTCCCTGATTGAGTAACTCAAATTGCAACCCCCAACTTGAATGGAAAGTTCTAAGAAACTCCCGTTTCCTCTACGGGATTGAGCGCTGCCGTTGGACTTTTGACTAGTCCGCTAACATCTCTGTTCAAGGTGCAATGATTTACCTATAACATTTCTAAATGGCATATAGTTGGAGCATGTCTCACATATGCGGTTTACTTGGTCCATCTAAACTGGTACCGTGGTCGTCACCGTTGGCCCTTTCTTGGGAATCCTCTCGCTGCATTTCCTCAGAAACTTATGGAAACAAAATTTAAATGCCCAAATAACAGTTTCGAAATTTGAAATTTTAAAATTCGAATTGAACGCCTGTATTGGCCAAAACAAAACGGGCCTTTTTCGATGTGTTTTCCATCACCTTTTCGAGCATCTCGGGCGGTATAAAAGTGCTTTCGGAACGAAGGTTTGCCTTGAGCTCGTCAATGGTCTGATGCTTAATTGTGTAAACTTTGCTTTTCAAATCAACCCTTAAAAGAAGTCCGGAGTCTTGGGGACCAGTCAATTTCCCATTTTTGAAACAACACGTCCGGAAAAATTTCCGTAGCAGATGCTGCATAGTTTGATTTGCAATGGGGTTTGGGGCTTCGTCTTGCATCAGAAGCATCTAAGAATGTCAAATGCAGATTCGCAAATGAAAGAACGAAATTCACAATGAAGCATCAAACATAATTGAGGACATGTGCTTGATATTTACCAAGAAATACAATTAGGAATAAGAACGGCAAACTATGCATTTAACCAAAGGTTGAGACGCGAAAGGAGGAAAACTGTTCAAAGAAATGTTCCCCTCTTTAAATCAGGAACATAATAAATATGCCTATGACGAAAATAGTGATAGATGGAACTAACGGATTTCGTTTTTTTAGATGCACCCGCTGGAATTGGAAACACGCTTTTAGAATTATTGATATTGGCCACGATTCGATCGCAAAGTGGAATTTTACTTGCACTAACTTCACCAGGGATTGCAGCTACGTTGCAGCTACTCAAGTTTGCCGTTGTAAACTAAAAAAAAATCCTACTTGCAATCTTACGAGGACTTCTGCGATGGCCAAAGTGTTGCAGAAAGAAAACCTCTGGAGGCATTAAACCGCACAATGCTAGATTAAAAAAAAAACATATGAGAACGCTACAATCCGCTGTGCGGATCATTCAATACTCTATTCCATCTCATCCTTAAAATTAATATCCCTAAAATATGGGCTTTATGCCGATGAAATATAGAAAATGAGTTTTGTCACAACATCTTGTATGGTTCGACAAAAAGCAACGATTTTCTCATCCATTTGGAATGGATTTTGTAGGAAAATGCCTCCAAAAAGTGGGCGTGGGTTAAAATGATATAATGATATAAAAATGTTAATATTCATAACTAAAACATACACAAAACGTTCTTTTTACAGAAAACGCCGTGGGCACGGCAAAAAACTTTGTAAAGACTAAATTAGGATTGTCTAAACATCTTGTTCACAATTTTTTTTAAATTTCTTACCGTTTTGACAAGAAGAACTTTTTTTTAAAGTGGGCGTGGCAGTGTGCGGACTTAAAAAAAATTGTTCACTTGTTCTGCGTCGTCGAATAGAGAGTCCAAATATCAAATTTCAAAACTCTAGCTCAAAATTTAAAGCCCAACAATCGGTGACACACAGATGGACGGACGGGCAAACAGACATGTCTAGATCGGCTCAGCTAGCGATTCTGAGTCGATCCAAATACATTGAGGTATATCTAGCGAAATCATTTCTCTATTTTTTTACAAACTTAATGTCAAAACTGATATACCCCTATGGGATAGGGTATAAACAACGCAAATTCTTTTGGTGACGCGATGATGCTATCGACAGGTGATTGTCGAAAAATATTGCCGGTAATTTCGCTATCAACGCCAGCCATCGAGCTTAATGCATGTTTGAAGTCGTCAATTTTATTGAAATACGTTAAAACACTCAAATTATATATGAACATGCGAGCCGAATTCCAGAACGACCGATGTGGAGAAGTTTTTTTTTCAAAAAATTGGTCGACATCGGTATTGGCAAATGCTCGTTGAGATATCGTCTGAATGGTGCAATAACCCCCTCGCAAATAAGCCCCATGGTGCTAAATTCCTAAGACAAGGAAATAACCTCCATGGGGTTTATAACCTTATGGAAATGGAAATGAGTCCCACGGCTGTTAATGGTTTTTTCTTTTCAGGTTTTATGCATGCATACAAACTCGTAAGCGGCCTTTATCCAGTGAACCCAAGCAAGGGGGTTGCGGGGAACAGCAAGCTAAATCATATTCAATAATTGCATAAACAAAAACTTGAATCAAATTTCAAATGGCAATAAAAGCCGCGGGTATTATGATTTTTCTTATTTCCAATTCGAAAAGGAGAAAAGCCTAACGGGTGCTATTTCCTCTTTTTTGGGAATTTAGCCCCGTGGAGCTGAATTCCGCATTACATTCCCTGCCGATTTTTTGTCACTTTAATGAACTCATCGAGATGGTAATTGCAAACATTGCTTAAAAATCATGATTGGTTGAGCGAAGGTGTTGGCTGCAAAAAAGCGTAAATGTCAACGAAATAAATTTTCAGTTTCAAAATTAAACAGCTGGCGACTTGATGACATACAAATCGATTGATTTAGTTTACAATCCAACGGAATTTTTGAATTCGCTGGAAAAATGTCGGATCGGTTATCATAACATTGCGGAACATAAACCGTTCATGTTATTATTTTTTTTTTTTATAATTTGCACGTACTCAAGGGGTTATGACTGTTATGAGTACCCTTTTATATGTTACCATAGTACGAGCGTAAGTGAGGGGGAAGAAAGAGAGGATAGGAAAGATTTTGGATGTAGTGGAGACTTAAACTCCATGGGTGGTGTCCGAACTAGCTTCGGGGAGTCACTTTTTCTTGTGTTCGTTAAATTTGAAGAAATTCAAGATGGTGTGCATATTTTTAGGTATTACACCGAACTTTTTATTTCTTTTAAATAAAAGTGAAATGGATTTTGGCTGGGATTGAACGCGCAACCTTCCACTCAACAGACGAACACATTACCACTACATGGTACTAATGGTACCGGGTTTGCGATGAAGAAATCAATAAAAAAACATCATCGAAGCAACAATTTCGAAAGGGAAGTACAAAAAACCGTTAAGACCGAGTTTTTTTTTAAATCCGACTCAGTGAGACAAATTTGAACATAACTCCGACATATGCAAAAATATCTACTTGCTGATTGTTCGTGCTGTAAAGTATTAAAGTGTTGTATAAGTAATTACACGTTGTTTGGCTTAATTAATTTTTAAACTCAAGAAGTTTCTATTAAAAGATTGTCGGTCGTCGGTCGTTAAAATTTGCTTTAAAAAATTCGGTCCACAGTCAACCATTCTAACGATTGTTTGGCCGTTTTCACAGTGAAGTTCAGCAATATTGAGCGATCAATTGCATTTTATACGAAACATATGCAAATCATCATTAAAAGTCCACCGCAAAGTGGTTCAACAGACCACAAAATGTCAATCGCGGTTACGATACGAGGCATGTTTCAACCACACTCCCTTTCTTATGTTTATTGGAACGTCATAGCAGTTGATGACCGTCGACGATCTCCCACTGTCCCGTACTCAACAAAATTCGTCGAAGGGTGTTCTCAGACGTTGAGTTGCCACAACTGAACGTCTATTTGCAAGCAATGTACAACGTCACGTCAGTGTGAAGCGATTGATGGTTAAAATTGGCCATTCGGTTGATAAACGTCAAAGAAATTCAATGTTTACTGCCGACATAAAAGATGGTGCAGCCTGTACAAATCTCAAAATGTCATAAATGAATGATTAACCTCAACAAAATATAACGGAACACCACACATTACCATATTCATCTTGATCTTTACCAACACCATCCTTACTGTCATTAGGTTTTAGTAAGTTCACCTTATAACGTGATTTTTAAGTTTTTCTCAAAAAAAAAAAAAAAAACAAATTCCACTGATTGCCCTTTCCTTTATGGTTTAGTTGGAATTGCCCTTTTCTCTTACAATATCCAACAATCCAGATCCACTCTTCGGATACCTTAATAACTTTTCCGTGATTACCCATCTCGAAATGACAACAACTTTCCATCGTCTTCACTCCGGGTCACTCCACCATCCACCATCTCCCTTCTAAGATGGCCAACTTAACTCAACATCATCATCCTCAGCTCGCATCAATTTGGAGCCTCAAATCAATGCAAATGTTCCATTGTTGTTCGAGATTGGAGCGATGTCGACAACACCGTCATCGTCATCGTCGTTGGCTTAATGGAACCCAGCTTAAGTATCCCCATCTACATGAATACATCTACAAACAACGGGAAAACAAAAAAGAGAAGAAGGAAAAGAAAAAAACTCGTAGAACCACTTGACTTGTGACTTTTCTTATGGTGCACCATAACGCAGCAGTGCGCGGCGATGCCATAACAAAACAGAGCCAACGAAAGGAAAACCATTAAAAAAAAGGTGAAGCCGATAAAGGCAAGTCTAAGTCCAAAATATCAGAAAAAATAGGCACCCACCCATCCCCCCCCCACCACAAGGCGATCTACGCTAGAGGCGATCAGAAGAACCGGCCGGCCGGCGTGCAGGGTGCACTTGGATAGAGATGGAGCCACTGTTGCACACGTCTAATAAAGTTTTTCCAACTCGCCTATACCCAAAGACAAAACACAAAATCGCGTTTAACGTGTCGAAACCCAACGGTAAACAGCACGAACACGTTTGGCAAGTAAATTAGATACCGCGCACCATTCCGTGCAGCGTCGCGTCTTAGCTTTGAAAACAAAATAAACTGCGGGTCTGGTTGCTTTAAGTGGGAGGGGTTTCGGACCCCCCAAACGCCTAAACTTTTGGGGGAAAACAGCAACACGATCAACTGCTGTTGGGTGGATGTGGTGAATATAAAGGCGAAGGACGTACCGATAGCCATCGCCGCCCGTTGCCCTATGGAGCTGATTTATCTTTTAACTTGAATACGTCGCCATGAATAGATTCGAATACAAAAGGTGCACGCAGAATGGATTCGATGGCAGCTTGCATCACAGGTTAAGGGGGAAGGGACCGTGACGGTCGGAAAACAAATTCGGTGGTGAGGCACGGTGTGCGCGCACACGTGCAGGCTAGCGTTTTATCGACTATGCGGGGCTTTCTCTATTTTTAGGCATTCTACGATGTCGTGTGATGAAATATTCGCCTCCTCGCCCATTGGTGTCAACTTTGGATGGTGATTCGGCATGACGATGATAGAGGCAACTACGACGTATACCTATTAAACAGCTTCAGCCAACCTGAGATTGACGAAATAACATTTCTTTTAGAGGATTTTTTTATTGTGTGGGAAGATTTTGAGTCTTTTTTTGGATTTTCATGATTCATTGAGGTACTTAGGGTTTTTTTTATTGGATGCCCTGTGCCCAGGTGATTTAATGATCAGATAAAACGATAACTCCTCAGTCTTGTTAATACTTAGGCCCATAGTGCTTAAAACTAATAACAAATCGTAAATTTTTGTGAAGAAAATATAGACTTTGAGTAACGGAAAAGCTTTATGGGGTTGGTTTATAAATACCAGCGTATTTTTAAACGGAACAAATACCCTATCTCGGAGGACTATTTATACTTTGCTATGTGGGATACCATAGCATTCGCCATAAGGGTATTTTTTTCCGTTTTAAACATTTGAGCTAGGCTATCGAAATGTGGTGTATTTTTGTTCATGCCTCTAGTAACTAGAATTACAAATATCTTTGAAATCCGCCCACGACCAACATACAATTGGTCTATAGAACATTTTTAGCCATGCCAACTGCTTACCATGCTCCCAACCCGTTGAGCCCCCTGAGACAAGGCAGCCTTCCATCCTCTTCGATCCCGGACACGTTGCTGCCAGTTTTTCAGTCCCAGCGCTCTGGCATCCGCGATAGCTTGATCCTTTAACCGGAGGTTTGGTCTTTCTTGTCACATCGAAACTGAAGGCTGAGATTCGAAGATTCTTTTTGTCTGGAGCATTATTGTTCCATCGCTCGATGTGGCCGAGACAATGTAGTCTACGTGTTTTTAACTTTTGTACTAAGTCAAGCTCTTGGTACAGCTCATAAAGTTCGTGGTTGTATCTTCTCCTTCATTCGTCTTCCACGCACACAGGACCAACATTTCGACGAAGAATTTTTCTTTCGTAAATGCCTAATATTATGTGCCTTTCCTGCTTATTATCCAGCGCTCGAAGGGGTAAAGTAGGACTAGTAGAATTAAGGTTCGGTAGAGCAAACATTTGGACTTTTGGGTTAAGAGTTTTGATCCCAATTGTTTTGCTTAGCCGAAATAGCATCGGTTTCCTAGGGATAGGCTTCATCGTATCTCCACGAAGGTGCCATTCGTGGGGTCGATGTTGACTCGTAGGTAAATACTTCATCTACCCGGAGTAAACATCCTCCAACTACTTAAACATTTTTTATATCAACAGTGATATTTTGTTCAAGGTTGTGTGTCGGAAGAACTTTGTTAGTTGATAGCAACGATAACAATTAACAATTCTTCCTCTATTAGGCAATGAAATTGTAGGCCTTATGTAGTACTTGTGCGGAGATTGAGCATTTCCAGTCGATTGTTTGGCTAAAAGCCTGTTTAAGACATCACGCACAAAATTCGCAATGTCTAGTTTTGGTGTACTGCCCAAACTCTTCCGTTTGTGTAGGATGACGATGGAGAATTCTCGCTACTCCACCAGGGTAGGAAAGGACCTCACCGACACATTTGATACCAAAAAAGGTATTAGGCAAGGCGATGCGCTATCATGCAACTTCTTCAATTTCATTCTTGAGAGGATTGTGCAAAACTCACGAGCCAAAACCAGAGGCACAATTTTCCAAAAATCGGTACAACTACTAGCATACGCTGAAAATATTGACATCATTGGTAGGACCCAATGTGATGTCACAGTATAGAGAAGGAAGCGGCAAAAATGGGCTTAGCAGTAAATGAGGGCAAGATGAAGTATATGCTGTTAACACGAAAGGACACATAACGTCAATGAATTGAACAGAACGTCACTAGTGACAGATATAACTTTGAGGTAGTACGGGACTTTGTCTATCTCGGCTCCGCTATTAACTCAGACAACAACATCTCGTCAGAAATTAAACGAAGAATGACTCTTGTCAACCGCTGTTTCTTTAGGCTAAGAAGGCAATGCAGTAGTAAAGCTCTCACTTGAACTCCTAAGGAGATTCTATATAAGACCCTGATCATCCCAATCCTGCTCTGCTCATGGAAAGTCTCAAAAGCGGATGAAGAAATCCTTGGCCGATTTAAGAGGAAAATTCTTCGAAAAATCTTCGGTCCCTGGAGGGCTATGGAGACGAAGATTCAACCAAGAATTATACGAGCTATGCCCCTGGTCAAAAAACTTCGCATTGGACGTTTAAGAATGAATGGACATCAATACTCCGGCTAGCAGAGTCTTCGATTCCCAGCCAGACGTCGGACGCAGTAGAGGAACCCCTGCCTTAAGTGGCGCGCATAACTAGAAACCGACCTCAACCAACTTGGAGTGCGCAACTGGAGGCAGTTAGCTAAGGACCGTGCTAATTGGAGAGGAATGTTGGTTGAGGCCCAGGTTCATTCCGGACTGTAGCGCCATCTAAGTAAGAAAGTAAGGACATTCTTCCAGCTGTCCAGGCTTTGTTTTTATTTTGATGGTATTTAACGAGCTGCGCTTGTCAACCACCAGAACTAGCTGCCTTGTTGTTCTTCAGTTTTTTTTATGGCAGTTGTTACATCTTTAATACTGGGAGGGAGCGTTACCTCATCGTTGGCTGGAGGTGTGCTGGTTTCTTGCCCTATTGCTCCGTCGCCTTTATGTCTATTAAACAGCTGCTGGAAAAGCTGCTCGTCGATGACAAGGTTAACATTGACTTTTTGTAGAGCCTACGTTCCTGTTCTTCTTGCTGGGCTGTTTCTGCTCTTTTTTCCTACGCAGGATTTTCTTCTCTTTCCTTCTCGTGGTTTGGACCTCTTCTCGTGCGGCTCGTGTTTTGCGTTATAGCGCCTTGATAGGTGCTTCTTTTTTTTCGGAGGCGGTTAGCAGCCTACAGTGGTTTCGGCTACTTCTTCAATATTGCGATACTATATGAATTGATGGAGTATGACGGCACAGGATTGAGTCTCTTTCTCATTTTTTGTTTGTAGACTCTAGCAATCTCCGGCTTACTAAGGCATCCAACGTGAAGTTCTTTTTTTGCACCATTCAGTCGGGTTCTGAGTTTGGCTGCGATGAGAAAATGGTCAGCAACAACATTTGCCCCTCTGTGGGTACATTCAGGATGTTGGATGCGGGACTCGAGCACATGGTCGGTTTGGTTGGCGGTTTTACCATGTGGAGACTACTAGGCTGCTTTTTTGTTTTGAAGTCGTTGGAACCTCTAGTGTTGCTTATAAAAGTATTACATGCTGCCGCGAAGTCTGTTAATAGGAAGCCATTACCTGTTGTCGTTTCATGGATCTCCCAAGATATTTTCCTTCCGCATTAAAGTCTCCTAGTACAATTTTCACATCGTATTCCTGATAGACTCCGTTGGTTCCATCCAGGAGGTCGTAAAATTCCTCCTAGATAGGGTCTTCAGTCTTATAGGTAGGAGCGTATACACATACAAAGCTGATTTTGCGTTGCTCTAAGGCGGATCACAGCCAGGCTATCACCAACCGAATTAAAGTCGACTATTATTGACCTAGGTCGGCTCCTTACTATAAATCCGCAGCCTTATACATAAAAAAATAAATCAATTTATTGCGCAACAGGCTCGTTAGTACCCAGGGCCTAGCTTTTTTCTCACAACCATTCATGTGTGCGTGTGTACTTCTGTGCCCGATGGCGGGACCTCCTGTTCCGAGTCTGGTTGATATTTGGTGGGATCTGTTATTCAAGGGTCTTGCAAGATATTTTTCTAGCTATTTTTACCTGTAGGGCAAATTGCAACTTATAAGATACCCATAGGACAAGACGCCATTAGTGGCCACTTCTGGGTTAAGCGCTGCGGTTGGCCTTTTGGCTCATTCGGAACCATTTCTGTTCAAGGAGCCTGACATACCCTTGGCATTCCTAGATGACCTGTTGTTCGAATATGTCGAAGCAACTCATTAAGGTTCTTCACTTTGTCCATCCTAAATGGGACTGTAGATGCAACCGTTGACTCCATCTTGGGAGTTTGTTTCGCTGCCGCCTGGAATGGAATATGTGCATTAGGCTGAGTACACGTCTTCACCCCCACTCTCAACTGGTGTAGCCAAGACTTTACACAGGGATTGCGATCTGCTATGCTATCTACTATCTACTATCAAGGTACTAGGCTCTCAGCGGTCGAAACGAAAAGGCTGAGAGTCAGAGTTGGTAGCCACCAGCTAGGTGAAAACTATGGTTTCATATTATCGCAGCGATTCCTAAATTGTAAGATATCCTTAAAGACAATATCCATCTCCAGAGGAGTGAAAACCGGAAAAGTCGCAACGCAGTCATTTACAAACCCCCCACCTAAATTACTGGCAAGCCAAAAAATAAAAAAATCCATGTCCTTAGTCTAACGCACTAACCACTAGGACACTCTATCTACCCACCAATTCCATGCCCTTAGAAATATGTACATCAAAGGACATGTTCAACCGTAGCAACATAGGCAATTACCCGTTACATGGCCATGAATACAAAGAGAGCAACTTGCTTCAAAAGAGAAAGCCTCCAGTAAAGTCAACAATAACTGTTCTCTCGCCATTTCTCTGTTGCTCCACAATTACATTAACTTTGGTTGTTCCTACACAACGCAAGGCCATTACGAGGCAAAAATACACATGCAAACGCTTGCTTGGCGATGGCGATTTGACGTTTTTATTTCAGGCCTGTTGAGTATACCGATGACGTGAAGTAAGAGCATGAAAAACTGCATCATGGCCAACTGTTTATGGCCAACAATGACATTAAGGCACCAAGAGGCTTTTGCGCAAGATAACAAAGACCCAAGCTTAGCCTCCGTTCCTCCCCCATCGGGAAAGTGTTTTGATGACCACAAGCTATACTGCCATGGTAGCGCTTTAAAGTTGTGTCAGTACTGCCTGCAACTACAACGACGACGACGCTGATGGCTGATGATGATGAATCAAAATGGAGACGGAGAATCTTGTAAACAAAAGCGGTTTGCTTACGGGAATTCGTATAACTGCGTTTCTCTTTCGTTTCGTTGGGTGTTTTGATTGTTCTTCTGTTGTATTCTATGAAGTAACTGTTTACGTTGGTTTCTCAAAATCCATAGATGCATGTTTTGTGCTTGTATCGTGCTGTCTCTTATTCGGGTTTTTAACGCCGCGAAAGTGCGGGCTTTTACGTGGTTTCTGTACTCAATGGATATTAGATAAACCCTGACGATTCTGTAGAAACCTGTCCAAAATATTTGGGAATTTGAATTGAATTTACATACGGTTAAGACCCTCATCAAGTTTGGCGTGGGAAGCACTAATTTTTTTCTTCCGTTTTCTAGTTTCATTGAAATGCAACTTCAGGAATGTGACTATTTTGGAATTTTATACCAAAAACGCGTGAAAAAATAATGAAATTTGGACAGCTCTCAAGGGTGATTGATGACTTCTTGAAAAACTTGAATTCGAATTAATCCAGATTCATCGGACTTTTAAACTTAAACTAGCCAAACTTCATACTTGCATTTCTGTAGAAATTCTTTCGATTACAGGTTGTGGCTTGTGTTGTTGTTTTCGATTGAATTATGAAGGTAAAATTGTTTAAAGTGATGGGATTGGTAAAGCATTCAGAGTACTCCTGTAAAAGCTGTAACCTGGTTCCAGGGAGACATACAATACCTCACATGAATTCTCCATTCGTTCTTGCATGAACTTCATTAGGGTGGTGCAAAAAGTATATCTGCGTTCCAAAGATGTTGGTTATTTTAAGGGCCGATGTTGATTTTGAAGAAAACACAAATTATTTTGGAAATTATTGCCATTTATTCTTATTGTGTTAATATTGGTATGGTTCAATTATGTTGAAGCAAAATATCGGCCAAATAGCAGCCGCGACCTCGGCGGCAGACCTCCATCCGATGGTCTAAATTTTCGATGACGCTGAAGCATAATTGAGGTTCTATGCCGTTCATATTTCAAATAATCTGATCTTTTAGCTCTTGAATTGTTGCTGGCTTATCAACGTAAACCTTTTTTTTCAAATTACCCCAAATAAAAAAGTCCAACGGTGTCAAATCACATGATCTTGGCGGCCAATTGACATCGCCACCACGTGAGATAAGAAGGCCATTGAATTTGTCGCGCAAAAGAGCCATTGTTTCGATAGCTGTGTGGCAAGTGGCACCGTCCTGTTGAAACCAAATATCGTCCACATCCATATCTTTCAATTCATACAAACTTCGTTATCATCTCACGATAGCGAACACCATTCACAGTAACTGCCTGACTGGACTCATTTTGGAAAAAAAATACGACCCGATGAGGCCGCCAGCCCATAAACCGCACCAGTCACTCTTTGTGAGTGCATTGGTTTGAAATTGAGAAATTTAAAATGAAATGCAGAAAAAAACTTAACGCATAGGTGAGGTTCACATTCAACATCGACCCTTAAAATTTAATAGAGATATCTCCCATAAAAATAAATAATCATCAACACAACACAGTTTTACGAGAAATAGGCTTGGAAACACTCCCTGTTGACATTTGATGGGCTAGACTATTCTAGACTATTCGAATTCTTGTTTCGAGATCCACATCTGTTGGAAAACGGAGAGCGATGGCAAGATCGATCCACAGGTCCATAAGGAGTTATTTCTCCCCGATGGGGCAATGATCTTGATCTTCATTATGAAATGAGCAAAGGCGGAGATTTTCTTTAGCATACAATCGACAATACCTGGGTACACCGTGATACCATCGGACAATGCTCAATCAACCCATACGGAGTATTTTCTCTATGATTTGCCAATGATCTTGATCTTCATTATGGATAGGACCGAGGCATTTTTTTTTGGCATACGATCGAATATACCTGGGCACATGGTGGTACCGTCGATCTATATTGTTTTCGCGTACAAGTCCTTACTGATATCGGCACTGCATTTCACGATCAAGTTGTAGGTGATCTTGTGGATCACACATGCTTCCATTCCCTAGAATGAGGGTTGGAACAGTGCCTATGGGGTACGGAAGTTGTAATTACCGATGATGATGACTGACAGTCAGGTAATTAGTAGCACTCCTACAATTAGGTGAATGATGCAACATAGCAGAGGTTCTACTTGATGTCATGAATGACTTCAGGTTCGGCTGTATTGGTGAATGGATATCTTACTTAATTACTTAAGTAGTAACTACAGCAGTCTGGAATGAAACTGGGTCTCAAACAACATGCCTCTACAATTATACCAGTCTTTGGGGAATTTAAAATTGCGTTAGGTCGGTTTCTGCTTGTGCACTCCATTTAAGGCGCGGTCTTCTTCTACTTCGTCCAACCGACGCGACGTCAGGCTAAAAACCAAAGACTGCGAGGCGAAATATTGGTTTTCATTCGCTCTACATATCCTAGCCGTTTTAAACGTCCAATGCGGATTTTTTTTTTTTCTGTAAGTCCTGTATACCTCTTCATTCCATTTTCGTCCCTGCAGCCTAGGACCTAAGCTTTTTCAAAGAATTTTTCGATCAAAACGACCAAAGGCATACAAAGTCCAGTACTACCTCTGACTTATGGTTATATATCAATGGTGACGTTCTGTCCATATTCTTGGTCTTTCCCCTTATTTACTGCAAACCCCATTTGTACCGATTCCTTTTTTTGTACTAAAATACGTGGCTGTGACATCATGTTGAGTCCGCCAATGATGTCAAGATCGTAGGCCAATGTTAGTAGCTGGACCGACTTATTGGTAGATCGTGACTCTGGTGTTGGGACGGGGGTTTTGCACTATCCTCTCATGAACTAGGTTTAAAGAAGTCACTTGACAGTTCAGTTTGTCGACTTGTCAAAACTGTGTTTTGGTATCGAACGTTTTGGGGAGGTCGTTACCGGCCATGATGAAGCAGCGAGAGTTCTTCATCGTCATCCTGCACAGATGGACGTCATCAATCACAGACAGACCAAAACTTGCCATAAGTCTTGACAGCTCATCGTTGCATATGCTGTCGTATGCGGCTTTGAAATCTATGCTGAGGTTCCATTTTCAGGCATTCATCCAAAAAAATTTCGGTAATGAGTTGGTGCATGTTAATTAAAAAAATGATCTCCAACGGAGATCCAACACCAAACAAGTAAAAGTCTAACGGGGTCAAATCGCACGATATCTGTGGCCAGTTCACATCACCGCCACGTGAGATGATCATATCCTCGAAACGCTCATGCAGAAATTCAATTAGGTGTGAGCTCTGTGGCACGTAGTGCCGTCCTGTTAAAATCATATTTCGTTGATATCAAAATCATTCAGTTCAGGTCATTAGCAGTTGGTTGTCATCGACCTATAGCGCTCGCCGTTGATGGTGATGGCCTGCTAAACTTCGTGTACCAATGAAGCCGCGCCGCCATCTCAAAATCGGCACCCAAAAATTACTTTTTCTGGACAAATTAGACGCTCTTGGATCTCATGTGGTTTGGAATTGTACCAAGTTCGACAATTTTATTTGTCGACGTACCCATTCATCTAAAAATGAGCATCATAGCCAAAGGTGATTTTTCGATGAAAATTACGATCAGTTTCCAGTTGCTGTAAAGCCCATTCATCGAACACACGTCTTTATCTATCGTCGTGTAGCTTCAGCTCCTCGATCAGCTCCTGGTTCAGCTGAATTTTTTTCACGTTAATGTTCAAGTCACTGCGCAAAATTCGACAAATAGTGTTCTGCTTAAGGCCGAGTTTTTGTCTCACGGACAACGCTTTTCGGTTTATTGTTTATGGATTCAGTGGACTCAAATTTATCCACCACACTGCGAATTATCCTCTCAGAAGGACGAATATGGCGACCTTAAAGGGTGAATCCCGCGAAACGATACCCGAACAGAACTCCCATTTTGATAAAACAATTTTATAATTTGCACGTGTTTTTGAACGGTGTCTCTGTCCATAGTGTTTCTGCAGATGGGACTCAATCATATCCAATTTGACAGATGTAAATTCAACAATGTGCCTGCTATCAACTATCAAATTTCGTAAGTCCCTATTGGAAGACCTTTTAGTAAGAGCTACAAAATATGTTCTAGCTGTTAACGATACATTGCCAGAAAGTATTCCTTCTCTAAATTATCGGTGACTCTGCAGGCCATGAATGCAATAGAAATTCTTAACAGAACTAAGAAATTCTTAAAAGAATCTCATTAGTCCAGTTATAGCATGCACCGTTAAAGTTTACAGGTAAGTCCTTGGTCATTAGGCAAAATGTACTTGATGACTTTTTCAATAAATAGCTGTGGAGGCGTTGCCGATTCAATGACAAACAATACGCAGCCCTGGTAAAATGCATTTCCCGTTTGTCCCGATAAGGCCAAACTGCTTGAATACCCGTGTCTATATGCGTATCAAAATATAAAATCGCTTGGCTTTATTTAAATTCGCCTGATTTTTAGATCTCCACAGAGCCGCAGTGATTCCAAATATGACACCTTTCAGACTCCTCCACCTCATAGCTCACAACCTCTCCCCCACCCACTTAGCATTATCACCTTTAACGCAATCAATCACATCAATGGGTTCCATTCATCCCCAACTCAGATATTTTTATGAAGTTTTACGATGTTCACATTCGGAACGATATCCATTACCGTTCTAAATAACCTTCGGTATATGGAAAAGACCACAGTTTTCCTCTCCTTAACTTTCATTTCACGTATCACCACCCATATCGCTTGCAAGCTACATAATCACCAGCATAATGGAGTAACCCAGCCCTGTGGCCCGTTAAATGCAGATTAACCTACATTTACCACAACAACAATTCGCGGTTTCCCTTTTCAAACCATTTCCCAACTCCATGACCCAAATTTACATTTGCACAGCTCTCTCTTACCTATACCCGTGGTGAGCACCCAAATATAACCATCACCCTCCTTGATAAATACTCGCAATAGATACACAAATCAGTCGCATAGATAAGTGGCAGATGAATGGACAGAACTTCAAGCTCCATAGCCCGTTCCCGAAAATGCCAATTGCCAAACATCATCCAACTTCGCCCCAGCAGTGGATTTCCATCGGCAGATACACCGGTGCCACATAGTGTGCTGAAACTTTTTCGAGCTCATTAATTCTAATTGAGTTTTCTGAACTTGTAAAGTTGTGAATCCTGAGATGACTCCCTTTCACACACGTACCCTTCGTCATCCATTTGGGAAATTTGGTCGTTGATTGCTCGCCCCCTGTCAGAGATGATGAGCGCGGTAAGATTAAACGCATTTGCCGGCGAAATGAAAAATACATCTCAAGAGTCTCATCCCTCGGATCTCCTCAAAATAGAGCGTCTAGTATCTCGTATCAGTTTATGGCGTGCACAACTGTACCCAAGCTCCCTTTTGCCCATAGACAAATAGTTTCAATATAGGAACTGCTTCCAACCAACACACTGAAAGCGCCACCATAGTGCCATACAGCAAACACCTAGAAAGAGCTTCACTCTCCCGGACTCTATCCCTACCGAACATGATCTCTGAATTATGCTGAGGTGCGCCATGCTTGCTAATTCCCAAAACATGTACCATTACCATTCCCCCGTATGGCTTGCAGCACCTTTTACGCCAACCCTAGGAAAACAACGCGCACACCCTCTCTCGCACTGTCCCTATCTCTTGCGATAGTATCTGTGTATCTATTTACTATGAGAACCGAAAGTAGGTCATGCATTCCAAATTGATGCATGTCACAACGTCGTACTCGTAACATTGAATTGCGTTGTGTTCGCGTTCGCGTTCGAGTTCTCCCCGAGCTCTATGCTTGGGAGCCCATTTCACAGCCATCAGCCTCAGCCAGCAGAAATATTCTACAGAGTGGGAGTTGGGTGTGTACAGCTCGTCAGCACATTGGTATTGGGTATATCTGTTGGATTGGGATATTCGGAAAACTTGCATTGTAGTACATTATGTTTCCATGGCTGGCCTGGCATGCCATGGCATTGCATGGCACGGCACACTTACACACAGCATAGACAGAGAAGAGGTTTCGCCTTGCCATGCTTATGCTTATGCTGTAGTTTCCAAAAAAAAAAGCTCCCTACCCCCTAGCATTGTTATTTACTTTTGATCAAGAGGGGAACTTTCAAAACTTTCGGCGCCATTATGCTTCGAAAATGAGAGTTGTTTTGAATGTTCCCGCTGACATTTTGTTTTAGTCATGCGAGTCACAATGCTATGGGTGGAAGGGGGACCTGAAGACCTGAAACTAATGGTTTTGATTGATTACAGGTAACTTTCTCACAAATAGCTATCCCATCTTTAAAAAAAATGGAAATCTGGCTTCAAGATTCGTTTCGCCCCTAGAGACCGTTACGTTTGAAATTGGGTCACGGCCAATGGATACTTTTTTTTTTTGTTTAAAGAGGTAGACATCTGCAGCTGTAGTAATGTAGTCAACGGAAACAGGATAACTGGTACACATTTCATGGGAAATTCACCGGGAAGGCCAGCTTCATGTGATTTAATTATTAAGATTAACAGGGTACTCTATGCCCTGATTGATTTTTTTAAAGGGTAAGCCAGCAAAGCGGGAGTTTTGTAGTGAAATTAATTTCATATCGAACTCTTCTCAGCTGCATTTTGAAAAAATATAAGTGCTGGCAGTTTGGTCTTATAAAACTGCCTTCTTAGCACGTCTAAGTAGTCATCCTTATTAATGGAGTCCATCGCTAGGTATGCCAAAAATTAAATTGAAGGGTTCAATAAGAGGATTTACCGTTGCAGAATTTTGTCAGCGGAATTGGTATGGTATTCTGAGTACCTAGTCACTGGCAAGCCTACAATCGGAAGAATTGTTCTCGAAGCTTTTCTTATTCTTATTATTTAAGTAGCGCTACAGTCCGGAATAAACCTGGGCCCCAACCAACATACCTCTCCACTTAGCCCGATACTTAGCTAACTGCCTCCAGTTGCGCACTCCAAGTTGGTTGACATCGGTTTCTACTTGTGCGCGCCACTTAAGACGAGGTCTTTCTCTACTGCGTCCGACGTCTGGCTCGGAATCGAAGACTCTGCGAGTTGGAGTATTGTTGTCCATTCTTTCTATATGTCCCAGCCATCTTACACGTCCAATGCGGAGTTTTTTTTGACCAGGGGCAAGTCGCTGTACAGCTCGTTTAGTTCTTGGTTGAATCTTCGTCTCCATATTTTCCTCTCAAATCAACCAAGGATTTCTTCATTCGCTTTTGAGACGGTCCATGCCTCAGCGCCGTAGAGCAGGACTGGGATGATCAGGGTCTTATGAAGGATCTCCTTAGTAGTCGAGTGAGGGCTTTACACTGAATTGTCTTCTTAGCCCGAAGAAACAGCGGTTGGCAAGAGTAATTCTTCGTTTAATTTCTGACGAGATGTTGTTGTCTGAGTTAATAGCGGAGCCGAGGGAGAAAAAGTACAGTACTACCTCAAAGTTACCAGTCAATGGTGAAGTTCTGTTCAATTCGTCGATGTTGTGTGTCCTTTCGTGTTGGCAGCATATACTTTGTCGCCCTCATTGACTGCTAAGCCCATTTTTGCCGCTTCCTTCTGTATACTAGCAAACGTGGCTATGACATCACGTTGAGTCCTTGCAATGATGTTAATATCGTCGGCGTATGCTAGTAGTTGCACCGATTTTTGGAATACTCAGCCTCTGGTGTTGGAGTTTTGCACAATCCTTTCAATAATCAAATTGAAGTCACATGGCACCGCATCGCCTTGATTAAGTCACTTCTTGGTATCGAATGTGTCAGTGAGTTCGTTTCCGACCCTGATGGAGCAGCGAGAATTCTCCATAGTCATCCTACACAAACGGACGAGTTTGGGCGGTTTACCAAAACTAGACATGGCTCTGTATAGTTCGCCTCTATAAATGCTGTCGTATGCGGCTTTGAAATCGATGAATAGGTGGTGGGTGTCGATTTGGACTTCTTGGGTATTTTCCAGGATCTGCCGAAGTGTGAAGATTTGATCGGTTGTGGACTTTCCTGGCCTAAAACCACACTGATAAGGGCCGATCAGGTTGTTGGTAAACGGTTACAGGCATTCACATATTACGACAGATAGGATCTTGTAGGCGATGTTGAGGAGACCTATGCTTCTGAAGTTTACACAGTTTTGAGGGTCTCCTTTTTTGTGAATCGGACAAACGATGCTGAGGTTCAATTCTTGAGGCATACTTTCTTCCGACCAGAATTGGCTTATGAGTTGGTGGATGTTTCTTACCAAGTCATCTCCGCCGACTTTATAAAGCTCGGCAGCCTTAATAAGCTTCAGTTTAGATATTGCTATCCTCACTCCACTCAGGTCGGGTGGTTGGCAGCTTTCGCTGTCATTGCCAATATTTAATGGTTCGTTCTGCCTGACAGCGGAATGTTGTTCGTCATCGCCGTTTAACAGTCTGCAGAAGTGGTTCTTCCATATCCTCAACTACGATATTTCCTTGTTCATCTCGACAGGATTCTGTTCGAGCCTTGTATCATTGGCTTTGACGTTTTACACTTTGGTAAAACTTGCGAACATCTTTCCTGGAGTGACACCTCTCTATATCCTCGATCGCGCGCTTTTCTTCCTCTTTTTTCTTCTTTCTAAAAAGCCGGTGTTCTTCCCTTCTTCTCCGCCTATAGAGCTCAACGGCAGCTCTCGTCTTCACCCGCAGCTTAGCCTTGTAGGCCTCGTTCTTGGCTGCGAGCATCTGTCGGCATTCCTCATCAAACCAGGGGATTCTTGCTGGTGGGCGCGAGAAACCTAGCACATCAGTTGCGGCTGGTCTAATGGCTTGTTGGCATCGTTGCCATTGTTCTTCGACATTCGATGCTGGTGGTATGGTGTTAATCGAGATGTTATGGTGAGGTCTTCATCTACTGCGTCCGACGTCTGTCTGGGAATAGAAGACCCTGCGATTAGCATACGGTTCATGCTTTAGCGCAGCGGCTTGCAGTAGTGCCGATGATCAGAGTCTTGTTTTAGCTCTCCTTATAGTAGTTCCAGTGAACGCTTTAGTTCTAAACTACTTTCTTAGGCCGGTGAAACAGCGATTGGCAAGACTAATTCTTCGTTTTATTTTTGGCGAGTATTAATAGCTGAGCCGAAGTATTCCCGTACTACCTCAAAGATGTATCTATCACTGGTGACGTTCTGTTCAACCCCAATTCTTCGATGTTGTTTGTCGAGTTGACAGTATATACTTGGTCTTACCCTCAATTTACCACTAAACCTCTATTTTTGCCGCACCCTTCCCTCTAGGTTCTATGACCGACTAATGATGTCAATATTATCGAAGTATGCTTGTAGTTGCAACGATTATGGAAGATTGTGCCTCTTGTGTTGGCTCGGAAGTTTCGCAAAATCCTCTGAATAACGATGTTGAAGAGGTCACATGACAACGCGTCGCAGCAATAATTGTCCATCGCCATTCTACACAGGCGGACGAGCTTGGCCAGTATAGCAAAACCAGACAGAATTCGTCTCTACAAATTCGGTCATATGCGGCTTTGAAATCGATGAAGAAGTGGTGTGTTTTTGGGTTTTTACAGTTTTTGTCGAAGCGTGAAAATTTCGGTCAGTTGGGGAACTTCCCGGCCTAAAACCACACTGATAAGGGCCGATTACGTTCGGTCCAGACAGCGGCAGATTGTTCACACCGCTACAAATGTTTTTTTCACATGCTCAACAGGATTCTGTTCGCTCCTTGTTTCCTTGACGTTTTACACATTGGTAAATCTTGGGAACATCTTTCCTAGAGTGATCTTTGATCGCAACCTTTTTTTTTATTCGTTCTGAAAATCCGGTGATCTGTACTCCTTCTTTGCCTATTAAGCAGCTTCACCTGCAGCTTGGCCCTGTAGGCCTCAGTCTTGGCTGATCTAACAGCATCGTCACCATTGTTCTTCGACCTTACATGCAGGTGATATAGTGTTGATCAAGAGTTTAAGGGATATGAAGTTTTTCGACGGAATGTTTCAAAATCCAAAATACTAGTAGGGATGCAATACCGCGATACAATTAGTCACGATAAAGGATGACCACTATCCTTAAGAGAAGGAGCAATATCCAGGTAAGTGTGTTTCTTCCAGTTTAAATTGTTCAGGATGCTTCTCAATGTCCGGGTTCGAAATAATAGTTCAGCCATCAGTAAATGTCCATGCTGCATCAATGGGGATACTGGAAATAATCTAGCAAATAACTCGGCCAATTATAGCTAGTGATCCAGAAAAGATTTTGATATTAATGCAATATATAAAAAAACCCTCCTCACAATACCGTCTGGTGTCAGATGAACCGCCATTCTTGGAATGCCCCATTTTATCAGTAAAACCACTTCAGCCAAATATGACTTTCTTGGCAATTCTCAGTGGCTGGACCCAGTTTCATAATACTTTGCCATTTTGAAGTAAAGACAATCAACTCCTCCCATAACCGGCGGAGTCTCAATCTGCATTTTCACTTTCCACTTGGATAAGAGAACGGCATACAAACGAACCACCGCAACTCCATACGAAGCGATGTATCTAGAACAGGTACCTACTGACAACCGACATACCAGTTGAGCGCACCTGCGTGGGCAGACTACAATTAGCCATCTCCGCGCTCCTGCGCGCAGTCGCCACCGTCCAATCTGAAAAGCGAAAACAGAGCGCGCCTACAACTCCGATGGGAGTTGCAGAAGCGTGCGCACAAACGTCAACACAATTGTCAGAGTGCGCGGTTCGCTTATAAGCCTATCTAGCGCGCAATGTGAATGGCTTTCGATTTTCCATTACGCAACGTGAACTGGTTATACAATATTGCAACTGCAAGTTGCGCTTGTGCCGAGTGTTATCAGCGAGGAGAATAATTAAAATTCCCACAACAAAAGTTGCAGGTTGCAGCTGGTGTTGAGCATATGTGATGTTTGGAGGAGCCCACGCAAATTTTTTTTTTTTAATTTTTTTTTCCACATTGCCTCTGCGGAATGTGGCGTCGACACTTTGGCTGGGGCTTTTACTTTGGCATTTGAGGTTCGAATTGGAATGCATTTTGTTGCAAATTAACCTTAGGCGATCCGTTGCAACGAGAGGTGGGGAGGGGGCTTTTTTTGTAATTGCAATGTTAATGGGAAAGTGCAACTTTGGTCGGTGGTTTGGGCGGCTTTGGGATTCTCTTTTGTGTTGTGTTTGGGTTTAAATTGAAGAGATTGTTACATGGATTTGGATTGTGATTTTTCTTCATTCGAGAGCAGCTGTGGTAGGGTGCCGTGGTATGCATTTTTTTTTTATAAATATCGATCTTCCGCAATAGAATTAGAAGTTAAATAAGTAAGAGTTGGGGAACCTCTATACGGAATGTGATAAAGGCGAATTTCGGAAAAGACATAAACGCGTTATCTATGAGCCGCACCAAGATGTTGATCTGAGGACTATAGCCTACAAGATTTTTATTCGGGAGCTTGGAGCCCAGACGACCAACCATGCCCTCACCACATCCCCTCAGGCCATTAGTTATAAGTTTGGTCCAACAAGAGATAATACCACCCTTCGGTGAAGAAGTGTTTTATTATGCAGTCAAAACTCTAAAAAAAGAGCTCCTGGGTTCGACGTGATACCATCAGAAGTGCTAAAAGTGATCGCCTACTCATGTCGGAACTATTGCTGCCTGGAAGAAGGAGTCTTTCTCAGAATACTAGTGCTGTTCAGTAGAGACAAAGGAAACCGAGATTCTGCATCAGAGTACAGACCTTCATGTATGTTGTATACTACAGAGAAAGTATTGGAAACGTTGCTGGTGCTGCTACGACTGCTGAGACAATATAGAGAAAAGGAGAATTGTCAAAAAGGCAGTACGGCTTCAGAGGAGGCCGCTCTATCATCGGAGCTATATTGATTAGAAGTAATAAAGGCTACCCAAATCGCCCAACAGGGAAGCAAATACTTAGACAGATCGTATTGTTGGTAGCTCTGGACGTGAGAAACGGCTTGAACTTAGCCAAGTGGAGTGACACATTCAGCATCCCAGTCTATCTCTTGCGGATGATCAAGGATTATCTCAAAGACCGGGAGCTGATTTATGAGACTACAGAAGGCCAACGAAGAATACAGGATACCTCTACAGCGGCCTGAATTTTGGAACATCTCCAATGATGGCATTCAGGAGGAGTTTTTAACTAACGTATACCTTACACAAAAAAGAGTCGAACACAAGGGGATTTTCGAATCCCAAAAAGACCTCATTATGTTGCACAAAGCATTTCTCTTCCATCCAACAGAAAAAATGGCGTGGATCTACTGCAAAGGGTAGAAGAGGCGACGGCATTAACTCGGCAACATTGACCGAATGAACAGTAATGTTTCAACTAAAAGAGCTTCGAATCCCATTCTTCATGTATGAGGTGACAAGAAAGACCAAACCCGCTGTTTTAGAATCAAGCTATCGCGAATGTCAGTGTGTAACGACTGGCAACAACATAAACAGAATCGAAGAGAATGAAAAGCAAACTTTTTGTCAAATAGAGACACTTAATGGGAAAAGGAAAGTGGAGTGCCGTCGGACTACACTAACAGGCGTTTAGACATTCGTCAAGATCGACGACATCCGAGGCAGTCTAAGGAAAAAATTGAGAAAAATCAGCGTTCAGAGATCATCGACAAGATCGAGTCGTCGCCATTTGTCACCGCTTAACGCAACAAGGTCATACGAACTTCGTGGTGAACAATCGAGTATGAGGCTCACTTTTTTTGAATAGGAATTTATAATTCTATTCCAAAAAAAATGAGCCTTATCCTCGATTGTTCACCACTAAATTCGCATAACGTTGTTGCGAATGTATACTTGCTTGTATTAAGCAGCTTTATACAAGCTGTATTCTCTGTATTTATTTTTAAGTTGTTCGCATTTCTTTTTTACATGCGACTTCCATTTTGGAAGGGAGATAAGGGGCCAATATTTTGTCCGTTTATACGAAAAATCTACATTAATCGATTTGCTCTCGTTAAGTGTTATCCGCCAGGATTCTGTCCATTCATTAACCTCGTTAAAAGCGTTTTGTAATTTCATATTTGTTTCCTCTATTGTTGTGCCAACTGCTAGTATAGCTGTATCGTCAGCAAATGTGGCAACTATTGTATCGTTTGTTTGCGGGATATCACGTGTAAATAGGAGGTACAAGAGTGGTCCAAGGACGCCGTCTGGGGTACTCGCGCCAATATTTCTTTGAAATCCGAATGTTCACATGGAAGAGTCTATGCTCAAGATACGACACGAGGCCACAGTAGGCCTTTATGCCAAACTTTGTCAAAAATTTTGCGACACGGCTTTAATTTCTGTATTTTCCGTTTAAGCTCGGCAATACTTGCATATCTAACTAGATGACTATCAGTTGTAATCTCGAATAAGATGTGCGGCAAGAACGTCTGCCTTTTCCTTATCGCTTTTTGCCCAAACGTCTTGAGTTACCCTTATTGGTGGCACAGCGTTTTTTGGCCGTTTTATTTCCAAAGTGAATAATTCGTATCTTTCCAACGGTTAGGCTTTGCAGATAAGTTTCTACTGCATAGATTTTAAACTTTTTTTATCGAATTTGATAGCATGTTACTCAATCGATTGAGATCTTGCGGGACACGAGTTTGGTGCCATCATCTTCGAGCTTTTTTTTTTTGTCTTACCAAATCTCTTATTTCCCATGGGTACTATATAACGGGTGATCCAAGTAGAGATACTTTTTTCAATATCCTTTTTTGACGGATCACGTGTGAGTCGTGTCATGCTGTCATGTTATTTTTGTTAAGTATTGTTTGGCATTTCATAATGGAAAGACTTACGCGTGAACAACGTTTACAAATTGTTCAAATTTATTATAAAAATTCACGTTCTGTGAGGAATGTGTTTCGTGCACTTCGCTCAACTTATGGTCAACATTATCGGCCTACTGAGCCTACTATTCGCAACACCATCACCCATTTTGAGACAAAGCATTCATTATTGGATAATATTCGACCGAATAGACCACGTCCAGCACGCTGTGAAGAACGCGCCGTTCGCAGCAACTCGGAATGACGTATGGAACGACTTGGCGCATTTTACGTCGAGATCTTAAATTGAAAGCGTGCAAAATACAGCTTTTGCAACAACTGAAGCCGCTCGACCTTCCCAAGCGACATTGCTTCGCTCTATGGGCTCTTGAAAAGTTCCAAGAAGATCCGACGTTTTCGAGGCAAATTTTGTTTAGCGATGAGGCCCATATCTGGCTCAATGGGTATGTAAACAAATAAAATTGCCGCATTTGGGACGAAGAGCAACCTGAAGAGATTGAAGAACTGCCACTTCATCCAGAAAAAACAACGGTTTGGTGTGGTTTGTGGGCCGGTGGAATCATCGGTCCATATTTCTTTAAAAATTATGCCGGCGCGAACGTAACCGTCAATGGCGACCGTTATCGTGCCATGATAACCGACTATTTGATGCCTGAAATTGAAGCTCGTGATCTCGGCATTTGGTTTCAGCAAGACGGCGCCACTTCCCACACATCGCATCAATCAATGGACTTATTGAGAGAACATTTCGGTGAGCACATAATTTCACGTTTTGGGCCAGTCGATTGGCCACCAAGATCGTGTGATATCACACCGTGTTAGATTTTTTCCTGTGGGGATATGTAAAGTCAAAAGCTTATGCCGACAAACCCGCTTCGATTCAGGCCTTGGAGGAAAACATCACGCGTGTCATTCGCCAGTTACCAGTCGAAATGCTCGAACGAGTGATCGAAAATTGGACTCAACGGATGGACCATCTGCGACGTAGCAACGGCCAACATTTGATAGACATAATCTTCAAAAAATAAATGCCAAAGAATGTTCTTTCAAATGATAATAAGCATTCTCCATTAAATTTGAATTTTCTGTGTTTTTTTCTTTAAAAAAGTAGGGAACCTCAAAATGGATCACCCTTTACTACTCCTTTCTAGAACTGTTACACTCTCTATTTTGCATTGTTGAGGAGTTTTATTCCATGCTGCTTTTTGAATTGTATCGATAAAGAAGTCAACCGCGACTTCGAGTTCTAATGGGTATCTAAGCGATACGCCCAGTCGAATATTATTTTCAATATCGTATTTGAAGCGTTCCCAGTTGGTTTTCCCGTTTGTTAGTCTGGGTGGGTTTTGATTTCTAATGATATGCAACATAATGCAACATTGATGTTGTATGATGCGTATGAGCTCCGAACGATATAAAAAAAATTTTCAGACCTGAAATGGTGAAAATGTGGTTGTGTTGGTTTTCAACCTGGCTCTACCGCAAGAACTCGGTTTAAGAATTTCAACCATTTTCTCTCCGTTTACCTGAATCCATTAGCCGACAAAACCGGTTTTATACCAAAATATTCTTCTCATGTGCGGGGGTTTCAGCCCAGTCCACGATCGCTTTTTTTCGGTCCTTTATTTCTCTGACACTTATTTCGAAAAAAGTGTTTTGGTTGAATTGCCCTATCATCTGACTCATGTTTTCATTTGTGGTTTTTGAAATCCAAAGTATTTTTTTGAAAAGGGAGGCTACTTGTGCCATTCGAAAATTGACGAGCACTGGCGGCGATCATTCAAAAAGTGATGAGGGCAAATGTTTGCCGTTTTGGATAGTGTGCTGATTGGAAAATAACTGACATTTTGTGGTCAAATCGGGCAATTTTAATGTCACTTATGTTCAGTTTGGTGTGTCATTTCATCATGAACAGGTTGACAAATTATTAATTAATTTATTTCGAAACTAATGGTTCAGTTCGCAAAGTTTACCGCAAGCTCCGTCCATTTTATGGTCGACATAATCATCCATCAAAGCAATTAGTTCGGTTAACCATGGATCGTTTTCGAACTACGTTTGCTCTATGTGATAATACGCATCCGTGAAGATGTCGAACAGTGCGCACCGAAGAAACAATTGCTGCTGTAGAGCAAAGTGTTGAAGAGGACCTGAATGAATCGATTCGCCACCGTGTACAGCAATTGGAGCTTTGTCCATCAACTTTATGGAAGATTTTGGGAAAGATCTTGGTTTACGACCTTACAGGATCAAGCTTGTGCAAGAATTAAAGCCGCAAGACCATGCAATGCGTCGCCATTTTGGTGTATGGTGATGATTCTCAGTGACGATTCTCAGTTTTGGTTGAATGGTTACGTCAACAAGCAAAGTTGCCGCATTTCGAGTGCAGAATCCACATGAGACCCTTGACACGCCATTACATCCACAAAAACTGACTGTTTGGTGTGCTCTATGGGCTGGTGGAGTCATTGGGCCACACTTCTTCCGGAATGATGCTGGAGAGTCAGTGACCGTTAATGGAGACCGGTATAGAGCCATGATAACCGACTATTTTGTTCCCGAACTGGATGGCATGAATGTGGATGAGATATGGTTCCAACAAGACGGCGCTACATGCCACACAGCGCACGTCACAATCGATTTATTGAAGGAAACATTCGATGAGAGCAAAATTTCGCAGAATATGCCTGTCAATTGGCCACCAAGATCGTGTGATTTGACACCATTGGATTATTTTCTTCGCTCGTCTACGCCAAAAAATCAGAAACGTTAAAGGACTTGGAAGCCAACATTCGTGGCGTTCTTGCCGACAAACTGCCCCAAATGCTCGAAGAACTGGTTGAAAATTGGACCTCTGGACTTGGCTTTATTCGCACCAGCCGCGGCCACATTCCCGAAATCACATAAAAACGATTTTCTTTTGTTTTACTTCAACTCCAAGTTCTATACCTCTAAAAAACTATATAAACACATGCAAGCATGTGAAATCTGTTGTCGCTGTCTGTTGCATACCAAAGGCTATGAGAAACGATTCAAAGACTTCGTCCACAAGTCGAATGGTGGACTTCGGATCGCCGAAATCGTTATCAATCGGACGGACTTCTTCACACCTCCTATAGCCAATATGGTAAACCATTACCAAATATCCTCACCCCTATTGTAAACCATTACCCTACAATATTTTGTCACCATATATTGCTAAATTTAATATTACATGTTCTGTTTTTTTTTTTTTAAATTCATTTTTATTTTATTTTTTCTTAAAACTAACTTACATGCTAAGACTAAAACTATGTAAGTCGGCCATAAAATAACAATTTTAAGTCAACTATCTTTTATCTATCATTCAACCACCACAACAGGTTCTCCTGTTGTGACCTACTCCGACGGTCCCAATCGAACACACTCCTGCTGAACCGCAGGCGCTCTCCTAAGCCCTGAGCAACGACGTCTCGGTCGTATAGGAGCCGCCGATCTATCCTGTATCAGCCCTCGACTATCCAAATATAGGAAAGCTTCGGGCAGAATAAAGCCGCTTAAACGCGCACTCTCAAAATATTCATCATTGGGATAGAAGGCCCCAAAAATGAGACTATTGTTCGAAGCCATCGCTCTTGCAGCGTGAAACCGAATGAGTTTCACCAGAAAATTGCCTATTCGGTTTATGTTGGCCCCGTTGTATAGGACCTGGTTGGAATAGTATTTTGTGTGGTCAGATACTGGTGTTCTGTGAAGTCCAAGGCAGCTCCTCAGACACTGCCTCTCAAACACCCGTATCTTTTCCATTTGGCAATCATCGGCCTAATGAGGGCCATGTAGCAAATCACCTTCACCCTGCTGTCAAGATGACTGCTATAAAACAATCGTCTTGTCAGGGCAAATGCTCCCCTAGCTCTAGCCAGAGCAGCATCTACATGTCTTCCGAAATATAGATACTGATCTAACCAGATGCCAAGGTACTTTACTACACTTTTACTCGCCAGTGGCTGTCCGTTTGGTCCAACGAACACCAGCTTTCGCCAGTTCTTTCTCGTATCCCTAGAGGCCCTAGACAACGGTGTCCTAAACAGGATAGTTTCTGATTTCTGAAAGTTGATTTTCAACTTCCAGTCATCACAATATCTCTGGATCTTGTCGAAGTCCCGCTGCAAAAGAGTTCGAAAGACTTCGACAGTAGAGGCTGTTCTGTACGCGATAAGATCGTCCGCATACGCAATTGCCTGAGTAAGACTACCTATCATATCACTGGTGTAAATGCTGAAGAGAATCGGCGAGTTTACCGCTCCCTGTTGCAGACCATTCTTAATGAAAAATTCTGTGGTAGAAGTTACATTGCCACTTTTGACAACAAACGTTCTACCAGTCAGCATGTCATGAAGCATATATAGCAGTGGTTTACTTATGCCAAGTCTGGTCAGCTTTAGATAGAGGCCCTCTAACAGTGCACGGGTGCATGTCTGGTTGATTTAGAGAAGGCTTTTGACACCGTATGTCAAAAGCCTTCTCTAAATCAACCAGACATGCACCCGTGCACTGTTTTTTGGCTTTGTTCCATTGTATATCAGAGACGAGTTTGGAGGCGGCATGAATACAGTCATGTCCAACCTTGAAACCAAACTGGTTCTCTGGTATAATATTATTGTCCTCAGACCACTTGAACAGTGCTCGATTGAGAATCTTTCCGAAAACCTTGCTGATACTCGGAAGGAGACTTATCGACCGGAAATCCTCCGGATTGGAGTTGTCCTTTCCCTTTTTCGGGAGAGGATGAACTACCGCCGGCCGTCTTCCAACGTACTGGATAATATGCATTATTCAGCGCGTTGTTGAACAGCGTGGCGTAAATGTCCAAAGCTTCAGGTGGTAAGTGTCGCAGTACAATGTTGGATATACCATCGACTCCCGCTGACTTGTTTTTCTTTATGGAATCGAAGATGATCTGGAGTTCCACCTTCGAGATTAACAGTGGACTAAACCCACTTCGCTCGGCGACTATGGCGTTTGCCAAGTTTTCGTCATCAAACCGGGTGAAACCACGGTTCTCAGATCGCCATTGCGTTATGTCGTTTCGGTGATAGAAATGATGGAGCAGGGCATTGTTTTCCAGGACGCGGTTCGGGCGAATGCTATCATTCACCTTATACACTTCCTGAAAGACAGCCCCCACTGCCTTACATTACATGTTCTTTGTTTTTTTTTTTTTTAAATGTACCGCCTTGCTTTCACAAAAATAAAAAGCTCAAAAAAATGTGGAACGCTTCACGATTTTGCGTGTCATCCTTGCGCAGGGGCCATGCTAATCTTCTCTGTATCGTTCCAATTTTAGTATATGTTCTGCCGAAGCAAGAACGGATGTTGATGCATGCTAGTTGTATATTTCCAAAGGATATTACGAATAAAATCCTGTGAACTATAAGCTATAACCAAATTATTTGCGCCCTCTATGTATGGCTTCTTCAAACTTTGGGAAATGTAGCAAAACCTGTGATTAGTTCGTTCAATTGGTTATATGGTGGTAACATAGACTAAACGAATGTTGTACGGATTGCTAGCAAATACAAAAACCGTAATAAAATGTTATATTGCATGGCTGCTCGTCTAGTCATTAATTTACAAATTAAACATGTTGTACGTTTCCGTGGTGTAGTGGTTATCACATCCGCCTAACACGCGGAAGGCCCCCGGTTCGATCCCGGGCGGAAACAGTTAACTTTTTTGTGAATTATCTGCGCTCGACACTAAGGCACAAATATTTTTGGTGCGTTTCTAGTATTCGGTTGATAGAGAACATTTTATAGTCTTTTAAAAGTCTTGATTTTTATATCTAAGAGGGTGATTGTCATAAAACGTACAGACCAGACCACTGGATCTAAATGTTTAAAACTTTGTATATTCATATGATAGCATTGATGGCCGACAAGACCGGATTTTTTGAATGTACATCCTTGACTGGGAATTGAGACAATTGCTGTCAGTCAACCTTCAAATTTCCTACGCCCAAAAAGCGTCAGGAAAGGGGAAAACGGTACAGCATCCATCTAAGGAAGCCAGACAGGCCCCCGTGCCTCAGGCTCCAGCTGTGGATGCGGATTTGTTAACTGCGTTGCGGGCCATTTAAGGTCAGCTAACCGGTCTTCAAAATCAGTTACAGGAGCAGACGTCAAGGGTAGACTATATCTACTCCTTGTTGCCGAGCTTAACTTAACTTAGATCGTAATGGGCGCGCTGTCAGAGACACCCTTAAAGATCCTGGCTGTGAATATAAATTCACTGATTAGGATCGAACGTAGAGCTAATCTTTTCCAGTTGCTTAAAGACCAAAGTTCCGATGTGCTTATGGCTAGCGAAACTAAGCTAAACCAGAAGCATAAATTGACTAACAGTAATTACAATATCGTAAGTAGGGACCGACCCAACTCCACTCAAGGAGGCGGAGTCGCTAACTTTATACGAAAAGGCGTTAGTTATAAAGTCATATATAGTGGTGAAGTGCGCCGATTCCGGCTGCTGGAAGCCTGCGTCACAGGCATTCCTCTCCAACAAGGGAAGCGACTGTATGTGATAGCGGCCTACGCACCGGAGGCACCTCAGCCTACACTTTTTACAACAGAGCTCGGAAAACTTTTCGAATCTCTAAGACTGAACTCAGTGGAGAATTTTTATCTTTTGGCCGGAGATTTAAATGCCAAACACGAAGATTGGGGAAATCAATTACAAAATCCTCGGGGTAACCATCTTAACAATTTGATGGTCCACTATAATGTTGAATAAAGGATCGACATTCTCGCCACCGATAGGCCTTCGTTTCCGAGAAGCGGTGCTTTCCTGGATCTTTTACTGCGAGACACAAGACTGACAGTTACTAGCAGAGTAGGTCAACACCCACGAAACTGTTTACGGACGATCGAGTACGACAGTGATCACTGCGGACTCGCCGCCGTAATACAGCTTCCGAACGAGCTTGTGGCGTTGGAGAAGTATGTGCCTGTGCATGCTTACAACTACAGTAAGATGCGCTGGCCTCGCTTCACCAACGCCTTATCAAGAGAACTACGTTCGAGGGCCATTTCACCACCAAACAACAGAAACCTAACGAATAACGAAATCGACGAATACTTACAACAAATGGACGAAACTATTCAACGAACAGAATAACAGAATTCGGACCGTGAATTCCAGCGAACCAAGTACGTTTCCACAAATTAATAAGATCTTTAGGAGGAAAGGTCATAACGACCTTCCGTGTATTAAGCTCCAACGAACAACTGACAATACAAACATACTTTTGACAGCAGGAATTGATCCGGGGGAAGCCGTCTTCGACGACGATTTCTACGTAGTTGAAGATCCTTAAGAGAAAGTGGAGGCAGTGAGGGCTGTCTTTCAGGAAGTGTATAAGGTGAATGAAAGCATTCGCCCGAACCGCGTCTTGGAAAACAATGCCCAGCTCCACCAAACGCCATAGTCACCGAGCGAAGTGGGTCTAGCCCCCTTTATTTTTACACCACGCTGCTTAGAAAAAAAAAACGACAGTGGTTCATCCTCTCCCCAAAAAGGGAAAGGACAACTCCAATTTCCGATTGCTTTATAGCAGTCGTCTTGACAGCAGGGTGAAGGTGATTTGCTACATGGCCTTCATCAGGCCGATGATTGCCTATGGATACTCGGTGTGATTCAATGTTGCCCCAGCTCAAATGGAAAAGGGACGGTTGTTTGAGAAGCTGCCTTGGACAAAATATTATTCCAACCAGGTTCTATACACTTACTTACTTAAGTGGCGCTACAGTCCTGAATGAACCTAGGCCTCAATCAACATGCCTCTCCAATTAGCCCGGTCCTTAGCTAACTGCCTCCAGTTGCGCACTCCAAGTTGGTTGAGGTCGGTTTCTACTTGTGCGCGCCACTTTAGCGAGGTCTTCCTCTACTGCGTCCGACGTCTGGCTGGGAATCGAAGACTCTGCGAGCCGGAGTATTGGTGTCCATTCGTTCTACATGTCCTAGCCATCTTAAACGTCCAATGCGGAGTTTTTTGACCAGGGGCATGTCGCTGTACAGCTCGAATAGTTCTTGGTTGAATCTTCATCTCCATAGCCCGTCAACGCAAACGGGACCGAAGATTTTTCGAAGAATTTTCCTCTCAAATCGACCAAGGATTTCTTCATCCGCTTTTGAGACGGCCCATGCCTCAGCGCCGTAGAGCAGGACTGGGATGATCAGGGTCATATGAAGGATCCCCTTAGTAGTCGAGTGAGGGCTTTACTACTAAATTGCATTCGTAGCCCGAAGAAACAGCGGTTGGCAAGAGTAATTCTTCGTTCAATTTCTGACGAGATATTGTTGTCTGAGTTAATAGCGGAGCCGAGATAGATAAAATCCCGTACTACCTCAAAGTTATATCTGTCAATGGTGACGTTCTGTCCAATTCGTCGATGTTGTGTGTCCTTTTGTGTTGACAGCATATACTTCGTCTGGCCTTCATTTACTGCTAAACCCATTTTTGCAACTTCCTTCTCTATAATAGCAAACGTGGCTATGACATCACGTTGGGTCCTACCAATGTGTCAATATCGTCGGCGTATGCTAGTAGTTGGACAGATTTTTGGAAAAGTGTGCCTCTGGTGATGGCTCGTGAGTTTTGCACAATTATCTCAAGAATCAGATTGAAGATGTCACATGACAGCGCCTCGCCTTGCCTAAACCCTTTTTTGGTATCGAATGTGTCAGTGAGGTCGTTTCCGACCCTGATGGAGCAGCGAGAATTCTCCATCATCATCCTACACAAACGGACGAGTTTGGGCGGTATACCAAAACTAGACATGCCTCTGTATAGTTCGTCTCTATAAATGCTATCGTATGCGGCTTTGAAACCGATGAATAGGTGGTGGGTATTTATTTGGACTTCTTGGGTGTTTTCCAGGATCTGCAAAAGTGTGAAAATTAGGTCGGTTATGGACTTTCCTGGCCTAAAACAACACTGATAAGGGCCGATCAGGTTGTTGGTAAAGGGTTTCAGGCGTTCACATATTACGGCAGATAGGATCTTATAGGCGATGTTGAGGAGCATATGCCTCTGAAGTTGACACAGCTTTGACTGTCTCCTTTTTTGTGGATCGGGCAAACGATGCTGAGGTTCCATTCTTCAGGCATACTTTCTTCCGACCAGATTCGGCTTATGAGTTGGTGGATGTTACTTACCAAGTCATCTCCGCCGGCTTTATAAAGCCCGGCGGGAAGGCCGTCATTTCCGGCAGCCTTATTAAGCTTCAGTTTAGATATTGCTATCCTCACTCCACTCAGGTCGGGTGGTTGGCAGCTTTCGCTGTCATTGCCAATATTGAATGGTTCGTTCTGCCTGACAGCGGAATGTTGTTCGTCATCGCCGTTTAAAAGTCTGCAGAAGTGGTTCTTCCATATCCTCAGCATAGACTGTGTCTCAACTACGATATTTCCTTGTTCATCTCGACATGATTCTGTTCGAGCCTTGTATCCTAGGCTTTGACGTCTTACACTTTGGTAAAACTTGCGAACATCTTTCCTGGAGTGGCACCTCTCTATATCCTCGATCGCGCGCTTTTCTTCCTCTTTTTTCTTCTTTCTAAAAAACCGGTGTTCTTCCCTTCTTCTCTGCCTATAGAGCTCAACGGCAGCTCTTGTCTTCACCTGCAGCTTAGCCTTGTAGGCCTCGTTCTTGGCTGCGAGCATCTGTAGGCATTCCTCATCAAACCAGGGATGCGTGGCGCTTGTCTATCGCTATGTGATCAATTGACCGTTCGTTGATCTGGAGACCGCCATGTCCCCTTATGGATATCGAGGTGAGGAAACCGTGTGCTGGCTAAAGTGGAATTCCGTTCCGTAGCGAAGTCAATTAGCCTATGTCCGTTACCAGACGTGTTGTCGTGTAGGCTATGTTTTCCGACAATACTGCTAAAGATGTCTTCTCTTCCAACCTTTGCGTTAAAATCTCCCAGCACGATTTTAACATCGTACTTCGGTAGTCGCTCATAGGTTTTGTCATGGAGCTCATAGAAGCAGTCCATAGCTTTATCTTTTTCCTCCGTTGGGGCGTAAGCGCATATAAGGCTAATGTTGGCGAATTTGGCCTTGATGTGGATCATGACAATGCGATCGCTAATATCTTGGAAACATAAGACTTCTTGCCTAAGTCTGGCACTTATAACAAATCCGAATCCGAATAGTCTCTGTTTCTGCTCACTATAACACGGTCCATAGTAGATGTCACAGTTTTTCATCCTCTTTTTGCCCGGCCCATCCCATCGTATTTCCTGGATGGCAGTAATGTCTGCTTTGAAGCAGTTTAGGGCTTCCGCTAGTTGTTCGCTTGCACCTCTCCTGTTTAATGTTCTCACATTCCAGGTGCAGATACGAACGTCGTTGTCCTTTTTTCGATTAGCCGTGTCGTTAACAATAAAATCAGTCCTTTCCGAGGCTTTTGGTTGCTTCGTAACCGTTAGATTTTTCCATGATTGTTAACCCAAAGCACAACCCCCAACCTGGAGTCCAGTTCCAATTTATTAGATACCCCTAGGACGCGGAGCCATCAGTATCCACTACGGGATTGAGCGCTGCCGTTGGCCTTTCGGTTCATCCGCCACCAGCTCTGTTCAAGGGGCCTGACTAACCCTTGAAATTCGTAGACAACCTGTTGTCCGAATATGTCGAAGCAGCTTGTCTAGGTTCGCCTGGGACAGCAGGCCGGGTATTCTCTCCGTGCCATTCTGTCCTGGCTGTTTATAGTGTTGCTGTTTTTGTCGTGTTATCAACACTCGCGCTTATCGTTTAGCAAGTCAATCCGGTTGGATGAGACCAGTACCCGAGGGTTACCACTTGGAGGTAAAAATAAGCACTTGATGTGTAGTCAGAGTTACAACACTGGGCATTGCCAAGTTAAAGCCAATCAGAGTCTACCCTCGTTCTACAACACCCAACGTATTACCATGTACTAAATAATAGCAGAAAGCAAATGCCGATAAATACTAATGAGAAAGAGAAAAACAGAATTAAATGCTTGGGAATGTAGTTTGTACGTTAACTGCCCCTTTTAAGCTTTATAATAAGTACCTAGTGGATCATTAAAAAAGGTCTTAGGCTTTTAGGCTTTGAATTGGGTTCCCAAGTCACGGCAGAAGTCAAAAATAATTATCATGAACACAAATACCAAACCGATTTCTTTTTTTACTGCTTTTATCGACATTTAAGTCAAAACCCTATCGATAAGGACAGAATGACTACTGTTTATCCTAGGGAAGACGAAGCAAGATTTAGTTAAAGAATTTGGTAGGTGAATATTATGTTTATTGGGCAAGGGATATTTTTCGATGAACAAAATGCTGGGCCTATGCTGTGCCTCGAATCTCTTGTTTTCAAAATACCACAAAAAGTTAATTAAAAAACAAAATGGTTGCAAACAATTTAATTTCAGAAGATTTACCTTCGAAAGAAAAAACACGTTTCATTACAAATTTAAGTTCTTTTGATGAGGTCGCCTTATGTGGTTTTGTTTTTTTTTTCCATAAATAATGAAAACTGTTTAACGACTACCCCTTTTGACCCTTTTATGTTTGTTGTTGGTGAGGGTTCTCGTGTCCACCTTTTTTTTAGGACATGGCTCACAAATTAGCTGCGTATTGCTAGAATGCACTAAACCCTTACATGATGCCCACCAGAAATCACCACTTCTTCCAAAAAATATTCTTAAAACCTCTAAGAGGATGGCAGAAACCCCTTCTCGAAAAACACTTACCAAACCATTCAACTGGCAACAACTTATTCGAAAACACTTGATACAAGTTCTGAACTCATTATAAAACTAAATCCTTTTTTTATGACCTATCCCATTCATTTCACAATTCTCACTTGAAATCTCAAAACAAATGTAAGAACGTTTACCAAAGAATATACACACACCCTACTCGGGTTAACCCACAAAGTTGATTCAAAAGCAAGTTCTCTCCCAACCCCTTGGTTCGCATACACACACACGCGCTTACATTCCGCAAGCACTTGAGTTCGCCATTCACCCCCTTTCCGCATGCACAAAACTAGACGGATACCACAGAAGCGAGCGCAGGAAAAAAAAAGTTATAACTCCAACAACCGTTGAAATATCCTGCAGCGATTTTCTACTACCACCACCACCACTGCCAACGCAACAGAGAGTGGTACAGCTGCAACTTGTTCCCAAAAAAAAAAAGGATGGTAAAGCCGAAACACCCCACCCCCACCAGGAACATGTGGCATTTTTATTGCATTCGCTTATGTCGCCCATTAGACCGCAAAATACAAAATCCCACCAACCGTGAGCCACGACACTACCCACCCAACAACACTCCAGAAAGGATTTCCACATTCACATCACATCCGCCCAAGGGTGCTGCTGGTGCTGCTGTGCATGATAGAGGAAGAACTAAAGAAAATTAAATTTCCGCAATGAAAAACACACAAAAAATCATAAAAACGAGCGAGCGAGTCCTCGAGGAGGAAACGAGGAAACGAGGGTAAACGGAAAAGAAAAGGGAACTCTATCCTTACATTGCAAGGCGAAATTAGTGCACAAATGATTCTGTTTTCGTTTAAATTGTGTCATTGGGTCAACCGGAGGAACTCACCAGTCAGCAGCACCAAGAGCGCGGCGCATACAAACTATGGTTAAGGACACGATGAAACAACAAAAACAAGGGGCTGCAACAGCACCAGCAATAGCCAGGCATTACTCTAGACCCAGATCGGCTGCTTGGATGTTTTTTGTGTCAGTGAAACCTTCAGCTGCACATGCAACTGTTGCCTCTGTTCATAGAGTGCGGTGCGGTGGGTGGTCTCCTTGCAGTCTGCTCTCAGTTTGTCCTTTCGCTTGCCAACATGTTGATCTCGTTTTGGGTTGTACTCGTTTTGTTACACATACGACACAGTGAGTGCAGTTCCTCGCGAGGCAGATAAAAGAGAATTCGAGTATTTTAGTGTAGGTGATGCCGTGGTGGTGAGTTTAGTACGAACGTAGTATGAGTTTAAATGAAGGCATTCCGGTTAACGAATTCCCCCGATAAGGTCCAAATTTTCAATTTTGGAGAAGCAATCAATTCTAAAGAAGTTGTATTACTTGCGAGCGGACATTTGGCAGTCGATGGTTTCAGGAGTAGCCTGTTAAAGACCCTTTGCAAGCAAACCCAAAGGCTTGATAAAGGATTTGATGGGGTTACCTCTACTTCTATAATGTTCTGTTCTATATTTTCTGTAATGCTTAAGGCGAAAGCTCTACCGAAGCATACATTTTGGCGAATAATTCCTTAAACTTTACACAGATTAAAATTTTCTAAAAGATCTCAGCCTGCGAAAAATCTTAAAGAATCTTCTCGATGGTTACCGATTCAATACCATAAAAATAAGTCATAAGGTAATGCAGCTGATCCATGTATTAATAAAAGCTGCTTAGCTCATGGTTCGATGTGATAGAATGAGGGCAAACTCTGATCAGCGTTAACTTGGTAACGTCCAATCATTTCAAGTTTGACTACACATAAATTTTTCTTATTTAAACTACAAGTGGTAACCATCGGATACTGGTTTCATCCAATCAAATTACAACTAACGGAAGCCCTAAGCTGCTACAAAGCAGACATTACTGCCATTTAGGAAATACGATAGTATTTTCCGGCAAAAAGAGAATGAAGAACTTGACTTGGACCTTGCTATACTGAGCAGAAACACAGCGGCAATTGGGATGTGTATTTGTTATAAGTGCCAGACTTAGACAAGAAGCCTAATGCTTTCATGTGTTTTAATAAGGCCAAGGCCAAATTCGCCGCCTTATATGCGCTCACGCTCCGACGAAGGAAAAAGATGACATTGCGAAGGACTATTTCTACGAGCTCCTATGGGCGACTATCTTAGCACGATATTTTCGGCGAAGGTAGGAAAAGAGGAAATCTCTAGGAGTATATATAATCGGAAAACACAGCCTGCACAACAACACGTCTGGCAACAGACTTAGGCTAGTTGAATCGCTACGAAACGAAATGCTACTTTAGCTAGCACATGGTTTCTTTACATCGATACCCATTAAAGGACATGTGTTGGTCTCCAGATCAATCAATTGCGATAGACAAGATGCATGCATCTAGCGTTTTAGATCAGCCGCAACTTATGTTCTAGGCTTCTCGCGGCCACCAGCAATAAACCGTTGGTTTGATAAAGAATACCGACAGATCCTCACAGCCAAGTACAAGGTCTACAACGCTAAGCTGCAGGTGAAGACGAGAGCTGCCATTGAGCTCTATAGGCAGAGAAGACAGGAAGAACACCGGCTTTTCAGAAAGAATAAAAATCAGCAAGAAAAGGGCGGGGCTCAACCATGAATATAGAGAGGTGCGACTGCAGGAATGATGTTCGTACATTTAAGTGTAAAAGTTAAAGCCAGGGGTACAAATCGCGAACAGAATCCTGTCGAGATGAACAAGGAAATGTCGTTGTTGAGACACAGTCGATGCTGAGGATATGGATGAACCACTTCTGCAGACGATGACGAATAACATTCCGCTGTCAGACAGAACGAAACATTCAATATTAGCGACGATAGCAAAAACTGCCAACCATCGACCTTAAAGGAGGGAGGATTGCAATATTCAAACTTAAGCTTAACAAAGTGGACGAAAATGATGGTCTTCCTGCCGAGCCGTGGAGATTTGTTGGTTAGTAACATACACCAACTTATAAAAAAAATTGTTCGGAAGTAGTATGCCTGAAGAATGGAACCTCAACATTGTTTGACCGATCTATTAGAAGGAATCACTCTGAACTGAGCCAACTACAAAGGCATAAGTCTCCTCAACGTGGTATCGCCTACAAGATCATATATGCCGTATTATGTAAGCTCCTGAAATGGTTAACCAACAACATGATCGGCGCAGTTTTAGGCTAGTTAAGTCAACAACTGATCAAATCTTTATATTCTAACAGATCCTGGAAAAACCCAAGAAGTCTAAATCGATACCCAACAATTATTCAACGATTTCAGAGACGCATACGGCAGAATCTTAAGAGAAATTATACAGAGCCCTGTCTAGTTTTGGTGTACCGCCCAAACTCGTCCGTCTAGATGACGATTGAGAAGGTTGGTTGCTCCATCAGGGTCGGGAACGACCTCACTGACACATTCGATGCAAAAACAAAATATTTATGCAAGGCGTCATTTGACTTCTTTAATTTCATTCTTGAGAATATCGTGCAAAACTTCCGAGCCTACACCAGGGGCACAATATTCTAGCATACTCCGACGATACTGACATCATTGGTCGACATCAACTTGATGTCAGAGCCATGTTTGCTTGTAGGGAGAAGGAAGCGGAAAAAATGGGCTCAGCAGTATATGAGGGTAAGACCAAGTAGTTCTTACCAACTCGAATGGACACACAACATCGACGAATTGAATTTGGACAAAAAGTCACCATTGACAGATATTACTTTGAGGTAGTAGGGGACTTTTTCTGCTCGGCTCCGCTATTAACGCTGATAACAACATCTCGCCAGAAATAAAACGAACAAATTGTCTTAGCTACGGCTGTTTCTTTGGGCTAAAAAAGCGATTTAGTATAGTAAAGCCCTCACTCTAACTACTAAGGAGATGGTATATACGACCCTGATAATCCCAGTCTTTCTCTACGGCGCTGAAGCATGGACCGTATCCAAAAGCGAATGAAAAACCCCTACTCATGTTGAGCGAAAAAATCTTCGACGAATCTTCGGTTCCGTTTGCGTTGACGGGCAATGGAAACGAAGATTCAACCATACCCCTAGTCAAGAAGAGATTTGTGTGTGATGTTTAAGTTGGCTAGGACATGTAGAGCAAATGAACAACAATACTTCGTGTGACAGTCTTTGAGAGGAATACACGGCCTTTAATAGGGCGCAGCAGTAGAAACCGACATCAATCAAAATGAAGTGCGCCAATGGATGCAGTCAGCTAAAGACCGGGCTAGTGAGAGGCACGTTGTTTGAGGCCAATAGCATGTTGGCAGAGCCAGGGTCATTCCTGTATCAGGCACCCGCGGTCGACTTACGCAGCCCAACAGTTGGAGTTGAAAGCTATTAGCTAGATAAAAAACGCTCCTGCTTGACCACCATATTGCGTATGCCACATCATAGGACATTGGACATTGGACATCACAGTACTTCGCACATGAATGCAACGAACTACAGACACGTAACAGCACTGGCGACTGAGGCCATCGGCTGGGACAGATCAAGACATTAATACAACAGAGAGAGACAGATAGATACAAAGAAGGAAAGACATATAACATACACCTACGTGGCACAGAGGAGGAGACATAGATTAATATTGTCTCATATTATCGCACAGGTGGCCTCAGATAAGCTGGCGATTTTCGTAGAAAACAAATGCTGCCGCAGCTGGGGCTTGAACCCGCAACGTTTGGCTTAGCATTCCTCTGAGCCATGGCCACCTGCTACTCAGAATAGGTAAATGGTAAAGTGTCCTGCCATCTCAATAAGAGATACTCGACATTCGTTGGCTGATTTCGATGTAAATCAGATGGATCCCAATAATTTCTTGGCTGTCGCCGAATAAGTCAATATTTTTCGTGGAAAATGACTTGATGTTACGCTTAAAACTGCCTTGAGTAGTGATATTTTCGGAGTTTTCTGTATTGTTAAGGTGATTTAGAATCTTTGAATGTTCACCTTGAGTTTTCGTCTATTGTCACGGGGCTCTAACTCTCACAGCTGCACAAACTGCGGTTTGTTTGCCATAAATATCTAGGGCGCTATATATGTAATCGCATGTAGGGCTACGGAGAGGGTGGTTCTTACGGAGCTCCGAAAATGAATATTCAAGCTTATTTCTTAACATTCCTTTGAATGTTTTGATTAGAGGCTGTTTTTAGGACCGTCTTCATACAAGAGAATGGGTCGAATGATGCACACAAAAAGCTAGATAGTTGTATTTAGTTGCATACCCCATTTTTTTCTGATTGTTTTTTACATGTGAATGAGGCAACTGTGACTTTCTTTACGCGTTCTTGAATGTTGGCTTTTCAGTTCAGTTTGTTGGCCAGGACCAGGTGCAGGGACTAAGCTAACTCTGCGAACTTGAGACTAACGCTATTAAGTTTTGTAGGGTCAACGTACAGAACCTTGTATTTTCTCATGAATAAGATTACTCGGCTTTTGAGGGTTCGTGCCGAGTCCACTTCTGACGGCCCATTTGGATAGTAAAAATAGACCATTTTGAGAAAGTATTTTAAGATTCTTACCTGATTCAAGAAGAGCAACATCTGTATAGGTAATCAACGTGCAGCCTTCTTTTTCTAGATCTACTAGTAGCTCGTTGACCACTTGGTTCCAGAGAGGACGAGATAGGACGCCCCCTTGTGGGGTGTCACAACTAACAAATCTACCTGCGAATGAGACGCCAAGATTTCACAAAGCCTTACGTTAGATTTACTTATGAAGTTTACACTGAATGTTACTAGCTACTAGGACAATACCACGGTGGTGATGAATGTCGAATACCAGCTACAAGCTTTGTGTTACGTCAAACACAATATTTTAGAACAATTCACGTAAGACATTGATTTTACATGAACTCTGCTAATGAATGGACGTGGCCCACATTATTCTTCAAATATCGATTGAAAAACTTAAGAAAAAACCTTTCATATTTGTGTCACAAACATTTGTGTTTGTTGTGGTTGAAAGTTCCAACGAACCCTAGTTCACAATGGAACCTCTCCTACTAAACGCCATACTTCAGCAACACTGCACCGCGCACATCCCTGCACCATCTCTCTTGAGTCATATTACCACCATCCAGCTGACTTTACCCAGCTGAATAAAGAGTATCTACCCTCCTAAGACGCATGTCCTTGGGCAACATTTCCATGAATGAAATCATTTCCACCATCCACTTTTGTTTTTCTCTTCTCATTGTTTTTGCTGCGCTACATGGACTTAGGCATGCACCCACAACTTTCATTGTTTGCAGCTGAGAGCACCCTATTGACACACAACAGACCACCATGGAACCGAACCATAGACATGCGCCCTCCTCCTCGGCACAAATGAGCGACAACAACGACGACATCGTCCTCGAAAAACCGTGAAATTTCCTCCATAGATTCTATTTTTCTCTATCTCCCACTACATGTTGTTTCGTTTCCATTAACTGGGAGCGGTCTATGCATCAAAAGTATCCATCTTTTGTTGCGCGGAGTTGTAGTTGTGTGTCGTACTACTCCCCGTATGGTTGTGGGTGTATCAAAAAAAAAAAGTCAAAATACTGAAATCGCGACTTGTAGCGGACACCAGGACTATTGTATACTCACTGTATATCATCCACACAATCGAAGAGAGCACGCCAGCAAGGAAAAAGGGAATTCCTTTTGCTCCTATATCTGCCGTTTTCTGATTCAGTATAGAACAATCGATTGTTCGGCACACGGCGGCAATAAGGATAACTCCGGAACGCGTGTATTTATAAAAAATAAAAATAATTTTTTTTTGCAAACTCCTTAACCTATTCGAGTTGTCAAATTTAATCAGTGATATTGTTACAAAATAGATAACGAGTCCTTAAAAGGACAACCGAAAATCCCAGTTGTACTGAGAGGTGGGTGCATGTGTACCTTTACCTACCCGATGTACATAGTATACACATAGTTACTTCGGGATTTCGTTTCTTCTATTTATTTTTTTTTTAACCTGCGAAGAAAAGGCACACACAAATAAGAAATAGGGAAAGGTCCTTGAAAGGAAAATGTGTCATTCAAATGGCATTCCATTTACCCGTACGCGATTTAATCGTTTAAATTTTACAAAGTGATAGTGTGTTGAATCCGACTCGACCGATTTCGAAGGCCGATTTTTTTTTTGTTGCTGTTTCGGTTTTATTTTTCTTGTTTGGTTTTCCGTTTGTGTCCTTCGTAAGAATGAGATATTGGGAAATTGAATTCTATCGCCCACAATATACCGCGCCCACCACCATCATCATCAACGCCATCATCAGCAGCAGCAGCATTGCAACGACAACGACGACAATGTAGACATTCTTCTTGATCCTTGCGCTGTTGTGAATCGGTGCCTATGGCTATAACTGAATTATGCATTCATAGTCCTGTGACCCACTAACTTGAGAAACTTTTAATAAAATAAAAACGTTCCTTCGTTCTATTTTTCATTTCCAACTTTTTGTGTTGTTGTTGTTCAACTGATTCGCTGTTTTTTTTTTTGCGTTCGTTTCGCGTGTGTTTTGCTCTTCGTATTTCAATGTATCCTTTGTGGGATTAGGCTGAGAACGAACTCGTAATGAACTACCGAAAGGACATTTTATCGATATACATTCCGACGGATTGTGTGGATACCTCAATCAAGACGGGGAGTCGATACTAATCTCAAGTGCAAAAAGGACATCATGGTTTAGGGGGGAAAACATTTAATCAAGGAGTTTGAATAAATTTCATCGATAACAAAAAAAAAAAAAGCGAAAATAAAAAACGGATATCCACCCTACACCAATACTTTTCAACTTGTCGTTCAACCAGTCAGCCATCCCATTAAAGGACGACACGGGTGGGAGAAAATAAACGAAAAACTATTCAAAAATTTTCACTTTTATTCACAACACACTCGGTCACCCACAAGTACCCCCCCACCACATTCGCTCTCTCTTGTATCTGAGTGTGTGTATATCTTTCTATCTCTCTTTCTCTCTCTCTCTCTCTCTCTGTGAGATCTGAAATGAGCGAGGAGAATAATTAAAGGCAAAGCCAGCGCAGAAGAGGACACCACGCGAATGTTGCAAGGGTTCGTCGATAGAAAGTGCTGTTGCAATTTAGATGGGGATGCTGCGGATACATGCGACTACGAATTGGACGCAATCAACCGCAGCAACACAAACGCCAACACAAGGAAACACAACAAAAGCTGTAACAACACCAACAACAACAGCAGAAGAGGAGGAGTCGCCAAACGTCAACCGATACAGCTGCTGCTGTTGCTGTTGCTGCTGTCAAAACTGCTATCAAAAGTGCTGTCAAAACTATCGTCGCTGTCTACTGCTATCTGTCATCAACATCATCATTACCATTGTTATTGTTCTTCAGCTGAAAAAGCATCCAGCAGCACTGGCAACATCTTCATTGGGTCTTGTTCTTCTTCGTGTAGTGGTTTCCTCAGTCTCATTTGCATCATCTGTCATCGTTCCAGCAGTTCTAGCAGTATACCTTTGCAACAACAACAGCAACACCACCACCAGCAGCAGCAACAACAACAACAACAACAACAACAAAAACAACAGGCACACCACCAATACCACCACCACCGCCACAAATCAGCAGCAGCAGCAGCAACACCACCAGCAGCAGCAGCACGAACAATACGAGCACCACAAACAGGAGCAGCCTCAGCAGCGAACGGGCATCTTGTGGGTGGTGTGGGTCGTCCGGTCTGCTAGATTTTGACAATAATGAGGAGTGGCAGTTCGGAATTATTACTCGAACAGCAACAACAAGAGCTACGGTTACGTAAAAAACGAGAACTGGCTCCGAAAAAGAAAAATGGTAATCGTCGTTTTCGGTCGTGGCGTGAACGTGCTAGATTCTACGGGACATCAACGCTGGCCTTCTTCTCGGTAACAGCTGGTGCGTCGCTGCTGTTTTTGGTACCATTGTACGTGGATCCTGCCATATCGACACTTAGCCACGATTTCATTGATTCGCCCACCTTGTGTACGACGGTGCGTCGCGAGGACCTTATCGGTATTTTCAATTGCTCGTGGAGTTCGTGCCGCGAGGGTTGCACCTCGGATCTGTACAAGTGTGTGCATATTTATGTGACGTTTATCGAACAAAACATCACGATACCGGAGAATATGACCGACTTTAGCAATTACACCGCCGAAATGGAGCAATCGGGCGAGGCGACGCTCCTTGTGAATATTAAGGGCTGTGGCTATCCGCCAACGGTCACGTGTAAGGACTTTAACGGCCTCTACGGTATCGAGGGTGCGATATTTCCGTGTTATTATTCGCGTAAGAATAAGACCGTCGTGCTGACGTCCTACAATCACGAGGATCAGGTCGCGATGATAGTGAATTTTTTTGTTGTGCCATTTATTGTAACTGTTGTCTCGTCAATAGCGCTGTGCATAATGCACTGTGATTGTACGTGTAAAAAGGATCGCAGTCATCGGCGTAATCGCCAGCCGCAATGCCGGCGACCAAGAATTGAAAACTTGAGGTGAGTTTTTTTTTTTTTTTTTGTGAAAAATACAATCATATACAAAAAATCAATCGAAGGATATGTGCGTGTGTGTGTATCGGATGTTTTTTAGTCGTAAATTGTCTTGTGGACCCGTGCGTATTGGGCATTTAAGGGACACACAGGTCGACTGTTGGTCTATCGAAAGGGAGGTTTTTTTTTTTTTTTGGAAGTTGGATACTTACCTACTTTTGGAAGTTCTTAGGAAGTGCGCCTTCGTGAACCTTTTTGGTTAATTTACTTCTGTCTGTCATAGCATTCATTTGGGGGGGGGGGTCTTCGTTTGAAATTGAACGGTACTGTATGAAGGTGTAGGTGGATGTGTGCTGTATGCTTTGTGAAACGAACCATTTTGATTGCCGTCTAGAGTTCTATTGAAACATGGTAATGTTGGTTCAGGTTCGGTTTTTGATTGCAAAGGTTTTTATTTCCCTTGTTAGGTATTTCCTTTGGGGTAAGGAATGTGTTCCAATAGGAGCTTAGAGTCACTGGTTTAATTAATTAATAACTGTCTGCAATAGAATATGATAAAATTGGTTTGGGTCACGTCTTTTAAAGTCAAAACCTACATATATCCAAAGCTGAAAAACGCTTTCTCAAAATATTGATTTTTTTGTACCTTAGGTCAATTTGACAGATCTGGATTTTGTGGCAGATCTGCCCTTCATGCACTAACACCGATACAATTGGTAGACGTCAGTTTGACGTGATTTTCGCTTTGATTTCTTATTGTTGCGGTTGTGACAACTATTGTTAATCATTAAAATGTTCTAAGTGAAATATTCATTAAATAAAAAACAAACAACCTGTATGACTGGAAACTTGACAGCTACACCGTCACTAACTTTTGGGACATGAAATGACACAAAAAAAAATCCATTCCATTGGAAGCAAAACAGTTGAATTTCAGATAAAAATCGGAGATCACCAATTGAAAACACCACAAATCAAATTTTATATCCACGTTTGAAGGATCAAAGACATTTATTCACGGCTCAAAATCTTTTCCGCACTTTAGGGGCTGATTTATAGCATTCATTGAAAAGCATCATTGAAAATGTTTTTTTTTTACTTTTGGTCGCTTTTTTATAAATTGAAATGTGGTTGGTGGTGGTGTTGAAATAACGCTTGCGTATTTCAAAACAATTTTTTCATTGAAATTTTTGTAGAAAATCACTTTTTGAACGGAATAGATTTATTTTTCTAAAGTAATGAATGGTCGAGTTCTGGATTTATTATGATATATTAGATGAGGCTCTGTTAACGAAATTTCTACACGGCATACGTTTCCTTGACATTGAATTGACAAACATATAATTTTTGTCAATTAATTAAAAACGAGTAAAAACGTTGCTTTTAGTTTTAAACGATTTTTACTGAGCATTATACACTGCTGGTCGAAAAAGAACACAAAAAATCAACTTTGGTCATCAGGCTAGCACATATCAGTTTTTTTCATTTTTGTTAAGCTTTTAAGCCCTAAAATAATTAGTTTATAAGTTTATTTTAAACATTTGTAAATAAATTTACTAATGTGTCGATCCTCCCTTATTGAGAATGACCTCATCGATTCGATTAAGAAGCGAATCGTACAATTTTTTAATACGATATAATCTAGGGAAATGGCTGACCATGCGCCCTTCGATGCCTTCAATTAGTTCCACTTTGTTGGCGTATTGTTTTCCAGACTAGAAAAATTTAACGACCCAGCCATCCCCATAGGTACGTTTTCTATTATTGTTTTCTTGTCTAAATTCCTGTACTGTAATTACCAGTCGTACGATATAAGCAAATCTTACAAAAAAAATCCAAAAACTTCTTGGAAATTTATAAACACGAAAAGTATTGGATTTCCAGCAATGATGAACCTTAATGATAAACAATCTAGTGACGCTAAAGATATCGCAGATATGTTTTCTGATTATTTTCAAGGTATTTATGATTCAACCTCATCAGCTTCAATTAATTTAAATTATTTTCATTCTGTTCCATCTGTTGTTGATTGTTCCTCCTACATTTTTGATGTCAGTGACGTTCAATCTGCCTTAAACAACTTAAAACCTCAAAGGAAGCCAGACATTTTGGGTTTTGTCCCTATTGTTCTACGTAACTGTGCAAGTTCACTTTGTTTTCCCTTGATCGAATTTTTTAATCAATCCCTTGCTAATGGAATTTTTATTAATGAGTGGAAGGTGTCTACGTGTCTACAATAGATCCAGCTTATAAAGCTTGTAATAAAAATAGCATTTCTAACTACAGACCAATAACTAAGTTCTAGGACATTCCTAAAATCGTAGATAGTCTTGTAAAAGATAAACTTTCATTCACAATCATGCAACATATCAGAAAATACGAACATGGTTTTTGGAAGGGTACATCAATTGTCTCCAACTTAGTAGAATTTATCAATTTCTGTAGTCATATAGCTAGGTTCCAGAAATCGAGTGAAATGAAAGTGAAATTACTTTTGTAAATCGAGTGAATTCGTTTTCGGTGTTTCACATTCCGACCGATTTCATAACTTCGAAAAGTTTTCGAAATCACTCGGTGAAATTAAAGACAGCTGATACCATCTGTCATATGGGACATTGCAAAATTATTTTTATTTTGATAAATTGTTTTGTTTACAAATTCTGTTCATTTTTAAGATTTATAATGAGTGCTATTTTATTGCTGTGTTGCGAATGGAAAAACAAAAGTATGCAGAGGAAAAAATAAAAAGGCGTACGCTTAGAGACCTTTCTAATCCCTTAGAAATTGCAGATGCTGCGTTAGTAAAACAAATAAATTTCAAATGAATATTATCGACTTGATAAACATGGTTTTCAAATTTTGCTGCAAACAGTTACGCCACATCTAAAAGCATCATCTATTCCTTGCGTGTTGCAGTTAGCCGCAGTTTTGCGTTTCCATGCCGAAGGAGATATAACAAATTTATTGAATGGCCCGCCTCCAGTTGAAATATCTTCGGCCTTATTATGGGATAGCTTCTTTCTTATCTCCTTTCATGAATCCTCTGGCAAGATCTTTATGCCTTTCCATGAATTCAAGCCTTTCAGTCCGTCCATACCAAAGAAAAGTAATTTTTTATTAATTTGTTTTAATTATTTTATTTATTATTCACCTTTTTCCATCCATTCGCATCCTTCTGTGGTGGATTATGAGTGTTTAATTCATTTTTAAGATCGTTCCACAAAGCGTCGGCTGCTACACGATCTCCTTTCATGAATCCTCTGGCAAGATCTTTATGCCTTTCCATGAATTCAATATATATTGCCTCCTGTGAAGTATTCTTGTGTTTACCCCTGTTAAAAAACATTATGTTTTAATATATTTATTCAACATCTAAATAACACTACTGCACTCAGATATTATTCACTTACATTTTCAATCGCGTCAGCTCATCTAAACAATTTCACAAATACTAAAATGATCGGATTGAAATCACTCACAAAACGATGAACCCGAATTGTGGAACACGGAAATTCACTTTTTTTGTAACTTCGAAAAATGTGAAATTGGAATCGGTAAAAGTGAAATGTGGAACCCGAAATTTCACTTTAGACCGATTTCAATTTCATTTCGAGTGAAAGTGAAACGTAGAACCTTGATGATAAACAGGTGCATGTAATATTCACTGACTTCGTAAAAGTGTTAAGTAGAGTAAACTTGAATATTCTTATAGAAAAACTTAAAGCTTGTGGCTTTTATGGTCCATTGCTGCAATGGTTTTCGTCGTATCTGCAAGATAGAAAACAAAATTTTGTTATAGGAGACTATTATTCTAAGGAAATTCAAGTTAGCTCAGGTGTTCCAGAAGGAAGCCATCTTGGTCCCTTATTATTCATTATTTTTATCAATGATTTACCGGATTTATTAAAGAATTGGCCTTGTCTAATGTATGCTGATGATATAAAATTTGTTGCAAGGATATCGACAGTAAATGATTGTCATATGCTGCAAAAAGATTTAAACACTTTCACTGAGTGGTGTAGTTTAAACGACTTGGTATTAAATGTTGACAAATGTGCATGTATGAGCTATAACCGAAATTTTCATCCAACTCATCCATATTATAGATTCAACAGTACACAAATAAAAGTAGTTGATGATTTTAAAGAAATAGGAGTACTTTTTGATAGCAAATTAACATTTCATCTACACATCTATAACACAGTTTCCAGAGGAAGCTCGCTATTAGGTTTCATCAAAGGAAACTCTTTAGATTTCAAAGATCCTTATAATATTAGGGCATTATTTTGCAGTATTGTGCGTCCTGTCTTAGAGTATGCTTGTGTTGTTTGGTGTTCGACTACTGCTATAAATAAACCCAGAATTGAAAGTGTTCAGAAAAAAATCATCAGATTTACTCTACGTCACTTATTTACAATATTGGCATTGAGGTTCATCATTCGTATCGTTCTAAATGTCTTCTGCTTGGGATGCAGACTCTTGAATCGAGGCGAAATATGTACAACGTTATTATTTATTCGTGATATTTTATGTGCAACAGATGATAGTGAGAATTTGCATAGTTGTTTGAATTTGTATGCTCCTTCTAGAACTCTTAGGCTAAGACCGCTGTTATTTGAAAGTCGTCATAGTACAGTGTTTGGTCAGCGTGAACCTATCTTTTTGTCTATTCAAATGTTAAATTTGTATTGCACAGAATTAGATATATTTTTGCCTAGAAATATAAATATTAATATTAATCAATATTAATATAACTAATCAATGAATTAAATATTTTTTATTAATTAATTTAATTATATAACACATTGTCAATATATTTCGAAGTCTGTAGATTACAAATCGTAGATTGAATATATAAATAAATAAATAAAAAAATAAATAAATAAATCGATTCGATTAAGTGGCGCTACAGTCCGGAATGAACCTGGGTCTCAACCAACATGCCTCTCCAATTAGGCCGGTCCTTAGTTAACTGCCTCCAGTTGCGCACTCCAAGCTGGTTGAGGTCGGTTTCTACTTGTGCGCGCCACTTAAGGCGAGGTCTTCCTGTACTGCGTCCGACGTCTGGCTGGGAATCGAAGACTCTGCGAGCCGGAGTATGGGTGTCCATTCGTTCTACATGCCCTAGACATCTTAAACGTCCAATGCGAAGTTTTTTGACCAGGGGCATGTCGCTGTGCAGCTCGTATAGTTCTTGGTTGAATCTTCGTCTCCATAGCCTGTCAACGCAAACGGGACCGAAGATTTTTCGAAGAATTTTCCTCTCAAATCGACCAATGATTTCTTCATCCGCTTTTGAGACGGCCCATGCCTCAGCGCCGTAGAGCAGGACTGGGATGATCAGGGTCTTATGAAGGATCTCCTTAGTAGTCGAGTGAGGGCTTTACTAATGAATTGTCTTCTTAGCCTGAAGAAACAGCGGTTGGCAAGAGTAATTCTTCGTTTAATTTCTGACGAGATGTTGTTGTCAGAGTTAATAGCGGAGCCGAGGGAGAAAAAGTACAGTACTACCTCAAAGTTACCAGTCAATGGTGAAGTTCTGTTCAATTCGTTGATGTTGTGTGTCCTTTCGTGTTGGCAGCATATACTTTGTCGCCTTCATTGACTACTTATAAGCCATTTTTGCCGCTTCCTTCTCTATACTAGCAAACGTGGCTATGACATTACGTTGAGTCCTTGCAATGATGTTAATGTCGTCGGCGTACGCTTGTAGTTGTGCAGATTTTTGGAAAATTGTGCCTCTGGTGTTGGCTCGTGAGTTTTGCTCAATTCTCTCAAGAATCAGATTGAAGAAGTCACATGACAGCGCATCGCCTTGCCTAAATCCTTTTTTGGTATCGAATGTGTCAGTGAGTTCGTTTCCGACCCTGATGGAGCAGCGAGAATTCTCCATCATCATCCTACACAAACGGACGAGTTTGGGCGGTATACCAAAACTAGACATGGCTCTGTATAGTTCGTCTCTATAAATGTTGTCGTATTCGGCTTTGAAATCGATGAATAGATGGTGGGTATCGATTTAGACTTCTTGGGTTTTTTACAGGATCTGCCGAAGTGTGAAGATTTGATCGGTTGTGGACTTTCCTGGCCTAAAACCACACTATTAAGGTCCGATAAGGTTTTTGATAAACGGTTTCAGGCGTTCACATATTACGGCAGATAGGATCTTGTAGGCAATGTTGAGGAGACTTATGCCTCTGTAGTTGGCGCAGTATAGGGGGTCTCCTTTTTTGTGGATCGGGCAAACGTTGCTGAGGTTCCATTCTTCAGGCATACTTTCTTCCGATTAGATTCGGCTTATGAGTTGGTGGATGTTACTTACCAAGTCATCTCCGCCGGCTTTTTACAGCTCGGCGGGAAGGCCGTCATTTCCGGCAGCCTTATTAAGCTTTAGTTTAGATATTGCTATCCTCACTTCACTCAGGTCGGGTGGTTGGCAGCTTTCGCTGTCATTGCCGATATTGAATGGTTCGTTTTGCCTGACAGCGGAATGTTGTTCGTCATCGCCGTTTAACAGTCTGCAGAAGTGGTTCTTCCATATCCTCAGCATAGACTGTGTCTCAGCTACGATATTTCCTTGTTCATCTCGACAGGATTCTGTTCGAGTCTTGTATCCTTGGCTTTGATTTTTTACACTTTGGTAAAACTTGCGAACATCTTTCCTGGAGTGGCACCTCTATATATCCTCGATCGCGCGCTTTTCTTCCTCTTTTTTCTTCTTTCTAAAAAGCCGGTGTTCTTCCCTTCTTCTCTGCCTATAGAGCTCAACGGCAGCTCTCGTCTTCACCTGCAGCTTAGAATTGTAGGCCTCGTTCTTGGCTGCGAGCATCTGTCGGCATTCCTCATCAAACCAGCGGTTTCATGCTGGTGGGCGCGAGAAACCTAGCACATCAGTTGTGGCTGATCTAATGGCTTGTTGGCAACGTTGCCATTGTTCTTCGGCATTCGATGTTAATCGAGAGGTTTAGGGATACGCGTTGCGCGAATAAATAAAGAAAATAAATAATTAAATAAATAAATTAAATAAATAAATAAATAAATAAATAAGTAAATAAATAAATAAATATTGTATTAATGTCGTGTGAGTAAGGTGGCCACTGCAATAAACTGACATTTTGGTCATGACTTAACCACCCAGGCAGTATGGATCGGAGCATTATCGTGTTGAAAATGCCATGACAAATTACCAAACAAATTGTTAAAATGAGACAAGGCAATTTCAAGTACGTTTTTGTAGCTGTTTACTTTCATATTTACTTTCAAAAATTGTAACTCGCACGCGCCATAATAAGAGATGGCTCCCCACACCATCACATAACACCAACATTTGCCCTGATCTTTGTGGCCGAGACATGAGGGTTCGATGCTTCTCTAAAAATAGCTCTCTTATCAGCATTGGAAATCACTTTATTATTACCAGCTTTATTATTCTTACCATATCCCGACTTATTGTGCTAGAATGAGGACACAACTTTACTTCTTCCGATTCCTCTCGATATTTCACTTATTGACAGCCCTCACTCCTTGTAAGCGCCAATTTTTGATTTTTCTTCAACATACAGCGATTTTTCTTTACCCATATTAAAACCAATAAACTACTTGAGCAGAAAAAAAATTTGTTGTGAAACGCGTTCAACTGTTGAATTATATTATATTAAGCTTATGGGAGTATGTTAACCTGATAACGCGCAGTGTATATGCAATCAACATCGAATCCACACAATTCTCATATGAACCTCATTCATAAACGTCAAAGAACCACAAGAACAATAATGTAGATAATATTGAAATACTAATAATTTTGTTAATGTTTTGTCAAGTGGATTGTTCTCTCCTGCCATAACAAAATGGCTGCACAATCTGCCCAACGCGACAACTCTTATTAACGTGGGGAAATCCCTAACGAAACAAGGTAACAATTTTCGCAGGCGTGCACAGACAAAAGTTTTTTTTTTCGTGAGCTGGCGGAAATCTCAAAAGACACGATGAACACGTGCCCAAAGTACCCTTTTTGTATTTGTATTGCAACTAAGTATGCGACTTATCTAGCGATTTTTTTTATCACGAGTAATGAATGTTAGATGCCAACATACGTCTTTTTCTATATGGAAAAGATACAGAAACAGATGTTTAAGAAGTGTCTCCGATCATGGTTAGGATTGTACCGAACGTCATAAGATGGATCACAGCTAATCAGAATTGACAATTTCCTTATTAAGGTGATTCGAAGGCACGTTTCAAGGGCGATAGCTAGCGACAGCAGCCTGATCTTCGGGGTTTATTACATATATGTACGTGGGGAGGGAGCACGCTTTTCTAGGGCCAGATTTTGTAAAAAGTATTCGTTTATATCGACTTGATAAAGTTAGTTTAAGAGTTTTACCCGCAGCTCGTGACAAACGCCCAGAAATCAAATTATTTAGCTTAAGTAGGTTTAAAGTTTTCAAATTTGTAATCTGAGTGTGACACCCGATGTTAAACCATCAAAAATTATGCACACTTGATCTATAAGCGAGAGGCTTTTTTATGCCACATTTATGGATTTTAACGTTCCGATTCATCTCCCAATCACGACTTTTTTTTAGACCTACTGGATGCCTAAGCAGTTTCCGTGACAAAATCCACTTCTACTTCCAATATCGATGAGGATCTGTATTCGAGGATCATGAAACTTCATTCCTCTAACAGAATTCAACAAACGAAACTAAATTCACTGGAAAAAATGAAAAGCACAACACAAACGAAAGAGGCTAATCGTTGTTAGTGTTGTCAATGTTAATAGCTGAAAAAAAAAATTGTACACCTTGGATCCAATTTTTTTTGCGACGGTATTCGGGCATCTTGACACATTCTTCGCGGAATTGCAGAAGCAGACTTCTCTGAATTTTTAATTGTGCGTTGTTAATTTGTTCAATGAGACATACTATGAGACAATATTTGAGGTTATGCTTGTGCAAATATTTTAACAGACATTTCTTCGAATGTAAACAAACTGACAGTTCTACGAAAGTGTTTTCAACGTGTGTTCATCAAGAAGGTTTACTGATTTGTTTGTATAGATGTAAATTATTGATGCGAACAAGAAAGCAAACTGTAGTTGGCATTGTGCAATGCTGGTCAAGGACAGAATGTTTATTTTTGTTTAATATTTCGCTCGTTGAAGGAAACACGATGGGATAGGCCGAGCATTTTTGGATGTCCGAAAATTTCGAGGGACAAACATGGACTCGGACCACTCGGACCACCTTGTAGCAGCCAAGTTATGAATGCGGATATATACCACGCTACAACAAACCAGAATTACTGTACAAATATTGAATGTCAAAAGACAAGAGTCCGCCAGGCCATCGCGCAAAGCGTATCCCTTAATATCTCTATTAACACCATACGATGCCAACTAGCCATTAGATCAGCCGCAACTGATGAGCTAGGTTTCTCGCGCCCACCAGCAAGAAGCCCCTAGTTTGATAAGGAATGTCGGCAAATGCTCGCAGACAAGAACGAGGGCTGCAGCTTAGCCTGCCCTCGTTCTTGGCTGCGAGCATTTGCCGGCATTCCTTATCAAACTAGGGGTTTCTTGCTGGTGGGCTCGAGAAACCTAGCTGCCATTGTGCTCTATAGGCAAAGAAGTCGGAAAGAACACCAGCTTTTCAGAAAGAAGAAAAATGAGAAGCACGCAATCTAGGATATAGAGAGGTGCCACTCCGGGCATGATGGTCACAAGTTTTACCCAAGTGTAAAACGTCAAAGCCAAGGATACAAGGCTCTAACAGAATCCTTTCGAAATGAATGAAAAGGAGCCGCGGACAACATTAACATGAAGTTGTCTTTAAAACGTAAATGGCAAAATCCTACTTAGCGATTACAATAAAAATTCAGCTTTTTCCGCAATTTATAGCGCGGTTTGTTATTATCGGGCCAAATTTAAGGGGTTAGTTCTTTGAAGACGACGCAATAAATTTGTTTCGTCAAGAATTTGGAGGATCGTTCTGTTAACGTGTCCCAATAAACGTTTTTTATGTTTGCGTGCAATATTTTTCGTTTCATCTTTAACCACGGGAATACCCAGATCTCTGCGTAGATCTTCATTCCTTATATACCACGGCGCATTGACGAATGATCTTAACATTTTGTTTTCAAAAGTTTGTAGAATGTTAAGATTCATTTGACTGGTACAACCATATATTTGTATGTCCAGACCGGATTTAGCATTTGCTTGTGCAATAGCAGCTTCTTATCAAGGTTAAGCTTCAAATATTTTCCGAGTAACCAGTACAGTTCTCTGTATTTATTTAAAGTTCTTCGCATTTCTTTTTTAAATACGACTTCCATTTTATTTTGCATCGAGTGTCATTCTGAGATATTTCGCTTCATTTGGAAAAGGGACTCTAACCGTATTGAGAAATACTGGCAAATTGTTTGTCCGTTTATACGAAAAATCTACATGAATCGATTTGCTCTAGTTAAGGGCAATCCACCAGGACTTTGTCCATTCATTAACCTCTTTAAGGGCGTTTTGTAATTTCATATTTGTTTCCTCTATTGTTGTGCCAACTGCTAGCAAAGGCGTATCGTCAGCAAACGTGGCAACTATTGCATCGTTGGTTTGCAGGATATCACGTGTAAATGGGAGGTACAAGAGTGGTCAAAGGACGCCTTCTTGGGGTACTCCTGCCAATATTTCTTTGAACTCCGAATATTCGTTTCCAAGTTTAACAAGAGTTTATGCTCAAGATACAGCACGAGGATTTTATATAATTTTTCAGGCAGAACTTGTCTTAGCTTGCATTGGAGGCCTCTATGCCAAACTTTGTCAAAAGCTTGCGACGCGTCAAGAAATATGGCTAAGCAAATTTTCTTTTCTTGGAGAGCTTTCTCAATCACATCAGTAATTCAATGAACTTGGTACACAGTCGAATGTTTACTTCTAAACCCAAATCGATGGTCAGGTGAAAGGCGTTTCTGATCAATAATGGGGTGTAAGCGACCGAATAATATCCATTCAAAAACTTTTGAAATTATTGAAGTCAAATATGTCTGTAAGATTTTATTTCATTCGGTGGTTTCCTGGTTTGAGAAGACTAATCACTTCCATGACCTTCCACTGTCTTGGTATGTATTCTAATCTAATTGCTGCATTTACAATGTGGAGGAGTTTAGTTAATGCTTTTACGGGCAACATTTTAAGAAGTTCTACTGTAATTAGGTCATAACCCGGAGCTTTTTTAGGCTTTAATTTCTGTATTACCGTTTAAGCTCGGCAATGCTTGCACATCTAACTAGATTACTATCGGTTGTAGTCTCGAATGTTTTCTGGACCATCAAATGGTTTAAATGTTTCCTCAAGATGTGCGGCGAAAACATCTGCTTTTTCCTAATCGCTTTTTCCCCAAACGTCTTGAGTTATCCTAATTAGTGGCACAGCGTTTTTTTTTTGGCCGTTTTATGACTTTAATTGCTTTCCAGCGGTAAGGCTTTGCAGATAAGTTTCTACTGCGTGGTTTTTAAAATTTTTAATCGAATTAATTTGATCTTGCGGGGCACGAGTTTGGTGCCATCTTTTTCGAGCTTTTTATTTTGTCTTACCAAATCTCTTGTTTCCCATGTGTACCTATAGGTACTACTATAGCTCTCTATTTTGCATTTTTTAGGAGTATTATTCCATGCTGCTTTTTGAACGGTATCGATAAAGGAGTCAACCGCGACTTCGAGTTCTAATGGGTATCTAAGAAATCCTTGATAATTTTGAGCGAAAAATTCTTCGGTCCCGTTAGTCTTGAAGGGCTATGGAGCTATAGAACAATCAAGACCTATACGACTTGTACATTGACATTAACCTGACTAATAAAGGACGCATAATGTCGTTTACGTTGGGCTAGGACATATTTCGAGAATGGAGACCAGTATTTCTGTTCACAGAGTCTTCTATCACCAGCCAGACTTCGGAGGCTGTAGAAGACCTAGTTTTAAGTGGAGCGCACAAGTAGAAACTGACTTTAACAAACTTGAAGTGCGCAACTGGAGGCAGTTAGCTAAGGATCGGGCTAACTAAAAAGGGATGTTGGTTGAGGGCCACATTCATTCCGGATTGTAGTAAGTAACCTAACTGGTCATATACTTATAAAATTCGTCTGCTGAGAAAAAACAATTCAACGACGAATTGCTCTCAGCTACTATTACCTCTTGTAGGAGTTTAAAATTTTGAGTCGGTAGGCATCAGCTAACCATTACTGATGATGACTGATGATGACACGATTGACCTTTTAAAAACCACTCCTCTGGTAACCGATGTAACTATTTCAAATATGTAAAAGAATACATACAAGGACCAACGACGATATAATCATGTGTCTCCAAAAGAACTAATGAAGAGAGTCCGTTTCTAATCGACTTATCAAAAAAAAGAAAAAAAAACGAGTACACACACAAACCTGACAATAAAAGTCCACTCAATGTAGACTCTCCATGAAACTGGGGCCTACCACCTACAGATAAGCACTTTCAGAACTATCCACGTTATACTTATACAGCTCCAACTAAGGAAGCACTAAAAATGCACACAACTTGAATAGAAAAATGGGATTTCGTAGCGTTCCATCCGGGCACGCCGCGCCGAGAGAGAAAGAGACTGCACTAGCTAATTGCATTTAATTCGTATTCAAGTGGTAGCCCCTACATCGAAGCGTGTATGTGCAATGTGCACAATGTGCATTCACATCCACACACTATTGGATTAGTCCGCACTGGTTAAGCGGTGCCCTTAAGTGATATGCCAGCACTCGAATTATCATTTAGCGTTGCTTGCCTATTCCGGTGGGTCGGCGTCGTCGTCATTGTCGTCGTGCATGCATTTGCATGCGACCGTACTTAATGGTATTGTGCAAAAGGACTAAGGACTCGCCGATTTACTAATTGTTTTCTATGTGAGAGATTCCTTGCGCACGACAACAACGATGTGGATTTCAAAAAAAAAAAAATTAGGTCCCAACAACAAGGATATGCAATGAAGTGGGGCTTGAAACTGCCTGCAAGGATATTCAACTGGTTAATTAAGTTGAACGATTCAACCCACCTCATGTGTATCTGTGTATGCAAATGTGAGGAATTATATTTATTCTTCTTTAATGTCCTTGAACAAGCATCTATCACCTCATTAGCATATAAATTGACATGGTATCTCAATCTCGGCAGAGGGGAAGTTATTAAGCAGCCATAAAAGACCTCAAAACCTTGCATATTAGATGTCAGCGGTTTGCGAGAACCGCCAACGGTGTTGCAAGCAAATAAGTTAATTTTCTGCACCTTCCCCACCACGCTCTTGATTTGTCTTCAACGTCCATAGAAAAAAAGAAAGAAAAAAGGAAGATGCGAAGCTTAACGAATGACAAGCAGAGGCAAGTAAGCCCAGGTCCTTAAAGGCGAACGTTTCGCGTGGAAATGATTTATTTACCAGCCTCTCTTGCAATCCTTGTGGACACGAATGACGAAAATTGATGTTGCGATTTATTTATGAATGAGGGAACGTGCTCTCCGACGGCCTCCCTTGCCCGGCATTTGATGTCACTAGGGCGTTAAATCATCCAATGGTGATGATGGTGATAGTGTAGCCGTGTTTCCTTGAGGGTGTTATTATTTTTGTTAAGGCAGCACTGCGTGTGAGCCGAATAAAGAAGATGGCAGAAAAGGTTAACATAAAATTGTTTGCGGCTGCAAAATTAGGTTAACATATGCAAATGTGTATTTTGAAGGGACGGGGCCAGAGCAGGATTATGCTTAGATGGGGCTGAGAGTGTTGAATTCCCAAGGGTGTGATAGGGTGGTAGTCGTTTCTTAATATATATATGATTTGGTAAGTCCGCGTGTATTCAGAGGGGAGTTTCCGAGGGAGTGCAGATGGCTTGCGTTCTAAATGGCAATTTAATTTGGGATGCGAGGGGGTATGATAACAGGGCTTGTATTTTTAATCTAGATAGATATTTAATAGCTTTTCATAAGTCATATCAGCTATGTCAAGAAATACAGGAATTCGATATTTTGGTCAAAGCAATGAAATTCCTTTTATTGTGGTTGCGCAACAGGATGTGAGATCTTCAAATAATACACCTGACTAATCAGCTTAGGAGTGCACCAACGTACTAAAACACAGGCGTACACTCGTCCACCACTTTCCCCGAGGGATGGTTTTTTTTAAGCCTATAACGCTCCAGGAGCGCCCTGAGATGATGCTTGCAGATGCTTATTGACTCTCCTCTTGAATTGTTGCAATGGGTCTTTATTAAGCGCTTCCTAGCTTTAGAGATGTCATCTATTTTTTTTTATTCATTTAAGAGGCCTATCGATGCCATTATCGATGGCATATAACATCGGTCAAATGTCCACCGTCAAATGTCCACCAATTTACCATGACTGTGGCGCATAAACCAGACTGAATTTGGCCGATGGCATGGGTTATCTTGTCATTGAGGGCCACTATAGTTTCTGGATTATTCGCGTAGATCTGCGACTTCAAAATATCCAACAATAAAAAGTCTAACGGGTTCAAATCGCACGATCTTGGTGGCCAGTTAACATCACCATCGAATCGCTCGTGCAAAATTTCCAATGTAGCGTGAGCTGTGTGGCATGCAGTCCTGACGAAACCACATATAGTTGATGTCATATCATCCAATTTAGCCTATAGGTCTGTGATGGCCTAAACAACGTCGCGTCGTTCTTAAGTAAATATTGACCGATGACGCCGCTCCGCCAAGTCACCTCCATGTAAGATGAACATGCCTTCGAATTTCTCGTACAAAATTTCCAATGTGAAGTGAACTGTATGTCACGTAGCGCCGTTCTGTTTTTTCACAAGCCGTTGGTGTCCATATCATCCAATTTAGGTCAACCGAACTAGGCAATCATCGACCTATAAAAACGTCGAGTCGTTCTCAAAGAAATCTGGATGGCTGACGCAGCGCCGCTACACCACATCCACGTGAGAAGACCTTGTCCTGAAGTCGTTCGTGCAGAATTTTCAATATGGCGGGAGCTGTGTGGCATGTAGCGCCGCTCTGTTGAAACCACATGTCGTTGGTACCCATATCATCCAATTCAGGTAAAAAAAAAAAAGTTGGTAATCATCGGCCTGGGCAAAGTCGTTCTCAAAGAAATATCGAACCATGACTCCGCCAGCCCAAAGTCTACATCAAACAGGATGCAGTGGACGCTCTTGGTTCTCATGTAGATTGGTATCGTTCCAAAATCGACAAATGTGTTTTTCGATGTTCGGAGTCATTTAGGAATCGACGTCTCACCACTGAAAATAGTTTTTCGATGAAAATTTGGGTCAATTTTTAACTGCTCCAGAGCACATTCGTCTAGCACGTCGATAACATTCAGCTTCAGGGTCAACGCAAAATTCGCCAAGTTGTAGTATGCGAAAAGCAGTTCTTGTGAGCGAAATGAGCGAAGCGCGCGGAACGTTACCCGAACAGAGCACACATTTTGACAGTCTTAACAATCGCACGGGTTGTTGAACATCTATAGTTATCTGGCTAAATAGACTGGATAAATGGTAGCCAATTTGACAGATAAAGCTTTAAAAGTATGTCCACTTTCAACTGTCAAAGTCCCCACTGGAAAACCCTTTATATTAGTGAAAATACGTTTTCCGGAAGAACAAGCACTTTGGTATTGCGTTGTTCGTGACTTTGTTGGGTTGACACTTTGACGCGGTGTCTGTTAATTGAAACTGCATGTCTGTCAGTCATTGAAAGGCAACGAGTCTAGGGATGATTTCCCTACCTTCCTACAAATATCTGCCTTTATAATATCTGTGATAAAGAGACAGATCTTCATTTAGTCTTCGCTATGCTGGTTGGAGCTCTGATGTAAGGGAAGAATCGTCTATATGGAGGATTGCATGTCTTTTTGTAGAGTCCAGTAACTTTAGTGTACATTTCGGACTGAACTCCAAACACCAAACAACCGTATTCAAGACCTGATCATACTTGGACTTTATAAATAAGAATAAGTCGGTTTGGTGTAAAATATCTCTTAGCTCTGAAAAGTTAATTTTTTTTTTTTCGTGTGCGCCCGGAGGTGAGTAATCCTCATAGGATACCAGTGGTCCGTACCATTGGTTATGCCCGACTCATATAGATTAGATTTAGATTTAGATTTATTGTTTTCTTGTTTATAATACAAATAATTTATGTTACAAAAATCATTAAGCATGGCTTTGCCGTCTGCCTGATTGACATGAGATTAAACATTTAATAACAAGTTTGTTTTAATGTATATTATATTCTTGAACTTAAAAAGATTGAAAAAATATATAAAAAGCAAAACATACTAAAAAGTTAAAAGTTCTCAGATATAATTTTACAACGGTAATTAGTTGCAGCTTTATAGAAATAAAAGAGTTGTTTTACATCGCTTTCGCAGTTTAGGTAGGTTATAATTTCTTCCTGAGATTTTACGTCATTTCCTAGAACGTCTTCTCTCGCGGATAAGTTGCAAAGACTACAATAAATTGGTAGATCTGGACGATGTGGGATATAATTGAGTCGTATTAATTCGCCTCTCATCTTAAAGAGAGCCGAAATCAGTTCATTGCTGTTGTCGTTGTGGAAGTAATTTTTTTCAGACAGATTGTGTTTTAAAACGCTGTATGTAGCTCGGTGAACGGATGATGAAGCCATATTTACGCAATCCGCTCTGTATTATTCATCTACTTTGGCAATGTGATTGCCAATCACATCCTTATGGTACCTTTCATTTCCATAAGCTAAATTGCATTCGAAACTGCAGTATGTTGCTAGCTCCTCGAGTTTTTTATACCAGAGCGTATTTCTTTCTATTACCTTCTTGGCAATTATTTTTGGAAGTCTATCGTCCGACAGTTCTAAAACTTTAATTACATAATCTACGTGCAATTTCAATGATTTAATGAAAAGCGGTGATAGTCCTGTTTCGATATTAATCATATAGTTTGGTGTTGTGCTTGGTAAGTTAAAGCATCGTTTTATGTAGTATCTAAGGAGTTTCTCTACTGTTTCATATTGACAATATCCCCAAGACTGCGCTACGTACATCATAACAGATTCTGATACAGCTTGAAAGACCTTGTATTTTACGCTGTGGTCAATTAGTTGATTTGAAAAACATTTTTTCCATGTAGCCGATATGGCACTTTTAGCTTTTATTAGTCTTTCCTTTAGATGTGGTTCCATACTAAGATTACTAGCTATTGTCACACCGAGATATTTATAGGTTTTCACAATTTCAATGGGCTGTCCGTTGAGATGCCATTTTTCATTTCTGCACTCTCTACCAGCTCCCTTCTTAAAAATCATAATTTTTGATTTTGTAAGGTTAACCGTAAGATTCCATAATTGGCAGTACAAATCAAGCCGGTAAACATTAATTGTAAGGATTCTGGCGAATATGCAAATAGAACCACATCGTCTGCAAATAGAAGTGCCTTTATTAAATGTCCCGCAATCTCTATTCATCCAGGTAAAAAGTCGGTGAGGTCATCGATGTACAAAGCAAAAAGATATGGGCTTAGTGTACATCCCTGTCTTACTCTAATAGTTGTTTCAAACCATTCTGATGTTTCGGTCCCGCTCCAGACACTCGATTGGTTGTCCTCGTATATATTTTCGATAACCTTCCCGAACTTTTGGCTCATCCCAGCGTTATAAAGTTTGAATATTAAAGCTTTTCGATCGATATTATCGAAGGCTGCCTTGAAATCGACGAAAAAGGTGAATAGTTTCTTTTTTTGTTTGATGAATGACCCAGCTATATTTTGCAGTACAAAAATGTTGTCTACGGTTGAATAACCATTCCGAAAACCTGCTTGGAATTCTTTGATCAAATGGTTGTTTTCGATCCAGATTGACATACGCTCATTTAAAAGTTTTGTGAAAATCTTATAAGATGAGTTTAGGAATGATATTCCACGATAATTTGCGGGATCAGCGATATTACCTTTTTTGTGAATCGGATATATTATGGCTTGTTTGAATTGTTGGGGTAGGTTGCCTGTTTCCATCATCCCATTGAAAATCACCGCTATTTTGTCGATAAAATTGTTTGTCGCATACTTAAAAAATTCAACGGGTATCCGATCAGCGCCAGGTGCCTTTCCATCTTGAAGTTTTTTTAGAACGTTACATATTTCTCCCTGTGTAATAGGTGCATAGACTCATATATTTTCTGGCCTGACAATTTCATTAATGTCAGTCAATATATGCCTACGGGCCAAACCTCCCCCCTTAGAGAGGCACTATGAGAACCGGCTGCGCGTGCTCATAGTAGTATGGAATTTATTCCTCTCATTTTTTCATTTTTTTTTTGTGGTGACTACTACTAAGTATCCTCAATAAGTAGTTTACGCTTCGGCAGTGTTAATCGCGTTTGGTAGGTAGCATTCCAGTGAACGCACCTACTAATACCGTCATTGCATGCGGTTTTTCCTCATGGCGCTAGGTCGAACGGTCTTGTTCTTTGTAGCCGGCGCTCAAGGTTTGTCACGTCCAGAGTACGGATTATTTCGTTATTACAATGAACATATATACGAGTACGAAGTTTGCGAGCAAAGTTTGTTGCTTCGTTACTCACGGTAGCAATTCCTAAATCTCTGTGAATATCACTATTCCTAATATACCATGAAGCATTCACTATTGCTCTTAGGGTTTTGTTTTGGAATGTTTGCAGTAAAGCAATATTGCTTGGTTTTGTGCAACCCCAAAGCTGTATACCGTATGTCCAACAAGATTTGTTGTATATGCTTAGCTTCGAGTATCTTCCAAGTAGCCAATACATTTCTCTGAGTCTGATTGCGAGCTCGTCCCGCTTTTTTTTAACGTGTGGCTTCCACTTAAGCTTTGCGTCTAGAGTCATTCCTAGATATTTTGCCTCATTTGCGTATGGTATTTGTGCAGAGTTAATGAAAACAGGTAAGTTGTTTATATTTTTGTACGTAAAATTGACATGCGTTGACTTGGTCTCGTTAAGTGCAATTCGCCAGGTTATTGCCCACTCACATACTTTGTTAAGAGCCCGTTGGAGTTTTCCCGTTGATGATTCGACTGACTCATCCATTGCGAGGATAGCCGTATCGTCTGCGAACGTTGCTACGATGGTCCCTTCATCTTGTGGTATATCTCTTGTGTAGAGCAAGAATAGGATTGGTCCGAGAACACTTCCCTGCGGAACACCGGCGTGGATTTCTTTGAATTCTGAGTATTCAGTCTCATGTCTAACACGAAACAGTCTGTTTTCAAGGTAGGATTCCAGTATTTTGTAAAATTTTGTCGGTAGGGTTGTCCTTAATTTATACCTTAGACCTTCGTGCCATACCTTGTCGAAAGCTTGTGAGACGTCGAGAAAAGCGGCAGAGCAAATCTTTTTCCATTCTAGAGTATTTTCAATTTCATTCGTTATTCGATAAACCTGATCGATTGTGGAATGTTTGACCCGGACGCCGAATTGATGATCTGGGATCAAGAGTCTTTATTCAATTACTGGTTGTAATCGTTTTAGCATCATTTTCTCGAAAACCTTAGATATTATCGGCAGGAGCGGAATGGGTCTATACGATTTCTTATCGTTTGGACTTTTCCCCGGTTTCGGAACCATAATGACTTCGGCGACTTTTCATTGCCTTGGTACATATAAAAGTCTCATAGAAGCATTTATAATGTAGAGCAACTTAACTAATGCTTTTTTCGGTAGCTCCTTCAGGATTTCGCCGGTGATTAAATCATATCCTGGAGCTTTGTTATTTTTCAACTTGCTTATTGTCATTCGAAGCTCGGATAGGGATACGGATTTTACTTTATAGTTGTCGGCTGCCGCATTGGCATTCGGTTCTTCGTTCAAAGGTTGTCCATCGAACGGCTTGAACGTTTCCTCTAGATGCTCGGCAAATAAATCCGCTTTCTCTTTGTCTCCTTTTGCCCATTCGCCGTTAGCTTTTCTAATTGGTGGCGAGTGTATTTTGGGTTTCCTTATGGACTTCAAGGCTTTCCATAGTGAGTAGTTTGAAGTCTTGTCAGCAGTCAACCCCTCGAGGTATGTAGAAGTCTCGGGATTTCTTAAATCCTGTAGCTTATTCTTGAGTTTGTTACAGAGATAGTTCAGATATGTTTTATCAGGGGGTGCGCGGGATTGTTGCCATCTCCTGCGCGCTCTCCTCTTTTCTCGTATGAGGTCTTCGATGTCAGGCTGGTAGTTGACTTTTTTGTTGCGTGTTGTCTTCCGGAAGGGAGTGTTTTTCCACGCTGCGCTCTGAATGGCTTCCACGAGCTTGTCAACTACGTCTTCTATTTCGAGCGGTTTGTTTAGTGGCACATTTAAAACCCAGTTAGTTTTTTTTATTAGTTAACCTAGGAGGTCCTTCTTTGTTTGCTAGACTTCCGTCCATTTTCAGAGTGACTGCTGAGTGGTCTGAGCATAGATCATAGCATTCTTCGACTTCCGTCTGATTTTTAGTTAGCCCTTTTGCGATAAAAAAGTCGACTAGCTCAGGGATTTTATTTCTGTCAGTTGGCCAATACGTTGGCTTTCCTGTCGAATAAAAGTCCACCCCACGCTTCATACAGGCTTTGTATAGTAGTCTGCCTTAATTTTGACGCTGCTAATTTGGCAATAGAGGTCACAATTGGTCCAGATGTATCATGGCACATCTGGACCAATTGTGATACCTAGCAGATGCATGGATTTTTTCTGATCTAAAGAAACCCCTATCCTGATGGACCAGATTACTTCAATTTAAGAACAAGGAACTAAGTACCCTGGCGAATAGCCCGTTTAAAATGATCCATTCATCATTGAGGTCTATCATCTGAATTAAGCAAACAACTGTCTTAAGGATTTTACTGGAAGTTGGCTCGTGTTATAATCTCCTAATATGCATTCCGTTCGGGAATGTGTGACTGTCCTGTTCTCAAATTACAGGCTGGTTATGCGGGCGGCGGACTAGAGCTCGCTTCATAGTTCTGATAGCTATTTGTCGAGCTCCTCAATATGCTTTTAGGCGTGCTATAGTTTTCCATCGGCGACCGTTTAATCCTTAAACTGGAGGTTCGGTCTTTCTTGCTGCCTCGAACATAAAGGATGGGATTCATAGATTATCTCCCATTTCGTAGGTCCAGATTTATTTCCTACAAGTTGGATTTTTACTGGCGTATGTTCAAACATAACGCCAGCCTTGGTTTGTAATGAATTGTTCAGTTAGGTTAGAAGGGCTGTATTTTTTAGAGTGTACAGATCTTCAGCCAATTTCCATAAAAGCCCGTCGCAGGTACCCTGATTAGTAAATGGTAAACAGAATCACTTGGATCTATTAACAAATGTTTAAGGTCGGATAGAGGTATTCTGCCGAATTTTCAAGATGGGATCCTGTAGTTTCTATGCTGGGCAGTGGTACAAGACCTATTTCCTTTTCGTCTTTGCAATTTGTCGTCTCTTATTGTGGTCTTGTCAACGTCTTTTACTTCTACCGTAATGCGACGCGTCAGGGCCCGAATTTCTACCTCGTTGCCAAGGGTTTCACGAATTTTGTTCTTGAATATTTCAGCCTTTTCTCCAGTCTCCTTGAGTTGGAACAAGTGATCGCTTTTCTGCGTTCTTCGTGATATTTTTGGCAGCAACGTTGATATCATCTAGGAAAATCGCCAGCTGTCGTTGAACAAAAAAAGTTAAGCAAACGGACACTGCCGACAAGACATAACAATTGGGTAGAAAATATTTTTGAGTCCTTGGGATTTTTAGGTCTTGCGGGTCTCCCACACTACGCATCGACATCAGAATTGTACGCTAGTCATCTGTAAGCATGCTGTGTCTCTGAAGGCAGCGCTTATTACGAGTTCCGTCTTGAATTATGTTTGCCTGTAATTGTTAGATACTACTTATTGCATTGCTGAGCTTCGAAGAAAGTTGGAACCCAATATCTCTATTCAAAAAAATTGATTTCACTGCAATTTCAGTGCAATTATTGACATCTCTGCGGCTAAGATAATAAGATTCCTATTTACTTGATTTGTAGGTCCATAAAAGCCTGCCATGTTCTTGTTGCGTAAGTTGCAGTTTTAAGAATACATCTAAACTCTATAAGAAGCTAGGATGGAAAATATCAACGTGCCTGGTTGTAGACTTAACAAAAAGTCACGTACAAATGATCCAAACTCACATAGGCTTGTTCAAGTACACTTCGCATTGTCCAAAGTACTGCAATGTCCAATGTTCCATTCCCTCCAAACCAAAGGAAAATGGTTACCATAATTAATTGAAAATTGACTTTGCCGCAAATTGAATTTTCAGCCTCAAAAGAAGACTATCTCAGTGAATCGAATCCTAATCCTTTCTAACTATAATCCACCATACACACATTCATATAATAAATGCCAACTCGACCACATTGTACGTATTCACAAGTTGATTTCAAATATCCCTTCTGCCGTACATCCTGAAGCACTTTTGGATTAAATCGTGACTGTATCTGCTAGAAGGAAATCCCCAAAATACTGCAAGAACTAATCTCTCCTTCAAAGCAACCAGCCTACCGCCCCTGTAAGTGACATGCGACAAAGATATTCCAATTCATCTGGTCCTTCCCACGAGCCTGCCTAACCCATCATCTAACGTCCACAGAGAAGGCGAAATGTAAACATACTCAACAGCTCCGTGTTCCTGCAGGCCGCTCAAAAACTTGTAAATACAGAGATGTCGTGCAAAATTGATGATGTGCTGGAAGGAGTACAATCACACACACCCTCGTCCTGTGCACGTCTTATGGTCATTTCCGGCTAAAAATATGATGATGATTCAAAAGGAGTTTTCGTGCAACTGAACCAAAAACCAACAAAAACGTACCGAAAACCATGGAAGGACGTCGTAGTCCTTGTCCTAAATAAATTTTCCATTTGGGGACAGGTTTTCCAATTACATAAAACTCCTACATATACACTAACACACATACGAGCTCGTATATTAAACATCCATCTGGTTTCCTTCTGCATGTCCTTGCTCATTGTCGAAGGCATCTTGTACATAGTCCGATAAGGATGTTCGGGTATGATGTGGAAGAGGCTGAGATACTTAAAATGAATAGACGAGCAGCAGATGTGCGTACGATGAATCTTCAACTGAACTCCTTCATGTCGATGAATCGGAAGGAGAACGAAACCAACAGCAGTCGAACGATTTCAATTCCTCCATCACGCCAGCCACATGAGACGCGCTGTCAAAAAGTGTCCTTAATATGTTTCATATTGCATGTCTTACGAATTGACTACTACTGCATGTGTATGTGTTGGTGGTGCCCTCTGCACTTCATTATACATTCAGCAGCATGTGATCCTTAAAAGTGGGTGGTTGGGTTGAGGGCCAACTTGGGAAACAAAAGGACACACACGTTCATCCGACCGTACTGAACTCTCGACTATAGTACACATTTTATCCTTGATTCGCCTGCTGCTGCTGCTGCTGGTGTTTCTTTTGGAATACTTTCTCAGCGCGACTCATATCCTACGAAGAGACGACCGACGTCGACGTCGACGACAACGAAGGTGACACAAAATCGATTCTTAATACACTTCGTGTACAGCAGTGGTTCACTTACTTACTCTCTCTCTCAGCTGATTGTTGGCTGCTGTTCTGCAGCAATATTGTTTATGTCAAGGAGGTCGGTCCTCCAGTAGTGGTGCAAGCAGAATGCTCTGATGCATCGGATTTTTTTTTTAATTTCTGCTTTTCATCGTGATTTCAGATTTCAATACCTCGAGCGTTATCCTGAGTGAAATCATCTTCAACAGTTGAACGGAGTATTTTGCTGTTTTTCCTTCATGCGCTGCCACTCTATGGCTAGCACGTCACTTTGGTCCTGTTAAGGGTGTAGTGACTGCATCTTGCGATGATGCTGATTCCACCCTCTTATATTTTTTTCTGCTCAGAGGATAAGAGCTCTGGGTGAGGATTTTTGAAGTGTTAAAGGGGCGGTTGGGTAGTGGTGTGCAGTTGCAGAAAAGATTTGCAGAATCTAAATCAAGGATAACAGCTGTGTGGGTGTTGGCTGTGAAGAAGATTGTTTTTTTTTTAGACAGAGAAAGGAATTACATTTGGAAGTGGGATGGTGAGAGCTGGGGGCGAAGAAAATATGAAAGAAGAATTTATCGCCTACACAAGGACTTTGGCTTTTCTTTGTGTCTCTTGGTAGTCCATTTCTTTGCTCTGACTTACAATTATTCGCCTTTGGCTGCAATCAATGAACGGATTTTATGTTTCCTTACAAAAAAAAAAGTAAGACAGTGTCTTGTGTGGATCTGGAGTGTGTGCAGGACTTGAGAAAACTACATCAGATTGAGGCAAGGAATAGAAATCTAACAATTTGTGGGAATTTATAGCGAATGTCCTTTTATGTTGTGGGATATATACGTACCTTCATATAAAGGAAAACTATTGGAAGTTTATTTGTAGATGTGTAATGGATAGAGATTTGGCCACATTCCGGATACCCGGCCGATAGTAGCAGAGGTTATAATGCATGAGGTTATAATGCGTGGAATAATTATCTGAAAACAGCGTAAAGCTTTTGGAAAAGTAGAAGAAAGTTGTGACAAAAGCGATTCACCTTGTTGGTGATACCTTCCTGTACAACAAAGTGACATATTTCTAAGAAACACCGGCAAGTACATCGGGGCGTTATATTTTCCATGCTCTCAAAATGTTATATCCGCCGTGTAAAATGCGCCTAATGTTGGACCCCAGAAAAGACACGAATACATTCATTCTAAAAACGAGGATCTGCAAAAGCCTTTACCAGAAAACAAACAATTCCACAGTTCCACAAATCAAAATGGATAATGCGGCAATTTAATCAGACGAATCCTTGCATCTTCTAGGCTTCACAACAATATGTAACCTCTTCTGCCAAATCAGCGGAAAATAAGTTAAAACACCTTCCTAGAGCCAGGAGATATTTTACAACACGTCGTGAGCCACTTTGGGATCCACCGAATGAAGAGCAATCTCGCAAGGATACCTACGTGCCCTACCGTGACTTACATCAATTATAATGCAAAAGTATGCTCAGATCTGGAGTACTTTTCTCATAACTGTAGTTTGGCCATAAATCTTGATTTGAACTTACTGGATTCTTTGTAAAAACGAGCGGTCTGATTCTTCTCAGAATTCAAATCTTTTACCGTTATCTCGTCGAAAACTTCTAAAGATTTTTTAGCTGTTTAGCTGACAGTGAGAAAACTAACGCATCTAATCTTACAGCGGCTATGGGTTAGCCAAAACTATGAATAGCAACCTTAAACCGATTATGTTAAAATATTAAGTAAAATTTTTTTTTTTTTTACATGAAGAAAAACACTAAGGAACAACGCTTAAAAATTGTTTAAAATTTACTACGGGAATTCCAACTTCGTTCGCAACTTTAAGAGCGATAACCCAATTTTTCGGCCATAAATCTCGTCCTATAAGACAAGCAGGCACTAGTGAAAAAATTTGGGTCAGAATATTCGCTGCTTGATGTTGCCATACCAGTGAGAACACGTTTTGCCCGAAGTGTGCAAAATATTGCTGCCGTAGAGGTGTCCGTTGCGTACTAGCCAAATCTGTCAATTTCACGGCATCCTCAAGAATTGGGCCTTTCCAAGACCAAATCATGGCGAATTTTGCTTGCGTAAGGATCCTGGCCTACACCCTTACAAGATCAAGCTAACTAATGAACAAAATCCACTTGATCATACGAAGCGACATACGTTCTCGAATGGGACTCAGGATGATGATGATGGAAGAAAATGAAGAATTTCATCGCAAAATCATCTACAACGATGATGCGCATTTTCAGTTAAAGGGTTTCGTCAATAAGCAGAATATGTGTTACAAAAGCTGTTTTTTGAAACATCACTTTATCCACAAAAAATCACTGTTTGGTGTGGTTTTCTTGCCGGTGGCGTCATTGGGCCGTTTTTTTTCGTCACGGAAAATGGTATTCTCTACAGAGACATGTTGAGCAATCGTTTATATATGTGGTTTTTATTTAAATTGGTCCTTTCCAATTTATTTGGACTAGTTTTTGAATACAACATCAATCAACTGGGCGTGTCTATTGACCAAAGCGAAATATGTCGTTTTTTGCTGCGTTTTCCATTACTTTTGTCAGCGTCTCGGTCAGTCATGAATGTTCTGAGGCTTGCCGGCTATTATACTTACTTTTCAAATAACCCTTCAGAAAGAAGCCTAGAGGTGTAAATTCTGGAGATCTGAGGTGCACCAGCTCCTAAGTCCCCCTAAGACCAATTTGCTCTTTTTGCTGCGTTTTCCAGCAATTTTTTCGAGCACCGGGCATTATTGCGATGATTTCCGCACAAAGTTTTGCCTTGTGCTAGTCAGTGGTCTGAATCTTACTGGACCTTAATTTAACTTTGAAATAAGCTGACAAAAATAGAAGTCCGAAGGGGGTCAAATTTGGAGATCTACGTGGCTAGTCAGAGTCACAATTTTTTGACAGTACTCGTCTAGAAAATTTTCCCTGCAGAAACTGAATTGTTTGAATTGCAGTGTGGAAGGAGCACCGTCTTCTTGAAACCAGTAACCAACGTGAAGTCTCTTTTTGTGCACCATTTTTAGATTCTTCTCGTTGGAAAGTCGGGCCTTGAATTAAGCTGTGACAGGAAAATGGTCCGAGTCGACGTTTACACTTCTAAATGTGTGTACATCCGGGATGTTGGCCTTGCATCTATGAGCATATGGTCAATTTGGTTTTCTCCAGGTCTCGTTGTCGATTAAAAGTCGTGGGAACTCAGATGCTGGCGCGAAGTCTGGTAGTCGGTAGCAATTATCTTGTATTTCACAAATAAACCACCGACGATGTTTTCCCTATCGATTTTAACATTAAAGTCCTCTAGTACGATTATCGCATAGTATTTCGGACAGGTCGTAAAATTGCTCCTTGCTAGAATCTTCAATCTCAACGGTAGGGTTGTGTGCACATGTAAGGCTAATGTTGCAAAACACAGCCAGGAGATCTCTAACCAGCTTTAAGTCGATATTGTTGACGTCTAGTCCGCACCCTAACATGTGCAGCCTTGGGTGGCAGCTGTAATAAATGTTTTTCGTTTGTGTATTCCTGATCCTGTCCAAAAGATTTCCTGGATCGTGGTATTGTCTGTTTTCTACCGCCCAAGGATATATTCAAGTTTTTTTGATTATCATCCGGAGTGTACAGCGTGTGTAACTTCCAGGGGCATGCTCGTTGTTCGTTGTCCATAGACGTTCCTGTTCTGGTTAAAATTGGAAGAAATCTGTTACCAGAGGTCTCTCATAATTAGCTATTTTCTACGCGGAAATGAATTTACCCCCAACCTGGTGGTATAGTTTCAAAATTATATACCAATAGTGCACGGGCCATCAGTATCCACTACGGAATTGAGCGCTGCCATAGGCCTTTTGGCTCATTTGCCACCATCTCTGTTCAAGGGGCCTAACTTACCCTTGAGATTCCTAGATGACCTGTTGTCTGAATATGTCGAAGCAGCTCATTAAGGTTTCACTTTGTCCATCCAAACTGGGACTGTATTCAACGCCGTTGACTACATCTTGGGATGTTGATTAGCGTTAGTACACGTCTTGCCCCCGCTATAATCTGCTGACTCCAAAATTTTACACAGAGATTGAAACCCTGTCTAGATTCAAGGTACTAGGCGCTCAGCTGTTGCCACGGCAAGGCGGAGAGTCAGCGTCAGATCTAATCGCATTGCCCCCCATGTAACCAGAATCTCTGCATACTTATCCTTATAATCACCAATATGTTTTAAACACACGACTTTCCATCCATATACGATTTAGACTATATAAATTCGCAATAAAAAATCCTTTACTTAGGACTTGAGCAGGTCCAAGAACCACAAGAGTCTTGTTCGCTACTGGTATTTAGTGCTCTTTTTAACAGAGGCAAATCAAAGTCGCCATTTATTGCTCATATAAATCCAGTCTTCAAAATAGCACGGGTATAGGTGCCTACTTACACAAGAAAATATCTATCTCTCCATTGTTGGGACTTGAAACGATTAAAAAGCTCTGCGGCTGGGGAGTACATTTATTAAACCGCATCCTGGTTCCACAATGGAGTAGTATGTACTTACTAATCCACTAAAGCATTTATAAATTGCACTGTGACAACCCCAGATGTGCTCATAAATCTTACCAAAGTCATCCTAGAACAGAACAAAAGTGCTTCATCATTTGTTCTTGTCCGAAACCAAGTTGAAGAACTGCCAGTCTTTGTTTAGACATTTTAGGAAATGGCATCCGTTTTTTCCGATTGATAATGGTGATGAATGGTTTTACTTTTGCCATCCGCATTTCGGGATTTTACTCTCCACAAGGGTTTTATAATGCTCGAACAATAATGCAGTTTTACTCATGACATCCGTATGTATTCTAAGGAAAGCGAGGACCATTAAACTGTGGCAGTATTTCAGTAAAGGGGTGCTAGGTTTTTCCTGGTTTAAAGTAGATTTACCTTAAACTACTACTAATATAAAGATACTACCACCCATGGGCGAGGGCAAGTTGAAATTTATTTATTTGAAAGGGTTATTTTATAAGAGTTAAGTTTTTCAGGTTGGCAGCACTGTTTAGTAATGGCGTCGAAACGTCATCTGTCAAAGTGAAAAGTTTTCAGTACACTCTGCCATTGAATCACGAAAAGACTAACAAACGAGCAGCGATAGCAAATTATTGAAATTTATTATCAAAATTCGTCCTCTGTGAAAAATGTGAAAATCCGCTGTTTTATCGACAAATTGTGTTCAGCGATGACGCTCATTTAAGACTCAACGGATACGTAAATGAGCAAAACTGCCGCATCTGGAGTGAAGAACAGCCACATGCCATACAAGAATTACGGATGCATCCCGAAAAAACTACAATTTTGTGTGGTTTATGGGCTAGTGGCATCTTCGGTCCATTTTTCTTTAAAGACGAACGTGGAAGACACGTTGCCGTCAACGGCGAACGATATCGAGCCATAATACGCTACTTTTTTTTGCCCCAGTTGGCTGAGTTGAAATTGGTTGACATGTGATCTCATCCAGACGGTGCCACATGCCACACAGCTCGTGAGACAATGGATATGTTGAAGGATGAATTTGGTGGGCAGCTTATCTCTCGAAATGGCCCTGTGAATTGGCCAAGATCATGTGGTTTAACGCCTCTTGATTATTTCTTGTGGGATATTATAAAGTCGCTAGTCTATGTGGACAAGCCAAACAAGATTGAAGCCTTACAGGATAACATAACACGCGTAGTTTGTGGAATACAGGCAGAGATGCTCGAAAAAGTGACGGAAAATTGGCCCATCCGAATGGACCATTTGAAACGGAGCCGCGGTCAATATTTATATGAAGTTGTCTTTAAGACGTTTTTAGCATAAGGGCTATTTATCGATTACAATAAAACTTTTGAATATTTCATGCAAATTTGAGTGTTTTATTCGATAAAAAAAACACGCTTATAAAATCACCTGATATATATGACGTTTCGTCAATAGCGTAGTTTATTCTCTTACGTTTATTATTTGTAACATCGCTAAAGTTAGCCCGGGAAATAAAAGCTTGAACCACACAGAGTTAAAGCTTTGCAACCAACAATTCATTTATTTACCTTTCTTCAAACACACCTATGTGAAGGAATTACATATTCACCTCAGCTCTCGCCAGAATAATTGCAGGAACGCATACACAAACGAAGGAGTAATTAAATATTTACGTTGCAACATTTCGGTTGATAAATATCCTATAGCATCCACTCATTCACTTCCATCTAATTATATCCACACCCCAACGTTGCAAAACGAAATTGTTATCCTTGTTCATTTATTGAACATCATATCGGTCTCAGACTATCTATTGTCTGCACATCTTTAGCATCCACTCTGCACTTCAAAATTTGCATATCTAAGGCGAATCATCTTGAGTCCTCGAACAAAAGCCAATCTCTCTTATCCCACTTACCACTCGAAAACTAATTTAATAAAAGAAAAAAAAAATTTACGGGCACTGGAAAAGTACCACCACCCCATCGCCTTTGTACACTTCGGATAATTAAAAAGATGTCCCTATACCAATTATATAAAATATCTAAACAAATAACATTTTAGACATCAAAGCTAAGGCTACGAGTACCACGAGGACGAAACAAAAGACAAACGAACAGCTAAACCCTTGCTTGTTATCCTTCGAAATGTTGTATAAGCCTTAATATAATATAGTTGCGAGATTCATCTCTCATCATCTTATTCAACTCCACCAACAGATCCTGGGTCCCCCACTTTTATTAACAAAAAAAAAACACAATTACAACGAAAGAAAAAATAGAAGAAGCGCAAACAATCGCAACACAGACAAAAAAAATAATCACGTTCGCCAGACCGCCCTCCACCATCATAACCAAGCTCTCATACTCTATGGGTACAAGTGTACTCCAAGGACGATAACAAAAATATCTCTGCTCACACTTTCCTACAGCATAAATCCTAACCACAGGCTGACGCCGGCCGCCGCCACTGCATCCTTGCCCAACAAATCTTCTTCACCCAACAATGCCACCCACAAATAAAGATGACGAAATACAAATAAAAAAAAAAAGAAGACAGAGATAGAGAGACACAGAAAATAGGGGGAAATAGAGGGAATAACAAAACATCCTTCTCAGTTTGTCGACTCGCTAAAGGATGTAAACACCCCGCCCCAACAGCTCGCATCCACACAGAGCTGGCAATGCCATGGGTTACTACTACTGTTGGCCGTTGTTAACTGCTGCTGTTTCGTAGAGTGCCGCTACTGCTGTTGGTGGTGGGGCTCGAGAACCTTTATGTCGCCCTCATCCATCAGAACCAGATCCTTAACACAAACACACACTCACACAGAATAAATACAACAAATCCTCGTTTGTTTTCTTTGGTTGGTTGCTTAGCTTCACGTTAGACTGTGTGAGAGGGTTTTCGTTGGGATTGAGAGCAGGATGCCATTCGCCTCGTGGCATCCAGCTACATCATACGAAAACAACAAAAACAAACTGAGCGAAATGGAGTCCGTATATATGGGACACAGTGTAATCCTTTGACTGTCAACAAGGAAGCACAGCAGCATAATGTATACTAAATGTTGTATGTGCCTAAGATTTGCATTTGGATGGCTGCCTTACTTGAGCCTCATAGAAATGTATAAGCCCTGTGGTTATCTACGTTCGTATTTAGTCCTGCATATATGTATTCACGCGCGGTTATTTATTTTGTAAGCACACATCTTTCGTCGCTGCAGACAGAAAGGAAGCCTATAAAACGGCAAACGACGAGATGCCACAATGAGGCGAACGAGAAAGAGCACACTTAGGTCACACGTTCATAGAGTTGATGAATTTCCACATCTCCTAAGCCAAATCGAGTCGGAGTAGCGCTGTTTATCAACAGGAACTCTGCCAAATGTTTGATTCAATAAATGGAGAGGAGGACAACCATTTTCAAAGTCGACAAATAGATTTCCAAAGACCACAAGTGTGAAATTTTAAAGACATCAATTCGACCACAACAATCTATTTAGGCTGGCTGCCAACTTGACTGTTTGAGTTATTGCCTTTTTCCAGGATACTTTTGACTTTGTTTTTCCAAAAACAGATTTTCTCTCTGCCAAGTCGTGACATTTTCTTCCCATTGACAGTCGAATCCAATTTGGAAAATGCATGGAATATGTAAATATGGAAGCATGTCTTCTCCCGGCAGAGGGTAGCTGAGGATGAATGACTTTTCATGTGGTTAGGGTTGAAATAATTTTAATTTTGATGATGTGGTGGGGATTTGTTTTGTTTTTAATATCATCAGAGAATATGATAATTACTTACGTAAGTCTTTCTACACCCTGCCGACCTATGACCTATACGAAGTCATCTATCATCAATAACAAAGTTGTTACTTACTAGATAAGCCATAGTATGTCTCGGCAGTATTACATGTTGTCCACCCTGACATCTCAATGGAAATGAATTCTTCTTGGCATTGGGAGCGAGAGTGCCCACTGAAAAACTTAAGCTGATCAGTAGATTTCGCCTCTCTGGCCAAAATAGGGTCTTACATTTTAAGACATTGACGGTAGCAGGGGCAACCGAAGCAATCCGATCCTTAGCAATACGGAGGGATGATATTACCATTTTCATCGATAGTCAAATTGTAATACAAGCAATCTCTGATGTCGAAATTAAACCAAGACTTGTCAAAGGTTGTCACGAAGAGTAGAAGGTTCTTGGCGTTTAAAACCATGTTAATCTCTGCTGGTTGCTTCGACACGGAGCAAACCTACATTAGCGCCGCTACAGTCCGTAATGAACCTGTGCTTCAATAAATATGCGTCTCCAATTAGCCCGGTCCTTAGCTATCCAATTGCAGTTTCGCACTTCGGTTTCTACTTGTGCGCTGCACTTTAGGCGAGTCCTTCCTCTACTACTTCCGAGTTCTGGCTGGGAAGGAAGACTCTGAGGATCAGAGTATTAATGTCCATTCGCTCTTCGTTTACATGTTCCAACCATCTTCCAATGTGGAGTTTTTTCTTTGACACCAGGTCTATGTCGCTGCAGTGCTCTAGTGGTTAGTGCGTTGGAATGCTTAGCGTGGGGTCCCTAGTTCAAATACTGAACGTGACAACACTTAAGTTTTTCCACTGCTCCACGTGAAAACATCCAAGATGCTGTCATGAGAAGCTTCTCAAATTTGCCATTCAGATTAGGCGTTAAACAGAAGGTCCTCGTCTTTCTGGCAAAAACAAAACTTCGCACACACAAATGAAGGGAGAAGCTATATAAGGCCCTGAATAGGCCGTAAATGCCAAATATTTCATCTTTTCTATATCAATGTACAGCTTATTAAATCTTCGTCTCCATAGACCATAAAAACTACCAAGCATTTCTTCATCCGCTTTTGACACGGTCCATGCTCTGTCAAACCGCTATTGTGAAACTTTAAATCACTTGTAAGTGAGTAAGGCACAGCCTGAACCCACAAACTTTCATGAATATAGGAAATTATTACAGCGCTAGTTGACATCCCGACTACTAAACTGACTTCTGAAAAGTAATAAACTGAAACTGCACCCTTTGTAAAGGGTTCCGGTGATTTTCTGTGAAAGTAAATCTGGGATAGTACTTTGTCCACGACCTGACAAGGTCTATCCGAAATCAAGCTTCCAAGTTTCTCAGAATGTGAGTAAATTCATGAACATTCCTACGAACATCACAATAAGGAAAGACGGATAGCAACTACATCGATCTAACAATACATGAAACTTCCGTAACTGCGTATCTATGACATCCTCGACAACTTATTCCTAAATCGACAATTGCTCTGGTCTGGCCTTAATCTTCTCTACTTGGTGTTGATTCTTTTCTACCGTTCTGTTGAGTCTGATTCTGAAATTTTATGTTTCTGTGAAGTAGGGTAGGGTCCCACTGTGAAACCCTTCAATCAGAGTTGTCATTATCGACTTTGACAACATATAGCTGTGTTACAAAAATACAAATTTTTGGCGCAACAGACTCGTTAGTACCCAGGGCAGAGCTTTCTCAGAACCATTCATGTGTGCGTGTGTACTTCTTGCACGATGGTGGGACCTCCTTTTTTATGCCGACTCCGAACGGCGAATTTGAGATAAAATTTTCTTGACAATTGATACTACTCGGACGATTTGTCAGATCATCATGAGAGGCTGTGAATTGAACCCACCTGTTCTACGCGGCAGTTCATCGCACTAACCATCGCACTAACCATCGCGCCATTCGGCCCGTCATATAGCCATATTGTTGTCGTCAAAAACCTATACACCTAATGGAGTTTTGAAAAGTTCTTGCCTGTCTCCAAGTATTTTGTTCCTCCAGTGACTGACATTCTTGATACGTAACTATAACATCCTCTATGGAAGTCGTCTGCCGTAAGATTTACCAACTTAGAGATCTATCCGTAGAAGTTTGTTCTTTGCATATTCTGACCCTGACTAGGGCTTTCGTGATATGCCAAAAGTGGTTAGCGACTTTCACCTAATATTGGCTTTCATTCAGACTCTACTCGTCTAAAGTTACAAGAGGATGGGTCGCTTAAGGTGCCCGATCATGATTTGTCGCAAATACATTTCTTTCCAGTGCTTTAGGCAGGGCTGAGGCATACGGCAATGGATTTTATTTCAGATGCAGATACAGTTTTTATTTGGTCTTGGCATAAATATTACCTCAGCCTTGTTAAAACAGCTGCGATCAGAAATCCTCAATAATAAAATTTACTAGAACAGCCCTTGTTGACAGTCTTTGATCCATGCATGTGGAGGAATATCGATTTCATCTTCTTAAGTCTTTTCTACTTTCGTGAAGCTACGGTATCTACGACTACTGAGCATCATCTCGCTAAACATTTTTTTTTTTGCGTAACACTCTCGTTGGGACACAGGTTTTTCGCAAGTGCGTACTTTTGTCATTATGTCGGGACCTTCAAGTTTACGCCTCACCGGAACGGCTATGTTGAGATAAGGTCTTCTTAACAATTGATACTTCTGGAATAATTTTCGCCGATCATGGAGAAAGGTTTCATCTTCTGAAATGTGGTTACAGTCGGGAATGTACCTGGGTCTTAACCAACATGCGTTTCCAATTACACCGGTCCTCAGCTAACTGCCTTCTGTTACGCACTTTGTGTTGTGTTTGTTGATGTCAGTTTCTACTTGTACGCGATGCCCTACTGCGTCTGACTTCTGGCTGGAATTCGAAGACTCGAGAGAGGAAGGCCTGAGGAAAAACATTTTGTTTATGTTCCAAATGTGAATCGAAACCAGACCTTATTCGCAGAGGTTCATTGCAATAACCATACCACCACCGAGCCCAGAATCTCGTTCAGCTGTTGGAAATGTGGCTTTGATCTTGTCAACTATTCCCAATAGCCATTATTACTTCTCCCCATCACTGTGTCATGTTGTTGTTGGTCGACTTCAAATTTCACCATCTTTGGCCATTGCATTCAATTACATAGCGAATGTAGTCATGAAACACTCGCCCTTAAGGAGACTTTAACCAAAAAAACTTGCACATGCTTCGTTAAATAGTTGGCCTAATGGATCTGACCTATACTGTCATACAACCGTTCTTTTGATATAAAGGTTAGGCAGCCGCCTCTTATGATACTCGCGGACATTTTACAAGGCGTTCTCATGTACACCAGCACACATTCGTCATTTGATCGGAATAATTTATATTTTAGGATTAGCTACATCACTAAGCTCACGTTCTGTGGAAAAACAAGTAACTATGCTAGAGAAGCTACAAGCAGTTCGCCATCGTTCACGTACGTACACCAAATTTGATCCTTGGTACTATGTCTTATAAGTTTTTCCTATCAACTCATTTGAAAACCTCCCAGAGCATCTACTTAAACGGAGGAGGCTTTTCACTTTCAACTTCGACAATTCGCATAGATCTTCATAGATCTTATAGCTTCCTTTTCTTAAGGAAGGCCGCATAAGTATTAAAAAGATAAATTCTTGTTTCTTGCTCCTTAATGTCCATGCAGCTCATAGAGAAGTTCGAGTCTACAAGATGTAGCTTCCTTAAATAGGGCTGGACAGCAAATAAGGAGATTAAATCTTTTTTCCAATTACACCGGGCCATAAATCTCCTACAGTAGTCATCAGCATTCAGTCTTCAAGCTTAAGTTTCCTATTTTTAGGGAGGGTCAGGTGTGTAGAATGCAAATAGAGAGTTGTATCTACTTCCTATGTGTCCATGCAGCTTTGCTTGCTAAGACATCCGATGATTCCATCACTTAAGAATTTCAGAAGTCAAAAAAAAATGTTAACGCTAAAGATATCAACCCTTTAATTTTTTAACTGTACCTAAAAAGATAATTCCATGATGTCACTTCATTCCGATCCTTTGCAGAAGCCGACTATAGACAAGAGAAATATTACCATGATGCTGAAGATTACCTAAGTGTCGCCTCAGTCCGGAATGAATCTGGGCCACACCCAAAATGTATCTCCAATTAGCACGGTCCTTAGCTAACTGCCTGTTGCAAGTTGGTTGAGGTCGGTTTCTACAGGGTTTTTCAATAAGAGCGCTAAATAAAACAAAAACGGTTTTTTGATATCAATGAAATTCTTTATTCCCGTACGTTCGATGCCATTATATATGGAACTCGTTTTCTTTTGCATGGCCACCACGGGGACGCTTGCAGAAGTCCAGACGCTGAACCCAATTTTCGACGGTTTTTAAGCATATATCGGCCGATACTGCTACAATTTCACGTCCGATATTCGTACGAAGTTCATCAATCGTCGCTGGCTTGTTGGCATAGACCATTGACTTAACGTAGCCCCACAGGAAATAGTCTTACGGCGTCGAATCGCACGACTGAGGCGGCCAAGCGGCTGGACCATTTCGTGAGATAACACGTTCTCCAAACTTGGTTGTCAATAAATTGATTGTGGCATTCGCTGTGTGGCTTGTGGCGCCGTCCTGTTGGAACCACATGTCCTCCAAGTCCATATCATCCAATTGGAGCCAAAAATATTCGGTTATCATTGAACGGTTCGATTCCCATTCACAGTAACGTGCCGGTCTTGATCATCACGGAAGAAGTACGGCCCAGTGACGCCGCGCGCCGGCCCATGAACCACACCAAAAAGTAATTTTTTCGGGATGCAATGATGACTCATGGAGTACGTGTGGATTGCTGCCAGACCAATACCGCATATTTTGTTTATTGCCGAAGCCATTCAGCCAGAAATGAGCCTCATCGCTGGAGATGATTTTTCGATGAAAATCCGAATCATTTTCAAGTTGTTGCTCAGCCCAATTCACGAACATACGACGGTTATGATGGTCAAGCGGCTTCAGTTATTGCGTCAATTTAATCTTGTAAGGATGTAGGCCAAAATCTTTTCGCAAAATTCGCCACAACGACGTCACAGAGATGAGCAACGCTTGAGAACGACGTGTGAGAACGACGTGTGAGAGACACATTTGGGCTTTCTTCAACTGAAGCCTCAGCGGCAGCAATATTCTCGACACTACGGGCACTTCTTTGTCTCACTGGCACGGGAACATTTTGTACTGTGCCTGTGGATTCAAATTTTTCCACTAGACGCTCAATTGTTGATCTGCTAGGACGATTATGACGACCATAAATTGGCCGTAGCGCTCTTAACGTTGAGGCCACTGACTCCGAATTTTTCGGTTGTAAATTTAAATTATTTCGACTTGTTGTTGGATCGTATATCTTTCCATCATCAAATGGCAATCTCTACTGAAGAGAAATGTCCAAAGAGCGGCAAGAAATATGGCGTCGTTTGCTGTCCCTATCGCTAGACTTTTGAAGCGTCCCTTTTGAAAAACCCGATACTTGTGCGCTCCACTTCAGGCGAGGTCTTCCTCTACTGTGTCCGATGTCTGGCTTGGAATCGAAGAATCTGCGAGCCGGAGTATTGGTGTCCATTCGTTATACATGGCCTTCCCATCTTAAACATCCAATCCAGTATAGTTCTTGATTGAATCTTCGTCTCCTTAGCCTGTCCACGCTAACGGGGCCGAAGATTTTTCAAATCGACCATGGATTTCTTCATCCACTTATAACACGGTTCATGGTTGAGCGCCGTAGAGCAGGACAACGATAATCAGGCTTTTATATAAGATTTTCTAAGTAGTTCGAGTGAGGGCTTTACTACTAAATTGCCTTCATAGGCCGAAGAAACAGCGTTTGGCGAGGTAATTCTTCATTTAATTTCTGACGAGATGGAATTGACAGTGTTGACATCGTAGCCGAGGTAGATGAAGTCCGTACGACATCTAAAGCATAAGTCTTATGTTGGTGAATTTGGCCTTGATGCGAATTGTTACAATGCGTTCGCTAATGTCTTGGAAACAAAATACTTCTTGCCTTAGTCTGGCATTTATTCCAAATCCACTTCCGAATAGTCGCCGTTTCTGCTCACAATAACACGGTCCGTAGTCAGAGATCTTCATTATCTTTTTGCCCGGCCCATCCTATCGTATATCCTGGATGGCAGCAATGTGTTCTTTGTAACAGCTTAGGACTTCCGCTAGTTGTTTACCTGCACCTCTTCTGTCTCACATTCCAGGTACAGCTATGAACGTCGTTGTCCTTTTTCTTTAAGCAGGTACTTCAACAACAAAGGCATTCCTTTCCGAGGCTATATGTTTCTTCGTAATAAGTACTTTTTTCCCAGATGGGTTCAACCCCACACCTGGAGGGCCAGTTCCAATTTATTAGATACCCCTAGTATGCGGGGCCATCAGTATCCACTACGGCATTGAGCGCTACCGATGGTCTTTCAGTTCATCCGACACCATATCTCTTAAGATTCCTATGCAACCTGTTGTCCGAATATGTCGAAACGGCTTATCTATGTTCGACTTGGACAGCAGGCCGGGTATTCGGTGCCATTACTACCAAGTTTTCTATAGTGTCGCCGTCTTCTCATTTAGCAAGTCAAATCCTGTTGTATGAGACCAATATCCGATGGTTACCACTTGGAGGTAAAAATAAGCACAGTCGATGTGAAGTCAGAGTTACAATCGCTGGGCAAGTTAAAGCCAATCAGAGTCTACCCTCGTTCTTGCAGGCGGTGGATTCGATAATAACTTCCACTTGAAATTTTCTGACAATTTCAGGATTCGTCATAGTGTGAACATTTTAACTAAAGTCGACCTGCCATACCATAATGGGATACAGGCACGTGCCTTCAAAAGATCTCAGTATGTTGGAAAGGTTTTTTCATTCGATTTATATGTAAAGGGTTTTTCCATAACAGCGCTACAAACGTTTTTTTTTAAATAAAACAAAAACGATTTTGGATATAAATAAAATTCTATATTCCTGTGAAAGCACGTTCGATGCCATTATGTATGGAACTCGGAACTGGCCACCATGGGCAGGCTTGCAATAGTCCAGACGCTGAACCCAATTTTCGACGGTTTTCAACCATAAATCGGCCGATACTGCTGCAATTCCACGTTCGATATTCGTACGAAGTATATCAATCGTCGCTGGCTTGTTGGCATAGACCATAGACTTGACGTAGCCCCACAGGAAATAGTCTAACGGCGTCAAATCGCACGACCGAGGCAGCCAAGCGACTGGACCATTTCGTGAGATAACCCGTTCTCCAAACTTGCTTTCCAATAAATTGATTGTGGCATTCGCTGTGTGGCTTGTGGCGCCGTCCTGTTGGAACCACATGTCCTCCAAGTCCATATCATCCAATTGGGGCCAAAAATATTCGGTTATCATTGAACGGTAGCGATTCCCATTCACAGTAACCTGCCGGTCTTGATCATCACGGAAGAAGTACGGCCCAATGACGCCGCCGGCCCATAAACCACACAACCGTAATTTTTTCTGGATGCAATGATGACTCATGGAGTACGTGTGGATTTCTGCCTGACCAATGCCGCATATTTTGTTTATTGACGAAGCCATTCAGCCAGAAATGAGCCTCATCACTGAAGATGATTTTTCGATGAAAATCCGAATCATTTTCAAGTTCTTGCTCAGCCCAATTCACGAACATACGACGCTTCGGGTGGTCAATCGGCTTCAGTTCTTGCGTCAATTTAATCTTGTAAGGATGTAGGCCAAGATCTTTTCGCGAAATTCGCCACAACGACGTCACAGAGATGCCCAACGCTTGAGAACGACGTGTGAGAACGACGTGTGAGAGACACATTTGTGCCAACTTTTTTCTATAGAATCCAATTCACTACTCACAACACCTACTTGTAAAACAATTTTCATCATTATAACAGGATTTTTTATGTTGCAAAATTATAACCTCACTGAATCGAATCGAATCGATCATTGCCAAAAGTAAGTCCGTCTATAGAAGTGTAACTTTTGAAGCTAAACACACTCAGAACCAAAGTATCTGCGGTAAGTTCCAAAGAACTAACTTCATATGTATTTATTGAGAAAAAACTTTCATGAGTATTCAAGTTGCAGGTTTTCGAATTCAAATGTATGTGCATAAGTTGAAAATGAAATTTGCATATTATCTCAAGGATTTTGTCGAGGATAAAATAAAAAAAAAGGTATGTCGTAGGTACATTTCATTGTTAAATGTCTTGCAGCTGTTGATAGGCGAAACTTGCACGAATCAAAATTATTCAACAAAAGTTTGTCTTTCCAATTGGAATTTTAGTGGGAAACAGAAAATGTATTCTTCACATGAAATAAAATTTTGAGAAAAATATTTTCGTTTCCACTTTAAAATGTTGAGTCGACAGATAGTTTCGAAGCTTTTGTTGAAACAAAATAAATTTTATTTGTAAGTTGTCATGATGAACCTTAATATTAGTGGACCCGGCAAATGCACAAAATTTATTTTTTCATTAAAATAATTTTTAGCATTCAGTATTCTACCTGAAATTATTTTTTGTTATCGAACATTTGCGATCGAACAGATGATTCCTCACGATTTTCGATTGTTGATTGGACGAAACCCCATTCGAAGTGAATTTATTCCAATAAATCGAATGTTGAGGTTCAGGAACACATTTCAGATCAATTTTAGGACTACGTTCTTCGGTTTTTAAAAGGCGAACATGCCACATAGCCATGGCAAAAATCATGGTAATTCGAGATTAATCTTTCCAACACTTCCAAATATTGGACTTGTGATTTATTGATATTTATAACGAATGCAAGGCGAATCGGAAATTGATTGCATTTGAACCCTAAAGGTAAATCGGTTAGAATCAGTGGAATTCTAAGAAAAAGACCCTCCTCGCTCTTGCTTTTAAGTGTCGTCGCTTGAATGGCATTATTCCTTAGATGCCTTATGAACAATCCGGTTCCATTATAAAATTAGGGTTGATTGAGGTTCTCCAACCTTCATGCTTGCAAGTCCAATAAATCCAGGAACTCCGTTGGTTAATTGGTTGTTTCGTCCGATTTTTCATATCTTGTGGATTTTGACATCTAAGATCTCAATGCTCCGCCATCTCTTATTGAACTTGCAAACAAAAACTCATCGCCTGGGCAATGTTGTTGCATGTGAATGTGTGGGGAAAGGGTTTTTCCGATCATTTTATTTGCAAATTTTTTTTGTGTCTTGGGCAGAGAGGAACACAGCAAAATACTTACTTTAATTAAAATTCTCCCGACTTGTTGAGGTTCTCTGCCTAAAACGCTCACTTACTTAATTAAGCGGCGCTACAGTCCGGAATGAACCTGGGCCTCAACCAACATACCTCTCCAATTAGCCCGGTCCATAGCTAACTGCCTTCAGTTGTGCACTCCAAGTTGGTTGAGGTCGGTTTCTACTTGTGCACACAACTTGAGGCCAGGTCTTCCCCTACTGCGTCCGACATCTGGCTGGGAATCGAAGACTCTGCGATCCGGAGTATTGGTGTCCATGTCCTAGCCATCTTAAACGCCCAATGCAGAGATTTTTGACCAAGGGCATGTCGCTGTACAGCTCTTATAGTTCTTGGTTGAATCTTTGTCTCCATAGCCCGTCAACGCAAACGGGACGCCGCTGCAAGTTATTCAGACCAAGCGATCTGGAATTCGCGGTGGCTTGATCCATAAACCGGACGTTTGGTCTTCCTTGTCACCTCGCCCAATGTAGTCTGCGTGTTTTTGTACTACATCCGCATCTTTGTAAAGTTCATAAAGTTCGTGGTTGTATCTTCTCCACCATTTGCCTTCCTTGCATACAGGACGAAATTTGCGTCTAAGAATTTTCCGTTCGAAAGTGCCTAACGTTTGCTAAGCTTTCCTGCTTATTTTCCATTAATCGGTGGGGTATATTAGGATTGGTAGGATTATGGTACGATGGAGTAAACACTTGGACTTTAGGGTTAAAAGTTTTGACCCCATTTGTTTTTCTAAATCGAAATAGCATCGGTTTCCAAGTGATTTTTTTTTTTTTTTTTTTTAACGTTTATTTATTCACAATTTCTTTAATATTAATTAATAGCCTAAATAAACTTAAAGACTAGACATTTTTAAATTTTGCCAAAGTAAAAGACCATTATGGCTCGCATTACATGATATATAATTTGTATGTTTAATTCAATTTTTATATTTTTTGTGAATTTTTGTATTATTTTTATGTACTTTATATTTTTTGAAAATAGGAAAATGTGAATCAAAACCTATTAGAAGACAGTCGCAACTTTTTTTTTTTTATATAAAACTAAAACCTACAAGACTAACTTAACCTATCTAAATCTATCTATCTAAATCTATCTAGGCCCTGTCATGTGATCTCTATTCCATCGACTAACAAGTCATCGTTAGATCAAAGATCACATGTCAGGGCCTAGTTTTACTTAACCTAAGTATCGGCTTCAGCCCAGTCTAGCCACCAGTATCGGTCTCTATTTAACCTGTTAGTGTTACTTTTGTCGCTTTCAGGTATGCTAATGCAGTATCTAATTTGATCAGTATTCCCGTCCCCCGACTCAAAAGGCTCATAAAGGATCCTTTTATCTGTTGCTCTCCTTGCAGCATGGTATATTATTGGAACGTTCGTTGAATCCGATAGGTAGCCATATGCATCCAGAAACAGAAATGTTTCTGGCGGAATGTATCCACTTTCCAAGGCATTTCTGAAATACCCAGGATTCGGATAGAATAATCCAGAGATTAATTCGTTTTCGCTAACACTTGCCGAACGAACAAAGTGATTCCTTACAAGATCTAGAATGACATTGTCAATTCTGGACACACCGGAAGCATCCAGAAGTCTTTTGTTTGAGACATAATGCCTATAATCGGAATGTGCACTCCTATACATCTGTGTGCAGGCTCTAAGACATTTACGCTCGAACACTCGTAGTTTTTCCATATACGATGGGTTAATGTTCCACCACACTGGACTCGCATAGGTCAGAATTGGACGAACGAATGCTTGGTAACAAATTATCTTCACATCGGATCTAAGATAGTTGGAATAAAACAGGCTTTTTAGCGACATGAATGCCGCTCTTGCCTTGTCTAATTGAATATTTATGTGCTCATTGTAGTACAGAAACTTGTCCAAATGAACACCTAAATATTTTACCACGGTCCTCGACTCGATCCGAAGACCATTTGAACTCGTTATTTTGAGATTTCTCCAGTTGCGTCTCAAATCTGAATTACCTCGTCTTATTGGGGTGCGGAACAATATGGTTTCACATTTCGTATAGTTTATTTTAAGCTTCCATTCGGAGCAGAAAGCTTGAAACCTATCAAACTTGCTTTGAAGTTGGATTTGAATGTCTTCAATTTTTGAGCCGCTTGCATACAGTGTAGCGTCGTCGGCAAATGCCAATGAATTATCGAGTTCCCTAAGTATATCAGAAATGTAGATATTGAAGAGCTGTGGAGCAGTTACTGTGCCTTGAAGTAGACCATTATGGACATTAAAAACTTCAGCTGTCGTGTATTCTCTATCTGTTACAACAAATTTCTTTCCGTATAGCATGGATGCTATCATCTTTGTAAGATTAGATGGAAATTCATATCGAATAAGTTTGTAGATTAACCCGTCAATCCAAACCGTGTCAAAGGCTTTTTCGATATCCACTAGGCAGGCAGCTGTACATCTTTTGGCGTTGAGATTCCAATTAACATCCGAAATCAATTTTGTAATAGCATGCACTGCCGAGTGATTTCTTTTGAACCCAAATTGATTCCGCGGTATAATCTCCTTTTCATTACAAACGAACAAAATAGATTTATTAATAACTACCTCAAAAATCTTCCCGATATTAGGCAGGAGACTTATAGGCCTAAAGTTAGAAGGATCAGAAGGATCCTTCTTTTTTTTAATTATTGGAAACACCTTTGATATTTTCCAGCAACTAGGGAAGTAGTAGTTATTTAGCAGATTGTTAAAGATAACGCAGTATTGCCGTATGATATCAATTGGTATATGCTTAAGCACGATGTTTGGGATGTTGTCCAAACCACTCGACCTTTTAGTGTTTAGTTTCCTAAATATGTCAGTCAAGTCGTCGAGGGTCGTGAAGTAATTGTAAGTCTGTTCATCTGTCAGTTCGTCAGCTTTTAACCACTCAGAAAATGTCAATAAAGTAGGGATCTCGCTATTGTGAAATCTCCATAGTTCGTCTCTTACTTCGACCGATTTGGAGCTGGGAAGTTCCCTGGCGTGAACCGCCTCAAAATGAGACCCAATTACTTTGAGCTTGTCTGCTCCACTATCTATAATATAGTGGTTATTGATGATGGGATAACCTGATATATTAATCCCTAACTGGGATAGATGCATCTGAGAAGACAGTGGTACCTTCAGTTTAGGAATTTTGACAACGTTACGTGGTTTAAACATTTTATTTATTTTTGGAAACATGTTCCTGCCGTCTGATTTTAATATGCTTTCAGCGCGTTTTTTCCAGTAATCGTTGACACTATTCTTAAACTGCTGGCTTAACAGAGACTTCACATTCCTCAGAAGGGATTTTAATCTTTGTAGCTCCGCATTGTGCGATTGATTTAGAAATTGACGTTGTATTCGATTTATCTGAGTGATCAAAAAGCTTTTGTGTGTCTGTAGGGTCTTAATGTCACGGTTTAGATAACATTCAATGCTATTTTTCGATTTAATTTTCGGAATTGACGACTCCATAGCTTGTAATACCACCGTGTTTATGTTCCCGATATAGGAATCACACTCCTCGTTGGAAAGATTCCTATTGCTAGGAATACTAGAAGAGGAAGGGCAATTCCTATATTTTCTGGTGGCGCAACGCTGAAATCGGCACCAATCAGTCTGCCTAAAATTTAATTTAGGGACATCGTGCCACGTAGCGAAGCTAAACGCAGAGTCGTCAACAAACTTCATCTGTATTACTATTGCATTATGGTTGCTATCATACGGCAATAAAGAAATTTTATTATTATGGACCGTTTCAATTTGCAATCCAGCGTCCGCGATGCAAAGATCAAGATATGAATTTCCAGAGGGGAAACTTGGCATAACTGGGCTGTATAATTTTAATTTGTACTCGACCTGGTTGTCTTCGATAAAGCGATTTAAGAACCTGCCTCTTCCATTCGCCACTGTGTCCAACCAGGCCGGGTTTTTCGCGTTTAAATCCCCGGCTAAGATGAAATAGTTGTTTAAACTATTTAACCTTAGTATTTCGAACAATTTTTCGATTTCAACGTTAAACTGACTAGCGGATGCTGGCGGAGCGTACGCCGATATTAAATACAGACAACCATTATCCCTTAAAGGCAGAGAGATAATGGTTGTCTCTAGACAGCTGAAGCTTCGTATATCACTTTGGTTGATGTGGGAATAACGAAGGGGCTTACGAATGAGTACTGCCGTACCACCTCCTTGTACTGAGTCTCGTCTGTCTGTCCGTATGAAGTAATAATTTTGGAATTGTAAGTGATGTCTATCGTTCAGTTTTGTTTCACTTAAGAAAAGCACGTCGGGTTTATGGTCTTCTACAAACCGCAATAAATCGCCACGCCTTTTAATGGAAATAATTGAATTAACATTAAGGGCGGTTATTTTGAGGGATGCACAACTCCTGGAACCAGCCATTTTAAGATTTAAAAAGGCTCAGTAAGGCATTAACCTTCGCAGATAGATCAGCCACAGTCTTAGTAAGACTGTTAACTTGCAGTTGCAAATTATCTGTAGCAGTGCTACTGTTAATAATGCTAGATCTTGTGTTGGAGCCGATTGTATTAGCTACACGGCTAGAGCCGGCTTGGCTCCCAAGCACATTTGCGAAGGATATACCCCCACGAATATGGTTGTCAATAGTGGTGATTTTTTGTGAGACCTTTTGTTGTGCCTCACCTTTCTGTACATTTAGCTGCTTAGCAAGGCTCTTGTATTTCTCGCAACCTCTCCAGGATGCGGGGTGCCCACTCTTCTGACACAGAACGCAAAACAACTCTTCCCTACCTGCCTCTTTTTGCACCTGGCAACTACCAGGTTCATGCGTATTTTGGCACTTGACGCATCGATATAACATGCTGCAGTTCGAAGCAGCGTGGCCAAAACGTTGGCACCGACGACATTGGAAAATGCCGTTTTTATATAATTTTTCGAAGGAGATAATGTGCCTCTTTACGTGCCTTATGTTTCGAAGGTTTTGGGCATTACTATCAGGAGATAGCTGTACCGCTATAAATGGTAGGGTTCTTTGGAGACGAATCGAACGCGCCGTAGCATACCTGAAAGCTTTTTCAAATTTGACCTCTTCTAAATCGAGACTTTGAAGTTCTTCAAGAACTTCCTCTGGGCTAAAGCTTTCACTGACACCTTTCAGCAAAAATGTCTGCAACTTTTCATTTTTGTCGGTGTAGGTAAAAAATTCTGACTTTGTTTCCTTTAACAGGCTTTTTACTGTGTTGCAGTCATTTTTGCTGTTCAAGGTTAGGGATATTTTGTTTTTGTTTATTTGTTTAATAGAAAAATTATCATTACCAATTTTTTCTTCAAGTAACTTACTAATGTTGCGACTGTCTTCTTTAAATATATTTATTGGTGGTGGTTTATTTTTTTGCACCACTGCTGTTTTGTGATTTTTATTTTTTGGTTGTGTTTTGTTGTTGCCTTTATTTGTTATCAGTGTCTTCTCTGTTGTTGGAACAATTTTTTTTTCGTTCGCCTTCTTCATCTCGTTGATCAGTGCATTTGTGCTTGTGCATGCTGTTGGTGATTCTTTGCCGTTATTGCCGTGTGTTTGAGTCTCCATCGGTTGTGTGGTTTCCAAGTGATAGTCTTCGTCGTATCTCCGCTAAGGTGTCATTCGTGGGCTAAAAGTTGGCTCCGCGGTAGAGGAAGTCTTTGAATACCTAAAAATTGTAGCTATCAACAGTGAAATTTTGTCCAAAGTTGTGCTTTGTTTGTTGATAGCTTATACTTAGTCTTTCCCTTTTCGACTTCAAGATCAACGCGTTTAGCATCTTCCTCAATTGCCGTACATGCACGTCTACAACGGCACGGTGGAAGCGACCAATGATGTCGATGTCGTCTGCCTTTCCCGGTAGCTGAACGGTTTTGTTTTAGATTCCATATTAGCACATGCACTGCGCATTATCTGTTCCAACAAGAAATTGAAGAAATCACATGATAGCGCATCTCCTTGTTGGAATCCGGTACCAGTTTGGAAAATTTCAGATGAGCTATTTCCAAACTGAACGTTACATCACGTGTCCTCTAATATTTGGCAACACAGCTGTTTTAGTCCTGGTAGTATTCTGAATTCCGCCATCACATTATAAAGCTCGAGGTGGTGAAAGCTATCATACGCAACCGTAAAGTCGATGCAAAGATAGTGAAAGATAGTTTCAACTTCAAATTATCTAAAGGGTGCCCTCACCTCTTCAATACTTGCACGGAGCGTTGATTGGAGGTGGATTGGCTTCTTGTCCTATCACTCTCTCGACATTATGTCTATTGAGCAGCAACTAGAAATTCTGCCTGAATACATTTATAAAAGCCTGCGTTCCTACTTTGAAGCCAGCTGCCAGTTTTTTGGCTTTCTTGAAGAGTTGACAGATTTCCTTCTTGTCGCGAGACTTTTCGATTTTCTGAGGTAAGAGGCTGCGAGTTATCCCTTTTCCCTACGCAGGATTTCCTTCTCGTGCCTTCTACTTTTTTGGTTTTCTTTCCTTGCTGCTCGTGTCTTGCGTTGTAGCGCCTTTATAAGTGCCTCTTCTATATTTGAAAATTTCATCATACCAAGGACATCTGTTGAGGGGTGGTTGGTGGTTGGTCATTATATTGCGATAGTGGGGCACATCGCAGAGTCTCGCACTCAGTTTTGTTTGTTGACTCTGGAAATCTCCGGCTCGCTAAGGCATTCAACGTGAAAACCCTTTTTTTTTTTGCACCAGTCGCAGCTTTTTCTTGTTGGAAATTTGGGCTCAGATTTTTGATGCGATGAAAAAATGGTCAGAGTTTACGTTTGCACCTCTAAATGTCATCTACGAGCACATGGTTAGTATCGTTGGCCGTTCGTTGGCTTTATAAATTCGAAGTAGTGGAATCCTAGTGCTGCGGATAACAGAATTGCATTTTACCGCAATTGCCGTTAGTCATAAAGCCATTATTTGTTGTTGTTTCATGGAAGCTGTGCTTTCCAAATAACCCGTCAAAAAAGTTTTCTTTACTGATTTTTGCATCCAAGTCCCCTAGCACGATTTGCACATCGTATTCTAGATCCAGCTAGATCCAGGCTACGTAGGGTCATCAGTTTCATCGTATTCTAGATCCAGCTAGATCCAGGCTACGTAGGGTCATCAGTTTCATCGGTAGGGGCGTGTGCAATTAAAAGACTAATGTTGAAAAAATGTCGCATCTTTTTTCTTTTGTATATTCCTGATCCTGTACAACGTATTTCCTGGATCGCTGTAATATCTGCCCTATATCGCACAATGACAGTTATTCCAGTTTTTTTTTAAAAAAAACGTGCAAAGTCATAAGTCTTTGTCCGTGGACGTTTCGGGTCTGGTTGGTATTTGGAGTGATCTGTTATCCGAGGCTGTTTTCTCTCTCATATAGGAATTTGCCCTTAGGGCACAACTCCAATCTAGAGGGCCAGTTCCAAATTATTAGGTGCCCATAGGACACGGGTTCATCAGTATCCATTAAGGGATAGACTGCTGACATTTCGGTTAATCTATGTTTAAGAGACCTGACCTACCCTTGAAATCGCTAAATGTCCCGTTGTCCGAATATGTCAAAACGGCACGATTATGTTATTTACTTTGTCCATCCTAACTGGGACTGCAGACTCCATCTTGGAAGTTCTTCCGCAGGCGCCTGAAATGGAAAAATTAAAACCGAATACTCAAACCCGATTTACTTTTCACAAATACATAGAAAAATTTGCAATTGGATACAACAGGTTTACCAAGCTATTTCCAACCACGGTTTCCGTTCCGAATAGCATTTCGAACCGATATTGCAACAACATTTATCGCACATGATTTTACAACGGCAAAATGCCTTAAAAATTTTGACAGCTACTCATTGACTTTCTTTCGAGGTTGTCGAAGAATTGTTGCGAAATCCACAGAAGGCGATAGTTAGCTTTATTTAGTTAGTTCTACAGTTAATTCTACCTCGAAAGCAAACCGAGCTCCGAAAGGATTTGATTTTCGTTTGGAAATGCTTCCGAACAGATACCAACTTGACACCTTCGGATTGCAAAGATACAGGAGATAACCAAAAATAAAAATAATCCGAAATACCACAATAGAGTGGACACTCTTAAATTTTTTAAGTACACAGTTAGGAAACCGTTGTTTGACAGAAAGTTCACCTCTGCTGACCAATATGTTTTCCTACTTAACCAACAAATCTTAGCTGATGCAGCAGAAACAAAATTCCGGGGAACATCCCTATTTTCGAAGCCTTTTCACCATATCAAGGATGATTCATCATTTCCTGAATAAACCCATTGAATATTGTCTTCGTTTAGTATCTCCAAAGGGTACCTCCCAGCTTAGCTGCTCTTTTCACTCGCATTAAATTCGTCCTTGCTGTAGTTTTCTTTAAATGTGGATGATTAAATTTATCGTTAATAGATTTTCAAAAGTTTCCGTCTAATTAAGTTCTTTATACTGCCCAAACTTTTACCATTAGCGCTTCTTTCGTTCCGAAACCTTTTTTTTCAGTAATTCTATGCGAACCCAAAAAAAAAAACCTGAAAGGGATCCTAATTGTTAATAAGCACAAAAAGTCCCATCCTATTGCATTACACTCTCCGCATCAAAATCGCGAAGCTCTGCAATGAAACGAAAACCCCATTAAAACACAGACCACAACATGAAAAAAAAACGTGTATACCTACCTAGACCTACTCTCTATAGAAACATACCCCAAACCCAAGCCCAACCAGTCGTTTGAAATATTCAACCCATTCGGAGTCTCCGGCATAAGGAGCATGTCACATCCGTTCACATTGAATTACGTGCAAATTCTATTCATCGTCCCAAACAGCTGCCTAAGCATTCATCAAGAGGATAACTTCATTTGCCAAGCCACACCATTCAAACAGCAAGCACCTGATATCCAATTAAGTTTACCACGAACACCGCCTCTGCCTCCTGTATATACTGGGGTGCCAGAGAAGCCACCCTACATGTGCTATCCTGCACAATACTGCCTGTGGATGGATATGGGGCGTCGGCACTGATGTTTGACAAACTAAAATTTAATAAATCAACGGCAGTCCATTAGAGAATAGCGGTCGTGCTAATAAAATTGCACACTTCCGCAGACAATATCCTGGCTGGAAATCTCAGTCAGATCCCCAAAGACGACGGCGATATGCGCTCTTGAATTGCACGCTGCAAAGATATATGTGCTCTGCACTCGTCGAATATTAATGCTTCGAGTCACTTTGTCCCAAACGCAACGAGCAACGCTGACGAGGATGATGAATGTGCACACACATGCACAACCTGTTCGGGATATAGGTCTTTTGGGACCCCAGTCCGACACACTCTGTGCGCATCCTAAAGCGCGCTCCACCCGCACTCTGCATAATCTGCGGTTCACTTGTTGGCTGACATTTGATGCTCACACAGACAGCTCCCAACGCCGCCCGTCAAAGTTCTTGGCAGCGATTGCAAAATAATTTTGACTTTGTGCTCTATACCGCTTCCTTGCCAACTTGGCCAAGGATAACAAATATTTTCTTATCCGTTTGTTGTTGGCTGTTTTGGCTGCTGCTACTGTCAACTGTGTGTATCCATGCACCGACACCAAGGGCGCTGAGGGATAGCCCGACGTTTGTATGGGTGGCATGACAAAAAACTGGACATTTGGCTCATTATGTGTTATTACCAACATCTCGTTATTTTTTCATGTTCTCAAACAAGAAAATGTCCTCGAATGGGTTAAGACACATCCCCAGGGGGGGCATTTGGTGGAGTCGCACATTCGTATGCATCGAATGTGCGGACCCATTGCTGCGAAGAAATCCCCAATTTCTGGTTAATGTATCCTAAATGGTTATGGAAGGATGTTTATAACCATCCTGCTGTTTGTTTGTATATTGCCCAAGTCCCCCAGACTCTGTACGTTGGTTTTGTATGTTTGCGTGTGTGTTATATTTATCTTGGCCCATTGTTAGCTTTGTTGTATACCTATTCACTACTGGGCTCAGGCCACCACATACACAACATATGGGCGAAGGTCCTTATCGGGAATTAGTAATTTATTAAAACGATGCCAGGGCCATCAAGTTCGTTTATTTGGTTAATAAATGTGTTAACGTTGATGAATAAAATATTTATGAATGTGAGATGAAATTGATTTCGCCTGATGGCGCACTGAAGTCTCCCATTTCGCAGGACCTCGATATATACCCCGAGACAAGGGCGCGAACAAATTGCAAACATTTCTCGACTTCTAGCTAAGGGTGGCGTAGTATAAAATTAGTCGTCGAGTGATTGTGTTTTTGTTTTTATGACCGTATTTGATTTTTATTACCAACGAATTGGAAACACACGTGTAGCTCTGATCTACCTACAATGTATTTTACACTTAAAAACCACCCGGGAGGCTTTTTTTTCTGCCACCCCATGGTTGTTTTCGAAAGGGTTGCAGCGCGGCAGTTTTATGACTGCATGGATAGGGACAACTCGAGTTGTTTGGAATGATTTAAAAGGTTTGTGAATTGAAGTTATGGCGGCTATTTGAATTCACTGGGAATGACTTCGTTTCCGCAGTGTTCATGAGTTGTGTCAAAATCGCACACATTGGCTTTTTGTTTACACATCGTGTGCAATAAAAGGTGATTGAATCGCTTTTCGAGTAATCAAAATATTAACCGACACTTTTGTTTGTTTGCATTTATTTTAATGGGTGTAGATTCGGTAGAATCTTTTTTTTTTTTTGTAATCTCGATAGTTTCGGTAGACAAAGGATTTGTCGACGGAAGGCACGACTGATAGGATCACGAATACAGAAAAGAAACACATGCGATCTTTATAAAAGCTTTGATTTGATAGGAATTCCATAAAATAATTAACTTAATGTACACCATTTGCGGACTGCATTACCGACTTAAGGCTTCCACTAGAAATGTACTGGACAAAAAGTGAAATAAAGATATTATGTCATCGATATTGAAAAAAAAAATCCAGGCAACCTGGGTTTATTTGAATTGACAAAGTTTGAAAGTTCTATTGTATGTTAATTATCTGCAACTACTTCCAGACAAACTTTACTCAATCATTAGCAAAAAATCGTTTATTGACAGATAGGAAATAATGACATTTGGCTTCGTTAGCGAGCTCAGTCTGGGTTTCGATTCCCATCCCAACCGCAGCAACACCTAAATGATCCTTCACTGGCCCTCCTTATTATCTCAAATTCGCCGTTCAGAATCGGCATAAAGCAGATATAAAGGTGAAGGTTGGCTTTGTCAGTTCATACACAACTATTTCCATTTATTTTTTAAATGGCGAATAACATAAATGCAAATGGTGCATGCGAACAATTAGCAGACATTACTGCCATCCATGAAATACGATGGGATGGACCGGGTGCCAAAATGAGTATCAATAACTTTAACATCTTTACGGTCCGTTTCATAGTAAGCAGAAATAACGACTTTTCAGGTGCTAATTTCTTGCGAACAAATTGTAACAAAAACAATTCGCATCAAGAACAAATTCTGAAAGAATATTTCAACAATCCTCTTGAAAAAAATAATGACCACCTAGAGAAGACATCTTTAGTAGTATTGTAGGAAAACGCAACCTACACGAAGCCACGCCTGGCAATGGCGTAAGGATAATTAACATAGCTGCGGAACGAAATACCACCAATGGCGGTCTTCAGGTCAACGAACGGTCAATCAAATTGATCACATTGCGATATAGAAGAGGCACGCATCCAACGTAAGAATTATGATATTCACCGCGCCACAAAAACTAATATATGCTTTGAAAAAATTCCGATTTCCATGTAATTCAAGATCCTCAGGAGAAATTGGAGGCAGTGGGGGCTGTCTTTTTGGAAGTGTATAAGGTGAATGATAGCATTCGCCTAAATAGCTTCTTGCTCTGCTCTATCATTTCCATCTCCGAAATCACATTACTCAATGGCGATCTGAGAACCTTGGTTTCACCCGGTTAAATGAAGAAATCTTGGTAAACGCCATCATCGCCGAGCGAAGTGGGTCTAGTCCCCACTCAATCTCGAAGGCGGAACTCCAGATCATCTTCGATTCCATAATGAAAAAGGAGCCCGCAGGAGTCGATGGTATATCCAATATTGTACTGCGATACTTCCCCCCGAAGCTGTGGACATTTTCGCCATGCTGTTCAACAACCCGATAAATAATGCAGAGCAGTGGAATTCGGCGGTGGTTCATCCTCTCCCGAAAAAGGGAAAGGATAACTCCAATCCGGCAAATTTCCGCTCGAAAAGTCTCCTATCGAGTATGAGTAAGGTCTTCGAAAATAATCTCAATCGGTCTCAGCGCTGGCGGGACTCCTTTTTTTTATTGGAGTTTTAACTGGAAGTCGATGGAGAGAAAACTTCTACTCACTGGTAACTAGTTGTTTTTGTTTGTCGCGCTGGAGGGGTGAAATCCCTTACGGATACTTTGTGGCCCTTGCTATGTCAAACTTCACGGTAGAGCATGTATACGTGGTTAAAGCACCTCCCTTATTTTGTCCTGTAACTCCCTACGTTACCGCCTGTCAAGGCATTCCTGGGTTATCGCCCTCTTGTGGTCTCTTTTGATTTTCCTGCCTCAGGTATTCCATTATATTTGCAATATTGCTATTTGCAGTTTTCCATGCTTCATTTGTCGAAAGCATTTATGTTATGAGACTGTCCTGCCTAATTAGCCTTCTAGTGCGTTTCTCGCAGCTTCATACTTTCGGCTTTAGCTGCAAGTGCTCGGCATTTTGGAATTTATCATCACAATGACGACAGAATGGATCATCTTAACCTGTGTCGATATTCCCGGAAACTACCTTGTCTCGCTAGAAATTGTGATAAATGGAAATTTACTTCGCCGTGCTTTCTCTTTTTCGAATCTTCAATGTTCGGCAGTAGTTTGTGTGTCCATTTTTCGTTTGGTGTTGTGTTCCATTGTATTTAACATTTCATTTCAGCGGCTTCTCTATTGGAGAATCGCTCTGTGTTTTCGTTAATTGTATATTGACGCTGAGATGTCTACAGACCTGAGAGTGTCTATAGGCCTGGAGGTCAAATCCAGGCCTATAGACACTCTCCTATCACACTTATTATATCAACAGATACAGCTCTCTATGAACAGCATATTCCAAGTGATGCTCTTCTTTGCACAGAGTTTATCCTTCTCATGTATGACTTAGTACATGTGGCCGAGTCCCATATGGGGCCGCGGACATGAGGATTTTTGATTACGGTTGCAATCAGATTTCTTATTTGCTGCCTTAGTCCATCAATATTCGGTATGAGCCTTGATATTCCGGCGACTACTCGGCTGACTTCCTCAGGAGTGTGCCTTAGGTGTTCTCTGAAGTTGTGGTCTAACAGAACTCCAAGGTATTTTTTGTAAAGGTTCGACACTATTGTGTGTCTTAAACGTTGAATTTTTTTGCGGCTGCTAATGAGAACGGCCTCTGTTTTGTGGTCAGCCAGTTCCAACCCTGACGAGCTGCTCCATATGTTTACATCTTTGATAGTGTTTGATACTACTACCACAGCGATGTCGTCAAAGTATTCGATAATTTTCACTCCCCTTGGTTTCGTCATATTCAAAACTCTATCGTACATAACATTCCATAGAGCTGGTCCTAGAACTGACCCCTGTGGAACTCCTCCTGTGATTTCGTTTTTGGTCCTTCGTTTGGGTTTTGTCTTGGAAAGAATTTTTTATTATTCGCGTAAGGTATTTGGGCACTCTCATGTTGTTTAACGCTGTCAGTATGGTAATCCAGGTAATCCTTTCCATCTCGATTTAGACATGGCTTCGGGGGCTATGTCACACACTGCTTTTATCGCGTGTGTGGTGCTTCTTTTCTTCTTAAAGCCGTATTGATGGTTTTAGAGTCCGTTGTCTCCTTCGGTGTACTGGTCGTACTTTAACCCAGTGTGTCTAACATGCTGGTGACTAGTTAGAGCGCTCTAGGCGTCGTAAATTGAAGGCGATACTGCAGATTTGTTTGCTTTGGAGCTGTTCCAAAGAGAGTTTTGGATGCGTTTTGGCCAAATGATCCTCTATCCGATGGTCCATATTTTCAATGACTCTAAGATATAATTAAGGTTCAATGTCGTTAATGTGCCGAATTATCTCATCCTTTAGCTCTTGAATTATTCTTGGATTCTTGGCTTATTGAAGTACACTTTTTCTTTTAAATACTCCCAAAGAAAGAAGTCCAACGGTTTCGAATCACATGATCATGGCGGCCAGTTAACATCGCCACGACGTAGGAATACACGGCCATTGAACTTCTCGCGCAAAAGGGTAATTGTTTCGTTGGCTGTGTGGCAAGTGGCACCATCCTGGTGCAAGCACATATAGTCCAGGTCTATATATTCAATTTCTGGCCACCAGAAGTCCGTTTTCATCTCGCGATAGCGAACACCATTCCCGGTAACGGCTTGGCCGAACTCATTTAAAAAAAAAAAACGGCCCAATGACGCCGCCAGCCTATCAACCGCACCAAACAGTCACTCTTTGTGGATGCATCGGCTTTTCAACAATTATTCGTGGATTATAAATTGCCCGAATGCAGCAATTCTGCTTGTTAATAAATTCGATGAGGTGAAAGTGTGCCTCGTCGCTGAAGATGATATTCTTTGTAAAATCACCATCATTTCAGGCTGTTCCACCAACCATTCGGCGTATTGACGACGCTTGAAATGGTCAGTAGGCTTCAGCTCTTGAGTCAATTGAACCTTCTAAGCGTATCATTTCAAATTTATATTCAAAATTCACATCAGCAATGTTCGTTCCATGTTCAATTGTTGGGCACAACGACGAGTCGAGCTTGAAGGCCATTCGTCCGCTCTATCTCGAACAACAGCAATGTTTTTCAAGGAACGAAAGCATTTACACTGCACAGGTCTTTCCACATTTCCTACAGACCCGGTATGCTGAAATTTGCGTATAATTCTCCCGAGTGTGGACACATTTGTTAGATTATGCTGCCCAAAAAAAAAAAAACACAAAGTGCACGAAATTTATTTTGATTTGAACGCATATTTTCGTAAAAGGCTGCAACGCGCTGCTCAATTGTCCAATTAAATTGGGCAAAAACTTGACGTTAAGGTGTGAGTCACAATTCACATCGTGTTGGACCAACATTTAAAAAGGGGTTTTACATCCGTAACAATGGTTTTAGGTCAGGAAAATCCACGAATTTTCATATTTCGGCAAATCACATCAGAAAAATCCAAAATTTTCAAATCGCTAACGACTAACCATTCATCGATTTCAAAGCTGCAAAGGACGAATACGAAGAATTATGTTGCCAACCGATGTTGCTTTTGGTATCACTTACTTATTTACTTGAAAGGCGATATAGTCCGGAATGAACTTTGGCCTCAACCAACATGCCTGTTCAATCTCTGTCCTGTTTTGTCGTTGACGGTAAATATTTCACGACGACCTTAATTGGAAATAGAAACCGACTTTAACCAACTTCAAGTGCGCAACTGTCCACTCTACAGACTTGTCTGTTAAGGCCGAGGCTCCCGTAGAATATGATAATAAGTTTTAAAATCCGTACCTCTTATTGCTGAGATTTTAATAGGTAGATATGCAACAATTGACATTAGTGGACTGAGGTTGGATCGCACACCTTTTCGATCCTGAAGAAAGCTCGGTCAAGCACAGGCAAAGTAGAATATTTTGTTGATTTTGTTAGTGTAGATAACTTAGTGACATTTAATTGAAAGATGGTCGCGAGGAGAAGACTGAGATATATACTGAAATTTGTCCATCGGTATTACGTAGGTGCACAGCCAAAGGTTGGGAATGATCCTGAACTGGAAGCCATTGTAATGCGACATCCATGACTCAGAGGCCAACCCACAGGACTAGATTTACCAATTATAAATCCATCATCAACATTCCCACCCTCTAGGACAAGGGATTTCAGAAAAAAAAAAATGTTACTCCGAATTAAATTCAAGATAATTGCGGTTATTTAGGTACCACCATTTGCACTTAATCCTCGAACATTAATATTGCTACCTACATAGGTGTGTGTAAGTGCCACCACCACCACCGCTCTCCCATATTCCCTACACGACTCGGAGTACCATGAAATGTCTCCTGGAGTGCTTTAAATAATCCACTTCACTCTATACCCCGCCTCTGGGCCTAATTCATAACGATTTGTGCGTGTAAAAAAAGTGTGTGTGCACAGAGAATGTTTTCACTCATACATATATGCATATGCCAACTACCAGACGGTAGCTGTATGTAAAATTGTATGTACCCATCTGAATAATTAAATTGAAATTAATATTGAACGCGGAATATCTTTGGCCACAAATCCTTGCAGGCATAGCAAAAATATTCCCTCGCGCACCCCCATACAGCAGTTGAGGCTTGAAGGTCCCGTGCCGCCAAAAGCAGAACACCAGCATTATCAGTGTTGTTGTGCTGGAGATTGGTATGCGAACACGTTCTAGTTCATTCATGCAAAATCCATGAGATACGCAAACAAACGCATACGGGTACCACCTCCTCCACATAGATACACACTGCTGCAGTACCTACATACTATTGTTTGAGCAGCAACTCCCAGTAGGACTGTAGAGGGCTGTGAATGGGAAAGCCTTGCGATATTTTAATTCCGCGGCGGAGAGGATTGCATAGTCGACTATTCGTAGGTTTTCTTTGTTGTTGTTGTTCCCTGATGCGCTATCCTATTGTTTTTTTACATTTTAATTTTGTTTTCGTTCCTCTTTCTCTCTGTAGTTGGCGTCGTTAACATACCATCTAACCCCACAACCAAGACTGCTCCATTCCAAATTGGAGAACGACAAAATAGCTTCGCGAAGGAACTGAACAAAAAAAAAATCAATACCGCCCGAACTTTCGTCCGTCTGACCATTGCCACAATGATGAGCGCAGGGGTGCCGGTGGGTGTGGGTGTGGATGTATGTTTATGTGTGAGTGATTTGGCTTTTGCCTTTTGTTTGTAGCTCACTCGTTGCTGGTTCGCCTATATTCGTTTGTTCTATTTGTGTGTTAGAAATTGATTTTCCCACACCTATAGGCAAGGACACGAATTAGTTGTCCTGCAAACAGTAGAACACATCACATGCTGCTGCGACGGGGGGATGGACGAGCACGACAACTGATGGTGGATGAGTTTTTAAACGGACCGAGGAGTGGATAGAGAGCAGAGTCCACCCCGCCGCCGCGCTACCCTCCAGTACATTGGCCCGTTTGCAGAATGGATTGAAATAAACCAGCGGGGTCGTAATGAATGTTAAAATTGGTTGGGGTTGTCGTTCGTTTATTTAAAACCATCGCTGAAAGTTATTTAAGTATTTGGGACTTTCGGCGGATACGTGTTTAAAGTTGTGAACTAACTTGGGGCGTTTTGACACCGCCATTATAATGATTATGGTGGAGTAATATAATGCTAGGGTCGCGTAAGAGTTCTGGCTTTTTGTTGTCTTTCAATATTTAATTGGTTGTGGGACACATCGCTTTGACAAATTTTAAAGTAATCATCACATAAAGGGCCATAAATCGTAAAGGACTATTGAATTTGCGAGTTAGTTGTGAACTTTCTAATTCCACTACCAAGCTTATAAGCCATATCGTGGAGAGGTTTATATATCGTTGGCAATGGTTGGGTAGCTAAATTTTGTTTTTCAGATGGTGCACATTTTTGTAGGGATGTTCCCACCGAGGCACCCAATGGAAGTTTATGAATCCCTAGAGTAAATTCATGCCTTCAGGCAAGGCGATCACATTTCATTCCAGTGTTCAACGAGGGGTAGAGTGCGGTGGTTTTTTTTCTTACGAAGAAAGCAATATCCTAGCAAAGGAATTCTGTTGCAACTGAGCATTTATCGGAAGTGGAATATTACAAAATCGGAGATTTGGCGACTCTACCTAAAGCTGCACCCCAAAAAAATTCAATTGGCAAAAGACTTAAAATCCCAGAATGCCAATCCGACTTTGTAAGCCACCAATGTTAATCCACATCATATTTTCGGATGAAGCTGATATTAATCATAATGGGTAACGAATTTGAGAAGCAAGCATAAGAATCCCGTTCATTCTCCTAAAGAGGCCCTAGAATCCGGTATAAACCTGACCATCAACCATCGTACCACTCCAATAGTCTCGGTCCTTAGGTAACTGCCTCCAGTTGAGCACTTAAAGTTGGTTAAAGTTTGGAAATTGTTTCCTTTATCGCGTCCGTTGTCAGGGGTGGAATCAAAGACTCTGAGAGCCGGAGTATTGGTGTCCTTTCGTTATACATGTCCCAACCATTTTAAACGTCCAATGCGGAGTTTTTTTCTGGCTAAGGTCATGTCGCTGATAGCTCGAATAGTTCTTGACTGAATCTTTGTCTCTATACCCCGTCAATGCAAAAGGGACCAAAAATTTCCCCTCAAATCAACCAAGGATTTCTTCATCCAGTTTGGCACGGTCCATTCTTTAGCGCCGTAGAGCAGGACTGGGGTGATCAGGGTCTTATATTGGATTTCCTTAGTAGTTCAAGTGAGGGCTTAATTAATGAATTGTCTTCATATTCTGAGGGCTAAGTAGGGCGATGGTTAGTGCGATGAACTGCCGCGCAGAAGGTCTGGGTTCGATTCCCAGCCGTAGCAACACCTAAACGATTTTTCACTGGCCCTCCTCTCGTGATGATCTGACAAATCATCCGAGTAGTATCAATTGTCAAGAAAAGCTTATCTCAAATTCGCCGTTCGGAGTCGGCATAAAACATGAGGTCCCACCAACGTGCAAGAAGTATTCACGCACACATGATTGGTTGTGAGAAAGCTCGGCCCTGGGTACTAACGAGCCTGTTGCTCCAAAAATTTGTATTTGTATTTTTTGTCTTCATATTCTTAAGAGACAGCGGTTGGCAAGAGCAAGTCTTCGTTTGATTTCTGCTGAGATGTTGTTGTCAGAGTAGAGGTAGATAAAGTCTTGTACTGCATTAATGTTATATCTGTCAATGGTGGCATTCCGTCCAATTCTTCAATATTGTATGTCCCTCCGTGTTGACAGAATATATATTTACAGCTAAACCCATTTTTGCCGCTTCATTCTCAATACTACCAATCGTGACTATTTCATCACGTTGCGTCCTACCAATGATGTCAAAGTTGTAAACCCGTTTTAGTCAGTTTTATGGGACAAATACGGAAAGATGTATGACTTTGGATAGCTCAGATTAACAAAATGACGCTTATTTCTGACTGTGGGTAGTTTTGTTGCAAAAACGCATTTCTAACGTTAACTAGACCTGTTCAGCTTTATAATAAGTGGTCGAACATCAAAATCGGTCCAAGCATTAGCTGGGAATTCGATTCGCAAGTCATGGTACACGTCCGAACTAATATAAAAATTTCTAAATTCGGCTAATGCTAGTACAAGGTGTGCCAAAAGAAGTCATCCGACATTGTTTGGCCTTCAGAATATCGGCTGTGGCTCGCGCAGTGTGTGGCTCCTCGTGCATTACTCATGGATTTTCAATGCTCCAGAAGCGATAGTTTTGTTTGTTCACGTACCCGCTGATATGGAAATGAGTCTCACAGCTCATTATGATTTTGGTGGAAAAATTGTCCACTTCGATTATTCAGCGTTCTTGGGCAGTGTATCGCTCCATGGCTTGTTCAATTGTATTCTACATCTGTCTAGTCCACAAATGTCGAAACAGATTTTACATTGGTGGCCATTTGCAAAAATAAGAGCATCTTCCAATTGGGTGATCTCTTTTGCCCCAACTTGTAGTTCCACCGATTTTTGGATGATTGGGCCTCAGGTGTTGACTTGGGAGTTTTGCACGATCCTCTGAACAATGATGTCAAAGAAGACAAATGACAGTGCGAACGCTTACCTAAATCCATTTTTGGTATCAAATGTTTCGGTCAACCAACACTAGATATGGCTCTTTGTAGTTCGTCTCTTTACATGCTGTAGTATTCGGCTTTGAAATGGTGGTGGGTTTCAAGTCGGATCTTGAGTTTTTATATGACCTACTAAAGTGTGAAAATGTGATCAGTTGTGGCATTTCTGGTCTAAGGCCACACTGATAAGAGACGATCAGGTAAACGGTTTCAGGGGTACAACAGTTTTATAAAGCTTGGCAGGAAGGCCGTCATTTCCGGCAGCCTTGTTAAGCATAAAGCTTAAGTTTGAATATTGATATCCTCACTTCACTTAGGTTGGGTTGTTGGTAGTTTTCGCTGTCGTCGAATGGTTCTTGGTTGCTTCGTAATAACATTTTGTCCTTACATGAATGGAGTTTTCAATCATATCACGATATCGTTCCCCATTTACAGTTACCGTTACGCCGTCTTCATTTTTAATGAAGTAATGTCCAATGATGAATTGCATCCTTTTAATGGATGCAATATGGACTGATGAAAAATTTGAGGGTTTTCCATTGCCCAGAAACGACTATTCTTTTTTGTTCACACGTCCATTCAAGTGAAAATGTGCTCGTCATTCATTATGATTTTTCATGAAAATCGGGGTTGTCATGGGCTAGCTGTAACATCCTATTGGTATATGTACGGCGGCGTAAATGGTCTTGTGGAAGAAACTCTAGTATCAACAGAATCTTAAATGGAAACAAATGCAAATCCTTGTGCAAAATTGTGACCAAAGTTGTTTTTGAAGACCAAGCTCCTGAACACGGCGTCGAATTTAGGTTGATAGATTGTTTTGAACACTTCCTTGAGCAGCAGTAATGTTTTCAACCGATCTTGCAGTACGTTGTAGTCCATGCATAGGCATATCACCTACAGACCCTCTTTCTTCGAAATCATTCACTACACGATAAATAGTGCGTTTTGTTGGCACGTTGTTTCTCCCAAAAATTTCACGTAACTTTCTCATCGTCACAGTAATCGATAATGGATTTCGATGAAATTTTTTAACGATTAAAACACGTTGGTTTATCGAATATTTTTCCATAATGAATTTGCCACGTGTCTACTTCACGACTGCCAAATATGAAGTGTCAAGACTAATGTTAACCAAAATGGCTGCAGAACAACTTAGTATACCTTTCCGGCGGTCACACTGTAGATATTCAGAATGTCTGAATATCTTGCTCAGACACTTTTTCCAAAATTCCATACGGTTTAACCAAAAACAGCGTTTTTTTCTAAAAAAAACAAAAATTGGGCGTGACACTGGGCAGATTTTGAAAAAAAAAATAGGGCCTTTGTCCTTATCATTGTTTTTCTGAATAAATTAAAAGAAAAACAAAGTAAATTGGTTGAAAGTTACGTGAGTCATTCGTAAATGCATAAAATATTTACATAGTTTTGTGTATATATACCTAGATATGAAAGCCTGTCCAGCCTAACAAAAATCAATAATAACCATTAACCCCTTACTCCCTTCTACATCCTCAGAACCCCAGGGTAATTAAGACAATATTACATAATACCCTTCACCATAGTCATTTACAATTGCATGGATGTAACACCCGCCTACAATAAAACACAGAAAATGTGACAACAAAGTGATTCACTATGGACAACCACAACCTTCGCCATTACAAGGCGCATTTTCAATTGCCCCGTGACTTATCACACGCCAACAATCAACTGTCAGGGTAAAAAATTCATCAAATAAAATATTAAAATACTTATGCGGGCGTAGATGTATTTGAAAGATTTCATCAAACGATTCCCCAGGACCTGCTCATCAGCAATAGGATTGCTTTTTTTTGTAATTTTCCTAATGACATTGACATTTGACAAAGATCACATCGGACACACACTTACCGATAGAAGCAGTCCTTACACAAGTCAAGGTCAATTAGGGAAAAGAAATTGCCAATGCAATAAGACCGATAAAAATCCCAATAACATGCTTACTAATTATTTTGCAACACAAAAACAGGAGCGCAGGATAATTAATTTCTATTTACGATATGTTGGCATTTTGTTGGATACTAAGTGCAGGACAAATTGAGGCAAGCATTCATGTGTCACGTGTAGATGGAGTAACTCTGCAATTTTATTGCTTTGATGATTTGGTAACAACAACTACGCATGTTAATAGATCCGATTTGAAGGCATGTCTTGGATGCTGTAATTAACCAAAGTATGGGGTGCGCCATCTCTTATGTCGGAATGTGATTATTGAATAACTTTAAACAAAATATCTATATAAAACGGGTGATTTTTTATTTCATCTAAAATCATCTTCAACTACGAAGTCCATTTCTGGATGAATGGGTACGTCAACAAACAAAGTTGTCAAATTTGGGACGATACCGATCCACATGACATCGAAGAAAGTCACTGTTAGGTTTGGATTTTGGGCTGGCGGCATCATCGGTCCATATTTCTTCGAGAACGATGTTGGCCAACCCATCAACTTCAACGGCGAGCATTATAGGTCAATGATTACCAACTTCTTTTGGTCTGAATTGGATGATATGGGCACCAACGTCATGTGGTTTCATTAGGACGGCGCTACATGCCACACAGCTAACGCCATATTGGGAATTCTGCACAAGCAATTTGAGACCATGGATATCGCACGTGGATGTTATGTGCATGCAATTTGACCCCGTTAGACTTTTTCCTCTGCTGTTTTGTGAAGTCGCAGGTCCATACGCAAACCACAGTGGCCCTCAAAGCCAATATAACCCATGTCGGACAAATTTAACCGGATTTAACAGTCAGAGTCATGGAAGATTGAACACTTCGGATGCGCACCAACCAGCGAAGTCAACTTTATAATCGACAATACACTATTAATCATCGACAGAGCTGACAGAGACGCTGAGCCTGAGTGGTCGGAAAGGATTTTGAAGAAGCTGGAGGCAAGTTTCACTTCTACCGCTCTCGGTTTTTCCAATTTTATGCTTCCACCCGGGTCACAGCGATCAATTACCGCGAATTGCATATGTTCTTCCAACATCTGACTAAACGTCAGGGGTTCTGAAAGGCGAGGGATTGGCCATTTTTTTTTCTTCTTGGTGGTGTTTTCGACCACCTTTTGTCTCTTGGACATTGTGTCCGTGGAGGAGCTGGCGAAACGTTGAAGCTGTTTTTTCGCCCAGCTCAGAGACGAGTTTTACCTTATAGTCTTAACTGCGGACGGGATATGCTGGATACGCGAAATTATTAATGGTACAGAGGAAGGATCTCTTGGCTATGGATCGGACCAGGTCGATGGTTCGGATGGATTATCAGCCATAGAGGTATGACCTAACTTGGCACGTTTTGACTTGGATATCCCAAAGTCTTTACATTTGTGGCGGTGATACTGCCAGGAGAGGATACAAATAAATGAATGACTATGGTGTGGGTCAGAAAAGTAGATGAGTAGTGTTCAGTAGTTGCGGGATTTCAACGCGGTGCGAGCTCATAGCCGAACAGAATGTTGACCTTTAAGATTTAGGATAGCTGGGAGTGAGTTCCCTTGCAACACTCGTCCAGGGTTTGGGTTCGGAATAGGTTGTAGAACCATTGTATTTACATTTTCCCTTGGAACAGACAAAGTCATTTTTGCCGTGGTACCGGCAGTGTTTCCAGGTTTCACCCTTGAGGTGTCAGGAGGATTTTATTTTTCGAAGTACCATCCTCGCGTTTATTATTTTGAATTCTTAGCTTTTTTTAGGTGTGTTCATATTTAAGTCCACCGAGTAGACACTCTCGGTACGACGCATTATGTAGTCTAGTGGTTTAGGTTGGTAGTTACTCAGGGGAGTCAGGTTTTTCGAGATTTGCGTTTTCGGGACACAATGTTATGTAAAATTAAAAACTAGAAATAGAGGACAAAGCGTTCAAATTTATTCGGATAATCTAGGAACTTGAAATCGAAAGGGGCGATTGATTATATAAGGTCTTGCACATCGGATTTTAATAAGGAAAAAAACCGGGTTAGTCAAGTACAGTGGTTGCTATTGCAGGTAGGGGATAATTTGCCCGTAGTGACATCTAGATTTTCATGTTCTGCAATATTTCTATATACCTATTCTGTAACAGGATTCAAAATCCTTATATACCCATTTTCATCTTATATAACCAGATAATTTTAATTCGACTGTCATGTTTTTTTTTTTATTTGCAGGTGAGTTCAACAATATTCTAAGGTCAACACAGCATGTACATGGTATCTATGTTTGTATACACTTGTGGTAAGTCGGAATAGTGAACTAACATTCAGGTTAATATTTGAAAAGGATAATACCTACTGCTGATCTCCTGCAAATTTCCTCATCAACTGTAGTTGAAAAGAGCAGCGTGTACTTCATTTATTATTAGTGAATGTGTCCTGCATACTGATGTGTGAGTATTCATTAATAGAGTTGTGTGTTATTGTTTTATAAATCGACCGTGATATGCATGCAGAAAAACAAACTTTACTCATAAATAAATAAATCCTTTTTTTTTTGTGGGGGAGGGGGGTAGATCGGAGAATATTTGAAAATTAATAAACGCTTTAAAATACAGTCAAATAAAGTTTTCCGATTAACCTTAGGATTTAACCGGAAAGTAATTCATTGCGCTGATATCCGTTTTCCATTTAATGCTGGGTATATACGTTTAGCTACACCCATTGTCCTTACGCAATTTTCACGCAAATTTTGATTTACTGTGAATAATTATGCTGGTGTGTACCTACTTATACAGACGGGTATTTTGAGTATTTATGGTGTAAGGTCAAACTCAAATTAATATTAATGAGGTATAAATATTTAAATGTCGGATTTTAGTGAAGGTATGTCCTTCGAATTGTTGTGGGGTATCTGGCGAATGTATTAAATGGTATGTATCTCTGCGGATTAGTTACACATATGCATACAGGGTTGGTCCAATAAACGAGCTCAATTATGTAACAATTTATACAAACATACCCAACTCATTTCAGTTTGCCTCGAAACAAACTTTGCATGCTGGTACAAATTGTAGCATTATTGGACCGTCTTAAATTTATAGAAATAGAAGTATAACGCCACTGCACCTTATAGGCTCATACAGAGCCTTTATCTTAATTCAGAATGTTTGTTTTTGTGCGTACGAAGTTATATTTTTGGCCCTCGATTATGAACGGCAAGTTTTCACAGGACAATTCTATGCTCCTGCATGATTGTATCAGGCTTTTGAAAGATGTGCGACAGCAAACTAAAAATTGGTGGTTATATGTTCTGTATATCTACGCCTAAGGCAATCGGAAAACGCACATTATCCCTTTTAGATGCAACATTTGAAGGCCTGTAAAAGACTTGAATTTGCTAAAGGTTTTGATACCAGTGACAGAGAATTCCGAGCGGTATACAAACTCGTTTTTTTTTGGCATGACTTGATGACTTAGATTTTATTAAGTTTAAAAAGTTTAAAAGTTTTTTTCCGTTTTTTTTATAAATACGGTACTTGTGTATATACTGTGTGTAATGAATATAGCGAAAGTCGATAGTATTGTAAAAAAATTGTAAAGTTATTCAATAACTGTTTGTTGTTCTGTTGACATTGTTTTGCAGCACTTGATTTAAATTCGCATAAGTGGTTTTATAAAAAGTTTCCATTCTCAACGTACGCTGGGCGTCTCAAAATGCAGTTTCTCTCTCTATATTTTATACAAGTGTTGTTGTTTTTTTTTATAATGATAACAAAATGGAGTTTACATTTGAAAAATTAAAAAAGAAAAAAACATTGGGTGTGTTGAATAATTTAAACAAAATAAAATAGTTTTCTTGGTAGATGCGTTTCAGCTGCGCACACACGTAATGGACTTGGGGTGGTCAAAAGGTGTGGAGACGATGTGAGCCGTGTGAGCTGTGATGAAGGATGTACTGATGAACACTGGTCAACACAGGAATCTCATCTTCGGGTGCCACTCCATTACTCGCCATGCATTTCCTCTCATCCAGCAGACCATTCTCAGCATCGGCATCGGCGTCCATCAGACGAACCTTCCTTAGTCTCTCTTCGATTTCCTGAAGCAGGGTTTTATTGCGTGCCAAACGCACTCGTTCGGTGAATTCTAAGAAAAAAATCGGATCGGACGGTACACAATGATCTGGCCACGCCAGGTATTGCATATGCTGGATTGCACGCCGTTCTGATGTCTTCCTGTCGATTAGAATGAACTCGCGAAATACAAAGCTACCCGTCTCGTCGGCTTGTTCGCTGAGACACTTTACCGAGAAACCATCGGCCAGGAGTAGCTCATCACCGATCACTGGCCAGTATTGATGACATTTTTGCCGTCCTGGACTCCTGCTAGACCATTCACCAGAAGTCGGTTGTTGTGCTGGCTAATGGTGCCTGGGTGGCAATGTAGCGATTTACTGCGCCACCCGGGATTTACATGTTTACGTAGTTGGCGTTGATGTAGTCACCGGAACCGCTGTTAATCAAAACAGTCATATGCGAGATATCTCTGTAGTGATTCTTGGAGATATTCTCCGTTTTCTTCGCTTCAGTGATGCATAGGTCGGGATTCTTGTGATACATTTGCTCATACTGAGCAAGTAGAGCTCCCGAGGCGAGTCCATCGCTTAGGAGCAACAGGCTCTGGGTGAACAATGTATCACCATCCAACATATTCTGTGAGCCGCCAATCTCATCACTCTCGGGGAGGTATTGCTATTGAGCAAAAGCTCCCCATTGCGATACTCTCGAGATTCACGAATCAGATTCATCACTTGTTCGTGCTTCAAACCGAGCACATCGCGCCCATTAATCATCACAACTTCATCACCCTCACAGACGCGTGGCGTGCATCGATCGGCTGGCGTGTGCGGCACAACCTTGGACACCTGAACCGGCAGACTGAGATCAACGCCGCCCTTTACATTGAATCCGAAACGACCCTGCTCGTCCGAGTGCAGACGAATGGTTATCAGATTGTCGCTATCACCACCACCGGACGGAATTGGACTATGATTTTCGGAGCTATACGCTGGAGGGATTGGCGATTCATAACGACGGGCACACTGCTCAATGAGTGTCATACTCATCGCTTTGCTGTTCCCAGGCTTTCTGGACATCGAATCAGTTTGTTTGGATGTCACCTTATTGTCGTGCGGACGGCTTGTTTTTGTTATTGTTGATATCGAGGTGGCCTTCTTGCCATTGATGGAGGTGCCAATGCTGTCAGATGTGACATTTCCTGGCGAGGATGTTGGCTGAATCAGTCGTTTGCTTGGCGATCGAACAAACGCTTTGTGGATCTTTCCGCGTTGTTTGCTCTCCTGCACCGCCTGTAGTTCTGTTCTACCGGAATAGTAAAACGTAGATCCCAAGCTAATGTTAAGGAAGCGCGAAAATCGATAAGGACGTTTCTGTCGGACGAATGAAAGATGTTCCACACATGATTTCCACAACGCCTTGGCGTGCTTGTGGGAGCCCAACAGCGTGTCATAGTGTTCCGACGGTTCCCTTCGCAGTTGAATGAAAAAGTCCTTGCGTTTGAATGATACTTTAACCATTTTCGACCATTAGAATGTGTTAATGCGATTACTATTTTGAAATACTAATAGTCCTATGGAGGCTACTCCTAACTGCAATTCCTTGCCACTTGAATCCGTCGCTTTATGCAAGTCAATTCCATAAAAGTCCAACCGCTTCGAATGTTCCAAATAGTTGTACTCTGCGTCCGCTGGCAATTGTCCGCGATGTAGCTTGTGCAACTCAGATATTTGACGTTCGGAATCGTTGTTTTGATCCACCAACAGTTGCATCGTATTCAAGTAACCAGGCTGATGTTCCACCGTACACCTAGCCAAGGGGCATTCTGTATTCAGGGAGCACAACAGTTTGCCCAAGAAAACATTCCGCTTGATTTGTAAATAAAATTGATATCTGGTGTACTCTTCCTGTAGTCGGCTTGGATCACCTACATAAAACTTAACTCTTAACTCTAATAGTGGAACGGCATCGGGATCCAGAGATGTGCTGTTCCATAGTTTCTTCTGACACCTTTATTACACCCACATGTATAGTGCTCGATATAAAAATTGCGAAGAGACTTACCAAATGAGATTTTCGGATTTGTAAAAAAAAGAAGTGCTAACAGTTAGCCCGAAAGCAATAGAAATGACACCATCTCTCAACCTCCAAGAAGGCTAATCAAAAATGTAGTAGATGTAGCAACATTAGTTTGTAAATGGAGTTTAGACGGAAGTTCTTAGTCAGTATAACAACGTTTCACTGCAAGATGGTTTTTCACAAGTCGAACAAAAAAGCTGCACAAATAACTGGGGGGTTGATGAAAGGCTAATACACCAATTTTCCATTTTTCTAAGAGTGTATGCTTCTGGAAAAAATATAACCGTACCAAAACGTTAACAATTACTAAGGGATTACTAAGGCTGCATGATTTTGTCAGCCAAAATATGTGATATTGGACAGCGATAAACCCACAAGTTTTTCAAAAGCCAACTTTGTACGTACAAAAAGGGACCGTGTGGTATGGATTTCATGCCATAGGAGGTGTGATTCTTCGAACGAAATGATAGCCATGTTACAGTAACTTGACATCCTAGATATCTGCTTCCAACAAGATGTTACCAGCTGATCCAACAAATAATCTATTGAAGTCGGAGTTCGGCAATCGTGCTACCTTGAGGAATCTGGCTCATGGTATTTACCTTTTTATGCTTTTATTATTTAGAGGTGTGATATCAACAAAAAAAAACCGAGTGTTTGATTTCAGGAATGCGCCTTCGTACTAAACCACACCTTTCGCATTACAAATACTCTCCCGAGGGAATTTCAGTCAGGTAAATGCTTCGCCTATTAGGCTCTTATTTCCACACTTCTAAAGCGGACGCCGAGGGGTCTTGGTTGCTCTCACGTACTACAACTTACCCACTTAACTAAGTGGCGCTACAGTCCGGAATGAACCTGGGCCTCAACCAACATGCCTCTCCAATTACCCCGGTCCTTAGCTAACTGCCTCCAGTTGCGCACTGCAAGTTGGTTGAGGTCGGTTTCTACTTGTGCGCGCCACTTAAGGCGAGGTCTTCCTCTACTGCGTCTGACGTCTGGCTGGGTATCGAAGACTCTGTGAGCCGGAGTATTCGTGTCCATTCGTTCTACATGTCCAATGCGGAGTTTTTTGACCAGGTGCATGTCGCTGTACTGCTCGTATAGTTCTTGCTTGAATCTTCGTCTCCATAGCCCGTCAACGCAAACAGGACCGAAGATTTTTCGAAGAATTTTCCTCTCAAATCGACCAAGGATTTCTTCATTCGCTTTTGAGATGGCCTATGCCTCAGCGCCGTAGAGCAGGACTGGGATGATCAGGGTCATATGAAGGATCTCCTTAGTAGTTCGAGTGAGGGCTTCACTACTAAATTGCCTTCTTAGCCCGAAGAAACAGCGGTTGGTAAGAGTAATCCTTCGTTTAATTTCTGACGAGATGTTGTTGTCAGAGTTAATCGCGGATCCGACATAGATAAAGTCCCGCACTTCCTCAAAGTTATATCTGTCAATGGTGACGTTCTGTCCAATTCGTCGATGTTGTGTGTCCTTTCGTGTTGACAGCATATACTTCGTCTGGCCCTCATTTACTGCTAAACCAATTTTTGCCGCTTCCTTCTCTTTACCAGCAAACGTGGCTTTGACATCACGTTGGGTCCTACCAATGATGGCAATATCGTCGGCGTATGCTAGTAGTTGTACCGATTTTTGGAATATTGTTTCTCTGGTGTTGGCTCGTGAGTTTTGCACAATCCTCTCAAGAATCAGATTGAAGAAGTCACATGACAGCGCATCGCCTTCCCTAAATCCTTTTTTGGTATCGAATGTGTCAGTGAGGTCGTTTCCGACCCTGATGGAGCAGCGAGAATTCTCCATCGTCATCCTACACAAACGGACGAGTTTGGGCGGTATACCAAAACTAGACATGGCTCTGTATAGTTCGTCTCAATGAAAGCTGTCGTATGCGGATTTGAAATCCATGGATGGGTGGTGGGTATCGATTTTCACTTCTTGGGTATTTTCCAGGATATGCCGAAGTATGAAAATTTGATCGATTTTAGACTTTCCTGGCCTAAAACCACACTATTAAGGGCCGATAAGGTTTTTGATAAACGGTTTCAGGCGTTCACATATTACGGCAGATAGGATCTTGTAGGCAATGTTGAGGAGACTTATGCCTCTGTAGTTGGCGCAGTATAGGGGGTCTCCTTTTTTGTGGATCGGGCAAACGTTGCTGAGGTTCCATTCTTCAGGCATACTTTCTTCCGACCAGATTTGGCTTATGAGTTGGTGGATGTTTCTAACCAAGTCATCTCCTCCGGGTTTATAAAGCTCGGCGGGAAGGCCGTCATTTCCGGCAGCCTTATTTAGCTTCAGTTTAGATATTGCTATCCTCACGGTCGGGTGGTTGGCAGCTTTCGCTGTCGTTGCCAATATTGAATGGTTCGCTCTGCCTGACAGCGGAATGTTGTTCGTCATCGCTGTTGGACAGTCCGCAGAAGTGGTTCTTGCATATCCTCAGCATCGACTGTGTCTCAACCACGATATTTCCTTGTTCATCTCGACAGGATTCTGTTCGAGCATTGTATCCTTGGCTTTGAGGTTTTACACTTTGGTAAAACTTGCGAACACGTTCTTGGAGTGGCACATCTCTATATCCTCGATAGCGAGCTTTTCTTTTTTTTCTTCTTCTTTTTGAAAAGCCGGTGTTCTTCCCTTCTTCTCTGCCTATACTCGACAATAAATTTTTTCACATTATTTCTGGATTGCTGTGGCTTGGTGGATATCCCCGTTCTTACCTGCTGCAACAAGTTAGTGTTCCGAGTCGATGTTAGCTCCTCGGAATGTTCGAACATCAAAAATACTGGATGCGTGCCTCTTGTCAATCGCAAGATGATCAATTGACCGTTCGTTGGTCCATGTCCCCTTATGGATATCGAGGTGAGAAAACCGTGTGCTGGCTATAGTGGAATTCCGTTCCGTAGCGAAGTCAATTAGCCTAAGTCCGTTACCAGACGTGTTGTCGTGTAGGCTATGTTTTCCGACAATACTGCTAAAAATGTCTTCTCTTCCAACCTTTGCGTTAAAATCTCCCAGCACGATTTTAACATCGTACTTCGGTAGTCGCTCATAGGTTTTGTCAAGGAGCTCGTAGAAGCAATCCTTAGCTATATCATATTTTTCCTCCGTTCGGGCGTGAGCGCGTATAAGGCTTATGTTGCCAAATTTGGCCCTGATGTGGATTGTTACAATGCGTTCGCTTACGTCTGGGAAACATAAGACTTCTTGCCTAAGTCTGGCACTTATAAAAAATCCGCATCCGAATAGTCTCTGTTTCTGCTTACTATAATACGGTCCGTAGTAGATGTCACAGATTTTCATTCTCTTTTTTCCCGGCCTATCCCATCGCATTTCCTGGATGGCAGTAATGTCTGCTTTGTAGTAGTTTAGGGCTTCCGCTATGTGTTCGCTTGCACCTCTCCTGTTTAATGTTTTCATATTCCAGGTGCATATACGAACGTCGTTGTACTTTTTTCGTTTAGCAGGGTCGTCAATAACAGAATCAGTCCTTTCCGAGGCTATTGGTTGGTTCGTAACATACATTTTTTTCCATGGTTGGGTAGTTAACACAAAGCACAACCCCCAACCTGGAGGGCCAGTTCCAATTTATTAGATACCCCTAGGACTCGGGGCCATCAGTATCCACTACGGGATTGAGCGCTGCCGTTGGCCTTACGGTTCATTCGCCACAATCTCTGTTCAAGGGGCCTGACTAACAATTGAAATTCCTAAGCAACCTGCTGTCCGAATTAGTCGAAGCAGCTTGTCTAGGTTAGCCTAGGACAGCAGGTCGGGTATTCATTCCGTGCCATTCTGACCTGGCTGTTTTTCGTCGTGTTATCGTGTTATCAACACACGCGCTTATCGTTTAGCATGTCAAATCCGGTTGGATAAGACCAGTGCCGATGGTTACCGATGGTTACCACTTGGAGGTTAAAAGTAAGCACTTGATGTGTAGTCAGAGTTACAACCACTGGGCATTGCCAAGCTAAAGCCAATCAGAGTCTATCCTCGTACTACATCACCCAATCATGGATACTATTTATCCAGTTTGAAATAAAATATCTCATACCAACGATATAAAAATCTAGAGGCGGTAATATTTATATTGAAGGTGTATTTATCAGGGTGAGGCAGGTCCAGGGTGTAAAATTGTGTACTTTGATGTCGCCTGAAGCAGGGATACAATTCTGGAGATGGAGTCAGACAGTGCATCAAATATAAATGAAACAGTGGTGGATTATTTGCCTATGAACATTGAATTTCAGCAAAATAAAATTAATTTCCGGATTGGAACGCCCATATACTAGAACTAGAACATTGGATGCCGACGTTGTATTTTGTTATCTGAATTCATCCGCTCTAGTTTTTAATAACGTCCTTCTGTGGATGGACAATTTGTTACGAAATGCAATGCAAGCATGCACTCTTGGAGCGTTTTAGGTTCGTCTCACCTGAGAAAAGTCTATAAAAATCGATTCTAATACGTTAGAAGGCCCTAATTCTCCACCTTGCATAAACTTATTTATTTGACGGATTCTAGGCAACTCCCCACTGGTTAATTGAATAACTTTTCTTGTTTGGTAAAAGTCGCCCCAAGCACCATTTTAACCATTAGCCGCCATGTTATTAAAATGCTTAAATACCAAGAACAATAGATGTTCAAAGATTCCCCCCAACTCACCTATTCATGACCTTACCAACAATTTTCAAAAAAAAAATGATTATGTCAACGGTATATGCCCGAATCATCGTTGAAAAATCGAAACGCCGCAAGACTTACCTATCACGAGGCATCAGCTTTTCAATTGCAACCGTCAATGCAACCTTGAATCTGAATAGTGCAGAGTGCATCATCCGATAAACATTGAAGATTAATTCAGTCCCTTCTAGAACCCTCCCAGCACAATACGAAAATAATTGTGAAACTACAAAACAAATTACTTTTCAGATACTTTTTCATTTTTTTTTCGCCTGTCCTATGACATTTACGTCGTTGTGCTCTCTCGCGTAAACGTCAAAAATAGTGGAAATTCCCGACCGCCCCCACGAGAATATGTACGCTCGACACGATGAGCTACTGCACATGCACATTTCGAATTTGAGAGTTCATTGCGAGGGTTGAATATCCCATCCATTATGTGTTTGTTGTGCAAATGTATCTGCAAAAGCTTTCTCTATGCCTCTTTGCATAAGGAGATGCGAGTGTGTCTATCTATATAATGACGATGATAGAGGAACGATGACGATGGGGCGGCTGGCCTATTGCATCAATTTCATATGCAAAAATCACTGACTCGAGATTCTGACCCACCAAGCGTCGTCTCGTTGCGTTGCGTCACGCCTTTCATTTCAATTACCCAAACAAACAAGAAAACAAATCCACTACCAGACCAGTTCGTACGTAGATACTTGTTCAACGACGAGTACGAGTAAAGTCGCCTCGCCGCTCTCAAGTGCCAAGTTCAGTTCAGCTTTCAGTTGCCAAATAAACTTTGGCATCGCAAGTGGTTGTGTGCGCGTTCATAATACTCGACTCGTATCTTTTGCTCGCCTTGTTGGGTTCCGGCATCCTAGCACAGACTGAACATCGAGTTGTTATTATAATAAGCGACGTGTGTGTGTTTCTGTGATTTTCATTCTTTTGTTTATGTTTTGAGTAGCGACCCATCCTACCGTAATGGCAACGAAAATTTTCCGGGCGGTCATCCTCGGTGCTCCGGCATCTGGCAAAGGCACCATCTCGAAGCGCATCGTCGAAAAGTTTGGCTTTGTGCACATCTCACCGGGAGACATCCTGCGTTTGAACATTCTCAACGGCACCGCCCTGGGCAAGAAGGCAAAGGTGTTCATGGACGATGGCAAGCTGGTTCCCGACGACCTCATCATTAAGTGTGTGTCGGGACGGATTATCGAAGCCGGCAACAGGTCTTGGATGCTGGATGGATTTCCACGGACTCTTGCGCAGGCAGAACGTCTCCAAGTGACAGAACCTGTTGACGCTGTGCTGAATTTAGACGTTCCAACTGACGTGATAATCGAACGAGTCAAGGGTCGTTGGATTCACCTCCCATCGGGGCGGGTCTACAATGTGGGATTCAATGACCCTAAGGTGCCGTTCAAGGACGACGAAACTGGTGAGGATTTGGTGCAACGCGCCGATGATCAGCCAGACATTGTAAGAAAGCGAATGGAGGTGTACCATGCGGCGATGAAGCCGGTGCTAGAGTTCTACAACAAGGACAATTTGGTGTCGACATTTTCGGGCCGAACAACGGCCGAAATATGGCCACGAGTCGAGCAGTTCCTGATGAAGAAGACCGAATCGGTGGTAGCCAAGCGACAATGAACCTCGACGATGTGGAACAGCTGATATAACGCGCAAAATACATACCCACAGCAAGACGAACGAGAGAAATTGTACTAGATCGCTACAGCACCCACCCAAATACATCCATACACAAACTCACACATACGTATTCATGTACTTTCGAACCGATATGATAATATAATTGTTTTTATTCTCTTTTAATTGGTTTTCTTTTCCTTCCTCTCTTCGTCGCAATTAATTACAAAAACGCATCAGTGATGTGTTTTGGTTTGGCTTCGTTTACTTGATTGGTTTTATATTTATAGCCAAAGGCGGGGGAGAGGAGAACCCTTTCTTTTTGTGGTGGGCCCTGCGGTGACAATTTGGTTTTGCGGAGCATATATTCGCGGCTCTGTATTATGATCACGTTTTCGCTTAATAAAACCCGACTTTGACCTTGTGCTTGTGGGCTGATTATTGATAAGATACGACGAGCTTTTATATCTGTATACAGTTGTTGGTGGACTTTGCTTTTTCCTGGTGTTTGGGTTTCTCAAAAGCTCCGAGCGGATAGATAGCAGAACAGTGGGTAAACAATATAAACTTGGCTTTGTATTTTTTTTTTCATATTTGCGATTGTGTGTATGTATATGTATCTGTACGTTAGACCTTTGATCAGATACTCGCTGTATAACACGAGGTTGATTGGGCGTTATCAGTTTAAATTCAATGAGAGTGAAAACCTATAAGTTGGTGTCGGCGTGTTGTTGTTGTCGTTGATAGCGTGTTCAAATGTAAACAAAATAAAGTCAAGTAATTGTTCTGTTTTTCTCACAATTAAGCCTTGTTTACAAGAGTTTAAAAAATTTGCACTCAACAGTCAGTTACGGCGATAGAGGCGATTTGTTTACATGGTTGATGGCCGGAAAATATTGTAAAATGTAAACAATTTGGTAGATAGATACATGATTTAGGTGATACCTACATTCGATTTATACTGGTCGGATCTACGTTTGACGTAGAATCGATTGTTTTGTAGGAAGAGAACAAGTTACAGGTGTAACAAGGCACACTTTTTTTTTAAATTAGTTACATAGACATATCTACACAATGGGAAATAAAAATTGTTTGAGTTACGAAAAGTTTTTAAAACGAAAATTAACATTTATTCAGTTCGATTAGAAAACACCGATAACTGCGACCATGGTTAGGTATTTCAACAAATTATCTTCCGGGTCTGAATTAACGGGCATGGATACGTTTAGTATAGTTATACTTAACACTCATTGATTTATGGACATGTTTGTCGGTTTTAGAACAAATGTTCACCGTATCTTGCGCAATGACAAATGCCATTCAAGAAAAGTTTAACTGTCTCTCAACTGTCAGTTAGAGTAGAGAGAATTTGACAACTGACTGACTTACAAAATTATTTCGCTACGGAAGGTCGAACTTTGAGCAGACTATGCATAATAAGTTCAAGCTCCGTTCAGAGATCAGCTCTTAACTAAAAAAGAGAAAAAGGCCTAATGTCGCCAGCGTCCCTCATCCATAAAAACACGAATGAAAACCGCGCAGTTTGTAAAGAGTGATCCATTTCGAGGTTCCATACTTTTTTAAAGAAAAAAAAACACAGAAAATTCAAATATAATTGAGAATGTTTGATTATAATTTGAAAGAACATTCCTTGGCATTTATTTTTTGAAGATTATGTCTATCAAATGTTGGCCGTTGCTAGGTCGCAGATGGTCCATCCGTTGAGTCCAATTATCGATCACTCGTTCGAGCATTTCGACTGGTAACTGGCGAATGACACGCGTGATGTTTTCCTCCAAGGCCTGAATCGAAGCGGGTTTGTCGGCATAAGCTTTTGACTTTACATATCCCCACAGGAAAAAGTCTAACGGTGTGATATCACACGATCTTGGTGGCCAATCGACCGGCCCAAAACGTGAAATTATGTGCTCACCGAAATGTTCTCTCAATAAGTCCATTGATTGATGCAATGTGTGGGAAGTGGCGCCGTCTTGCTGATACCAAATGTCGCCGAGATCACGAGCTTCAATTTCTGGCATCAAATAGTCGGTTATCATGGCACGATAACGGTCGCCATTGACGCACCGGCATAATTTTTAAAGAAATATGGACCGATGATTCCACCGGCCCACAAACCACACCAAACCGTTGTTTTTTCTGGATGAAGTGGCAGTTCTTCAATCTCTTCAGGTTGCTCTTCGTCCCAAATGCGGCAATTTTGTTTGTTTACATACCCATTGAGCCAGAAATGGGCCTCTTCGCTAAACAAAATTTGCCTCGAAAACGTCGGATCTTCTTGGAACTTTTCAAGAGCCCATAGAGCGAAGCGATGTCGCTTGGGAAGGTCGAGCGGCTTCAGTTTAGTTTAGTTTAGTTTAGTTTTTATTCATACAGTTTTTAAATTTAATACAATTTGATACAGACCTGCGAAGCCACATGGCTTATCTGCAGGTGATTGTGTTATTAAATTTTTTATCTAGTCATCAAAATGAGCAATTGTATTCAATACGAGTTATTTAACTATATAATTTTGTTACTTTACATTAGATTTCAATTGATATTTATAATCGTTTTTGTAGAATTTATATTTACATAATAGAATTTAGATTTATAGAGTATCTTCTAAGAAATATTGTTTTAATTTTCTTTTTCTCTTTTTTACATCAATTACATTTCTTATGCTCTGGGGAAGACTATTTAATATAAAAGGAATAGTGTACATTAGTTGTCTTCTGCCGTAGGCGTTATAGAGCTGTGGTAGCTGATACATTCCTTCCGCTCTTCTTCTGGTGTTAAAGGCATGATTTATTGGTATCCGGAATCGTTGATCATCATAATACTCAATCGCTGCAGTCATTTTGAAGATCTGATTGACATTTAGAACCCCCACACTGCTGGCTGTTGTTTGTGCATCTCTTGTTGATATCAGTTTAATTGCCCGATCTTGAATGTTTTGCAATTTTTGAATATGTGTCTGCGCCGCCCCTCCCCAAGCTAGTATGCCGTATCTAAGTCTGGATTCAATTAACGCGTGGTATACCTGCTTTTGTACGCATGCTGTTGATTTGTGTTGCAGACAAGCTAACGCAAAAAGTGACCCTCTTAGCTTGTTCCTCAGATCGTTGATGTGCGGCTCCCAGAGAAAATTGTTGTCAACAGTGATACCTAAGTACTTATACGTAGACACTACTTCTATAAGTTCTGTGTTCACCTGGTTCGAGCATTTGAATGTGTTAAGCCTGATTTCTGTTGCCGGGTATTGAGGACTGCGAATGTGCATTACTTTTGTTTTTGATGCATTCAACACAAGTCCATTGTCATGGCACCACTTCCCTATTTCATTGAACTCGTTCTGCATCATCCTCGTTGCCTCGTTTATATCCTTGTGATATACAACTATTGCGGTATCGTCTGCGTATGCGAATGGAACACTTTTCTTCAGGCATTTCAGCATTCCATTTGTGTATAGTATGAAGAGTAAAGGACCGAGCTTAGAACCTTGCGGAACCCCAAACTGGACCCCATATTCGGTGCTGCAGCAGTTCTTAATTTTGACACGATAGGTCCTCCCTGTCAGATAGTCCCTTAACCACTCCATCAGCTTTCCTCGTAATCCCATCCCTTCTAGGGTATTTATTAACTTGTTGTGATCGAGGGTGTCAAATGCTTTGCTGAAGTCTAAAAATAAGACAAGGACATGGTGTCTTTTGGCAAGGTTGCTGTTGACTATATTCGAAAAATCACCAAGAAGTTTATTTGTGGATTTTCCCTTCTGGAACCCGTATTGGTTTTTGCATATTAGATTCTTGTTCTCAACAAATTTCCATATACGATCAGATACTATTTGCTCCAATACCTTCTCTATGACTGGCAGTATTGCTATCGGACGATAATTCGCTATATCTTTTTTGGCTCCTCCCTTGTAGATTGGTCTAACAAGTGCCTCTTTGAGCTTTTTTGGTATTGTCGAGGTTTCGAGACTTACATTAATGAGCTTGGTGATTATAGGGGCAAAGATGTCGGCATTTGTTTTAAGATCAATTGCTCTAATACCATCCGCTCCTGGCGCTTTTTGGACATTTAGCTGGATTAATAAGTTCGATACCTCTATAGGGTCAGTTTCTCCCAAGTAAATAGAGCTCCTCACTGCTTCGGGTTGATAATTTGATGCTACTTTGTTGCATGTGTGGATGATGGATACTGCTTGATGCGAAAAGATGTGTCCAAAATCCTCTGCTAACACTCTAATATCAATGCCAGCTGTAAAGTTCTTTACAATAGTTGCATCTAATGACGGTTTTTTTCGTCCCAGTAGCTCGTTGATTAACGCCCAAGTTTTTCTAGGATCGTATTTACTTTGCTCGAACTTTTCTCTGTAGTACTGATCTTTATTCATCGATATTTTTTTGTTAACTTGGTTACGTAGTCTCTTGTACTCGACTTCGTATGTTAAGTTATTTCGATTGCTTTTCCATCTACGATAAAGTCTGTCTCTATGTTTACAAATCTCAATTATGTCACTAGAAATCCATTCGGCATTTCTACGTCGAGCTTTCTGTTTGTGAATAACTGTCGATTTTTCATAGATTTCGGCCATTTTTTCAGCTAACGAGTTGAAAACTTGATTGGTGTCATTTTGTTGCAATATATGTTCCCAATTCATTGTTCTGATCAGCTGATTTACTTTGCTACTTTTAATAACTGAGAGCTCAGGTTGTTCGCTTTCAGTTTTACCCGCATCATACACTCCATATAGGGTGCTGTAGTGATCGGATATGTCACTTTCAATTACAGCCGAAAATATTTTGCGCTCCGATACGTTTACCAATATGTGATCAATTAGTGTCTCACTTTCTACGTTTATATCAACTCTTGTAGTCCCCGTAATGATATTACATATTCCATTCATCGCCAGCATTTCTTTATAGTTATAAACATGTGCTTTTGTGGTATCTTTCATGTTTATATTTATATCGCCCAGTATGATAATGTCATTATGCATCTTTGTGTTGGTTATGTTTACGAATTCTGCAATGAATTCGTTTTCCTTGTGCTTTGGTGGTCTGTATATTCCACTGACAATTTTATCTTTTGGATGAGAGAGAATTTTAACAGTCAGATTTTCATAAGATGCGCTTGCAATGTTTAGTCTTTCGTAATTCAGGTGGTCTTTGATAAACATCGCTATACCTCCACCCTTTCTTTTTTCTCTATTTTCAAATTCCGCACAGAAACCATCTAAAGAATATAAACCATTTTCTTCTTCATTTATATTCGTTTCCACTAAGGCAATTACATCTACATGCTTCATGATCGGACTCACCCTTGCATAGAAAACATCCCAATTTTTTCTTAACGATCTTATATTTAAACATAAACAACGAAAATTCATTTTTTCTAATTCAAATTTAGCTTCTTCAAAATCTTTAAATGACATACAGTTTAAGTTTAATATTATATTTTCTTCTATGTTATCATTATTATCCATCATTAAAAGACAAAAAAATCGTGCTTCAGTATATTTGTTTCAAAATTAATTTCGTTTTATTTTGTCAATATCATTCATACATTGAATAAACAAAGCTTGTGCTCTCTCCTCTCTTCTTGCAAACACTTTTCCAGAGTTCTCCCACACAAATCTCCAACCTTCTTCTTTTGCTTTCTTCTTTGTTTGCCACAGCAACTGTTTATTTAGATTGGTAAGCATATTATTGATGAAAACGTTTACATTTTGCATCTCGTTTAATTTTGCATAGCCATCTAAATATTGTTTAATTTTCGCAATTGTCATCGGACGAGTTGCGCGGGCATTACTCATAAATGAGTTCTTTATTATGGTGTTATTAAAAGTAACTACAATTGAAGATCGTTCGACGTTTTTTGTTTTCGTGCGGTATATATCTGAGATATCGGTGTTTGTTACTTCTTGTTTGATTGTTTTGCCTATTGCTTTGAATATTTCAATTAAATTTTCGTTTTGTGTTGGTAAAATATTTTTGATTTCGATCGTGTTTTTTAGTTGTTGCTGTTCTAAATTGTTTATTTGTGCTTGCATTTGTGAAATGCATTCATCTTTTTCTCTATGTGATTCTTTGAGTTTTTGTATTTCGTTCATTAATGTGTCCATAATGTTATTATTTTTTTCTATGTTTTTGTTTATGTCGTCGAATTTTTGTGAAACAAAGTTACAGAAGTCGGTTATTCCTTTGATTTCTGTTTTCATGCTTTTAAGTTGTTTTAATATTTCATTTGTGTCTGTTTTTGTTTCCATATTTTCTTTTTGTGGACTGTTTATCTCTGATCGATTCCTTTTGTTTGACTGCATATCAGGTGTTAATGAACGTGTGGAGGATTCTAAAGAGGTGGCCCCTAGATTTTCGCTAGTATTTCGGCAAAATTGGCATTTCCAAGATTCTCTTTTGGACCCCATAGATCTCCAAGATCTTTCGGTTACCGTGGTACAGTCGAAGTGAAGCTTTCTAGAGCACAAGGGACAGACGACAAAATCACCCGCAATGGGCAAAGTTGTTGCACAAGCTGTATTTTGGACGCTTTCAATTTAAGATCTTGACGTTAAATGCGCCCAGTCGTTCCATACGTCAGTCCGAGTTGCTGCGAACGGCGCCGAATCGACTCTCTACGGTCTTCGTGTACACTCTCAGCTACGGCCGCTATATTTTCTTCACAGCGTGCTGGACATGGTCTATTCGGTCGAATATTATCCAATAATGAATGCTGGGTCTCAAAATGGCTGATGGTGTTGCGAATAGTACGCTCATTAGGCCGATTATGTTGACCATAAGTTGAGCGAAGTGCACGAAACACATTCCTCACAGAACGTGAATTTTCATAATAAAGTTGAACAATTTGTAGACGTTGTTCACGCGTAAGTCTTTCCATTATGAAATGCCAAACAATACTAAACAAAAATAACATGACAGCATGACACGACTCACACGTGATCTGTCAAAAAAGGCTATTGAAAAAGTATCTCTACTTGGATCACCCGTTATATATAGCAGGTATGCGGTGACACCGATATAGTGCATGCTTGTAGGTCTACATGCAGGAATGTATGGTGTGTGGGCCATATAAAGATATAAACACATGCACCAAAGCATGAAGGCTGCATATTTATAGTAGGTTTGCTGTATTAAATTTTTTTTCTTTTCTTAAAAAAGTCTGTTAAACAAATTTTTCAGTAGAAAGATATAACTATGAATATATATCACATCTCTGTGCCTTAAATATGCGATAACACATTATTAACGAAATAAAAATTATTACTAACCTATTTTGTACATTCTATATGCAGTATTGTGTAGGCTGTGGACCATTTTGTAATTACTTTCACGCTTTTTTATTCAGGCTTGTCGTGAATAAATTTTCCCAGGAAAGTGTTCCCATTCAGTAATCTGATTTGCATTGCTGACAAGGGAAAAACTCCCAGGGAAATGTATTCGCGATAGACCTGATTGTGAGATCTTCAAAAAGATGCTAAGTTTATGTTATGTTATAGCGGCTGCATACGATACTTGTTCACATTTACACCAGGAAAGTCTGTTGTGATTCGATGATCTGACAAATTTTCCTAATATTCGTTTGCCTAAGTGCATCATTCCAAGCTAATTACCCCTATCGAGGGAAACTAAAGTGACATCCAATCGGGACTCAATTTGCTTTCGAGGTATCTTTTCCGGAACAAAATAAAAATGCATACAATCGCGTTCGTTTGATTCCGCAGCAATTTTTCGTTGGACAACTTTTGATGAAATTCAACGCATAACGGTCAACAAATTTCGATTTAACGCATATCGCCGATGTGCGAACACGTGCGTTACATTTTGTCGGAAGATGTGTCCGAAATGCTTATCGCAGAGGATAACTCGGCATAAAATTTCTCCGATTTCAAGCAATTCCGGGAAAATTTTCTTCTGAACGGATACCTCGATTGAGGTGAATCTGAAGCGGAGGTGGTTTCCGACATTAATGTTAGGCAGGTCACCTAGATTTTCAAAGAAGAAGTCTCCTGCATTTTTCCTTTCTTGGAGAATGCAGGACCCCTTCTCCTCATCCAAGCAGGTTCTGCTGAAATCATTGCGAAAGAGACCTAGTCCTTATGCATGTAGGCTTTGGGGGCAGTATCCTGTAAGGACAGCGATGATGGTGCTGATCTTTGTCTGCTCAGCATTATCAAGCAAAAGAGCGTGTAGACACGTTGTGACGTATGCATATTTGGTTTTATTTCTCGATTCCATCCAGTTTAATTGATGATTTACATGTAGCGAGGGGCATACTTAATTTTTCTACCGGCTGTTCAACATTAATAGTAGTTCCCAGTCTGGCAAGTTCATTCGCCTTACAGTGCTCTGCGACATATCTTTGTGACCCGGCAGCCAAAAGACGTGAGTTATAAGGTGCTCTGCCATCTCGTGAAGAGATAGTCGGCATTCGTTAAATGCTGTTAACTTGTGCTTTTATCAGTCACGATTCGTACATGACTACAATCAACTCACGAATGCGCCTTCATACTAGAACACATCTAAACCTCTCTCGGTGGACCTACGGTTAGGTTTTGCGTCGTACGGTACTCAACATTTCGGCGGTCTGATGTCTTAGATGCTAAATTGCCCCCAATTCGCTTAGGGCACATGTAACAAAATTTTTCTACCGGCTGTTCAACATTAATAGTAGTTCCCAGTCTGGCAAGTTCATTCGCCTTACAGTGCTCTGCGACATATCTTTGTGACCCGGCAGCCAAAAGACGTGAGTTATAAGGTGCTCTGCCATCTCGTGAAGAGATAGTCGGCATTCGTTAAATGCTGTTAACTTGTGCTTTTATCAGTCACGATTCGTACATGACTACAATCAACTCACGAATGCGCCTTCATACTAGAACACATCTAAACCTCTCTCGGTGGACCTACGGTTAGGTTTTGCGTCGTACGGTACTCAACATTTCGGCGGTCTGATGTCTTAGATGCTAAATTGCCCCCAATTCGCTTAGGGCACATGTAACAAAATTTTTCTACCGGCTGTTCAACATTAATAGTAGTTCCCAGTCTGGCAAGTTCATTCGCCTTACAGTGCTCTGCGACATATCTTTGTGACCCGGCAGCCAAAAGACGTGAGTTATAAGGTGCTCTGCCATCTCGTGAAGAGATAGTCGGCATTCGTTAAATGCTGTTAACTTGTGCTTTTATCAGTCACGATTCGTACATGACTACAATCAACTCACGAATGCGCCTTCATACTAGAACACATCTAAACCTCTCTCGGTGGACCTACGGTTAGGTTTTGCGTCGTACGGTACTCAACATTTCGGCGGTCTGATGTCTTAGATGCTAAATTGCCCCCAATTCGCTTAGGGCACATGTAACAAAAGGGTTGAATTCTTTCCTTTATCTGGATGACATCCCAAACATACGACTTGCGTCTAAAAGATCTCTGCATTCATTCTCGCAAAACGTGGGCAGTTAATTGCATGCTCTGCGTCTTCTTCATCGTTTGGACATTGTAGACAGATTGGTGAGGTGTCGTGCCAGAATCTATGGTGCTACTTCGTGAATCTGCCATAATTTGTAAAAAAATTGAGTAATATAGATCTTCGTCTATGATGAGTTGGTGCCCACCAAAGCGCTGGTGAACTCATCCTCAGCTCTTCCATCGAGTACTGATAGACGCTTGTGTCCGTCATATCCTATACTCCATTCTTAGCAGGGTCTGGATACACTTCTCTACGGATGGATTGGCCAAGGTTACTCGCTACCGGAGGCAGTCGCTTCGGCTCACAAACACTCTTATCATTCTTCATCTGTAGTCGCAGATACCTTAGGTAAGGGAGTATTTATTAAATTTAATTTTTACGGAGTCTGAGAAGTAGACCCTCTAAACTGTGCCAACTACAGAGGCATAAGTCTCCTCAACATCACCTACAAGATCCTATCTGCCATAATATGTGAATGCCTGAAACCGTTTGCCAACAACCTGATCGGTCCTTATCAGGGTGGTTTTAGGCCAGGAAAGTCCAGAACCTATCAAATTTTCACACTTCGGCAGATCTCAAAGCCGCATACGGCAACATTTATAGAGACAAACTATACAGAGCTATGTCTAGTTTTGGTATACCCCCCAAACTCGTCCGTTTGTGTAGGATGACGATGGAGAATTCTCGCTGCTCCATCAGGGTCGGAAACGACCTCACTGACACATTTGATACCAAAAAAGGATTTAGGCAAGGCGATGCGCTGTCATGTGACTTCTTCAATCTGATTCTTGAGAGGATTGTACAAAACTCACGAGCCAACACCAGAGGAACAATTTTCCAAAAACCTACTACCATACGTCGACGATATTGACATCATTGGTAGGACCCAACGTGATGTCATAGTCACGTTTGCTAGTATAGAGAAGGAAGTGGCAAAAATGGGTTTAGCAGTAAATGAGGGCAAGACGAAGTATATGCTGTCAACACGAAAGGACACACAACATCGACGAATTGGACAGAACGTCACAATTGCCAGATATAACGTTGAGGTAGTACTGGACTTTGCCTATCTCTGCCTCACTATTAACTCTGACAACAACATCTCGTCAGAAATTAAACGAAGAATTACTCTTGCCAACCGCTGTTTCTTCAGGCTAAGAAGGCAATTCAGTAGTAAAGCCCTCAGTCGAACTACTAAGGAGATTCTACATAAGACTCTGATCATCCCAGTCCTACTCTACTGCGCTGGAGGATGGACCTTCTCAAAAGCGGATGAAGAAATCCTTGGTCGATTTGAGAGGAAATCTAGGACATGAAGAACGAATGGTCACCAATACTCTGGTTCGCAGAGTCTTCGATTCCCAGCCAGACATCGGACGCAGTAGAGGAAGACCTCGCCTTAAGTGGAGCGCACAAGTAGAAGCCGACCTTTACCAACTTGGAGTGCGCAACTGGAGGCAGTTATCTAAGGACCGGGATTGGAGAGGCATATTGGTTTAGGCGCAGGTACATTCTGGACTGTAGCGCCACTTAAGTAAGTAAGTAAGGAGTCTGAAAGGATCATGACAACTGCTGGTGGGCATGTGCTTATAACGTCGGTGACTGATCCTTGCAGTTCTGCTTTAGCTTCGATTCCAGTGTCTCCTCTGAGCGAGCAATCATGGCTGATGAGCCGATGATCAGCCATAATTTTGCCTTCGACTGTCGCAGGACCTGAGGAGACCATTATTTTTCCTAGTGGGCTGGCGTTCTTCATCCAAGGTGATCCCATCAGTTCCTTCATGCTCCATATACTCGGTCCGTGCATTGTACAGTTTCGAGTGAGCAGCTCATTCTTTGCTAATGATAGACTTTGTAAATACCCTTCTCAAGTCTTAAGTGATCTCTTCTATCCAGCCTAAAAATATGAAATTATAAGTTGAGGAAGACGGAATATTGTTGTTTTTTTTTTTGGCCAATTCCAGACTGTTGTTTTAGCGCAGCTTGAATTGCGTCTGACCTTTTTCTTTTGGGCTTCTTGTCTTGATCAACAACTCAAAACGCCTTTTAACAATCAAAAATTAGCATCAGCTAAGGAGATGGGACCACTTGACAGAAATCATTTATGCCTTCAAATAAACTTTTCATGAAAACAGATCCCGATGTTATTCATTTCTAACAAAAGTGCAACCTATTCACACTTAGACGTGACATTACTTTTGAAAATCAACTCAAAATTTGTTAAATTTTCAAAAAAAAAAAAAAACATAAATTAGCAGCTAAAAACTCGCAGAGTTTTTGTTGGGTTCCATGCAAGTATTCCAATTAATAAAAAACCAAAAAAAACTATCTCTCTGACAATATTCTAAGAGTACCATTGTCTAATCAAACCATCAAAGACAAAAACCGAAAATATTACAGACATAGAAGGAACCATCGCTGGATCCATCCAAACAGACGAAATACAAAATACACCATCTTACTTCAGCTCGAAATCATTATGACATATCTCGATCTTTCTTAGAAGCGGAGTAAGCTATCAATTCCTTTGGATTTATCTGTGCCTTGACACCCAGATGATCTGAATGTTAAAGTGCTCCTTCATTTTTGTAACGTTTGTGATGCAAGTGATATAACGGGTTATCCAAGTAGAGATACTTTTTTCAATAGCCTTTTTTGACAGATCACGTGTGAGTCGTGTCATGCTGTCATGTTATTTTTGTTTAGTATTGTTTGGCATTTCATAATGGAAAGACTTACGCATGAACAACGTTTACAAATTGTTCAACTTTATTGTGAAAATTCACGTTCTGTGAGGAATGCGTTTCGTGCACTTCTGAGCGGCCTACTGAGCGTACTATTCGCAACACCATCACCCATTTTGAGACCCAGCATTCATTATTGGATAATATTCGACCGAATAGACCACAGACCACGTCCAGCACGCTGTGAAGAAAATATAGCGGCCGTAGCTGAGAGGGTACACGAAGACCGTAGAGAGTCGATTCGGCGCCGTTCGCAGCAACTCGGACTGACGTATGGAACGACTTGGCGCATTTTACGTCAAGATCTTAAATTGAAAGCGTACAAAATACAGCTTGTGCAACAACTGAAGCCGCTCGACCTTCCCAAGCGACATCGCTTCGCTCTATGGGCTCTTGAAAAGTTCCAAGAAGATCCGACGTTTTCGAGGCAAATTTTGTTTAGCGATGAGGCCCATTTCTGGCTCAATGGGTATGTAAACAAACAAAATTGCCGCATTTGGGACGAAGAGCAACCTGAAGAGATTGAAGAACTGCCACTTCATCCAGAAAAAACAACGGTTTGGTGTGGTTTGTGGGCCGGTGGAATCATCGGTCCATATTTCTTTAAGAATTTGGTTTCAGCAAGACGGCGCCACTACCCACACATCGCATCAATCAATGGACTTATTGAGAGAACATTTCGGTGAGCACATAATTTCACGTTTTGGGCCGGTCGATTGGCCACCAAGATCGTGTGATATCACACCGTGTTAGATTTTTTCCTGTGGGGATATGTAAAGTCAAAAGCTTATGCCGACAAACCCGCTTCGATTCAGGCCTTGGAGGAAAACATCACGCGTGTCATTCGCCAGTTACCAGTCGAAATGCTCGAACGAGTGATCGAAAATTGGACTCAACGGATGGACCATCTGCGACGTAGCAACGGCCAACATTTGATAGACATAATCTTCAAAAAATAAATGCTAAGGAATGTTCTTTCAAATGATAGTAAACATTCTCCATTAAATTTGAATTTTCTGTGTTTTTTTCTTTAAAAAAGTAGGGAACCCTTTAGAACCCATTAAGTTGATTGCCCCTTCTTAATATTTCAGCCATGACAAGTCTCCATTTTTGATATGATTTCCGCATGGAAAATGTGAAAAGAATTCAGAAGGGTTATGCACTCCTTACTAATATCCGAAAAGACTCCTTAACCTCCAAAAACAGATCCAGTTGTGTAGAAGTAGTAAATTGTCGCCATTTCCAACTGAGTCCGACTCTCATTCGTGACGACTAGGTATAGTATTCTGAATGTTAGACACGAATTGAGTCGTAGATCTGCAGCTATCCAAAAAGTAGGAGGGTTATGATTATTCTGCCCTTAACATAACCCTGCCGATAGAGAAAGAAGGTGAATCGTGTGTAAATAACAAGTACTCCATATATAATCTTAAGTCCAAATCATTACGATTTTATCTAAACGGTGGCATGTTGATCTACACATGGCATATAGCTTATCAATTATCACTTGTCAATTACAATCAACATTTCTTAATTCACCATTTCGAGAGGTTACTGGATTTTTTTTAACGATTTTTGCTACAAAAAGAATTTCTTTTTATAATGAGTTAACGCCAGACTTGTAATCCAGATTAATGGCTTTCTCCTAGGTCAGTAATGGGGTCATTCATACAAAATTTTTAGTACGAACAAATACGACGTTAGCCAGACTTTGGCTGTATTATGATTCATTAACTCATTATTCAGTATTCAATCATTAACACGCCATTTTATTCAGAAAGTGTATAACACATTAAATTTATAGCACAATTATCCAATGTACTAATCGGAAATATACATTATCCGGATTCACGTTTATTATTCAAACAGAATCTGTTTAAACTTTTTTTCTATAAAACACTCCAAAAAGTGGACTTGACTCGAAGCAGTTTACTGATGACTGATGATGACTCACTACCTAAATTTTTTTCATTCAAAAAATTTACAAAAATGTTTCTACGATGCAAGGGTTTGATTAAAACCCCTGCATTTTTGGAAAATTTTACTTATTTAAGCGGCGCTACAGTCCGGATTCAACCTGGGCCTCAGCCAACATGCAATTCCATTTGGCCCGGTTCTGAGCTAACTGCCTCCATATGCGCACTTCAAGTTGGTTGAGGTTGGTTTCTATTTTTGAACGCCACTTAACGCTAGGTCTTCGTCTAATGCGTCCGACCGACGTCTGGCAGAAATTGAAAACTCTGCGAACCGGACGGAGTAGTATGTGTTCAGTCGCTCTACATGCCCTAGCCTCCTTAAACGTCCAATTTGTTGAAAAGGGGTATTTCGCTGTACAGCTCGTATAGTTCTTGGTCGAATCTTCGACTTTATGCACCGTCATCGTAAGCGGGACACAAGATTTTTCGAAGAATTTGTCTCTCAAAACGACCAAGGATTCCTTCATCCACTTTTGATACGGTCCATGCTTAAGCGCAGTAAAGCAGGACTGGGATGGTCAGGGGTTTGTACAGGATATCCTTTGAAGTTCAAATGAGGGCTTTACTACTTAATTGCCTTCTCAGCCGGTAGAAACAGCGGTTGGTAAGAGTAATTATTCGTTTAATTTCTGACGAGATGTTGTTGTCAGAGTTAATAACGAAGCCGAGTTAGACAAAGTCCCGTACTACCTCAAAGTTTTATCTGTCAATGGTGACGTTCTGTTCAGTTCATTGACGTTGTGTGTCCTTTCGTGTTAACAGCATATACTTCGTCTGTCCCTCATTTACATCTAATCCCATTTTTGCCGCTTTCTTCTCTATACGAGGAAACGTGGCTATGACATCACATTGAGTCCAACCAACGATGTCAATATCGCTAGTAGTTGCACTGATTTGTTGGAAGATTGTGCATCTATTGTTGGCAGTCCTCTCAAGAATGAAACTAAAGAAGTCACATGGCAGTGCATCACCTTGCCTAAATCCTTTTTAGTATCGAATCTGTCGGTGAGGTCGTTTCAATAATGGAGCATCGAGAATTCTCTATCGTCAACATCCCAGACGGACCAGTTTGGGCGGTATACCAAAACTAGACATGGCTCTGTATAGTTCGTCTCCATAAATGCTATAATTTGCGGCTTTGAATTCGTTGAATTCGATATCGGTATCGATTTGGACTTCTTGGATCTTGGAATTGTTAAAATTTGATCAGTTTTCGACTTTCCTGGCCTAAAAACATACAGGTAAGGGATGACCAGGTTATTGGTAAACGGTTTCAGGCGTTCACATACTACGGCAAATAGGGTCTTGTAGGCGATGTTAAGGAGACTTACGCCTCTGTAGTTAACTCAGTTCACTGGATCTCCTTTTTGTGGATCGGGCAAACGATGCTGAGGTTCTATTATTCTTCGGCCGACTTGATTTGGCTTATGAGTTGGTGGATGTAACCAAAGAAAATAAAGTCATACAGATGACGCACTGCATACAGGAAAAATTGTTCTATAGCGGGTCGTACTGGCACAGCTCGCCATACATTTGGACATAGTTTATCACGTGTGCATGTGCACCGACCGCCCGTATCTTGAAGCTGGTGAGCAAAAGTTTCTGTGCTTTGTTCTCAATGCGTCATCTGTATGGCTTTATAATCTATATATCTATAATCTTTGATGTTAGATACTTACCCCGTCATTTCCGGCAGCTTGAGTTTAGATATTGCTAGCCACACATCACTCAAGTCAGGTGGTTGGTAGTTTTCGCTGTAGTTGCCAATGTCGAATGCTATGTTCTGCCTGACAACGGAACAGTCTGCAGAAGTGGTTCTTCCATACCCTCAGCATCGACCGTATCTCAACTGGGATATTTCTTTTTCATGTCAGCAGGATTCTTTTCAAGCCTTGTATCCTTATATATTGGCTTGCTGGCATCGTTGCTATTGTTCTTCAATATTCAATGCTGACGAGGTATGGTGCTAATCGAGAGGTTTAGGGATACGCGTTGCGTGAATGCCTTGGCGGTCTCTCGTGATTGCAGTCTTTCGAAATTAAATTTCTTCACAGCATTTCTGGTTTGTTGGTAGATAGCCTGATTTGTACCTAGGCTGCAACAAGGTAGTGGTCCGAATTGATGTTAGCCCCTTGGAATGTACGGACATTCAAAATCCTTCGTAACATATAACAGGCCTGTCTATCGCAAAGTTATCATTTTGGTTGACCTTTCGTTGGTCTGAAGACCGCCATGTCCTCTTATGGACATCGAGGGGAGGCAACCGTGTGCTGGCTATAGTGGCATTTCTTTCCGTAGCGAAGTCAAGTAACCGAAGTTACCGTTGACAGACGTAGATATTGTCGTGTAGGCTGTGTTTTCTTACAATACTACTAAAGATGTCTTCTATCTTCCTACCTTTGCTTTAAAATCTCCCACCATATCGTAGGCTCATAGAAGCAGTACTTGGCTATATCATCCTTTTCCTTCATTGCGGCGTGAGCGCATATAAGGCTTATGTTGGCGAATTTGGCCTTGATGCGGATTGTTACAATGCGTTCGCTAATGTCTTGCATGCATAAGACTTCCTGCCTAAGTCTGGCACTTATAACAAATCAGCATCCGAAAATTTGCTGTTTCTGCTCACTGTAACACGGTCCGTAGTAGTTTCTCTTGCCTCGTATTTCCTGGACGTCAGTAATGTCTGCTTTGTAGAAGTTAAGGACTTCCGCTAGTTGTTCGCTCGCACCTCTCCTCCTTAATGTTATTACATTCCAGGTGCAGATACGAATGGACAAGGACGTTTTATCGTGTAGCGGGGTCGCAACAATTAAATCAGTCATTTCCGAGGTTGCTTCGTAACAAATATTTATTTCCATGGGTGTGTACCAGAATCCGATAGTTACCACTTGGAGGTAAAAATAAGTACAATTGATGTGTAGTTACAAGTTACAATCACTGTGCATTGGCAAGTTAACGCCAATCAGAGTCTACCCTCAGTCTACAACACACAAGCATTCTAAAACTCTACTACCGGAATTAACATTTGAAAAATGGCCAACTTCCGCGCATAGGTTATAAAAAATATCTATACAGGTAAAAAAGTTTTGAATCTTATGGAGGATATGTTGTATACGAAAGAAAGCAATTTAAGGAGTATTCTATCGTACAGGCATGAAAAAGTTTTTTTTACAGAGCAGATTATTCTCTCGGAAAACCTATAAAATTTTAGTAATTGCGAGAGGGATCTTCCAATTTACTCCAAAGGAACCGACCCTAAACTACCTAATACATCACCAGGTGATTGCAGCAAGTCAAATGCATGTACGAGCAAAGTGAAGCCCAGATCAGTCGCAAATGTATTGAAGAAAAATCGCAGATCTAAAAAGATGGAGATCTCGACTTTTACACCAAATGAGGGTATTGCTAAACTGCATAATCCATCACCAGGGAGTTGTATCCAGTATAATGCCCTGCACAAGCAATATATCAACCGCGGAGATATTCCCTCTTAACAAACAAAATAGAAAACTGACGCACTGGTGAATATTGATTCAGTATCAAGAAAAGCAGGGACGATATATCTATGAAGCATTGCAAGACTCCCAACTAACAATTTTTCTTCTACAAAGTTCAAATTTTCAATTTCTTGAAGCAATTACTTCTATAGAGCTTTTTTTATTTGTGCGCTGAAGTTCAACTTATTTAATAACTCTATAAGGTAAATCCACAGGCTTTACCGGGCATGTGTGCTCATATGACAATTGTAAAGATATTTATGTAGATCTTCCTTCGGGGTAATACAGAAGGATGGCCTGCTTAGAGCTTCAGAAGGTCTGTGTTCGATGCGCATCAAATGCACATTACAAATGACTTATTTCCCATTTTCGTGTTCATTTTACCGATTGCTAAAACTGATAACTTATTAACTTCAAAAAAATGAATATGTAGTGCACACATATTATAATCGGACAGCACATTGCTTCGTCTTTCAATTAATGCTTTTGTAAGACATGTTTCCACTGCCTTGTTACTGATACTACTTTTGCATATTGCAGACAAATCTGCAATATGAAGCAATCGTTGATATGAATAATTAAATAAACAAAATGCGTAAATAATGAACAGAACTTTTTGAGTTTCGGTAAGGTTTCGCTAAGGTTTCGCTAAAGAAGCCTTATAGAAGTCCTGTTGAGTGTTTCCATAAGGCTTCATACAGTTAATATTGCTGTAGGGGAAAAAGTGTGAATAATACTTTACCAAAACGAAATTGTTAGTGGGGCTCTGCTTATTATTTAAACGGTAAGCGCGAAGCTCACAAAATACTTACTTAAATGATCTCATAGAGGAGGTGCCCATCTAGGAGGCTGTGTTATGCAACATGTCTACTGCTGTTACGTCCTTGGCTGAAGTTGGACTAGTCTTTTGGACTGACAATATGATGTATTGCTCTTATCATTTAGGCAATATTGATCGCCATTAATTTCTCTAACAGCGTGTACTTTGCTAGAGTGGTAAATTATTCTACACCGACTTGTGTTGTCCCAATTTCCTTGCCTCAAGTTTTGTTACGTGAGATTTAGTTTTCGTAACAGTTTTGATAAAGATGTCATTTCCCCTTTGTTCGTTGAATAGCCTTATTTTTGGAATGATCCTTGCCTGGTTCCTACTACCAAACATTGGTTATGCTATTCTTCTCCTCTTTAGACGTGTGATTGGCAAAAAAGATGCCGATGCCGACTTATTTAAACTCGATTAAAGTTATTACAAGGAATTCACCAACAAAGCATTTTACCTCAACTCGCTTTCGAAAAGTCAACAACTACCCTCCACAACTGCAACCTACACAAACAAATATTAAAAGCCCCACAGTCAGCTCCATTTCGCCCCCTACCATTTTAAAGTAGGTCACCCCAAAAGTGGCAAGTCCAATTGGCAAGTGCTTCGAAAAATTCAATAGCAAGTCAACAAAAGCATCCAATTAGGAGAAAAAAAAAGTCTTCTCTCGGCATGCCCCATTAGCCTTTATCCTTCATAATTTCCCCATTTCCAATACCATTAAGGACGATTACCAAATCTTATACAATTTATCCGTTTACCTATACTCTTGGCACGGCCTTATCAATCCCTTGCACCCGTCATTAACTTTGATTGTTTTGCTTCTGTAAATGTACGAGGACCTTCGCTCAGTTAACGCTCCTTAATTTTCCCCAATGATATTTAATCCCGAATCTCTCCTTCGGTTAAATAATGCTGATATCCAAAAGTGTAACCAAAAAGGAGCAGACAAACACAAAACAACAACAAAAAAAAACAAAACTGTGAAAACTAAAATAACGCGGAAGTAATGTTTATGTGTATCTAGGCATCCATCCACCCATCCACTGCGGATACATTCAATATCCTTGAATAATAATTTTCAATCTATATTCCAACGATGTCCGTCGGTTAAACCGATGAATATGATGTGCAAACAATATGGATATGTATCCTGACCCGCACCAGTGTATGAATGGGTAAATATCCTTGCTGGTTTCATCTCGCTATGTCTGTGTGAGCAGGATTTGATCGATTTGGCATAAAAAAAAATAAAACCATTGCTTCAACAAGACTACATGGCATCATCATCACCATAACCAGCATCATCGTCACCCTCGTCCTTGTCATCTTCGATGGTGTCCTTATCTATTTTCAGAACTGTGAAAGTGCGTGATGGAATAATTTTCATTTTACGATAAATTACCTTTATGTAAGCGTTACACTCCTTGGCACACAGGAACTCATTGTTTAGGTCAAAAACTGCAAATCTAGGGAAATCCTGAAAAGAAAATGGATGTACAAACTTGCACGAGAGCTCTTCTCTGCCATATTTTCGGATTTGCGATAGCATCCGTTTTCGGAGCGACGAAAGGAAATCGCTGGTAATTCCAAAAGTTATCGCTATCGCTGTTTGCGAAAACAAAAACGTTTTTTTTTTTCTAGTGTGGAATTGAGGTGGAGGGAGGCAGACTTCTGGATACGATTTGCATGCTTGAACTGCAATAAAGTTTCTTTCAATGGGGTCTTCTGGGGTCGAGGTGGGTTGAGTTGGGGTCAACCGAAACACGAAACGATGCAATGCGGCCGCATTGGCGGGATGTGGGCGATGCAGCAGGAATGAGAGGGGATGCGGATGTGGCGAAAGGAGTCATCGATTGCGATTTCCTCTGCTAAATGAATTTACTGCGCTTCTTCGGAACGTGAGCAAAAACAGAAGGAATTTATTTGAAAGTCTGGTTAGCATATAGTATGGCTATGGGCGTTCGGTCGTTGCTCTGACAGTGTACTCTAAAAGATTAAATCTTAAGCGATGACGTTGATGATGGAAAACTGTTTTCGGAACCTATATCAGAGCTACAGAGGTAACTTTTCTGAGGACTCAACTAATTATAGCTCAAGTACAATTGGCGACTCTGAGCATCCAAATCGTTTATTCGGCTTTAAACCATGGACCATGAATCATATGAAAAGCTGATGATAAAAATGCTGGTCGATAGAGAAAGGGCCGTTTGTTTTAACAAGGTATGGAGGCGAATATAAAGGACTTAGTCAAAAATAAATTGCTTTTAAGCGTCTGTTATACCTAGATTAAGCACCTTACATGGAAGCCAATCCTGCAGCACCTAAAATCCTTGATTCACAACCATAAGATCAAATCAGTAGAGGAAGATGCGCTCACAAAAAGAGACCGATTAAGGTGCTTAAGTACGTTCCGGACTTTATATGTAGGACTCATATTTGAGACACACATACGTTCAATACTGACTGTGTGATTGCGTGTTGAAGGAAGAGGGTATGGCACTGATCGATTTAACATTGCGATGGTAATTGCGGCTTCGCATGATTGTACTTAACTTACTAGCCCATAATAATCACAGAAAAAAAAAATATTATAACGGCCCATACAGGGCTTAAATCCTGGGTTCGCTTTTCATTTGTGTGTCCAAAGTTATAATTTCTGTCACAAAGAAGGGGACCTCCTATCTAATGCCGAATCCCAACAGCAAATTTAAGAAGCATTCTCATGACAGTGTTACTCTTGGATGTTTGTCAGACTTTCGCAAAAGGTGCAGCGACATAATGGGACAAGCCACAGGAATAGATGATGATGACTGTTATAAAAAGCAGAATCAGCGAATCGGATGAAGATGTGTTATGAGCGACTGACCTAGGCATATTGTCGTTACGTTTCGAAGACATCAGCAAACATGAAAAACTGCATCAAGTTCAAATTTGCTAATAAAAGTTTTTTTTTAGAGGTATAAAACTTCCGATTGGGGTAACTGTCAATCCAGCTGCCATACTAATGAAGTGTGTTTGACTTTTTTTCAGTATACTTTGGCCAAATAACTTAGAAAGACTAAGACCAGAACAAATTTATTTATTTCCAAAATTCGCGCTCTGTTTGCCTTTGTCAAGCTTACGGTGCACAAAATCGTACACATGAGCAGCTTATACGCAATCAATCCATAATTCATAACCACTTTTACTCTATTTGGTAATATTCATCCAAACCGAACCCGAATCGTGGATACAGAAAAATATATCGCCGCTGTAGATGCGAGTGTGACAGAGGACCGGAATTTATCGATCCGACGCCAGCCGTTCTCAGCAACTCGGTCTATGCCCGTCCAATACTTGGAAAATGTTGATGAAAGATCTTGGCCTAGATCCATATAAAATGCAACGTGTGTTCGATGAATGGGCTGAGAATCAACTGGAAGTTGAATCAGATTTATCGTCAAATCATCTTCAGCCATGAGGCTCATTTCTGGGTTGACGAGCAAAATTGTCATTTTAGGTGTAAGCACAATCATCGTAAGGCTCTGGGACTTCATTACATCCCGAAAAACCATTGTTTGATGCGATTTACATGCCGAAGGCGTCATCGGCTCATTTGTCTTTAAATCCGAAGCCGGTGTCAATATCACAGTGAATGGCCAACGCTACTGGCAATCGTTGGACATTTTTTTATTCCTCATGTCATTGGAAATCATTTGGAGGAGAAATGGTTCCAAGAAAAAGATGCAACATGTCATACAGAGAGTGCAGCCATAACTTTGTTGAGCCAAATGTTTGCTGACCGAATCATCTCAAGAAATGGACCTGTGAATTGGACACCCCCGTTCGTGCGAAACCTTTGGACTATATTTTGTAGAAGTACGTCAAATCTCAAGTCTATACTGATAAACCAGCAACGATTGATCACTTAGAATTCAACGTTTGACACACTACTGAGGGGTAGGGGTACGTCAAATCTCAAGTCTATACTGATAAACCAACAACGATTGATCACTTAGAATTCAACGTTTGACACACTATTGACGAAATAAGACCGGGAGTACTTGAAACAGTGGTGCAAATTTGGATCTACAGGATGGCGTTCATAAGGCGCAGTCGAGGTTGCAATATGGCAGAAGCTAATAGGGTTAAAGTATTGGTCATTCAATTGAATTTGTTATTTGCGGTATCCTGACCAACAAATAGTCAATCGATTTGACCACATCAGACCAGCTAACTTCGCATCATACCATTTGTTTCATATGAATGCAAAGCAACAACAACTGCGAAATGGCGCCAGCAAGTTGAATTTCAGACGAATGCAATCGCAAGAACTCAGAATTTTGCTGAGCATGTATCCCTGAATGTCTCGACTAGTGGCTATAAGAACCGCTGTAACTGACATGCAAAGTTTATTCCATACTCCAACCAAAAACCCCTCAAATAAAAAAAAAAATAGCGATGGATACTAGCAGTCGAAATATAGGCTTAAAAGACAACATAAAGCCTGCTGAAATTATTGGAACCTCTACCAAATCCGAACCCAATTATAGACACATGAGCCTCCTCAACATTGCCTAAGAGATCCTGTATGCATTAAAATGTAAACGCCTGCTTCCTTTCACCAACAACTGATCAGATTTTAATACTTCGGCAGATCCTGCTCAAATTTTCAGGATGACAATGGAGAAATTTTGCTGCTCCATCAAGATCGACATCGAAATCACCGTATCCTTCGATATAAAATATGATTAGGTCGACCCATTGTTCTGTAAATTCTTCAAGATTGTTCTAAAGAGATCGGTACAGCTGTATGTTAGATTGAGCCACTGGAATTGGCTTGGATGTTTTTCACAATACTCCTGGAAATCTTAATATTTTATAGGTTAAGACCAAACTTATGCTGTCAACATGAAGGGAAACATAACATCATAGAATCCTATCCCACCATGGCTATTAATCCTCTTCAGAGGCAGAACAACTCTCACCAATCGCGGGGTCTTCTAGCATTTTGGACATATTGCCTTTACTTAAACTGCAATGGAGTTCCGTAAAAGAATTTTGTTCTCTGATGTCTCATCATGGACTATATACAAAATCACTTTCCCGATCGTTGTAGCGTTTGCCAAGCGGCAAACAAGTTCCTTGGATCCATCTCTTTTAAATAGAAATCGAGGATCTCTTAATGAGATGGTACAGCACTTTACCATTCAACTCTTCTGGGTATGTACCGGGCCATTTAGATATACCAGGTTACTGCAAGGCGGATCGGCTTGCATGGCCAAGGTATGTCCTTCGCTAGATTTAAACCACAGATCTAATTAAATGTGATCAAGAAAGCAAACCGCAGATGGATAGACATGTCAAATATCCAGGAAACTCTGGCCAAACTATAACGAGAAGAGTTCGGTCTGCTTGACTATGCTGATAGACCAAACATCAGCAAAATAATCGGTTTTTCTCAATTTGTTCCTAACAACATGCCACACAGTGACTCGTGCATCATGCAGCTCCGTCTCATGGAGTGCCAACAAGTTAAAGTCAGTTGGAGTTACTAGCCTTATAATGGTCCAACGGCTCGGAGGAGTACCGCCAATGGTCCTACTCAAATCTCTTACCACAGCAATAATGAACTTCAAAGCACCATAGCGCTGCTATACTCGAACCCTCGTGTGATTGTCCCAATAGTTAATTTTGATAATTTAGATTTAAAAATGGAATCCACTGGTTTTCAGACTAAAGCGTCACTTAATTGGTCATTCAGTTCGCTGAATATGACGTGAAATCTTTGCATACGAAACGAGTGCCCGAACAAACTTCAAGGACTCTATTAATATAGTGGCAAGTAGAGTGAGATTGGTGACGGACCCAGTGGCGCGATGAGCTGCTGTCCAAAAGGTCTGGGTTTGATCCCAAGTCATAGCAACATCTAAATGATTCTTCAGTGGACCTCCTCTCGTGATGATCTGATCGTGATGAATAACCCGAGTAGTATCAATTGTCAAGAAAAGCTTATCTCAACTTAGCTGTTCGGAGTCGGCATAAAACAGGAAGTCCCGCCATCGTACAAACGCACACATAAATGGTTGTGAGAAAGCTAGGCCATGTGTACTAACGAGCCTGTTGCGCCAAAAATGATAACCTCAGCAGTCCGACTATGGAACATTGAATTCAGTTCTAAAGGTTGTCCCAAAATAAATCATCCTATCGACAGATGCTTTATCTTTTGCTAATCACAGAAGCTAGCAGTTTTGTTTTGATATTTTTGAAATATACAGATGCAGAATACAAATCGACATGACATTGAATCGTTACTTCCCAAATTCACAAAGTACGCGTAAGCATTTCATTTATGCCTGCCTACACTTAATTGGAATGAAAGTCATCTTTGAGGAGACAGGTAGATCTTATGTGAGCCAACATTGGGAGGAAAGATTGCACCGAAAATCCTCCGAGAATCAATTTCAAACTGAATTGTCGGTGCGGGCATGGTCGTTTTACTTCAAAACCTTTTCAGTTGACAAAAATTTTCATTTGAAAGTTGCATTCGCCGATTGCTGAACTTAATATCGTTACCAGGGGCACAAAAATATGAGGGGAGGGTTCCAGGTCAGCTCTAAAAATTGGCTCTCACTTTCTGTTTAAAGCTTTGGCGTTCATGGGAATGACTGTAGTTGGAATGAGCGTGTAGACGGTCAAACAAAATACAAATTTTTGACGCAACAGTTTCGTAACAGGTAGTACCCTGGACATAGCTTTTTGTCACAACACCATTAATGTGCGCTTGTGTACTTCTTGCACGATTGCTGTACCTCATGTTTTATGCCGACTCCGTTAGGATAAAAGTTTCTTGACAATCAATACTACTCGAATGATCATCACGAGAGGATACAAACAAAGAAAATGTTGTGATGCTAGAGCAAGTCACTACGCATTGCATGGCCTCGCGGCTTTATTTTTTGCACAAGGCTTTATTTTTTGTAAGATCGTAACACAAGATCTTTGCACAAAATCTTCCATAAATTGATGGAAAAGCTTCAAGCAGTTTCAGAAATTCATTGAAGCGCTGCAGAAGCAAAGCAATATCAAAGGCAGCCCTACTCACTGCACTGCAAGTTTTAAGTGCAAAAAAGACGCATCTATAGACAAAGGGTTTATCGCTAAGCTAAACGTCTACAAAGAGGTAGAAAACATAAGCGAAGAATACGCTATTAAAGGATTCCCCTTACTTTTCAAAGTATGTGCGAGTAACTGGTGGCAAGGAGTTCAAGAGGAGATCGAAACTTGGTCTGCTGCCTACTGTAAGGCTCATATGCTCCCGCCAAACCATTTGATGTTTGCGCGCAGCTTTTTGTTCCCGCAAATTGATGAATTGAGACTGAATTACATGTTGTTCCAACAGGACGCAGCAACTGCTTACCGAAGTTACCGAAGTTGTAACATTTTGAAGGTTGCGTTTCAGGTCGTCAAATAACTCGCTTAAGCGATTGAAATATCCCAAAACTGACCGTTCCAAACATTTTTTTTTGTGTTTTCCTGGAAGTCTCAGAACTATGAGAGCAAGCTACAGACTCTTGAAGTTGTAAAAGAGAAAATCCAACAAAAATGTGGGAATATTCTCGCCAAAACTATTTAAAATGCGGCAAGGAGCAAATAGTTACCCCATTTTCGTGTTTTTGTTGATTTGCGGCTATGCGCTTACTTGTTCTATCATCACAACATTTTGCTTTCAAAAAAGCTCATAGGTCCAGTTTTACATTTAAAAACTCAGGTGGCCATGGCTCAGAGGAATGCGTAGTTGACTGCTAAGCCAAGCGCTGCGGGTTCAAGCCCCAGCTTGGGCAGCATTTGTTTTCAACGAAAATTGCCAGCTTATCTGAGGCCACCTGTGCGATAACATGAGACAATATAAATCTATGTCTCCTCCTCTGTGCCACGTATGTTTATGTTATATGTCTTTCCTTCTATGTATCTATCCGTCTCTCTCTGTTGTATAAATGTCTTGATCTGTCCCAGCCGATGGCATCAGTCGCCAGTGCTGTTATGTGTCTGTAGTTCGTTGCATTCATGTGCGAAGTACTGTGATGTCAATTTCAACATTTAAAAACATTAATCAAGGGTGGTTAAATTTTAAGGGCCGATGTTGATTTTAAATAAAACAAAAATTATTTATGAAATTACTGTCATTTCTTTTTATTATGATTATATTGGTATGGTTCAATTATGTGTGGAACAAAATATAGGCCAAATGTGCGCCGCGACCTCGGCGGCACACCTCCATCCGATGGTCCAAATTTTCGATGACGCTTAGGCACAATTGAGGTTCTATGCCGGTAATGTGCCGAATTATCTCATCCTTTAGCTCTTGAATTGTTGCTGGCTTATCGACGTACACTTTTCTTTCAAATAACCCTAAAGAAAGAAGTCCAACGGTGTCAAATCACATGATCTTGGCGGCCAATTGACATCGCCACCGCGTAAGATAACGCGGCCATTGAATTTGTCGCGCAAAAGAGCCATTGTTTCGTTAGCTGTGTGGCAAGTGGCAACGTCCTGTTGAAACCACTTATCGTCCACATCCATATCTTCCAATTCGGGCCATAAAAAGTTCAGTATCATCTCACGATATCGAACAGCATTCACAGTAACTGCCTGACCGGCTTCATTTTGAGAAAAAATACGGCCCGATGATGCCGCCAACCCATAAACCGCACCAAACAGTCACTCTTTGTGGGTGCATTGGTTTTTCGACAATCCCTCTTGGATTATCATTCGCCTAAATGCGACAATTCTACTTATTGACGAATCTACTGAGGTGAAAATGTGCCTCATCACTGAAGATGATTTTCTTCGAAAATTGATCATCCACTGTTGCCATTTCTTGCCACCATTCTGACCATTGACGACGCTTGAAATGGTCAAGAGACTTTATTTCTAAATTCAATTGCACCTTCTAAGCGTGTAACTGCAAGTCTTTGTGCATAATGTTAATCAACGACGAGCATAAGAGGTGCAATTGTTGGGCACGACGAAGAGTTGAGGTGGACGGCTCCTTAGCCACAATATAGCGAACAGCAGAAACATTTTCTGCAGCACGAGCTGGTGTTTTCACATCACCCGCAGACCACGTTTGCTCAAATTTTGGCACGATCTTTCCGATTGTAATCATATTTGGATGATTAAATTGACCGAAAAAATCACGAAGTGCACGACATGCATTTTTTTGACCGCCCATTTTCATAATAAGCCTGAATAACTTTAGCGCGTTGCTCGATTGTGTATCTTTCCATGGGTCAAATTGAGTTGGTAGGAAATTTAGAAATATCAAATGAAATGCAGAAAAAAACTTCAAGTTTAGGTGTGGTTCACACTCAACATCGGCCCTTAAAACCACCCGTTATTTCCTTTAGATTAATTTTAAAAATAAAGCAAGACAACATCGGATGATTGTTTTTGGGCTACTCGTCATTATCAACAAACCTCTTTCTTTGCAAATGGTATTTCGCTAGAAATATATCTGGACAGAATCCTTCAGAAGGCTCACAGCTTCTTACCATTTTCTATATCTTTTCTAGTTCATACCATCGTCTATATCCTTTCTTGCGAGACATCCTACTTCTCCATCCACACATTTGCCGCAGTATGGTACCGCAAATTCCATCCTTTTTAAAGATGTGTTTTCTCTATCAAATTACACAGTGAATGAATACACCCCAGACAGCGATCAGTTAGAAGTTGAACTTTTCTACCTCCCTAAAGCTGGCACATCGACTAGTGTGCAGCGCCGCGTCGGTCGTTTCGTTAGTTTCAACCACAACTAGTTTTTTTTTTTACTTTTTTTTTAAGTTTTTCAAATGAATTTTTCAAAGTGTCCTCTTACACATCCGTTTGAGTTTATCCACTTGCTCGCTCACACGCTGCGAGAATGCTAGTGTTTCGTTTCTTTTTTCTAGCAAGGACATTGTACCTTCTACTGGGTAAGGAGGAAAAATTGTTCCTATGGGCTGTTTTCCACCACGTTTGACTGGTGTTGGAAAATTGCCTTTCTCCACAGTAGGTAGTTTGTTTTTGCTAGAAAATTTAAAGCACAACCTTGTGCTGTCTTATAAAACTCGCCATGAGTGTGTGTGTGTGTGTGCGACTGTTAAATTTTACTTAGTAGTATGCCATGGGGAAGGGGGTTCTTAGGCAAACATTTTTTTTGCTAGTTTCACTGCACGAAAATAAATTTTCCAGCAAAGCACACAAATTACAGAATTTCGTGATACATGAGTGAAATTCACTTAATTAGCTTTTTTTTGTGTATGTATGTGTGCAGGTTTTTCGTGTAGATTTCAACATTTTTTTGGGTTGTTTTTGTTGTGAAAGTCACGTCATGCCGCATATTGTTTGTGGATTAAAAAAAAAAGGTTCTGCCCCGGTCGGAAAAGAAAATAACAAAATTGGACGTAAATATATTTTTAAGTGTAACTACGCTTTGGATCCGTCCTTTTCTGGTTCTGGTGGTCATCAGAGGACTCTGGTCTGTTAGTTTGCAACTCGAACGGAATTTGGGAAAAATTTAATTTGCTATTTTAACTTTGTGGCTTTTGAGTTGTTAGCTAAATATTAAAAGGATTCAACTTTGGATAAAGTATGGACATTTTGTCAAAGGAGTTGGGCAAACTAGCTAAGTGTTGGATTTTATTTTAGAAAATGAATGGATCCTGAGTGTCGTGGTACACTGCACACTGCACACTGCACAGGAACATTTGAGGGGGTGTGCAAGAAAGGGGATTTGCCTTGGCATTATACTTGAGCGAGCTACTTTTCAGAAACATTTTTCTGTTCACCAATAGGATATGCATTAAGCTCTGTGTGATAATTTTGTTTATTTATAGTGCTTGGAGGTACAACGATGGCTGTATAGGATTGTGTACATACAACGACTTAACTGTTACTGGGTTTTATAGATAAAACTCGACGAGAGCAAATCCTGGTGACTTTTATTTTTGTTAAGTACATGTAGTTAGGAGTTAAAGTATTACCATTGAGCTGACTTTCTAAGTGATAGTTGGATGTGGCTTTTGAAACATTTTTTTTTTCCAAGTAGGTCAAATCGAAAAGTTTTCGCTTGAAATATTTATATTTCAAAAGTTGAGAATGTAAAAGCAGATACTTATGTTGTATTTAATAACATTATTGTAACGGGTGTGCCATCTAGTGGTTTATTTTTAAATCATAGGTTAGTTTGACACTGACAGCTGTTTCTCGCTCGAAATATTGACAGAAAGTAAGTATCATACAACTGCGGAACGAAATGAGTCGCATTACGCTCGAACAACGTTGGGAAATATTGAAAACTTAATTCCAAAGGGAGTGCTGTGGGATTCAATCAGTGCCTTATTTGAAAAGAAGTCTTGGCCAAAATGAAGAACCCACCGCACCTGCTGTACGAAAGTTTGTGCAAAAAGTTGGTTGGACTGGTATGCTAGTGGACAACACTCATGGTTTCCGTCGTCGTACGGTGCGCACACACGAGAACGTGGCTGCTGTGTGAGACTCAATTCAGGAACATCATCGATCTCAACAGCTTAACATTTCACGCAATAGCCCAAGGAGAAATCTGAATAAATACATCGGATTATTCCCTTACAAGGTCCAATTTAAGGCACTCGACCATCCGCCTCGTTATTGTTTCGCAGTTTGGGCCATAGAGCCCAATTAGGCGAATTGGACAACGATTTTGGGCGAAAAATCATCTTTTCTTATTCGCATTTGCATCTAGAAGGATACGTTAACAAATAAAATTGCCTCATCTGGGGCTCGGAAACTCGCACGTTATTGTCGAGAAGCCATTGCACAAGAAGAGTGACAGCTTGGCGCGGATCGTGGAATGATGGCATCATTCGAACATTTTTTCCCTAAAATGAGGCTGAGAACAGTGATTCGCTTAATGGTGGGCGTTACATAGTCATGTCAACCAACGTTTCTTGTACTGAAATTGAAGACATGAATTTGGACTACCACTGGTCCATGCAGAATTGCGGCCGCCTCGTAGCTGCGATTAGACCCCTTTGGATATTTTTTATAGGGAAACTTAAAGGACCGATCTTATGCCAACAATCCGGAAACATTGGACATTGGACATCACAGTACTTCGCACATTAATGCAACGAACTACAGACACGTAACAGCACTGGCGACTGAGGCCATCGGCTGGGACAGATCAAGACATTAATACAACATAGAGAGACAGATAGATACACAGAAGGAAAGACATATAACATACACCTACGTGGCACAGAGGAGGAGACATAGATTTATATTGTCTCATATTATCGCACAGGTGGCCTCAGATAAGCTGGCAATTTTCGTAGAAAACAAATGCTGCCTAAGCTGGGGCTTGAACCCGCAGCGTTTGGCTTAGCAGTCAACTACGCATTCCTCTGAGCCATGGCCACCTGCAATCCGGAAACAATTCAAGCACCTAAGGCCAATATCATCCAAGCAATCATTGAGCTATATAACATAAAAGCATTGAGAAGGTCTTCATTTTCATATTTTTCCAACATTTGTGGCCGTATATCGGCAATAACGCGGCGAATAGTGTTTTTCAAGTGGCCAATCGTTTCGGGTTTATCGGAGTAGACTACCGAGCTCACATATCCACACAGAAAATAGTCAAGCGGCGTTAAATCGCACGATCTTATGAAATGCTTATGGGAAAGAATTTCGTTGTCAAATGTGGCAACGTAACTTCGAGTAAAGCCTTTGAAATTAAAAACGGTTTACAACGGGGGGCGGTGAACTCCCCGATATTGTTTAACATTTATACAAGTGATCTTGTAGGTTCTGTCAGACACGCTACAGCGTACGCAGATGATCTAGTGGCGTACAGATCCGGTCCGAAAATCGGAGTCATCAACATACCTTTGCAACGTGACTTCGATCACATAAAGGGATATTGCGATGATTGGAGATTGAAGATCAATTTCCAAAAAAACCGAAACGATTCTGTACAGGACTCCATTGCATAGGGCTTCTAGGGATACCAGAAAAAACTGGAAAAAATTGTGTATCATTGGACAGCACGGATAGCCGTTGGAGTTGAGAAGTGAAGTGAAATACCTTGGCATCTGGCTTGACAAGTTTCTGTACTTAAAAAAAAAAGTAGATGCTTGTCTGGCTAGGGCTAGGGAGGCTAATGCTCTGACAAGGAGATTGTTTCAAAGCAGTCAACTTGATTCAAGGGTGAAAGTCATTTGCTACATGGTCCTCATAAGGCCGATCATCGCTTACGGTTGTCCCGTGTGGTTCAATGTGGCACCAGCCTACATAGAAAAGTTACGTCTGCTTGAGAGGCGGTTTTTCCGATCCTGCTTAGAATTGTACCGAACGCCGGACTCCGAGTACATAAAATATGATCGCAACGAGGGCGACGGCTAGCGATAACAGCCTAATCTTTGGGGCTTATTACCCCAATGAACATGCAGAGCATGCTTATGTCGGGCTTTATTCCACCAGAGGCATTTATTTACATCGATTCGTTAGGGATAGTACAAGACAGGAACGGTTTCCCGGTTTTATACCACCGCTATCATGACGCGCGGGACAAACGGCTAATCCGCCGCGACGGGTACGTCGACAATGCTCCGATGCTCCTCCGCTTTAGCACGACGGTATCGGATCGCGATAGGATCGATGCTAAAAAGCAGAGCACTGAATTCTGGTGGCTATATGAGGAAGATGATTCTGCACTTCCTCAGGACTTTGCGGACTTGTAGTCCAACTCAATAGATAAGATTTTAAAATTAGGAACAAGGTCTGGGGCGGGGTTTGTGCACCATATTGGCGTACAATATGGTTAAACGCATGCTGCCGTGGGACCGAAAGATGCAATCAGGATGGCGACCCCTCGGGGCATATGCAACGAGGGCTCGCCACCCCGATAATAATTAAGTTAGGTTTAAGTAGTTAGGTAGTTTTCAATCATATCACGATATCGCTCCCCATTCACAGTAACCGTTACGCCGTTTTCATTTTCAAAGAAGTAAGGACCAATGATTTCTCCTGAACAAATTAGACACCAGACTGTAACTTTTAATGGATGCAAAGGTGTCTGACGACTAATTTGAGGGTTTTCCATTGCCCAGAACCGATTATTTTATTTATTCACACATTCATTCAAATGAAAATGTGCCTCGTCACTCAATATTATTTCTTCATGAAAATCGGGGTTGTCACGGGCTAGCTGTAACATCCAATTGGCATACGTACGGCGGCGTTAATGGTCTTAACGGAAGAAGCTCTTGTGTCAACTGATTCTTAATTGGAAGCAAATGCAAAAGTTTTTCTTTGAAGATCAAGCTCCTGAGCACGGCGTCGAATTGAGGTTGATGGATTGTTTTGAACACTTTCTTGAGCAGCAGTAATGTTTTCAGCCTATCTTGCTGTACTTACAGACTCCCTTTCTTCGAAATCATTCACTACACGATCATTCACTACACGATGTTTCACATAACTTTCTTATCGTCACAGTAATCGACAATTGATTTTGATAAAATATTTTAACGATTAAAACACGTTGGTTTATCAAATACGTTTCCATAATAAATTTGCCACGTGTCTACTTCACGACTGCCAAATATGAACTGTCAACACCAATGTTTACCAAAATGGCTGCAAAACAAAGTAGTATACCTTCCCGGCGGACATCCTGTGTGTACGAAAATGGTCTTCGAGCTGAGGCAGAATGTCATCAGTTGATACAGCTGAGCTCAGTTATTTATTTTGAACTTGAGCGTGTCCTCCTGAGATCATTTTCCAGCAGTTTAGCTGGCTGATTCTTAGAGCAACTTTTGCTTCATATGTTTGAATATAAAAGTCTAGGGGCAGCAGGTTGAAGATGGTTTCGATTACCGCTGTTTGTGCGGTTGTCGTTGCACTAGTAGTACTAACTTACATAAGTGGCGCTACATTCCAGAATGAACCAACATGCCTCTCCAATTAGCCGGGTCCTTAGCTAAGTGCCTCCAGTTGCGCCCTCCATGTTGGTTGAGGTCGGTTTCTACTTGTGCGCGCCACTTAACGCGAGGTCTTCCTCTACTGCGTCCGACACGTCTGGCTGGGAATCGAAGACTCTGCGAGCCGGAGTATAGGCGTCCATTCGTTCTACATGTTTTAGCCATCTCGAGAAGTTCGTGGTTGAATCTTCTTTTCCATAGCCCCCCAACGCAACGCAAACGGGACCGAAGATTTTTCGTAGAATTTTCCTCTCAAATCTTCATCCGCTTTTGAGACGGTTGATGTTTCAGCGCCGAAGAGCAGGACTGGAATGATCAGGGTCTTGTATAGCATCACCTTACTAGTTCGAGTAGGGGCTTTAGGGGCGTTTGGCAAGAGTAATTCTTCTTCAGAGTTAATAGCGGAACCGAGATAGACAAATACCTCAAAGTTATATCTGTCAATGGTGACGTTCTGTCCAATTTGTCGATGTTGTGTGTCCTTCCGTGTTGACAGCATATACCTTGTCTTGCTCTCATTTACTGCTAAACCCATTTTCGCTGCTTGCTTTGGAAAATTGTGCGTCTGGTGTTGGCTTGTGAGTTTTGCACAATCCTCTCAAGAATCAAATTGAAGAAGTCATATGCCAGTGCATCGCTTTGCCTAAATCCTTTTTTGATATCGAATATTTCATTGAGGTCGTTTCCGACCCTAATGGAGCAGCGAGAATTCTCCATCGTTATCATACACAAACGGACGAGTGTGGGCGGAGCCAAAACTAGACGTGGCTCTGTATAGTTGGTCTCTATAAATGCTGTCGTAAGCTATCGTATGAAATTGATGAATAGGTGGTGGGTATCGATTTGGATTTCTTGGGTTTTTTCTAGGATCTGCCGAAGTGTGAAGATTTGATCGGTTGTGGACTTTCCTGGCCCAAAACCACATTGATAAGGACCGATCAGGTTGTTGGTGAACGGTTTCAGGGGTTCACATATGTATTACGGCAGATAGGATCTTGTAGGCGATGTTGAGGATACTTATCCCTCTGTAGTTGGTGCAGTTTAACGGGTGTCCGTTTTAGTGGATCGGGCTAATGCCATTCTTCAGGCATACTTTCTTCCGAATATGAGTTGGTGGGTGTTATGAGTTGCTTATGAGTTGGTGGATGTTACTTACCAAGTCATCTTCGCCGGTTTTATAAAGCTCGGCGGGAAGGCCGTCATTTCCGGCAGCTTTATTAAGCTTGAGTTTAGATATTGCTATCCTCACTTCACTCAGGTCGAGTGTTTGGCCGTTTTGGGTGTCGTTGCCAATATTGAATGCTTCTTTGTACTAGCAGTGCCCAATTTAAAGTTGCACGAATTTGAAGGTCAATTGAAGCCTGTTCTCCTTATTTAACTAAAGTACAATATTTTACTTTTCTGGAGTTCTGGAGTTCTGGACTATTGGGAATCCTCTAAAATGTCTCTAATAGTGGTGGTGCTCGATAATTTCGCCTCAGTGGCGCTAGCTTCGCAGGGTCTTCACCATAGTACACGATTCCCCAATTGTATTCATGTTGTCACCTTAAGCTGTCGAAGGTTATATTAAAGTTCACTTTCAGGTTAAAGTCAGCAATTCATTTTGTAAAAAAAAAAAACAAAAAAAAAAAACTTCCTTGTAAACCTTTTTCAAACACAGACCCTTACCATAACGTGAAACAACAAACGCTTCGCGAAAAATATTTCACAGCGCATTTGAAGAATCTACATCGCCCAATAACCCCCAGGATTACAGAACTGAAAGTGAATTCCTAAACAAACAACAAAAACAAAACAAAAAAAACTCACATTCACTCGACTTTTAAACCCACACCTACATTAAAGCATTCTTTGTGTCCTGTATCAGGTTAAAGGAATTCGCTTAATTTTGACTCTTTGTGGATCGCAATTCAGAGTCGGAAACTCGGAATGTTTGCGTGTGCCTCTGACACGAAGTGAATGAGAACTCCCACTTCGGATGATTTATGATGAGGAGGACGCAACCTCATTTAATATCGACTAACACACAATCTGTGTCCCAGTCTGGAATAAAAAAAAAAAAAGGAGTAGATTCTACCTGATTGATTGATGTGGGTCATTGTCTGTCACACATCCGCCATTTGTGTGTGAGTTTTCTCCATAGAAATATGGACGGAATATGTCAGGAATTAGTTTTTGTATTCTCGATGCTTCTCTCTTTATATCCATCAGGATGCCAATTCCTTGCAATTTTTCAATTAATTTTCGTAGCTTGAGGGTCCGTAATTTCTCCGCTCGTGCTTTAGAGGTAGTGTCCTTTTTTTTAATTCATCCTTTTTAGCCGCAAGGGAGTTCCTGATCCATTTATCGACATCCGATTTCAGTCACATGTCCGTCGTGCTGCTTCTGGTGGATTGGATATGGATATGCGCTGCATAAATGTAAAAAAAAAATCCTCACGGACGGGACGTTTTGGTTGAACAGTCGGACGTGGTGCTGTTAACTTATGAGTATGTGCATGCGTTTCTGTACATGTATATTCGTATGACAACGACAACGGATGGCATTTGCAGTGACTGATTTCGCTGCAGAGAGCAGTATTTCCGGCCCGAAAAATCTATCCAAGCGAAACGTTTAAAGCTGTTTGGTCAATGCAAATGTTTGTGTGTGTGTGTGTGAGAGATTCTTCTTTTTTTTTGTCATTCGGAAGGACGATTTTATTTTGCTGGTCAAAGGCACTAATTGACCATGCGATGAAGCATTTTGTGAATTACTGGTCAACGTTTTAGTTACAACCGCATGATTAAGCGAATTGATGTTCGATTAATGTGCGGACCGGGTTGTAGTCGGTATCTGTTGCTGATGTCCTTTGTGCGTGTTTTCAATGTAAAATGGGATATGTTCACTGAATGGGCGTGATTGGAAATCTGTCAGGAAAAGGGATTTGTTTTGGAATTGATTTCTGTTGGTGAAGGTCAGTCGAGAGAGTGCACTGCATGGTTATTTGTAAGCAATCCTTTTAATTACTTTTTGTGCGGGCTCTAGTCTTGCATAGGAACAAGTTTAAACTGAGGGCTGTTGCAAAAAAAATTATTAAGATTTTCCAATATAACTGCAGAAACTATAAATAAAAAGTGTTATCAATGTTTTATCGCTGAGTTCGTTATTGAGAAGAATTCAGATTTAGACAAACCTGATGAACTCGGCAAAAACCAAATGGGCTATGAATGCAAGTTAGTAATCCCAGTCCCAATTTACAGCGTTGAATCCTGGACCGTATCAGAAGCGGATTAAGAAATTACAAAGTGAACCCTACATCAAGTGCCAGATGACATAGCTGTATCAAATTTGAAGGGACTACGAATTCAGTTTATAAAGGGTTTTTCATTTTTTTTAAATAAAACAAGAACGGTTCTGGATATCAATGGAATTCTTATTTCCTGCGAATGTACGTTTAATGCCATTATGTATGGAACTCGATTTCTTTTGCATGGCAACCACGGGCACGCTTGCAGAAGTCCAGACGCTGAACCTAATTTTCGACGGTTTTCAAGCATAAATCGGCCGATACTGCTGCAATTTCACTTTCGATATTCGTACGAAGTTCATCAATCATCGGCTTATTAGCATAGACCATAGACTTGACGTAGCCCCACAGGAAATAGTCAAACGGCGTCAAATCGCACGACCAAGGCGGTCAAGCTACTGGACCAAACTTGGTTTCCAATAAATTGATTGTGGCATTCGCTGTGTGGCTTGTGGCGCCGTCCTGTTAGAACCACATGTCCTCCAAGTCCATATCATCCAATTGGGGCCAAAAATATTCGGTTATCATTGAACGGTAGCGATTCCCATTTACAGTAACGTGCCGGTCTTGATCTTCACGGAAGAAGTACGGCCCAATGACGCCGCCGGCCCATAAACCACACCAAACCGTAATTTTTTCGGGATGCATTGATGACTCATGGAGTACGTGTGGATTGCTGCCTGACCAATACCGCATACTTGGTTTATTGACGAAGCCATTCAGCCAGAAATGAGCCTCATCGCTGAAGATGATTTTTCGATGAAAATCCGAGTAATTTTCAAGTTGTTGCTCAGCCCAATTCACGAACATACGACGCTTCTGGTGGTCAATTTAATCTTGTAAGGATGTAGGCCAAGATCTTTTCGCAAAATTCGCCACAACGACGTCACAGAGATGCCCAACGCTTGACAACTACGTGTGAGAGACACATTTGGGCTTTCTTCAACTGAAGCCTCAGCGGCAGCAATATTCTCGACACTACGGGCACTTCTTTGTCTCACTGGCACGGGAAAATTTTGTACTGTGCCTGTGGATTCAAATTTTTCCACAAGACGCTCAATTGTTGATCTGCTAGGACGATTATGACGACCATAAGTTGGACGTAGCGCCCTTAACGTTGAGGCCACTGACTCCGAATTTCTGTTGTTAATTTTAATAATTTCGACTCATTGTTGGATCGTATATCTTTCCTACATGAAATGGCAAACCTGTCTGAAGAGAAATGTCAAAAGAACGGCAAGAAATATGGCGTCGTTTGCTGTCCCTGTCGCTCAACTTTTATAGCGTCCCTGTTGAAAAAGCCGATATAACTTCAGTACGTGGATTCTATCATATGCAACCTTAACGTTAAAAAAAAAAACAGATTTCCAAGATTTGCCTAATTATGATCTGTCGGTCAAACCGTAAACTACAGCTATAGATATCCTCCCTGTCAATCGAAAACAATATAATTCGCGTTTCTCTCCTCTACTAAGCATGATCATCTGAGATAAGAATTTCATCAACGGAGGGTGCTGCGAGGCCAGTTTGTTCGACGACATTGTTGTCTTCTTATTTCCAGAGATGGCTTCATTCAGATCATCATTTTCGAAGTTTCAAGGAACTCGTTATAGGTGGTACTGCTAGCGACATGTCGATGCTTTTGGCGATGCAACTGCACACGGTGGTGATCTAAATGCTGCCGATGTGATGGTGGTGTTTTTTTTTTGTGATTTCAGCGGTTCGGTATCTTTTTGTTGTGGTGAGTGTGTGCTATTTGTCGTTGCTTTTGTTAGTGGCTATCCACTCTCCATGTCCTTTTTTATGACTATCGTTGTTGTTATTCGATTGTTCGCCATGCACGTAAATGTCGCAACTCTCGGAAGAATTTTTCGGCTCATCATCCTAAGGATTCACAGATTCAGCCTAATCCATCACTTGCTCTCGAGCATACTTGTCCATGGTGTAACCAACTGAAGTTCGGTTATTTTCACTATCTGAGAGCTTGGCCAACAGCACCGTATCTCTGGACTCTGGATCGTCATAATCATAAAGTAAATCAAATACAGAAACGTTGCCTTGCGACAACCCTGTAGAAGTTTGCCTTTTTTTTAAATGCATCTTGAACAGTCATTGTCATTTGAATCCTTGAGGAGGCCAAAAGTGATCCGCTCAAGTTCAGCATACGTAATCACAACCAAGAAGTCAGTGACCTGCTTGTTGGATTGACAAATGTCACCAAAGCCTTATTAAACTTAGGATAATATGTTTCCTCGACGATGTTGAGATTCTCACTTGTGGTTTTAGCTCTCATCCGTTAGATCACAGATTTTGTCGCATATCTCACATGCTCGCTTCTTGTACCGGTCCAAGATTTAATACGTCGAATTCTCATGGTCTAAATCTACATCCACGTTCTCGAGCCTGCATATTTCCCTCGGCAATATATATAGTCCCTTGTTGAGCCACCTGATCTGTCTGTTTCACACCTTTTCCTCAAATCCTTCATTGGATGTGGCAACTGCCGTTGCTGCCGCGGATACGTAATCGTTTGTCACTACTATCGCTTTGCTCTTCTTGTGCTCCTCCATCTCCTCCACAAAAGACCTGGTGTGATAGCACAACAACTCTTGATTATACTTAATGGTTGCAAAACTCCTAGGTAATCGAAACAGTGCTTACATGATAGTCAGACTAGATTCTTTCCATAAAGTTTTTGACATTTTTGACAACTGGATGTTGAGATGTGACATCGACATTACAGGAACGGAATTGATGAAGCCAATACTGATGGGGATTGGTTGTAACAGTATCAGAACCTTAAAGATTATTCTACTTACATGTTTATCGGGCTCAGAACCTGTGAAGAGTCTCTGCCTGAGACATTGCAGCTTTCCATTCTCTACGATCCCGGGCATGCTGCATCAAGCTCTCCAGACCAAGTGTTTTGGCAACCGCGTTGGTTTGGTCTTCCTTGTCTTCTCAAAACTACGGGTAGGGATTCGAGGATCCTCTTAGCTGGAGCATTATTGCCTTTGTTTTGAACTCTTAGATTTCATCTACATCTTGGTACAGCAAAAAGAGTTCGCGGTTGAATCTTCTCCTCCATTCGCCCTCCTCGCACACAGGACCAAAAATTCTTCGAAGTTTTTTTTCTTTCAAAGAAGCCCAGTATCAGCTCTCCCTTCTTGCTAATCGTCCAGCACTTGTAGCTATACCTTGTCTACTTCGGCTCTGCTATTAACCCTGAAAACAACATCTCGTCAGAAATTAAATGAAGAATTACTCTTGCCAACTGCTGTTTTTTTTTCGGACTAAGAAGGCAATTTAGTAGTAAAGTTCTCACTCGAACTTTTAAGGTGATCGTATAGAAGACCCTGATCATACCGGTTCTGTTCTACGGCGCTTAAGCATGGACCCTCTTAAAAGCGGATGAAGAAATCCTTTGTCGATTTGAGAGGAAAATTCTTCGAAAAATCTTCGGTCCCATTTGCGTTGACGGGCTATGGAGACGAAGATTCAACCAAAAACTATACGAGCTGTACAGCGACATGCCCTTAGTCAAAAAACTCAGCATTAGACGTCTAAGATGGCTAGGGCATGTAGAACGATGGGACACCAATACTATGGTAACTCTTCGTCGGATCTCCGCTAGGGTGTGATTCGTGAAGAAGCTATTGATGATGTCAATATCGTCCGCATAGCCCAGAAGCTGGATTGACTTGTTGAAGATAGTGCCTTCCGTGTTGACACCTACCCTGTGCACTATCTGCTCCAGTACGATATTGAAGAAGTCGCATGATCGCGCGTCTCCTTGCTTTAATCCGGTGCAAGTTTGGAATAGTTCGGAGAAGCTACTTCCAAACCACACCTTCAAAATTATCAAAATTTTCCATCACCTGGCTTGTGTTTTCGCCTTTATACAAAAAAAAAACAACAGAATATGGCCTATATTCTCATGGATGGTGTCCATTTTTGACGAGCGCTCAAACAAAACTGAGTTGACAAATATGGTACGTCGACAATGCTCCGGAGCTCCTCCGTTTTAGCACGGCGGTATAGGATCGCGAAAGGATCGATGCTGCAAAACAGCGCACTGAATTCTGGTGGCTATATGAGGAAGGTGATTCTCACATCCTCAGGACTTTGCGGACTTTTAGTCCAACTCCATAGATAAGATTTTAAAATTTGGAACAAGGTCTGGGGCGAGGCTTGTGCACCATATTGGCGTACAACATGGTTGAACGCAGGCTACCGTGGGACCGAAAGACGCAATCAGAATGGCAACCCCTCGGGGCATGTGCAACTAGGGCTCGCCACCCCGATTATTATTAAGTTAGGTTTAAGTAGGTAAGTAGTCTTAAGTTAGGTTTAAGTAGTTAAGTAGTCTTAAGTTAGGTTTAAGTAGTTTAAGTAGTCTTAAGTTATTTATAATCTACAATAAGCTTTTTTATAAAACAAAAAAAGGCACTATACAAAGTTTTCTATTTTTCGTTTGTAAATTAAAATTAAATATAAAACCAAAAAACCGACAAATTTAAGCCTAAAGGCAAAATAAAACAGCTAAATATAAGCTTACAGCGCCCACTAAGGGCCGATAAGTTAGATTAAGTAAACCAGTTATTGATAATTTAGATTTAAGCATTTTTTTCTAGTAGTAAGTTAATATTTTAAGTAAATAAAAAACGAATCTAAAAGTTAAAGTTAAAAAGTGCGATGAACTGCCGCGCTGAAGGTCTGGGTTCGATTCCCAGCCGTAGAAACAACTAAATGTTTTTCTTTTCACTTTCCGTCCTCTCCTGATGATCTGGCAAATCATCCGAGTAGAGTCACTATTTTTCCTAAGTTCTCTGACAGTCCGGACGTAGATACAATCCTTATTGCAAAAGTTTTTGTTTACCATTGTCGTCAATCTGATGTGATTATAGCCGAATCATATATTTTTTTTATATGAAACAAAACCTAATAAGTCATATAATCTCTCAAACATATAAAAGTCCATTTCGTCATTCGCAATCCTTTTTCCACTGCACAATGCACAGAGAATCCCCGTCCTTAAAATAACAACATCAAAGGAATATCCATGAAACAAAATGTTCAAAGCCATATACAAAGGAAAGTTTATCTTCATTTCAATGCTGCGATTAAAAAAAAATCCATTCACACAATCTTTTGAAAAAATAAACTTACTCGCACTCTTTTCGCATCCATGAGCTTCACACTGTTTCCTTGTTTTCAATGCAAACGTGTGCACTGGGTGAGGATGGGCATGGTCTATCTACAACCACCCTAGAGCATCGCCTCTTTCAATTAAGTGAGTTTTGCTTTTGTTTCATCATCACACGCTTGCCACATTGTTCTAGCTTAAGAAGCCCAGCTAAAAATTCAAATCCAATTCATTCAAAGTCAGAACAAACAACGGGTCCTATTGTTCATTTCTATTCACCATTTTTTTTTTGTAAACCCACTTATTCTGTGGATAGCTTCGCTATGGAAACTTAAAAAAAAAACTACTAAGAGAATAAAACTTATACAACTAAGCATTACGCAACCAATTGTAAAAAATAAAAAAGCTGATGAAATGCACCATTGCTTCAACACACGTAGGAGATAAATTAACGAATTTAGGTTTTCGTGGTTGTGTGCTCAGATGGATTATGTAAGAAAAAAATCGTTTCCAGGATATTTGAATGGAAACAGATCTACTACAATTTAACAAAATTTAATATTGTACCCAAACAATCCTAGTGTCGTTCTCTTCTCAGTCACTTTTCCACTTGGTTTCTCCAAATTGAAAAATTTAAGATGTGGCAACACTTCCGAAAAAAAAACATTATGGGTGTTCCTGTACAATATTATTTTTACTGATATGTATATATTGGATATGTAATTATTTGAATAGAAACAGACAAACAAAATATATATACAGGATGCGCCATCTTTTATGTCAATATACAAGGTGGCGCAAAAGTAATCCTCCTATCAGAAAATGCTATAAATTGTGCGATTGGCCCCTAATGTCAGTTCTGTTTTGACATTTGTGTAGTAAACACAAGCGAAATACACCTGCCTAAACAATGTTACGCTACACTGCTGCAGAACGCGGAATATTGGTGACTATTTATTTGAGCAATAATCGGTCGGTGACTTTGGCACAACGTGAATTTCGTCGCAGATTTCCTAGCCGTCCAACGCCGACTGGTGAAACACTGCGACGTTTAGCCGCTCGCCTCGAAGAGACTGGCACAACACTAGATGCTGCCAGGCGTGGCAGACCCCGGAGTAGCCGTTCTGCAGACAATATTGCAGCTGTAGCCGAAGATGTCATGGAAACGCCGTCGACATCGACCAGACGACGTGCCACGCAAATGGGTATCAGTCGACGATCTTTACAGCGAATTTTGGTACTAGATTTGAAGATGTTTCCGTAAAAAGTCCAGACGGTGCATCAGCTGTTAGCTGCTGACCGCCAATCGCGTCTAACATACGCTCAAGCCATCCTTAATCACCACCAAGAGGAAGATGATTTTTCATCAAAAATAATCATGAATGATGAGGCCCATTTCCATCTTAGCGGGTACGTAAATAAACAAAATTTACGCTTCTGGGGCACTGAAAATCCGCGTGTAACCCACGAAGAGCCATTACACCCGCTCAAAGTCACTGTATGGTGTACTGTTTTCGCTGGAGGAGTCATCGGACCTTTTTTCTTCGAAGACGTCGCGGGTCAAACGGTTACTGTGAATGGTGAGCGCTACAGAGCAATGATCAACGAGTTCTTTTTGCCGCAACTTGATGAATTGGAATTGGAAAACATGTGGTTCCAACATGGCGGTGCAACGGCACACACTGCACGTGACACAACCGATATGCTGAAGGATGCATTTCCCGGGCGCCTAATCTCCCGTTTGGGCGATTTGCACAGGCCAGCAAGATCGCCTGATTTGACAGCTCCAGACTTCTTTTTGTGGGGCTTTTTGAAGTCGCGGGTTTATGTCAACAAGCCTCAGACTCTTGCAGCTCTTAAAGACAATATCCGTCAAGAATGTGAGGACCTATCGCCGGAAGTTTTGGCCAAAGTGATGGAAAATGCCATAAAAAGGGCTCAAATGACAATCAACTGTGGCGGCGGCCATTTACATGACATCATTTTCTCGACTTGATGTAAAAAAATTAAAAGACCAAATAAAAATAATCCACAAGAAGAATCAAAGTTTTTTTTTTTTTTAAATTACAGCCAAAAAACATCGGAAGGTTATTTTTGCGCCACCTTGTATAACGGGTGGTTAAATTTTAAGGGCCGATGTTGAATGTAAACCACACCTAAGCGTCAAGTTTTTATCTGCATTTTGTTTGAGATTTCTCAATTTCAGACCAATTCATTTTGAACCACGGAAATTTGCACAATCGAGCAAAGCGTTAAAGTTATTCAGGCTTATTATGAAAATGGGCGTTTAAATCAAACGTTTTAACGTGTTTTATTTACATTCTGATTGATAAAACGATATTTAGGTAACAGGTATTGCCTTGAAAATACTTATCCAGATTAGTGGTTCTGCAACTCGATACGCATGCTCATACTTTCTTGAAGTGTTTCCACAAAACGAACGACATCATGTTCATGCAATATGTGTTGAAGATGGAATCACTTGCAATGTTTGCCTCACCTCCCAACAGACTTATCGCAACACCATACCGTTTAGGATTGTTTCGTAAATCTTGCATCTTTTTGTCTAAAGCCTCCAAAGACTTTTTGGCGCCATTATACATGCATCCGACCATTTTGCTTTGCTGCAAAACGTTGGCCATAGCATTGTTCTTGAAATGTTGCACCTTGGATTTTTATTGATTTGCAGTTGGACCACCTTCTACCAATTTAGATTGAATTCCTGATGAAGCAAGTGCAACTTGAACGCTGAATGAGCAGGTCTGACTAATCAAGTTGCCTTCTAGCAATTTAAATTGAAGTCCGGATGAAGCAGGTGCAAGTGCAACGTGCAACATTTCCAAGTACAGCGCAATGGCAAATTTTTCTTTCCGTAAAAACCTAAATTGAGTTATGACGAAGATTTAAAAAAAAAATTACGGCCGCTGTTCTCCGATTTTACATAAATCCAAAAAAGTGGGCGTAAGAGTGGTCGTGGTGAACTTTTCTTTCCATAAAAACCCAGTTGAGTTATGACGAAAATTAAAAAAAAAAATTTACAAATCGGTGCAGCTATTCTCAAGTGATGTGGTTTTATTTATAAAGAATAGAAGAAGATTCGCTTTATATGCCTTAGCGAGTGGGTCTATTTTACTGTACTGCTTCGAAAATTCTTGGTTAAATCGTAGTATGGACCGTATCGCTAACAGAACCAACGATTTCCGGAAGTTATTTTGTGTTATATTTGCATTTCGTCACCCACTTTTAAATCGGTTCATACTTTACGGCCGTAGAATTGACACACAATACCACCCACCCAAACTTAATTATTGGCAGGCATAATACCCATAGCACACCATCACACTTTCTTGGGGTGCCGTTGCACCAACGCCTTTTAAGCAATATAAGAAGCATTCCTTCTACTATCATCCTTGTCCTCCAAATAACATGCCAACACGAAACTGTCAACAAGACAAGACGACACCACGCACTTTTTGGTTAATGACATACCAGCTGCGAACTTCCAATAATAGATATCCTTTTTCGCACACCAACGTACGTGTTGCAATACAAGTATACTCAACTAAATATTTCGCTTAGATATAGCACTATCGAAGCTATTTCCCTACCCTGCAATAATACCTTATGGAAAAGCATTTGGCGGACTCTTAGGAAGCTATTAACTTCTATAAGACTTCTTTAAATACTTCTAAAAAGCCTTGTGCATATCGTGCACTTTGTGACTTCTTCGGTCAAATTAATCTTCCAGATGTGAGAACAATCGGAAAAATCGTGCAAAAATTTGAGCAAACCGGGTCTGTTGGAGATGTGAAAACCCCAGTGCATGCTCGTACAACTTGTACTGCAGAAAATATTGCTGCTGTTCGCGTTAGTGTGGCTGAAGAGCCGTCCACCTCAACTCGTCGTCGTGGCCAATAATTGCACCTCTCACACTCGTCGTTGATGAGCATTATGCATAAAGACTTGCATGGACTAAAGCCTCTTGATCATTGCAAGCGTCGTCAATGGTCAGAATGGTGGCAAGAAATGGCACAAAATCATCTTCAGTGATGAGTCACATTTTCACCTCAGTAGATTCGTTAATAAGCAGAGTTGCCGCATTGGGGAGAATGATAATCCAAGAGTGATTGTCGAAAAACAAATGCACCCACAAAGAGTGACTGTTTGGTGAGGTTTATGGGCTGGCGGCATCATCGGGCCTTTTTTTTTTTTTTTTTGCAACATAAGACCGGTCAGGTGAATTTTTTTTACTACCGTGAGATAATAACGAATTTTTTATGGCCCGAATTGGAAGATATGGATGTTAACGATAAGTGGTTTCAACAGGACAGTGCCACTTGCCACACAGCTTACGAAACAATGGCTCTTTTGCGCGACAAATTCAAAGGCCGTGTTATCTAACGTTGTGGCGATGTCAATTGGCCGCCAAGATCTTGTGACTTGACAACGTTGGACCTCTTTTTGTGGGGTTATTTGAGAGAAAAGGTTTACGTCGATAAGCAAGAAATGGCAATAATTTCCAAAATAATTTTTGTTTTATTCAAAATCAACATCGGCCCTTAATATTTAACCACCATTTACAATAATAAAAGACACAAGTTTGGCTGAGCGCAAGAAATACAAAAACTGAGGTCATATTATAAGAGATACCAGGAGAAGTGTTCATATTCAAGTCTAGTCAGTCGATACCATTCTGAATGAGGATGAGGTCGTCAACTATCCCACATATTGCAATTGAAAGTTGGAGCACAAATCAACATGCTTCGTAATATCAACCAACCAAAATTTTGCAAGACTTGCGGTTAAGAAGCTAATGGACAACTTTTTGAAAAACCTATTTAAATGGGAAATTTAAAGGTTAAGTCGTTCTTATTTCACGCATCCCGATGATACCAACAGACATGCCATTAGAAATCAAACGATTGCAGTTTCCAGTGCGATTGTCCGTGTCCCGGATTTTAATTTTACGAAGTTAACATTGCCGATGTACTATTCTTATTGGTCAATCGAGCATTTTTAGTCACGTGACATGGTCGATTCACCAATGAGAGCAGTGAATCGGCAAAGTTAACTTGGGAAATTTAAAATCTGGAACACGGTCATTGGCTTTTGCAATGACCATCAATAAAGCGCAAGGACATTCTTTGTATGCGTGTGGTTTGAAATTGGAAAATAATTGTTACCTACTCACATGGACAATTTTGTGTAGCCTGTTCACGTGTACTGCAACCTGCTGTTTCTTTTCGCACATTAAGGAAAAACCACAGATATTGTTTATTACAGAGCCTTACAAAAAAATAATTTGAAAGAAAAAAGGAAATGTTTTCTAATTTAGCAAACAAATAAAGGAAACGTCTAGCAACGCCAAAGACTACAGTGTAACGCTAGTTAAAGCACGTTTTGTCTTATGTGTATGTTAAACCAACCAACTACAAGCCGAAATATTGACGCTGATCATTGGAAATAGTCATTTAGTTGTGTGGAGTTACGTGCATATCCTTATTTTTTCCTCAGGGAGGAAGGTTATTTTTCTCAGATCCAGTATCACGATTCTTGATCTCGAGGTAGAAGCGTCAGCAGATAAATTTCTGTGTGCTAAACCTCAGACTACAACCATTCGCAGAGCGGAGCTGTCCGTTAGGTATTGCTTCGCGGAGTTAGCAAATCATTCTATACGTCTTGTGTTAGTTGCTTCTGCTGCTCTTGTAGGCTTTTCTATTCTCAAGTTACCGAACTAGTGGACTCAAATCTCTCCACCACACAGCAAATCGTCCTCTCGGTAGAATGATTATGGCAACCGTAAAGTTGGCGAATCGCACGGAATGTTGACCAAATGACTGAATAAATGACAGCCAATTTGATAGATGAAGCATCAACAATATGGCCGCTATCAACTGTCAAACTGCTATTTCCTCACTACAAGACCAAGGCGATTCTTCTGTTCATTAATTTGCATATACACTCTACTACGCTTGTCTTGCTAGCACCAAGGATAGATTACGCTCTAACAAGAAGACTGAATCAGACGGGTCTCTCTCATCCACCATTAAAACGAATAATTTCAAACAGATACTTGCAATCAAAAACCAGCCGCAGAGAGCCAGGCATCGTAGAAAGGCGAAACACAAAGAAGAATAGCGGGCAAAACTTGTACAACTCCAGGAATGATGTTCCAAAATGTTACCACAAGTTAAATGTCCAAACCGGATAGGTATATAAGCCCCAAACAGAATGCTGAAGGGATAAACAAGGAAAAATTGTAGTTATGTCACAAGATCTGAGAGTATGGAAGAAATAGCTAGTTATAGAGACCTTAAGGCTAATTACCTGGGTAATTGTAGAGGCATTTTAACTGAGGCCCAAATTGATCCCGGACTGTAGACCCACTTAAGTATGAGACTAAGTAAGTCATGTGCATCTAAACGTAAGCAAAAATATTACCATCGGAATGCCGGATAACTCCAGATGCAACTGTTTTTATATTCCCGCTCAATAAAATCGCCTGTATTCCTCTTAAAATAAAATTTTCATAGTCCTAGTTTATTTGAAAAATACAATTTCCCATGGTCGGCCTTTGGAATACCATTAATTGATGACAACCAAAGTCCATTCTCCGTTTCACGTTTAAATATACAACTCGGAGGCAATCTGATCAAACTCTTGACTTTTAATTAACCATTACACCCAGTGTCGAATTTCCAATTCTCTCAGCCATGTCGAAAATTGTATTTAACTGTCACTGGCAATAACCATTTGAGTATCTGCCAGACAATGCTGCAAAACTCATTTTAAACAATGGCCCCAAGTTGCCGACTGGATTTCCATAAAACAAAATGCACATTGCCCCAGCAAATAGCACATCCTGAGGGACACATAAAATCATCGAAAAAAGAGCACACACCCCATTGTAAGGTGTCACGAAAATGTGTCATTTATATACGAACCTTTGAGCTGAAAAATGGAAAACGTTTTCCCTCTTGTTGAATCGGTTTTTGTAATACTACCCCTCTCTCTCTCTCTCTCTCTCTCTCGCACACATCCATGAAAATAAAGCAAATCCTTAAAAAAACCGAATTAAAAATTCTTTCGACATTTATCCACACCTACTTTGGGATAAAGTATCTTCAGCGAGGATATAAAGACCCATTTATGGGAACTCTATCCAGTGTGAGAATTAAGTGTCTGCCACATGAGTTCATCAATATTTATACTTTGCCGTTTGACATTACTTTTAAATTCAATTTTAACAAAAAAAAAAAAAACTGCTGTAAGGATACTTTGTTGCTAGGCATAAATTTGTCTTTTCAATTATTTCTGTCAGACTAAACTCCTGCAACTCGATTGTGTGCATCTAGCACGTGTATCTAATATTTGCTCAGTCATGCCGCATGTGTGACCTCACATTAAACCAAACAAAAGTATCTCGTTCTGCATCGTATCCCCCAACATCCTGGCCGGATGTTGGCTTGCCACAAATTGCAAATAGCAAAATCTCTATACTCGTGTATTGTCATCGCCATAGAAGACAAACTATCGTCACATCACCAGATAATGTGGGAAACCATCACAGAATCCTCCGCTTCAAGCTGGAGGATAATGGATGGCAAGCAGCGACAAAAAAAAAACAAAAAAAAATTGAAATAAAATAAAACACCAACTGTGCGGGTAGAAAGACTACAATCCCAACAAGTACTTGTTGAGTTGCCAGGAATGCATGGTGTTGCTAAACGGAGCTTAGTTGTCACACACCGTTGTGCATACAAAGTCCCATTTTGCGAGAAAGCGGCTGGGAAAAAAAATCAAATCCCCCTTCAGTGTCCGTGTGAGGAGTCCTTAATTTTTAATTAATTCCAAATCACGAACCCACTGAGTATGAGACACAAGCAAACGATTGCACTTTTTATTACGGTATCAGCATATAGTACGCCCACTTCAACACTCTCGCTCTGTGTGTCTGTGTAGTAATTGCTAATGCAAACGATTATGCAATAATCGTCAATGAAATGTGCACATGTGTACGTAACCATCGTTGTCGACATAGTCCTGTGAGAAGAAATGAGGAGGATGTTGCGTTTTCCTGGCATCATAGGCTCGACTTTGGTGAATGCCTACTGGTATTAATGGATAACGCCTTGATGCATGCGATTTAATAATGTTGGCTCAAGTGTCGGGACAGGTGTATAGTGGCATGCAGCAGCAATGGTGGCAGGGGATGAAGTGGCTCGCTTTTGAGGGACTCTGAGAGATTAATTAATCGGAGACTTGAGAATAAATTGTGCGCCATGATTTGAGGACTTATTTGTTTATCCATCATATGAATGGAAGCAAGAGCCTGCTTGCAGAATTGGGTTTGTGGTGAGCCGACTATTCGACATTGACGACCTGTTGTCCTGATGTCGATTGGTGTTGATGGATGAGGTTGATTGTTTGTTTATAATTGACTGCAAATCAATGCTGTCGAGATAGTTTAAATGAATTTCGAAAATTTGTATGATACTGTGGGGAGTATCTGTATTAATTCTTAGAAGCACAGTTATAATGAACGATTACAATGATGAGTGAATTGTTAGATGATTTCGATTTAAAGGACCATCGCTTTGTTCGATTTGTGAACTCTTTGGATTTGATCTCAATGAGCAACCTGACATTATCAGAGGAAATGCTCCCAGATCCGGTATTCCTTCTCAATGATTATTTAGGTAGTTGATTTCGGTAAATCAATTTCAAACGAGTTTTCGTTAAGATGTGTGTACCCGTAAAAAATCAAGGCCAGTTCGCCGCAAAGCTCGTACACAATCTCTGCTTGGTTTTTGGTTACGGTGCCAAAGCCAGCAAGCTAAAAACTGGCTAAAAATTAATCTGGAACAGATAACGTAATTAAATCCTTTAAAATCATTGACATTGGCATCACATTACTTCGCACATGAATGCAAAGAACTACAGACATATAACAGCAGCACTGCCGACGGAGGCCATCGGCTGGGACGGAGCAAGACATTAATACATCAAAGAGAGACAGATGGACACATAGAAGGAAAGCCATATGACATAAACCTACGTGGCACAGAGAATGAGACATAGTTTTATATTGTCTCATAATATCGCACATGTGGTCTTAGATAAGCTGGCGATTTTCGTAGAAAAAGAATGTTGCCGAAGCTGAAGCTTGAACCCGCAGCGTTTGGCTTAGCAGTCAACTACGCATTCCTCTGAGCCATGGCCACCTATCCTCTAAAATCACCGCCTTGCAGCCATAAAAAACTTGAGGGTAGGTAGAAGATGCGAATGAAACCCTATAATAGGAGGAAGTAATGACCAGTTTTGATAAATCAGGGAAGTTCTGCCGAAAATGATACATGTAGCTTTCATTTTTAAACATTTTGTTGGTCTTAAATACATGAACTAGGTTCAAAAGGTTATCAAATGAGCTCCATACGGCAGAAATTTGATTAGCTGTTCTATAGTTATTTGAGATCACAAGGTGGAAGGCATCAATTCAGTCTTTCAGGTTCTTCTTTCTAACCGTTTTTATATTATAAATAATTTGTGTTTTATTCAAAATCAGTATCGGCCCTCAAATAAATAATTTGTGTTTTATTCAAAATCAGTATCGGCCCTCAAAATTTAACCACCCTTTACATCAACCTTTTCGGTGCAGCCTGTCTTTGGACAGCGGTTTCTCATAATAAATAATTCGCGCAACGATGGAGGAAACCAACTCTTCTAGGGAATCGTACGCTCAAGCGTGTCTGAGAGAACTACTTTTATAAATGTTAAACAGTGTTGAGAAGTTCAAAGCCCCCTGTTGTCAACCGTTTTTAATGTCAAAAACATGAAATTACGTCAACACATTTGACAAGGAACTTCTTTTCAATAAGCACTTCATAAAATATATATAGCATGGGTTTACGCATGCCCAGTCAGGTTAGCTTGTAAAAAAAATCCGTCTAACCATTCGATGTCAAAGCCCTTTTTCAAAGTCAACCAGACAGGTCCTGCGCATTGTTTTTGAACTAATTTCATTGAATGTCGGACACTTATTTCGACGCTGAATAAATAGTGTCATGCCTCCCTTGAAAACGAAACTGATTTTCCGCAATAATTTTGTTTTTCTCAACCCACTTAAACAGAGCTCGTTCCACTATCTTTTCGAATACCTTGCTTCCATTCGGTAGAAGTCATACTGACTTTTGGTCGTTTTTTATAAACGAATGAATTAAGAATTTGACTTTATCTTCTATACCAACGCTCATTTGAAATGGCATTACAGCTGTAATCTCTCTAGATTAAGCCAATCTAGATTAAAACCACGTTGCCAGATTGTGCCCAGAACTTAAAAACGTAGAACATTCCATGGTACAAATCCACTTTTAAGCTTGTACAGTCGCAAAAGTATTATTTGATCTTAAAATTCACAAATCGTCTGGTTGAGATGGTATTTCCACAATAATTTTGAACGGGTGTTCTTCCACGCAGGAAAAACCGATGCGTTAGCTTTTCCATCTATCGTATTCATAAGGACTGCTCTCGAGAAGATGAAAAACAGCATTTGTCAAGATCGTCCCTAAAATAGGCGAAACTTAATCTCTCCCCAGCTACCGACCCATTGGATTCCCCTCCCTTCTTACTAAGGTCATGGAAACGCTGATGAAATATTTTGAATCACAAAAGCTCCTCAATAACCGGCACTTCGGTTTTCGTAGCAACAGGTCCACTGGTGATTTGATGACATATCTCAAGGTAAAAGTTCCACTTTTACATACGAGGCACATAGTCGTTTTTCTTTATAGTAATCCGAGGTTATTCCCATGTTTTATTTATTATTTATTGCTTATGTTTGTTTGGACTTGTTTCTAACCTCTCACCCTGATAAAAACACCGTCAATGTAATATCGCCTCTAGGTTCTTTAGACCACTGTACTCCAACCACAGAGTTAAAGAACAAATTCCCAAAAAGACTGTATGGCAATACGAGAAAGCCAATTTGGAAGCATTAAACTGTTTTTTTCGGGAATTTTAACTGGTCACTATGTTTCCTCGATAGTGACGTGGATGCTGCTGCTAATATGATATCAAACATCATTCTCCTTGGTATGTGATCTTTTATTCCCAACAGAATACAAATTATCAGACCAAAGGCAAAAGGGTGGTTGAATTGATATGCAAAGAAGCCATCAGGTTAAGAGAGACAAACTTTCGGTTTTACAAAACAAATCCAACAGAGGAAAACCGAACTAAAATCAAACAAAGCCAGAAATGACTGTAATTCCCATTTAAAACGTGACAAATTCCTGTACGACCAAAAGTTGAGGCAATAAATTAAACAATGTCCCAGAGGTAGTAAAATCTTTTGGTCATTTGTCAAAAAAATAAAAATTCGGCCTCATCACCAGTTCCGACGCTCATTCACAATGACATTTCATCTGTCAGCTCTTCAGACATAGCCAATCTGCTTGCCAATTCTACATTGCCAGATTGTGCCCAGTCTCCTTCTGTAATTGGGAACGTAAATCATTCTATGTGACGAATTCACTTTCGTACTCGTACAGTTGCAAGAGTTTAAATTTATCTTGCCATTCACAAGTCCGCTGGTCCAGATGGTATTTCCCCCATTATTCTGAAGAGGTGTTGTTCTACGCTAGCAAAACCACTGGGTAAGCTTTTCTATCTATCCGAGTCATCTAGTCTCTTTCCGAGTAGATGGAAAACTGTTTTTGTCCAGCTTGTACCAAAAATAGGCGAATCTTTTTCTCTCTCAAACTACAGACCAATTGCATTTACGTCCCTTCTTTCCAAGCTCATCGAAACGCTAACAAATCGTCAGCTTATGAAATATTTCGAAACACGAAAACTTCCTAATGACCGGCAGTATGGATTTCGCAGCAACAGGTCCACTGATGATTTGATGACATTTCTCACCGAAAAGTGGAACCAATGAATCCACCATGGTGGAGAAATCAAGATTGTTGCACTTGATATTTCAAAGGCATTCGACAGTGTTTGGCATCAAGCCCTTTTGTCGAAAATTCGTGCATGTGGAATCGATGAAAAACTACTTCTATGGATTAGAAATTATCTTTCGAAAAGTTCAAATAAAGTTGTTTTGGATGGATTAAAATCTGCAACTCACCAAATAAATGCTGGTGATCCTCTCCGACTCTCTTTCTCATTTGTATCAATGATCTCCTATCTACAACTTCTAATCCAATTCATTCCTTCGCTGATGACAGCACTCCCAGCTTCTCATATTCTTTTTCAGATCCACGTCCCTCATCTTCGAACGTGGAATCTAAACGACAACATAATATGTTAAGCGCATTGAATTCCGACGATGACACCATCATCAAATGGGGTAAATCTAACAGAGTAGAATTCAATGCTTCCAAAACACAATGCTGTCTTCTGTCGTTAAACCAAAATCTAGAGCCATTATCCATCAATGGCACTTATGTCGAAGAAACCGAAAAACTTTCCATGCTAGGTATGAGTGGTAGTAACGACTTACGTTGGAACGACCACATATTCCAAGTCGTTAAAAACACAGCCAAATGTCTAGGTTTCCTTTACCGATATAAGAAATATTTCACCCCTCCTGATCTGCTCAAAGTATATAAACCGTATATACGCACTAAACTTGAGTTTAAGGCCCACATCTGGTCGGGTGCACCAAAAACAACATTGCACCTCCTAGATAGGATTCAAAAGCGTGCGAAAAAAACTTATAGGAGACATTAGAATATCGAACTCTTTAGTTTCGCTTGAACACCGTCGAAATATCTCCTGGCTTACATTGTTTTATCGTTATTTTAACAACCAATGCTCAAATTAAATAGCCAGCTGCATTCCTCCGATTCAACATTTCAGCCGGAATACTCGTTACGCTATGAATGCAAATCAGTTTACCCTCAAGCTTATCTTCGGACGAACGCTAAAATATAGAGATTCCTACATAAACCGAACAACACGAATGCGGAATGGGCTAACAAACTCTGTGTTTCCTTTCCATTATAACTGACAGGCATTTCAAACCAATGTGCATCAGTATCTCCTTTCTTCTTATCCCAAATTTCCTTAACGCCCACACTGTGTTGAAACATATAAAGGGTACTCATAGTCATAACCCCTTGAGTGCGGGCGTATTGGAAATTGGAAATTGGAAAAATTGCGAGAACTGTCAATATAATAAGATCTGACAATCACCTGAGTATAACCTAAGGCCGGCTACACACACGCAGTTTTGATTGTCCGGTTTGCCTGTTCAGTTTTACCGGTAAAAATGTGAGACCAATCAGTTTGAGTGTTTTTGTCGTTCGATAAACCTGGCATCTACCGTCCCGCACATTTAAATTTCACTTTAAACTGACTGCCTGATGCTACACACGCTCCGGTTTTTCTAACAACAGGCGGACTGAACAGGCAAAACGATTGAATTTTCGATTTTTCTCCGAGCGCCTGCTCAGGCCAAAATAAAACGGACAACTTTATCATACACACGTTCAGTTATAACTGCGCAGGTGGCCTGAACAGGCAAACCGGACAGTTAAAACTGCGTGTGTGTAGCCGGCTTAAGAATTCAGTAAAAATCAAAAAGTACCTACTCTTTAACGAAAATCCGCCCTACAATTTTTTTCGTTGCCAGTTTCAGGAATTTGACTGATGGCTACCAAAGATTGAAATTATAAAAACTTTCTTAATCGTTGGAAACGGACACATTGTTAAATCGCACCTCAACTGAAAAATTTTTAAAAAAGTGAAAAACACATTTTCTCGCTTTCCATTGCACGGAAACACCACTCGAAACAAAAAGTACCTACAAAAGCCAACTTCAACCACTCAATTAGGGATTTTTCTGTTTCATTTTTCAAAACTAAAAGTATGCACTTCGAACTTAAAATTAAAAAATCGTTATGGTCAAGTGGGAAACAAAGAGAATTAATAACCACAAAAGTTGAAAATACGAGTTGAGAATAAATTTAATGGAATATCCGAAACCCGAAGCACCATCAATTTTGAATTAAATGCAAAAAAGGATTTCTGCCCAAGAGGATAATGATGAGATGTTATTAAATGTTAAATAAAACCATTTGCACAGATATGTGTACAAAAGAAGCCTTGAATGTGAATTAAATTTAATTTTCCCACTCATTTTGTTTTTCATTTCAGTGATACATCGATATCAACGCGTGTGGATATGTTAACGCCAGCTATTGAAGTCTATAAGCCGCCCCTCTGACATAAGGACGACACGGTGGAGAGCAATTTAGGTAATCCATCGACTAGTAGTGATTTCTAGCATAAGCTAAACCAATCTGAGCTTAAGGATAATCTATTTGTTCTTCCATCATAGTGTCAATCAAAAGTAAACCAAAAATATATAAGAAAACAATTAATAGCTAATATTGAAATTGTACCCACTAATAGTTGTAAATTTTAAAATTAACATAGAAAACAAAATTCATAACAAATACCTAATGTTTAAGAAATCCTACTAGAAAACAAAATGTACCCCTACAAATCAAACAAATGTCTCTCTATAAACATACAAAACCAACATACATAACTAGCTACCGCTTCAAGAATTGTCTGGAACCCTGTGTGTAACAGAAAATCCTAAATCTCTTCAAATTTATCAAAATTTGTTCAACTTCATCGACGAAATTTCTGGAAAACAAAAGAAACCTAGAAATAGTTTCTAAAACCATTAAAATCGTATAATATTCATAAGCAACAAAAAAAATTTAAAAAAAACTGTATAGAAACTAAAAAACCTTTTTGTACCGCTAACAAACGAAGTACGATAATAACAAAAAACATAAAACTAAACTAAATTTGTAGAAAAGAAAAACAGAGAATTTATTATAACTAAAAACCTATAAGGCATATAAAAAAATTCACATTTTTACTATAACAAACAAAAAAAAAACAAAAAAAAACAAATTTAGTATCGATCCATCCTTCGCTAGTAATTTCGGCACAAAAACACCACACCCACCCACATACCCGTGATTTTAATGTTGCACTTTTTGTTATCAACAAAAAAAAAACTATATCTCTTATATTTATGTTTTTATAAATTTGTGTACAAAAAAAAACCTAAAAAAGAAATTATAAATAAATTAATTATTAAAATATTAAATATGAATATAATATATTTTTGGACTGTGATCATTTAAAATATGCAACACAAAAGCAATTCGAATATTGTTTAAAAAATACAAATTAAAGAAAAAAGTAAATAACAAAATATTTATAAATTAAAAAGTAATAAACATAAACAACACATGCAAATATAAGTTAAAAAGTTTTTAATTGGAGAAAACACAAGCTAAAAACATTAAAACAAAAAATAATCATCAAAAGGATAAGCAAGTAGGTAATATTTTTTGACATTTGACACTCAGATATTTAAAAAAGAAATATATATATATTTTAGGGGTAGGAATTTTGTTTCAAGGATCAATGACTTGCAAGTACATATAGATCTGTATGCATTTTTTTTTTTCAATTTTGTTGCATTGGCAGGCGTTAGTTAAATATTTCATGTTATTTTTTTATATTTGTAAAACATTTTTAGCTGTGATTTATGTAAAAAAATAAAAGAGAAAAATTTATAATACATGTAACATAGGTTAATATTACAAGGAAAAAACAATAATAGAATGAAATAGTGTGCAATGAAATTGATTCTTTTTTTTAAATTGGTATCAACTAACGTTTTTTTTTTTTTTGCAAATTGTTGTGAATATTATTTTTTTTCAAATCTGGTTACAAGAAGTGTGGAATTTGTTGTCTTCAATTTAAAATATAAAGCTTAGGGAAATCTCGATAATCGCTTTTTTTTTATCTGATTACAGGAAGTGAGAAATTTATTGACTGCAATTTGAAATATAAAGTTAAGGGATATCTCGATAATCACTGACAACATCGACTCTAACTCTTTTGTCGACTCTGTCGTAAATCTATCTCTAAATTCTATGTACTTTGGCCTAAAGTTAAAAAAAGAGTTTCACCAACTGTATTCTATGTTATAAGTCGATTTTTATAACAGTAATACCGTCGATTAATCCTCCACTAGACTCATAGAACCAGAATAAAAGATCACGATGATGATGAAGCGCCCTGATAAAATCCGATGACACTAAACAGTCCAGCCGAATGTACTAAAACTGAAGGCGTATACCCATTTTTCTTGCTTCGAACTTTTATAAAGGGTGTTCCATTCTTCACGCAAAATTTGAATTTTACGCCATTTAATAGAACTGCGTTGCCACCGAAAAAAAAGATAATAATGTGGCAGCTGACAGTTTGAGGTTAGTAAAAATGGAACGCATATGAAAGAACGACGCATTTTCAATACTAAGCAATATTTCGAGAATGCTTCTGGTCTGGCAGTAACAATGATGTTCGTTCGCCAACCCAGTTTATTAGTGCCCAAGTTACAAGATATGGATGTGACTAACATGTGGTTTCAACAAGACTTAGTCATTTACATTTTGCGTGAATTATGGGAAGCCTTTTATAAGTGAGATTAAAATAATGTAACGGCTTTTTCAGGGTATCAAACCCAGCTTATCCACCCATTTGTGTGTGCGATGTTATATTTTTGACACAATGGATTGGTCCTCCGGTTTGACGCCGACTAAGAACGTCAAATTTAAGAAGCTCAGTAGGAGAATTTTATATTCTTGGAGATGTTTGTCACACCTTTGCAAGCGATGGGACAGTGAACAAAGTGTGTTGCTACTTTTGAGAATTGAACTTGCGCTTTCGACCCCAACCTTCGAAGTCGCAAGTTCAATTCTCAAAAGTAACAACAGTCTTTTCCGCTTTCCCCGAGAACATTCCTATTTACCCGAACACTTGTCTAAGTTTACTTTGGTGGTCTGAGGTTCTCCCAGCGTCTGCTTTCTTGAGTTCAAGCAGTAACTCCCGTTTGGCCGTGTTTCGTTTGCGGGTCACATCAAATCCTAAGCAATTTAACTCAGTAAGTTCCTTAGTTTTGTTGGCGCTTCAAGCCGCGGTGCCATTTGAAAGAATAGATTTTCTACAAAGTATAGCCATGAATGTGCGACACTGATTTAGATTTGCTGGACAAGTTGCAAGCACAAGAGCAGTGGTCTGCATACGATATGTGTCTAGCTACATTCAATGGTTCATACATTTTTTTTAAAGATTCGAAAATTTTTCTATATCATATCGGAAGGTTTCATACTAAATGAGACTCTAGACTCTTCTACATAGGTTTTAAAAAAGTTACGTATACGTCACCGAATGATATACTAAAATTGTAAAAATTGCAAAAAAAAAATTATTTGGGTTGATATATTCATCGAGCTCGAACTAGGGTATAGTTGATATGAAGATTGTTCTCTTGAGGGTAATCTTGACATTACTAGGTCAAATATGGGCAAATATTTGTATGAAATCTGATTATTTTTCAATACTGATGTGATACATATGCCGATTTTTAGTCAATCTACATTCAATTGTTATAAATTAAATATTTTAATGTTTCCGGATGAATATCGAAACTGAAAAGCATTCCATACTCGGTATTTGTGTTAGTGGCGAACTTTATTAGAATGCGCTGGCCTCAATATATAATACGTGTATATATGCCGGAAAAAGAATCATAACACCTACTGAATAGGATACAATATATAACATTAAATAGTTTGAACATGCTAGGAATGTCGCATGTCTTACACTCTTTTAACGGTATTACTACAACTTATGATCATTATACAAGGTGGCGCAAAAATAACCTTCCGATGTTTTTTGGCTGTAATTTAAAAAAAAAAAAAAAACTTTGATTCTTCTTGTGGATAATTTTATTTGGTCTTTTAATTTTTTTTACATCAAGTCGAGAATATGATGTCATGTAAATGGCCGCCACAGTTGATTGTCATTTGAGCCCTTTTTATGGCATCTTCCATCACTTTGGTCAAAACTTCCGGCGATAGGTCCTCACATTCTTGACGGATATTGTCTTTAAGAGCTGCAAGAGTCTGAGGCTTGTTGACCTAAGCCCGCGACTTCGAAAAGCCCCACAAAAAGAAGTCTGGAGCGGTCAAATTAGGCGATCTTGCTGGGCAGTGCAAATCGCCAAAACGGGAGATTAGGCGCCCGGGAAATGCATCCTTCAGCATATCGGTTGTGGCACGTGCAGTGTGTGCCGTTGCACCGTTCTGTTGGAACCACATGTTTTCCAATCCCAATTCATCATGTTGCGGCAAAAAGAACTCGTTGATCATTGCTCTGTAGCGCTCACCATTCACTGTAACCGTTTGGCCCGCGACGTCTTCGAAGAAAAAAGGTCTGATGACTCTTCCAGCGAAAACAGCACACCATACAGTGTCTTTGAGCGGGTGTAATGGCTCTTCGTGGGTTACACGCGGATTTTCAGTGCCCCAGAAGCGTAACTTTTACTTATTTACGTACCCGCTAAGATGGAAATGGGCCTCATCACTCATGATTATTTTTGATGAGCGTATGTTAGACGCGATTGGCGGTCAGCAGCTAACAGCTGATGCACCGTCTGGACTTTGTACGGAAACATCTTCAAATCTCGTACCAAAATTCGCTGTAAAGACCGTCGACTGATACCCATTTGCGTGGCATGTCGTCTGGTCGATGTCGAAGGCGCTTCCATGACATCTTCGGCTACAGCAGCAATATTCTCTGCAGAACGGCTACTCCGGGGTCTGCCACGCCTGGCAGCATCTCGAGTTGTGCCAGTCTCTTCGAGGCGAGCGGCTAAACGTCGCAGTGTTTCACCATTGGGCGTTGGACGGCTAGGAAATCTGCGACGAAATTCACGTTGTGCCAAAGTCACCGACCGATTATTGCTCAAATAAATAGTCACCAATATTCCGCGTTCTGGAGCAGTGTAGCGTAACATTGTTTATAAACGTGTATTTCGCATGTGTTTACTACACAAATGTCAAAACAGAACTGACATTAGGGGCCAATCGCTAAATTTATAGCATTTTCTGATAGGAGGATTACTTTTGCGCCACCTTGTACTTACTGAATGGGGATTAAACAGTGCGATACACCTGAGCCAATAATCAACCAAATAAAACTCCCTAGTGTCGCTTGAACCTTGTAGGAATATCTACTGCTTTACACTCTCTATTAGCAACATGCATTCCGCCTCTTCGAAAATTCAACCGTAATACTTACCATGTCATGAATGATAATCCACTTACCATCAAGCCTGCCTTCCAACGTACTATGCAATATAGAAATTCATTCAACAGTACAAATTTGAAAAGCCTTACCAAAGTCCGTCTTCCCCCCTTACAATTTACAGAAATTTTTATCTAAAAGACGTCTACGTAAAAGCCAAAAAAAAAACGAATTGCATATACACACTGCTTTTCTGCTGCCTGGATACATTTGCAGTTGATGCGTTTAAAATTCGGTTTGGAAAGGTTTGATTAGCATCATAGTAATCCGTTAGCGTTTGATACTACGTTCTCACTGGAGCTCAAATGACAAAATTCACCAGAGTGGTGTTCTCACTACGTTTACGTTTTTCCTTTAACAGCTGGCTATATTCCTGAATTTTATCTGAGAGTTAACATTAATATTGTTAACGAACAAAAACTAGGGAAAGTAACTTACGATAATTGTAAGTCATCAATAATAAATTTAATTAACTTAATTTGTGGTCCACCCAATCGGTTTAATTGCTTTAACTTAATGGCAAATTAAATCAATTATAAGATTCCTCTATTCAGTTTGAAAGTTTTCAATGTTTACATTTTTTTTTAAATAACCGTTCATGAATTCCAATTTGTCTTTTAAACTGCTCCATTCCAATAAAATTAGGTTTGTTCGATTTCTTTATCGATTTTCTTACAATAAATGTAATGGCATTACTACCATACGAAATTTGAATTTTAGTGGAAAATTCATTATTTGCAATAATAATACTGAAATGAGCGTATTTGCTCAATGAGAACGTAGTCTTAGAGTGGGAAAATCATTATTTGCAATATTAATACTGAAATGAGCGTATTTTCTCAGTGAGAACGTAGTCTTAGAACTCTTGATTAAGCAGTAATGCAGAAGTACTGCGTTTTCGGGATTCTTTTTGAAGAAAAAGCAGGCTGATTTTTCTTATGAAATGCTTAAACAGCAACTACGTCTTGCGAGTAACCAAACATCGTTTTCGGATTTGCAAATTTATTAACGATATGAGCGTATTTGCTTCGTGAGAACGTAATATTAGAACCCTAAGTTAGGCAGTAATCGATTCTGTAATTCAGCTTCCTTTTTGTCAGAAAATGCATAAACAGCAATTACGTCTGGCGAGTTACGAAATTCCGCTTTCGGTTTTACAAATTTAATAACGAAATGAGCTTATTTGCTTAGTGAGAACGTAGTATTAGAACCATTGATTAAGCAAGTACGACTTGCGAACAACAAAATTCCGCTTTGAGATTTGCATACTCGAAAGTAGTTGTTTAAACCACTTCCGCAAAAAGTTTTTCTACGAAATTCCTTTCGGAAATTGTTTATATTCGAAAATTCTTTTTGTTGTTTTTCTAACCGCACTCTGCACTCAACGTGTGTTCACAGTAAAAAAAGTTCGCTTTCGAAAAAGGAGATTCCATTTAACGTTCAGAAAAAATAGTAAAAACAATTCTTTTTAAAAAATTTTACATTCAGAACGAAATGCCGACTAGATAATATAAAATAAATCCATTTATCTAAAACAGCGTTCTCTATCAATCTCTGAAATTTGCTTCATATGCTTTTTTAAAGCAGCAACAATTTGTAATACAGAAAAACGATTTTTTAAGATATCATGTTCAAAATCGAGAAAAGGCTTTAAAAAAAAAATTACGCACAAGTTTTTTGCTTTTTGAATACATTCATGTTTACTACGACTTAATACCGTTTTGATTTTTAGCCGTCTAGATAAATTGTTAATGCGGGCATGGTCAAAATGGAGGCATAATAAATACCAGCTTAATCCAAAAATTGATGAAATATTATCCAGCCATTTCCTTAGCCGCTATTTCCCTAAACCAACACATTCAAACCCCCTGTCATAATTTTCGCAGTTAAAAACCAAAAAATTAAATTTCTACCAGACAACTGAGAGAATTTTTTTCTTTAAAAATGAATTGCTATAGAAAATAATACACGAACATAAATTAATATAAAAAATATAACAAAACTAAAACAAAAATCGTGCTTGACAATATTGTTTCCATCATATAGAGGAAAAATATAAGTAAAACATAAAAAAAAATTAAATAAAAAGTATTTATATGAAACTCAAAAAAAAATTCATAGTTCATTCTACAGCAGAAGATGAAACAAAATAGTTGTTATAATAAATTACAAAGAAACGTTATATAAGCATAGAATATATTTAAAAGAAAAAGTGTTATTTTATTTTTGTTTAATTATTTATTTATTTAAAACAAGCAACATGCGAAACAAATATTATTCGTTGGTTACTATTACTATTAGGCAACACGAAAATAGAAAAAAATAGATTATATATATTTTTTAGTATTAAATATCAAAATGAATGAGAGTTATTTATAAAAAAAATATGTATATGTATATTTAAAGATAAATAAAAAAAAATTTTAAAACAAATCATGTTAACATTAATTTTAGAGAGATTATTATTCGTTATGTGTATTTTATATATACGCAACTATATGACAAACCAAAGAGAAAATAGTTATACATATATGTACATTAAAAATGCATTCAATGGAATTTTATTATAAACAAAAACAAAGCAGAAAACAAGGAATGAGTAAGACGAATATATTTTTTAGTTAAAATGGCTATAGATAGTGTAATGAAAAATGTGTATGTAAATGTGTTTAAAAGGTTTTTTTTTAGAAGTATTTTGAAGAAAATAAGTAATGCCGGTAAAGATGAGACGAAACGCAATATGTTTTTGTTTATTAAAAAAAAACTTTCTATTTTTAATTTTCTTTTAAGCAAAGTGAAGTTTTTTTTTATTAAATGATTATAATTACACTTGGCTTTACAAAACATAATATTCCAACACTTTATTATTTCTTGAGGGATCCATTTATATAATTCACATGGAGCACTAGGCGTGAGTATGTATAAGTTGTTATTTAGTCCAAGAATCAAACACCTTTTTAAATCATGATGAAACAGTGTAAGCTACTTCCTTTTCGTTGTTCATTTATGTATGCGTGTGCACGATGGTTGGACCTACAAATTTATACCGAATCCGATCGGCTGAATTGAGATGAGCTTTTAGAGACAATGGGTGCTACGCTAATGAGCATTGCGAGAGGAGGGCCAATAAAAATCATGTTGGTGTTGCCACTGTAGTGTTAAGAATCCGACGCAGATCATCTGCACATCGGTTCATCGCACTAACCACTGCATCACTAAGCCTCAGGTTAGTTCATAGTGAAGCGAAACGCGTTCACTCTTAGACCAGAAAAGATCCTTTGTGGTATCACGCGAATCTGTCGAATCTTCCTTATATTCGTTTGCCTGAGTGTATCATTTCAAGCTTACTATACAGCGGAGAAGGGTTCTGACAGAATCCTCGGACAGAACAAATGTGCGAAAAAAAGTCAACAGTCCTTAGATGAGGAAAGACTTCTGTTATTTGAAAAACGTCGATGCATTAAGTTTCACTTCAACCTCGTTCACGTAGGCCTAGTGGGCAGTCGCATGTAAAACCAGCGATGGGGGTCTGATGTTTGATCTGTTCAGCATTATCAAGCAGAGAGACTGTTTCTGGTTATAATTTGAACAGAGTTGCCTTTTCTGATCACATTTAGTTTAATTAGTGATTTACATACCTCTTAGTTCTGCTAGCCGTAAAATATCAAGGGTAGTTCCCAGTCTGAAAGCTCATCCACCTTACAGTTCCCTCGTGTATCTCTGTGACAGAGTACTCAGAATAGGTAAATGGTAAAGTGTTCTGCCATCTCAATAAGAGATACTCGACATTCGTTGGCTGATTTCGATATAAATCGGATGGATCCCAAAAATTTCTTGGCTGTCGCTGAATAAGTCAATATTTTTCGTGGAAAATGCTAAAATGATCGGGATGGCGAAAGGATATGCTTAAGGTAAACATATCAGTGAAAACACCTTCACCCACTCTAGATCCTGTGTTTGACCCATCCGTGTAGATGTGAAACGAATTATTATCTCCAATCTAATCGGACTTCCATTCGAGGTGACTGGGAATTATTGACTTGATGTTACGCTTAAAACTGCCTTGAGTAGTGGTATTTTCGGAGTTTTCTGTATTGTTAAGGTAATTTAGAATCTTTGAATGTTCACCTTGAGTTTTCGTCTATTGTCACGGTGCTCTAACTCTCACAGCTGCACAAACTGCGGTCTGTTTGCCATAAATATCTAGGGCGCTATATGTGTAATCGCATGTAGGTCTACGGAGAGGGTGGTTCTTACAGAGCTCCGAAAATGCATATTCAAGCTTATTTCTTAACATTCCTTTGAATGTTGCGATTAGTGGCTGTTTGTAGGACCGTCTCCCAGACTTATACTTCATGCAAGAGAATGGGTCGAATGATGCACACAAAAAGACAGATAGTGGTATTTAGTTGCATACCCCATTTTTTCTGATTGTCTTTTACATGTGAATAAGGCAACTGTGGCTTTCTTTACGCGTTCTTGAATGTTGGCTTTCCAGTTGAGTTTGTTAGCCAGGACCAGGCACAGGGACTTATCTAATTCTGCGAACTTGAGACTAACGATATTAAGTTTTGTAGGGTCAACGTGCAGAACTTTGTATTTTCTCATGAATAAGATTACTCGGCTTTTGAGGGTTCGTGCCGAGTCCGCTTCTGACGGCCTATTTGGATAGTACAGGTAGACCATTTTGAGAAAGTATTTTTAGATTCTTACCTGATTAAATAAAAGCCACAAATGTAGGCAATCAACGTGCAGCCTTCTCTTTCTAGATCTACTAGTAGCTCGTTGACCACTTGATTCCAGAGAGGACGAGATAGGACGCCCCCTTGTGGGGTGTCACAACTAACAGATCTACCTGCGAATGAGACGCCAAGATTTCACAAAGCCTTACGTTAGATTTATTTATGAAGCTTACACTGAACAATACCACGGTGTTGATGAATGTCGAATACCAGCTACAAGCTTTGTGTTACGTCAAAGACAATATTTTAGCACATTTCACGTAAAACATTGATTTTACATGAACTCTGCTAATGAATGGCCGTGACCCACATTATTCTTAAAATATCGATTGAAAAACTTAAGAAAAAAACCTTTCACATTTGTGTCACAAACATTTGTGTTACAAAAAACAGAGTCCAAGGTGGATTTAAACGTTTAATATGGAAAAGTCGATTACCACATTATCCATGGAATTTTCATAATACAAAAAGATGGATTTAAATGTTTAATTTGGAAAAGTCGAGGGCCACATTGTCCATGGAATTTTCTTAATACAAAACGTTGACGAATGTTATCAGGATCATAAGCAATGTTCACACTTTCAGCCGTCTACCATATATTAAAAAAAAAAAAGGATATTGACCAAAATAAACTGTCAATATGAAATTTGATGAAAATTGGTGACCGGCAAAGGGAGGGGCGGAATCGCGGGCACCATTTCTTTTGTGTTCCCCTATGATTTTAATGTTAGAATCAATGGAAATATCGAGGGCGAACATTTTTAGTTCCATTGTCAAAGGTCAAACCTCCAATATCAAAGGGATAATTTTCTCATTTCAATGAAAACTGAACTTAGGCTTTTGCAAAAAAAAAAGTTTGTTGAAATAGACGACAATATTTCACGAACTCAAATATTATGACAAATCTATAAAACAGATATTGTTTCTGTCAAACTCCTAGGCTGTCATCCTTTGACAGTTTTCATTTGATCACCAGCCGAAATTCTTCGTGAAGCAAAATGAGAAAAATTAACGAAACAATTTTTTGTTCGTTCATCTTTTTATAATATTCTCAGTACACGTACGGATTTGTGAAGTTTCACATCAAATTTTATTCAAATTTAAGGCTTAACTATAATAGTCGGAAGCAATCGAAAGCTAATGTCAAAATTCTACGTTAAGTTTTCTGCAGTACTGAAAATTACTTAAGTTGCCCATAACAGACATTTGTGAACGCGAGCGATTGTCAGAGTGGAAGTCTTTTTGACAAAACAAAATTCGTTGCTTATGAACTTACAAACTTCAATGTACGCAGCTTTTGAAGTGAAATGTCAAATTTTCGTATGAATCAACAAAAGAAAGAGAAAGAGCGAATGAATTCGCTTTTTCGCAAATGAGCAAAAGTGAACGAAAACTGAACGAATGAAAGCGAAAAACTATTATGGTCGTACAACACATATTGCATGTGTTCGCACAGTTACGGAAGTGGTCGTCCGCAACCATCTTTTATTATAGTTCAGCCTTTACTCTTGCCCACGAGTATCCGAACGAACGTTCTATGAAAATATTACCTTCCCCTTTGTAAGAGGAATTTAATGAAATATGACGCAATTTGTCAATCTTTGATGCTCGCTCAAACATAACTTTGTCAAGCAATCAGAAATATGTCAGAGAATTGGCAGCCAAACTCTTATTATTTTTAAAATTTGGTTCAACAATGAAAATGCGGTGTTCCCTCGTATACCGCTCCAATTTTACTAATTTTACGCTGTCAAATTTGGTTGTCAAGAAATGGCGGCAATTTCAAATCTAATCGTTGTCACCCAACGATTATACCACACGTAAAATAATAACCTAAGTAGTGCTCACTTTTACTAACCATAAACTGTTTTGTTTTTTTTTTGTTGGCAACAAATGGCGGCAAATTCAAATCTAGCGTGAAACCTTTTATGAACAGATCTTATCCATTTATCGGAGAGAAATAACAATGGCATCTTCCAAAACTGTCCACCGTATGATAAAAATGGGTTTGAAAACAGATTAACCTAAGAAGTGTAGTGCTCCATTTTAATAGTATTTTTTTCTTCTTTTTTATATCAGCAGATATTTGAACATTTTTAAGAAAGAACTTATGGTTTCTTCCGACAACTGTCTACCTACCAATTATACCAATGGTTATCCAAATATATTGACCTAAGAAGAGTTTATTTACTTAGTCCCTGTTTTTTAGTGTGAGATAATCCTAGTTTCTGGATTAAACTAGAATATACTCGAGACTTGTTTTAAACACAATTTATCCAGAGTTAACCTAGAGTTAAACCCGGAAGCTTTGTAAGTTAACCATGGATTAAACGAACAGATGTTTTGACAGATGATAAAATAGCAAGTGAACAGTTATTTTAAATTTTATTTATGTGAATATTGTTATCAATTTTGAATTGTTAATTTACATTCAGATCTCACCGACTCGATGTTGTGTTCAACTCGTTTTTAGAACAAAATTCGTTTAAAGAAACAAATAAAACAGCTGATAACTGAGCATGCATTTCGATAACTAATTGACAGCAAAACCGATAAATCATCATTGCTACCATATTGAATCAATACTCAAGGAGTCAAATTGAATACTGCAGTGAAAAACAGATTCATGAGTTAACTCAGAAAAACCAGCCCTAAAAGAGATTTGCTTACATAAAAAGGTGACGCGGTTATAAAAAAAATTGGTGAAATGCTAAAATTGGCCACCTCGGCAACGATCAAAACCAATGAATGCGTTCAACTTGGAAAAATCTCCACAGCCTTCTAATGGCAGGCAGTTGAACGGAGTTTCATCAATCAGTTGGCCCGAACTGTCATTTTGGAGGTACTTAACAGCCTTCCAAAGTAATGAAAAGCGACAATAAATCGCAATTCTGTGTCAAAATATTTAACTCACTGACACACCTTTCATGTCCGAAAATACCCTTCAAACGAGGACGACCATCAATCATAAATCGAACACATTGACATGCCCCTTCCCCCTTTTTTTCGATTGAATTGCTGTTTGCGTCGCAGTGACGCACAATCTATAGACGCTTTGGCAAGCAGTGTTAAATATTCCCGAGTAATGACTACCTACAATCACATTCATTTGTAAATTACTTCAGCCCTCCCGAGAATACATAATGATGGTGGGGGTGGGACTAGATGTTCCTTACTTCTTGAAGGATATGTGCGAAATTCGATTGAACCATATAGGATCGCATATTATCGGGCTAATAATCACCATTTGTCGTCACAGCTTAATGTGTGCAGATACATTTCGTAACCTTCCTGCTTGGCGACGGTGTTGGCCCTCTTTTATGGAACTAATAAGAGGCTAATTTGCCGAAGCCGTTGCCTTTCCTAAAGGATGTACCTTCCCCCATATGGATACGCGTCATTCAACATCGATGGCTAAATCGGTCAGTGGGAAAGAGACAGCTGTCGAGTGTGCTTTGCATATGAAAGAAGTCACACGGTCGACTAGATAATCCTCAAAGTGAAATCATTTCTACCTGATGTCCTGATGTGTGCATGTGTGTATAATCATTTTGTAGCCATTAGCAGTCGGTTGATGTTGCTTATCGCAGCATCGTTAGCGTTTAACGGTGGTGGTAGCCTGCTGTACAATATCGTTCTAGAAGGTTCTAATGACAGAATATCGCTGTGGTTAAGGATGCGAAAAGTTAAAACACCAATCGGTGGGTGGAAAAGGGGATGAAATAGTCAGTGGGTTGATAAGTCGATAATCAGGATTCGAAAATGGTAAATCTCAATGGTTAGAGGATGTAGGGAGAAAGCTAGCTAGGGTGGATCTATTGGGAGAGATGGTGGAAAATCGATAAATTAGGTCAGTAGATCAAAGAGCGGAACCGCCGACTTTGTGTGGTTTCCATGGTTCCACGAACATCGGAGAATAGCAATGGCAATGGCAATTTATTGGCAGGCTTTTCATTAGTGCCAGTTTTCGAAAGGAAGGAAGTGGTAGGACGGTGAATGGTTCACAGTCGACGTAGGACGTAGGACGACGGTGTGTAACGATTACTTAATCAATGTTATTCGCGTTCACAGGATACAAGCAACAGTAAGCAAACTTAATAAGTTTGTTTAGCTTTCAGTAGCTTAGTTTTGAAAATTCCTAGATACAGATATGGTCATAGTTGAACGGCCGTTGGCATATGGATGTAATTGTTATTGAATAAATCTGGCTTTTATGGATAATACAGGATCTCAAACTTAGCTTTTCCATTAAATTGTGCACGTGAGGTTTCTTGAATCCGAACGACAAGTTTGAGAAATTTTCTCATGACTGTATTACTCTTGGATTTTTGTCAGACGTTCGCAAGTGGTGGAGCAATAAAAAAAACTTAGTCTCTTACCTTTCGGGAATTTAAAATATTTATTTCAAAAGCTTATTTTTTCTGAAAATTAAAAATGCAAAGCAAATCCTTTACACCTACTCCCATTTGCAATGTTTCAGTGGTAAATTGAAGGTCTTATCAGCTGTGCCAACCACTTCGCACACACAATTGAATGGAAAAGCTTGGCCTTATATTTATGTCTTGAAAAATCCAATCCAATGTACTGCTTTTAGTTATAAGATGTAGCGGGCTGCTTTTTTTTATTTCACTACTTGCCCCCTTCCCTGGCCATAAAAGTCGGACTGAATATCTGCTTATCAATTCGTCTTATTCTTACTTACTCACTCAAGTGTTGAACCTGGGGCTCAATCAACAGCCTGACACTTCATGTGTTTCCCCAAAGGCTGTCCACTATCAACAGCTTTAACATATTGTACCCTCAAGCCTGCTACCAAAAGCAGCTAATGGCGCTGACTGCAGAAGTTTTTAGAGCTCTAATTTTTTTTCTTTAAAATTTTTTTACTTTGTGAAATCTTAAGATTCAAGGAATGGTATGGGTATGGATTGTTCAGTTCAACTCAGTTCAACAGCTTAACATGCCTGCAGGAGTTCTTAGAGTCTCGATGATGAATACGCCATCCGGCTATTTAATATCCAAATTTTAGCTGATATGTACTTACATGTATACCCAGGTCTCATCTAACTGCCTCCTGATGCGCTCTTATTGATGGCTTGTGATGTCTTCTACATATGCGCGTCATGTTAATCTAGTAAGTCACCAACTAGCTTATGTCTACTTAATTCTTTGATCCATTCCGATGCTCATTCAATCCAGACATTACATTCCTGCTGTCAACTGTTTAGATAAAGCCATTGCAGCACTTACTTGAGAACGCAACTTTAAAGTTGCAACAGAGCTTTTCGATTTTGACATAAATGAATAGATTTTCTTCCACGCTAGCAAAACCACTATGCTAGCTTTTCAATATATCCTACTCGTCCTAGCGTCTGTTAAAGCGGAATTTGTAAGGAAGAATCGTTGGTGATCCATCAGAAAAAATGGTTTGGTCCATTGGTGATAAGATTACTTATCGCTCCGAAAATTGAAACCAATCTCTACACTCATTAGTGGTGAAAGCTTGGTGGTCGGGCTTTTAAGGGAGCTCCACCATTTGGTTGGGAAAGGAATGCTTTTTGACTTAAATAGTAATCTTTATTCGCTCCACACGTCTTAGCGATCTCAAACGTCTAATGCAATACTTTTGTAACTATACGGGTAGTAAAGTTTGTGATAAAATACTTGCCTCAATGTTCCGTCCACGGAAAATGGACCGAACTTTTTCGAACGGCTTTTGTCTCGCCCTAAAGTAGGACTCGGATCGGGGTCATAAAACGCATTTCTTTATCAGGTTGAGTAAAGCCTTTATTAATAAATTGGCTTCTCAGTCCGAAAAAAACAGTGTCTGGCAGGAAGTGGACAATTGTACACAATGCTAGTTCATGACTACACACGAGATTTCGCCTAGCTAACACCCTCGCTGATGGTTGGCTGAGGGTAGACTCTGATTGGCTGTAACTTGGCAATGCCCGGTGGTTGTAACTCTGACTACACATCAAGTGCTTATTTTTACTGGTCTCATCCAACAGGATTTGACTTGCTTAACGATAAGCGCGAGTGTTGATATCACGACGAAAAACAGCAACACTCTGGGGTAATGTACTCAGTGCCTAGGGAGTTTTTTTTTTAGGTATAAAACTTTGAATTGAAATCAAACACAAGACAATCGTTTTAATGTCCATCGATTTGGCTTTATTTGAAGGATAATTTTATGCCATTAATGTTTAATGGCCGCGGCCATTTTCAACCACTTTTTTTTAGCATTTGGGGCCGTATGTCTGCAATAACGCCACGAATGTTGGCTTCCAAGTCCCCTAAAGTTTCTGGTTTGTTGGCGTAAACGAGCGACTTCACACATCCCCAAAGAATATAATCCAATGGTGTCAAATCACACGGTCTTGGTGGCAAATTGACAGGTCCATTCCGCGAAATTATGCGCTCATCGAATATTTCCTTAAATAAATCGATTGTGACGTGCGCTGTGTGGCATGTAGCGCCGTCTTGTTTGAACCACATCTCATCCAATTCAGGAACAAAATAGTTAGTTATCATGGCTCTATACCGGTCTCCATTAATGGTCGCTGACTCTCCAGCATCACTTCGGAAGAAGTAAGGCCCAATGACTCCACCAGCCCATAGAGCACACCAAAAAGTCAGTTTTTGTGGATGTAATGTCGTCTCAAGGGTCTCATGGGAATTCTCTTCTTTCCAAATACGACAATTTTGCTTGATAACGTAGCCATTCAACCAAAAATGCGCCTCATCACTAAACAAAATTTTGCGATGCAAATCAGCATCGAGATCAATCTCATTTTCGGCCCATACACCAAAATCACGACGCATGGCCTCGCGGCTTTAATCCTTGCACAAGCTGGATCTTGTAAGGTCGTAAGCCAAGATCTTTGCGCAAAATCTTCCATAAAGTTGATGGACAAAGCTCCAATTGCTTTGCACTGTGGGGAATCTATTCATTCGGGCGGCGATTGTTTCTTCGGTGCGCACTGTTCGACATCTCTGCGGATGCGTATTATCATGGTTAACCGAATTAATTGCTCTGATAGACCATTATGTCGACCATAAAATGGACATAGCTTGCGGTAAACTCCGCGAACTGCACCACTATTTTCGAAATAAATTTACACGATTTGTAAGCGTTATTCATTTATCAACCTGTTCATGATGAAATGGCAAACCAAACTGAACATAAATGACATAAGAGTTTCCCGATTTGACCACAAAATATCAGTTTTATCTCTATTCGAAAAAACAACCTTTAAAAAAAAAACATACGTTACGCTATGACAGTTGATTGGATACTAACTCAATTGTAAAGTCTTGACGTTAGCATAGTAGGTGTGCGTTTACATGTTGACACTGGGGTCAAGACTTTTTTCGAAGTTCTATTTTTTTTTTAAAAGAGTCGATGAAAAATTTACCCACCACTCACAGGGTCACAGGACAAAATAGTTTTCCTCCCAACTTTTCGAATTTTTCTTTCTCTTTTGCTCTCATATGAGTCTAGACTCAAAAGTCAACTTGTAAAGCGTAATTTTTTGGATGTTTGATAAAATAAAATACAACTCGATAAAATGTTTCTAGTTTTTCAAAATATCATATATCATCAAAATATTCAACAACAATTGATTACTTTTGATAACATTTTTTTCAAAGTCATACATTTTTTTGGATTTTGAACATTTTTACAAAAATATCGACGTTCACGGGGTCACACTCTAATACCCTAACTATGTAACCTGCCTGAGGGAAGGAAGAACTGCCGCCCATAGTGAAAGGTTATATTTGTACCGCTCTGATATGCAAACGCCTATATTTTACTAATCCATGCCAAAAAACGATTCTTTAATTTGACATTAAAAAAAATAAAATTTACTTTTTTTGGCGTATGAGAGCAGCCTTTTAGTCTACATAAATATGATCTTTGTTTGGCAATAAAACGCTCACATTTCACCCTCTTCAAGTTCAGAATGTGACTGCTATAAGTGATAAACATAACTTTGTGGCGGCTTAACGAAAAGCATTTCATCTTGTATATAAAATCAAAACGTTTAAAAACCTTAAAAAATAATCTTAATTTTGAATGATTTTAGTACCTTATTTTGGGGCGGTTCGAGCTATAGCAATATAATAATTTATTTATTATTGCAACCATTGAATAACAGACTTTACGTAACTTAAAAAATCAAAAATCGGAATTAATGTAGAGGAATTTTTCCACCAACCTATAGTCACAACTTAAAGTCGACGCAGATAGTACCTGCTTCCCGCTGTATTCAAAATTTAAATCTTCAACTGTAAACACCTTGATAGAAAACATTTTTTAATTTTAATGATTTTATCTTCCAACCTACTAAATTTTTAAATTTGTACACCCAAATATTATTTTTTTTTATATTTAACTCGATTTTTATTTTACTCAACTCTGATGTTCTCATTCATAAGCCTTTTTCTCAGTTCAACCACTTTTACAACTCCATTACCATCTTTCAATCTCTGTATAAAAAAAAATAGTCAAATACCTAAATACCTATAAATACGTATAAATAAATGGGAAGACGAACCAAATCTCCTGGGTAAAACGCACAAAACTTAGATTTACCAAATATAAATAAAACCAAAAATTTAAATTTAAAAACAAATATTGACATAACAGAATAGAAATTTACTAAAACTTAAATATTTATAAGAAATTCATTTAAAAAAATGCAAACACTTTGCGAACACTTCCACCAACAAGAATACTGTTTTTTTTGCTTTATTTTTTACCTCATATTAATCTGAATTCACATTGCATTGGTTTACTTTCGATTTGTCAGATGTTAAAAAATTATGCTCTGATGGCATTTCAAAATATTTCTGACAGATTTGTTATTTAAAATACTCGCTGACTTGGATCAACAATGTTTTTCTAAAATTTGCCAAATAAATCGACCGATGTGAGTTCAATCTAAAATATTTAAATTCTTTTTATATTGTTTTGGCATCACTTTGCACTACATATCATGACCACCGCAATCAAGAGGAAACCTTGTTTCACATAAGTTATTTAAGATTGGAAAATAGGCTTAAAAAGCTTTATAACAAAAAAACAAAATACATAGGATGCCTTAGTTAATTAAAAAAAAATAAAAATTTAGATATAAAATTAAAATATAAAATATATATAAAAATATTTCCTTTTGTAGATTTTGTAGAATATGTAGATTTTGTAGATTCAATGCTCAATAGCCTATTTTCCACAATTTTGTTTGTAAGTGCTGTTTTCTTTTATTTAAAAAAAAAGGCCAATCACAAATAAATTTTTATTTGTTAATCCATCAATTACGTCCATTTACCTTTAATAAAAATGCTTCTCACACATTCACAGAGTATTATAAAAAAAAGATAACTATAAGGAAATGTTATTATGAATGAAGAATTTTAAAAATAAGAAAAAAAAAACAAAAATGCTAATAAGACCCGCAAAATAATAATAAATAAAAGTCGTAGTGATAGTGAAGCTTGAAAAAAACAAAATGAAGAACAAAATATAAATAAAACAAGTTAATAGTTGTTAATAATAAATTTGTTTATAGTCTAAGAAGCTGAAACAAACATAAAACCCCATTTAATACATACACATTTCGATATAAGCATGTAAGCTAATGAATTGTTAATTAAAAGAAAGAAATACAATGTTAAAGTTTGAAAAAAAAAACAATTTATTTATAAGAATATATTTACATACATAAACCACATTTAATATAAGATTAGATAAAGTCGTATATATACATTTTTTTTGCAAAAAAAATATCTGTAAAACAAAAAAAAAAAGAAATATAAATTTACATTTTTGTATAAAACAAACAAAATAATATCAAAATAAAAAAAATTATAGAAAGATGCATTTTAAATAAATGTGTATGAAAAAAATAAACACAGCGACGGTGTTTGGTTAATTAATGATAGTTGATATTTAAACGGATAAACTAGGTTTATATAACAAAATTTAACTGTAATGAAATAAAAATTATATTTAATGAATACACATTACGGTTCAAATTAAATAAAATAAAGCAAAAAACAGTAAAATGAATCATAATACTTTAGTATGTAACGAAATCACAGAAAACAAAAAGAGACAAAACGAGTTTTATGAACAAAAATAATATTTAATTAAATTGATTATTATTAATCGAGAAAATAATATGAAAATAAAAAAAAACGAAAACTGATGAAAGAAAACCAAAAACTGATAAATAAACGTTTTATGAAAATGGAATTTTTTTGAAAGGCGTGTTTTATTTCTTTAAAGTGCTGAAGTCTGGGCGGTTTTAGAGGTTAAGTATATAAAGGGTGTGGGTATTAGTTTATCTTTTACTAACCCATCCACATTCATACAATTTTGGCGCAACAGGCTCTTTAGTACCCAGGGCCTAGCTTTTTTACAACCATTCATGTGTGCGTGTGTCCTTTTTGCACGATGGCCGGACCTCCTGTTTTATGCCGACTCCCAACGGCGAAGTTGAGATAAGCTTTTCTTGACAATTGATACGACTCGGATAATTTGTCAGATCATCACGAGAAGAGGGCCAGCGAAAAAATCATTTTAGGTTTTGCTTCGACTGGGAACCAAACACAGACCTTCTGCGCGGCAGTTCATCGCACAAACCATCGCGCCACTGAGCCCGTCCGTTTACTCACCCAGTGGGCTTAAACTTATCCATCACACTGTGAATAATGAGGACGATTATGACGACCATAAAATGGTTGAAGAGCACGGAACTTTTCCCGAACAGAAGACCCATTTCGATAAATGTTATCATTTGCTATTTTATCATTTGCACATGTTATTGAACGCCTTGACTATCTATGGTGATTTGGTAAAACAGACTAAATAAATGCCAGCCAATTTGACAGATGTATACAGCTTCACCAATATTGCCGCTATCAACTGAAAAATGCGGAAGTCGCTATTGGAAGGCCAGTTACTATTGTTGTCCCATCAGACTCTTGCTTCTTTATGTGTATATTTCATAAAGGCTGCTTTCTTAACGCCATCAGGTGATTAGAGCTGCCGTTGAGCTCTATAGGCAGAAATAGACGATATAGAGAGATGCCACTCCAGCAACGATGTTCGCAAGTTATACCAAAAACTAAAACGTCAAGGACAAGGATATAAGGCTCGAACAGAATCCTGTCGAGATGAACAAGGAAATATCATAGTTGAGACATAGTCAATGCTGAGGATATGGAAGAACCACTTCTGCAGACTGCTAAGCGGCGATGACGAACAACATTCCACTGTCAGGCAGAACTAACCATTCAACATTGGCAACGACAAGAAAAACCCGACTTAAGTGAAGTCAGGATAGCAATATATAAACTCAAGCTTAATTAGGCTGCCGGAAATGACGTGGTAAGAAACATCCATTAACTCTTAAGCCAAATCTGGTCGGAAGAAAGTATGCCTGAAGAATGGATCCTCAGCATCGTTTGTCCGATCCACAAAAAAGTGCCAACTACAGAGGCATAAGTCTCCTCAACATCGCCTACAAGATCTGTCGTAATATGTGAACGCCTGAAACCGATTACCAGCAACCTGATCGGCCCTTATCAGTGTGGTTTTAGGCAGGAAAGTCCACAACCGATCAAATCTTCACACTTCGGCAGATCCTGGAAAAAACCCAAGAAGTCCAAATCGATACCCACCACCTATTCATCGATTTCAAAGCCGCATACGACAGCATTAATAGAGACGAACTATACAGAGCCATGTCTAGTTTTGGTATACCGCTCAAACTCGTACCTTCGTGTAGGATTACGATGGAGAATTGCCGCTGCTCCATCAGGTGGGAAACGACCTCACCGACACATCCGATAGCAAAAAAGGATTCACGCAAGACGATGCGCTTTCATGTGACTTCTTCGATTTGATTCTTGAGAAGATTGTGCAAAACTCACGAGCCAACACCAGTGGCAAAATTTTCCAAAAATCGGTACAGCTACTAGCATACGCCGACGATATTGCCATTATTGGTCGGACGCAACGTGATGTCGTAGCCACGTTTGCAAGTATAGAGAAGGAAGCAGCAGAAATGGGTTAAGCAGTAAATGAGGGCAAGACGAAGTATATGCTGTCAACACGAAATTACACACAACATCGACGAATTGGACAGAACGTCACCATTGACAGCTATAACTTTGAGGTAGTACTTGACTTTGTCTATCTCGGCTCCGCTATTAACTCTGATAACAACATCTTGTCGGAAATTAAAGGAAGAATTACTCTTGCCAACCGCCGTTTCTAAGAAGGCAATTTAGTAGTAAAGCCCTCACTCGTAGTAAAGCCCTCACTGCGTCCGACGTCTGGCTGGGAATCGAAGTATTGAATTCCATTCGTTCTACATGTCCTATTAATTTTAAACGTCCAATACGGAGTTTTTTGACCAGGGACATGTCGCCGTATAGTTCTCCCATAGTCCGTCAATGAAAACGGGACCGAAGATTTTTCGAAGAATTTTACTCTCAAATCGACCAATGAAATCTTCATCCAATTTTGATACGGTCCATGCTTCAGCGCCGTAGAGCAGGACTGCGATGAACATGGTCTTATATAGGATCTCCTTAGTAGTTCGAGTTAGGGCTTTATTACTGAATTGACCACTTTTTCCGAAGAAACAGCTGATGTTAGTTTCCAAGTCACCTCCGCGGGCTTTATAAAGCTCGACAAGAAGGCAGTCAATTCCGACAGACGAAGTGTACGATATCGGTTGAAATTCGTTTTGAGCGACGAGAAGCATTTCCATCTTTACCAAAATGGGGCCCTGAAAACCCACGTATCATTATGATTACCCACTGCATGGTGTTCAATTTACGCCAGAGATGTCATCGACCAGTTGCCCTATTTGATTAGATAACGCCGTGGGTAACACGGTTAGTGTGACTGCAGAGCGATGAATGAGCAACAAGTATTTACCGCCGAAAATTGATGAATGAGGACTGGAGGACAACAGGACTTCACATCCGCATACATAGGTCGCGCGATAATGGTCTTTATCAAAGTGTCGGATCATCTTATTACTTATTTGGGAGATTTGCACAGTAATATCACCCGATTTGATGACCCCAGTCATCTTACTTTAATTTTTTTTTAGGTCACGGCTCTATAGAAACTTTTGAAGGGCTCCATCATAAATACTAGACTTTATTGTCCGAAGTTTTTACCAAAAGGGCGATTGCAGTGGACTAATGGTTATTGCACTGGATTACTAATCGCGGGGTAACTGTTTCACATCCAAAGAAGACAATATTTCCGTTTTTTCACCGCCCAAACCCTTGGAAAGTCTGACAAACATCCAAGAGTGTAAAATGTCATGAGTACCTTCTTAAATGTTCGGTTTAGAGTCAACTAGAAAGAGGTTGTCCCATTGCCTGTGGCGAAAATACGAATTCCAACACTCAAATGAAAGGCGTGGTTAGGTTTGAGGACCTGTATTGGACCGATTCTCGTTTTAAATAATTTTTTTTGCCAAAAGGATTGAAAATACGAAAAAGTGCCCAAAGACTTAGAAATTTATGGAAAAAAAAAACTTCAAAAGACTAAATAAATATTTAATTTATTTTTAAATGTTGTGGTTCGTAAATATTTCATAAAGACAACTTCATCTGATACTCCATCAAAACACCGATTAAGGACTTACTTTCTTTGAAGGGCTTCTCATTCCGTACTCCCTACTCTTACATAATGAAAGTCATTGCTTCAACATATACACACATCAATAACACATTCACTTCCAGAAGTTAATAGAAACCTCCCACCATACGTACACCGGAAAAAAAAATCTGATATTCATTTCATTCGATGAAAAGGATTCACTCATTCAATCGATATCCCCTTCATATTGCTTTTCTTTTCAGGGCGGATAATCCTACCGAACCGTAACACAGTGAAAACTGCTTCTCAAACTGTTTTTGCACTTCCACAATACTTGCCAATTTCTTCAGGATATTTTTCATTTGCTCATACTTTTAAATACAAACTTAAATGATCCTTCGCCATTCTTAAAATGTCATTTCCATTGAAATTATGAAAATGATGAATATGAAATCCGTGATTCGCAAGGAATTTCCAATTTAGTTTTTTTTTTCATAATATGTACCACCTAAGAAGGATTAAAATTTCGGGTGAACTCAAATAATTTGATGCTTAATTGAGTACATTGAAGGATTTTGATGATAGGGAAACGAAAACCGAAAGCGATTAATCCAAAAGTTCGAAGGAAGTTCAATCAATAAAACAAATTGACAAACTCCAAACTAAATGCAATGATAGGCGGGTGGGTTTTAAAAATACTATCAGCAGTTCTTCTAGGGTTTGATGTGATGAAAGCGCGCGATTATCCTTGTACCTTAGCATTTGGTCGATAACCACGTGGGAGTAAGTTTTTCGAAATCCATTTCAGGGGCGAAACGTTAGTACACCGAAATGAAGTCGTTTATTTGTAAATAGAGACGTCGACAGTACAGCCCCACAGCTATGTATGACATTTCGTCCTCGAAAAGGGTTTTATCCTTCGCGTAGTGTACTCCTTCATGCAATGTCGAATGATGATTATTTTTAAGGGGGCTTTCTTCGAGTGTGCTTTATTGTATTGGGCGTGGGTGAAGAACGATTTCTCTAGAAATGGGATTTATTTGCCCGATAGGCCGTCAACGAAAAAGGACCTCTTTTCAAAATTTTTAATTCGCCTTGGTCGAAAATATAGGTCATTGGCAATTTAAGGGGAAATACATTTAGGATTCTTTGAAGACTTTTTAGGGTGAACTATTTTATCAGGGAAAAGCTCGTTTGAATGTAGATTGAGCTTATCAATCAGTAGAGATGTTAAGAATTTTGTACAGTCTCAATAAAGCAGGTGGTCGAATTCAATCCACAACTCGAAATAGCCTGTTTCTACAAATAGCAACAAACTTAGAGACTAATTACCGTGCCGTCACCCATGTTTTATAGCTGATTAACCTCTTGCGAAAGTCTGATAAACATCCAAGAGTAACATTGTCATGAGAAGCTGTTACATCACCTCAAACCCAGCTTTTCTGTTCATTTGCGAGAGCAAGTTATTGTTTTTGCCACAAAGAGGAGGACCTCCTAACGGCGTTTGGATTCTGATTCAAACAGAAGGTTCTCTTCTTTGTAAACAAAAATAATGACCTCGCCCGCTCAAATGAAGAGAAAAGCTAGGTTTGAGTCCTTGTATGCCATATATTTCATCATTTCCTTACAAGCTGTACCCCGACAAATATTTGCTCAAACCAACCGATTCGATTTTAAAGATTTCTACGAAGTGAAGAGTGAATGCAAACCAATATTCCGGCTTGTTTAGGTAACTGAAGCTTGGCCCATTGGTCCTCGAGGGATCCGATACAATCTAAAAATACTTTTCCACTAGTTGATAGCAAGACTACTAAGATGATAATGAGCTAAGCAATCACCACCTTAGCGGCGAACATTTGCAGTCTTATAAACAATGACGGAGAAAGTGTTCTGTTAGCCTCTCCATAACCTCAGCATGTAGTTGAAAGCATCGCAAAGGTATTTCCGAATCCACCAGACAACTAAAGGGTGATCTATTTCGAGGTTCCCTACTTTTTTAAAGAAAAAAACACAGAAAATTCAAATTTAATTGTGACCTGAACGTGATTTGAATAGTGTTGACTGAGTGAATTACCTAAGTAAATTTTGGAAAGTGATAATAGTACGCGTAAATAATTGTTGCTATTTGATTTCAAATAAATGTAATTGAATTGTCAAACGAAAATCCATTTTGTAAATAATATAATTCTAGAAGTAAGAGTGTGTTTAAATAAATTATTGTTAAATATAAAACAGAAAAGTGTTTTATCATTCCAAGCCCTGTTTCATTATACAATACATTGTTTTCTTCTACTTATAAGTTTTTTCAACAACTACTAAGTTTAAACAATGCTTTTCACAATTAAACAATTTTGTTGTATTTAGTCAAAATAATCTGAAAATAGATAAATATGGTAGATAAAATAAAAAATAAATATATACCATGGACTGTATTAAAAATCGAGGTTTTTTATCCTCATTTTGCCTGTTCCATTTCGCATTGTTTTTCCTGGATGGCAGTAATGTCTCCTCCATAGCAGCTTTGGATCTTGGCTGACTGTTCGACTATGTAGATAAGAATGACACTGTACTTGTTTTTCATTTAACTTAGCCGTTATAAAAAAAATCCGTCGTCTTCGAGGCAGGACTGATATATTTACAAATTGTTGGCGCAACAGACTCGAAAGTACCTTAGCTTTTTCATGTGAGCGTGTATACTCCTTGCATCATGGCAGGGCTTCTTTTTTTATCCCGAATCCGAACGTCTGATTTGAGATAAGCTTTTCTTGACAATTGATACTACTCGGATGGCTTGTCAAATCATCACCAGAAGAGGGCCAGTGAAATTAATAAGGCTGCGAATCGAACCCACCCCTTCTGCTCTGCAGTTCGTCGCACTAACCAACGCGCCACTGAACCATTCATTGAACTAATATACTTACTTAGGTGGCGCTACTATCCGGAATGAACCTGGACCCTAACCAACATGGCTGTCCAACTAGCCCGGTCCTTAGCTAACTGTCAACAGCTGCGCACTTCAAGTTGATAGATGTTTGGTTGGTCAGTTTCTACCTGTGCGCGCCACTTAAGGCGAGGTCTTCGTCCACTGCGCTAGACATCTGTCTGGGAATTAAAGATGAAGCGACTAAAGTGTGTATTGGAACAAAATTTGTATAGCGGCCAGGATTGTAAAAGCACATCAGTCAAATTTATTAAAAATTGTGTCATTACAGAAACGTATCGCACATTACATGATGTTAATCATTGACTTTTCTATTATTGGTGTCCAAATTCGAGTTAACCGGTTCGATAAACAATTAGCCAATACCGGTACATAATAGAAATTCAAGGTCTGCTAAGACATCACAAACAATTTCAGACTGACTCACTTTAAACAACCATGGAATGATACACAATCGAGCAATGCGTTACAAGTTGCAATTGAATCAAGAACTAAGGCCTCTTGAACATTTCCAGCGTCGTCAATGGTCAAAATGGTGGCAAGAAATGGCAACAGTGATGATCAATTTTCGAAGAAAATCATCTTCTGTGATGAGGCACATTTTCACCTCAGTGGATCAATAAGCAGAATTGCCGCATTTGAGCGAATGTTAATCCAAGAGTGACTGTTTGGTGCGGTTTATGGGCTGGCGGCATCATCGGGCCGTATTTTTTCCAAAATGAGGACTGTCAGGCAGTACCACATTTGAGCGAATGATAATCCAATAGTGATTGTCGAAAAACCAATGCTCCCATAAAGAGTGACTGTTTGGTGCAGTTGATGGGCTGGCGGCATCATCGGGCCGTATTTTTTCCAAAATGAGGCCTGTCAGGCAGTACAGCATTTGAGCGAATTATAATCCAAGAGTGATTGTCGAAAAACCAATGCTCCCATAAAAAGTGGCTGTTTGGTGCGGTTTATGGGCTGGCGGCATCATCGGGCCGTATTTTTTTCTAAAATGAGGTCTGTCAGGCAGTCACTGTGAATGGTGTTCGCTATCGTGAGATGATATCGAACTTTTTATGGCCCGAATTGAAAGATATGGATGTGGACGATATGTGGTTTCAACAGGACGGTGCCACTTGCCACGCAGCTAACGAAACAACGGCTCTTTTGCGCGACAAATTCAATGGCCGTGTTATCTCACGTGGTGGCGATTTGAACTGGCCGCCAAGATCATGTGATTTATCACCGTAAGCTCACTTTCTTTGGGGTGGTTATTTGAAAGAAAAAGTGTACTTCGTTAAGCCAGCAAACAATTCAAGAGCTAAAGGATGAGATAATTCGGCACATTAACGGCATAGAACCTCAATTATGCTTCAGCGTCATCGAAAATTTGTACCATCTGATGGAGGTCTGCCGCCGAGGTCGCGGCGGCCATTTGGCCGATATTTTGCTTCAGCATAATTGAACCATGATAATATTATCATAATAAGAATAAACGGCAATAATTTCTTAAATAATTTGTGTTTTCTTCAAAATCATCATCGGCCACACTTTCCATATAGACGACATGTGGTTTCGATAAGATTGCAATACGTGGCATATAACACTTACCACGATGGACAATCTACGCCAAAAATCTGAGGTCATGGATATCTAGTGCGCCGGTAACATAAGGTACCAACCGAGATCGTCTGATCCAGACATCTTATCCTAATGCCATTCTAAATCCTAGGCCTGTGCTTAAGAACCGCGCACAACTGATGCTGTAAAAGTCAATATTAATCGGAAATAATAACTCCTGAATTCGTGCCAAGATGCAAAATTAGAGCGGGATATATTGCACACAACTTGGTTGTGCAAGCTTAAAAAATTTAAATCCATAAACGCATTTCATATGCTTGCTGCAAGCCTTAACAAAGCTTTTCAGCATCAGTAAAATACCTTGTTTACCTCGGCTCGTTACTTTTGGCAACCGCTGTTATTTTAGATTAAAATTTAATTTTTTAATAAACTCTAGCTCCTGATCATCTCAGTCCTGCTTCAAGGCGTTGAAGCCCGGCAGGTTTCAAAAGCTAATAAAGAAGTCTTTGGTAGTTTTGAGTGAAACATTTTTGAGAGCGTTTTCGATCCTTTTTGTGTTAACAAGTTATTGATACACAAACGTAATATGTTGGTCAGACTTGGTCAAAATACTTCACATTGAACTTCAAAGATGACACGTATATCGAGTGGACACCAATATTTTGGCATTTCGCTGAAGCGAAATCCTCATTGAGGTCTCCAATCAGAAATCTACAGTATTTTCCAGTAATAGAAAGAATGCACAGGTGTTGATTACCTTAGATTTCAAGAAAATCTGCAACATTATCATAGAAAAGTCCCAATGAATTCAAGCGAAAGATGTCTTCTACTTATAGCTGTAGATGTTCCGCCTACTTCGCCGCCTTAATGACGAAGTAGGCGACGAATAAGGACTGACAAGACGGCATTCAAATTATCGGGTTCGTTCGGTTCAATAACTCCCGTGGAATTAAGCCCCGCGGTGCTAAATTAAAAAAAAGGATATAGACCCGGCGGGGTATTTTTTTGGTGATAATGAATTAAGTCCCGCCGCTGTTAATATATTTTGCTTTTGGGACGGATTTTATTTGCATGCAAACTCGCACGCAAACCAAATCCAACAGTGGGTCTTGCCCCATGGGGAATTTAGCTTCATGAGGCTTAATTCCGCGGGGGTTATTTCACTGCATCGACCATTTTATGCTAAACTTTTTAACAGACACTTCTTCTTCTTTCCAAGTGACGTTACAGGCTGGAATAAATCTGGTCCTCAGCCATTTTAACAGATACATTTCGGAATATTAGTTAAACGATTGTGAGAAGTGGCATTTTGTTTCCCAAATTCAAATTCTGTGTTGAGACAAGCTCTCTTAGCAGACACGAATTGTTATTCAAAAGTTGCGAATCTAGTCAACTACTTATACTACTTCTACTTCTTTCGCAGCATTTCATAACATTGCGCTCCTGAACCCTCGTGGAAGATGTTGTCATCTTTCCAAAATTTACATCATTAAATATCTATGTGCACGAAGTTAACTGATTCGACAGGAGCAAGAAAGTTGAAACAAGTATATGTACTTTTAATCCTACGGTGTTATGATAAGGTTCGATGCCCCTTAACCGCATACTTATTGGTCTCGTCCATTGGGATTCCTGATATTCTTAAACTTCATAAGTCAACTCACCCGTCAATTATGGCATCTTTCCCGATTAAGCCTTTGAAATCATAGTTTGATATATCAACGCCTTACTTAGCTCCTATATGCCCTTTCATGTCAACACGTTCATCAAGTATAACCAAAATTCAGCAGACGTTCATCAGAGGCGCATTAGAAAACACTTATCCTTGCGAAGGTTAATTAAAAGCTTAAAGCGCTGATTTTTATTTTTAGTCTTTATGTTGTCAGCTCAAAATCCACCAATTCACCAGACAAGAAACGTCAAATTACAAATGTCAATCCCACGTTAAAAAAAAAATAGACAGCATCCGTCATCTTCAGGTTTAATTTCAAAATCCTCCCATTTAATAAAACGCCTTATGTTCATAAATCCGCCTCAATAATCCTTTATAATTAATGTTCTCGTGTCACAAGTAAATCTCCTCCTGTCACATTTCTCATACAAATCGCATTATCCTTCGAGAGCATGCATTTCAATTGAATGCGACTACCAGCATTCCTGCACGCAAACTAATTCAATACAAATCCATGCAGGCTGGCGCTTAAAAATTAATTGCAATGTTATGCATGTGTGCACTCTGTTGGCATGTGTGCCGTTTGTCCTCCGTGCGCGCGTGAGACTGTCCAAATGGTGTTGCTTGACTTTACCCAAACAAATGTTTTCATTAGTAATCTGACATTAATTATAGCACAAGTGCAAATGTGGTGGCATTGTGAGCTTTACGCTATGGTTGCGTTCGTGTGATGCGTGCTTACTTGCTTATTGTTCAGCCAGCAAACGGGCGTGTATCTGCGCTTAATTGTTCGCGACGGTCTGGCAAAATACTTATGTGCATGTGCAGGGTATGTACAGCGGAACTGCTCTTTAGTCCTGAACATATAGTTATGCATAATCGTGCTGAAATTTTAATCTTCAAATACGAAAATCGTATTATGTACATGGTTTGACAGCAAACTTAAAATAGGTTGCCATCCTGTCAACAAAAAATTCCTTTCTACGTAAGGAAATTATGTCAATGCCATTGACACTACATTTCCATCGAAAACCAATTTACCTACCCAACTCGTTGATTGAGCCATCAAAATGTTTTATAACGAGTATTTTATCAGTTTCTAGCTCTTCCTGACGCGCTCTACATGAAACGCATCCCTTTCTATGGGAAGTGTTCATTAAGACAAGAACATCATCAAGGGCCCGCGCGTTTTATGAAGGTAACTACAAGTTTTAATTTTACCTACACATGGGACATGTCTGCAAATACATCCGCAGCACAATAGATGTGTGCGTGTGTTTGGCTGTCATTATTGTGTCATCATCGTTATTATTGTGAGCAAATGTCACGCTACATTCACTTGAAACCTAGATTGCAAGGATGAGATTGGGTGGGCGGCAGTAGTCGCACTGTGTATCGTGATATGCTCTTTTGTTTTTTCTCGCGCGCCTTTTGGGCTAATTAACGGTATTTCCGCGCACTCGAAAGCATTTAAAAACTGCCACGGGGAATTATAGTGACAAATACGTGTCATATGCGTTGCGACTTGCGAGGGTAAATAAAGAGATACCGTTAGGCAGGAGGGCATAATATTATTATTATTATTTTGTGTGCGATATTATGTTCGCATGTGTGCAATGGAGGTATGAAAATCCTCCAGCGTAAATTGTTACGCGAATAGTTTCCAACGTTTCCGTATCCGTACAACGTTAGCATGGGGAGTTCAAAGCGCGGAGACAGACAGATAACGTTTGTTATGGAATTTATAGCGTGAATTTGCATGCCTTATCAGGTGGAATATTGTCCTTGAGCGGCGTGAATAGAGATGGTTGAGGATAATGGATGCCTTGAGGGTTGTGAATTTATGGTGGAATCGTTCAGATGGTTCGATGTCATCTGTTATTTACTTTCAACACGAATGCGAATCTGCAAGTGAAACATGCATCTTGCAAGATTTAGGGCTTGTTTTATGGTAAGCTTGTTGTAGTATGTTGAGTGTTGACTTGATTCAGCTTAAGTATGAATTTAGATATTAAGCTACTGCAGCATCGAGGAAAAAGCTTAAGAGTTTTTGATTTCTCGCCGAAGACCATGCCCGCAGAAAATTCTTTGATGTCTCTTGCCCACAAACATAAATCTCTGATTGAGATAGAGAATGAAGAGGAAAATCAGGGAAAAGTAAGAATTTTCTCTGTGTTAAGGTCTTTTATATAAGCGTGTTCGATTATTGTATAGGAACGCAACGGCCTTGTTATGTAGTGTCGCAACGGCCTTGTTATCAGCCTGGGCATTTTTTTCCCTAACAAACATACATTTGCACGTGTCGTCTTTCCAAACACGAAGTGGCGCATATGCAAAAATTGGCATTTTGAGATATTTGGCGCATATTATCTACCGGTCGTTATTTATGATCACACGAAGTGCCGTATCTGTATCTATCAAACCGTTATAGTTTTATTATACTTTCATTTTTAACGTAAATGATTTTATCAGGTTAGGTTTATGTGGCTGACAGCGTTCGCCAGCGCGCTTCGACCATTTTGGTCCATTGTGATAAGATGTGGATTTTGTCAATTCTCCATACTATCCGCGAGAAAACCATTATGAGCTTTTGATGAAGCGGTGGATGCTTTTCACTTTCGTTTTTGTCAAGTCACCAAGATTTCGAAAATAGTAAGCTTTAAGATGGAGTTTCCATTCTATTGCATCGATGTATGAAGGCAAGACTTCTTGTTTAAGTTTTGATCCAACAACCAATCTTTATTGCTTTTTCCACCACAAGACTTAACAGATATAGGACTTCTCAACTCAAGGGAGGGACTTAAATGAAAACAAGACTTGAGACAAGCAATTCCTTTCAATATGGGCTCCCATACTTGTAAAAGGCTTAACAGTATCATATCACTATTGGAAACCTCACCTCAACCTTAAAAAAATGTTTTCACTTGTTTTCCTCTCAACATAAATCACAATTTCGTCATTCAGATCCATGGACATCAGCATTTCCTGCGCTCAGTCACTTTTTCCGGTCCGCTGCATGATGTTCACATAGACTACCATGCAATAACTATCAATAAAAGGAACACAATGTTGGGCCACAAAATTTACGACAGGAAAGACGAAACAATTCAAGTTAAAATTAGCCTTCGTGTACTCACAGGTCTAACCAATGTTTTCGTTGTGCATTCGATGGTGGAGTTCCATGAATTCCCACTCCTGGACCCGGCCGAGTGAAACCTAAGTGCCATAATGGACTCTCAACGTTAATTATGCAAGGATTTGGCATTCTGCCTTCTTTTGCAAAGCGAAGCATATACATAACAATGGTGTCTCGTTGTCTCATATTCTGGGTGCACAAAGCTCGACAAATGTTCTGTCTGTTGGGTGTTTTGTTTTTGGAGGACGAATTCGGCTGGATTAGTGGTGGTGTCGGCCCATATACAATATACACATGCATTTAGAAGCAATTTTTGTTAGAATTTATTTATTCTACCTCTTATCTGCATCAAGATTGTAGGATTGTAATGGAAGGTTGTTTCCGTTAGACAGAAAAAAAAAATACATAAAAAAATAATAGAAGAAGACGACACTATAGAACTCGAAAACAGTTTCACAAAAGCCAGGTAGGCATAACATTAAGTTTCAATGACAACATATGCAAATGAAGGGAATTATGGGAGACACAATGCATATATGAATCAAGGACAATGGAGTGGGTTGTTGTTCTGAAGAGGTATGGGGGGATAATGGATGTCGTCGGGAGTAGGACGAAGATGTGGGCTTTAGTTTTGTAGGTTGAAACGACTTTGTTGTTAAGCTTAAGTTTTCCTGTTTAGCAGAAGATGTCTGAAAGCATTCTCTATGTGAAGATTGTTAGTTTTAAGGGTGCCTACTTAAGGGAGGGTAAGCAGAGCTGCTTTAATAGAGGATATGGCATAGGGAATGCGATGCAAATTGTTACAACAATGAAATCTTGTTTACATCTTTGAAAGTTTATTCTCTAAGTGGAATAGAGCAAAAATAGGATTATGGCATTTGCTGAGCGAAAATTGTAGGTTATTCGTAGCAGAGTGCTTTTCTGATGGTGGAGCTGGAAAGAGTTTTGCTTAAAAACTATTTTATCGTTTGCACTGATATGGGTAATCCTCTTATAGAGGAAAATTCCTTATCGGTATGAGCTTAAATTCGAATGCATCAGGTCTCACTCAATAAACCTTTCTACTAACTTTACGTAGGCGGCTTTAAACACGTGTGGTATTCCTATATGGGAAAAAGTAGTTTTTGGTTCGTAATGTTGGTATTCGATTACTTACATACTAAGCTGTAGCACCAGTCTGGGATGAACCTGGGCCTCAACCAACATACGTCTGCAATTAGCCCTTAGGTCCTTAGCTAACTGCCTCCAGTTGCGCACTCCAAGTTGGTTGATGTCGGTTTCTATCTCTGCGCGCCTTTTCAGGCGAGGCCCGCTACTGTGTCCGACGTCTGGCTGGGAATCGAAGACTCGACGAGCCGGAGTATTGGTGTCGAAGGATTTCTTCATCCACTATTAATATACGGTCAATGGTTCAGCTTTGAGCTGTAGAGCAGCACTGGGTTGATCAGGGTCTTATATAGTATCTGCTAATTGTTCGAGAGGTTGGCAAGAGTAATTCTTCGGTTGATTTCTGACGAAATGTTGTTGTCAAGCTTTATAGCGGAGCCGAGGTACACAAAGTCCTTAACTACCTCAAAGTTATTTCTGTCAATGGTGATGTTGTGTCCAATTGGTCTATGTTGACAAAATAAGGGTTGGAATAGTTTGACATTTGCGTTAACTTACCTGATTTTTCAGTTATAATCTGAAATCTGGAACACAGCCATTGTTGAGCAATATTTTAAAAATAATGAAAGTTTGTCAGCTAAAGCCCGTACAAAATATTGCCATCATAGTGATTTTAAACCATCAACTGTGAAGAGAATAATTTTAAAATTCAGGGAGTCTGGATAATTTATTGATTTCAGATACTCTAGGTGTCTTGTGTCTTGGAGTATTGCTCACAATTCAGGAACATCAATTCGGAACAGTAGCCAAGAATCGGACATTTCGAGAAGCTCTCTACAGCGAATTCTCATGAATGACTTGAAACGTTATGCTAACAAAGATCAATTGACTCAAGAACTGAAGACTACTGAGCTTGCAGTGCTAAGAGAGTTCGTTGAATGGATTTTTTAACAACAACAAGTGGATGCTGATTTTTCGAACAAAAACCTCTTCAGTGATGAAGCTTATTTTCAGCTTGATGGTTTCGTTAATCGTCAAAACTATCACAATTGGGGTTCAGAAAACCCACGAGTATTTGATGAGAAATGCATCCACAACGCGTGATTTTTTTTGTGGATTTTGGGCACGAGGCATTATCGAACCATTCTTCTTCGAAAATGCAATTGGTCAGGCAGTAACAATTAATGGTGTTCGTTATCGTGACATGATGACTCAGTGCCAAAGTTATATATGGATGTCGTTTCAACACGACGGTGCCACATGCCATACAGACATAAAAACAATTCAATTACTGCATGGTACTAGTTCTCAAACCAGGAAAATCACCCAATGAAATAAAATCATACAGACCTATTTAACTTCTTCCAATAATTTCAATGTTTTTGAGAGGATATTACTCGCGTCGCTTACACCCCATTATTGATCAGAAACGCCATTTACCTGACCATCATTTTCATCGACAAGCTTTTGACAAAGTTTGGCATAGAGGCCTTCAGCACAACCCTGAAAAGTTATATAAAATCCTCGAGTCGTATCTTGAGCATAGACTCTTCCGTGTGAAACTTGGAAACGAATATTCGTAGTTCAAAGAAATATTGGCAGGAGTACCCCAAGGAAGCGTCCTTGGACCACTTTAGTACCTCCTTCTTACAAGTGATATCCCACAAAAAAACGATACAATAGTTGCCACGTTTGCTGACGATACAGCTATAGTAGCAGTTGGCACAAGAATAGAGGAAACAAATATGAAATTACAAAACGCTTTTAACAAGGTTAATGAATGGACCAAATCCTGATTGCATTTAACGACAGCAAATCGATTCATGTAGATTTTTCGTATAAACGGACAAACAATTTGCCTGTATTTCTCAGGGTCTAGTCCCTTTTGCAAATAAAGCGAAATATCTCGGAATGACACTCAATGCAAAATTAAAATGAAAGTCGCACGTGAAAAAAAAATGCGAAGAACTCAAAAATATATACAGAGCACTGTATTAGTTGTTCAGAAAATAATCGAAGCTTAACCTTGACAACAAGCTGCTATTATACAAGCAAGTGCTAAGGACGGTCTGGACATATGGTATATAAGGAATGAAGATCTACGCAGAGCTCTGGGTATTCCCGTGGTTAAAGATGAAACGAAAAATATTGCACTCAAACATAAAAAACGTTTATTCGGACACGTTAAAAAAACGGTCCTCCAAATTTTTGACGAAACAAATTTATTGCGGCGTCTTCAAAGAACTAAGCCCTTAGATTTGGCCCGATAATAACAAACCGCGCTATTAATTGCGGAAAAAGCAGGAACTCTCACAGGAAATTTACCTGCCAAACATTCATTACTCGTGATTAAAAAAATTGCTAGATAAGTCGCATACTTAGTTGCAATACAAATACAAAAATTGGGGTGGTTTTAGTGGGTTAAAATCTCACACTACTTTGGGCACGTGCTCATCGTGTCTATCGAGATTTTTACCAGCCCACGAAAAAATAAAAATAAATTACTGCATGAGTCATTTTCTAATCGTGTAATCGGCTTTCCAGATCTTGCGATTTAACGCCATTGGAATTTTTTCTTTGGGGTTTTTTTCGAAGTCAAAGGTCTATGCAAATAAGCCAACGACCACCAACGCCTTGAAAAAAGAGATTGGGCGGTAATTAAAAATCTGTATTTTCTATCAAATATACATTTTGCGTGAACTATGGGACACCTTTTATAAATTGGTTTACTACATAATTTTTGCAAGCAGTTTTAGGGTCATTCATGAAACATTCGTCGCACACTTATAATTATTCGAACGTTGTAAACTTGCGACGCGATTAAGTTTTTGCTCGGATGTTGATGTCTTCATGCCTTGTAGGGTCCTTGAATTGTTGACTTAATCGCAAAGGTGTGCAGTGGAATATCCCCCGCGGAACTAAGCCTCATGGGTCTAAATTCCCAAAAAAAAGAAATAGCCCCTGTTAGGGTTATTTTCCTTGCGAAATGAAAATAAGCCCCTCTGCCATAAAACATTAACGCCCGCGACTGTTATTGTCAGTTGAAATTGGCATTCTGTTCAAGCAAAGTTTGAGTATGAGTGGAGGAGCATGCTGCCCCCTGCTTGGGCTCACTGTTGGATTTGGTTTGCAAGCGAGTTTGGATGCATGTAAAGGAAATAAGCACCGCAATTATTTTCATCTGGAGAAGGAAATAAGTTACAAGTGGTTATTTCCTCTTTTTTGAAGAATTAAGCACCATTTGGCTTAATTTCGCGGGGGGGGGTTATTGCACTGCAGCAATCGCAGAATGGTCTAAATCGGGGAAACTGGTGGGCCACTACAAAGCGCCCTTTTTTAGTTAAGACACTCCAGATGGTACTCAATAAAAAAAAGCCATCGATGTCTTTGAAGCGTGAGACTTTGGTCCTTCTTTTGGAATAATCAGGAACATTTATATTTTATATTTTAGTATTTCCAATATAATAATGACACCTATGTACACAAGTGCTGCATCAGCTTGGTGCTCTGTCAATTGTTTCAGAATCTTGTCAGAGCTCTACTCCGAAATAAAAAAATTATGAAAAAAAATGCCTAAAGTAACACGATCTTCTTCATAAAAACAGTGGCGAACAACTCGATCTGGAAATATTGAAAGGACCTTGATGCAATTCTCGGGGATTGCTTTCAGATCAGTACCGAATGTTTTGTTCGTGACTCATCCACTCATATGATGCCTATATGGACCCAACACACTGTTGGTTATACCTAATATTATGCCACCTTACTCATCAAATATCTATGCTTCACACTCTAAGAAAAATATAATCCCGGATATATAAAAGACGCAGTGGACAATTATACGAATCTCTCAGCGAATTGTAGCCATGCCAATTGAGCTAAACATATAATTGCAAAAAGAACCACCTCCTGAACTTCCTTCTATCTTCTAACATTTAATGATAGCCTACATATTTCAGAACTCCTGTTTTTTTTTAAACATCAACCACTGCTATTTAAAACTTTTTCCATTTACATATTTATAAAGGTGTCCTTTGTGCGCTGTCAAAACACTTCCCTTCCCATGTAAACAGTTAATTCGTTATACAAATAACCCCAATACCCTAACAGATACACCCAAAAACTTACTCAACTTCAATTATCGCGATCGAAACAACCAACAAAAACCACCTAAAGACGGCTTGACCAAAAAAAAATCCCATTAAGGTCATCAATTTGGTTCTAAATTTAGTGTGTGTCCACACTATACACGCGGATTGCATGTCCAAAAGAATTACCATAACATAGCTGTTGTATACAAAACAAAGAAAATGCCTCAAGAAATCCTTTAAAGGATAATTTAACTCGATTAGGAATCGAATATAGAGTTGGTCGGGCCATAAACTATCGAACCCGGGTGGTCTGTATGCTCTATAAGTCACTTAGGAGGGTCAGAGCTAACTACAACCGATTTTCCAGCTTCAATAATTAATTTCCATGACGCCCGCTGTGTGGCCAAGCAAGGTGCTTTTAGACCCTTGCCTTGACCCCTTCACCTGCACAAAAACTACTATACGCAGAGGGCACAACCCATCGAATCAAACAATCCTTTGCATTTGTTGATTGGTACAAGGATTTTCAAAAGTGACCAGGACATTGCCTTAAGTAATTGGCTTAATGGATACACGGAGGCGGTCTTACTGTTAATAAGAATCAAACTTACATTGACACAGGAAATTATTGTGTGGTGTAAATGATAATTGCATTCGGTGGAGTCGAGTATCCTTTTGGTGTACCATACATTTAAACAAATCGGATTGTCCTATCAATGATGAAGTTAATGAGAATTCCATTTTAATGGGTCCTCTATTTTGGGAATGCTTACACCAGCTAATGAATAAACCATTAGAGTGGTAGGAAGATTTACATTTGGCCACGTGTACTCGTTTAATTGTCCCGGCGCGTCGATTCGGCTTGCGATGTGTGCGTTTCGATGCAATATGTCATTAAGTAGGCTGTATTTTGGTGGCTAATTTGTGGACGCTCATATTTATCAAACCATTAACTACTTTGGGGTACTGCGTAGCAGACGTGACAATGACGCACGCAGATAATGTATATTGGAGGACACGTTAACTATTTATGTGACATAGAGGTTGAATTTGGTTCATATGTGTGTGGGAATGGTGCACCTAATGAAGTCATCCGTTGGTTGGAATAGGTGAATATTTAAGAAGTTTTGGTGATTTTTAGTGTAAATTTATCAATTCTTATAGTTATCCTGAAAAATGGCACCTTTAGTCAGAGTAGAGGCATTAATTTCATGTTTTGCTAATTTGTGTGTGATATTGATACAACCAAGTGTTAGTTACTCAGGATTAGAGTTTAATCACGTGGCACCAAGGGATTTTTTTTCCAATGCTGGGAGAAAATCTTTTATATAAATATGAGAGTAGCAGGAGCGTTTTTTTTTCGCATCCAGAAATAGGAATGTCTCTGGCGGAATGTATCCGCTTTCTAAGGCATTTCTGAAATACCCAGGATTCGGATAGAATAATCCAGAGATTAATTCGTTTTCGCTAACATTTGCCGAACGAGCAAAGTGATTCCTTACGAGGTCGAGTATGACGTTATCAATTCTAGATACACCGGAAGCATACAGAAGTCTTTTGTTCGAGACGTAGTGCCTAAGCTCGGAATGTGCACTCCTATATACCTATATCTGCATGCAGGATCTGAGACATTTGCGCTCGAACACTCGGAGCTTTTCCATATACGATGGGTTAATGTTCCACCACACTGGACTCGCATAAGTCAGAATTGGACGAACGAATGCTTGGTAACAAATGACCTTCACATCGGATCTTAGATAGTTGGATTAAAATAGGCTTTTAAGCGACATGAATGCCGCTCTTACCTTCTCTAATTGAATATTTAGGTGCTCATTATAATACAAAAACTTGTCCAAATGAACACCTAGATATTTCACAACGGTCTTTGACTCGATCTGAAGACCATTTGAACTCGTTATTTTTAGATTTCTCCAGTTGCGTCTCAAGTCTGAATTACCACGTCTTTTTGGGGTGCGGAACAGTATGGTTTCACATTTCGTATAATTGATTTTAAGTTTCCATTCGGAGCAGAAACCTTGAAGCCTATCAAACTTGCTTTGAAGTTGAGTTTGGATGTCTTCAATTGTCGAGCCGCTTGCATACAGTGTAGCATCGTCGGCAAATGCCAGCGAATTGTCGAGTTCCCTAAGTATGTCAGAAATGTATATATTAAAAAGCTGTGGAGCAGTAACTGTTCCCTGCGGAAGACCATTAGTGACCTTAAAAACTTCAGCTGTCGTGTGTTCTCTATCTGTTATGACAAATTTCTTTCCGCGTATCATGGATGCTATCATCTTTGTTAGATGAGAAGGAAATTCATATCGAATAAGTTTATAAATTAATCCGTCGATCCAAACCGTGTCAAAGTCTTTTTCGATATCTACCAGGCAGGCAGCTGTACATCTTTTGGCGTTAAGATTCCAGTTAACATCCGAAATCAGTTTCGTAATAGCATGCAGTGCCGAGTGATTTCTTTTGTAGTAGCAGGAGCGTGCTCATAGTAGTGTCAGATTCTAAATTAATTACTTACTTAAGTGGCGCTACAGTCCGGAATGAACCTGGGTCTCAACCAACATGCATCTACAAAAAGCCTGGTCCTTATCTAACCTCCCCCAGTTGCGCAATTCAAGTTGGCTTAGGTCACTTACCCTTACTTACTGGTTACTTACTGCTTAACCCATTTTTGCCGCTTCCTTCTCGGTTCTAGCAAACGTGGATATGACATCACGTTTAGTCCTACCAACGATGTCAATACCGCCGGCGTATGCTAGTATTTCACTGATTTTTGGAAGGTTGTGCATCTGGTGCTGGATCAGGAGTTTTGCAGAATCCTCTCGAAATCAAATTAAAGAAGTCACACGACAGCGCATGACCTTGTCTAAATCCTTTTTTGGTATCGAATGTGTCGGTGCACAGACGGACGAGTTTGGGCGGTATACCAAAAACTAGGCTTGGATCTGTATAGTTCGTCTCTATAAATGTGGTAGGTATCGATTTGGACTTCGTGGGTTTTTTCCAAGATCTGCAGAAATGTGAAGATTTAATCAGTTTTGGGCTTTCCTGGCCTAAAACCACACTGATAAGCGCCGATCAGGTTCTTGGTAAATGGGTTCAGGCATTCACACATGACGGCAGATAGCATCTTGTAGTTGGTGTTCAGGAGACGTATGCCTCTGTAGTTGGTGCAGTTCAACGATCCTCATTTTTTTAGTTCGGGCAAACGAAGGTTCCATTCTTCAGGCATTCTTTATTCTTCATCCGATTATGTTTGACTTAGGAGTTGGTGGATGTTACTTACTAAGTCATCTCCCCCGGCTCTATAAAGCTCAGCGGCCGCCATCATGACTTCTTTTAGGTCGGATGGTCGACAGTTTTAGCTGCCGTTGCCAATATTGAATGGTTCGTTCTGCCTGACAGCGGAATGTTGTTCGTCATCGCCATTTAACAGTCTTTTGAATTGGTTCTTCGATATCCTTAGCATCAACTGTTTTCCAACTACGCTATTTCTTGGAAGTGGGTGAGTTAGGTGTAACAACGATTCTAACTCTTAAAGGGGAGAGCCGCTGGTAATTTCTGTTGAAAAATGTTTGCCGATTATCAATTGAATGATGTTTTTGTTCATCTCGACAGAATTCTGTTCTAGCCTTATATCCTTGGATTCGATATTTAACAACTTGCGAACATCGTTCCGGGAGGGGCACCTTTCTCTATCCTTGATCGCGCGCTCCAGTTATATTGCTCGAATAACGATTTCATAAAATTGCAGAAGATCATTTTCTGAAACGCCTAACTGCTGGTAAAAAAATTCAATTATGCGTCCTAAAAAGCAATTATAGTCATAAAATGGCCAAACAATTCTGTGCCAAAAATCAGGGTAACACATGATGCTTGGACAAAATAGGATAAGAAAAAAGAAACCGTTTTTACTGCCCTTTAGCAAACCATTAAGCCCTTTGATGCTTCAGCGCAAAATGAAAACAATAATCAATTTGGCACTACAACAGAGAGTATAGTAAGATATGCAAATATTACCGAATTTAAAAATGAATCAATGAAATTGAAGCCAAAAAAGCTCCAGGTTATGATCTGATTGCCGGAGAACTTATCAAATAGTAGCTTTGGAAAGCACTAACCAAGATTCTCAACATTATAAATGCGGCAGTTTGATTAGAATACATACCTGGCCAATGGAAAGTCACGAAGGTGATTATGGGTTTAAAGTCTTACAGGCCATTTCAATTCTTCCTCTCTTTTTAAAAGTTTTGAAAAGACGTTTCGCCTAGCCCCCATAATCGATCCAAAACGCCTTCTGCCCATCAATTTGGGCTTAGTTGTAAGCATACGATGATCGATGAAGAATTAAGAAAGCTTTGAAAAAAAATGTCTCCGCTGTATTTTTTGATATATGTCATGCTTTTAACAAGGTGTTTCATAAAGGCCTTAATTAAAGAATAAGACAAGTTCTGCCTAAACAAATATGTATATAAAATCCTGTTGTTGTATCTTGAGAATAGACTCGTTCATGTGAAATTTCAAAGCGAATATTCGGCGTTCAAGGAAATGGTGACAGGTGTACCGCAAGGAAGGATTCATGGACCACTCTTATTCCTACTTTTTGCATGTAATATACACAAATAAACGACACTCTAATTAATACGTTTGAAGCAATAAAAAAAGCAAACATGGAATTACAAAACGCTCTTAACGAGGTCAATGAATGAAAATAATCCTGGTGAATTGCACTCAAAGAGAGCAAGTCGATTCATGTAGTTTTTTTCTTATTAACGAACAAACAACTTGTTCGTCTATTTATAACGCTATCCAAATAACTTTACAGTCGACTTCAGGCTATAGTCGCTTAACAAAGGCTGTAAGCAACTAATGAGCTCAGCCGATAACGCAGTTTAAAATAAAAGTAATTGTTAACGTTTGAAAAATTGAAATGCATTTCAGTTTATGAAATCATTACAAAGGTTTTTGTAAAATCGCTCTTTTTTTTGGGTCGGTAGGAATGCACTATTAATTCTAATATCTTTGTTTATATCAACTTCAGAGTCAAATGAAAACCGTTAACGAAAATCGCATAACGAAGACATTCTATCATTTTATATTGAATGAAACAAATAAAATAAATATACAGTTTTGGAGCAACAGATTCGTTAGTACCAAAGTTTAAAAAGTCATACAGATGGCGCACTACATATAAAAAAAAATTGTTCTATGGCGAGTCATCTGTCTGTAGGTCACCGGTTTTAAGGGCTTAAATTTTGAGCTAGGATATTGAAATTTGGAACATGTGATCCTTGTACGCGCTGTTCGAACATGTGTGAAAATGTTCAAAATCCGCCCACTGACATGGCCACTTTTTAGAAAAAACGTTATTTTTTGGCCAAACGGTAGGGAATTTTGAAAAAGTGACTGAACAACATCGCAATATCTATATTTTGTCCATATGAAGTTTCTTGCCACGCCTACTTTTTGATGGCGTTTTCAGTAAAAAACGTTTTTCCGTAAAATTTTAAAATATTTGAAAAAAAAACATTTGATGCACAATTATTGGGTTTGATAAAACAAATATTTCGTTCATACATCATTCAAACCCATGCCCACATTTTGGAGGCGTTTTCCAACAACAAACATTTATATGTATACCCTACGCAGGACAAAAACGTTGTTTTTTGTCGAATCATACAAGATTTTGATAAATTGTCCGAATAATATGTTGCAACAATGTCAATTTTAATATTTCTTTGCTATAAAACCCACATTTTAAGGATACTAATTTTAAGGATGGGATGGGATAGCGTATGAAACGATCCACACAGTGAATTGTAGCCTTCTTATATGTTTTTTGATCTCGTTTCTCTGTGTGCACATGCGCACCGAGACCGCCCACCCGTACCATGATGCTGATGAGAAAAAGGTTCTGTTTTTTATTTTCTCAATTCGTCATCTGTATGGGTTTATAATCCTTGGCTGGTTCCTAGGGCCAAGCATTCCCATAGCTATCCATGTGTGCGTATGTACTTCTACCACGATGGCGAGACCTCCTGTTTTATGCCGACTCCGAACGACGGATTTGAGATAAGCTATTCTTGATACTACTCGGATAATTTGTCAGATCATAACGAGAAGAGGGCCATCGAAAAATCATTTAGGTTTTGCTACGGCTGGGAATCGAACCCAGACCTTCTGCGTTCATTGCACCAACCATCGCGCCACAAAGTGTGGTTGCATTGCCAGGTATGTTCCTGTGTGTTCAAAAACTGTTAGACAATTTACAGCTTCGTTAGCATCTCAAACTGAATCACAAAATTTGTAAGATACCAATTCGCCTGAAGTTCAAATCGTCAACGTCCACATTTTTGCTACCAAAATGGATCTTTCAGTCTACATTGGGGAATATGCGGTCAATGTGAGCATTTTGCGTAACAACGATTGTGCAGAAATCGGTGCGTATGCAACCAATAATTTCATGGACAACAACTTTTCCATAGCCTTTATCTAACAATTGTTTCGAGGATGTGTCAGGGGATGGATCTAGTAGCGTTTAGACGCGCATGTTAATTTTTAGCTGGACTTTTTCAACACCGATGAACGTGGATGTCGGAACATTTTAAGGCTCAATTTTTATAACTGTTTATAGATAGAAACGGATCAAGCCAGAATCGAAGATATTTACCTAAAGTTATTACCGCTAACGGTTGCCCATGCAGCCCAATGACGGTCAAATTTTCCAGTTTTTTCTGGTATCGGTAACAGTCTTATCAAAAGGGCCCTGAACAGTATATTTCTTTAAAGGTACGCTGGCATGTATGACTTAAAACAGATGCTCTAAATCCCTGTGAAGATCCGCAACCTCTGCTTGCTGACTGTACCAACCAAAATAAAATGAAAACTTTTTTCAGTCCACCCTTAAATACTCGGACTACTCGGATCTCTTATCTTTGAACTTCCCCAAGATAATTGAACGAACAAAAGCGCTGTCAAGGGTATAGATGATTCATCTGACGTGTGAAAAACTCTGCATAGCTATGAAACACTTAAGTTTGCACATAGTCAAGACAAAATTCTAAGGACGAAGACCAAAAGACACAAAAACGAAAATGCTTCAAGACAGGACAAGACAATTTAATTTTCGCCTAAGGATATACAACACATCTCGAAAAAAGAACAGAAAAAACGAATTGAAAAACACACCTAGAATGGAATACAAAAAAAAATGCTTTGCTAGAGCGCTCAGTGACTATAAGGCGCATATCTCTAAGGAGAACAAACACCATCTTCATCATTCCAATTCACCCAACATCCAGCGCGCACTTCTGCCTGCATCGATGCACACTAATAGGCGACTATGATGATGAGGTGGAGGACGACGACGACGACGACGATAATGATGATGATGATGGGGGCCGAACTGAAGGACTTGCAATTTTTGTGTCAAGTTTTTGAGCGACATGCAATTTTGGAGGAGATTGCATGAGGCGCTTCTTTAATGTATCCATCGTAAAACGTTTGGTGGTGTGTTGGGTTGCACCTTCAACTTGAAACGTCCTCCGCTCATCCTTTCATATTGCCGCTCACTTACCGTGTTTGGCCCTTATATAGCTGGGTGCTGTTCGATAAGTCTATTGCTTGTAGTTGTCTCCTTATTATTTCTCATATACATGGGCATCCTTGCAAATCCCTTTCGGATTGCTGTCGGTTCAGCTGATGGTGGTGGTAGTGTAGTTGCCGGCTTCTACTGCTATTGCTACTGCTATAGCTTCTGTGTTTTTTGTTGTTGTCGATGATTCTTCTGTTTACAGGCATCACACCAAGATTTTCTTGGATTTCATTGTTGCCGTTGTTGTTGATTTCGTCCTTTTTTGGGACGGGAGGAGGGTTGCAACTAGCTGGTTGGCTGGCTTGGATGGTTGGTTGGCTCTGACCTAGTTTTTAGGTAACTTTGAAACTGAATATAAATATGTGGAACAGGCATTCAGTGGGAATGGGGTGGGTGGGTGACTGTGTAACATGTGTGCGCAATAAATGCACTTGCAATAGTGCAGCAGGATGTGTGTGCATTGCATGCTTCTTTTTTCCATTCTTCTTCTATTTTTTTGGAAGGCCATTGTTGAATGTATGCTAAGCACAGGAGTGTACTATATATATACATGTGTGTGTGACATTATGTGAATGCGATGTGGCATAGTGTACTGGTGTATTTGCAAAATCAATGAAGTATGACTTTGGTACAACTAGTGGCAACTGGGTTTAGCTAACATTGGAATCCACCCACCCGTGTGCCACAAAAACAAGCACATAAAAGTGAAGGATCGCCTTGTTGTTGTTGTTGGTGGTGGTTGAGGATATATTCAAGTTGACTTGGCAAATGTATCCGCACATGCACAATCGATGGAAATATTTTCGTCTGGAGGTCGTAGAGCAATGGGACAGCACTATACAACAATTTGGAAGAAGAAAATTTCCATGCAACTGCAAGTTGCAAATTTTTCAAGTACATACATCAAGAAGTGAGGTACATATTTGCTAACTGAAGTCATGCGGTTGCATTTGATTTAATTTTGTTCCTTTTATGATGAGGAATCTCTCCATTCTTTTGAATAACTTAATTTAATATATCAAGAGCATTTTTCAAAAGAATGCATTTTTATGGGCTTGATTTAGATGAATTGAAATGTGTGGCCCTGTTCGTATGTATTTCCTTCTTATTGTTCCTAAAACAGTTCATGGTTGCGGGTAAAGTGTCTGGTAATGTACCACTTCCGAGGAGCCGAAAGGCCCACAGGGTAACTTTATTACCACGTTAAAATTAGCTTGTTATTAGAGAGACAACAGCCTCGAATAGAAGACACCACAAATATCAACCAGACCCCGAACTTCCACGGACAACAACGTAGTAGTATACACCTAGAACTTAAGCATTCTGTACACCCCGGGTTACACTCAAAAACTTGAATCTCTCCTAGTGCAGTGGAGGACAAACATTACCACGATATACGTTGGACAGGATCAAGAATCGCAAACATCAAACATTCAAAATTTATTACAGCCACCCAAGGCTGTGACACTGAAGACCATATCAAGAAGGAAGTTTACGATGGAGCCTGTCAGGAACACGATGTCGAAATCGTACTAAGCGACTTCAATGCGCAAATTGGTAAGGAAACCATATTCGGCGGCTATACTGCTATCAGCAGCAATATGTTCCCACGACTTCGAATACACAAAGCAACCCGGCCAATCTCCAGATAGTCGAACAGCGAAATAAATCGCCAATGGCTTAATAGATGCGAGCCACGCATACAATATCCTTGATGTACACACATTCGGAGGGGCAAACATCTACTCTGACCATTTTTTCGTCGCCAAATTCAGAGCCCAACTGTCCACTGAAAGAAGCAACGAATGGTGCACAAAATAGGACTTCACGTTGGACGCCTTGATGTCGAGAGACATCATATGGAGCAAGAAATCAGCGCACCTCTAGTCATAGAAGAGGTAACCAATGAACAACAAGGCGTCGGTTCTGATGGATTTGCCAGCAAAACTCAGAACGAAGGTGTTGCTTTAGAAGTGTGTATTCACAAAACCATCAACAAAATCTTGATGGATGAGAGCATGTCCAATGACTGCAATGTCAGCCCCAAATGTCCAATCTACAAATAAGGCGATCCCATGTCTTGCACCAACTCCCGAGGCATATTCCTGCTAAATTTCGCATATGAAACGCTATCCAAGGTACTGTATGAAGGTCTTGTCCTTTCTAAAACACACTTATCGGCACGTACCAGTCTGGCTTCGAGCCTGGCAGATCGATCATGGACCAAATTTTCACACTAAGTGAAGTTCTGAAAAAGACCAGAAAGACGAATTTCAAGTCAATACACACCATCTTTTCATCGACTTCAAGGCCGCATAGTGATAGCATTCATTGCATAGAGCTTAATAAAGCGATGGAGGAATTAGGTTTCCACCAAAAACTGATAGAGCTATATCACCTAGCATTAGAGGACAAGCGATGCAACTTTCAAATTGGAAACAGCACACCTGAGCTTTTCCGAACTTACGGGGCCGAGTGCTGGACAATAAATATTAGGCACTTTAGAAAGTATGCGAGGAAAGCGTATGGAGAAGAAGATATAACCCCGAACTTTATGAGCTGAACCAAGATGTGGATGTAGTGCAAAATCTAAGAAAAACGTAGACTACATTAGCTCGGCCACGTCAAGCGAACGATAAATAATGCTCCAGTCAAATGAATCTTCGAATCCCACCCTTCAGGATCGAGGTGACAGCAATCGCGGATGCCGGAGCGTTTGGACTGAATAACAGCAACGTGCCCAGGATTGTAGAGGAGGGCAGGCTGCATTGTCTCAGGCAGAGACCCTCAACGGATCGGGGGCCCGTAAAGTCAATATTTTGAAAAGCAGTGCTGAAGGTCCAATGGATCTGTTGTTTTATGGCACTTATTCTCTTTCTTTTTTCTTATATCGGTTGAATTAAGTTTCTTAGCAGCTCAAGGAACTTGCAGTTTTCACTCTACACAGTTCGTCCGTATTTTTTTAACATTTTATGAAGGGTTCAAATTGTATCAGCTCCAACCATTCAAAGCATAAAATCTCGCTCTTAGAAGCCGATCAGGTCGTTGGTAAACGGTTTAGGCATTCACATATCGGACAGATAGTGTATATGGATGTGTAACAAGACATTCTCAAACATTATTAACTTTTTAACATCAGAAGAACTTTTGTGTGTTTTCGAAAACGTAGTACACTTCCTCTGCCAATTATCATTTAAACACATCGGGGTTTTTATTCACAAGTCATCAGCACAAACGAGGTGATTTTTGAAAAACTTCATCCGCTTTAATTTCGCGGGTAATTCATGAAATCGTCAGATAGGTATATCACTCAGGTGTGCCCCTCATGAGTTTCGATCAGCTATGTGTTTAAGTCTGATCACTTAGTTTTGACACCTTCCTGTCTAAAATATCTCACAACTTATCCAGATTAACTAATCCTACAGAATTATTATTTCCATAACTCGCGCAACTTACGATTAATATTTATAGCAAAAAGGTGTGGTAACAAAATGCAACCTAGCCCATGTTCCACTTAAATTATTTTAGAGATCAATAATTATTTAGCGGTACTGCTAAATCAGACCAACTCGTGAAACCATATAATACACAAGCGAAAGTACCGATGAAGTACTGCACGTTCCAACATCTCAATATACGTCATATAAGTATTTTTTTAATAAAAACTCAATTACTGTACTAGATTTGCTTGATTGTATACCAATTTATGTGTAATTTTCAATTGTTGTGGCCATGATAAGTGTATGCCTTTGCCACCATTATTTATTCAGACATCTACTAATTGATTAACAAATCATCCGACCAACTACGTCAGCAAAAAGTATACAATCCAATACTCTGTACCGCATAATAACTTCAACTTGACGTCAAAATGCATCGATTATCATTTAATGCTGTCATTTGCCAACAAAGCCAATCAGTCGAACTTCCTCTGGCCTCAGCGAAATGACCAAAAACCTAACCTACTTGTCCTTGACAATATGATTTCGAAATCGATTTCCAAAGCCTTTTTCACCTAAACACAGTTCAACGGTCTCACGAATTCCATCGCAGCAAAGTTTTGACAGGCTGTAGTGCAAGTACACAAATCGCCATTAACATGTTTCAGAGGAAATAATGTATTTTGATTGGCATAGGCAATTATTGGTTTCTTCTTTGTTGTTGTTGTTGTATACCCTCATCCTTGTTGATTACAATGTTATATCGACGCGCAATTACGTTTCCTGTACGAATTACTGAATGACCCCGAAAGTGTGGGTAATAAAGTCCAAATGCGCACACCATCATATTCGCCATTACCAAATGTGACAGCTAAAAGGAAACTATTTTTTTTTGTTTTTAAGTTCTACACCCTGTTCACTAGCGCACACACACACATGTATAATGAACACGAATTTATCGTGTGAATGATGTCATTTTACCTGACTTTGTGAAAAAATCCACATCACTCCCTAATGAGCTTAACTACCTGTGCTACATCATTTGGTTGCAGGATTTTCCTTTTAAGGATAACACCGTGGACTACATTCGCGTGTCAGGGACAATACACGAGAATCGTTCATCATCATGGTTAAATATTCACCAAGTCCTTTTGTACTTGTGCAATGAAGGTATGTGAATTATGGGTACTCTATTACAATTTTTATTTTAACGGACTAAGCGGATGCGAAAAGAGCGGTCATCCCAACGGTGAACATTTAAAAATCTGTCTGCCTCTGTCCTTTGTAGAGACTTCAGTAGAAACGCTTGTCGTTTTTTGCATCTCTGGAGTCGAGCTATACGGCTTGGTTGACACGACTAATCAGCTGTGTGTAATCACATGGCGCATGTAAACATGTTTTTCGTTGCAAGGTTAGGTAAGGAGAAGGATATAAAACAAAAATTTGCCATTTGCGTGATGTTGTGCAGTTGCGAAGCGTTGGCATTGATTGCAGAGAGTCTGTTTGGTAATAACTTTGAAATGAGCATTTGGTGGCCATTCCCTGTAAATGACCGTGACATAGAGAAAATGACATGGCGGTTTAAAGGCCGAGGGCTAATTAAAAATGTTCTTTAAGTGTAGTTGAAAAATGTAGGGGTTGTTAATATTGACGAAAAGTTCGCTAATGGAAGGATGTTTAATGGCGCAGCGTTTGAATTTATTAAACGTGATGGGAAGTCTCCGAAGGTCATTGTTTTTAATCGAATTATGAATTAAGAATGACACCAATGGATGGAGCTGTCAGATTGGGAACTTTTTGTTGGAAAATTGGCTTTTGATTTGGGGAATACTTATGTTTGAGGAAGAAATTAGGTTGAACAAAATTTTTTAATGCAGAACAAAATTAAGATGTTTCGAGAGGGCTATCTGAATTCAAAATAACGTTGTGTACTGTTTACGTTGAAATTGCGGTTCCATTAAATAAATTATCTTAGTTTTAATTTGTCTGCGGGGGGTAAGCAAATGTTGTCTTTTGTCCTGTCAATTGAATTAACAGTTTTTTTTCTTAAAGCCTATTTGCATTAATTTCCCATCAGAATTTACAAAAAAAACTGTGATACACTGATTTGGTAATACAAAAATATAGAAATTGGAAATTGGCGACTTTATAAATTTAGCGACTAATGCCAAAAATTATCCACTGTCTAACAGGTAAACGTTGACACATGACCAAAGCTGTATACAATAATTAATTTTGACAGAGTCAGAAGGGGTGCGTTTCACTGCGTATTTGAAGACTTCGAATATTTGGTCGTTCCATGCAAAGTTTCTTCGACATACGTGACATTCATGGATAATGGCTGTAGAATTTGGTTTCGCTTTAATAACAGAAGGCAGCATTGTGTTTTAAAAACATGGAATTACATTCCTGTTGGATGTGTCGCAATAAATAATGCTGTCAAGGTTGGCATTCAACATGCTCAACATTTTTTTTTCGAGACGATGTACTAAGACCAGAGACGAGAACCTCAAAACGAATATGGGAAGCTGAGATTTGTAGTTGTAAACAAATGAAAAGAGAATCAAAGACGAAATTGAGCCCTGGTGAACACCAGCATTTATTTGTCGAGTTGCAGACTTGAATCCATCAAAAACACCGTACATTCAACTGTTCGAAAATGCCAAACTTTATCAAATACTTTTGAATGATCAAGTGCAACATGCTTGTCTTTTCAACCATGGTGGACTGATTGGTTTTACTTTTTGGTGAGATATATCATCAAATCCAGCTTATTTTTACAATATCTGCCTTATATAGGCACCCAACCATACGGATGAAAACCCTGGACATGAACACATTTTCTCATCGGAGCAAAACTCGGATCTCTACTGTCGAACGATAATAAGCTAGAAATCGTAAAGAAAATGAGGCTCACGTTCCTCGCCTTTGATAATAGTAGATGTCCAGAATCTGCAGACAATGTCCTAGGCTTCAGCAATACCAACACCCCATGAATGTAGTATCGCAACATAACATCCTGAAAAGAGGTGGCAAAAGAGGCACCTGTCAAGGCGATGCAACTCAACACCATACAGCATGAGTATCGAACCATAACAAGGAAAGGGAAGAAATTTTGACATATGAACACACAGCCCCCTCCAAGTCTCGCAACAAGAAGAACTTTCAATAATTCTAAAAAAAACAAATAGCTGGTATCTGGCATTAAAGTTGGAATGCAGGCTCTAATAACAACGGCGACGCAGTCATGATGCGCAGTGAAATCAAGGTGTACATGGGACCACACGAGACGTTGCCAAGAGTGGCCGGCCCCGGAGCTCCCGTTGTGCTGAGAATATCGCTGCTGTTGCCGAGAATGTCGAGCTGTCGCCGGAAACATCGACCAGACGCCGTGCCTCGCGAAGGCACGAATTTTGGTCAAAGACTTGCGCATGTTCCTGTACAAAGTCCAGTCCGTGCATGAGCTGCTGCCTGTCGACCGCCAAACGCGTGTAACCTACGCCCAAGCCATCCTCAATTTCGAGGACGAAGTGGACGATTTTTCTACCAAAATCATACTCAGCAATGAGGCTCATTTCCACCTCAGCAGGTACGTGAACAAGAAAAACTATATCTTTTTGGGTAACGAAAATCCACGAGTAATGCAAGAGGAGCTATTACACCCGCTCAAATATACTGCATAGTGCGCTGGTCACGCTGGAGGAGTCATCGGGCTATTTTTTTTTTTTTTGAGAACGCCGCTAGTCAAACGACAACAGTGGACGGTGCGCGCTTCAGGGCCATGTTAACCGAGTTTTTTCTGCCTCAATTGTACGAATTAGGTCTGTAGTACCTGTGGTTCCAACTGGACGGAGCAACGGCACACACTGCGCGAGCCCCAACTGATATTCTGAAGACGGCGACAACATTGGATGGCTTGTTTTGGCCTACCTGGCATTTGACGTTTAGTTTTAAAAATAAATAGGTCCTGCTGTCCTAGTCATCGATTACCATTGAGACGTCACACGCAGTAGATGAAAACCTTTCCTTTAAATACCGCACACACTTAAGAAATAAAGTAGATGTCCTCTTATATCTTTCACATAATCATTTGAATCTTTAATAAAAATAAAAATTCGAAAATATATTTTCATTCATATTAATATATTTTTATTCTTTAAAAAAAAAGAGTCCTCCCAAGTTCAAAATATCCTTAAGTTATTCTTCACAATCAACAACATCGCTCTCTGGAATAATTGGTGGTGTTATGGAAATTTTTGTAGTACCAAGACGCGGAACAAACGGTTGTATCATTAGTTGATAGTACGGATCCCAATTAATCGGCTGCCACAACGTATTCAATGAATTCTTCCACTGATCAAATTGCCTCAACCTCTTCTCGGCTGGACTCATTCCAATTTCATACAAGTACATCTTTTGGGTTGAACCAAAAGTATCGCGTCGAATTCGATTGCGTCCATCTGAGAAAACATATAAATTACCATCATGATAACTATGTGGACGATTCCAGGGATCATCATCTCTCTCAGTATCTTGCAAGCCAATAAATGGCACTAAAAGTTCAGGTGAATATGAGAATAGATTAATTTTACCTAAAGTTGGTTCCAATTTTTCCGCTGATCTGTTATGGGGAAGTTGTTAATTAATAATTATGTATGATGGTATTTAGATGGAAATGCATAATGGCGTTTTGATTGATTGATATGAATGGCAATGACATCGAGTGAACATGAAAATAAAAATTAAAAAAATAAATGTTAAGTATTTCTTATAAACATTTTAAGATATAATTTATTGCGAAACTAAAATATTTGATTACTAGATTACATTTTTTTATTATAAATATCTTTGTTGTAAACATTATAACTAATCTTACATATAAAAAAAATCAGAAGAGCACTGACATTTTGGATTTTATTTTAGGTCATGTGTCAAATGACAGACATATAATTGTTGACGTTTATGCGAATCTTAAAGTGTAATGTAAATATTTAGTAAGTTTTCAATATGAATGTTTTTTAACGTCCCTGTTACATAAATACGTATTCCGATTGCTTTAATTATAATATGTGAAATAAATTAAGAAATTTTGTAAGGAGTATGAATATCCAACTGGCTTTAATCCAACTGACTTTAATTGCTCTATAGTTTTTGAACAGTGGCATTTTATATTCATAAAAATATCAATCATTCATGCAACATGCCAAAACTTCTTGGTTTACGAAGAACATTTCATGAAAACCCGAAATACCACTTGCGTAAATGATGTGGCAAACCAAACAATTTAACCTCAGTTAAGTAATTGTTTTATTGAAAGGATTTTTGTTTTTATATTATTTTTATTTTCGATAACTTCCTTAATTTATCGATTAGCATTTTAAAGACATCTTCCGAAAAAATTTTATCACATATGATCGAGCAAGTCAATTATTTTTGACAGTTACGAGTTGAATTTCTTCCGCAAAAGTTTTACGACGAAAAGTTGTTGCGGAATTTACCGAAAGTGATTGTAAGCCTTATTTATTTTCTTCCGTAACGCATACCTCGAAATCAAACTGAGTTCCGATTGGAGCTCATTTCCGCTGGAGAAATCATTTCGCACCGAAAAATTTCCGATGCTCACCATATTGTTGTTGAATATTTCCTATACAAATTTTTACAGTGCATTTACTTCGACGTAAATGTTGCATAAATGTCCCTAATCTGAGAAAGTTTGTCAGCACAGTTTGCTGGTTATTATTGTACTAAGCCACTAAATTACCGTTTCTCAAGCACCCACTTGTTTTGCTTTTCATAACAAAAAAAAAATATTTTCTTTATATTAAAACACTTTCAGTAATTGAATATATAATAACGGTTATCATATAAGCTAAGTCACAAAAAGGTGGTCTTCTTCCTGAGATATGTAAGAACCTAGGTTTAGACTCTTGTGAGTAGTCATTTACATTTGAAAAGAAAGATGTCATCGAAACCATCTGTCAACCAACCAACAAACTGTCAAAACGTGATAATTCTCTGAAGAGAATTGTAGTTCATTTCAAATAACAAAACCATAAATGTTTCCGAAAACCTTACAAAACTATTTCGAAAATGCCGGAATTGTTTTACCAATGAAAACACAATAACTTTCATTCCGAAACAATTATCTCTTGTTTATTTTATTAAACGTCAATGAAAGCAAATGAAACACATACAAGAAAACCAGTATTGGTGGACATGGAGTTTTATACGGACAAATATTCTCCCATATAAGAATAAATGTGTGGCGGGAATTAAATCTAAATGCTCGTTTGGAGATAAAATGACAACATTCAGAGAATGGCAAACTTATAAAACCTTCAGGAACTCGGTTTGGTAAAATAATTAGTTCGTTTGAGTAATTTTGTGTAAAGAAAAATTAAAACTGTCAAATCTTCAATATCGAGAGAGGATTCTCTAACTTAAACGAAAAATACCCGTACTCTTTGAGGAAAAAAAAAAAAAACAACAAACTTTGAACCATTGTGAATGATACGACAATCAAAAATATATAAAAATAACCTTCCTTAGGTGGTTTGTGTTAAACTCCCAGGCTTTCATTCTTTGAGTCCAATTATAGCTATCATTGAACAACTTCATTGGAACACAACACATGCTGGAATTAATATGTCACCCCCATATGTTCTTATAGGAATTTTTGGAAAACTCCGTTTCAGTTCGGTGGAATGGCAATCATTACTTCACTAAAATAAATCTTGTTCAGTGAAAAATAAGTGAAATACGAAAACTGTAATTCCAAAATTAAAATATTTTTGGATAATCATGTTTTAAAATTCATAATATTTGCTTTGACATCAACCTGCCAATGATTGAATTTATAAAAATGCCGCAAGAAGTAAAAGAAAATTTTCAAAGATAGCTATAACTGGGCACTTTCAAATTTTTCAGCAGTCCAGAAATAAGTAAATGAATTTAACAAAGAAAAATGTTTTCTTCGTTCATTTTCTTACAACTATCTCAGTACTCAAACTGTTTCTCGAAAATTCGCATTTAAGTTTATTCAAAATACGCTTAAACGTCAGTACGCAAAAAAGTGTATACCGTTGGCCTTTTAGGCCGTCTGTCAATAGCGTTAAAAAGAGGGCTAAATTTTATCCACTGTTTGATTTTTGACTTTTCTGCACTATACTAATGTCAAAAATTACCCACTGGCTAAAATTTAAACGCAATTGACACACGGTCTTAAAGAAAAAAATGGCATAAAAGTGATGACATGTATAGTGAAATAACCTGCCCCTTTCAAATACCAATGACAGATAAACGATTTTTACGGACAGAGCCTATTGCTTTTTTTAAAAGTTTGTGTGTATGGAATTTTTTCTCCTCTCTTTTTTACTAATTTTGAGCCGGTCTGTCAATCAAAATAAAATTTGGTTATCTTTTGACAGGCATGTAGATTTGCTTAAGTAAATTTTCGATTGTAGCGCCTCCTAAGTAAGTAATGAATTTGATAGACCAATAATGGAGAAATATATATCAATTTACCGAATGAGTATAACAAATAGCGTATTTTATCTTACCTCCGACAAAGATTTAAACGGACGTATAGTTAATTTTATAGAAGCTTTCTAATTAGATTATATGATTGTCAAAATATTGAGTTTAGCTGCAATGTGTAAATATTTAGTTGTGTAATGTTGTGATGTGTTGTCTTTTTGTATTCATTACCAAATGTTAATCTTTTATTAATTAACACAGATTAGCTATCTTTTTTTTCAATGTCAAATGTTTAAGCAGTTAGGTAATCTGTGTCTATTTATGGTAATAGTTTTGCTGTTTATATTATGTATAAGATGTATTGTGTGAGTTAAGCCAGAACCGCATAAGGAAAATATCGACAAAAAAGTCAAATTGATCATAGAAAGTGCTTCCAAAATGTAGGAGTCGACTTGTCGACTTAGGAGAAAAAATATTTCAAACGTAAAATTTCAGGAAATCAAAAATAAAGCTTGGTATTGGATTTATCTGCTTACCAATTCTAATTAATGTGTATTGGTGGTTATTTCATATGTATTATGAAGGGAATTCATCACTATTATAAGCTGTGAAGTAAGGAAATTGTTGTTGGAAAAAAAAACGTCCACTCCGCTGAGAGGAAAATCTAATTTCGCTATCAACATTGTATTTTGATTTAGCCTTAAGGTGATGTTAGGCCAATGATTGTAATTCATACACCATACAAAATACTATGTTTAAGTAACTGTGCTATCAATGCTAATGTCAATATTTTTGGCTTTATATTAATTCAACCGAATCATGAATACATATTCCGGGAGAATTTTGTTCACAATTCTCAACACTCATATTCTGAATAGTATGACAGTGGAAAATGTTTACCTTTTTACTTTATAATCCTATTCAAAACAAACTTCGAAAAAACAAAAGTTTCCGAAGAGGAAAAGTAGGAAGATATCACAGACGTCAAAAGAATAGCGGAAAGCGATTGCATTTGCTAAAAATCCAACATTCCAAGCCGGAAATTAAATGGAATTGTGAGTTTGATATTTGTCAGTGAACATTAAAACAGTGAAATACAAATATTTTTAAATGTTAAGATCAAAAACTGTCAACAATGTCAGAAAGCAGCCATGAATCTGAAAAATAAAACCGACATCAGCGGTGTGCCAAATGCTGACGTCAACTTTTTAACTCTGAAAGTGTTTTTTTCGATTTTATTCGAACCGCTAGCAGGGACGATGAAAACTTTTAAGTTTCTTCTATTTGAAGGTTTGGTGTTTAATAAATGCTAATCCTCCGACATTATTCTGTATACTAAACTACTCAAATCAAATACTCTTTAATCTTTTGAGAGCATTCGCAAAATGGCACTTGATTCTCCTAAACAGCTGATTTCGAAACAGGAGATATTCCACCTCCCAGATTTGAAGTGAGGAATTGATTCAGAAGAGGTTAATTTAATTCTGAAGAAAAATAAAATCCGCGAAAAAGGGAATATTCATAATTGGGCTGATTATTTTCATTCGTTGTACTATTCTTCCAAAGTAGATCTGGCTATAATCTGTGTGTGTTAGTGTGTGTGTGTGTATAAGAATGTACATGTAGTTTATTGAATAATGTGGTATGTAGGAGTTACTCTCAGCAGCTGATTACTCTTTAAGGACATTAAAAGATCTGAAAATCCAGAGGAAAGCTAAATTTCGCCCAGATTTACTTCTCATGAAACGTAAAAAACAAATGTATTTTCCACGCGCTATGTAAACATGGTTTTGCTTTTAACTGTCAAATACTGCAAAATTATACAAAAAAAAAATAAAATATAAAAAAATGTCACTGCTACCAATTCGTTTTTAGCGTTAGCGCTTTGATTGCATATTTTTATAGCGTACATGTATGCAAGTGCGGATTGCTTTGTTTTGACAGACCAGTACGGGGAAAAATATTAACCGACTATATTTTCATTGTTAGATTATTCAAAATTAACATATACACTGTCCTTTTCATAAAAATGTCCCATTGTTCATGTTTCGTTTCCGGCGGAAACAATATTGACAGTGAAATATTGCATAAAAAATGTTTAATTCATAACTGAAGGACTTTTTTTTCAATAATAACGGGTGATGAATTTTATTTATTTTAGAAAAAGTAAAACCGACATGAATGGTGTTCATTGGTGTGTGTATTGAATTGTTATAATGTTGTAATGTATTTGGATTTAACTTGATGTGTGTATGGTGTTATGTATAATTTTTGGAGTGTATGTGTTTCATTGTACATGTTTTTATGTCATTTTAAAATTGTTATTTGAATCAGGAAATTTTGTTACAAGGCAAATCATTTACTGAGTGTCATGTTGTACTTTACATATTTAAAAATCTTGTTTACAAACTGCGCGTCTTTTGAATATCGACGTTATAAACCAATTAACGTCCACATCTTTGTAATGATGCGTTAAAATAAAATGAACTCAAACTCATGATCACCACTGTTGTAATGAGTTTTTTTTTAACAAAACATTAACAGACTAATGGGCACGGCATTAACATGCCAATTTAGCACAAAATTTGTTGAAAATTCCAAAGTTTCATGTTTCTAAACAAAAATGACATTGATTTGAAAACTACCACAAAGTGAATGAACGACACGAAGCGCAGTGCACAGATTTAATAATTCATTGAAACATGATCAATATCAGGTTCAAGTGCACGATGAAGATGTAGAACTGGAAAAGAAATAGAAAATCAAGTCTTTTGAGAAGTACATTCAGTCATTTTTCTTTTTATGGTGGCCAGAAAAAAAAATAGAAATTATGACACACCAAGAACAATAAATACATTTCGATTGCGAGTAATAATTTTGACAATTATGTTTTTAAGCATTTAACAGTTGACAGCTAATAGTTTGCTGGATAAATATAATTAGGAAAGACAATTGTCAAATATTTATTAAATAAAACGCCTTCAGATTGATTTTCAATGGTCGTGTTCCGGGTTTTATATTTCCCAAGTTAACTTTGCCGATCCATTGATCGATCTCCCATGCCACGTGACTAAAATGCTCTATTGACCCATGAGAATGTTGCGTCCGCAAAGTTAACTTCGTAAAACTAACAAACGGAACACGGCCAATATTCATCATTTAAACGTAAAAAAAACATCAATTGAATCTGCCTCGTCAAAAGTAAACCTGACCTATGAATTTAAAAACAGGTTACCATTTGACAGACGTCATATTTAATTTGTCTTCTGAATGGAGACACATTAGTGCCAATTTTCTTTGCATTATTAAATAGGTACAAAAATGTCTACCGATTTTGAAACAAATTGTTTGTACTGCTCACATAATCTAATTAAAATAACAGATAATAATATTTATTTTTCGAAGAAAATTGACATCTGTCATTGGGTTTATGTGAAGGGACAAGTTAAGATGATAAGAAGGAGACAACAGTTCAGTATAAAATCTTGAAAATTGCAATGCATGCATTTTCCGCAGATTGACAGATTATATTTGACATACTTGCAATATAGTAAAAAATCGTTATTCCAAAACATGTGTGGATTTTAAAATGTTTGCAATTAGGTAGAATAGGTTTTTTCCTGTTTATGTTTACGTACAATATTTTTCGAACATATTCTTCTGAAACATTTAAAATTTTATATAAACAGTGTTAATAACACGAAGCTTAAGATTTTGTGCCCTTTTCTAAAGCGTCATTTAACGTTCGAGGATCAGTGATATCTGGCATATTTTTATGGTTTTATGTTCGATTTGAGTTCGAATGTTATATAGTGACAGATAACATTAAAGTGACTAGACAATGACTTTGCTATTATGATCATTGACTTTTAGAAGTTGTTGAATACCTAAGTCCGTGTGTCAATTGCGTTAAAATCGGGTTTAAACTTTATCCACTGGCTAATTTTTGACATTTCTGCAGGTGCTTTCCATCTCTGTCACCCTCAGTAGGTATATCAAATGTCAAAAGTTAGCCACTGGATACATTTTATCAAGCTGTTGAGCAGGTTAAAATTTATGAAGTCTCTAGTCACCATACTAATGTCAAAATTTATCCACTGGCTAAGCTTTTAACGCAATTGACATATGGCCTAAGTGTTTTTTTGTTTATATATGAGTAAATTGTTGTACATTGTTAAAATATGTGTTTAGAATGTATAAGTGTGTACCTTGTGAATATTTCGCTAAATGTCTTATAAAAGTGTGTGTTGTAATAGTGTTATGTATATGTTTTGTGTTTTAATTTCTTGTTTATACGCCAGTAATATCATGTAACAAGTTTGTAGGTAGGTGAAAACCATTCAATTGAAATTTTCTTCTTTATAATAATAAAATTATTATCAAAATAATATCAAAAACAGTTTTTATCAAATATTTTGATGAATTATATGCTTTTTAATCGAAATGGCGACTACTATGAATGTAGGTATATAACTAGTTCGAAGTTATAGCCTACAATAGGATTTTTTGTTTTTAATAATCAGTCGCTCCGTAATGAAATAAGAAAATTCGATATTTCAGTATTTGATACTTTATATAAAATGTTTGTTATAATGAATGTTTATTAATTTGGTAAGCAAATAAGTTATCGGAAGCGTTGTGCTTCTTTTGATATAAAATCCGTAATCGAAATTTCTTCTTAGATCTCTGAAAATGTACTGTTTGTCAGAATGTACTTTTTTATTTGTCTAAAATGAGTTCAGAATATTCTCGTTTTGATTGAAAAAATGACTTCTCTGAACGAAATAATGAACTAACAAATATTGGCATTTCAATAATTAACACTTGTTTTAGAATGTTTGTTATAATGAATGATTAATGGCTTTGTCAATAGCGAAATAGTCACAATGCATGTTTTGACAGTCCTCTGATGCTTCAGATAACTTTTTTTTCTAGTCCTAAATGAAGAAATAAATTATTTCGATGTAAAACAAGCAAATATTGATCTTCTATTGATGAAAAAAAAAATTTAACTTTTCCTGAATCGAATGCAATGGCTTAAAAAATAGATGACAGATTAAATCAAAAATCTGTCATGTAGAAAGCATTTGACGTTTATAAGTGGGGATTATCAATGTTGTTTTACAAGTCATTTTCGACAAAGTTTTAAAAGCTCAAAAATGACACGTCATTAAATTGAAATGTACAATATGTTTTGTTTATATTTAAAATGACCCTGTTTCGACTATAATGACAACTACTACTCCATATTTATAGTGTTAAAAGTCATATACACGTATGTATACATTTCGAAATGTTAATAAGTTAAAAGGAACGTGTAAAAAAAATGGATTATGTGAAATGATGTACAAATTGAAAATGTCAATGGAATGATTAAAAAATAAATCAAACTGCTTCTTGTGATCGCTCTAAGCTTTCCACTCGTTTGCTCAACTGATTTTCCTTATTACTACTGCTAGCTTTCGGAGTGTCTTTAAACCTTCGATCTACCTCCTGAACATTGTCTACAGTCTTGATTCTCCTCCTTTTTGGAATCTTAACCTTGCGAGGAGCCGTCGCAGGACTCACCGACAAAAAGCTCTCAGTCGTACTTTTCACAGCTGCTGGCTTTGTGCTAGCTTCAATGACAACCGTTGTAGTTGACGGATTTTCGTTCCTACTGCACTTACTCAACTCGTAGAGGAAGTACAATAATTCAATCATTTTTGCTTTTTTCTCAACCTCTCCATCTTCTACGATTGAACCATCAGTTGCCATCTTCTCTGTGATAGTCTCAAGCTCCTTGATTTGTTTGTGGATTTTCTTGCATGGCGTCTCACTGCTTACATCTAGTTGACTTGGCATCACTTTTTCCTGTTTAGGTGTTCGAAGACTGTTATCGTTCTGGCGATTGGTGTGTTCTAGTCGCTTTTGCTTTTGCTTTTCATAATCATATCCCGTTTCTTTGATTTCTTTGGGACCTGATCGACTGATCAGTCGACGATTGCCTTGGGGATACTCTTGAGATTGGGAACCACCAGCAGGATTGTAAACACCGGTGTAAATATGATCTGGATATGATGGCCGTGTGGGTTTTGGATAGTTTACATGTTTTGGCTTTTCATATCTTTGACGAGTACGATCGACCTGATTGAGTGGTTGGTAACGACTTGAAACAACCCTACTTTCTAGCCCTGTTCTAATGTTTGATTGTTGATAACTGTTATCTAAAGGCTTTGTTCGACTGTCTTCTGTGTCAAAATAATAGTCGTATTCATAGCTATTTTCGTGGTTATCGGCTTTAGGCTTTATGTCGTCAGGTTGTTTGCTTCTTGATTTTTGTTGGGTTGTCTTTGGGATATTAAGGGAGTTTTTCTGTCGATTAACTCGATAGTTTGGATAACCCGAAGGATTATCGTACGTTACTTCTGTGCTTTCATCGCAGCTGCACGAAGGCTTGGGAGTCGTAGTCGAGGTGGTGGGTGTTGTCGCTGGCGTTGTTGTTATCATCGGGCTTATGAAATTACTCGTCAACATCGTTGTAGGTTCCGTGCAAGTTGTACAACCCTCATCACAATTAGCGGAACTGTTATTGGAATTGATGCCTTGGAGTATGCGATTCTTGCACTTGTGACAGCAGCTAGTCAAACGGGATTTAATCGCCTCCAGTAATTCCCTAAATGAATCAACTGTTGGATTGAGTAGTTCATCACCCAGGTAGTCTCTTATGGCAACATCAGGATTAAGGGAAGCCGCTGTAGGGTTAATTGTTTCAAAGCCTGGTGGTTGCTCAATACGCGCAGATGTAGGACCAGTTGGTAAATCTTTGGCAGCATTCGCTGTAGCCAAGGGTTGCGATTGACTTTCCTCTGTGCTTGGACGTTGCAAGGGTACTGCAGGAGGTATGAATTCAGAACCCGTTTGAATCTGCTGGGCAGTATTCGGCGTTGAATTAATGTTTTCGCTTCCTGAGCTTTGACTGAGAGATGGTGACTGCATGAGTCCAGGTCCTGTTGATGTTTGTTGGCCAATATTTGGTAAGGAGAATTGAGGCTTATAGGTCTGATCAATAGAGTTTGAACGATAATTTGTTGGCGAGTATATTGGTGACAACATTGGCCCATTGAACTGTGGTTGACCTTGAAACCGTGGGTCGGTGCTGGAAAAATGAATTGGGCCATTCATCTGAGGCCATCCGTTAGACGTAAGTGGAGCATATTCTTGTTGTGGGGGATACTGAAATTGTTGCGACATTTGACCATTGCGTTGTGGAGGTGCAAACATATTTGGTGATCCTCCTGTAGAAAAATCGTCTACGGGTGGTCCATATTGTGAGCCTTGGAAGAATTGTGGAGGTGTGGATAATTGTGGTGGTTGGGACAATTGTGATGGTTGGGACAGTTGTGTTGGTTGCGACAATTGTGTTGGTTGCGACAGTTGTGGTGGTGGGGACAATCGAGGTGATAGAGCTCCGGAAAGTGGGGAAAACTGAGAATTACCAAATTGCGGTGGACCAAATTGCTGAGTCTGGAATTGTAGAGGTCCGAGTTGACGTTTGCTACCACGTTGTGGGTCATACTGTGTCCTTGTGTGCTCCATATCTCCATTTTCAGATTCATTAGAGCTCTCAGATGGATAAAAATTTCCATTCTTGAACACCATTGGAGTTCCCATATTTTCGGCCATAATCGGTGGTGGTCTGGGCCATGCTGACTGATAAGAAGGCGTATTTTCACTACTTGCTGGTAATGCGCCACTTGCTCGAGGCTGTGTTGGAGCCATAATTTCACTGTCGACTTCTATTGGCTCCATGCTCGCTCTGCTAAAAGCCTCTCTTATGGAATCAGCATTATAGCGCAACAGAGCTTCCGTTGGATCTTCGTCTGGCCTTAAAGTGATCTCTTTCAAGGCGTCCTTATAGCCGGCTCTTAATTTGTACAAAGACTCAGCGGGTATAGACTCAATGGTTCCATAATTTCCACTATATGGAATAGTATTTTCCCGATTCTGTGATGATCTTGAAGTTTGACGTTTTGATCGTTGAATATCAGGATGAAAGTTCGATCGGTAGTCCTCTGGGTCGACGTTTGAAACACATTCTCTAGGAATTCCGTTAACAATTCCTTGCTCTTGCGGAATCAAAAACTTGTACCGCTGTCGATCATTTATATACTGCCACCGCAATCGCTCAGGATCCCTACCAGCAAAGGGACATGCTGGTAAAACCTGACGCTTTGATCTATGGGGATCGCTTATAATTTGAAGACTACTCAGTACACTAAATACATGCAACAGATCGTTAGGACTAGATTCAACATTTTGCCGCCTCGTTCGTTGAAGAATCGCAGTGTTTGGTTGATTGGGATCACTCTTTAAATCTACATTTACCTGTGGGGAACTTAAACTAGGCTTACTTGCTAACCTCGCCTGATCAATTTGTTGTTTTCCACCGGTTGCCGCTTCATGTTCCTCAATCATATTCTGATGTTGATGACCTTCGTTCCAGTTTTTGTTTGCAGTTCGCTCTTGTTGCTGCTGGGACATGTCACTTGGGAAGGTCTGTGCGCTATCATCTATGTTATGTTGCTTCGGATGAGTGCTCCGATATTGGTTGGGTTCATCATCTTGGTGTTGTTGGTTGCTGGTGGAAATGGGTTCCTAAAAAATCGTCGCCTGTTAATGATATGGAGGTATGTTGTGTAGAAACAACAAAATTGATGGAGATTAGTCCGATGAATGTGTCAGGAGGGGATTACAAATGATAAGTGGACATGTGTGGTATGCTTGTGAAATTTTCTACGTGATAAAGAAACTTAAGCTTACCATTTGGGCTTCTCCGTCTGTGGAACGATATCCATGTCCACCATAGCTTTGACCACCTCCGTATCCTCCTCCATAACTATGGCCATAGCTTTGTCCGCCGCCGTATCCTCCACCATGACTTTGACCATATCTATTACCCCCATAGCCTCCACTACCATAACCTCCACTACCATAGCCGCCGCTACTATATCCTGCATAACTGTTACCTCCATAACCTCCGCTGGCATATATATTGTAGTTATGCGTTTCGTAATTGGCGGGCTGATTAAGCTTCTTGGAGAGCAACTTAGCTGCTCGACCGGAAGAATGGGGGTTAGTAGAATGCTTTTTAATACTAACACCATAAAGGTTACCTTTTTTAAAGCTTCGGGAGTGTTCTTCAATTTGTGGCTCCATCTCTGCTACAATCGGCATTTGCTGATCGTTGTTTTGCAATGCATCCTCATTAGGAATGGTAACAGTGCCTGTGTCTGTTTGGATTTGCCTTGGTTGACCTTCGGGAAGCATCTGTCGTTGCAAGTCGTGCATCAACGATTGTGGTTGGTCCTGAATCCAGTGACGTGGCATTTGGTCTAATGCCGGCTGCTCTTGATGAGTAAAAGTTTGTGGTGCTTCTTGTATCCAATGACGAGGTTCCTGTTGCTGTTCGATTAACATCTGCGGTTGGTCTTGGATCCAGTGACGTGGTCTACCTTGAGTTTGTGGCTCCTGTTGTATTTGGGTTTGATCGAATTGCCAATGCATCGGTTGCTGATCGTGTGCAATGGTTGGGATCATCTGTCGTGGCATTTGATCAGCATGCCACTGCATCGGCTGTTGATCTTGCGCAATGGCTGGTGCCATCTGTCGAGGCATTTGTTCAATTTGCCACTGAACCGGTTGTTGCTCATGTCCCATTGATGGTGTCATTTGTCGCGGCATTTGCTCAATATGCCACTGCATTGGTTGTTGCACTTGCTTCATGGTTGGGTTCATTTGCAATTGCATGGGTTGCTGCTCCTGCATCATCTGGCGCGGCATTTGTTCGGCTTGCCACTGTTGTTCTGTCTGTTGATGTCGATCGGCCATGTGTGTAGTCATCTGGCGTGGATGATTGTCTTCTTGCATTTGTGCTTCAGGGTCCATCACCCGCCAACCGAACTTAATGTTCATATCATCTTGTGTCATTGTTGTTTGGCGCTTGACTGATGAACGTGCGGTCAGATCTTCATTGGACCTTTGCGGTACGAATTTCAAAACTATGGCATCCTTTTTGATATCCTTCCAATGTTTCTTTACGTATTGCTCTAGCATTTTTTGTGTACGATCGTCATTTAGCGCCCTTTCGATTGATTCCTTTGTGGTGATGGTATTACCTTTGGGTGGAGCCATTTGAACGACTAACTCATCTGGTCCTGATTGGGTGTTAACTTGAGGCAGCTTTGTTTGCTTAGTCTTGGACAGTTTTCTGGCATCTTCGTACTCCTGGAGAATTACCGGGTTTTGCATGGCATCAGTCACGATCTGTGGTGATCCTTGTACTCTTTGCTGATGATAGAATTGAATTTGCTCGTTGTGCAATGTTGGTCCTAAATACTGCCCTGGAGTTAAGGCAAGCCCTTGATTATGTGCATACCACATGTGTGGATTTGCTGGTGGAATCGACAGAGGGATTATCTCAGGAATCTCCTTCTTGATCGACTCAACTAGCCTCCTTGACATACTGCGATCCATCTCACGTTGGTTGCTTGTGTCCCACTGTCCCATTGTTTGATCTGGCCTAACTCGAACCACATCCATATCAGACGCTTGGCCAACTTCCCGCTCATATACATTCTGCCTGTGCCCATTCCTCATCGATTTCGTTAATTTTCGATGATCTTCTGGACTCAATGTATTGATCGCAATGCCACGTTTTGCCAGCTCGTTCTCAAAACCTGGGGGTGCCAGGAAATAAGTTGCTTCTTCCTCGTCAGCAGAAATTTCTTCCTTATTATCGGGATTGCTCAAGACCAGCATTATTCTTGACTCCTCCTCAGCCTCACCCTCAGCAGGCGAACCCAACAGGAACAACTTTTTGGCCCACGGCACGTCTACAAGCTTATCCCATTTCCACCAATCACCAATCTTCTTCAGGCCGAATCCTTTCCAGACATTCCACCAACCGAATTTCGAAAGCCAAGATCCAATCTTTTTTATCGATCCCAATTGGTACTGTAATCAAAAACTGCGATAAATTTTTTTTACACATGACGCGCACATTCTGTATACTTACTTCTCCGCCTTCTGCTTCTTCAGCGGGTGCTTCTTCAGCTGGTGCTTCTTCCACTGGGGCAGCTTCTTCTTCCTGAGCTTTGACCACATTATTAAATGCTACTGCTACGATAAGCACTAGCAGTAGATACTTAGTTATCTGGAAAGGGATGTTTTAATAGGATATCCACTAGTTACACCGTTATACGCTTACTCTTCCCATCGCGTTCACTGTTTCACTGTGTTGCTCTTTGCTCTATGCGCAAGAGTAGAACTGTTCGCGTTAGCTGCTTCGACTTGAGTGACTCGAATGGCTATCTGGCCAAACTGAAAATAAGTATTTGCTGGGTGAAATACCAAGTCGAGAACGCACTACCAACACAGGCCGAATGCTTTCGAATGCATTTGCAAGATTTGGGTCTGAATGGTGTTGACGCAGCACAAAGAGTCTTATGCTGTACTCATTGCGAAATGCATTCGACAGTTAGCGTTCATTGAATGGCCTCTTTTTTGTTGGTTTGTTTTTGGATCTGTTTTTGCCGATGTTGACAATTTGGGCTTTCGCTTAACCCCAACGAAGGTGATTGCTTAGGAGCTGTCGTCGACCTTTGCCTCGTCTGAAGAATCTTGTGTTCTTTGTGAGATTTATTTGCCGACAGATTGGGATGAGGTTAATGCAACAAATAGTTGATTTGGAAACTAAATGCATCGTTGCGAGATGGGACCATTCGTGGAAATTGGTGGTCAGAGAACTATTCCGAAGAATCGCATTTCGAATTCTACCTCAGCGGCATATGCAGAAATAGCTGACATACATATTTGGTCACAAATGGAACGTGAATATTGGTCAATAACATTAAGTGCGTTTATATTGAAATTGTAAAACCAAGCTGCATAACTTTTTGCAAATGTGATCATTTAACGTGTATGGTCAATGTGAGAGAGGCTATAAATGTTTGTTTATATTTGAATTATAGATGCTTCACCGCCTCCAAATTTATCTTTCTTTTTTTTTTAAATATTTTCCAACACTTGGGACTCAGTCCCTGAAGGTTATAAAACCCAGTGATGGAAAGAAGGAAAAAGGTTTGTAGGATAGTTAGAGATTGGGAGTAAGTGGGAAAAGAGTGAGGTGACGATGCGCGTTAATTTTGAATCTTTGCAGGTTGTAGTCATCTGGGAATGTTGAAGAAGGCAAGCTATTCCATAATCGTGAAGTGTGGTTAAGAAATGATCTTCTAAATTTTACTGTGCGCCCGAAAACAGGCTCTATGCAATATGGGTGTGCCGAAGAAGTCGCACGAGTATTTCTATTAAACAGACGGACAGGCGGGATACAACTATATATTTCGTCGGAACATTTATGGTGAAAGTAGCGGTAAAGAAGCGCAAGGCATCCAACATTCCGCCGGTGTTCGAGAGATTGAATTTCGCTACAAACTGATTGGTTGTCAATAAGCTTGATAGCATGACGCTGGACTCTGTCAATTAGGCTCAAGCATGTTGCAGGGGCACCGCCCAGATGTGCGAGTTATATTCAAGTCCTGGACGAATGTAAGCTTTATAGATATTAGCTAAATCTGATGGAGTGAAAAACCGTTTGCATCGTTTGAGAAATCCTAGCATTTAGCACCACCTTTAGCAGCATCTAAATTTGCTGGTTCCATCGAAGGTCTGGGCTAATATGCATGCCAAGCATAGACAGGCCATTAGATTCCTCAACTTTAACTCCTTCCATGTTAAGTTTAGCTACATTTGTATCCCGCAGAGATAGGAGACAGCACTGGGTTTTTGACGCAATGAATTCAATCCGGTTGTTGGTACAATAATTGATAATTGTATCAAGATCAGAGTTGAGTTCAGTTGACATTCGCTGGCGTTGAGACTCCACAATTTGGGGATCTTTTCGCGGAGTCGTTAAGGAGTAAACGAAGTCAAGAGTGCTGACATCCGCGAATGAATGGATAGGATTACAAGTCAGAGAGAAGGTCGTTAAAAAAAATTAGAAACAGAGTCGGTGAGAGGACTGAGCCTTGGGGTACTCCAGCGTTTGTTGAAAAGGGGGTGGAAGTTGACCCATCTAATACAACTTGTATTGATCGGTTACTTAAAAAACTCGTAATCCAAATTAAAAAAAGTATTACCGACACCAAAAGACCTAAGCTTATTAATAAGAGCGCTGTGCCACACTCTATCAAAGGCTTTTGAGATATCCAGAGCAACAATTCTACATTCACCGAATTGGTGAATGCAACGATTCCATTTTTCGCTTAGATAGACCATAAGATCACCTGTAGAACGTTGCTGACGAAAACCATACTGACGGTCACTAAGGAGATGGTCTTTTTCTAGATATCTCATGAGGTGGTAACTGACTGTACTCTCCATGACCTTAGAGAGTACTGACGTTAAAGCTATGGGTCGGTAGTTTGAAGGGGAGGTTTTTTCTCCCTTTTTTTGGAATTGGCTGAACATGCGCAACTTTCCACCTATCTGGAAATATTCCTGCAGTGTAAGACAAGTGATTAGAAACTAAGGTACAGAGAAACATGAATTTCCAAAATCATTAAATTGTCGGTCTTCCTTTACTATCCAACCTTAGGTCTAAGAATCGAAGAAAATGTAGTCTGAAGAATTGCAGTTTCTTTGTGTGGTGTGGCAGAGCCACATTGGATTTTAGAATAGATTTCAAATTTTCGACGGGCAGTATTTTGCTTGAATGTGCCAGCTGTTCCATACATTTGAACTGCCGAGTAAAGAGCAAAGAGAGAAAAATTTACTTTGTTAAATCGAATTAGCATCATTTTTCAGGGCGTGACCATAGCAGTTTCAGGGTTAAACTGGAATTAAAATTTTTCAGTTAATTTTTATCCGAAGTTAGCTCCGAGCTTATGCAACAAATCTGGTCTGTTTTAAACTCTTGTATCTATAGAAGATCGAAAAAACATATTTAGAGAGAAAGATATATGTAAGGAATTTAAAAATGTCAGAAGCGCGTCGAAAATGTCATAATTTTTCGGAATCAAAATTATTCCTGCACTAAAAAAACAGCTTCATGAGCTAACTCTAGATTTTAATTCAGAGCCAATTAAGATGCTTAAAATGCCATTACTGGAGTTCTCGTGGACTTCGTGATAGATTCACTCCATAAGGACTTTAAAGTTGTAGTTATTAAGGGTGAAGTTTAATCCTCTGGCGTTGTACTTTATAGCTTTGTTTGTTAAGATTTTGTTCGCTTAAAACTTTTGGAACTGTTCTTAGATAATGGAATTTTATTCTGTGTAGCTCAAATATAGGCCAAATTCGCTACCATAAGCCATATATGCGGTCACGCATCAACGTAGGAAAACCATGATATCGCTAAGGATTGCTTCGATATATGCGTGCTGGGTAATTTTAACGCAAAGGTATGAAGAGAAGACATCTTTGACAGTATTATAGGAAAACATAGCTTACACTACAACATGTCTGGTAACGGACTTAGCCTAACTGACTTTGCTACGGAACAGAATGCCACTATAGCCAGCACACGGTTTCCATACCTCGATACCAATAAGGGGACATGGCCAATGGTCAACCAAATTGATCATATTGCGATAGACAAGAGGCGCGCATCCAATATTTTGAAGCTAACATCGACTCGGACCACTATCTTGTTGCAGTCAAGGTAAGAATGCGGATATCCACCACGCCAGAACAATCCAGAAATACTGTGAAAAAATGTAATGTCGAAAGACTGCAATCGCAAGAGACCGCCAGCACCTTCGCGCAAAACGTATCCCTAAACCTCTCGATCAACACCATACCACCAGTATCGAATGCCGAAGAACAATGGCAACGTTGCCAACAAGCCATTATGTCAGCCGCAACTGATGTGCTAGGTTTCTCGTGCCCACCAGCAAGAAACCCCTGGTTTGATGAGGAATGCCGACAGATGCTTGCAGCCAAGAACGAGGCCTACAAGGCTATGCTGCAGGTGAAGACGAGAGCTGCCGTTGAGCTCTATAGACAGAGAAGAGGGGAAGAACACCGGCTTTTCAGAAAGAAGAAAAAAGAGCAAGAAAAGAGCGTGATCGAGGATATAGAGAGGTGCCACTCCAGGAACGTTGTTCCCAAGTTTTACCAAAGTGTAAAACGTCAAAGCCAAGTATACAAGGCTCGAACAGAATCCCGTCGAGATGAACAAGGAAATATCGTAGTTGAGACACAGTCGATGCTGAGGATAATGAATAACCACTTCTGCAAACGATCAACATTCCGCTGTCAGGCAGAACGAACCATTCAATATTGGCAACAACAGCGAAAACTGCCAACCACCCGAACTGAGTGAAGTGAGAATAGCAATATCTAAACTCAAGCTTAATCAGACGAGCTTTACAAAGCCGGCGGAGATGACTTGGTAAGTAACATCCACCAACTCACTAGCCAAATCTGGTCAGAAAAAAGTATGCCTGAAGAATGGAACCCCAGCATCGTTTGCCCGATCCCCGAAAAGAGAGACATCGCCTTCAAGATCCTATCTACCGTAATATGCGAACGCCTGAAGCCGTTTAGCAACATCGTAATCGGCCCTTGTGGTTTTATGCCAGGAAAGTCCACAATCGATCAAATTTATCTGCCGAAGTGTGAAAATCCCAAGATGTCCAAATCGGTACCCACCACCTATTCGTCGATTTCAAAACCGCATACGACAGCATTTATAGAGACGACCTATACAGAGCCATGTCTAGTTTTGGTATACCGCCCAAACTCGTCCATTCGTGTAGGATTACGATGGAGAATTGCCGCTGCTCCGATAGCAAAAAAGGATTCAGGCAAGGCGATGCGCTTTCATGTGACTTCTTCAATTTGATTTTTGAGAGGATTATTCAAAACTCACGAGCCAACACCAGGGGCACAGTTTTCCAAAAAACTGTACAACTACTAGCATACGCCGACGATATTGACATCATTGGTAGGACCCAACGTGATGTCATAGCCACGTTTGCTAGTATAGAGAAGGAAGCAGCAAAAATGGGTTAAGCAGTAAATGAGGGCAAGACGAAGTATATGCTGTCAACACGAAATTACACACAACATTGACGAATTGCACAGAACGTTGACAGATATAACTTTGAGGTAGTACTTGTACTACTATTAACTCTGACAACAACATCTCGTCGGAAATTAAACGAAGAATTACTCTTGCCAACCGCTGTTTCTTCGGGCTAAGAAGGCAATTAAGTAGTGAAGCACTCACTCAAACTACTAAGGCGATCCTATAGATCCTGATCAACTCCGTCCTGCTCTACGGCGCTGAAGCATGGATCTTCTCAAAAGCGTATAAAGAAATTATTGGTCGATTTGAGAGGAAAATTCTTCCAAAAATCTTCGGTCCCGTTTGCGTTGACGGGCTATGGAGACGAAAATTCAACCAAGAACTATACGAGTTGTACAGCGACATGCCCCTGGTCAAAAAAAACTCCGCATTGGACATTTAAGATGGCTAGAACATGTAGAACGAATGGACACCAAGATGCATTGTTAATTATTATATGGCATGTGGCTATTTATCACACAAATGTGACAGTTTTGCTTATTTACGTATCCGTTGAGCCTCATCGCTGGTCGCCATAATATGGTCGTAACAAACTGTGCACATTTTTCATAGAGCACGAATTTTAATAATAAATTTTAATAATTTGCAATCGTTACTCGTTTGTAAATCTTTCCATGATTCAATGGCAGAGTATACTGAACATTTCACTTTGACATATGACGTTTTAACGCCATTACTAACCAACCTGAAAAAAACTGAACTCTGATCATCACGTCTGACAAGGGTATGGCTGTGCGTAAAGGACATTCTCACTAATTGTTTGGTTTATTTAATATTTAGTTATACCAATTTTTTCAATTATCATTATTATTTCTTTCATTCAAAATACTAAATTCAAAAGGGTATACATAAAATCCAGATATCAACAAAAACATATTTTCAACGTTAATTAATATAAACATTAATAATTATTAATAACCTCAGCTACTACACATCGCTGCGAGACTTGCTGGTTTGATATCGTTTATTGAAGACCTTCTTGTTGATGTAATTACACATTTTTGGTTATATTTCCACTCGAAAATTTTCTGTTGGCTCTTAGACTATTAGGGAAAATAGGAAACAAACTCCCGGTGAGCTTTCATTTAGAATTTAGAATTGCCTGTACATGTTTTTGCCCCTACCGACTAGACCCTTACATAGAAAAATAAAAGCTGTATAAAACTGTTTTACAAAAAAACCGTTATTATTGGCGCGTAAGTATCACGCTCTTGCCCTGTCGAGTGATTCAAATACAAAAAAAACTATGCATACACCCAACCTCGCACCTACCAGAATCAGACCTCATTCCTTAATTGAGGGCAAGATACAGAACCCTTACCGGGAAAAACAAAACAAAATACAGTGATCCCAAGGAGGGGTGTAAATGATGCTCGCAAGTACTGTTACTTCGTGTTATCTTCTGAAACCGCTGTTATTGAGTATGCACTTTTAAGAATACAGTCATACCGTCGTAGATTCCAATTTTCTTAATTAATATTCTCAAAGTAATAATTATTCAAAAATTATACTTGCCATGTAAAGTTGCCAAAATAAATTTAAAAAAAATGCCGGGCTCAACCGGGATTTGAACCCGGGACCTCTCGCACCCAAAGCGAGAATCATACCCCTAGACCATTGAGCCGCATATAATTCCATCGTCTAATACGCCATAACCATTGCGTCTGTCAAACTATTTTACACAAAAAAAAACAACAACACACGAAACACTTAACAAATTAAATTAAATTATTATTATGAAACAGGGAAAAAACAAAAACATAAAGTCAATTATGTAAAATTGCACGAGATCCATATGGTTTCCTTTTTACATTCGTCGCACAATGTTCTGGTTCGGTCTCCTCTGATATGTACCTGGTTCAAAATTAGAACCACCACCACTGCTGCGGTTGCGATTGAAATTTTCCTCGCGAACATAGAAACCACTCTCAGGCGGTCCATTGTTACAGTAATTGAGAAACTCATTCCCGAAGGCCTGTCTCATGAAGCTGTTCTCATTGATTCCATGCATCAGAGGTGGAGGACGTGAGTACATAATTTCTGATGGCGCATATCCCAATAAACCTGGTTTAATGGGTCGGCCACCAACACTATAACTGTTGCCATTGTTGTTGCACGCCTGCTGTGATCTCGGATCATGTTGCTTAGTTTTAGGAGCACACAGCTGATGGTAATTGGCGGTTTCAATAATATTTCCTTTGACGTCAATATGAATTCCCACATTTTGCATCACCTCAAGTAAGACGCCAGCGCATTCTATTTTAAAGAAATCAAAAATCTTGTGAGGCGAAGTCTCCATGTGAAAGGCATTTAGTGCCCGCACCAATTCCGACACGGAATGATTAATTTGGATTTTGAGGTTGGATTTCAACCCTAGATACCACAATGAACGCTGCAAATAGCCATAGAGTATGGGACTGGCATTGTAATTGTTTGCGGGACAAGTTTTTACACAGCTACTTCTTAGCCGTGGATCCTGTGCATTTTCTGCAGCTGGGAAGAAACTATATTCCCGTTGAGGTAGGAAGCCGAGATTCTGAATAAGAAATTTAGTTAAGAATACTTCTAGACATTTATGGCATTTACAAACCTTTTCCTTGTCGAGGAATTTCTTCAAACGTGGATCCTTGCTACTTGTGTTTATAAGCTTGTCAATGTTTGTTGGCTTATTTACGACGACGTTTTGAAATAGGATTTCATAAAGCTGTAAAGAAAACTCTTATAAGAAGGTTACCTACAATGACAAAGATCTTGCCTTGTATTCCATTGGGGGGTTCGTAAGATGTGCGCTGACTTCCACAGCCGGTATATAATTGTCCAAGTTTGGTTTTCGCCGAGGGAATTCGGCGGGACAAGTGATGTTGTTTATAGTCACATCAAATCCCTTGATACCCGGCGAGTCTGTAATGGCTGAATGAATTGTGTAAAGTTGTCGTTAGAAAAATGATTGGTTGTGCTTACAAATTTCAGTTCGAATGGTTTGTTTTGCATTCTGCGACACAGGAGCAGTGGGTGTTTCATTTTGTTCATCTGCATCCCAATCCTCTGATGAGTTTTCGTCGACCTGCATTTTGTTGTTAACAATTGGATAGAACAACTTCGAGTTGGCAGTAGTCGATTTATTTTCTTGAAATGATAGACAATTCAAAGCTTTGTATGATTAAAATGTTTCCAGGTTGCTTAATTTAGATTTAGACGATGATGTGATTTCTTGTTATATAAAAATGCCTATAATATGATATTTAAAAAGAATGCTTAGAGCTGGGGAGCCAACAGGATTGGCACAGTCATCCATAAATAAATAATATACTACGACGAAACGTACATCATTAGCCGGGGTCAAGATAACGGCGATGGGAGTATAGGGTAGAAAGAAGCTGTAAAGCAAGGAAAACAAGGGCGTAGTTACACATCGACAAAATATTCGAACTTTGCAGTGGTCAGATATAGCTTTAGGATATAAGGGCTATATCAAACTCTTAAGCCTCGATCGACTGGACATTAATGCTCTGGCCTGCTGAACGGGCGCCTTCAGCAGCGCCTTTGGTTCATGGGGCAATGCTTTAATCAGGGAAGGGTAAGGTTACCTTATTTAGAGTCTGAAACTTGAAACGTATTGAAGATTCTACCTGCGATTACCAAAAAAGAACACATTCCACGATGATCGATCGCAGTTTTCTAGAACACATGCTGTTACTAACCTGTGGGCTTCTGAAGTTGCTGCTGCTTTGGACTATCCCATGACTCATCCTCAAACCCATCATAACAACGAAATGGATTAACACCAGGCCTGAACTGTTGCACTTTGCGTTGATTTGTATAACTTGACGAGCTCGTAATGACTGTAGAACTATTTGGTGACCGTGTGGGTGAATTTATACGTTTGCCGACTGTGAATTTTATCGGCGGCGGTTTATGTTTATTTGGAAGTTTTTGAGTGAAGCCGTCAGTCAGCTGAATGTCGCCCTGCACCTTAGCAGAAGTTCTGTTAGATTTATCCCGCCATTTTGGAAACTTCTTATCGTCATTTAGTATCTGCCATGGTGTCTGGGCGTTACCTTCTGGATACTCAATACGCTGGCTATTACAAGCATATGATTCATCACGCCACTGTGGTGAATAATTACCCTCGTAAAAAACCTCCGGTAATGCGGTTTTTGCATTCTCAACGGAGTCTTCATCGCACCGCTGTAGGGGCATTTTGTCGTCTCTTGGGAATTGTTGTGATCTATCACTCTGATGCTCGGAAATATCGATTTCTAAGACTTTGTGTGCTTCTTTTACCTTTATCGTCGAGTTCTCTTCCTCCCGTTTTTCAACTGAGACTTGAGATGGTAAATTATTTTCCATAGTATCACAGGCACCTTGTGTACCGAACTCAACTTCGATGAAATTTCCAGTTGTCAATTCATTTTCGACAGTAACTTCTACCTCAGATTCGGTTGAATCTGTGAAAACTTTTTCAAATGTTTCCAAAGGATCTGAGGACTCTTCCGGAAGCGTTATGCTAGTAACATTAATTTGTAAACCATCGTTATCCTTTTGTTCATTTGTCTCCTACAATAAAAGACACGCTAGCTATACTTAAACACCTCAAGCTATTAAACTCACCTCTTTGACAGATTCGTCGATAATCAGCGGCAACTCTTCTATTTCGTACCAATTTGTGGTACAAATATCTTCTACCACCATCTTCCTGTCATCAATATCATTCGCTTTTGATACAACATCTGCAGAAGCATTTTGTTGGAAAATGCTCCTCATGTCGATGTCCTCCGCTTCATTGAGACTCATTTGAATGGCCTCAACCTGATTCGCAAGAATTCCGATTGAACTCAATTGAGCCAGCGTTAAATTGAGCAAATCTTCAGATCTTGATATGCGAAGCTCTTGCAGCTTATCAATCTGCTCCTTTCTTAAAAAATATAATTTCTCTCGCATCGATGCAATCAAATTTAAGGGTTGTTCCTCTTTAGATTTATTCTCTGCTGGATGCCGTAGTTTTTCTTGCACCTTGTGCAACATATCCATGACCTCGCTAAGCGTCAGATTTGAACGTAACTTGACGAAGTTTTTTCCCAACAAATCATTTGGAGCCCGGTGTATATGTCGAATTAATGCGCAAAACATTTCTTGGGAAAGTGGCCCACCATGGGACAGTTTGCACGTATCATTGTTTAGCTCAGCTTCACATGGCAGGTCCATGTAGAAGAACTTACATGGAAACTGCGAGTGCATGTACTCACATTGATGGCTCTTGGTACAGCACCCTAGCAGATAGAACTTACACACCTGTGGTAGGTTTTCCTGCTGCAGTGACTCAGTGTAAGGAAATGTGATGTATGCCTTCTGTTCTTCTTCAGTGGAAAGGCTGTGGCGTATTAACTTTTTTGGTTTAGAGCGCTTCCTACTGCGGATTTTTTTCGGAGTCCTTCTTTTCTTTGGTGGACTGATGTCATTGTATGTGGTATCGCTGTCATAGATTGGCGGCGTTCTAGCATAAACGCGATGAACATCGATACAATATGGCACTGGACTAGCTCCACGTACACATAGCATTTCGTTCTCATCGTAGAGGTATAATTCTTCGTCGTTATGGGGAGGCTGTGGTGGAATTAATGAGTTTATAAATCTATTATCCTATTGATAAAAGTCTCTTACTAGTGAACTTGTTGGCGGATCCTTCGATTCGTTGCTTGGTTGGTTAAGGTCGATTTTATCTAAAAAAAAGAAAACAGAGACTGTAGAGGGACAAAGTATTATGGTAAGAAAAGGTCAAAGGATTGTATTGATTTTTCACTTGGGATGGATGGATATATACAACATATTTAAAGATCAGGTCTACAAGTTTTAGGGGCGGATAATCCTCGTTATGTAAAAGGAGTCTGAATTCCGTTCTAAGGCCTATCTTGCTCTAACTATGCTATCTATATTGGAGCCCCATCATGCCATTGTAATGCACACTTTTTGGAACAATCATCCTCAAAGTCAAGGCTTTTCTCATTGCAAGAGGAAAGCAACCGGTCATGGTCATGGTGAGGTATGGTGTATTGTAACCATACCTCAACCGACACGAAGTTCGGAATTGAAACCAGATTCCTACTGATCGGGCTGACTGAAGATCTATTTTAGGTGAGGCCCCGGTTCACCTCTTATTGTTGTCCAACTTAAGAAAGAAAGTATATAAAAAAATTCTTCCAAAATCTAGACTGAGCAGAGCAGAACGCTCGATCAAGTATAGGTAACGGATTTGGTTTCACCCCAGAAAGGCATAGATTCTAATTGGAGGCTGCAAATAAATTTTTTTTCATTATATATTTACTATACGGTCAATCAAATTGAACACATATTGATAGGCAAAATATCTACGCATTCAGTACTACTTTGTATGTCCAAACCTTTCGAGGGGCAAACGTCGACTCTGACCACTGAATTTTTCTCTCCGTATCCCCTACCAGATCCTATCTGCCGTAATATGTGAACGCCTGAAACACCTTAACGCCTTACTAACGACCTGATCGGCCGTTATCGATACCCACCATCTATTCATCGAATACGAAGTATACGAAGTATAAAGAGAATTCTCGCTGCTCCATCATCAAAACAAAGCCAATACTCTATTTGATTCTTGAGAAAATTGTGCAAAACTGCCGAGCCAATACCAGAGGCACACTCTTCCATGAATCGGTGCTACTACTAGAATACGAATGGTTGGATGTTGTAGGCCGATTGCAAACTCTGATACGATATAACTTTGACTACACATCAATCCTGCTTATTTGACCTCCAAGTGGTAACTATCAGCTAGGTACTGACCACACGCCGACGACATTGACATCAACGTGATGTCATAGCCACGTTTGCTAGTATAGAAAAGGAAGCGGCAAAACTTTGTTTAGCAACAAATGAGGATAAGACCAAGTATATGCTGTCAACACGAAAGGAAACACAACATCGATGAATTGGACAGACAGGGGCATTGTCTGCCTTGGCTCTGCTATTAACCCTTAGCAGAACTTCTCGTCAGAAATTAAACGAAAAATACAAACCGCTGTTTCTTCTGGTTAAGAAGGCAATTCAGTAGTAAAGCCATCACTCGAAGTACTATGGAGATCCTATAAAAGACCATAATAACCCTGGTTCTATTCTACGGTGCTGAAACGTGGTTCCGGGCTATGGAGACGTAGATTCAACCACGAGCTATACGAGCTGTACAGCGACATATAAATGGTCAATGGTCGCATTGGACGTGTTTAAGCTGGCACGTCCGGCTTACGGAGTCTCCGTTTCCCAGCTAGACGTGAGTTAGACGCAGTAGAGTAAGACCTCAACCAACTTGAAGTGCGCAATTGGGGGGGCAGGTTAGCAAAGGACCGGGTTCATTGGAGAGACATGTTGGTTGAGAATCATTTTCGTTCCAGATGTTTGCGTTACTTAAGTATACGTGAATATTCGTGTGTTTCGTAAATTTATCCTAATGATTGAGTTTGAATGCAATAGTTGCAGGTTGTACACTAAAGGAGTGGGATAATTTGTTTTATCCTCCATAATACATCAAACTTTGGTTTTTGATTTTGAAAATAGACAACAACACGCTACCTTTGATCAAGCATCTCTTCTTTTTCCCAAACATCAGCGGTGCATAATATGCTGTAACAAAATGGTTTTGAAAATTAAATCCCGCTTAGGGACACAATTCCCCAATTTTTTTTTTTGTGTTTCAGAAAACAAATCTTAGAAATTTTTTGGAAACGTATCCTTTTTTCACTTTTCAGTGGTCCTTCGATTTGCAATATTCGCTTGTCAAGCTCAGAAATCAGAAGTATAAATACCTAAATAATTATTTTAGTTGACTTCACAAATATGTTCTAGGTGGTATTTAAATTCATTCCTGCTTAGGTGCATTTCCAGGGATGAGTTTAAGGATTCATATCGCCAAAAACTTAGCTCCTTATTTACTTTATCAGGGACTTTACCTGTTTTGTTTATTGTGAATGAATTATTATTTTCAGAGATCACTATGATATTGCTTGCTTTTCTATGTCATGTTTTATACTATTTCTAATAAGGAATTGGTTTCCAGCATAAAACATGACACTCGTCATTCATTGAAATAGCTGTAATGTGTGCTTTTAGAAATAATAATCCTGCCGGAACGGCAGTAATTATTATTTCGTTCCAATATGCTAAAAGCTCAAAGAAATTTGTTTACCCAATACAGAAACCCTTCTTTGCATGTTCCACAACCGCTGTTCCCAGTATAACGGATGAAAAAACGATTGAAATAAAAATACCGACCCCTTCTCGCATCTTACCATTATACACCCCCTTGATTAGAGCAATTTCATCATTATCAGTTTGAATTGGTGGATTATTAACAAATGGCAACGGCAATTCATCTGCTCCACCACCCATCAGCGGTGTAATTGAAGAAGGCTCGTCGTCTTCATCTATTTCTCCATCCTCGAGAGCCACCGGCGTCGAAGGTGGTGGCTCAATCTCCGGCATAATTATTTTCAACTTTTGTTGCTAGTTCTGGATGAATATTATTTTTTATAATATAAAAACGGTATTTCGTAGCTTTGCTACGAAGTATAGAAAATAATGCGTAGATTAAATGGAATCACAATTTCGTGTTGTTGATTTGCAATAATGTTGTAATGTACTATAAATGTGCTAATAACAAATAACTGAAATGTTGTTGATAATATTATAAATATACATGTTGTTTCAGGTGCTTCGCCTACTAAGTACTATTATCAGAATTCAATTAAAAGTTAAAATAAAACGCAAGACGTAGAGAATTGGCAAAGTTCATTTCAGTCAGACGACTGGATATGACTGATTTCATGCAATTCGTTTCGAACCAGAGTTGCCACGCTCATGGAATTGCAATTGTATCAAATGTGATACAGTAAGTCCCAGATTCCTAAATGAATACCTCTTAATTGAATTTAATGCTATTTTGATACATTTTAATTGTGTTAATACAAAAAATTGCGTTTGTTCAAAAATTTAGTAAATCAAGCTTGTAAATGTCAAGCAAATTACGCGCACTATTGTTGAAATATAACATTTTAACTATTCACATTCCATAGAGTCCTGCTTCAAATAGAGTTGAAGGAGTCCAATTGAAATTCATAAAATTTGGTTTGAGAGGACTTCCATTGGTTGATTGATCTATGCAATTTGCCTCTGTATAGATGTCGAAATTCACTACTACAACTGTTGCCATTGTCTCAACATAGACTTAACAGAATGACATGGTTTTCTTACACCAATTATTATCAGGATAAATTGATGCATCTGATATTTTAAGTGCTATGGATATTACTACCCGTGAGGTTCCTACAACCGACGGCGTGTAGATTCCCCCCTTATATATTTGCCTTTTCACACAAGAGTAAATCACTGATTTTCATCGATTAGTGATGTTAAATATGTGTAGGAGGAGGGCAATGAAAAAACACTTCACAATTTAGATTCATTCGGTGAGTATCTTTGACGTTCTCTCTTGTGGTCCTATTCCATCGTTCCGGATAAGTCAAATTTACTCCACTTATGTTTGAGCTCGCGGATAGAAAGGTAACATTACATTACAAGCTTCCATCCCAGCTCCCCAGAATAGAGAGAAATGAAAATACGCAGAGTAATGTTCATTACGTGTGAACACCCAATGTTCTCTCGTATGATCTGCGACATTAGAATTCACTAAAACACTTCTCAACTGTTATATAGTTATAGTTATAGTTATAGTGCATAAGTATGTATACAGCCTTTATTCAGTGTGGCACAAATTCGTATTCATAAAATATTTCCCCACCCATAATATTCATACATGGTTTGTGTGAAATAAATGAACAGAAGAGGGAAATCTATTACAATTGGATGTTTCAAATCTCGGCAGAGCTACCAAGAGATAATTTTTATAGTTGCAAAATTCATAGCGACAACTTTGTTCTCAAAACGTTAACAACATTTTGTTAACTTATGTTGACTCACTAACACAGTTTACAATTTTGAGTCTGTAGGTAAGGCAGAATTATCATTAGAATAAATTAAACTGTGGAATACAACTGCTAACTGCTACAACTGCTACGAAAATACACTTGACAATATTTTTCATCTATTAATTGAACCTTTGGTAGCCCTGATGCTCAGCCGCCTGTGTATATAGAAATAAAAAAAAAATCGCTTATAGTCTGCTTTATTCATTGACTGTTGAGTCACGACTCAGATGAGTGCAAAAGACAAAGAAAGTTTGAAAAGTTGAGAGGGAAAATATGTTGCCCTGTGAGTCGTGGGTAGTATTTTCCGTGACTCTTTTAGACGTTTTTTTTTCTCCTCCTTCTTTTTATCCTTATGTTGCTTCATAAAATTTCGTTGCTTGGAGAGTCGGTTTCGCTACGTCTGCTTTGCACATAGACTCTTGAGAAAAAAGTCTCAGTGTGTGAAACCGAATAAAAGAGGAATGTCAAATTTGAGTCAATACAAAAAGTTTTAGGTGTATAATCGCGGGACTCACGAGAGAAGATAACAAACGAGAATTTCGAAAAAAGTCATGACTCAAGAGTCAGCGTGTAAAAGCAGACTATTCAACAATCAGACGCGATTAGGATATGCAGCCTCTATTGAACGTTGTATAAGTTTTATGAATAAGGTTTTTGCCATCAGAGGCATTATACAGAGTGCATAACTTTATACAATGCTTATAATGAGTTTATGAATAAGGCTATAAATATATTAAATATACCTAACCATAAAGAGAATATGGCATGCATGAGGCTATTAGTCACATAAATAGAGTCTTATTATAAAAATGACGATGTAGTTGCGAACTCCATGTAAGTAAAAGTAGTTTAAAAATACTTTGCATGCTAGAGTCGGTATAAGTGTATGTAAAATATTGTTTTGCTAATAAGATTGCTGTAGTTTGAAAATGTTTTGAGCATTGAACAGAATATTGTAGGAAGCATAGCGCTCATTTCCGAGCAAAAGCCGGTGTCATATGTGGCTTTATAATCTTTGGTTATAGTCATAAGGGGTATTCATTCAACTTCGGAAAGTCATTGTAAACATGCTTAACTTACTACCTGGTCAATGAACTGTAGGAATATATATGCAACGTCGGCATAAGGCATCGTAAAGTGGTAAAATTACGATGTGATAGTTGATCTATCAAAATTTTTATGGGAAATCTTCTTGCACACGAATTGTGCAGCTTTAAGTAGTTCATGAAGCGTTCCCTATAGGCCTAAAAATGTTCACGCATTGTAACTGCTGGCTACTCGTTCATTGGAATGAAAGTCATCTCCGTCGAGGAAGGTAGATCTTATGTGAGCCGAAATGATAAGTAAATATTGTACCGAGAACCCATTTCAAACTGAATTCTCGGTACGGGCATGAACGTTACATTTACAATTCATTTCAAACCTTAATGCATAAGGTTTGAAATGCATAAGCAATAATTAATTTCAATGATTCTTTTCCGTGTATGTCCGCCATCGCCACACACATCGGAATAAAAATCGTTGGAATAAACTTATGGGCAAGCACTTCCGACTTTGCATATGAATAACCTTTTGGGGGCCAGTTAAAGCTATCATTGAAAATCAACATGTGAAATTTTCTGTGCCTCATTGCGGCTTTTTTATAAATTCAATCATTGACGAGTTCTTGTCAAAAAAAAGCTTATAAATGTTAGCATAAGATTATCCAAAAATATTTTTATTTTTAATATGTTTTTTCAGAAAATCAATTTTTGATTTTTAATCAAGATGATTTTTGTGTAGTACTGTTTGCCATTCCAACGAAATGAAACGGAATTTTCCAATGATTCCTATAAACAGGCTTAGACTTAAAATTTTAATTGAATCATGTTTTGTGTTTCAATGAAGTTTTCCAATGATTGCTATGTCTACACCCTTAATCATTAACCAAACATACTTCGATGATATACCTTACTATAGAGTACTTCGGGACAACGTCGGTGTCAATTAAAAACTGACATCTGTATGAAAACACATACCAAAAATCAGTATTCTCGCCGTATAAAATATCTCAAACTCTATGCCACATAGATGTGAACTATACTTTAAGGATAAATCCTTGTCCACATTTCAAGTAAGCCCATCTAGCCCCTCAGTAACAACGAAAAATGTGACAGTCGATTATTTCATTCTCTGTGCATCTCTGTCTTACACCACCCATCAGTGGCGCTTTTGCCAAAAGTGCTAAACGCGATATCCAACAAGAAAAGAAAAAAAAAACCTCTTAAGTTTTAAATATTAACCCAATTGTATTTTCTCTAAATTAATAGAAACACATTCATGTTATATTAAGTGGTTATTCTTGCATATCAATATTAAAATGGATTTCTCACATCCACCACCGGATTTGTTGCAACAGCCACCACCTTCCATGATGCAAATGCCACCGCCACCAGTGAATAATTATAATCCTGGACAAAATAATGGTCCTGGCGGTGGAGGTGGAGGTGGATATCGTTCTCATTACTTTCAACATCATTCGGGCCCGGGAAAACCGGGTCACCCGTACTTTAAGCCATTTGTAAGTTTCAGTCGTGGCTTTGGCATGACCCAAGATGACTTCGATGGAAAGCGATTGAGAAAAAGTGTTATGCGCAAAACAGTGGATTACAATGCGTCCATTGTAAAAGCGCTAGAGGTAAGAGGCTACATAATTTGTGCTCGAAAAAGTGAATAATTGAGTAATGTGGTGTTTTTTTTTTTTTTTAAATTAATTTCTAGGCCAGAACTTGGCAACGCGATGACCGTGATCGTCCCGCCATTCAACCAGAGAACATATATATACCTGAGCTATTGCCACCACCAAGTTATTTAGACAATCCAACTAATTCGGTTACAACGCGCTTTGTTAAGACTGCCACAAATAAAATGCGATGCCCTATATTCACCTTGGCATGGACACCAGAAGGTCGTCGACTGGTGACTGGAGCCAGTTCTGGAGAGTTTACGCTATGGAATGGACTGACGTTTAATTTTGAAACAATTTTACAGGTAAGAATGGGTTTTTGGATGGGACGATCGATTTTTTTTTTAAATGGGTGACCATTGAGAAAGCAAAGCATGGAAATGCTTAAATATGTTAATGCGGGAAGTTGCTACAAACACATTCTTCCCACAGCGGGAATTTAATTTTTATGGTTTCCTTCCTCAATTACGCAAATACAAATACAAATTCTTGCAGCAACAGGCAGAGACTAGTTGTTTTGTAACAACCCTCCATGACCCATATACATGTGACAAAATTTGTGAAATTGTAAATCCTCTCGTGATAACCTCATCGTTCGTAGCCTGTTTTCATTGGCAGAATTTTCATTTTTTACTGCTAAACAGCTCAAATCCTTATTCAAGGGCGATAGCGCTTTAACATTGACATCGCTCGATCGATGCTCTAGTAAACGCTTTAGTTCAAGTTAAGTGACACATTTTTGATTAGCAATAATTACCTACCACTAAAGTTTTAGTTCAACTTATGTGTTCAGGGATAGTATCAGCTGCTTACGCTCAGATTTATCTCATCTATCCTAATCCAAGTGAGCTATGATTAGGATTGATCATAACCAATCCACTTGTTGGGTTCCGAGTTGGTTTTTGTTTGATCTTAACTTTGTACGAAACGGTGCTGTCGAGACCCATCAACCTGTGCCAACATCAGTAATCAATGTAAAAGCAGTACTTGCTGCGTGGTTAGACCAAGTAAAAACTCATTAAACTCATTTTAAGAAATTATTTTATGGTAGGTCTGTTCCTGTACTTTTTCGGTAGACTCTCGAATTTCTTCTTTCAGGCGGTTGTCGTCTTAAGCTAAGGTTACGCACTGAGCGGCAAAAACAAAATATATATACGAAATTGTATGGTTGTAGCCATGGACTCCTGAGCGGCAACCAAAGTTTCTGAGCTACAGAGCGGCGTCGCGTAGCATCTTTATCCGTTAATCATTCTGGTCTTCAACATGTTTAGGCAAAGTACAACACAATCCCAGCATTTTCTTTCTTTTTACATTCTGTAGACAGGGAAAGGGATTGCGTCAACAAACGCAGTCGGTAGAATTGATATCTGGCGTGCTTCGGTTTTATTAATGTAACACAATGCGCTACGCAAATTGACCGCCTTTCTCAGGCTACTCATGGGGCTAAATATGTGCACCTCAAGCAATTAAAACCAAAAACCGCACGGAAGGCCTGCTTCCCGATCTCGGGGCTTCAACAAATTCCTTTTCGCAATCGGCAAAACTCTTGATATTTGTCAGCACTTTGGTTTTTATCAAGCCTTGTCCATTTATCGCGGGTGCGACCGTTAAAACCTCAAGTAATAAACAAAATTCCGAAAGAGGTCAAGGCCCATCGGCTGAGGGATACAAATTCCTCCACAGCATAAGTGGAATACTGGAATCCTACAGTGACAGATTTGGATCTGAAAATTAAGTTGCGGTAAGAAGTTTTCAGGAGGAACTCAATAGATGACCGCAGCTCTATCCACCTCCAGGAACTTCGCAATCGCAAAATCGGGTGTCAAGTCAACAGCGAGCTACAAATGCTAAATGTTTTTTGACTTTGCGTGTAACACAGATGGTGCAAACTTCTGGAGAACGTAATAGAAAAGCGCTCAGCTCTTGACCGCCAAACTCTTACGGATCCCGCCATGATCTGTGTCGTAAACCAACGACGTCAGGGTAACCCTGATAATAAGATGGTGAAGGCGAAGACAACGGAAATGGCAATGGGTCAGCCTGCTTTAGGAATCAATATATGAATACATCGGAGATTTTGTAAAAGTTGGGCAAACAATACATCTATCAACGACTGTCAGAAATGACTTTGCCGTTCCGAATTATATTTCGGCACATTAGTGTCTAGTTAATTTGTATGCCCCTAGCTTTCTAACTGTCTGAGTGTGCATGCCGCTTTAATATTCTGTGTGTTAAAGGCGAGGTCATATGCATCCCCAGTTTTTTTCTCAGAAATTTATTGTGGGTTTGGCCTCCGTACTTCCTAAACCGCATAAGCCTGCGTCATTTTGTCCTTAGCATCAAATTATAGGTCCATCAATCCCACTGAGGTGTCCCATCTTTGTTGTAATTTGTCCAATGAAGTTTCCATTACTTGTTCAACAGTTTTAGTTTTTTTTTCTTTTTTCTGTCACCAATTCATTTCACTTTTCACTTCCTCGGCTGGAGTGTCTACGGGTTTCATTACAGCAATGACTTCCGGTCGCTTATATAGGGATTGTCGTATACCATTTCTTGTGTGCAGTCAATCGAGGTCTAACGATGTTTATATATCTGCACAAATTGGATATGCATAAACCATATTATTCAGCTTGTTGGTTTCCGGCACTGTGTTTATCTTTAATACCTTGCGCTCCGTACAGTACAGATAGGTATTCCTCTCGTCTATCGAAACGCCTTGATAGACTCATTTAGTTTTTCATTAATGTCAATGCTTTATATATTCCTTTCCTTCTATTATTGCCTATCATGGGATGTTGACAGAATTGGATGATATCGGATATCAGCTCATGAAATTGTTTGAAGAATGAATTCGACTTTTCCTGGTGTTTCTAAACCAAAGTTACACATCCTACAAGAGCAGCATAACCGGTAGGACAGAGGACATAGTTTTATTTATATGTGCCCTGTACTTCTTGCACGAATTCGTACACCTAAGATTTTGTCAATCATCCTATAGCTAATGAGTTAAAATAAGCAACTCAACAGATTATTTCTCCGTTCATTCTATGGAAGTTCAGCTTATCTGATTTAGTGGCGAATTTCGCTGGTTGGCTTTTATCAACGAAATATTTCGTGCCTTTAGGAGACGCACCGTGGATATTCCTGTCGTCTTAGTTCGTCCGTTGTTATATTTCTCTTTGTATCATATCATTATGGCACCCAAATAACTTGTATGCTGCTGTGATTGCACTTTCATCATACTCTTTTGTACCAACGGAGGCTCTGAGTTTATTTTGGAGAGTTGTCAAAGCGTATTTGACAGGGTTTGAACGTGCAACCCTAAGTCCCCCGAACACATTGTCAAAACACAATGACCAGCTACATGTCTTTAAGCGCAATTTCACAATTTTATCACAAGCAAAGTGCTTTTCACGTTTACGGATTCTAAAAACTTTAATGAAGACGCCATACTCAGATTGATACCAGTTGAAAATGGAGAAAGGGTAAACAATGGATTTACTCTTTGGTTGGGCAAATGTATTTCAAATTAAGTGTGAAGGAACAGCAATTTGTCTTGCATAGCCACCATTCGTGCATAAATTATGTTTCCGCAGACAAAAACAACGTTCCCACAGGTATTGATATGATTTTCATCAACTTAAAACTTTGTCGGAACTACCGCAGCCAACACCATACAGAACGTTGTGGACGTTGTGGTGTTTGAAACCATTGCTCTCAATCCACCCATAATTGGCTGGTTGAAAAGTCAATTCAACCAGAAATAAGCATATCGATGAAAAACAACTTTGCAATTAAATTGTGGATCACCTTCAATAATCTCTAGAGACCAATTGGGATGTTGACCAAATTTATTTTGCGAAATTCGCACATGTTGTTTGAACTCATCCCAATTCCTGTGAATGGAATTAATTGATTGGATTCGTTGTCAACCGAAGAATATTTCAATCAGTGTTTGAACTTTTTTTCTCTCACTGGTACGCAAAAATTAATCAGCGAGACGTTGACTCACTTTTCTGCCCCAAATTATGAACGACTTGTACTTTTGGTAAACATGTGGCATGATGGTACAATTCCTAAAAAAAATGCGTTCCCATATCAAAAATGTATTGTTCCTGGTGCACAATCACGTCGATTATCATTCATAAAAAAACGCGCAAACGTATACTCAACATATGTTCCTGTGTTTGGGAATACAGTTCGGTCTGAACGTGGATCGATCTTCGCTAAATTGGGTCCAAATGGGTCATAATAGTATTTTATTTGTGCACGCAATTTAATGAGTGATCCTTCAATACTGATTTAACCGCCTGAGTTGATTTCGAATATATTTCAGACATTAATCATTAAGTGCGGTGTTTTTTTTACTGCTGATTTAAGCCTAAGTTAAGCCAGATCAATTTATTTACAGTAATCTTACCAAATTTGTTTGAGTTAACTCCGAGCTATCTTGAGTTTAAATTGACTGCAAAATATGTTTCTCGAGTTAACTCGTTGTTTATCCTAAAACTAGAATGATCTCGCACTGAAAAGTTTGCCCTTAAATCTTATTGGAGCCAGGGTAACAATGATTGGTTAGAGTTATGCTATCTATAATTTCCGACAGGGTGGCACTTCTTGAAGCGTTAAAGAAACGTGCAAAGAAGAAGAGGAGGTTAAGTTATTCTCTTCGTTTGCATAAATGATGATTTATTCCTTTCTACCGAGCAGATATTATAGTCGATGGTGAAATATTTTACGTCCAAGAAGCAGTGATACTCACCTCACATTGACGAAGTGATTCGAAAGGAAAGTCTGTCGAATATTAAACCAGCGAAAGTACAACTGCGATGAAGTACTATTCGAAGTTTCCTGATATCCATTCAGATATTGTGATTAATATCCAGCTACCTAATACTGCTGTACATCTCTAAATAAAATCGTCAAACAGAACTCTTTTTTCACTTTGTAATCACTCAACATTTTAAGTTAACAGAACAATGTGCCTATTTTGTTCATCTATACATCTATCGGTCGGGTTATGAACGGGATAGGTGCATTACTTCTGTTGCGATTGTGGGAGTTCGCCCTGTATCAGGTTTATCTGTTAAACATGCACTTAGTCCTTGTATTGTTTTGTTTGATTATGATTTTACAATTTCCTGATCAAAACCACTTCGGACCCTTATACAATAAAATATGTGATTTAGGGTGCCGGATAAAAGGGTCGATTGAACCTGCTATCTGCATCAACCTTATGGTTGAGTAACTACATGATCACACAAGAATGGTCACATATCGAATGAATAAACCAAAAAATACAAATTTTTGGCGCAACAGGCTCGTTACTAAGCAAAGGCCGAGCTTTCTCACAACCATTCATGTGTGCGTGTGTACTTCTTGTACGATGGCGGAACCTCCTGTTTTATACCGATTCTGAACGGCGAATTCGAGGTAAGCTTTTCTTGACAGTTGATATATTATATATGGACTGCTAGAAGCCACCTTCACGCAAGTTCCAAAACTACATACACGCCTCTGTTTCACTGCGGAAAACTAAGTAAACAAAAAAATCACAAAACAATAGTAAGAAACAAATTTGCAAAACTTATTCAGTTTATGGGTCAATAAGTAGAGAAATGTGTTGTTATTGCAGAATTTATTCGAAACCATTTTTTGTACTTTTTCATCATTTGAATGGAAAAGTATCTTTTGGTACAAGATGTCGCTATTTTTTTTAGCATGATACTATGGATATCCGCAGTGAAACAACGGAGCCTGTGCTGTTTTGGAACATATTTTCTCGGAGAAGCGTATGAAAATGACATTTCACTAGCAGTCTGTCTACATATAATAAGTCAATGTCTCGTGTGCTATCATACCAAATCAGTCACTGTATGACTCGATAACTGATGTGGTAATTCGACCCCAGTATAAAACCATTCATAATCCACAAGCTTTTGAAGTATATAACAAATATATTGGTGGCGTCAACTTACTTCATTCTAAGCTTATATCGGTCAAAGAAATTGTACATACATATAAGGGAATTTTTTTTGTAACAGGATTGGTCTTTGTACAGTGAATGCATGGATTATAAGACGTCGACCAAATGATATTGATGTACCATTGTTTGGCTTTAAACTTTTTTTTTAAACAATGGGCGACTGTTTATGCAAGACTAAAACGCAACCTTTAAAATACCTGAGCATCCCTGTAATCTAATTAATCTAGACTCTTGCGACATCAACATCCTCTATCAGCAATATTTGAATTATTTTGTCACCGCAATTCTTCAAGTCGAATGCCCAGTCCTAGCTACAGAATTCTTTGCAAGATGGCTGATTTTTTACGGTTCTTCGAAGAAGGAAATTACCAAACAGGCGTGGGAACGATTTTACGTTAAGGATTTGCCAACCAACGTTTTTCAAAATCCTTAAAGAACTTTTGGATATACAATTTACAATTTTATTGAGGCTTATTTCTTAAATCAATACATTTTTGTGTAAATCATAATTTTTCTGGTAGCTATGACTAAGATAATGTCTGGCTAAAGGAATATAAAAAATGAGGCTAAGTTAACTTTTTACGAAAAGACAGGTTTCCCTGGAGTCATAGGGTGTATGACATATTCGCAGTATTAATCCAGACAAGAAAAAAACAGCACGTTTACTATGGTAGAAAAGGTTTTTTAATTGACTGCGATTCGTGACTTTTCTACAATAAAAGCATACAAAAGTACAAATTTAAATATTTTAAGTAAAAAAAAAATGTACTTGTGTGTGTGTTTACATCATATCCCATAGGGTTATATTAGTTTTGATACATAGTTTGTCACATAGAGAAATAATTGAGCTAGGTATACCTCAAAGTATATGGATCGACTCAGAATCGATAGCTAAGTCGATTGAGCCATGTCTGTCGGTCCGTCCGTACGTCACCAGTTTTTGGGCCTTAAATTTTGAGCTAGAATGACGAAATTTGGTACACGTGTTTGTTGTTGCTACCAGCAGAACAAGTGTAAACATTTTTGAAATCCGCCCACTGCCACGTCATTTTTTTTTTAGAAAAACGTAGTTTTACGCCAAACCGTTTAAAATTCTGAAGAAGTGTCTGAACTACATATCTAGACAATCCTAATATCTATATTTCGTCTATAGAAAGTTTCTTCGCCATGCCCACTTTTTGGTGGCGTTTTCAGTAAAAAACCTTTTTCGGTAAAACTTCAAACATTATGAAAAAACATTGATGCAAAACAATTGGTTTTGGTAATATAAACATTTTTTCCATACATCATTTTTACCCACGCCCACTTTTTGGAGGCGTTTCCATACAAAGTCCATTTGTATACCCTACGCCATACCATATGAAGGAGAAAAACTTTGTTTTTTGTTCGAACCATACAAGATTTTGATAAACTGTCTGAACAATATGTTGCGACAACTTGAATTTTAAAATTTCTTTGCCATAAAACATTTAATGGATATCAATTTTAAGAATAGGATGGGATAGGGTATAAAACGTAGCCTTCTCATAATGTTTTTTTCAGGTTAAATAGTCAACTTTGAGTGCTAGAAAAATAAGAAACAAGTACCACCATCAAACGACCAACTGAATATACCGTAATAGCAGCCAAATCCGAAACTAGTATGCGACTTCTCTCAAAGATCAAATACGAGTGTGTTCGTAAATTACGACTAATGGCGTTTATCATTGGTAAATCTAGTTGTCAAATTACACCATCAGTTATCGAATGACTGAAAAATGATGATATGGTATGGGTATGTTGATATGGTACGATCGTATACTCACAATTTCCATCTTCTGGCTCTGAAGATGAAAAATACATCCAAATACACGAATTTATTTTCAAAACATTAACAGAAAGATTGGAATCTTGTATCGCTGTCAAAAGAGAGACATTTCTTGCATGAAGTTGCCATTCATTCAACTTGAAGCTACAGATTCACGTTGTGTAAGCGCTTACGGCTTGCCTTTTTAACTTTTGACTCAGCTACGATACGCATAATGGGCGGCCCTTAAATGTGCATTCGATACGTGATCATTCGTATGTGATCTTCCCAATGAAGTTACTCGATCGTTCGATAACGTATGCATTTCACTCACTCGATAACTGATGCCGTTATTCAACCCTAGATTTTGATATTTTTTTATTACCAACATGATTTCAGATTGATGTTTTCTTTGTATTTGTGTTGTTGTAATACAGTTGTTCATAAAACTATTTCCCTCACAAGTGCGTTCTCTCTTTCATTAAAACGTCAAAATCAATTGGCAGAAAACAATGTGATAATTTATATGGCGGGAGTGCTACTTTATGGGGTTATGACATTAAAAACATAAAAATATAAGTTGTTTACAGTAAAACACAAATTGTTAACTTATAAAATTAAAAACTGATTGTGTTAAATCATAAAATTTATATAAAAGGAGCGGAATTCATGACCAATATCATTGCAAAGTGTGAATACAAATGTAATTTCATGAGAAAAAGAAATAGTATTCTGTGCAAAAATGTCTGTCAAGGTTTGTAAGCATACAGATCATGTCAGTTTGTCATTTGACAGTTTGACACTGACGTTGTCCGGAACAACTCTATTTAGTGTCTGTGAATGTCAAACAAGTTGTTTGTTTTTGATTTAAATTATATTTTACATCGAACTACTACAGCTTTAATAATAGTTGTTCACAACCAAAACAGTATTAAATCAAAATTAAATTGGGTGCGTTCCGGATTTCAGTCAATCGACCATATTAGTCACGTGACGTTTGGAGGGAAATGACTGACGGAACGAGTTGAAAATTTACACATGGGACTTCAGATATGTGTGCAACAACTAATTTTTCTTCGATCTGTCATGAAGATGTTTTTGATTTCAGTAAAATTACCCGATAATGGTTTAAGTTATTTTTTACTTTTCTGAAAAAGAATAATTATTTTGAATAGATAAACATAAATAGAAATCTATGTATATGGAAAAATAAAATTACAAAATAAGGGTTGGAATAGTTTGATATTTACATTTCAACTTAGTAAGATTTTGCGTTTCATGTTACCTCACCTCAATTTTTAGTTGTAAACTGTAATGCGGAACACGGCCAATCACTCTTAGCAAACTAACACTATTAGTGATAATGTAAGGAGTGGTAAATCTGCCGAAAAATCCAGATCTGCAAAATTGATTGGAGATAAAAAAAACAAATTTTTTGCCTAATGGAACACAACACCTGTCAAAATCGGTCTTTGACAGATCTAGATAAAAAATTATTTTTTTTGCCAATGGAAAACGCTATAAATGCGACTATTGTCAGATTCGCGATCACCTAGAGAAGTACAACCAATATCAAAGAGGACGTGCCATGAAAGGCTTCACGAATTTATATACAGGGTGTCGCCGGGATTGTATACTACTTTCGGCAGTCGTGAAGTATACACGTGGCAAACTTAGTATGGAAAAATATTCGATAAACCAACGTGTTTTAATCGTAAAAACATTTTATCAAAATCAATCATCGATTACTGTGACGATGAGAAAGTTACGTGAAATTTTTGGGAGCAACAATGTGCCAACAAAACGCACTATTTATCGTATAGTGAATGATTTTGAAGAAAGAGTGTCTGTATGTGATAGCCCGAAGCATGGACCACAACGTACTGCAAGATCGGCTAAAAACATTACTGCTGTTCAAGGAAGTGTTCAAAAAAATCCATCAGCCTCTATTCGACGCCGTGCTAAGGAGCTTGGTCTTCAAAGAACAACTTTGGCCACAATTTTGCACAAGGATTTGCATTTGTTTCCATTTAAGATTCAGTTGACACAAGAGCTTCTTCCACAAGACCATGTACGCCGCCGTACATATGCCAATATTATGTTACAGTTAGCCTATGACAACCCCGATTTTCATGAAAAAATCATAATGAGTGGCTATGCACATTTTAATTTGAATGGATATGTGAATGAACAGAATAGTCGGTTCTGGGCAATGGAAAACCCTAAAATTATTCATCAGTCACCTTTGAATGCATTAAAAGTTACAGTCTGGTGTGCAATTTGGTCAGGAAGAATCATTGGCCCTTACTTCTTTGAAAATGAAAACGGCGTAACGGTAACTGTGAATGGGGAGCGATATCGTGTTATGATTGAAAACTTTTTAACGCCACATCTGCATGCTTTGGGCTTGACTAACATGTGGTATCAGCAAGACGGTGTCACTTTGCAAACAGCCAGGATTACAATGGAATTACTGCGAGACCTCTTTCCACAACAAGCTATTTCGAGAAATGGTGATGTTGATTGGCCTGCACGGGCGCCTGATTTGACTGCTCCGGACTTCTTTTTAGGGGGATATCTGAAAAGCAAGGTTTATGCAGACAAACCAGAAACGCTTGTGCAATTTAAACAAAATATTCGTGATGAAATAAATGAAATACCGCGTGAAAGGTGTGAAAATGTAATGTGAAATTTTGACATTTCTCTTCAGTAAGGTTTGCCATTTCATGACGGAAAGATAAACGATCCAACAACGAGTCGAAATTATTAAAATTTACAACCGAAATTCGGAGTCAGTGGCTTCAACGTTAAGAGCGCTACGTCCAATTTATGGTCGTCATAAAGATCAACAATTGAGGGTCTAGTACAAAAATTTGAATCCACAGGCACAGTACAAAATGTTTCCGTGCCAGTGAGACAAAGAAGTACCCGTAGTGTCGAGAATATTGCTGCCGCTGAGGCTTCAGTTGAAGAAAGCCCAAATGTGTCTCTCACACGTCGTTCTCAAGCGTTAAGCATCTCTGTGACGTCGTTGTGGCGAATTTTGCAAAAAGATCTTGGCCTACATCCTTACAAGATTAAATTGACGCAAGAACTGAAGCCGCTTGACCACCAGAAGCGTCGTATGTTCGTGAATTGGACTGAGCAACAAATTGAAAATGATTCGGATTTTCATCGAAAAATCATCTTCAGCGATGAGGCTCATTTCTGGCTGAATGGCTTCGTCAATAAACAAAATACACGGTATTGGTCAGGCAGCAATCCACACGTACTCCATGAGTCAACATTGCATCCCGAAAAAATTACGGTTTGGTGTGGTTTATGGGCCGGCGGCGTCATTGGGCCGTACTTCTTCCGTGATGATCAAGACCTGCACGTTACTGTGAATGGGTGATATGGACTTCGAGGACATGTGGTTCCAACAGGACGGCGCCACAAGACACACAGCGAATGCCACAATCAATTTATTGGAAACCAAGTTTGGAGAACGTGCTATCTCACGAAATGGTCCAGTCGCTTGGACGCCTCGGTCGTGCGATTTGACGCCGTTAGACTATTTCCTGTGGGGCTACGTCAAGTCTATAGTCTGTGCCAACAAGCCAGCGACGATTGATGAACTTCGTACGAATATCTAACGTGAAATTGCAGCAGTATCGGCCGATTTATGCTTGAAAACCGTCAAAAATTGGGTTCAGCGTCTGGACTTCTGCAAGCGTGCCCGGGGTGGCCATGCAAAAGACATTGAGTTCCATAATAATGGCATCGAATGTACTTTCACAAGAATAAAGAATTTCATTGATATCCAAACCAGTTTTTGTTTTATTTAAAAAAAACTTTTGTAGCACTCTTATTGAAAAACCCTTTATTTATATTTCAAAAATGATTTTTCAAAATATTTTACCCCATTACATTAATGTTTTCTCATTTTTTTGTATCATCAGGCGCATGATGTTCCCGTCCGAACTATGGTCTGGTCACACAACGACAACTGGATGGTAACAGGTGACAATTCGGGATACGTCAAATACTGGCAATCAAACATGAACAATGTGAAAATGTTCCAAGCCCACAAGGAAGCAATAAGGGGAATAAGGTACAGCAAAAGAAAACGTTTATTTTTGTTCAAACTAATAAAGAGTCCCCAAAGGGCAAACATTATCAACCGTCCTCCGGTCCATTCGAAAATAAAAATAAAAAATAAAAAAAGCCTTTATACCTTTAGCCGATAAGTAGAAAGCACAAAACGAATAAAACTTTTACACCGTTAAGCGCATTTACAGAAGAAACAAAAGAAAAATTCACACTTCTCCCAGCTTCGATTTGACGAATGTTTTATATGATTTTATCAATCTCTGTGATATTGAAACAATAAAGACTGAAATAAATAAAACTTAAAAAAAAGATATAGATCTCCCCCAAACAAATAAACGAATAAAACCACACCGTGATAGTTTTTCTTTTCTTTAAATTTAATTTGTTTTAAATAAAAAAATAATGTTTAATAAATTTATTTTATTTTATGTTTTCATTGATCTTGTTCACATAAAAATTAATTAATTCCAAATAAAAATGAAATTTTTTATACAAAATAAAATCCAAACTGACGTATTTTTGTTTTTCTTGACCGCTCTTCCTCGTCGATCATCAAAATTGGATTTAAACAAAATTTTAATAAATAAATGAAAAGGGAAAGGGTTTCTCTCGGCTTTAATTCATTCCGTCAAGTTCGACTCTCAGTCGCCACATAGTTCGTCGCTGAGTCCTTGTTAGAAGATCATTTACTTAATGTTTGTGTTTTGTAAGCTCGACAATGTGAACAGCCGCTGGTGATGAAGAATAGCAGACAATTATGAACTTACTAGCTATAGAACTCCACATGCGACAGCATCAATAAAACACTATTTTCAGGTTATGATGCCGAAGTTGTTTGGATTCGTGAGCTCTCCATCGGCTCTAAAATAGTCTTCCAAATGTGTAAAAGGGAATATATGAAGAAAATAAATGTTTAAAAATTATTTTGTTTGTTTTTGTACCTTGCAACGTACCTTTTATATTAAGAAATGGTGATGAAGTTTTTTTTTTGTTTTTGGTATAAGTCTCGCATAGCAAACGGTTTATAAGTAAATATTCCATATCCCCATTTATACAACGAATGAAATTTTGAAAAATTTCATCTTATCTCAATTGATTAAAGTAATAAGTTAATTAAATAAAAAAAAATAGTTTTCTTGAATGTTTACACGAATTTAAAGATATTAGTTGACTCATAAACGCTGTTCACATTTAAGAGTTTGCATTATATTTCATCGAAGGCTATCTATGACCACCTTCAATAAAGTTCTGTATATTTGGCTAAATAAATTTCGGTTAATTTGGTTGAAAAGGCTTATTTTCTATTTTTAGTTGTGATTTTCTTTTTGTTTGTTGGTTTTTAAATAAAAATGCAAATGTTTATTTCTTTTTCTTTTTTTTTATTCTGTGAATAAATTTTACAGCTTTAGCCCTTCCGACAGTAAATTTGTTAGCTGCAGCGATGATGGAACGTTAAGGGTTTGGGATTTCTACCGATGTCAGGAAGAACGTGTCTTACGAGGTAAGTGTTTTTCATGTTAACATGTTATTTTGCTTGTTATACCTATAGATTTGAATACGATTTTCGAACAAAACAAACTATTTAACTATTTTAAACAGGACTTATCCGACTTATTTATTTCTATTCAGCTGTACACGGTCCAAATCAGTGTGCTCTTAAATCGCTTCTATCTGCTAACCACAGCGTTCCGCACTTAAAAAATGATTTTACTAATTTCCTTCAAACTTTTATTGTTGACAGCGATTTCAGTGTGAAACGCACTTTCTGGTTTCTAGATACATCTCTGGAAAAGGTAGAATGCTGTGTCAGATAATTATAAAGTACAGTTGTGATTTCCACTCAACAGGCAAACCGAAATACTGGCCAGCTAATACTTCGAAAATACATGACCTGATAAAAAATTTTTCGTTGGTAAAGGAATATCTAACAACCACATAAAAGTTGAGAACTTCCATCTAACGTCTGATAAACAACTTTCTGAGAAGGCTTTTGAAACGAAATATAAGAGAATTTCGAACTGGGTGCTGCAACAGCGACACCCCATAAACCTGTGGTGGACGTTGGTCACTTCGTTAAGATCGTACAGCTCGCCTCCAGGAATAATACTACCAAGTCAAAGAAAACGCCGGGCGAATATGGTTTACGAAATCCGCATGATTTTTCGAGTCGTCAATGCTTTTTAATTTTCTCTTACAAAGAGAAATGTATTGCTTTCGTAAACATTTTCGACCTCGGGATTTTGATGACTCTAACATTACGGGCTCAGTTGGTGCGATGAACTGCCGCGCAGAAGGTCTGGGTTCGATTCCCAGCTATAGCAACACCTTAATGATTATTCTCTGGCCATCCTCACCTCGATATCCATAAGGGGACATGGCGGTCTCCAGATTAACGAACGGTGATACAAATTGATCACATAGCGATAGACAAGAGACACGCATCCAGTATTTTGGATGTCCGAACATTCCGAGGAGCTTACATCGACTCGGACCACTACCTTGTTGCAGCCTAGGTAAGAATTCGGATATCCACCACGCCACAACAATTCAGAAATACTGTAAACAAATTTAATGTCGAAAGACTGCAATCGCAAGAGACCGCCAAGACCTTCGGGCAACGGGTATCCCTAAAACTCTCGATTAACCCCATACCACCAGCATCGAATGTCGAAGAACAATGGCAACGATCGGAAGAAAGCATGCCTGAAGAATGGAACCTCAGCATCGTTTGTCCGATCCACAAAAAAGGAGACCCTCTAAATTGCTCCATAGGCATAGGTCTCCTTAACATCGCCTACAAGATCCTATCTGCCGTAATATGTGAACGCCTGAAACCGTTTACCTACCAACAACCTGATCGGCCCTTATCGCTGCTCCATCAGGGTCGGAAATGACCTCACCGACGCATTTTATATCAAAAAAGGATTTGGGCAAGGCGATGCGCTGTCATGTGACTTCTGCAATCTGATTCTTGAGAAGATTGTGCAAGTCTCACGAACCAACACCAGAGGCATAATTTTCCAAAAATCGGTACAACTACTAGCATACGCCGACGATGTTGACATCATTGGTCGGACCCAAGGTGATGTCATAGCCACGTTTGCAAGTATAGAGAAGGAAGCGGCAAAAATGGGTTTAGCAGTAAATGAGGACAAGACGAAGTATATGCTGTCAACACGAAAGGACACACAACATCGACGATTTGGACAAAACGTCACCATTGACAGATATAACTTTGAGGTAGTACGAGACTTTGTCTATCTCGGCTCCGCTATTAACTCTGACAACAACATCTCGTCAGAAATTTAACGAAGAATTACTCTTGCCAACCGCTGTTTCTTCGGGCTAAGGAGGCAATTTAGTAGTAAAGCCCTCACTGGAATTACTAAGAGATCTTATATAATACCCTGATCATCCCAGTCCTTCTCTATGGCGCTGAAGCATGGAGCGTCTCAAAAGCTGCTGAATAAATTCTTGGTCGATTTGAGAGGTCCCGTTTGCGTTGACGGGCTATGGAGACGAAGATTCAAATAAGAACTATACGAGCTGTACAGCGACATGCCCCTGGTCAAAAAACTCCGCATTGGACGTTCAAGATGGCTAGGACATGTAGAATTAATGGACCCAATACTCCAGCTCGCAGAGTCTTCGATTCCCAGCCAGACGTCGGACGCAGAAGAGGAACCCTCGCCTTAAGTGGCGCGCACAAGTAGAAACCGACCTCAACCAACTTGGAGTGCGCAACTGGAGGCAGTTAGCTAAGGACCGGGCTAATTGGATAGACATGTTGGTTAGTGCCCAGGTTCATTCCGGACTGTAGCTCGACTTTAAGAAGAAGAAGATCCTCTCGTGGTGATTTGACAAATCATCCGAGTATTATCAATTGCCAAGAAAAGCTTAGCTCAAATTCGCTGCTCGGAGTCGGCATAAAACAGGAAGTCCCTTCATCGTGCTAGAAGAATGGTTGTGAGAAAGCTCGGCACTGGGTACTAACGAACCTTGTATTTGTATTTTAACATTACGATGATAGCGGCACCCAAAGAATTGGTTTTTATACTTATAACTTTGTATGCAGTGCTGTTTGGTCATGATTCTAGGCAATTTCCAATTATTTTAAGTCATTTTATTGAGGGTACCTGTCTAGACTGGCGTTCTCTTTTTTTAAAGAGGACATGTCCTGTCTAGAAAATAAAAGTCCGGTCTCTTTTTGATAAAGAAATGCAATTTGTTCTCTTTTTGGGTTCTATCAGTTATTTTTCTAATTCAAACATTTTCTGCATCTTTCTGATACGAACCCGACTCCGTACCTCTATTTGTGTCATCGATTTTTGGAGCCTAAATTTTTAGTGATGCCAAAATTCTACGTTAAGTTTGCTTCAGTACTGTCAACTACTCAAGTTGTTCATAATAGACTTTTGTGAATGAAAGCGATTGTCAGAGTTGAAGTCGTTTTGCCAAACAAATTGGGGTGCTTATGAATATACAAAATATGAAAAAATGTACACAGCTGTTGAATTGAAATGTAAAATTTTTGTATGAAAGCAAAGGTGAATAAAAACTGAAAGAATCGAAGCGAAAAGCTATTGTGGTCGTACAATACAAATTGCATGTGTTCGCACAGTTACGGAATTGGTCGTCCGCAACCATCTTCAATTATACTTCAGCCTTTAAATTTGCCAATGCACTATTCTCATTGGTCTATCGAGAATTTTTGTTCACGTGGCATGGTCGATTGACCAATGAGAACAGTGCATCGGCAAAGTTAACTTAGGAAATCGAAAACCCGGAACACGTTAATTCTTTGCGGAATTTATTTTGTAGTGAAGTGATTTTTCTCCGATGACACATACCTCGAATGGAATTTAAGTCTCCGACGAAGTATGCTTAGCGGAAAATTGTCCGCTCCGAAGGAAAGCTCGCTAGGGCAGATTATTTATATAATTTTAAGCATCAATAATCAAAATGAATATTATTGTGTATTTGGGAAAATTGTAAAAATCGTCCAATTCTCTCATGGTTGGCATTTGATCAAACGCCCAACTCGGTGTCAAAGAGAAAGTTGGGTACACATACCTTAGCTTTACCTGTGATTAAAACTATCTCTTTCTCTCTAGCCATGTTTGCAAAAAACAAAACTGTCAGCCTTTCAAATATTTAAAAAAAAATCTCTTTCGATTGTCTTACACCAAAAACAATCGACACGATCGTAAGTCGATCGGCACTCACAGAAAAAGTTGGAACAGTAAAGAAATGCATTTGTTACGAAAAGGTATTTAGAGCAAACCGAAAAAAAACCACAACCGAAACAACAACGTCATATACCAAAACGGGTTGGAAATTTTCATTCACTTCTTAGGGCTGTTTGGCGCGATGGTTAGTGCGATGAACTGCCGCGCAGAAGTTCTGGGTTCGATTCCCAGTTGTAGCAACACCTAAATGATTTTTCACTGGCTCTCCTCTCGTGATGATCTGACAAATCATCCGAATAGTATCAACTGTCATGAAAAGCTTATCTCAACTAAGCCGTTCGGAGTCGGCATAAAACAAGAGGTCCCGCCGTCGTTCTAAGAAGTGGACACGCACACATTAACGGTTGTGAGAAGAAAGCTAGGCCCTGGGTACTAACGAGGCTGTTGCGCCATAAATTTTTTTTAGGGCTGTTTTATAAATTCGTAGCTCGTCCATGCGGATATTCTAATTTGCGATGATGCGTTCGAGCACAATCGTCGGTGTCGTGAATTACACCTCCAATGCTTCAACCGCAGCTGTCTTAGCCACAAACTCATTAGACATTACGTAGCCCCAAAGAAAAAGTAGAACGGTGTGATATCGCATGATCATGCTTGATTATGATCGCATGATAACTCGTCAGAAGCGTGAAAATGATTGCTCACCAAAGCGGTCTCTCAATATGCCCAATGTTTCGAGCTGTTTGGCAAATAGTCTTGTTGGAAAAAAATGTTGTCGAGATCTCGTGCTTCAATCTCAGGCAAAAAATATTCCGTTATCAAGGCTTGATTTACAGTAACGTTAGCGCCATTTCTCTTCTTTTTTTAAAAATACGAATTGATAAATGAAAAAACCACACCACACGGTTGTTTTGAGTGGATGTAGCTGCAGCTCTTGAACCTCTTTCGGTTGGCCCATATACGACAATTTTGCTAATTGAGCGAGAAATTGGCCTAATCGCTAAACAAAGTGTTATTCGGTAACAGCAAGTCTCTCCAGAACACATTCACTAAAACGATTTAAACGATTTGCAAACGTTTTTCGGGTGTTAGGGCCAAGTAATTTACCCTCATTGTAAATTTTTTACTTCTTGCAGCATTGTTATAAATTCAATCATTGGCGAGTTGGTGTCGAAATAAAGCTTTCAAATTTTACAACATGATTATCCAAAAATATTTAAATTTATAATTATAGTCTTCGCCGTAAATCACTTCTTATTTTTCACTGATCAACCTTTATTTTTATGAAGTAATGATTGCCATTCCACCGAACTGAAACGGAATTTTCAAATAATTCATATAAGAAGCTACCATGCGTTGTGTTTCAATGAAGTTTTTCAATAATATTGAACATTAATTGGGTTCTGTCAAAGTCCTGGGCAAACATACTTCGACAGTTTTTATGTTCTCACTAGCCAAACAATTAGTTTTGTTTGTATGCAACCTTTTGAGTACGTAAACGGTTTGGCAGTTTCAAATCAAAGTTTGTTCAAATTGAACATGAGTAATAATCTCAATTATTAGTCCTATTCCCGTTCAATTTTACGTTTTTGTTTTTACCTATTCGTTCGTGTATGAAAAAATAGTAAGATAGAGCTTTTAAGAGAAAATTAAACTTCTCCTACATAAAAATCAATAAAAAAAACTTACTCCAGAAATTTCTGTTTGATAAATTGGTAGGTCAGTTCCCGTACAAAATATTTTCTACTGATTTTTACTTATTGCCGTTCCCGTACGCAATAATAAGTAAAAGAGAGAGCTCACGAGAGAGCAAAATACTATCCCTCCATAAAAATCAGTAAACTGTCAGTTGAGATTTGCCAAGTGACAACTGACTAATCAACTTCAGTGTCATATGCTTTGATTAATTAATTTTAATTTGTTTGGTGTTTTTGAAGCTAAAAAATTCGTCATCACTTCCAGATTCATTAGCAAATAACTCGTTGATTTTTGAATCGCTTTCACACGATGAAATTATTGACGGAAGAACGATTAATAAATCACTAATATTACTTGTTACAATATCGACAAAAAAAAATTAACTGGAGGAAATGCACAAGTGCACTTATTTGTTTACATAGTAAAGGCAACTTTATTATTTCTACCACTCCAAGTAATTCGAGAATTTACTAATTTTTACTGCGATAGTACGGGAACAGACCCGTAACGTATTAGTTTGAGTTTTGACATATTTGGTTTATGAAGTTTGTTCTTTAAATGACGTACAAACCAACCAATAAAAAACAAATACTGTTCTTTTACTTAAACGAGTTCCCGTACTTTTTTGTAAATTTATTCTGATTTACCCTCTCTTCAAAAGTAAAGGAACAGACCTATTATCTTTTTGATTTTAAATTTAATTAAAGAACCATTCATCGCGATATTCATTTAGTTCGGTTTGCTATAATTTCTTAACTATTTCAACTTTAAGTGCCGCTAAGTCCTTATGCACAAATTATTGTACAAGTCAATCGTATTGTTTGCATTTTTATTTCAGCTTCATGGAGGTCAGTTGTTTAATTCAATGCTTTACTTTATTTTAGGTCATGGTGCTGATGTCAAATGTGTTCACTGGCATCCACAGAAGGCATTGATTGTATCCGGAAGTAAAGATAATCAACAGCCAATAAAATTATGGGATCCGAAGAGTGGTCAGGCATTAGCTACATTGTAAGTAAATATTTGATACTTTGACATAATTTACGAAAAGGTTGTACATATATAAACAGAATCTTAGTATTAAACAATACAAACTTCAAACATAATCAGCCATATTTATAAAGAAATTTTATAGGTTGTCTAATTTTTAAACACCTCTAAGTATCTATAATCGTTTTTCACATTAAAGCAACGTTGCTTAGAGGTCGTTTAATTTAAACACGATCGACTGCGTTTTGAGGTTGTTTAGAGCTTTTTTAAAATAAATTTTGACAGATCAGAGAATTTCCATTTCAATTCCATTTCTGTGTTAAAAAGTGAAAGCAAACTAATAAAAATGGACTGAAGCTACATTTCCTTTTTAAACGATTTAAATGAAGTGAATGTAATAAATACAAACAGACCAACAGCTACGAGACCATACAAATGTACAAACCGAGAATCAACCCAATCGACCTTCAGGACAAATATTTTTGGCAAAAGTATCGATTTTCTAAGCCCAATATGGAAAAGCTTATCAACATTGTTAGGTCCGATCTAATGGGGGTGATCACATTTCTGCTGATCCCAAGTTGTGGCTGGTATAAGATATTAAGGTCGTAGTGATGTATATTATATCTCACTAAAATATTAATTCTTAAAACATTCCATTATACACTTTTTACATGTAGGATGCGTATATTAACGAATTTAGTCAACCTACGCTGTGTTATTTATCAGATGGTTGTATAGGCATTTGTCTCAAATACATCGCAATTTGTGAAAATGCCAAAAACAGTGTCTGAGCAAATAAGACAAATAAATGGGACATAAACTTGTATAAAATTTCACTTTCTTGTACTAGATTTGCAAATTGTATTACGTTTTAGATAAGCAGCAATGAAAAATCGATTATAGATAAGAGTTTAAGCAATGTTGCTTAGAGCCAATTTAAATATTTAAGCATGCTAAACTTATCAACCTCTGAGACTCATTTTAAGAAAATCAAAAAATACGGCTGAATATCTTCATTACTGTTCTTGCTATGATTTACATAATCTACACACAAACTGGAGCCAGTAATTTGTAAAGCAAAATGGTCGTTTTTATTTTGAGTTCAGAGTCGCGTACGTATAAATCCATTGAAGTCACTAGGCGAGTTCCACTTTCGGATCCTTCGCCGATGTCCCCATGGTGATTCTTTGAATTAGTGGAACAACATTCTCAGCAGAGGTTACATTTATCAGTCTATTGCAAAAAAAAAATATTTTTATTTTTTTCTTGCCAAATATCTAAATGTAACTGCAGACAGCTACTCATTATAAATATAATAGGAGTGTACCCCATATGAATCCCACAGAAATGTTCCTTAGCTGCCTCAACTCAGATTTCCTAATAAAAGCAACGCTCTCAGCAAAGGGCAATATTTTATGTTAATCATTTTCTTTTTATTTTTAGCTTATAATAGTTCTATTCACGTACTTTTTCAGTAAAAATAGTAAATTGTTATATCGCTTGCTATTGAATAGTCAGCGAATGCGTTTGGTAAAATCATCGTTTTCTGTGGCTTTTTAAGAAAAAAAAATACATAAAACTAAATAATAATACCAACTGTTTCTACCAACAACAATTTCTGCAGGATATACATTCCGTCACATTCAAAACGATAATCGTTTACATTTGTTGTGGTTATAGTACAGGAGGTCTAGCAGGTCTCCTACATTATCTTCAACGACAATTGCTTTAAAACTTACGGAATGAGAAGATAGTAGTTTTTTCGTCTCTTATTACTATTTTTTGTATACAATTTAAGGGTACGAGAACGGCAATTAGTCATCAGTAAAATTAAGTAAGAACCAATAAAAATAATATTATACGGGAACAGAAGTAACAATTAATTAATTTATTTTCCATCGAAAATAACCAGCTGCAATTGTTTAGCAAAAGGCAAATTTATTCCTATTTCCAAATGAAAATTCACGCTCTGCTTACGAATTTTTCGCAGCGATCTGTAAGAATGACAAAAGTAGATTGCAGGAAATATAAATTATTTATAGCATGACACAACGGATTGCGGTGTGATTATTAGAAGGCTATTCCTAGAAACACAATTGAATACTTTCAGCTTTTAAACGTTTAGAGCTAACATCAATTCAAATAAAAAAAGTATTACCAATGGAAATAAAAAAAAATAAAAAATTTATGGCGCAACAAGCTCGTTATTAGTACCCAGGGCGTAGCTTTTTTCTCACAACCATTCATGTGTGCGTGTGTACTTCTTAGCACGATGGTTTTATGTTGATTTTACTCGGACGATTTGTCAGATCATCACGAGAGAAGGGCCAGTGAAAAATCTTTAAGGTGTTGCTACGGCTGGGAATCGAACCCAGACCTTCTGCGCGGCAGTTCATCGCACTAACCTTCGCGCCACTGAGCCCTCGGAATGGAAATACAAACAAAAAAGTTTATTAATCTAACTATTGGAGTAGAAAAAAATATTATATTTCGTGGTCTTCTTGTTGGGCGCCATTCACAAACAATGAAAACTTTAAATCATTATTTAACATTACAGACACGCTCACAAGTCGACAGTAATGGATCTTAAATGGAACAACAACGGTAACTGGTTGGTAACAGCCTCTCGTGATCATTTGCTGAAGCTTTTCGATATTCGAAATCTCCGCGAAGAAGTACAAGTCTTTCGTGGTCACAAAAAGGAGGCAAGTTCGGTGTCCTGGCATCCAGTACACGAAGGTCTCTTCAGTTCAGGTGGCTCAGATGGTTCAGTATTATTTTGGAATGTGGGGTAGGTTTTATAAAACAAATCTTCAATATCGAGACTTATTGGAGTTTACCATTCTAGTACTGACAAAGAAATTGGCGGCATCGAAGCAGCTCACGATAGTATTGTTTGGACACTGGCGTGGCATCCACTTGGCCACATTCTCTGTTCCGGTTCGAATGATCACACTATCAAGTTCTGGACCAGAAATCGTCCGGGCGATCTCATGAGAGACAAGTACAATTTGAATACTCTTCCAGCCAGTTTGGCCACAATGGATGACTGTGAATATGGTAAGTCGAAGGCTCTTCCATGTCATACATGAATATTGATTTAAATCTATTCTTTGTTTGTTCAATTAGATGACGCTGTCATACCTGGTATGGGTCCAGAGGATAAGGTTGAATTCACTGAAAGTCTGACTGCTGATAAAGGATTCATTCCTGGCTTGGATTTGGATCCAAGCAAGCTCAACGATAAAGACAGAGAGAAGAAGGTGCCGTATAGTAAGCCGATTCCTAGAAACTTCCAAGCTCATTGGAACGATAGTCGTCGCAATGAAGACGGCGACGAGAATTGTAAAGATCCCGGCATGTTGGAAGGAATGCCAGACAATATGGATCCTAATACAATTGTTGCCATAATGGTATATGGCAAACTAATACGTGTTATGCCCGATAGCAAGTTGGCTGCAATTATACGCAACGGTCCTGATGCTCTAAATCGGTACATCACCTCGGGAGAAATCGACGAGCTTCGAGATCTTATACCAGTAGAGAATAGGCGCAGTCTATCGCCATCACATGGTCGTAGCAAGTCACCACCTGTAAAGAAGTCCAGATTCGAGCCAAGGAATCACAATGCTAAGGTGATATATGCCAGCGATTTGGACTGGCGCTCGCCAAATCCATTCTCGACGAAAATGAAGAACAACGATGATTCCGAAGGAAACAGCGGCAATGGTGACGTCGACCTTCGTCGTATTAAATCTGATGACAACAACGCTAGACCAAGTCCCTGGGCGACCGGACCACTGGCTAACAACGATAGCAGAGCAAGTCCGTGGGCGACACCACAACAAAACGGATACAACAACAACAACACTTCTAACCCACAGTTCAATACAAACGCATTCAACACCAATTCCAGTTCAAATCCAAATAACCCATTCGGCGGTGGTGCACCGAGCCACAACAACAATTTCAGGGAGGACAGAGATATAGACAACAACTCAAATTCGGACGGTGGCCAATCGGATCAGAAACGATTCGACAACTCGAACAATCATCGCTTCAAGGACGATGACGACGATGACCATCGTAGTGGAAGTCGTAGCGGCCGACGAGGCGGGAGCGAACGCAACCGAGATAGAGGGCGACAAAATGACCGCCGTCAAAACAGAAATCGGAGTAATCGGCGATACTAAAGACGTTAAGCAACTGAAATGCATGAGGCGATTATTGATGATGATGTAAACAAAAAGGATTTTTATCATTTAATGTTACTATTTTGTCATTTTAAGTAAAATTTAGTTGGCAATATGATAAAGAAACGAAAGGGCTAAAGCAACCCAAAAAGCCGTCCTCGGTATCTGGATTGCAAATACTTTTAAACTTTTAAATGTAATGCGCGTTAACATTTTTTTCCGTTTTCCTTTTACATGTTAGAAATTAGAAAATATGAGAAACAACAGAAAACAAAACAAAAATAATTGAAAACTTCGAAATATGTTATCAAATTTAAGCGAAATTCTATGAGTAATTGAGTTTTAAGATAATTTATACGAACAAAACGAAAATATTCTCAAAATGTAGTGAGAGACTGATTGGGAAATAAATTTTTTTCAGCTTAGGAATCCTGTGAGAGACAACTGAACGCCAATAGCAGCAATGCCGTGCTGGGTAAGTAATCAATGAAGTATATGTACGACATATCCGAAAGTGTTCGTTTTTTTTTATTTTAAATCATTTCAACGGTTAACGTAGTGTGAAAATGTTTAAGTGCAGACAAGTCTGTAAATTTTAAGTGCTGTTTTTTTTTTGTGAAGTGACTTGTGATGTCTTACGTTAGTTTTCATAATTTTCCAACGACATAGCTAGACTTGGTAAGTTTTTGTAAAACTCTGACAATATTTGCATTAGTTGATAAGTTTTTTTTTTATAAAAACAGAAATAGAGCTTCAAGCCCGTATTCATTGACATACGATCTTACACAACATACTTGCATGCTAAGTTCTGTATGTTCTTCATGTTTCGTTTGGATATTTTAACTCAAAAATGGGCAAAAAATATACTTTTACAATTATTCATTAAAAAAGTTTTTTTTTTTTAAATATCTTCTAAATCGTAAGTAGAGTCTGAAATTTGTGAAGTAAACTTAATCTCTGTTTCATTTCAGTCTTAACATGAAGGTAAATTTAAATTAAACAAAATTTGCACTCATGCTGTAAAATTGTTACTTGCTCGTAATAGAGCCAGTATTGGTAGAAGCCCGAAAAAGCGGTCTCGCATTCGGTCTTATCAACCATCTGAATTTTAAACGGCTAGAGCGATTTGCTTCAAATTTGATATACGAGATTCTTTGGTCAATACCCAGAGGGGATTTTAAAATTAGAACTAGAGGACCAAAACTGGCACCAAAGAGGAAGTAAATGTCATAGATAAAAGTTCAAGCCAAAAAACCTCGAAAAGAAGAACACAATATCAGCCCCGGGCTATATTTTTTACAAATGTTCGTGAACATTTTCAACTTATCTATTGTTTCTGGAATAGTTTTCACAGTACATACGATGATAACAATTCAACAGCGTGACGTTAGCGGCTAGTGCGGTACTACTCAACAAAACGATATCGGTCAGCGTTGTGTCACTCATTGTGCTTTTATAATATGAACAGATTTAAGTGGCGCCCAATATGAGGCCTTGTTAAACGTTTTTTTTATACATGTGTTCCCAGTAGAAATATCGTTATGTTTCGAAAAGCCATCGATCTTTAAGTCTCACTAAAATAACCTAAATCATGTTGAAAATCGCTGTAATCCTCGAAGGAAATACATTTTTTCCAATTAGGGTAGGTGTAGTGGCCTATTGTTTTAGACTTCTGAACGAGATTCATGTTTGAAATATGGAAATGCAAATGAAATATGTTTGTAATATCTAACAGCTTCATGCACTACGTACTGCTACTAAAATGAGATTTTCCGAATTTAATTATAGTAATAAAGTTCAGATCATTGTGTGTGCAATTTTGTATGGCCCATGCATGTTCATGCCCAAAATTTATTTTATTTAAACACATGATCCATACATCTAATAGCTTTATCAACTACAAATTAACCATGACCTAAACTAAAAGATTTAGAGTCAAGAAAAATCGTCTGTGGGATTAAAATTAAGCATCAGTTCCAGATCGTAATTCCCTCCATCACAATCTGATGCACATCACACATATAATAGTCAGTCAACGTTTGTTGCCTACTGGTTTCCCACAACCGTATATAAGGAGCAGCTATCCCCATAATTGGTTTCCATTCAGCTTGAAGATCTCCAATGTTTCTTTAGATATCAGTTCGAGATCTGTGGGCAGCAGTGCTCATGGCATCTAGTCCTTTGACTTTTTGATTCAAAAACCATGAAGCAAGTTCCAAAAAATAATCATCTTTTGCAGGTTCAGTAATTTCAAACAACCGATCATTAAGAATGGTCTAAGCAGCGTCTTGTAGGTGCAATGGCCTAATGTTTGGTACGTTGAACTAGTAAGCGCGGGTCTTGGTTGAAATTTTGAAAGAGCTTATGTTTTAAGTTTGACAAAGATCCAAACGTATATCTATGACTATTGATAAAAACAATGAAAATTATAAACAGATATTTTGAAGTAAACAAACTGAAGTGTTTTAATTTTGAAAAAGAAATATATCGGGTTTTTCAATAAGAGCGCTACAAAAGATTTTTTTTGAACTCAATTTCTTTTGCATGGCCACCACGGGCACGCTTGCAGAAGTCCAGACGCTGAACCCAATTTTCGACGGTTTTTAAGCATAAATCGGCCGATTTATTTCACGTTCGATATTCGTACGAAGTTCATCAATCGTCGCTGGCTTGTTGGCATAGACTTGACGTAGCCATACAGGAAATAGTCTAACGGCGTCAAATCGCACGACCGAGGCGGCCAAGCGACTGGACCATTTCGTGAGATAACACGTTTTCCAAACTTGGTTTCCAATAAATTGATTGTGGCATTCGCTGTGTGGCGCCGTCCTGTTGGAACCACATGTCCTCCAAGTCCATATCATCCAATTAGGGCCAAAAATATTCGGTTATCATTGAACGGTAGCGATTCCCATTCACAGTAACGTGCCGGTCTTGATCATCACGGAAGAAGTACGGCCCAATGACGACGCCGGCCCATAAACCACATCAAACCGTAATTTTTTTCGGGATGCAATGATGACTCATGGAGTACGTGTGGATTGCTGCCTGACCAATACCGCATATTTTGTTTATTGACGAAGCCATTCAGCCAGAAATGAGCCTCATCAGTGAAGATGATTTTTCGATGAAAATCTGAATCATTTTCAAGTTGTTGCTCAGTCCAATTCACGAACATACGACGCTTCTGGTGCTCAAGCGGCTTTAGTTCTTGCGTCAATTTAATATTGTAAGGATGTAGGCCAAGATCTTTTCGCAAAATTCGCCACAACGACGTCACAGAGAAGCCCAACGCTTGAGTACAACGTGTGAGAGACCCATTTGGGCTTTATTCAACTGAAGCCTCAGCGACAGCAATATTCTCGACGCTACGGGCACTTCTTTATCTCACTGGCACGGGACTGTGCCTGTGGATTCCAATTTTTCCACTAGACGCTCAATTGTTGATCTGCTAGGAAGATTATGACGAACATATATTGGACGTAGCGCTCTTAACGTTGAGGCCACTAACTCCGAATTTCGGTTGTATATTTTAATAATTTCGACTTGTTGTTGAATCGTATATCTTTCTATCATGAAATGGCAAACTTTACTGAAGAGAAATGTCAAAAGAGCGGCAAGAAATATGGCTTCGTTTGCTGTCCCTGTCGCTCAACTTTTGTAGCGTCCCTGTTGAAAGACTCGATATATTGAATTCAATAAATATCGGTTAACATAACATAACCAGTTCGAGAAAACTTTTCAAAAATAAGCGTCGCTCAACTCATAATTGTTTATAGATGAAGAGAAGATAGGTACATCAGTTTAAAATGAGATAACACAGGAGCTTATTCAAATAAGCGCAGCGGATCGTATCTATTAAAAGCAAAACTTCAATTTTGAACATCTTTGATTTTAAAGTGAAATCTTTAAAGTGAATATTATATTTTTAAAGAATTTCAGTTTCTTTTTATTTATTTTTCTTTTAATTCGACATTTTTTGGCAATTCGCCGTTTTATTTCTGTTCTTCGGTAATATTTTTGTGCAAATTTGGCAGATTAATTTAAAGGGCCGCCCAGAATGCGTATCTGTAGCTGGTATCTTGTATCGCTGTCAAAAGTCCAGCTACAAAATTGATAGTTGACATTGAAATCACAGTACCTAATTCGCACATGAATGCATCGAACCAGAGATAAGGGAAGTAAAGAGATACCAAACTTCTACCTCTCTCACCCTGAATCCCCGCAAGAGTTGGTAAAGGAATTCAGCAGACAAGAAATTTTTATTTTTTGAGGTCGGTTTCTACTTGTGCGCGTCACTTAAGGCGAAGTTTTCCTCTACTGCGTCCGACGTCTGGCTGGGAATCGAAGACTCTGCGAACCGGAGTATTGGTGTCCATTCGTTCTACATGTCCTAGCCATCTTAAGCGTTTGAACAGGGGCATGTTGATGTACAGCTCGTATAGTTCTTGGTTGAATCTTCGTCTCCATAGCCCGTCAACGCATACGTGACCGAAGATTTTTCGAAGAATTTTCCTCTCAAATCGACCAAGGATTTCTTCATCCGCTTTTGAGATGGTCCATGCATCAGCGCCGTAGAGCAGGACTGGGATGATCAGGGTCTGATATAAGATCTCCTTAGTAGTTTGAGTGAGGTCTTTACTACTGAATTACCTTCTTAGCCCGAAGAAACAGCGGTTGGTAAGAGTAATTCTTCCTCGTTTAATTTCTGAATAAGTATTAAGAGGCGTCGTTAAAAAAAAACAGCAGACAACAATTACAAAAATTAAACGTCAAACGTGTGCATGAAGTTGCCCCTCATTGAACTTCTAGCTACAGATTCACGATGGAGTCAAACATTGTGTAAGCGCTTACGTGCCTTGTTTTTAACTTCTACTTAACTACAAGCGTCCAGCTACATCTCACCAGCCGAAAATATTATATATTGAGGAAAAATGAACAAAACTTTTTCCTACGCTATTTTAGTAGCAGAAATTAAAACCGCAAAGCGTGCTAGTTTAGCGTAACGTCGCATAGAAAAGGTCCAAAGCATGATTGTGTTTTAGTCATTAAGAATTTTTAATAATATGATTTGAACTCGAAGCTTTACAACATTTTAAATAAAATCCCCCCGATTTTAGCTCCACTCTTCGGTTTTATGAGCATCTTAGTTTCCCCATTCGTTGGCCAATAATTTGCAGCAGATGTCTCCATTTGTTTTTTTTTATTTTTTTGGGGCTAGCAGTCTCTCACCTATGCATCTATCACATCCATTGGCAGGTGAAATTTTTGAGAATAAAAAACCACTATCAACTCGTTAATTCGCCGCGCTTTTTGAAATAACCTCCCTGTGTTTAATTTAAATGCAAATCGGTTGTGTCCCTATTTAAAAAAAAAACCCTTCATTATAATAATGGAGCAACTATATCGCTTCTGGACGATTCTAAAAATACTCATGCTCTTGTACAAAAGAACGCAATGCTATTGACGACTAAAGGATCGCTTGCGGCTAAACTAAGAAGCTTACCACTTTTATACTAGTAATAGCTGACGAAATGTAAAATTTAGAAGAATTAAGTCAATTGGAATTAAGTGAGATCACAATTTCTACCTTGTAAAGGAATTTGAAATACCTATCATCTGCTCTATCTCTGAACGCAGAAACATTTTAAATATATTCACCTATAGATGTCTCTGATGCACAGGAAATCATGTGTTTTGTTTTAAACGGTTTTTTTTAGTTTCCCTCAATCTGTACCGTATTGATATATTCAATTTCAGGAAAAGTATTTATCACTTCTATTTAAAAATGAGTTGGTTACATTGCAACAAGTGCGACATTTTTAAATCGTCCAATATGTCGATTGAGTATTTTTGTGGTTCGTGTGGCCATGTGTTTTGCAGTACATGCAACAAACATCTTAGCATCTGTCCGATTGATAACCGTCCATTGAAGGGAGTACCAATAAATGACACCATGCCGCAAAAGCTACGCACATACTTTGAAAATCCAAATAACTTCCTAACATCCTGGCAAAAATCGATTCGATTTCAATTCCAGCAACGATCACGATGTGAATCACTTCAATTCACGAGCACAATGGCCAAGCTTCGACAACTCAAAAAGGAGATACATTTATTCCAGAAAATAAGCACAGCTCTTGACGAGAGCAATGAAAAAGAAATGAAACGCAATGCCAAAATGAAAACTTATTTAAGGAATTATTTTCAAAAAAGGGGCTTTCCAAATAGACAGGCGGATATGTCAACCTCGAAACACTCTTTCATGTCTGAAATGAGCTTGGATCTCACATCCACACATGGAGAGTCAGGTGGTAGGCATTATCGAAGTACCCTGCTAATATGTTTTATTGATATTTATTATATTTTATTACAGTTGATCTACAGTTTGATGAGTTTGACGATAGTAACTAAGTGGTGGTTACTGAAGTCCACGTTATGATTTTCATTCCTAATGAATAATAGTATTGGTAGCTAAATGGAAGTATTGTGTTTTTAATTTTATAAAAAGTCAACATTATGTTTTTATACTTTATAAATAATAAAGTTAAAAGTCAAACCATGTGCAAGTGGGTCTTGTCCAAGAGAAGAGACGAAACTAGGAAAATCACTATAAAGTGGTTAAACATCTATCCAATCAGATCTTAATAACAATAACGACGATGCCAACAAGTCATTAGATCAGACGCAAAAAGTGTGGTTGGTCCGCCCACCTTTAGTATTCCGCCCACCTTTAGTATTACCAAAGGTTGTAAAGTTATACATACGACACATTGTGTGACACAGGAGAAACGAGATCCAAACATGGCGGGCGGTGCCATACGACCCGCCATAGAACAATTTTTCTTGTATGAAGTGCGTCATCTGCATGACCTTATAATCTTTGGTATTACGAAGGGTGCTAACAGATATTCGCAGGCATGAATAAGGCCTACAAAGTGACGCTTCATGTTAATATGTATGAGAAGTGTTAACAAAGCTGTCATTGAATTTTATAAGCATACCGGGAGGAAAGAATAGACGAAATACAGATGTGTCACTATTCGTTAGTTTTACCAAGAGCAATAAATCAAAGCCTTCGATATAAAGTACAAACAGATCCTATTGTCCCGATGAAGAAGGTCAAAGCGTAGTGTCATCGACAAATCGGGCAAAATATTACCATCGACATTAAATCTTTACACTTCTGATCAAATTTTCACATTTCGGCAGATTCTGGAAAAAACCCAAAAAGTCCTATCGATACCCACCACACACCGATCTTAACGCCGCATTTGAAAGCATTTATAGAGACGAACTGTACAGAGCCATGTTAAGTTATAGTATGCCGCCCAAACTCGTCCGTCTATGCAGAATGACGATTTAAAATTCTCGCTGCTCAACGACCTCACCTACACATTCGACACCATCATGTGCTAAACTCCAGCGCCAACTAGCATACGATATTGTTATCATTGGTAGAACTCATCGTGATGTCATTTCCACGTTTGCTAGTATAGAAATGGAAGCGGCAAAAATAGGTTTAGTAGTAAATAAGGTCAACACGAAAGGGCACACAACATAGACGAATTAGACAGAACATCACAATGGACAGATATAATTTTGAGGTAGTATGGGACTAGGTCTAGTCTACCTCGCTTCCGCTGTTAACACTGGCAACATCTCGTCAGAAATTAAGCGAAGAATATTACTCTTGCCAACCAATGGTTCTTCGGGCTAAGAAGGCAATTCAGTAGTAAGGCTCGAACTGCTAAGGAGATCCTATATAAGACCCTGTTTATCCCATTCCTGCTCGTCGGCGCTGGCCGTGCTGGCACAACCCGCCATATGTTTTGATCTCGTTTTTTATGTGTGCGCACTGCCATCGACCGCCGGTACCTTAAAGCTGGTGAGCAGAATTTCCTGTTTTTTGTTCTCAATGCGTCGTCTGTAGGACTTTATAGTCTTTGGTGATAGTAAGGGACTTTGTCTATTCGGCTCTAACTCTTAAAACGAGTTCTTGTCACAGTTAAAACTAAGGAGGATCAGAGATCCTCATAACTTAAAAGCTAGTTTTTCTCTTAATTTGTTTATAAGAAGACAGATTTCAGGATTTCCTGTTTATTGGCTGTTTGTCACACACAGCAAGAGGTATTTTAAGGTATCCAAAGCTCACACCCATATCTTAGAAGAACTCATACGAGTTCGCAGCGGCGTTTGCTATTGCATTGAAGAATATTGACTCCAAAGAGTGAGGATCAGTATTTGTCGGACCATACCGTGCCATTCCTGGGGTTAATGTCAATATTGAGTTAATGAACTTCTCAACCAATTTGAAATCGTTGCTATTAGGGGTCATCATATGAGTCGAGAAGTAGTTGTGGAACAGAATAATCAAGCACATCATTCTACAGAAAAGCCCCAGTATCAAGCAAGCCTTGGAGTCATATAATCTGTTTTTTTGCATACAAAGTTAAAGGTTGCAAATAGATGCGTGAAATGATTTAGTGCAGTGCGTATACACGTGTCTTGATAGCCCCCAGGTATTCTGCAACTGCTTCAAAACTAACAAACATACAAAAACCCTTAACAACTAGAAGCAATTTTATTCCAGTCTCTCCTCGTCCTGCAATCACTTGAAACGAAAAACAATCCTTGCTGCGAATAACTCTTTTAGTAAATAATTATTTATTTAAGAAAGAGAAATTAATAACTGTTAAGTATTAATGTTAATGGAAAATGAAAACGGGGAAACACATCTTTATTTTGTCGCTGTTTTAAATCGCTCCAATCGCTGTCGCGCTTTTTCGGCATAGGCATCTTTGCCACCCGCTGGTGTTGGTTTCCCACTGTCAACAGAAATATCCCCAAAGCGTTGCTTTCGCTTCTCTAGTCGTTCGTCTGCTGTGATTTTGGCAATTGTCGACGATACAACGCATCCAAACCGTTCGGCACGTTTTTTTAGTGTTTCTATCTGTTTTGGGTCGGCATCCTTTAATACAGCAGCACCAGCAGTGGCGGCGCCAGAACTAACAACGGGTGTAGAATTTGTATTAGGAATACTTATCTTGTTCTCTTCGATGCCAAACTTCTTGGCACGCATCTGCATACGTTCCTCTAGAGTGAGTGCAGAGACTTTTATGACCTGCTTTGGTATTGGATCAGCTTTTGCTACTTTAGCTGACGATAGATCGCTTCCCAGATCATCGGATGCAGCTAAATCTTCTTTGACAACTGCTGGTGTTTCTATACTCAATGGAGTTATTGAACTCTTCCGCTTAAGAACGACCTTTTTTGGTTGAGTTACCGACGCATCGATGGGTTTTTCTGTTGAGAACGAACGATTCAGATCACTGGTTGGAGACTTTAGCAATTCGTTCTCGTCTGGTGGCAATGTTAGAATTGCTTTCTCCTCCTCGTCAGTCAGAACGTCTTCTAGTAGATCCTCCCCTGAGATTGCCGTGTCCTCAAGTGAGAGATCACCGTCTAGTAGTGCAGTCTGAAGGCGGTCCTGCAGTTCCATTTTATTGCCAGTAATCGGCAAACCACGAAGTTTGAGTTCTCGCTTCAGATCGGCAACCTAGTTGTCAAATGGTTTTTAGTGCTATGCGTGAGGGCGAAATGTAGTCGCTAGCTTACCTTCATTTTGGAAACATCATTTTCCGGCATTTTGTGGTGACTTTAAAGTTTTATCTGGTTTCAGCTTATAATTTATTAAACAAATAAATCGTATGAGAAAGTAAACTAAAATAAAACGCACAAACTTCTTTGACCAACAATCAGCGTGACAAAACAATTGCATGGGCTCGCATTTTTGGTTCCTTAGAGCAGAGCCATATGAAACATTAAGGAGTTGTTCATTAGGTATATCTAACATAGACTCTCAATCGTTTACAAATTATTAGGCGCATGCATTGGGGGTAATATATATTACAATACCTCAGCTTAGATTTATTATTTTAAAAAAAAAATGCATCTCCAATAGTGGGACTTGAAGTTTTACAGTTTTCTTCTCCTTAAATTAATGGCAGCTCTATCCACATGTAAAATATCAATCCACAAAAAGAATGGTGTCAAGTTGATCTGACATTACTTCTAGAAATGTCCTCTCTTTATATATTTTAAATCAATAAATTCGTGTCATTAGTATTGCTTAGAAGATTTATAATTGATTGTGATTTGACATAATACTTCAAACTGTCGATTGATTTTTGATTATAATAATATTGGTGTAAGGTTGGTGTTGAATAAATTAGTGATTAACATAACAATAAATACTTTCCGTAAGCAGAAAACTTGAAAGAAATGAATTAGTAGTTCCAGTGAGGGCTTTGCTTCTTAATTGAATTCTTAGCCGGAACAAACAGCGGTTAGCAAGAGTAAAACTTCTATATATTTCCGACGAGATGTATACAGTGGTCAAAGTTAATAGCGGAACTGAGGTAGCCAAGGGCCCTTAGTATACCTCAAGGTTATTACTATCCAATTAGCCGATGTTGTGTCCTTTCGTGTTGATAGAATATAATTGGTCTTAGGGTTCAGCTATTATAGCTATGATTGAAAAACCTCATCGGAAATTTTCTTTTACTTCTTGCAGCTTTTTTATAATTTTAAATATTGGCAAATTGGTGTCAAAAAAAACTTATAAATTTTAGAACATGATTATCCAAAAATATTTAAATTTCTAATTATAGTTTTCGCAGAAATTCACTTCTTAATTTTCGCTGATCAACATTTATATGGGCCATAAACGGAAAATTCCGTTTTAGTTTGGTGGAAACATAGAAATAAATGTTCATTAGTAAAAAATAAAAAGTGACTTTCAGCGAAAACTATAATTAGAAATTTAAACATTTTTGGATAATCATGTTCTAAAATGCATAAGCTTTGTTTTGACACCAATTTGCTAATGATTAAATTTATAAAAAAGTCGCAAGAAGTAAAAGAAAATTCCCAATGACAGTTCTCAATGATAGCTATAACTGGGCCCAAAATGTGTAGCCCAGGAACTAACTAATACCATACTTGTAATTAGAGATCAAGTCCTTACTTCATCTCTGCTTGTAATTATTTTCATATTTTATGTGGATCCATAACTTATGAACACACCCGATAATTTTGAGAGCAACTGTATAAAATTGACACTTCATCATCGCAGCCCAACACCATTTTGAAGTTTTTTTTTTCCATTAAAGTGGAAAATCGCGTTTTTGCTATCGTCGTCGGGTTGAATTTCATAATGAACTAAATATATTTAAGCTAAAAACACAATTTCTGTGTTTTTTTATAAAGAAAATCAACGTCTCTATTTAATCAAAGACATAATTGGATTAGTTTTTTTTTAGAATAGTTTTTTTAGTGGCTTAGCTGAAAGTGCGAACGAGTTCTTCAAAGTCGCGAAAAAAGTGGTTACGATTTGTATCTCCTGATACTTGTTAAAAAATAGAATCTTTAGTATATACAATTATATATATATTAATTTATATATATATTTGTATGAAATATTTGTTGTTTGAATAATAATACCCTTAACAACGTTGTATTGATTGCTTTACCGTGAACCATGATTAATCTGCAGACAATAACAAATGTTACCGATTGTATACCACTGTATTTGCCGCATAGTTTATACCTTAAGCCCTTGGCCAAGTTGAGTTTGTCGGTTGGTCTGCCATCAAATAAAATGGGCAAGTCAATATCGAATTTCGATATAATGGATAAGTTGACCAAATCACTGGCTCCAGATAAGTTCTTAGTTTTAAAGGTATGTATATGCATCTGCCAACTGGAAGTTATTAATAATTTTGTTCTTCTCTTCTTTTATTTGTTTCTTTTGCTTGGGGGTAATGAACCTATGAGTGTTGTAAATTATAGAAATTATAACAAATAATCGATTGGTCTATGCATACAGAGAAGTGTGGATTTATATAAATTTAGAAGGGAGCTATTAGGAGAAGCAATACTTTGAGATGTATTACTGCGTTCTAAAGGGGTAAAACTAGATGAATAGGAGACGTTCTACCATGACAATTTAATCGGCCATTTGAAAAAGTTGCGAAAAGAGGGAAATGCAATAAATTAACATTTGTATACGCCTTTCCGAAGAAAACAAATATTCGCTGTGATTGGTTTGTGGTCTGTTTCGTTTTGATTGGTTTTGCAGTAGTGCTGACCCGTGCCATATCCTACGAAATACTGAGTCTCTCTGGACGTATATTTAGTTTATGTGGAGCTACATTCCGCTTTAGTTCTAGTCCTCCACTAACAAGCTTCCTATCCCGGTCCTTAGTTTTTTACCTCGATTCGCCACTCTATGCTTCTCTTTATATACGCCTGTTAAAATACGTTTTTTTTTCAACAATATTGTCCAACTGGCTGTTAAAAGAGCTCTCCGTGGTCTTAAGCATTGTTCTGCATTCGCTATACGGTTCCAATTCTAACTTGATGCGCAAGAAATGGTAATACTTTGTTGATACTTGTTCCTTGTGCTACGAGCTATTCCCGATCCTTCCGATATAGCATGCATTCGATTCATTTGCGGTTTCGTGGGGTTACTGTTTGGCCATTTCTCTTGCTAAACCGGAGCTTTAATGCAAAACATACATTTTGATGCATATCACAGAAAGGTAGAATCCTTTACGATGTAGACAGTAATTACGACACTTAAGGGTCCACTGATATAAACCGGATTTAATCGATATTTTCATTGTAAAAGGTCTGTTGGCCAATAGAATCAAAGGTGAAGAATGCTTTGGTCTTTCCTCTGATCATATTCACAACTTGCTTATTCTAACAACATTCGAAATGAAAAACCGCACAGAATAACAAACGCGAAAGCCAACTGGGAAGGCTTCAAAAACCATATAAAAAATAATATTCGACTAGTTGTAACGCTCCCATGGGTTTCGATGGGAACTCGAAGTTTTTATCACGGTGTGAGCGAACGATGATGTCAATATCGTCCGCATAGCCCAACAGCTGGGCGGAAGAAAGTGTCTTCCGTGTTTACAGCTGTGCCAGCTGCTCCAGTATGAGATTGAAGTATTGAGCTAGTTGTTACACTCCGAAACCCATGGGAACACAAAGTTTTTATCACGGTGCGCTGTGAGCGAACGATGATGTCAATATCGTCCGCATAGCCCAACAGCTGGGCGGAAGATTGTGTCTTCCGTTTTGACACCTGCACTGCCACTATCTGCTCCAGTATGAGATTGAAGTATTATACTAGTTGTTACGATCCGGAACCCATGGGAACCCAAAGTTTTTATCAGGATACACTGTGAGCGAACGTTGATGTCAATATCTTCCGCATAGCCCAGCAGCTGGGCACTATCTGCTCCAGTACGAGATTGAAAAATTCGTATGATAGCGTGTCTCCTTGCCGAAATCAGATGCGTGTTTTTAATAGTTCGGAGGAGCTTCTTCCAAACTGCACTTTGCAGCGCGTGTTTGCCATCATCATGTGACACAGCTGAATCAGCCGGGATTCCGAATTCGGCCATCGCCATATAGAGCTACTGGCGATGTATGCTATTATACGCGGCCTTGAAGTCGGTGAAAAAGTGGTGAGTTTCGACTTGAAATTCTTTTTTTTTTCATAACTTAGCTCAGTGTGAAAATTTTGTATATTGGCGATCTGTCGATCCAGAAGCCACACTGGAGCGTGCCGATTAGTATGGTGCAGAACGGTTTTAGACGTTTTAACAGTTCGTTGGATAGAATCTTGTATGCGACATTAAGCAGGGATATGTCTCAATATTTCTTGCAAGACATAGGATCGCTTTTTTCTAAGCTTGAGCTGATAGGCATATACTTTATTATTCGGTGCATGCTCCCTACCAAAACATTACCACCGTATTTAAAAGCTCCGCTGACAAGCCATCACAGTATGTCGCCTTGTTCTTAAGCTTTTTTTTTATATCTATGACAAATTTTCCTATACTAGGTGATGGAACTAGTTCTTCATTGAACGGACGTGGGTTCTCTTCTGGCCCTATCACTCTCTCTACACGAGGCCCATTAATGAGCTGCTGGAAATGCTGCTGAAACACATCAACTATTTTTTGCGCTTCGGTTACTAGGTTCCTTTTCCTGTCTCGGAGAGCCTGCTTTCCGGTTTTGTAGCCAGCAGCCAGTAGCTTGGTTTTTTTTTATAAGACTTCCGGATGTCAATAAGATTGCGCGACTCTTCGATCTCCTTGAGCTGGGAAGTTGCGTAAGCCCCTTCATTGCGTAAGCCCCTTCTCCTGGCTTGATACTATTCTCTCTCAAAGAAAACATAGTTACTTACATCATTACCAAAAACTCCCATTTAAAAAACAAAAATTTCCCCCCTCTCTCTAGGTCTCAAAAAGCACTCTCGATGTTATCCGCTTGGAAGCAGAACTAGAAGAGCCGAACCGATTGCAAAGTGCTCTAGCCCGTCTCGATGGGATGTCATTTCGCATGAGCGGTTTCACCGACTCCTTCAAAGTACGTGCAAAGGAAACGAAAGATGACTACCCAACTCGCCACGACTGGGATATATTCTTCCGTGATGCACACTACATGGACGAAATGAAGTCTGGCGAACGTCCGGATACCATACATTTCGCAAATCTACCGATTCGTTGGTTTTGTCCACGTCATATGGAGAACGATGACAATGTCAAGCCCAGCGAAAGTATTTTCAAAAGAATCTTCGAAAAGTTTGGTACAGTACGTGCAGTGGATATTCCTGTGTGTGATGCGTACCGCCAGAAGATGAGCTCCGATGTGAATGGCATAAATGTTCATACCTTTGAGCAGGATCTCTTTTTCGAGGGGTACGTTGCTTTAAGGACTGATCAGTGTTCTTTGTTTTTGGAAGTTGAACTTTTTTTTTTTAGGTACGTCCAATTCGAAGAGTACATTGGTTTCGTTCGTGCAATGGATGAGTTTCGTGGAATGAAGCTAGTTCGCAAGTTTGTCGATAAAACACAAGCGGTCAACATAATTGTTAACTTTGACAAACGAAAGCATTTGAGTGACGCCAGCGTACAGCGACGGGAGCGGATACGAAAAAGTCTTCTCGTCAAAGTGAAAGCGAAAGAGGAAGAGGAGGAACGAAAGAAAAAGAAAGAACAAGAAAACCTCGAGCGGGAAAGGTTTGATAAACAGATATTTCATGTTACAAAAGCTTTTACCAATTTTCAGATTGCAATCACTAGACGATTGGGCTAACGGCGGACTGTAGACACTACTTGAAGATGTGAAGGGGTGTCTTTTTATAAACTATATTTGCCATGTTGGAGACAGCTTGTGGGTGCATTGCCCTAGTGGTTAGTTCGTTGGATTACCCAGACCGGGGGTCCCGAAAGTGATACTTTAGCTACTTAATGGTAGCCCTTGGTTTTGTGTTTGTACAATGCTGGCAGCTGCTTCTTAATCTAGAAATGAACTGTAGTTTGAAGTTGATGGCGCTACTTGTTGTCAGTGCAGTTCTTTTCTCTTTAAATAAGATTTCATTGTACTCAGAGATAGTGATGCCTAGGTTGGATCCAGCTTAGGTAAACTAAAATTAAAATGGTGGCAGTGACAAGTAAACATTGAGGATATCCGATGATGCTCCGATTGCACCTCTACAAAAGTGAGCTAAGGAAACGTACTCCATGGGTTGCTCTTAAGTGAGTGCTATAAAATGCTTCTTCTATTTTCATTCGGTAGTGCGTATGCTGGGAAGAGATGACTTACGAATTCTAGTAACTTCTTAGATGCAGTGTCCTGGTGTTTAGTTTCTTTGGAAAGCCAACTGGAAAGCTCTATACGATTTCTTTAAAAATTTTAACAAACTCTGTGCTTAAAAATCTTTGGCTAAAAATCCTTTATCTCTCACCGGCTAAAGAATATCAAACTTTAAGCAACCGGGTGGTATGCCACGATCTGTAAATAGGCTGTTAGGGTGAAAGAGTTATATTTCGTCATATAAGACCAATCCTACTAAGGAAAACCGAAGAAAGTTCAAACGAGGCAGAAATGACTGTAATGCCCGCATTAAGTGTGTCGAATTTTCCCACGAGGAAAATTAAGGCAGCAAATTCTACTATGTTCCAAAAGTATCAAAAACTTTTGGTCGTTTGTGAAAAAAAATTTAGAATTCGACCATCCATCCATACCAACGCTCAGTTTGAAGCGATTCCAGCCGTTTACGTTGACAGATTGTGCCCAGTTTCCCCCTGTAATTGAAAACGTAGAACATCGTATGCAAACAAATCAACTTTCGTGCTCGTACAGACGCAATTGTGTTAAACAATCATGACATACACAGATCGACTGATAAAGTTGATATAATTTTATAGAGGTGTTCCTATACGCTGGCAAAACCACTGCGCAAGCTGTAAAATTCATGAGGACTCTTTCCGAGCACTTAGCACTTAGCACTTGCACTTAGCTCTCTTCTTTTTAAGGTCATGGAAGCGTTGATAAACCATCAGCTTATGAAATATCTTGAATCACGAAAATTCCCAAAGACCGACAATATGTTTTTTATAGCAACAGGTCCACTGGTGATTTGATGTCATATCTCACCGAAAAGTGGAACCAATCAATCCACCTTGGTGGCGACAAAAAGATCGTTGCGCTTGATATTCCAAAGACATTTGACAGGCTTTGGCAAAAAGCCCAAAAATGCGTGCTTTTGGTATCGATGAAATAGAAACGTTCAATCGAAGTTGTTTTGGATGGTTCACATATTAAATGCTAATGTTCCCTAAGGCTCCGTTTTGTCCCCGATACTCTCCCTCATTATTATTGATGACCTCTTGTTCATTCACAACTCCACGCCTTTAATCTTCGGATGTTGAAAAAAATATGTTGAGCTCATTAAATTGCGACCGCTTCCAAAACGCAATGTCATCAAACCGAAAAACTTTCTAGACTCGGACATTCGAACGCAGCGATTTTTTTAGGTTTTCTTAACCTATGCAAGTAATATTTCACCCCTTCCGATCTACTTACTTACTTAAGTGGCGCTACAATCCGGAATGAACCTGGCTCTCAACCAACATGCCTCTCCAATTAACCCAATTGTGAGTGCCACTTAAGGTGAAGGGTTCCTCTGCTACGTCTGATGTCTGGAAGGGAATCGAAGACAATCCGGTGTATTGGTGTCCATTCGTTCTACTTGTCCAAGCCATCCTAAACGTCCAATGCGGAGGTTTTTTTACTAGGGGAATGTCACTGTACAGCTCAAACGGGATCGACAATTTTTCGAAGAATTTCTCTCTGAAAACGGACAAAGGATTTCTTTATCCACTTTTGATACGGCCCATGCTTTAGTGTCTTAGAACAGAATGATCAGGGTCTTATCTAGGATCTCCTAACTAGTTCGCGTGATGACTTCGAGTTCGAGTGAGGGCGTTACTACTGAATCGAATGTGTCGGTAAGGCCGTTTCCTACCCTGATGGAGCACAGAGAATTCTACATCATAGGTTACAAATGCGTGCGATAAAACTGATTGTCAACCAAAGCGAACTCCATTGTTTCGCTCGAACATATAATGATGATATGAAACTAGAGCCGTGTACTCAATGTTGCACATACATATTCCATTTCAAATACGGCAGTGGAAGAATTCTCAAGATTCAGTCAACGGTGGCGTCTAGATCCACATTTAGCTGGGACAAAGTGACCAACCTATTTGAGCGGTTTCGACATATTTAGACAACATGTCATTTAGGAATCACAAGGGTTATTTCCAGGTCCCTTGAACAGAGATAGTGTTTGATGAGCCGAATGGGCAACGCTAGCGCTCAATCCCGTAGTGGATAGTGATGGCGCCCTGTCCTATGGTACTCGACAAATTGGTACTGGCCCTCCAGGTTGGGATATGCCGTCAGAGTAACATCCTTATAAAGTAAAAATAGCTAGTTAGGACAGAAACAAAATCCTCGAATAAGGGATCCCCTCAAATACCAACCAGACACAAAACGGCCACAGGATTACCGAACTTCCGCATCAATAGATCAATTGCTTGACCAGCTGTGTGGCATCTTGTTAGAACCACATATCACTGGTGCTAATTCGATTAAATTCTGCCCAAAGATGGTCTTACAACTTGGCACGATAACATGACAATAATTCTCATACCGACCAATCACCCCTCGAGCATGAAAAGCACTCCACATGGCTACCTTTTGTTTATGCGATGGAGTCTTTTGAAGCACGTGCAGATTTGTTGGTAAATGAACTTCATCGCTGAGGACGATATTCGAAAAAATTCAATGTTTTCATTCAACTTTTACAGTACCTTAGTACTTAGTACCTTTACCTTAGTAATCATATTATACCATTCGAAGTTTCGAAGCTAAAAAAAAGACTTACGATTTTGTTTGGCCTCTCAGATTCTACTCTAAACTAAGGAGGACCAACATTTATCTAACCATCTGAGTTATAACATTTGTTCTAGTGCCTACAGCCGTAGTTTGGATATACTACCTGGAGTACAATAACAGGTAGCTGTGCTTTCTTTAAGGAGACATGTTCCACCTCTCCTCACAGAAAGCACACCTCATGCTTACAGTTAATGATAAGATATTTATCTATTTCATGGTCTTTCTTTATTAAATTAACTATAAAACAAAACCAAACAAAACAAAAATGCATTTGAAGAGAAAGCGGAAAATTTCAGGAAATTGGCAGAAGAATTAAAACTAAAAGAACTCGCTCGTCAGCGCGAGCGTGAAGAGCAACGCAAACAGAAACATCTGAAAAAGTTAGAAGAAAAAGGTCAGTTAGAGATATCCCGTAAAATCCGTCTCGAAGAGAAGAAACTGCTAATTGTTCGGCGAAAACTGGAAAGTATACGGGTATTGGAAGCCCTTTTCGAGAGGTTAAAGGTATGCCAATCATTTTGACTTAGACCTTACATAAAACATGATCATTTCTATTATCTTCCTTTAGTTAAAAGACCTTCAAGACAAGGGCAAATCGGTCAGCCGTACGAGTGTGGATTTACGGCAGCGCCTGGTGGACAAGTACAAATTGGCAACCGAAAAACTCTTAGGCGAACAACAAAAAAAGCTCGAATTGGAAAAACTTCAGACGGGTCTATCAGGATTGCTCAGATCTCACAATGATGAAAATTCAGCAAATGGTGCGGCGAAAGCTAATGGTAGGAAGAAAAAGAAAGCTAATCGCTCTTCGTCGGATGCGTCATCGTCGTCAGAGGAGGAAAGTCGGAAGAAGAACGAGGGAAATGGGGCTGCTGATCAGGTGTTCAATCCATTCAAGGACGTCTACAATCCTGAAACAGCAGCTGAACTGATGAAGATGAGTATACTGTCGTACGGGGTGTTCCCCGGGATGCCAATGTATCGTCCAAGTTTTGCACCCCCACACGGAATGCGCGGCTATATACCTCGTGGTAGAGGTGGGCCAATGAGAGGTCCGCGAAGAGGCGGTTTTAGCTATCATGGATCATCCGGTTACAACTACAACAATTACTACAATGACTACAGAAACGGCGGAGGAATGTCAAATGATTACTCCGACAGATATGATGGCGACCATAGACGATCACGCTCTTACTCAAGATCACGATCAAGGTACGAGACAAAGTTTTACTATTAAAATCATGTTTTTATTTTTCTTATTTTCAGAAAACGAACTCGGTCTCGCTCACGGACTCGATCTAGGTCACATTCCAGATCGAGGTCAAGGACACGTTCACGCCACCGGCGTTACTCTCGGACACGAAGATCACGTCACCGATCGGATTCTCGCTCTGAATCACGGTCTAGATCGAGGTATCGCTCGCGATCACATCGTAGTCGTTCCAAAGAACGATCGCGTTCTCGATCTCGCTCGCAATCAAGAATAAGAGAAAATCGTCCTAACAGCCGATCTAGATCACCAGCAAAACCGAAATCCGACTCTAACCGATCCATGTCAGAATCAAGAACAAAGTCAAATCGATCAAAATCAGACAACCATCGTTCACGATCCAGGACACGATCGAAGTCAAAATCCAAAGCACGCAGCAAGCGATCGAGATCACAATCCAAACCCAGAACTGGTGAATCAACTCGCAATCACTCAAAGAGTAGATCGAGATCTAAAACAAAAACAGATCAACATCCACGTTCTTCTTCCCGGGATGCAGTCCATTCAAAGAAGAAATCTGATTCAAAATCAAAATCGAGAGCTTACCATGCGCACTCAAAATCAGAGCATAAAACTAAACTGCACAAATCAAGATCACGATCACGTTCGGGATCAAGAAGCAAAACCAATTCGAAAAAGACTCCAAAGGAACTGGTCTCAACTCGCCGATCACGTTCGCACCTGTCGTGGTCTCGCTCACCATCGGAACCTACACGCTCTTGGTCTAAGGGAGCCATAGATTAGGCATTGGAAAAGTAGTTAAAATTCATTTCAAGATTATGAAGATATTCATAGAACAATAAAATATGGTTTATATAATTATCCATAGAACTACCGACGTATGATTGTTGTTTTACTAAAAAAAGGAATAGTTGTTGTAGCATGCTTGGGCCCGGAGTTAACTAGTGCTAACTCTAAGTTAAGTCTATAGTTACTCTATAGTTAAACTCAAAGTTTTTGGGTTAATTGACTGAAAAACAATTTTTTTGTGTGACAGCCAAGCGGCAATCAAATCCCTGGAATCAGATCGAAATCTGCCTACGAATGCAGACTATCTCTTAATGAGATGGCAAAGCATTTCACCATTCACCTCTTCTGGTGCCGGGCCACAGAGACATTCCAGGGAACTGCAAGACGGCTGAGCTTACCAGACATGGCACCACCCATGATATTCCAACACCAATAGATATGTTAGGTATGCTGTCGATACATGTAAATTACAGATCAGATCAAACTGTATGCGATCAAAAAACCAAACCGCAGATGGATATGGCACAACGTGTCAAATATACAGGCAACTCTGACCTAACTATAACCTGAAGCTCTCAAGCTGTGTCCTTACAGCAAGCTGCTTGGACGAAGAAGAGGAGGTAAGTATTATTCACCTTGTCTGCTCGTATCCAGCTCTCTCCGAAATGAGAAAACTCTATCTGGGAAACTTCTTCTTTGATAATCTAGGTGAGCTGGTTAATATTAATGTCAGAAACATCCTACGTTAGTCAGCTCTTTATGTTTCAATTAAGTGTACGAATATATTCAAAGTAGACAGAACCATGTGTCACCACAACGGACTTTTATAGTATATATAAGTGTGCCACTACAACCTAACCTAGCCTTAAATGTAAATCCGGATAGGATAATCTCGCACTGAAAAACTGGCCATTAGAAGTCCAAACAAACAAAATACAAATCGTTACAAATTTTTGGCGCAACAGGCTCGTTAGTACCCAGGGCCGAGCTTTATCACAACCATTCATGTGTGTGAGTGTACTTCTTGCACGATGGGGGGACCTCCTGTTTTATGCCGACTCCGAACGGCGAATTCGAGGTAAGCTTTTGTTGACAATTGATACTACTCGGACGATTTGTCAGATCATCACGAGAGGAGGGCTTGTGAAAAATCATTTAGCTGTTTGCTACGGTTGGGAATCGAACCCAGATCCCCGTATTAACAAACGCTGGGTAGCTTATTAATGACAAACTTTTGACATTTGCGCGAGTATTACTAATGGGAAAAGCAGTTATGTTAGTGATTTGCTAATCAGCGTTTATTAATACGGGGGCAAGTGTTTTCTTTATCACTAGTCTGTGTATGTTTCTTTGAATGACCTCAACGTAACTACAATTTAAAAAATGGACGCTCTTATAAAGAAAAGACGATAATAGGTTAATAGACTTTAAAATGTTTTTTTTTGTAGCCCGTACCTTTTTTTCTACACTTCAGCAGATCCTAAAAAAATTCAAGAAGTACAAATCGATACACACCACCTATATACGAGCCATGTCTAGGTTTGGTATACCGTCCAAACTTGTCCGTGTGTGTAGGATGGCGATGGAGAATTCTCGCAGAATTGCTTTTGCAGAGTAGGATGGGTTTAGTGGTAAAAATGGGTTGTCAACGCGAAAAATACTCTCTACGTGGATCCCTATGAAGTTTTTACTCCAAACCCTTATGCCAGACTTTATCAAAAGCCTGTGCAACGTCTAAGAATATAGCAGAACATATTTGTTTTTCTCCCAGTGCATTTTTTATAACCATAGTTGGTTTCACTTGGGGTATATTCGAGTGTTTATTTCTAAAACCAAATGTCTTAGGAAGGAGTTTCTCAACGATTTTCGATAATACTAGTGAATGCGATATGAGATAACTACTGATATAAGCTTACCTTGTTTGGGTATAGCGATCATATCTGCTATCTTCTACTGATGTGAAACAAATCTTTCCTTAAATCAAGCATTTATTATAAGCTTGAGATTCAACAACACCCTTTAGGGTAGCTTCTTCAAGATTTGATCCGTAATATCCTGGTGACTTTCTATATTTAGCTTATGAATAAATGACTTGATCTCTCTTAACGAAACATAAGAAAATTCCATTTCATCTACTCTGTTACAAAAGGTGATCCAATAAGAGCTTTCTGATTTAAAAAAAAAAAACAAAGTATTGAGCAAAATCTTTATTTTAGGTGTTAGTTTGGTTCATGCCATTTATTGCGTAAAAATATTTTCCTTCAAATGCTCTCCACGACTACATTTTTTTAAGCATATCGACGAAACACGAATGTGGAATGCTCAAACAAACTCTGTTTTTCCTTTCCATTTTAACTTACTTTTGAGTGGGAGCAAATTAAAAACAAAAGTTTTTGGCAGAACCATTTTTGAGATGATGTTTTGAGCGAACGTTTCCATTAATAAAGCGATTGATTCGTTAGCTGTATGGCACAAAGCCAGCAACTGTTGAAACCACAAGTCAGCAACACCAATATCAAGAATCTTCGGCAACTAAAAATCATTGATCATTGCTCTTTACCGATCTGCATTGAAATAAGGCCCCAAAATGCCGCCTACCTATAAACCGTTGAAATGGATTCTACATGGATTTTCGATGCAATCATCCTTTTTCTCCCTTCAATGAGACAGGTAGATTTTATATGCTACCTGTCTCATTGGAGATGACTTTAATTCCAAATTTGAAGGGCTATGCACTCTTGTTGTAGGTTGAATGTTCAATATTGGTGACGGGGTGACGGTTTTATGAATGTGCATTCAGTTGGACAATTATGACGACTAAAATGTGGCCGAAGAACTCTATGGTAGTTTTTAACTGAGCACTGATTTTGGAGACAAGTTTTCACAATTAGTAAGCATTATTCTGGCGTAAAGCTCCAGTTATAGCTAGTGACGAGAAATAAGAGCCATCGAAATAAGACAAATGTAAAATACTTCCTTGTTTCGCTTGTAAATGGAAATCGTTCCAAATATGGGTATATGCAAAATTGCTTTCTGTCGCATGTTTCGTTTGCATACACCCAACCTAGCAACCTGACAGTGACCCCAAGCAGTACAGTTGTAGGAGGCAGCATGCTATCCATACATACCTCACTGTTTACGCGTGAATATGTACATATATGAAAATTAATTAACACCATTATTGCGTTAGTTCCTATGGCCTTCGTTCAGAGCGCCGTAACAAAAATTGCTTATTTTTAAAAGTGCAACACGAAATAAAGCCAAATAGGTCTTATTCGTTTTCTAAAGCCAAATCAGAAATTTGGTGTTAGTTGTCAGATTTAAAACGAAATAAGGCCACATTTTTAATTTTTGGATTTTTTTCTTTGGGCTTTATTTCACATCACCGTTATTGCTATTATTATTCATTGGAACACAAAATTAAAAAAAAAACAAAAACTGATTTTCTGCGAAAACTTTATTTAAAAATTTAAATAATTTTGGATAATCTTGTTTTAAAATTCATTAGCTTCGTTTTGACACCAACTATCCAATGATTGAATTTCTAAAAAAGCAGCAAGAAGTAAAAGAAAATTTTCAATCGATCTTTTCAATGATAGCTATAACTAGACCCTATAAGTCTATTCATGTTGACGAATAATAGGTAAAAGCAACGCTGCTAAACCTAATACTGGATCACCCGCTGCTTTACAAAAATGGTCGCCGATGACTGTTGATAGTTAATGAGTGACGACGTCATCTTTTTGAATGGGATTGCCAAATGCTATTTATGCATATGGCGCTACCAAGTTTGCTCGAATACATAACAGGTTTTCAATCTGCTGCTGTTCCATTAAAAACACATTGACTTGTGTTATAAGTTTATATATAACTTAAACTCACTTTCTATTAATATCTCTCTTTATGAAGAGGTCAACAACATCTGGTATTTGCGTTGGGTCAGAGGGTCAATATGTTGGTGATTCAGTCGAAATAACTTCACATTTAAAATTTCGGCCTGATTTGTAAACTTAATTACCTTTTATAGTTATTAGTCCAGTCGTACCTAATTGTAAAATTAGGTGATAAGTTTTTAATTTAAAATGAAATATACATTGTTGGATACTGAATATGCATATTCGGCTAATGTTCTTTACTTAAAAATTAACAAGATTACAATCTTAAAACTACCAAACTTCACATTTTCGCAGTGGATTCATTGGAGATCCTTGAAGACATTGAAAATCACTAGCAAATTCCTTCATGTTCCTTAGTGGACCTAAGATTCGAAATTCAGGTGGCGAATGTATATCGGTGGAGACACGCAACTGATGAATTTCTAAAAAAAATAAGCAGTTGATAAACGTTTTTTATTCAAATAATCACAGAGACGTACCTTTTCTTCGAATAGCACAATACGTTTGTGCCGCAGAGATCCAGAACATCTGTTGGGGTGAAAAATCCAAGCCAGGTAGATTAGGCTCTTGACCATACCTATTAACCCATTTTGTATATGCGATGTAGGATTCCTTGATGCCACCATTGTCGGCAATATTCTCTCCTTGAGTATTAATTCCGTTTAACTAAAAAATGGAAGTTAAAATATTTGAAGGTAAAATGATTAACATAGTTTTAAAAATCTTACTTTCAAACCTGTTGATTTCTCTGTATAGTTGGCATATTGTTCAATAATACATCTGGCTTTGTTTAGGTACGCATCTTTGGTATCCTTATCCCACCAATCAATCAGATTGCCATTTAAATCGAATTGTCTTCCTTGATCATCGAAACCGTGAGTAATTTCGTGACCAATTACATAACCAATCGCTCCGTAGTTCATATATTTGGGACGGTCAATATGGAATAGTTTTCCTTGGAAAGCGCCTGCTGAAAACTCTGAAAAAAGATCTTAGTAAATCTGAAGATAGCGACAGCTAAACGACTATACTACATACTTATACTATTTTCCACAAACGAATAAGACCCATCGACAACTGCTGGATTGGCATGAAGCGTCCAATCGGTTTTATTAACAGGAAAACGGAGTTTACCAAACGATTTGTCCGTTTTGAAAACATCCAACTTCAAAATCGATTTTAAATAGTTATCTACATCGATATCTAGATTGTTATAGTACTCTTCAAGCTTAGAGTTGTCGGTGAGCTCATCAGGATATCCAATGTGTGTTATCATTGAATTTAATTTGTCAATTGCCGATTCTCTTGTCTGTTCATCCATCCAATCGACATGTCGAAGAATACCTTTGAATGCACTCTTGATATTATTGACCATTTCTAAAGCACTCTGCTTGGCATTTTCTTTGAAGTATTCGCGAACGTAGAGTGATCCAACAGCAATAGGCAAGCTGGATGAAAAATGTAAGAAAAAAACATCTAAATTTTATTAATATTGTTTTGAATAGCGCTTAGGTGACTTAGGAGAGAAACCATACATAAATGAAATGCAAATCCGTGGGTTAATTCTGCTGTAGATCACCGATCTCGTTTAAAAAATATCAAGCTAACTCAAATGCGGATAAAAAGGTATGTAATAAGAAGAAGGTAGAACAATGAGTATACTAGTAATATCTAATGGACGTGTGATTGGGCGCCAGTTAAACCCGTTCAAATGAAATAGATTATATCGGCCAATTCGATGATGCTATTATGTAAGTTGTTTGTAAACTTGAACCAACTTTAATGATCTGATTTTGGAGCCGTTCTGCATGCGTCTACTATGCATCACAACATAATGAAAAGTGAGTATCCGTAATCAGCTTCGGATACTCCCCATCAGAATCTACCCAAGTAACAATAGGATGGATATGAGGACTCTAGGTTTTTCAGGTGATTTGAAAAAAGTCGATTTTGTATCCTATGGTGCATTTGGATATTTGCAAACTTTCCTTGCAATTGTATAGAAATTTCTTTAAGCTCGAGATCAGAAAAAATAATTTTTTTTATAGGGTAGATATTTTTTGATTTGCGATGGAAACAATCGGATGCATATCTTCCACCTTGTTACCCCAAATAACTAGAGAACGGCTTATCCAATTTCGACCATTTACAGCTCATTTGATATTCTATTGAAACTTATTTATGGACCCAAGACTCCAAAGAAAATGTATTTTTGGTCAGTTCGTTGTCCGTAGAGGGTAACCCTTATAGTTTTTGTAAAATCGTGAGAGGTGATGTTTATCGTCTTGCGACTTGAATTATAAGCCAACGGCTATTCAGATAACAACGGTTTACCACTCATTCGAAAAACTATCCATTTAACCTCGAGAATCAGTAAGAAAGATTTTGTTTGATTAATAAGACATTTTGATTGGCGATGGAAACAGTCCAATGCATGTATTCCACCTTGTGAACTTAAATAACCAGAGAACGGCGTATCTAATTTCTATCGTTTACAGCTCATTTGATAGCTTATTGATTCTAATTCATAGTCGATCAATCAATTTTGCAGAACCAAACATGAAACAGATTGAGTACCATTTGGGAATAGCTTATGAAATATCGTGCTCAAGTACCTAATCCTGAAAGAAGCGATAGATATTTTGTATTAAGACTTTTCTGCAGTGTATTTCCACCTAAAACAAAAATCAAAACTAAAATGATACCTACTTCTCAATGGTGTAATAAATGCACTCCTTCCAACGGGCACCCAAATCTCGACTACCAAATATGGCTTTGATGAAGTCCAGCTGAATTTTTCTGAACTCTTGCGAAAGATAAGTATTTGAAAACTTATGAATTCTCCACATCAAGTAGTTGGCAATGGTGCGATTTGGTGTTCTAGCTAATAGAAGTCCAAGCTCTTCAAAATAACTTGGCACCGAAACATTTATTGGCTCATCATCATCAGCATCTAGACCTTCCGGAAGAAGTGTGTTAATAAAGTCTTTCCAACTGATGTACGGATAGCTGGTTTGAAGATCTTTCACTGTTCTCAGGTTATATACAGCTGAGGCGTTACGACGTTTTTCAGTTGACCAATTGATCTATAAATTCACTAGATTGCATAAATACGAAGTGTGCAGTTAATTAATTCTTACATTGGCTAAATCCATTTCAAATTGAAGAGACGCTCTGAGTTCCTTTTGGGCTATTTCCTTCCTGGCTCCGAGAAGTACTGCGGTTTCTACCATAAAGTTGTAGTATGCAGTAACCAGTGTGTAGTTAAATCCTTTAACAAGAAACTCCCGGGGTAGTCCGATTTCAGATTGATCAACCTGCCAAGATTATTATTCAAAATAATAACAAAACCATTTAACGAAATGCTGCACTTACATTCAGCATACGTCTAGTTGAGTTCTTGAGATCAACTACTACGGAAAAGTTCAAAATATATTCAATGTTGAATCCAAGCTTACGAAATTTCTTCACAGTTGCCTCCCATGTCCACAAGTTGTCAGGGTTCCATGATTCACCCATTATCACTGGCCATCCTCCTAGAAATGTTGCAATTTCTTGAATTGGACCATGACCAAGTTCTTCAATTCTAGCTGAAATAAACAAGATATTAAATGGGGTTCTCAAAAACATTACATTTGGACGTTACTTGTGTTCATACAAGCGCTATAAAGTTTATTAGGCAATTGCAAATGTTTCGGTGAACTATCTGGATGTGATTTTTCAAACAAGGGCCTCAGTTGTTCTTGAAGTGCATCGTTTATCATGGTGAAGGTATCCTCTTCCATTTTATTTTCGGGTATAGCCTTATTTAGGAACTTCCCACAGGAGAACTGATAGAAATCATCACATGGATTTACAGTTGGATCCATGGAACTCAGAATGTTGGATGCTGTGGTTACGCATTCAGCTGACAAACACAAATCATTGTTATGCTGAGTATCTTCAAAAAAATGTCCAGTGTCATACATAAGCATATTATCAACTTGCAAAGCCTCGGCTGTATGACTGGGCTCTGCACGAAAGTTAGATATAGATTAGAAGGGTTTGTTTTTATTTGACTTAGCTCTTGTAACCTACCTTTGTTCAGTTCATTTGACAAACTTAAGGAAAATAATCCGATCGCGAGGCAAACTGCAGATATTATTATTAAAAAGCATAACAGCGTCAATCCTCTTTCCAGATTTGAACGACGCTGCCACCAATTTTGGTTTCTAAAAAAATTGAATTGTTAGTTTTATTTTTGCTCCTTGAATGCCAGACTTTTAAGACTTGTGTAAGATTTTTATAACATGAGTCTCAAAAGAATGTTCTATTAAGTGTATCGATTAAAAAACAGGAAGTCATATCGTCCAAAGGTAAACTTTCGTGTTCCCAGCACTCATTTAGTAAAGCAGTACACATTCTTATGACGGGCTCCTTGCTGGCTGCCGTTTCGTGATGAATATTTTTTTTTTCAAATGCCTCAGCTTAGTCGGTTTATCGGCGTTAGTTTTAAATGTAAGATAACTACACAGAAAAAAGCCCATAGGTAAATAAATGTCACCTTTCCTTGAAATCAATTTGCCAGAGAAAGACGTATTGGTACTGTGTTACATTGCTCGGTCTTGCTGGAACCATATCCCTTGGCTATAGTTAAAGGTAAGTTTTGCAATTCAGATGTCTTCTAACATCTTCACATAACGCTCTACAGTAACTTTCACCATAGCCCTGACTGGCATCGTGGGGCTTTATTTATTCCAATAAGTGAATTTTATAGGTGACCTAAAGGTGAAGTGTTTGTGCAAAATACGGTGTAATGATGATCAATGCAAATTTAATACAGTTGCATGCTTACGATTTGAAAGTTTCGAATCGTCGCAAACAGACTGATTATCCCTAGAGCTAAGCTACTGGTCAATGTACCCCCGCGTAAAAAATTTTAATAAAACCTTGCCCCCTTATGTAAGGCGCAAATGGCCAAATTAAGCCCTTTGACATGTGACATGTCACAAAAAAAAAACATATCACATTGTTATAGTCATTGTTTGTTAGTAGTAGATATGCCTAAGGGCCCAGTTTTAGCTATCATTGAACATCATCATTGGAAATTTTCTTTTACTTCTTTCGGCTTTTTTTATAAATTCAATCATTGGTGGCAAAACAAAGCTTATGAATTTAAGAACATGATTATCCAAAAATATTTAAATTTCTTGTTATAGTTTTTGCAGAAAATCAATTCTTATTTTCCACTTATCAGCGTTTATTTTTATGGAGTTAAGATTGCCATTCCACCGAACTTTAACTGAATTTTCCAATAATTCCCATAAGATGCTATGGTGGTGACATTTCAACTCCATCATGGGTTGTGTTTTTTGGAAAATTCCGTTTCAGTTCGGTGGAATCGCAATCATTACTTCACTAAAGTAAATCTTGTTCAGTAAAAAAATTAATATTTAATTTATATTAAATTAAAATATTTTTGATAATCATGTTCTAAAATTTATAAGCTTTGACATCTACTCGCCAATGATTGAATTTATAAAAATGCCGCAAGAAGTAAAAGAAAATTTCCAATGAGGGTTTTCAATTATAGCTATAACTGGGCACTAGATGTCTACCCTTTCGAATGAATGGTCATTGGTTTAAATCTGACTTACGATTCTCTCATAATTTCAGTTACAAAACTGTAAGCGAAACCACCAAAAGAGCAATAAATTATTGCTCAACAATAAAAATGCGTTGTTTTTAAATTTCTCTTATAAAGAGATTTTGATTGATTCTAACATTACGTCATTGCGTCGGTTCGTCGGTTCGTCGGTTCGTCGGTCCGTCTGTCCGTACAAGCCTCTCCAGCCTAAACGACTTTACCGATTTTTTCAAACTTCGTATCCAGCGTTTTTTTTTTTTGTCATAATTCTAGGCCATTTTTTTGTGTGATTTTAGATATTTTATTACTGGTACCTGCCATATAAAAATCATACATAACCTCAACTTGCTCAAAAATGGCTCAAACAATTTTTGATTAAACTACTTAAATGCTATGAGCATATTAGTTCCAACAAAACTGCATACCCAGTTTTTTTTTCGAGAAAATCCATATAACGGATTTTTGCATTTAGGCCATATAAAGAAAGTTGTCAATTTCTCGCAAAGTATTTTGCCAAATTGAATGAAATTTAATTTGTATACTACTATTACTTTTTCATGAGTTGCACATATTTGGTTTTGGCCCAATTATCCCCAAACGCAAATTTCAGTTTTAACAAATAACGGAAAATCATTATTATTCACATGAACACCGATTACTTTCAATTACGGAATAAACGTTCGTATAATCTCATTTCGACAATATCATTTTGGCCAAATTGTTAAAAACGTCAAGTTAACTCGCTTTGAAAGAAAATGTTGCGTACGACCCAGTCGTGCACCCACCACTCGTTTCGTATAGCAGTCCATTTTTACCAGCCCCGAACTGTCAGCTGTCACATTGTTATCTACCTTTTTCTGTTGGGAACACAGTTCTTTTAAATGCAGCAAAATGAAAATTTTGCGTTTATTATGTGCAACCCGATATAAACGCCCAAAATTGGATTAGCGGTTCTCTCGTTTTGCGACTTTTCGAGTCATTATATAAAACAAGTTATTTGTGAAATATACACACATTTTTATTTTTTCGAAACAACATTTTACGTCATTAAATGGAGCTAAATTTGTTCAAATGCCCTTTGGTTCATTGCTTGGTGACACTTATTACGCAGGGAGATCCAATTTTCGATGCCTTTTTCGCATAAATCGGGCTATCATGGATAGACTTACCCCCGAACAACGTTTTCGCATTTTGTTCAGCGATGAGGTCCATTTCAATAAGCAAAGTTGCTATATATGGGACGAAGAACAATCGGAGAGATTCAAGAGCTGGTGTGGTGTGGTTGTAATTGTGTGTGGTGAAATCATCGGTTGGTGTTTCTTCAAAAATTAGGCTGGCAGAAACGTTACTGTAAATTGGTCTCGTTATCGCGCCATGATAGCGGACTATTTTTTGCCTGAAATTGAAGCCTGAGAAAACATTTGGTTCCAACAAGGCCGAGCGAATTGACCGTAAAGCTATGGACATATTAAGAAATCGCTTCGGTGAACAATTAATTTTACGCTTTGGACCAGTGAATTGGCCAGCACCGTAAGACTCTTTCTTTTGGGGCTACCTAAAGTCTAAAGTGTTTGTGGATAAGCCAGTTACGATTGTAGCATTGAAGGCTTACATTACCCATGTAATTCGCAAGATACCAAGATTGGAACGTTTCTGCCAACATTTGAGATAATTATCTTTGAAAGGTGAATGTCAAGAATGGTTCTTTAGATTAATAATAAATATTTCACGATATATTTGCATTTTGTGAGTTATTTCGCTTAAAAAAAAGTCTTAGATTGATCACCGTTTAAAATTTCGAGGAAGCTGAGTGTTAATCAGTTCATGCAAAAAGAATCGAGGTGATAATTTGACATTTCCAATCAATAGCACACGCTCCTCCTTCACTCGTTACGACAATTTATTTCTTACAAATTGAGTAACTTGATGTTTAATAAAATGTAAACAACTATTTCGTAATAATGTTAAAACCCGTTTGTTGTTAGAAATTCAAGACAATCATATACGTATGGGCTGACTAACGATCAATATAAGAACGAAAGTGTTTATAATGTTTGTTGGAAAAATCTTAAAATAGTTATTCTAGATATGGGCTATAAGAAAGTTTACAAATGTAGGATGGCATGTTTGAGTGAGTTTTTTTTTGCATACGATTCAATTAAATTAATGCATCCATCTACTGCGTTAGTTAAATTATAACAAAATACTTACTCTATTGTGGTTGGCATATTGTTGAATTTGGAGATCTCTGGTTGAAACTGCAGTTTACTTAATTACATTTAAATTATAATTATTTATATTGAAATTAAACAAATAACAGGCTCATATATACATAGCTACTGGCAAAGCTCTTTTTCGTTCGAAATAAATAAACAGTTCAACTTTTCACATTTAAAATTAAGAAAATATTGAATTTGTATAATAAAATATTACGAAAAAGTAATGTCAATGTGCGTCGTTTTAAAGACCTTCGACTGAGGAGCGAGTTTTATTTTAGTGCAGCCTGTTTAAGTACTAAGCATTGCGATGCATCAACGACGATTAATACCGACAAACTGAAGATCGAAGTAATATATTCCAGTGAATGAATATCGTCAAAGCGCAATATCATTTAGATCTCTAGGAGTCGCTTAATTTTTGCACTAAACTCTGTTTCTTTGTGTGTGTGTATTGAATTAATAATTATTTGTTTGAATCATATATAGTGTTATGAACTAAGTGAGAGTTTTCATTTTGGTGCTGCAATTGCATGTGCTATATGCAATTAATAAACGTTCTAATTTACGAGTGTGTTCTCTTTCTATTAAGAACAAAATTTAAATACTTATTAGTGCAATGAAGCAAACAATGTCACGGCGTCAAGAAGGGAATAGCATAGCCGGGCATAGTATTGTCCTCGAACTAATGATATTTGTATATTTATGTAGGGTAGTCAAAAAGCCCTCAGCCGATGTTGTATTAATATTTCATTATAATTACAAAATTGAAAATGACATTGGTGAAGTGCATTTTCCGCATTTTTAATCATTTGGTGGAAACTCTTGTCGGATATTCTCTTTGAGATCTTTCAGAGTAGTGTATGCCTATATACTACCTTTATATTATTATTACATTGAAGTTATACGTATAATGGGCAGGAATAATTTAGTTTAAGTTAGTTGTAAGTTGACATTTAATAAAAAAAAACATCTCATAAGATACAATTTCCAGTTTTACTAAAAAACTTATGTCTTATTCTTATAGACATGACTTTAAAAAATCCTGAGAAAGAAGACTTGAACGATAGTTTGCTATTTTGTAGAAACACCAAAAAAACAAGAGATTGTACGATAACGAAAAGGCATCCATTGTTACGCGAGCTTTGTATGTGGTTGCACCTTCATATTATAGAACTACATGTTCTACATCCATTTGCGAGGTGAAAGACATGTGATCACCGTGTTATCCACAGCACACGTGTCACACAATCAAACTTTTTGTCTCTGCAGTGTATTTAAGTGATGTTAAACCTTTCCTGTACCTTTTTATGTCATCAGTTGTTCCTGTGATATTAGGTCAAGAGGATTAACGCCTTATTGTTTGGCCAGTTGGCGTACCACGACTGGATGCGTGAAAATTACAGAGGATAAATACATTTTTTCATTTATTTTCACGTGCCTGATAATATAGGGACTCCGTCCAAGCAAAGGTTATAAAGCTATAAGGATGACGCTCTGCATACAAGAAAAAACAATACTGGCACAGCCCGCCATATATTTTTTATCTAGATTATCATGTGTCCGTGAACACTGCCCACCCGTACGTTGAACCTTTTGAGCAAAAGTTTCTGTTTTTTGTTCTCAATGCGTCATCTGTGTGGCTTTATAATCTTTGGTCCAAGGCAACCAAACCTGCGAAAAAAGTGCCAAAACACAACGCATCCACTGGAGTGGTAAACTCATTTGGGCTTGGAAGTGTCCAAAGAAGAAAATCTTCCCTAATAGTACTGATAAGCAGTTCTCTCTTTGGTTCAACACAAAGGGAGCGAGTACATATATGTCGGGATCCAAGGGCACTGGTCGTTTGCCATTTGATAGTTTATTCATAACTGGTTTGATCAGCAAAATTCCGCAATAAAAAAGTCACGAGTATTACGCGATCTTGAGGAGTAAACCGTTCCGTGGCTTGTTTAGGCGTATGCTGGGTTTGTTAACTTGTTAACTGATAGTTATTCAAATTTGCAAATGAAAAAAAATTATTTATCTCAGTTAAAGCGCGATATCGTCGCCAAGTAGTTACACAGATTTTAAGATAATTGTTCTTCTGGTTGTGTTGTGATCTTCGCAATATCCTCTCAAGTAGATACAATATCTAAAAGTTGCATAATAGAAGGTTTCTTTGAAAATTAATTTGAAATTGCAATTGGAATGTACAAGATTCTCGCCTAATATGAATCTCCAATTAGCCAGGTCCCTAACTGCCTTCAGTTGCGCATTCTAAGTTTGCTGAAGTCAGTTTAAATTTGTGAGTGCCACCTGAGTGTGTGTCTGGGAATATTCTGCATGCCAGAATGTTTGTGTCTTTAAACGTTCAATGCGGTTTCTTTTTCTCTATAAATGGTATCATATCAAGCTTTTAAAACGATCTGCCAAAGTGTAAAGATTTTATTAGCTGCCAAGATTCCTCCATGCATTTGTGAGACCAAATTACACTGATTCCTTCTTACTCTTGCTGATGTTGGAGAATTAAGTCCATCGTATTTCCTAGATGACAGTAATGTCTTCTGTGGACGCATCCTGCCAGGGTTCCTTATCTTAAATTATAATGGAAATAAGGAGTGTTTCACTTACGGGCTCCTTTTATTCCTCGTATTCAAACCATCTGTTATTTGAATATGAAAATGTCTGAAAATGTTTGACGACCAATGATAACAAAGATTCATCTATGCCATCTTATGAATCTAACTATTCCAACCCGACCATTTATAGAAATAAAACTCAGTTCATGATTTATTTGAATTTTTCTCTCTTTTTTTAATTGTATGTGTTGTATACAGGTAATTAAATTATTTACAAAATAAGTTAATTAGAACAAAAAACTTAATAAACCTAAACTTGCATATAAAATGAAACATAATACACTAAAACATAATCTACCAAACTTCACATTTGTGCACTGGATTCATTGGAGATCCCTCTGGACATTGAAAATCTTTGGCAAAATCTTTCATGTTACTTAGCGGGCCTAAAACTCGGAATTCTGACGGCGAATGGACACCAGTAGTGATACGCATTTTAAGGGATTCTAAAATATCAAATGAAGAATGTCAAGATGTCAATTTTATTGCTCTACTAGATATCCTTACCCTTCCTTTGATTGGAACACCATGTTTGGGCTGCTGAAACCCAGAACATTTGTTCAGGTGAGTAATCCAAGCCGGGTAGCTTGGGTTCGGGTCCATGCTTATCAGACCATCTTCTATATGCAATATACGATTCCTTGATGCCACCATTATCGGCAATGTTTTCTCCCTGAGTATTGATTCCATTCAACTAAAAGTGAACAGAGAACAGAAGTGTTTTAAAAATGATGAAGCAAAATTATTTGTGAAGAACTTACATTCAAACCTGTTGACCTTTCTGTGTAGTTGCCATATTGCTCAATTATACATCTGGCTTTGGTAAGGTATGCCTCTTTTGTGTCCTTTCGCCACCAATCGATTAGATTACCATTCAAATCGAATTGTCTTCCTTGATCATCGAAGCCGTGAGTGATTTCATGACCAATTACATACCCAATTGCTCCGTAGTTCATGTATTTAGGGCGTTGAGCATGGAAGAATTGTCCTTGCAGAATACCAGCGGGGAATTCTAAAAAGATTTGTTAAATGTTTGGGTTACGTTTATATTAAAAGAGGTATAATAAGCTAAAATCTATTGAATCTCCCATCTCCTATGAATTGTCATAATAATAAGGATGATATATAGGTTTCATAAATATCACTTAAAAGGCCAACATTATATGTATTTGAAATATGTATCTTTAAGGATTTATAGTGGCGAGCTTTACAATGGCTCTGTCCTGTTTTCATATATATTGGTGCCACAAAAATCGCCACAAATTTTGCATTAAATCCTTAACTGTATACTTATTGCAAAACAAAAATTAAATGTCAGTAACTCCTATATGTTCATTAATTTAGTGCTACAAATTGAATGACGAATTGTATGAAAAAGTGTATGTCCCCGTACAATATTATTTTTCAGAATTTTACTTATTGCCGTTCCTTTTTTTCGAAAATATGAAAACTGTCAGTTTGTGTCTGAAAGTGGCAAGTCTTTCGTTTTGACATGTTTTTTATGGCACTTGTTCTTTAAGAGTACCACGAAACCAATGAGTTTATTGAGTTTAAGTTAAACGTGTTCACTCCTAGAAATTTGAGAAAATATTAAGTTTTACTGCAAAAGTCCGGGAACACCCTTAAACTGTATGATTGGTATGCTACTTTTGTGGGCCAAAGAAAAGTACCCTTAAGCTATCACAGAAAAAAAATATGAACGTCGAAGTTTGTCACGTTGTCAACGAATCGAAAAACTAAAATAATCATCTAATTACCTATTAATTTTTCTTTGATTACAAAAACTTCCAATAAACTTTGAAAAAAAGGCGAAGAAACGATTGAAATGCTGGCTGCAGAGAAATCGTAAATTGCCAAATGAGAAATCCGGGAAGTTTGAAATAAACTAAGAAAACTTGTCTCTATTTATGTAGCAATACTTTTGATATTTTGTATGTCTATGTAAATATTAAAGATAATCGAATTATTTGAAGTGAAATATTGATTTTGGTTTGTCTCATTCAAAATATTTAATGCTTTGACGTTGCCTATAATAACATGCAAAAGCGTTGGCATACCTTTGACAGTTTTCATTTTCTTACCAGCGAACATATTTTTACCATTTTACTAATAAGCGTACGGTTTGTGAATTGGATCGGGAGGGCAGTGATCTCATTCGGTACTAGTGGTTGTAAAGCCTAATCCCTACCCCAATCTGTTGAAAACATTCGTTACAACATTGTTTACCAAAAACAAAAACAATACAAAAGCAATCGTCAAGGAGACGTGATATCCGTCTCAATTGTTTTTTCATTTCATTTTCATTTTCAAAACTGTGTAAAACAAAACATTCGATTTGTAAACACATTAAAAAATCAAAAAAAAAAATTTGATTCATAAATTGGATTAACTGCGCTTTTGACAAAAATGAGTTTTGTTATATCCTACAGCTGGCAAATCTAACATTCATCGGCAAATTGCCAAAATCATAAACATTAATCAAAATACAATTAAAAACTAATTGTAAAGGTTATTGACAAAATACCACATGTCCAGCGATTACCATAGTTAATCTACCGTGCAAGTTAGACAATTAAAAAAAAAACAAGCTACCCAGATTATAATTCTTTAAAAATTACCATTTTCCGGTTTTACCAACCCGCAAATACGTACATCCCAATTTTGGATCGCGTCACTATTATGAATTAATAACAGGCATCAATCATTACTTACGTATACTATTTTCCAGCGCCGAATAGAATGCATTAACTACTGCCGGCCTAGCGTGACGAATCCAATCAGTCTTATTCACAGGCAAACGGAGTTTATTGAATGATTTATCCGTTCCGAAAACGTTCATCTTCAGGAATGATTTGAAATATTTGTTGGAGTCGATATCGAGATTTTGATAGTACTCTCCGAGTTTCTGATCATCGATAATCTCATCTGGATATCCAATGTGTGTTGTCATTGAGCCTAATTTTTCCAAAGCCGATACCCTGGTCTTGTCATCCATCCAGTCGACTTGTTTAAGAATTCCTCCGAATACGCTCCTGATATTATTGACCATTTCCAAGGCAATATGCTTAGCGTCTTCTTTGAAGTACTTTCGAACGTAAAGGGATCCAACAGAAATGGCCAAACTGTAAATTTAGATGGTAGGACTTAGTATTTGAATATTGAAATATCCTTAAAATATTTATTTATTAAAAGCTAACAAATGTTATAATATGAGGGCGACACTCATGACTTTATTTTTTGCTGAATGTCTGAAATTCCGAACATTGCAAAAATATTGCATTGTGATCAAATATGAAAGCTATTGCAATGTAGTGGATATTTTTTTTCTAAATATTGCATATATGACATTAAGCATAGCTTTGCAATGTATATAATATTTTGCAGGTTATGTTATGTTTGCAAGCGTATAAATTGTATTTGTTCGTTACCCAATATCATCTTCGGAATCTTTTAAAGCCGAATCACTGTAAAAATAATATTTAAAATGTATTATTTTTTTTCACAACTCCGTTCAATAGAATATAACGATGTGCAGTTCCTATATAGCTAGTTGCAATTGCAGTTTTATCAAGATAGAAGCTGTTTCAGGAACGAGTCACTCTTATGAAGATCATTGTAGAAAAAGTGTAAGAATGTTTTTAATTTTGTAGTACAAGAAGTTTAGGGCAGTGTTGTTAAAAAAAATGTTAATATTTGGAGGTACCCTGAATTGTTGTCAGGAATTTGGAGTCTGTAATTAATATTAAGGCCTAAACTACCAGGTTGACTGAAACACATGATTGTTTTTGAAGGTCCATCATATGGGAAGTACTGCAGTGTGATCAAATATTGCAATTTAATGTAGATTACACGATAACATTACATTATTATGGCATTAAGCATATAGGCTTGCGGATAGCATATTGTAATTTTGTATCACAATTAGTTGTAGGTGGAGGAGTCTGTTTTATTACAGCCAAAGTTCTAAAGAACCATCTGTAAAGGTAGGAAATGTAAAGCTTTGCTAAGCATTTCAAATCGCTTACAATCGTATTGGTTTCTTGTTATTTATATTTAATTTGAACAATCGCAACGTTCAAATCCCTATTCTCGCATTAAATTTAAGCACGAGAGTCTTTTAGAACATCAATCTTTGCTCCATTTTTTTTCTTTAGCGAAAAAAAACCATGGCTCTTGCAAAATTTTATCACCTCCTTCTTCTCTTTTCTGGAGATGATTCGATGCATTAATTTGAGTTGGTATATTCGATTATTGAGGCTATGTAATCACGTTCATATACTGGAACACCGCGTAGTAGAATATCAAAATGACAAAATGACACTCGTTTGTATGTTATATCCCTGTTTTTGCCATATCTAAGCGAATTGAAGTAGAATTTTGTATGCAAATCTAGTACAATATCCTGCTGCCAATCACTGCCGTCAAATTTCGTAGTGTGGTTGAAGTTTCAATAATTTTCAGGACTTGGAGACTAGTATTTGCTTAACACAATTTTTGCAAGCTGTCATTTTCATTCAGTGCAAATAATTTTGTTGCTTTCTTGTTGTTTTACTGTTTTAAAAGCCAATGTCACTGTGAATAAACACGAGTACCAACCTTCAAAATATTGCAAACCTGGCAGCCGGGGATCGTTTTTGCTTTCGTTTTCAACACTCGTCTTACTTTACTGATAGTGTCAACAAAACATGGGTAGTGGTATTTACAAAATCGATTGACACATCAAATTCGTGTGTTAAATTTCCGATATTGTTATAAAAGACTTCCTACACAAATGTTGATAGTTAATTTATCACGTCGTAAATTTTGCGGGGACTTTCTGAAGTTTAAAAAAAGGGCTGCGTATAGAGATAAACATGAGAGGCTTGTTGTCTCAAGCATTATAGGTAAGGTAATTATTGATATTTTATAGATTTGTTATTCGAGTTACATTAACGAACTCTGATCAGGCCTTTAGTTATACTCGTCCATGTTGTTTATAGAATATTTGGAACCATGTATTGTCATCGTTTTGACAAATGTTGATCAGATTACTCCCGACTAAAAGATTATACTATTGTCTGACACTTAGTTTATTTTCAGTTTTCATCCATTTTAAATTATTAAGGATATCCTAATTAGTGCTGTTCAATAAGTGTAGTAAACCATACTATTGTTAATAAAATAATTGTATCTAAAAAAAACATAAAAATACTTACCTTCCACTACTAATGTCAACACACTCCTTCCAACGGGCTTCTTGTTCTTGTCTTCCAGAAAGTGCAGTAGCATATTCCAGTTGACGTTTTCTGAACTCCTCAGACAAAAATGAAATCGAAAACGAATGGATTCTCCACATCATGTAATTGGCAATGATACGGTTCGGAGTTTTAGCCAAAAGCGGTCCAAGATCCTCGAAGAAACTTGGTACTGACAGATTGATAGGCTCATCATCGTCAATTTGAAGACCCTCTGGCAAAAGTGTATTAAAGTAATCCTTCCAGTTGACATACGGATAGCTCTCTTGAAGTTGAGCAACAGTTCTCAAGTTGTACAATGCTGTGGAGTTACGACGTTTTTCATTTGGCCAGGAAATCTAAAAAAATTAAATACAATTAGAATTTTAAATAAAAAGAACCACGTTAGATAATTTCTCACATTTGCCAAATCCATTTCAAATTGAAGAGACTCTCCAAGTTCCTTGTGGGCAACTTTCTTATCAGCACCAAAAAGTTCAGCCATATCTACCATATAACTGTAGTATGCCGAAACAAGTGTATCATTTAAACCTTTAACCAGATATTCTCGACTTAGTCCAATCGCTGATTGATCGATCTGTCAAAAAAAAAAACTGTTAGAAGAAAAACAATATGATTTCAAGATTTGGTAGCACTTACATCGATGATACGTTTTGTTGAGTTCTTGAGATCGACCCCAATCGAAAAGTCCAAAATGTAATCCATGCTGAATCCAAGGGCACGGAATTTCTTAACTGTTTCCTGCCATGTCCATGAATTATCAGCATTCCATGACTCACCCTTAATAACTGGCCAACCACCAAGAGATTCGGAAATCTCAGTAATGGGACTATGGCCAAGTTCTTCAATCAAAGCTGAAAATAAACAAATAAAATAATTTACTCCTGTCTTTTAAGTGGAAAAAACAAGTGTCACTCTTACATTTATTCATGCATGCCTTATACAATTCATTGGGCAATTGGAAATGTTTCGGTGAACTATCCGCACGTTTCTCCTCAATCAACGACTTAAGTTGCTCCTGTAATTTGTCATTGATCACCGAGAAGGTATTAACCGCCACCTTGTCCTCCGGAATATTTTTCGTTCTCAAAAAGTTGCCGCAGGCGAATTGATAGAAATCATCACATGGCTCTACAGTTGGATCCATGGCATTCAGGATATTTGATGCTGTGTGAATGCATTCAGAAGTCAAGCAAACATCATCGTGATCCTTAGCTGCGGGATGTACATTATCGACTATTGGCATATCAGGAACATGCAAAGCTTCAGCTACATTAGAATCTGCGCCAATAGTTGGGTTAGTTTGAATTTCGAATTTTATTTTCGTTGCTTTTTTGGTTATTTTGCATGCAATTACTTACCTCCGTTTATTTGATTTGATACAATTACAGAGACTAATCCTATGACTAGGCCTATGATGGCTGCTAAAGCAAAAATACACAGCAATGTCAGACATCTTTCAAGGGTTGAGCGCCGCTTCCACCAATTTGGATTTCTGAAAAAATTAAAAAAATCTTCTATTACATTTTGTTTTATTTCACGTCGACACTAGTACGGTGGTGACAAATATATGTAACTTCAATGGTGATCATAGAGTCCGATGGATCTTTGATCTTCAATAAAAGTGCAACCAACCAAATTGAACACCTCCTAAAAACTCTATTGGTAAGACTGTCTCTAACACACCCGAAACAGGAGCATAACTGACATGAGAACTGTTAGTCGCAATACTCAATTAGTTCAAATCGGCAGAACAATAAGGACAAAATATTGACAGGATAAGGATACCCTAAGCTTGTCAAAAAACAAGGGATCACCATTCGCAAGGGGTCTTACAAAAATACAAAACTGTAAAACGTGTTTTAACCTCCATTTTGTAAATACTTAGCTCGTGTATGACACAGCGAATAATGCTGTCAGTAGTTACATTATAGGATGGTCAAAGAAATGTTGAGGAGAAATTGGTCTTCAGAAAACAATAACCAGATTAAACCTACTCCAAGAGAAAAGAGAAAGAGAAAGTCGAGAATGACAACCTATTCTGAGATGTGAGCAGGCGCAGCTTTATCATTGCAACGGCCACATAAGATAAAACAACCAAAACTATTACACTATACGGTATACCAAACTGAATGTTAGCAATATATCCAGCAGATTCCGGATGATTCTTTCAAAGCCTTCTATTTCATAGAACACTATTCAAGTGTTTACGATTGTTATCTCAATGCAAACATAATGAGATAGCATTCTCTGAGGAAAAATTCCACAATGATGGTCTTGGAGCATACGCCGACCCAAACAGTCACTTTTTGGTCATGCAATGGTTTTTCAATGATGTGGATTTCCCTTCCCCAAATGAGGCAATTTTGATTGTTAACTGCATTAGAGGGTGGGAAATGGCCCTCATCGCTCATCGAAATTTGATTCCAAAAATTAGGTTCATAGTCAACACCATTTGACCGACTGTTTGGCCGTAATCCTAGCGCCGTGGATGGTCTGTCGCCAATATTCTTTGATTGAATTGCACTTTATAAGGAAAGAAATGCAAATCATCCTTCTAAATGCGCTGCAAAGTGTTCCACTGACGACCAAATGTTGAGCGGGGTCATGATACGATACATGTGGTAGGTTCTCGGCAACACTCGCTCTTACCGCTTTAACCAGTTACGGCTTCTGCTTTAATGAACATGTCGACGATTTCCGTCTGCCCTTTGCTCAACAAAATTCGAAACCAAACTACGGATAGTAGTGTGATCAGACGGTGCTTGATGGCCACGATATTGTATGCACGTTAGTAGAAAGACTAAAGGACTATTTTCATTGTACAACTTCACTATTTTTGCGCGTTGTTTCAGTTTGAAGAAATTTATGGTTAAAATTGAATTGACGTTTCAAAGACATCTCTACTCAAGCCAATCGGATAACAAGTTTCAAAGTTTTGAAATATTAATATATCTACCGATTTAATAACACACATCATATATATTTCTGATATTCATCAAGTATATTTCCATGCGCATTCTGCCCATTTTAGTACTGACAAATTCTTAAGAGGAAAATGATTTTTAACCTCAGTTATCGGTGGCAATATTTAAATTTATGAGATAAAATATATTTATTAATCTCCTACTCTTTTTGCTTAAAGGAATAGTAGTTATTTTTGACGATTCATGAAAGGAATTTTTCAGAAAAACTTCCCTCTGTCGAGCAAGTTGTTCCACTTAATCAAAAAATTTCAGCTGAGGCAGCAGATGAAAATCTCCTTACGTATAGCGTTTACGATTGGGGTTTTCAGATTTTTATCTGTCTAAATCGAACATGAACGAGAGAAATTCTTCTTTTTTTGTTGGTATTAGCCTGCAATTTATTTTGTTTTTCACCTTGGAATTTATTCTTAAATAACAAAGAAATAATCTACTAAACATAATAAATATTCACTTAACACTTCGCATTAACTAATTCATCTTTATGATTGAATAAAATTATTTACCGAGTGCTAACTGAAGTAAAATATCCAAACTGACATTTGTATTGGTATTCGTTCAAGTAGTTGTAAATCTACAAGGTGGACCAAAAAATATCACCCTATTGGAAGATGCTTTGCAAATGGCCGACAATGTCAAATCGGTTTTGACATTTGTGGACTAGACAGATGTAGATTACAAGTGAACAAGCCATGGAGTGATACACTCCCCAAGAACGTGGAATCATCGTGTCTGCGTAACAATTCGTCTGTAGTGTTGGCGCAGCGCGAATTCCGCGGCCGATTCCGATATTGACTGCACAAACACTGCGCCATTTGGCCACCAACGGTGAAATGTATGGGATCACACGAGACGTTGCCAAGAGTGGCCGGCCCCGGAGCACCCGTTGTACCGAGAATATCGCCGCTGATGCCGAAGATGTCGAGCCGTCTCTGAAAAAATCGACCAGACACCGTGCCTTTCAATTAGCCATCAGCCGGTCGTCAATTTTTAATCAAAGACTTGCGCATGGTCCCGTACAAAGTCCAGTCCGTGCATTAGCTGCTGCCTGTCGACCGCCAAACGTGTGTAACCCACGCCCAAGCCATCCTTAATCTCGAGGACGAAGTAGACGATTTTTCGACCAAAATCATAATGAGCGATGAGGCTCATTTCCACCTCAGCGGGTACTTAAAAAAGCAAAACTATCGCTTCTGGGGCATCGAAAATCCACGAATAATGTACGAGGAGCCAGCTGGAGGAGTCATCGGGCTATTTTTTTTTTTTTTTCGAGAACGCCGCTGGTCAAACGACAACAGTGGACGGTGCGCGCTATAGGGACATGTTAACCGAGTCTTTTGCCGCAAAAGGATGAATTCGGACTGGAGGACATGTTTTTCAAACAGGATGGAGCAACGGCACACACTGCGCGAGCCACAACCGATAAAAATGAGAGCCAAACAACCTGTTAGATTGAAATCAAGATTTTTCAAAGGTGACCTAAATCAAACAAAAATATCAATCCTCCTTACCAATGGAAAACGGAAAGTTCTCCATACCAAATCTACACCAAAAACATATTAGTTTTGTGTCGCAATCAAAAACCCTTTTATTTGCCGGTAAAGTAGTTCCCTGGTGAATTTGACAATGCTGTTAAGACCCAAGAGTATCTTTCCCACTCAAGTCAATTTTTATTACAGTATGCATATGCATTAATTTTGTAACTGCTATATTCGTTTTTGTAAAAAAAAAAAACAATGAGACAGAGTCACTAACATATTTTTTGAATACATATTCCAAATAAATCTTGGCACACTCAGGCGTATGTGTAACAAAATTGCAAATGACTTTAAAATGTTGTTGTACAATGTTTATACATTAAGCAAGCAAGTAGTTCCATTTTTTATACCGACAAAGCTGTCCATATCTAACACATATGACAAATATTTGTTAAAGCATTAGTGCACTAGTTAATAATTCCTGTGACTTGTTTAAACTGTCACCATTGTGAACTTCATTTTGGCTATCATATGTTTGTTACTCGAGGTAAACACTAAACAGTTTACTGTCATCGACAATGCAAACATTTATATTATTGACATGCTGCAGTTTTGTTTTATTAACAAGAAAATTGTACAAACGATTTTCAAAAATAACAGAAATAAGTGCTTGACAATTCAAATGATACACGTACTATATTAATTGCATCTTTTTTACGCATTGACAGACAAAATTCTTAATAAAATTTATATCGAAGCGGATTTCATTGTTTACAAGAAATGATTCAAGACCTATAGTATGCCATTGGGACACTTTGGAACGTGCTTTTGTAATAAAAAAAAACGGCAGGCAATTACATTTTCTGCAATGACGCACACACCTACAATGTGTAGGTGTGTTCATAAATTTATTCAGATTGTGCTTAAAGACAATAAATGATGCTGTGGTGTACTGAAATTGTAATTGTAATTGTCATTGGGTTTCTTTTGCACGTGCTTAACATACTGCAAATATTTTCTGTAAACACGAACTTGTAAATGATTGACACCCGTTTAATAAATTGTATCCTTTGTGTGCTTTGAGATATTGTTATGCAAGGCAATATTACGATAAAGACAGCTTAGGTCAAATGAAGTGTTTGTACAAAATAAATAAAAAATAAATTCGATTCGAACGATAATTTTTAGGCCATAAAAGTTTGCACAATTCATTGAGAACAAAAAACAAATACAAAAAAACGATATTTATTCATTTATAAATTATGTATTATTTTGACATGTGACCCTTGATTTGGCATTTACAAAACGTACTCAGTAAAATGAAAAAATATTTAATTCAACTTCACTTCTTGGTGGTTACATAATTAAAGTTCGTACTCCATTTCGTACATATGACAAATTGACAAGGCACAGGGACAACCCGAATGCGAGTATGTAGAGATGTTTTCACTTGACACCTGAATTATCCATCAGTTGAATTGATCTCTGTTGAGGAATAAATAGGCTTATCTTATCTGTTGGTAATCTTTGTAATAAACTACTTAAATAACCATATATCAGTTACCTACTATTTTAATTAAAAAAAATTCTGCTTATAGGTAAACATTGTGGTCTTACGCATTTATTTAAGAAAGCCGTTATGCTAAGGAAATTTTGTAGAAGGCTATTGGAGCAAGCATACCTTTTTATACATTCCATACATTTAACAGAATAAACCAAGGGGGGGTGTAAAATGTATTCCAAAATGATTTAAAAAAAAATGATGGCGCAACAGGCTCGTTAGTACCCAGGGCCTAGCTTTCTTCTCACAACCATTAATGTGTGCGTGTGTACTTCTTAGCAAGATGGAGGGACCTCCTGCTTTATGCCGACTCCGAACGGCAAAGTTGAGATAAGCTTTTCATGACAATTGATACTACTCGGATGATTTGTCAGATCATCACGAGAGGAGGGCCAGTGAAAAATCACTTAGGTGTTGCTACGGCTGGGAATCGAACCCAGACCTTCTGCGCGGCAGTTCATCGCCGTTGAGAAAAGTTGTGACCCTTTCAAGTAGCACAAAAAAATCTGTTCTGTATACAGATATTTGCATTTGTTTAAACGTCAAACCAAACCTGATTGATCTCTGTGTGAATGCATTGATTTGATTTCGAAAACTCAGTGTTGCATTTCTACCGTACAGTAGAAATTGATAACTTCACAACCAGCTTGAACCACCTTGAACAAATAGACGAACAAATTAATACGAATTTAGCGAAAATTTCACAGCGAATACCTTAAAGGTACCAATATTCCCATATTTAGCCGAAATGATATTTGCAAGAATTATATTTTCATCACAAACGTTTTGAGTGTCACTATTTATGCTTTTTGGGCCAGTCGTTCAGGGTGAGATCGTCTTAGCTTCAGCATTATGTTTTTCAGTCAATTGAACTGACTCTAGATTAAATGATCCGACTATATAAAAAGTTAGCTCAGTTGAAAAACTGGGCCTCGTTTTGAAATTTTGAAAGCTCATTTGAGTATGGTAATTGGTTAAATCTTCTCTCGTAGGTAACCATCTATCACTATAGGATCTTACCGTCCAAATAATTGGATATTATTTCCAGCGGTTGTTCTATTGTCTCAGCAATGCAACAGTTTTATTTATAAGTCAGATAAAGGTTTTTCTATAGCAAGTAAGAGCTTTTGTGTAAATATATACTAACACATGTAAATACCGCGAGTATACTACTTACTTACTTACTTAAGTGGCGTTACAGTCCGGAATGAGCATGGGCCTCAACCAACATGCTTCTCCAATTAGCCCTGTCCTTAGCTAATTGCCTCCAGTTGCGCACTCCAAGTTGGTTGAGGTCGGTTTCTACTAGTGCGCGCCACTTAAGGCGAGATCTTCCTCTACTGCGTCTGACGTCTGGCTGGGAATCGAAGTCTCTGCGAGCCGAAGTATTGGTGTCCATTCGCTCTACATGTCCTAGCCATCTTAAACGTCCAATGCGGAGTTTTTTGACCAGGACCATGTCGGTGTACAGCTTGTATAGTTCTTTGTTGAATCTTCGTCTCCATAGCCCGTCAACGCAAACGGGACGGAAGATTTTTCGAAGAATATTCCTCTCAAATCGACCAAGGATTTCTTCATCCGCTTTTGATACGGTCCTCTCATGTATCAAATTGAAGAAGTTGCCTTAATCCTTTTTTTGTTATCGAATGTGTCGGTGAGGTCGTTTCCGATCCTGATGGAGCAGCGAGAATTCTCCATCGTCATCCTACACAAACGGACGAGTTTGGGCGATATACCGAAACAAGACCTGGCTCTGTATAGTTCGTCGTTATTAAAATCGATCAGGTTGTTGGTAAACGGTTTCTTCAGGTGTTCACATATTAAGGCAGATAGGATATTGTAGGCGATGTTGAGGAGTCTAATGCCTCTGTAGTTGGCGCAGTTTAGAGAGTCTCCTTTCTTGTGGATCGGTCAAACGAATCTGAGGTTCCATTCTTCAGGCATACTTTCTTCCGACCAGATTTGGCTTATGAGTTGGTGGATGTTTCTTACCAAGTCATCTCTGCAGGCTTTTTAAAGGCCGTCATTTCCAGCAGCCTATTAAGCTTGAGTTTTGATATTGCTATCCTCACTTCATTCAGGTCGGATTGTTGGCAGTTTTCGCTGTCGTTGCCAATATTGAATGTTTCTTTCTGCCTGTCAGCGGAATGTGGTTCGTCATGGCCGTTTAACAGTCAACAGAAGTGGTTCTTATGTAACCTCAGCATCATCTGTGTCTCAACTACGATATCTCCTTTTTCATCTCAACAGGATTTTTTTTTGAGCCTTCTTATCTAAGTCTGGCAGCAAATCCGCATCCGAATATTCGCTGTTTCTGCTCACTATAACACGCTCCGTAGTAGATGTCATAGTTTTTCATCATCTTTTTGCCCGGCCCATCCCATCGTATTTCCTGGATGGCAGTAATGTCTGCTTTGTAGCAGTTTAGGGCTATCGCTATTTGTTCGTTTGCACCTCTCCTGTTTAATGTTCTCACATTCTAGGTGCAGATACGAACGTCGTTGTCCTTTTTTCGTTTAGCCGGGTCGTCAACAATTAAATCAGTCCTTTCCGAGGCTATTGGTTGTTCGTAACATAAAGTAAATGTACACTAACACAGGTTAATACCGCGAGTACTAAACCCATACAAAATCATATCATTTTTGGCACGTTGTAAGGTTTGCACAAATAGCCCTTATGTGAATTTGCAGTGCTGCCAAATTTATGTAAATCACATAAATTTGGTACTATCCATTATGTAAAATAACAAACAAAATAACTAATGAGCTATGTTTCCATAGAAAGAAGCAAAGTCAACGATTGATATAATAGAAAGCTTTATGATATTGCCTCCACCCAATAAAATATAACCTCAATTTTATTGGTCAATATCTTTAAATTATATTTACCTTCCAATATCGAGCAAAACCAATACCATTTCCTTTTTATGTTTAAATGATTAAAGTGCGCGCAAAATGTAAACTATTTGAAAAAAACTCGTAAATTATTCATAAGGGCACGCTATCATCGAGCTCCTTTTTATCACCCCACCATCCTCTGAAACGTGTACCCCACCATTATACGATTCATTGAACATTTAAACCGAAAGAACACAAAAGCTAATTATACTAATTTATTTATCCACTCAATAAGTTAGGTGTTGTGCGGTAGGTAACGCTCCTTCGGTGTATGTGCGCTGTACACTGCGACAAATGTCAAAGGAATCAACCGACTAATTTATACGATAAACTTTTTGATATGTCATTGTCACAATGAAATCTCTTCGCAGCATCACCAGAGTCATCACCACGGACATCTGTAGGAATCCGCTGCTCAAGAGATCTCATTCAATTTCATTTGATGACCATGCGATAGAAAATCTCAACACTATAACTTTCCTAATAGAATATTGATGTTAAGAACTTTAACACGAATAAAACATTTGTCTATGTATTTCCGACAACGTAACGCTGCATAACCGACACCGACCAAGCCATCAAACAAATAGCTATCGAATCTTTGAATTTGAGTTCAACGAAAACAAAAAAACAAAATTATCATATCAGGGAGAAAGTTAGAAAGAAATTATCATACATACATATGTATGTATGCAAGCACGCCTTGTTTCCACCACCATCGCTACTACCAGTACCAGACGACTAGCGTGAACAGGGTGTAGCATAGGAATAGAAAGAGGCTACAATCAATTAATTGAAAGACAACAAAAGTGCAAACAAACAAAAAATAAATAAATAATAGATCCATGTCAAGTCAAAGTGAAAGGCATAAAACCAGACACCATGCACATTCAATCCGTGAGATGAAGACAAGGAGAAAAATAACCATATGGCTTGGTTGTTTTTGTCCACTTCCAAGTTCAAAGCATTGCACTATCATCCTGAACATATAGCAATGCAACTTTTACTTTTTTTTTACAGCTTGGTTAATTTACACTGTCAAATGAATTTAATTTTGACACTTGAAACTTCAAATTAGACGTGATGATGACATTTGATCCGACTTATGGCAAAATGTCAACAATTTGATCAAATATTGCGTGGCTCAATGAGCACGAAAAAAATACTCTGTTGGCGGTTGCTAATCAAACCAGCGATTTAATTGAATTGCTGTATGAGCGGTACATTTGGTGGGAAATGAAATTAAACAGCAGACATGGATAATCGCTCATTGTAGAATAATCTGCGTGTTCCATTGAGTGATTTCGTCAGACTTTAATTACCTTGTCGGTAGTAATTAGATGTGAGCCCAATTTAAGGCTTGGTTTGTTTACGGCTTACAATACTTTTTTTTCTTTTTGTTTTAATACTGTTGAAGCTGTCAAAAGTGTAATAGATTAATTGCAAAAAGGTGCAAGATTATGCCCCCATAATATTTTGGTCAAGATAATTAGATTATGCCATTACGTTTGTGGCATGTTGTGCAAAAAGTAATGACAAAAAACCGGTCAAAGTATGTCACACTTTTAGTGTGACTGTGAGTTTTATGTAATGCTTCTGTAGTAGTATTACTACTAAATGTTGCAGTAGCTCGATATGTCAATAGTTCTGACCAGTGTTACCAAACGTTTTCAGATGATTTGTGCTGTTTTTTTTTTCAATGTATTAGTTGGCAGAAGACGTTTTTTTAAATACGTATCTTGGGTGGAAGAAGTATTTTGCATACTTGAAAGTTCAAATAAATGGTTTGTTTCAAACTCTGCCAAATTTCATTGAAACATAAAGCGCAATAGTCTTGGTCTTACCATTATGGTGAAATGAAAGGTTCCACTCTTCGATAAAATATGCCATCAAATCACCAAAGGAAATTTTTTTTAAAAAGGATACTGCTGGTCATTGAGCAGTATTGGTGTTTTCATTCATTTCATATGTTGATGACTAATCAGGGTTTACTTGACATTGGAAGGAAGGTGTATATATACTTACTTTTGTGATAAAAGCTGTATAAATATAGCGTTCCATTCGAATGCTTAGTGGAAAGTTGTTGCGCTTAATCCCAACAAAAATTCGAAGTAGAAAGATGAAATGCCTGCGAATTATAACGACCATAAGAAAATGGTATATCTCCGACTTAGTTCAGACAAATACCCATGGAATAAGTCTATTCTACGTACAACATCATTCTTATTTCTCTCTTTCTTCTTCTTATCTTCAAATCTAAGAGCTTGGTACTGGGAACAAAATTTCCAGCAAACATATTGGCTATGTCTGTAGAGCTGACAGCTGGAATGTCTTCATAATTAAGAATTGGAATTATTGAATAGGTAGATTGTTGTACTTTTTGATTAATTACCAAATGTTTTTGTAAGAACGTAAGCTTATCTCTTTCACCCTATAATCTCAACCTAATAGCTTATATACAGCTCCAGTTGTATTACCGTTGGCCTTTGAACTGATACTCCTTTTTGTTGTTTACAGAAACTCATACAGGGGAGAATGCTGTTAGATATTAAATCAATAGAGGTGGAAGCTGACAAGGTGATTTCGGATATGTTGCAACGAAATCCAAAAAAAAAACATCTATAGAGATTTTGTCTGAAAGTGTTACCAATCCAAAATCAGCTAACCATAGTTGGTACTAAGCTATCCATCTCCAATTGGTTTCCCTAATTTTGTTAAGATCGTTTTCCATTCGCTGTATTTATTCGTCCCATTTCCGACTCCAAATGCTTGGTTTTTGACTAGTATTTGTAATTTTAAAGATCGTCAACCCATCAATGGCAATGGTACGCGCGGGATTCTTGATTCAAATCCCGAAAGTAACAACCCACACGTTTTGCTGCCCTAACTCTTGCAAAAGCCAGGCAAATGTAAGAGGAGAAGTCATAAGTCAACTGATAAACCGTGGAAAGAACTTTGTTTTATCTAAAATTATTTTTACATCGCCAAACATATATTCGTTATAAGTGTCATCTATTCCACGCAAATATCTACACTTAACTGAAATGTCTGTCACGATGTCTGAAAGACAGAATTCTGTACAGTCTTTGAATATGATGTCGCTTTTATTTTATGAAATATTCAATTACTGGTAAAAAAAATGTAAATAAAAACGAGATGACACTTACAAATATTTCTCTCAGCCAAATTGGCAGCCGGTCATAAATCTTGGGTAATTTATTTGTTCAATATGGCATTTCAATCAAAGCATGCATTGAAAATGATTGAAATCACAATATTTATTTGACATTTAGGGTATTTACAACCACTTGACATTCCAGTGTGAATTTCCAAAAGTTTTCAAGTAATAAATTAAATTTATTCTTTCAAGTAATTGTCAAATTTTACAACTCATAAATTTCAGCGCACACTCATCGTAACGTCATTCAATTGTGACAGTAATGTAATTGTGTATCGAAATCAAAAAGACATATCAACAATTGACGTTTTCTACAAAAGACTCCCATCACTACTCAGAAGAGCGGACAATTATTCTCCACCTGCAAATTTTATATGGCTATCTAAATGGGAGACAAATCATTGGTTCCATATTGAGAGAGAGGTTGTTGGCCTAAGCTTCATCGAGCGCACACACATTTGCTTACTACTCACAAAGCTGAATACCGGCTTACTACACTGAAAACAGGTTAAGTCAGTACCCACATACATGTAATGAGAAATAGTAAGCTTTTTAGTACAGTTATAAGCCGACTTATATTGGGCCCGTTGTTCCCGGTAGGTATGTGAAATCATTTAACAAATTTTACACGCAAAAAACATGCAATGAAACTGTTTTTATTTTCGGGAAATGGCTAATAAGGGGTGACTTCCACTTAACTAGCAAGCGTGCATGTCGTATGTCATATGTATATTCATTAAGTGCATTGTTATGGAAAAGATGGCAATGCAGGTACGTCTATCCATAATGACCGCGTATTTCCTGGTCATTCTTTACAGGTGTACAATTGACATGATAGTGCTTTCATGTGCGAATCTATACGCAATAGGAAGTTTCAAATTAACACAAAAAAAAACTAAACAGCATCGTAGGCGCATGTGTAACATTGACAGACAAAGTTAAAAATGCGCGTACGTGATGCATTCAGTCAAGAACCTTTTTAAATGTCAATTATGCGTCATTTTTAAGTAATGCTGTATTTTTTTTTGGCAACCGCACTATAAATTATCAATTTTTGTCTTCAGTAAATTTTATCACGTACTAAAGAAACTGTAAGCGATGGCTCAAAAGGACTCCGACTCTGTTGATGAATACTTTTGTTTTGAAGCGTTTTGGCTTGCAGCCAACTTTTGACAACCCCATTGTCATAACAAGTACGTTAATAACCTCATAATTCGGTGCAATGACACATGATGGTCGCATTTAAATTTTGTAATTTGTAAAAGGTTACAGAAGTAGTTAATTCAGTTCTCGTGTTTTTCCTGTCTCCTTATTTGACCTTAAATAATATTTTAGGAAGCTGGAAAGTTATTTCTGACATATGGAGGGCAATGGACACAAATTTTAAATAGAACACTTAATGAAGGCATACAGGTGAATGTATCGAGGGTATTGGGCGACAAAAAGCGATGACACTAATCGCCACACTTTCGATTTTTTTTATCGAAAATGATGTGATATGATTGACTTTTGGATCGGTTTTCTGAACATGAGTGTCATTGCCGTGCAGAGATTGTAACAAGTTTAATGTTTCAGTTCATTGATATCTCGATATGGTAGCAAACTAGTTAACTACTATTACTAGAGATCAGTTGATGTCGTTTATTTTTGTTTTAATAGTTTTAAATGATCATTTTTGAGGTTACTGTGGATAAAAAGACAGTGCAGATTTTTAAAATGATCGTCATGAAAATATCCTGCATATCCTTCGGAACGTTTTTCTGATTATACCTAATGAGATCAAAAGGTATTTCATCTAAGTACCTTTGCAAAAACATGCACTTAATTTGTGTTAACACCACCGTATATCCGAAACGAGGATTCATATGCCGCTTTTTAAACCTCACTAATTTGTTCAAATTCACACTTATTAAGAGAATTTTTTTAATTAAGCATTGTTTGCTTTTTTAATCATGTAATAATGAAATAACTTAGTGATTTGTCATTTTTATCTGATTATTTTTCTGGGACATGATAAATATTCGTAGATGTGCTTATTCGATTGCTGTCTACGTGAAATGCCAAATATTTTTTCATCAGCTTACTTCATGCGAATGACCCATACCTTGAAAAAAAAATGATTGAATTGAGAATGTGTTTTTACTTGGCATATTGCATTTTAACCATACTTTTTTCCTTATACATATTTATTAGTCATAGGTTTGGGATTTTAATGTTTCTTATTGAAAACATTTGGCGTGTTCCACTTACGATTTCGTTCCCCTGACTCAGCTTAGATTTGTTTTCCAGTGGAACAACATTCCCAGCATATGGGAACTTATTCTGTGAAAAAAATGTTCCCTTACTTTGCAGCTTAAAAAAAAAATAATACCCCACATGATACACCCAATATATTTGGCTGTACACTTTTAACAGAATGGGTGAGGAGACAAATCCAACCAAATTTAGTCTCAGCACACTGCAGAAAATCTCCGTTTTGTCAAGTAAGGAATCATGTTAAACTTTCTGAAATCATCTCAAAGATATTAGAGGAATCCGGGTAATGAAATTATGTATATTAGATTGGGGACTGCTTCAGTGGCGATATCGATATAAGCGCGGCATAAAAGTACCAGATTAAACCTAAACATTACAAAATGACAGCAATACATTTCATTCTTATAGTTTACTTTTTGTATTTGTGTTCGTTTTGTTACGTTTAAAAATATTTCTAAACGATAAAAGACCAAATGGAGAATAGAAAATCAATGCAAATGTATTCTCAACTTAAAACGATCTTATCGGCCCATGTATCTCACATCAACAGACACCTACTTAGGAGGTTATTCACTTAACCTTATTCTATTAGTTTATTCCTTATATTGAAGTAATAATTCATTGCAGAGTTCTAAAGTGTTTTAATGTTTTGTATGGTATAGAATAACCAATGAAGCCCAATCTGGGTTAACAAATTGTTGAATGTTAACTAATTAATATGCAACACACAATTTCATAAAGAATTGGTACGTCATGTTTGGCGTGTCCTCTCACTCAATTTGTATTGGCATGGAAATTATGGTCAGTTCTTGTTTGTTTTGATTAAGACTAGAATACTTAAACAAATTGAAACACCAATATAACGTGTATTTGTCCAACATTCGTTGTTTTAACTGTTTGTCTTAATATATGGATATCGATATAGGATTAAAATTTCCAGTTTAGTGGGGTTTTTTTTTGAGTGAAACAAGCTTTTTAAATGTTGTCATACCGTTAACATTGTTGAAATTATTATTTTAAACTTTGGGACTATCTGTTACAAAACGCAGATTTATGTAAGTCTTAAGTTGAACCAAAACTTGTTTAAGACAAAAAGTTTTCGAAAAGCTTTCACACCTAGTAGTGGATGCTAGCTGGAGTTTCGTCGATCTAATTTTCAAATCACGTTTTAAAGATCAAACTCAAATCACCCGTAGAAAACCTTAAAATAACTAAAAAAAATATCTTTTCTAGTTTATCAACAAATATGACAAATAAAAATGCAGTATTTTTAATATTAAATTGTTTTCATGTATGTTTTATGTAGATTTATTTTAATTGCTTACGCGTGGCATTAAATTTGTTTCTTAAATTGTTTATCAGACTCTAAATGAAAAATTAAGTTCTTGTAAGATCGCTGCTAAACCATTTTCATTTGTTTTAAGAGAATGAAACCAAGCAGGTGATAACTTAACAGCTTTACCATTTCAAATCACAATTCAGCACGCATGGAGTTAAATTTAATCATACACTGAATAAATGAGTAACCTCTAGGTTCAATCAAATCAAGGGTTATTTGACTCTGGGTTAACTCAAAATTTAAAACTTTTGGATATTATTATGTAAGATAAATATGAAAAGGCAGCAACTAGCATACCTTGGATGAGTGCTGTCAAAACTCTTCATACAATTAACCTTAAAAACATCTGATTTCTATAAATTCCTTTTCAATTTCCTAACGGGGAACTTTTAATAAGCTGAAGCATCTTCGCATTGTCGGCGTAATGTAATCTCGTAAAGGGGGCTTTCCTAAATGATTTTTTTTTATAATCTCAACATTTGTATTGAAATTAATTTGCGATAAGACTCATTACGTGTGTACTCAAGTCAGACGGAATGAATTATGGTGTCCATTTGAATGACCTATAATCAACAATAAATCATTTCAAACATATTTCAGAAGTTCAAATATATTTGATGAATAAAAAAAGAATTTTCCGCAGTTAGCAACATTTATGTGTATACCTAGTTCACATCAAACATGTCATTAAATTCCGAGATAATGTCTTCTTGTTCAAGTAAAATTTCGCAACCAAAAATTTATCGTATCCGCATAGAACAAACATTGTGAGACTATTGTAAATGTGTATGCAAGATAATTATGAGTTTGCGTAATTACAAACGGTATTTTGAAAAGGAAAATACTTTACAAATTTACACTTAGAGATTTAGATTTCAAATGTCAAACGAAAAACTAATACACAACAATTGACATTTCAAACGTTTAAAAAATATATAGCAACGTCAAAAAAATATGTAGAGTGAAGAGTGAAGGGGAAAGATGTATATTCTTAAAAACTATACGTTAACATAGGCACGTTTTGGTAAGAATCCAGTTAATGAAAGTAAAAACTCCTCACCAAAATGCGATTCAGTGAAGTAGTTTAAAATTGAGTGTTTTAAAATTAAATAGCAAGTCCAATATGACTGTGAATAAAAGCTTAAGATAACTAAAATTATTTTTTGTTATTGTATCATGTGTGTTAGCTTTTCTTTTGCTTTATTTGATTGTAGCAAAGAAGCACCTAATAACAGACACCTTGCTTTCTTACTTGTCATGTAAGACATGTACATCTACTGCAGAGTACGTGTAAGTGCTTGGTAAGTAGAAATGAAACGCGTCGAACGTTCGATGGGTCAAGACATTCATTTAAATCAATAGCACTCAGTCATATCCAGGGATCAAAAACCAATAAAAAGGAATATGGTGTAGTGGATCAATAAAATGGCTAACGGTATTCGAGTGATGGGGCTATTAAAACCCGAAAATAAACTGAGTAAAAAAAAAATTTGGTGGTGATTATGACTCACATTTGAATAGAAAATATGGGAATTGAAAATAGGAATAGCATCACTTTTCAAAACTTGTAAGAGTACTACCTTCGATTGATGTCACTCAGCTCTCTCAAAGATAATAGCCTTGTTTTTTTGTGTTTTCTGGAATTATCATAACTTTCCTTTAACATGGATCGTCAATTTAAGTTTATCTTCATACCTGAAATATAAAGTGACAAAGCTGTGCGTTTGATTCACCAGTGCTGCCCTACATCCTGTGATACAAAAGCACCTCAAAAATCATTTTTCATCTAGGTATTGACAGGATGCCGCTGATAACTCTGTATGGTACATATTGACTAACAAATTCTGTATAATAAAGCCTTGCGCAATAGTTTTTTTTAAACCCTAATACGACATTTTCTATTCTTTAACAGACAAAAAATGTATTCTTTGGTGCATACCAGCCTAAAAGGTGTGTGCATTTTGAAGCAGCATGATACAACTACTACATACCGGGTTTTTGCCAAGAGCGTCGATGACGTTTATGAGCAGAACGAGACAAGAATAAAAACGCGAAGACGGTTTTGTTGTATCATGATGAAGCAAACAGTGGGCAAAGTTTTTTGATTACTGTTTTGGAGTCCTGAATTTTAAGAAAATTGCCTACTAGTTCGTACAGAAAAATGATTGTGTACATTGTCGGGACACGACTTTAACTTAATTCTTTATAATTTAACCAATGTATATAGTGGGTCAAACGTATTGTCAAACGGTGTCATATGGCATTGCGCTTTTATGCTTCATTTATGTTGTTAACAGATAAAGACTTAAGTTGACAACAATCAAAGACCGATATGCACCTGAAGAACAATAAAAATACTATCTATCGCATTCGTATGGCTGTAGCCAAGAATCAAAAGGAAATATTGAAGACAAAATATGTTAGATTAACTCATGCATGATTACCGAATTTTATAAATACACACATTCAGACAATCACAGAATTCGAAGTTCGAATTGTAAGTTTTGTGTTACTCCAAGTCCAAAATGTGTTAATTATAGGAATGTTGCTTACTAACGAATGAACTGCTATATTCATTACTTGTTTTTAACTCGATCTCGACTCCACCATGTCATAAAAACCTATCACTTAAAGTTTAACCGGAGTTGGATCTTGCATAGAAACGTGATCAACTCTTGTAAGAAAAGTACTGCCAAACTAACTTCTCACATCAACAACGATTTCGTGATTGTAATATGTTGCCTAAGAGTTGTGCATGTTTTCCTCAAATTAATTGGATAAATAAAAAAAAACGTTATATCACCATCAGCACTTCCGGCTATCAAAACGAAAAGTCCAGCGTAATTGCATGCTTCAAATGATGTGTGAAATTATTATTTTTCATTTCAAAGAAACACCTTACCATCACGTTACATTGCATCGCGTGAATTAAGCTATGGTATTCACGTTTTGCACTTGTGACTCAATACCCCAACCATACACAGCTGTTAACTTAATATTCATAATGAATTACTCAAAAAAGCAAATCTAAATATGGGGTAGTTGAAATTTCGCTTCTTTGGAATAAACAGTATAATAAGTTATGAGTCAATTAAAAATTTACTTCAAGTAGCTTTAAGGTTGTTTGCGTAAGAAATCTTACTGAATCGTTTTGACGGCCATTTATAAGACCTCACGAACTAGAGATATTTGTATCTGTTAGGTCATAGGACAGTGCAGTTGGAAGGAAGATGTCATTACTAAAACGTGCACTAATATCTGCAACTATATTGCGCAAGTGCTGCCAATTAATTGTAATTACTCTGGACTAGTGCTAATAATTTGATGCCTACTCTCGCTTGACATTAAACAGCTTCAATCAAAATTAATATCAATAGAGTACGCGCCGCAATTTGTAAACACGGCCTAGAAATTGCAAATAGGGATTTCATATCACGTCGTAGATATGAAATACTATACCCGCGTACGGTGTGTGTATAGCATTACAACATTTTATCAATGTCCTTGTGTGTTTACAATGCTAATATTGGTCAAGTAGGTGGTGTCTCTAAAATGAAGGGGTTAACCCGGGTGGTGGCGTTAAGACTTCTTCGTGTTGTCTATATAAATAAAATTGATTTAATTATAATATTTTGCGCGTTGTGTTGCTGTTGTGTGTTTCAAAGAAATGTTATATTCTAGCAGTTTGGGATTGTAATGTCTGTCGTGGAGTAGTTATGAGGGCGTTGAATGAATTAAAAGATTTACAATTCAAATTATTTACACTTGAGGGTAAAGGAGTGTTTTTGAGGTTAGTTTCAGGCGAGAGACACTATACTCGTAACATCATGGAAATCATGGATGAAAGTGAAAACGTTGAAAGGACGAATTTGGTTACTACTAAGTCAAATGGGAGGTATGTACTTAACCTAGATTGTTCTAACTTTTACTTGTTGAAATAGTTAAGTAGAAACTGTAGTATTGTAGTAAATTCTATGAGGTGTGACTAAATAATCATATAAGTAGAAACAAAAAACTGTTTGGGCATGCTGACAATTCAACTAATAATCGGTGGAACCGACGCGACGACGACGATTTTAGTGGATGTCAGTTAAATCACCAGTGCACTTGAGCTACCTTGTCCTTCATATTAAATTAAGTTAGTCAAAATCAAACAGCTGACCCAACGTCAATTTAATAAATGAAGCTTTCAAATGCCTGACAATTTTTTTATTGGAATTGGCGATAGATTTTTAGTCCTTCCTGTAGTGTATTCTGGTAGTCTGGCATTGCTGAATTACCAATAAGGATTGTAATGGCTTGGTATCACTGCATGTGTCTCGCCTAAGTTAAGATATATTTATAATGGCGTTTTCCATTAGTAAATATGGATTTTGATCTGAAATTTGATCTTTTTTGTTACCAATGGAACACATTTCAGATTGATTTTTTCCTGTGGTTGTATTGTAGTAAATTCGTTGCTGTGAAGTTAGTGTCGGTGTAATTGTCAAGTTTCCAGTAACACAGGTTCTTTGTTTTTAATTTAATTTATATTTCACATCATACTATGCTTCAATGGTTAACAAAAGTTGTTCACAAGCGAAATTATCTTATATTAAAATGAAAGTAGCTCTAGTCAAACTGACAGCTATCATTTGTGTTAGTGTTAGTACAAGGACGGATAAATCTGCCGAAAAACCCAGATCTGCAAAATTGATCTAAGATAACAAAAAAAAAAATTTACTGCCCAATGGAACCAAACAACTGTCAAAATAGGTCTTTTGACAGATCTAGATCAAAAATAGATTGAATTTTTCACCAATGGAAAACGCCATAAGTTTGATAACGATCCATTATAAGAAAAGTACTTTAATAACATACAAGTGTTGTTTTAAAACAACAAAAATATAAAAGTTTTATAGTTTTATTTATTAAGCAAATATACCGCACTTGAAATTGACAGAAATCGGATAATTCGACATCTTTGGTTCAGAAAAGTTTGATGTGTGGGACACCTTTAAGAAATTTAGTTTCATAAGAAGTTATCATAGTGTAAGCCGTTCAATACCAATTTACTTAGACCAATTTGTTGCCAACTTTTATAAGAAGAAACATTTCGTTTTTATTTTTAATGTTTGAAGGATAGTATATCAACATTAATACGTAGTTAGTTTTGATAGATTCTCCGTCATGAACTGGCTTTTTGCGTAAATAATTTGAATACGCGGAAAGTAAGGCGGCAGCAGAAATTTGAAAGCTTTGGCTATGTACGTCCTAGCTTCATAAGGTTCTCAATAATTAATTTTTCGCTATTTCTGGATTTTGATCATAGTGCTAACTCTTTCAATTTATTTTACAGAAGTTTTTGTTAGACGAACTTTGTCATTTTGAATTCACATCTTAAAACTTTCTGTAGTAAGACAGAAACAATTAGAAAATTCGCAATTTGATCCCTGATCTCGCTCAACATTCAACAGATTTAATCAAAATTAATACAAATGAAGTATGCGCCACAACTTATAAATAAATTATTCGTTTCGTGTGACTTCTAAAGAACGAGTGACATAAAAAACTGCTTGTCGTTTTCAAATTTACCAACAGATTTTTACAAACAGAAATTTTAGCAGTCAATTATTTTACTGGTTTTTATGGTGGCGTAGATATTTTTCTGTCTCGAAAGCTTTCTCTATTACTAAATTTTGCGTAAGCGGTCTGTAATAAGCAAAAATGTATGGAAACAGACCTAGACAGTGCAAAATTTGTTTGCTACTGTTGACAGATGCTGGATAAAAACACATATATCCAAGGTACGGTATTTTATAATAGAATCACCAGAAATAAAACAAATTTTTTTTTAAATTAAATTAATTTCTTGAATGATATTGACATTTCAAATGGCGTTTGCAAAGAAAGCTGAAAAGCAATGCGCAGTATACATGCAAGTGAGTAGATTCTTGGTATAACAGCGACATTTTGATTTTCCTTAAAAAGCAGTTTGCGTTCTGAATGAAATACTCATTGAAGTCTTGTTTACTTATGCGAGCCAATAATCGACAACCAATAAATAATAACAAAACCACACTTTTATTCAATTTTGCAGGTGACTGGATTGCAACATAACCCTAAAAGTACAACCATTTGACTTCAGCAAAGGTGCGAACAAATTCATTTCATAAATGAAGACTGGAGAATATACAGTAAAGTATACGAACTTCTCAAGAAAGATCAAGTTTAGATCTCTATCTAGATGTGTGGGAATATCAAGGTAGAGAACACATATATTAAATACTTTAAATAAAACTTTCAGGCGGCACAGTGGGTTCAGATTTATATTATTATAAGAAACTGGGTATTATTATGAAGAACTTTATTGATACTTTTGCTCTGCTTTGCATTTGTTATGCATCATAATCCTTCACGATGCTCCTTTTGCCTTTGTCTTTCCAATTAGCCCGGTCCTTAGCTAACTGCCTCCAGTTTCGCACTCCAAGTTGGTTAAGGTCGGTTTCTAAGGCGAGGTCTTCATCTACTGCGTTCGACGTCTGGCTGGGAATCGAAGACTCTGCCAGCCGGAGTATTGGTATCCATTCGTTCTACATGTCTGAGCCATCATAAACGCCCAATACGGAGTTTTTTGACCAGGGGCATGTCGCTGCACAGCTCGTAAAGTTCTCGGTTGAATCTTCGTCTCCATAGCCCGTCAACGCGAACGGGACCGAAGATTTTTCGAAGAATTTTCCTCTCGAATCGAACAAGGATTTCTTAATCCGTTTTTGATACAGTCCATGCTTCAGCGCCATAGAGCAGGACTAGGATGATCATGGTCTTATATAGGTTGGCGAGAATAATTCTTCGTTTAATTTCTGACGAGATGTTGTTGTCAGAGTTAATAGCGGAGCCAATGTAGACAAATTCTCGTACTACCTCAACGTAATATCTGTCAATGGTGATGTTCTGTCCAATTCTTAGTCTTACCCCCATTTACTGCTAAACTTTAAACCCATTTTTGCCATTACAGGATGTTCCATACTTCCCGCAAATTTTAATTTTTGCACCATTTAACAGTACTCTGTTGCCAACGAAAAAAAAGATAACAATATGACAGCAGACAGTTCGGGGTAAGTAAAATTGAGCGCTTTACGAAAGAACAAAGCGATTTCATTGTTGAATAATATTTTATAAAAAATTTACCATTCTTATTCGAAAATGTGGGTGGTCAGATAGTAACAATTAATGGTGTTGGTTATCCTGACATTGCCAAATATATTACAAGATATGGATGTGACCAAGAAGTAATTTCAACAAGACGGTGCCTCATGCCATACAGCCAGAGAAACTATTGAAATAATGCGTGCGTTAATTACACTTTGCGCGAACTATAGGACACCCTTTATTTTTAAATCACTTTTCTAACTCGAAAATATTTTATAAAATATATACTTTGCTTGGTACCTTACACACAAATTGTAAAATGAGCACTATTATGAAGTGGCTGCTATCAAATTATCTCTGAGATTGATTGTATTCACGCTGAACTGAAGTTAAAACGGTAGATTACCCTGTTTTAACTTAAATCCTAGATTAAAAATAATTATTTATGAACTCAAATATAAACCAAAGGCCCAATTTAAACTATAATTGTGAGAGTGGCCATAAGACTTGCAATATTCCGATGCTTCTCAAGACCACCTGCTTCCATTATTACTGATTTGTGGTAAAACTTGACCAACATTAAAAGGTTTTATAATTTTATAGAAGTTTTATATCATTCAAATTCTAATTGGGTTAAAATATGATTTTTATTATTATACATTTTATGTTTTATCATTTTAGCTTGGACTTTGCGATTTATTTAAAGAAATGTGCCATTCATCTATCTAAAAATCGTAGACATACGGATTAATGGTTTCTATATTTTTTTATTTCTCCTTTTGACAAATTATATGTCAAAACTAATTTAACTCCTATGGAATATCGTTAAAATATGACATTTGTCCTAAAGTCAATTTACAACATGAAATTTCTAGATCCATATAAATGTATTCGTAGTAAATCAAATTTTATTCCAACTTGAAGGAAATAATGGCCATCGTAATTTGTGTTAATGTTTTTTTTTCAAACCGTTATAGGTACACGTACAAATTAGACGTGCATCTGTAACCACAAAAAGTCTTATAGAAAAGGTATAAATTATGGAAAAATTTTATGTTCGTTTTATGACAAAATACTGCGGTTTGATGGATAATTGGAAAATAAATATTTTCTTTCCTAATATTTCCTTCTTTTGTTATTGATTGGCAAATCATTTGTTATTTTTGTATTGCAAAACAATATTGTTTTTGTTTGGCAATAATTCATGCTGAATACATTAAACTGAGTTAGATATTATTCACTTTTAGAGAGACATGCTAATATAATGAGGTAATTTTTTTGTTTTCTTTCATGAATAAAAAAAACCAGGTATTGTAACAGACTTGTTAGATTGATATGAATCGGATAATAGTTTGATAAATATAGAGCTCGGACATGCAAGCATTTAGCCCTAAGCTGTAGTTGGTAGCAACAATTTAAAAATAGTTTTCTTACAATTTACAAAATTCGTAAATGATTGGTTAAACTTTTTTCTGCTAAGCCATGATTATTATTCTATGTTATAGGAGCAGGATTACAAGTCCTAACTTCTAGTTATGAGTTAGTTAAGTCCACAATGAATGCACCTACAAATGTAGAATATCAGGTTTCCTAAACAAATAATTACGTTGACTTTTAAATGTGGATCTATACATTTTAAAAGCTGGGTAACACGATTTTTATTAATAATGTGAATTAATTTATAAAAATAACAGTGCCTGCCATTCATAACAACAGCGTTTACGTATACATCTTTGAATTAAAAGGAATAAACTGGTTATAATAGATTTATCGTCTTCGTATTTCTTTATGAAAGCATTTTAAGATTCTGGCTAAGGACACAAAAAAAGAATTTAGTCGACTTCAGTAGAATTTTTTTATTGTTATAAAACAAATAACAGGTGATGCAATAAACGTGGATGATATTAACTGCATTGCACAATGTTCAAAATATAAAATGTTCATATTTTGAACATTGTGCAATTGAGTAACTAATACTTAAGTGGCGATACAATTTCGAATGGGTAAAATTCCTTAAATTATTTTATTGGGGCTGTTTTTTTTTTTAATGATTTTTGGAACTTCACAAAGCTAAAATGGAGATAACTTTTATTATTTTTGAGTTGATTGGAAAATTTCTTGAATTAAAAAGTTTTTGCTTATATGTTTTCTTTTAATAATTAAGACCTAGTCTTAGACCGTTCTAAGACTAGGTCTTAATTAACAACGTTCAAGCTTAGATTGCATTACCAATTTCGTTAAAAAAAATCAATCATGGAATATGTGTGAATAGAAATATGATTATGATTGTATCAATCAAAATAATTTCGTCTCCGAGTAAGGATTTGTATTAAAGTTTAAAGGATCAAAAATAATACCAAAGTACTTCAGAACAAAAGGATTCAGTCATTTATTTAGTTTGCTAGTCCAGCAACGATCACCCTAAACCCTCACGCTTCCATTTAAAACTATCCCATCAGACCTGATGATTACACCCTATATGTCCACTTAAAATGTCCACTCTATTCTTTGTAAAGGCGGAGGTTGTATTCATAAACGTCACACAAACTACAAAACACTTTCGTCAATGCAGAAATTTCTATCGAACTATATAAGGCCAATTCCATCACCGCGAGTTCGTAAGCACACTGCGAGAATTGTGGAGTCATTTTATTTTAGCAGGGGAAGTCTTTTTTACAAAACATTCATTTTGTTTAATATTTTGTTCAAAATAATTTCCTTTTTATAGTTATACTTAGCCTTACTAGGGTTCAGTTTGACAGACATGTTTCTTTGACGTTCATAAACGATGTTTACATGGTAATTATACCACGGATATAGTATTAACTTCACATAATCAGCGTAGTGCGATCGGTCATAAATGCATGTTTATTTATATACTCCTTCATTAAATATTAATTTAAGCACTAAAAATCACTGAGTTAATCTAAAAATAATGCGTACCTCTAAAAGATTTGAAAAAGAATTTTATTATTGGACTAAAAATGATAACCACACATGTATGTCATAATTTTTCAGTGAACATAAAGTGATGTAAACTATGATGCTAAGTGGATCACTTGCTAAATTACAAGTCACAACACAAGACAAAATAGGAAAAGTAAACCCTAACTCGTGTTCGTAGATCGATGACTAACTTGCAAACAAACTAAAATGTGCATTACCTGGGGGAATATGTTTTTTTTTGGCAATTTTTTTAATTTAACTCACGCCAATGTGAGGATAATTATTGTGAATGAGCAAACAACAAAATTTGAAGTGATAGTTATGACAATTATTTACTCAAAAGCAAATTTCCGATTCCGAAATTTAAGGTTAGGGTTTTTCAGAAAATCTCCGCTTTTCCAATTGAGGGATCGTTTTACACCTACCTACACAGATTTCGGTAATATCAGGATGATCCGTAAATGGAACACGATTGCTGGGTAAAATTAGGTATAATTACTATTTAAATAAAGAGAAATAACTGATGAACTGTCATCGTATTGCAGAGGTATGCTTTATACCTACCTAACATAAACAAAAAGCCAATTTTTTTGAACATGTGACCATAGAGCCATTGGCATATTGAAACATATGAGAAGGCTACTCTATCCCATCCTTTCCTTAAAATGAATATCCCCAAAATGTGGGATTTATGTCGATAAAATATATATTAAATGTCATTGACACCACATATTGTAGGTTCGACAAAAAACAAAGTTTTTCGTTTAGTTATACTATAGGGTAGTATATACAAATTTTGTATGAAAACGCCTACAAAAAGTAGGCGTGGGTTAAAATGATATATGGATGAAATGTTAATATTATCAAAACCAAAAATTTTGCATCAAAAGTTTTTTTCAAATATTTTACAATTTGACCGGGAAATGTTAAAAAACTGTGTGGAGGCGAAATATAGATATTTGGATTGTTAATTTCCTGTTCACAATATTTTTCAAATTCTTAAACATTTTGCAAAATTAAAAACGTTTTAAAGTTGGCATGGCACTGGGCGGATTTCAAGCAATTTTTACACCTGTTCTGCTTTGTCGGATAGGGATAGGGAGTCTATATACCAAATTTCAAACTCTTACTTACTTACTTAAGTGGCGCTACAGTGCGGAATGAACCAGGGCCTCAACCAACATGTCTCTCCATGCCCAGTCCTTAGCTAACTGCCACCAGTTGCGCACTCCAAGTTGTTTGAGGTCGGTTCCTACTTGTGCACGCCTTTTAAGGCGATGTCTTCCTCTACTGCGTCCGACTTTTGGCTTAGAATCGAAGACTCTGCGAGCCGGAGTATTAGTGTCCATTTGTTCTGCATGTCCTAGCCATCTTAAACGTCCAATGCAGAGTTTTTTGACCAGGGCCCGTCAACGCAAACAGGACCGAAGATTTTTCGAAGAATTTTCCTCTCAAATCGACCAAGGATTTCTTTATCCGCTTTTGAGACGGTCCATGCTTCAGCGCCGTATAGCAGGATTGGGATGATCAGGGTCTTATATAGAATCTCCTTAGTAGTTCGAGTGAGGGCTTTACTACTGAATTGCCTTCTTAGCCCGAAGAAACAGCGGTTGGCACGAGTAATTCTTCGTTTAATTTCTGACGAGATGTTGCTCAGACAGTTAAAACTCTAGCTTAAAATTTAAGGCCAACAAGTCAATGACACACAGACGGACGGATGTTACAAACTTAATGTCAATACTAATATACCTCTATGCGAAAGGGGGATAAAAATCTCATTGCTTAAAGCGTTTCTTTTCTTTGGGACATAATCGGAAAAACGTCAATTTACATTTATTTTTGCAAACTTGCATAAAACTACAGATTTACAATTACTACACGATAGCAATAGTAAGCAAATTATAAAAAAATGTAAGTTAACGACGTATTTCCACAACTTACAATCTTAACCGTGCCAAATCTGATTACAACACAAGATAACTACCCGTTTACTCCAGGTGACAATTCGACACAATTTATTCGTGTAGAGGAATCTTTTTTATTATGTTAATGTGAATAATGTTAAGCCATTTATACTTATATTCATAATAAAAATCTTATAACTTAAGTCTGTGTATTCTCTCTATTTGCAATGCAATTTAAATGGGATGAATATGACACATCATATCATAATGTCCAAGTAAATGTGAGTGGACTTTGGGTACACATTTGTGTACAATATGGAGAGTAAAAGTTGGAGGTTACTTATGTTTACCAACATTATATATGAGTGTTCACAATGTTTATTCTATTCATATTGATATTTTATAATTGCGGGAGACAAACATAATGTTTAATTGTTTGTCAGGTAAGCAATATTACAATCTGCTTGAAATTGGCATAAATTGAAGTCAAACAATAACTGTCTGTTTCCTAACTTTTGGAGTTCAACTTATTAAACAAATAAATCAACTCAGATCGCTGACTTCTTCAAAAACGGAGAGTTTCTCACATGGTAGTGCAGTAAAAAATACTTAACATTTTCGAAATTGAACAATTTTTACAACATAGTTGAGTACAGATCAGATTGCACAAAATTTGCATTTGTTATCTCATAATATACTTTGCACACAGTCATTCAGGATGCTGAATCTGCACATTCAATATTCTATGCCACACACAATTGTAGTAATAAACATAATCATTTTGCATCCTGCGTTCACTGTAAAATATATAATATCTTATAACACCCATGATTGTAAAAGCAAAGATAATAATAATATTATCAGCATTATAAATATAGCAGACTTCTCAGTCGGATACCAGACTGAGTGATAAATATTTTGAAAAATTTGTAAACAATTATAATTGTCTAACTATATCTTTACAGATCATCACAAAAATGTTAAATCCGCATTATAGAAGTTATTGGCACGTAGTCTTTATCGATAAAATTGGAGTTAGATATAGGTTATGTTTTGTTTTTTTTTTTTATGAAATATTGAGGCCGTTTTTTGTCTCTTCCTTAACATCATAACTGACACCCTCAGTGGCATGAATTATTCTGCGTTAAAAATTTATATTAGTATATATATTTGTCCTTCCAAACTATTCTAATTCAAAAATAGGATTTTCACGTCCGCCTTTTGTGTGCATTTTGGTACGAAACAATAATTTGATGTAAGATGTTTTGAAAAAAAAGAGGAATACAATATTCTTTACCGAAATTTTAGTTAGATAAAAGAGTTTTTGGTGTTTTAAGTTTTTTATTACAAATCCGCCTTGATACCCGATAGAATATATATTCACTCTTATTCATTAGAATTCGATTAAGCACGTCTGAAAGGTTGTATAGCTATGCAGTGCATAATTATTTATGCAGACTTTATTCAGAGTTTATGTCAAATAAAGTACAAAAAGGGCAATCTATTACAATAAGCTGTTCCAAAGCTTAACAGAATTATCAAATTTGTATAAGTTTTATGAATAAGGTTTTTGCGTTTAGCTGCGTTTATGAATTAACTCATTAGCGTTTAGGTAATGCAGCCTCTTTTCAAATTTATACACTCGTCAAATGGGTTTATAAAAAGGACGATTATCGATTAAGTCAATGGGAATGATGCTCGCAACAATTCGGTCATAATTGCCCTAAATTTTTGGGCAATCGGTCGCGTTAAAGATATGTTGCTTCTTTTCAACTTTACACACCTCTTAAAATGGGTTTATAAAAAAGGGTGATTATCGATAAAGTCATCGGGAATGATGTTTTCATAAATGCAACATAAATGCCCTAAATTGTTGGGCTCCTTTTTGAATAACATATTAAATTTCTAAGTGCAGAAAGAATTATGTGTGAGAGTGAGCTGTCACGGAGATAGATGGTTTCAAAATTAGGCACTTTTAACATTGAATATGCGTTGCTTATAAGCTATTCCTCAGTTTTCACAAGCTTACGTTGAATGGAGTAATACTTATGTTAATGTAAAAAGTAATTAAAAAAAGAGGCGTGGCTTGCATTTTTTTAAAACACATTTTAGCGTTTATATGTTCTAACTTTTTTGTGACTTTTGCACGAATTTGTTTATACATGCATTTCGCCGTGCATTTCTAATGGATCCCAGGCAGCTAACCAGTGACTAGTTAAATAAATACACTCGTGCAAGTGGGCCGAAGTCGAAATTCTTTGAAATTTTCTTAAAAGAATGATTTTTTTAGAAAAATATTCCAATAGGAGTTTGGGCTGACAAATAGTCTCAGATCACAAATCTATATCAATTAATACAGTTGGCGATATATTTATCTTAATTGTTTTCCTATTCTGAAAACCATTTATCACAAATAACGTTACAGCCCAAAATGGACCTACGCTTCCAGGGAATAGAAAAAAGAAAACTAGTCTCGAATTTCAATAGGCAGATATACTGATGTTAAGTTGAGCCTATCCACATTACATGTCTTGAATCTAGATCAAGGTCAGGATACTAAATATTAACTTACTTATAAACGCTGATTAGCTAATTTCTAATTAACATGACTTTTTATCGGATAACAACACACACAAACCTATAAAAATAGTCACTAGTAAGCAAATCGGTGTTTATGAAATACGAATGCATAGGTTTTTTTTTCTATTTTATAAAAGCCTTAAAATATTTTAATTTTATAAGAAAAAAACACGAATACGTTTTTCTTATACTTCAACAGGCCCTTTGACATTTGATTGCACTTTCTCGTTTCTTTTGTCCATGACGATATTTCAAAGTCTGTTTAACTTTTTGATGACATACTTATTTCTAAATAACTCTGCCTGTGATTTGCGATGCAGACCTTCTTTAATCAGCTAGCAACAATTAAGACCAATTGAAAACTATGCATATGAAAGGAAGATGTATTTTAAATGTAACTTTCATAAATCGAACGTAACCTTATAAATGCGTGCACTACTTAAATGCGAGTTTACATCGCTTAACATTAATTAAACAAAAAAAAAATATGTCAACAGTGCACGTCGAAAATGGATGTCTCACTAAAAAACAACCACGATGTGTAAATCCATTTTATGTAGCTAATTCAACGAATTCTTGTGTTATTATTTGTCCTTTGTCGCTTTGCGAAAAAAAAATGAACGACGACCTTAATACAAATAATTAACTAAAGCGCCTCTTCTATTAGGCTTCAACTTAAAGCGCTAGTCATAGCAAATCTCAATTGATTTATTTGTTGTTTCTTTTTTGGGAATAACAGAAAACAAACCAACAAAAAGCATAACATTAACGGCAACAGGTTAATTGCAGTTATATAATTTTATAAGGTTTTTTTGTTTCGTTGCAGCCTTGACTTGTTTTGTTTGGCATGACATAAGCCAAAATTAAGGTGACTTGCTTTAAATGTCAGTACAAGAATGTGCTAATGTTCTATGAAACTTGAAAATGTTTGTAAATTTAATTTAACACTTACGTTATTACAGTCTGCATGCTGCTTGTCATGCTATAATCGAGGGTCTCAATCGATATAACGGCTAACGGCTTGTCACCTTAATTGTCACTTGGTTTGTTTAAAATAAAATTTTTATACATGCGAATTAAAAGAACGGTATAAAAAAAAAAAACACACAAATATCGGTAGGATTCCTTGTTTTACACAAAAAGACAACACATTGGTGAAGTATCACACACAGAAATGCACACGAAACGAAAGTTGCGGCTTGGTTTGGAAATCGAAAACCCGAAATCTGAAACCGGAGTTTCCGTATCCGACCGACAAGTGGCGAAGAGTTCACGAAAGGTGCTGTCAGACGAATGAATGCTAACGCGCTTTCTAAATCGTGCGTCTGCCGACCGGCGAGGAGGTGGATGAAGGGTATTTTTCCTCAGAGGTGTAGAGAGCTTGCGCTACTCTAGTCGGGTGTTAGCAGCAGAGACAACACAAACCAACGACGACGGTTGATACCGACGTACTGAAGTTCGAAATAACACTTCCCAGTGAATTTATATCGCCAAAGTTGAGTTTATTTTTGTTTGTGTTGTTCGTCAACCTATGTTGAATGCGATGCCGCTTGGTGGAGAATTTTTTTTTCTTTTTGGAAACAGCGAAACAAAAAGTTAGCAACCTTTTTATTTTTTACACACACTTTACTCCGTTCACTGGACGACGCTCTGACTGCTGTACCTTGTGAACTTGGCGGTGGGGTAGATGCGTGATGGTCGGTGTTTGAAGCAAATTGATTAGCAAAACCTGCCTCGCATCAGAAGCGTGATGATGCTTCACGAGATAATGTTATCCAAATAGCACATCTATGACAACGATTAGACGTTAGATCTTGTTATTGACATGTCTTTTGTAGCGTAGTTATGAATCATGATCATCACCTGCGATTGTGATATATTATGAGTATGATCACTCGATCCATGTCTTTGATATCACCAGCAGAAACACTTTAAGCGGAGTGAAAACTCACGAATCGATCTCAGTTTCATGGAGGGAAATGCACTGCACCGGTTTGGTGAGTTTAAAAGGTTTTCTGTTACTGAGATGAAATTGAAATGTGGACTTGAAGTAGGTAAATCGAACCGTTAGAAAGCAACCAGGTATGTGACAATAGTTCAATGGTCTCAAAATATTCATACATTTATTAAGGGGAATTTTAAGCAATTAATCAGAAGTTAGTAGATACCCATATGTCTATAAAATATTGTAGAATTTTAGTGCGTTACAGTGGTAAAATATGTAACTATAAAAGAAAGACACTCTGAAGACAACGCTGAGGTGACATTTTTTTAAACGTGTTAATGCTGTATCGAAACACCAATCATATAACTTCAATTTTTAATTAAAAGATCATTTAAATGATGACCACTATCGAGCGATGTTATTAGCTGTGAAATATCTTTCTTAATAGAAGAAAGAAAGAAAGAAAAGAGAACATCATATTTTGGTAAAAACTGTCAGTTCAGAAAATTACAGATCCTGAACAAAGTTACAAGTTACATTTTTCTACATTGAAGAATGTCAAGTCCTGAAAGACATATGACACTTTAAACACATATTTTTCAATTATTGTAGTTACGCCCAGAAATTCAGTGCTGAGTTAACCCAAAGTAAGCTAACCCTGGATTAAATTTAATCTACAATTGACTAATGAAATAGTTTTTCAGTGCGAGATTAAATTTGACACCATTAGTGGTGATTCAAAATGGTAACACTCACACTTTATCGATTGTTGTCAAAAATTTATCGAAATGTATAGAATCTGCAACACCTCAGTTATCAGCTGTTTTGTTTCCTTTTCCTAAAACAAATGAAAAGCCTTTTGTCGCGATCTTACAAGGTTACAAGTCTTTTTCTTCATAAAGCAGTTAAGCTCAAATTTCAAACAATTCTGAGTGACTCAGATTTGAATTGGACAAATTGTAGCTATTCGTATTTTTTTTTTTAAATGAATAAAATATTGACACAAATGGAGTAGAAAATAATTGTCCTGTTGCTATTTTATTATCCTTCAAAAACATCTGATCAATTAATCCCGGATAAAAAAAATTAAAATAATTTAATTTATTTGGGGGAAAAAGTGTAAGAATAAGTTCACGAGTGTTAATATATGCGGAACTTCTTGTAAAAAAATAGTGTCTTGTGAGCTGGGTAGGTATTTTTTTATATCCCACGCTTTAAAGAGATAAATCAATTCCGGAAAATTATGTTAAACTGTCAAAAAATAGCTGACAATATAAAAATCCGCTAACGTTACACGACGTTTTCGCATTTTTCAATAATTAGAAATTTCATGTTACAAATGCAAATTTAAATGCAAAAATGCGTGGAAGAAAGTTAAGTGACAGCAGTATTAAACCCGTATGACACTGTCTTTCTTTTCCCATTATTAATGCAACAAATTGATAAGTGTGAGAATGACACACCTATGCTTTGTTAAAATGACGACAATGTGCGACAAATTCAATGACCGTGTTATCTCACGTGGTGGCTATGTCAATTGGCCGGCAAGATCCTGTGATTTGACACCGTTGGACTTCTTCCTTTGGGGTTATTTGAAAAAAAGGTGTACGTCGATAGGCCAGCAACAATTCAACAGCTAACGGCCACCATTTGGCCGATATTCTGTTTCATGCATAATTGAACCATACCAATATTATCATAATAAAAAGAAATGACAATAATTTCCTTAATAATTTGTGTTTAATTGAAAATCAACATTGGCCCTTAAAGTTTAACCACCCGTTATTTAGTAGGATATCTAAGATGATACTCTGTTTTTATTGGTTAGATGTAATTTGAGTTCCGCGACTAATGTGTTTAATTCCAGAATAATAATGGTTGGTATAAGTTTTTATAAATAATAAAATCTGAGTTTTTGTTTGTATTTTTTTTTCATAGTAGATGGAATAACCGTTCCCGTACATAATTTTGGTATGGAAATTTCTGCAGTAAAAATCAGTAAAAGTAACAATATACGGGAACAGATCTATTATTAGTAGAAATTGAAAATTGAAAGGTTATAGTGAAGAGAAAAAAGTAAGCAAATATAAATAAAAAAAGATAAGCAAGTCAAGTGGATCTTTTACTGCCATCTATTTTAGAGGTTCATTTAATAGAACACCAGCACCGGGGTGCACAGACGATGGATTTGCTGTATGTATTACTCCTGTCATTAGTGAATTAGGACGTCACCTTGCCATTGCAAGACAATAACACTACAGATGCAATTTTTTAACTTGTCGAAGCAGTCGATATTGATTGATCCGTAATTGATATAAGTGGCATAGCCCTAAATGATTTTTCACTGGCCCTCTTCTTGCGATGATCTGATCCAATTAATATCAATTGTCGTTTAAATACTTATATGACATTCACGAATGATCGAAAGAAAATGCAATAAAAATGTAGTTAGATTAGGTTTCCGTACTTTTGCATACAAAATTGTTAAATTCTCAAATTATTTGAAGTGGGTGCAAATTCTCTCAGAAGGATTTGCGGTAACTCTTAAATTACATATGTAATATTAATTTCGTGCAGCTTTTAAAAAACAAATTACATAAAACCGATGTCAAAACAAACGAAATGCCATTTATTGATACCAACCGATAGTTAACTAATTCTTACGAAAATAACTTTCTGCAGTAAAATATTTTACAGATTTCAAGGGAGGGGTAGTTTTTTTGTAGTAGTTATATTAGGTCTGTTTTCGTACTTTGCTGTGAAAATTTGTGAATTCTCAAATACTCTCAGTAGGAGATGCAGTAAATCGCTTAAATAAATTACAGTAAAATCATTTTATTCTTACCAAACTGACATTTTGTTTACAAACCGGGCAACTCTAATGTCATTTATATTCAGTTTGGTTTGCCATTTTATCATGAACAGGTTGATAAATGAAAAACGCTTGCATATCGTGCAAATTTATTTCGAAAATAATGGTTCAGTTCGCAAAGTTTACCGCAAGCTCCGTTCATTTTATGGTTGACAAAATCGTCCATCAGATCAATTAATTCGGTTAACAATGGGTTGTTTTCGCACTACATTTACTCTATGTGATAATACGCATCCGCAGAGTCGTCGAACAGTGCGCACCGAAGAAACAATTGCCGCTTAGAGCAATGTGTTGAAGAGGACCCGAATGAATCGATTCGCCACCGTGCACAGCAATTGGGGCTTTTTTCATCAACTTTATGGAATATTTTGCACAAAGATCTGGCTTACGACCTCGCAAGATCCAGCTTGTGCAAGAATTAAAGCCGCGAGACCATGCAATGCGTCGTGATTTTGGTGTAAGGGCCGAAAATGAGTTTGACCTCGATGCTGATTTTCATCGCAAAATTTTGTTCAGTGATGAGGCTAATTTTTGGCTGAATGGGTACGTTAACAAGCAAAATTGCCGCATTAAGAGTGAAGAGAATCCACATGAGACCCTTGAGAGGCCATACCATCCACAAAAACTGAGTGTTTGGTGTGCTCTATGGGCTGGTGGAGTCATTGGGCCATACATCTGGAGAGTCAGATACCGTTAATGGAGACAGGTATAGAGCCATGATAACCGACTATTTTGTTCCCGAATTGGATGGCATGAATCGCTACATGCTACACAGCGCACGTCACAATCGATTTATTGAAGGAAACATTCGATGAGCGCATAATTTCGTGGAATGGACATGTCATTTAGCCACCAAGATCTTGTGATTTGACACCATTGTATTATTTTCATTGCGGATATGTGAAGTCGCTCCTCTACGCCAATAAACCAGAAGCTAACATTCGTGTCGTTATTGCCTACTTACGGCCCCAAATGCTCGAAAAAGCCGCGGAGGCCACATGCCAGAAATCAGTCATCATATTTAAACATTAATGGCATAAAATTATCGTTCCAATAAAGCCAAATTTATGAACATTTTTCTCTCTCATTAGCTTTCTTTTTTACCAATTTTTGAGTAAGGGAACGGCATAAGTAAAATTCAGTAAAATTAGTAAAAAATATCAATGTACCCGAACTGACTTATTGTGAGCAAACGGCTGTCACCTGTAAAATGTTTCTGTAACTTTGTAAATTCATAGGATTTTCGAAGTCAGAGTAAATTCTTTTAAAGGCATAAATTTACGAAAAAGTTCGGGATTCTCATATCACTTTTTTTTTATAGAAAACAAAGAAAGCTTAATTTTTTTTAGAAAATCTGGAGAAATATGAAGTTCCTTGTTGACAGTCATATGAGTCTGGAAATAATTATAAAAGTGATTCTTATACGTTACATGTAACTGTTAACTTTTCAACACTTTTAATTCAAAGACGTTTGTTGTTTGTCTAAATGATGGTTCAAATTAATAGTTCTAATGTACATACCTTACAAAATTGCTTGATGATGCTGATAAAAATCCGGGATTGTCCTTTGTGAATGAATTTCTCCTACTCGGCAGTCCAGTTTGTAAAAAGTCAGAAGCACATTCTTCTGTAAGATCAACCATCATTATGAAGTCAAACGAATTGCACACATTTTTTTCCAAAATATTTTTGTTGTTATCGTGTAACTAAATGTTGTTTAATTATTTTTTCCACCAGTCGCGACGCAATGAGCAATATTATTGCACTGTCCGTCTTTTAGAGTTCTAACCATTTCAAAGCACACTTTAACGAAAAAAACATGTCTTACAGATAACAATATGATAAGGAAAATATATTATGCGCTCAAAATAATTTATTGCTTCGTAAAAAAATAAATAAAAAAAAAACAAATTGTCTCCACAAGATAAATTGATTTGAATTACAGATTTAAAATTGTTTTTCCTTTTTCGTAGTAGCAATATATTCTTATCGAAATATCAAAAAATTACTGGCAATAACTATTTAAGCATGTAGTGATTTATTGCACAAATGGAATATTGGTTTGGAAGTATATTAACTTCTCAGATGTAGCAATATAATAAAACGTTTAAAGAGTATATGGTTTAAGGAGTGCAATAGGACTTTTCCTAAGTAATGAAAACTAGCCTCCAGTGAAGAATAGGTAACATGAACTCAAATTGGGTTACCAAACCCTTCATAGAGTTTTGGGCAGAGCCAAAACAAAGCCGAGTCTGTAGAAAACTTTATGAGTTTTTCAATTTTGTTCAGAGATTTCTTTAGTTGTTTGCATCCTCAAGAAAGGAGAAGATAATTTATTTAAAAACCGCCTATCATCAATCTGAAGAATGTTAGGAAGATAGAAAGGACTCATTAGCCAAGAGGAGCATGTCATCTTTGAAAATTTGTCCCCGTCTGAGAAAAGTCGTGCAACATTATAACATAACTTGTGTTTCCATTTAGAAAGTGTTTTTTAGAAGGTTTTTACAAAATCGAAATCTATTGTAATAGATTTAACGATAGTGTTGTTGACATTATTTTGTTGTTAGCTTAAGCTACTTTTACATTTTTCGAAAGGTGTAGCACTGTAGCGATACATTTAGCACTGAGTCATTTTGCCCAGAAAAGGTGTTAAAGGGACCACCTCAATATGCTGGACACATGTGACATGTGACTCACCTTAACCATTGGTCTTATATTTTCTGCATAAGTTATCCTATTTGTATTTCCAGTTTCACTATGCAGACCCGATTCCTCAGTTTTTCGATTGTCCAAGAGCTGATTGCCAGCATCATCGTATTCAGGACGATTTTTTGAGCTGAGATTTTTTGATTCAATTGAAGATGTTCAGCAGAATAGAAGTTTTTCTGTCAAGAAACTGTTTTTGCATTCAATATTAGATTCCTTTCGTTTGTGCAAAAAATAAGGCACACACTAAATGCATTAGAAGCTTTACCCTGCTCCGAAAAACATCAATTAATTTATACAATAAACATACAGAGGCTTTACAGTTTGTGTCACAATAAGTGGAGGAATGGGATTCTAAACCTAAATCCACAAATGTGTTTATGTCATTTGTCACATCAACTTCAGTTAGAAATGCAAGCAAGAATTTTAAGTTGAACGTTCTTGGTTTTTCGCCTTCCTGTTTGTACTTCATTGAACTTTTATTTATATGCTGGACACATGTGACTTGATCTTCAATGATACTCAATGCAACTGCGGTATTAAAATGGACGTGCTGACACTCCTGGAATTTCAATTTCCAACTGCATCAAATTATACGAGTATTTTGTAATTGAACTTACATAATATGATTCAACTGATTGAATTATTTTATTGACGTTGATTTTGGGTTTTTGTTTTATACTTGTATTCAGAGATATAAAACATATGGGTCATAGGTTATTGGCGCTTCCTTAGAGTAGATATTATGTTGATCAGCGCAATAATTGTATACCATTATTTGTGATAGTACAAGATATTGTGGGAAAATCGTTATGTGGAATTTACCTAACACAAGGCATCTTTTTCATTTAACTGTCATTTATGAGTCGAGAATTTTAACAAAAACAATATCTTTCTCTTTGTTGGCACGAGAGTTTTGCACAATCCTCTCAAAACTGATATAACATTTTGGAGGCGATGTTTATCATACTTATGCCTTTGTAGTTGGCGCTGTTCAAAGGCTGCCTATTTCGTTGATCAGATAAATAATGCTCAGGTTCCATCTGCAGGCATACGATCCCACCGGATTTTGCTTATGAGTTGGTAAATGTTACTAACATTTCATTTCCGACAGCCTTGATAAAACTTAATTCTAGATGTAGCTATCCTTACTTCACTTAGGTCGGCTGGTTGGTAGTTTTCGCTATCATCGCCAATGTTGAATGGTTCGTTCTGCCTGACAGTGAACAATTGTTCGTCATCTACTTTCTGCAGAAAGAAGATGCAGCATTTAAAACTGTATCTCAATTCCGATATTCCTTGTTCATTTCGATAAGATTCTGTTCGATCTTTGAAGGACGTCTTGTTGGTGGGCCCGAGAAACCTACCAAATCAGTTCTGCTGATCTAATTTCGATGTTAGCTCCTCGGAAATGTTCGAACATCCAAAATTTCTCTTCTGGATAGCGTATACCTTTTCTGGCCCTCATTTACTGTTGAAATGATTTTTGCCGCTTTCTTTGTTTTACTTCTAAATCAATTGACTGTAACCCTAAAAAGCATGAAACCTGAACAGGGCTGCGATAAAACTTGAGACTCCGAAAAAAAATATATCCAGCTTTGTCTTTTGAAAGCAACCAATCCAAACCTTTGCTATTGCCATCATATAGTTACATGATTTCGGCATGGGGATGTAATATAACGCGATTTCTATAGCTTCCTTATGAAGCATATAGTGCTTTTGGCTGTTCAGCTTCTTCAAATAAGCAAACGATTCATAATAAAAGTAGCCCCAACGGCCCTAGCTTGTCATTGTAGGGGAGTTAATGGGATTAGGTGAACAGTCAAGGCGCATTAAGCTATACATATTCCCAGCAGTGCCACAAGATCAGACGTGGGTGAAAGGCAAAGTACGCATTATGCCCACGTTAACACTTTATTTTTGAAAATATTCTTTATTGGGTTTCGAAAAATATTTTGTGGAAAACAGTAACAAATCTAATGGCGTTTTCAATTGGTAAATCTGGATTTCGATCTGGAATTTGATCTTCTTATTACCAATGGAACACGATTTCAGATTGATTTTTTTTTTCTGAGGATGTATTGTTGTAATATCATGTCTGTGAAGTTAGTGTTAGTAACTCTCAAGTTTCCAGTAACACAATTCGTTTGTTTTTGATTTAATTTATATTTCACATCGTACTAGATACTACAGTTTTCATGGTTAAAAATAGAAATTATCTTATATAAAAACGAAAATCACTCTAGTCAAACTGACAGCTATCATTTGCATTAGTGTTAGTGCAAGGAGGGGTAAATCTGCCGAAAAATACAGATCTGCAAAGTTGATCTGAGATCAGTTCCATAGATAAAAAAACCAATGTAAAACGCCATAAAAATCTAAGTACATAACTCGCAAACGTATTTTAATAGCTTTGTTTTAGAACAGAACATCACTATTAGTAAAAACATACAGAACACAGAAGTATGTTTTACAGAGGAAAAGGTTGCCGAGATTGCACAATGCATACAGCTCATGAAACAAAAAACAGAATACTTTCATACACTCACACAACAAAAAAACTCGTATTTTTCTATAAGTTTCTGTACTGCTCAGCCTTATTAAACAAAGCTAATATAACTTTTCAAATCGAATATTTAAACACGTAACCGAAATTTTCAATATATTTCCGGCAGAAATACCTTTAACCTTTTCCAATAGATGTCACTTTACACCAACTTAACATAACGTAATATAAAAGTTTGATAACATAAGCTCTTACATTACGTTACACAATCAGCTGTGAGTCTTTAACAGCTGCCTGTGCGCTGTGCCTCCAAAGAAATATGAACTGTCAGTTTCCAAATTATTTTTCCCCCGAAGATTGTCTTCGTGCATATATTTACTTGAGAACCACATAAATATATAAAGAAAATGTTTTTAGTAGCAATAACTGGTGGAATAGCAACTGGCAAAAGCACTGCAACAGAAGTGTTCCGCAAAAATGGAGTAGCTGTCGTGGATGCAGACAAAATTGCCCGAGAAAGTAAGTACAACATTCCAAACAACTCCTAAATCGGATGTTTAAATGTTCATCGAATTCTTAGTTGTGGAACCGGGCAAACCCGCCTGGCATAAGATCAAAGCGGTATTCGGTGATGAGGTATTTTTACCTACACGCGAATTAAATCGGGAAGCGCTAGCAAAAGTGATATTCAATGATGTGGAAAAACGAGGCAAGCTGAACCAAATTACACATCCCCGCATCCATAAGACAATTATCATACAAGTGCTGAAGCATCTCATGTCGGGCGCACACTATGTTGTGCTAGACTTGCCACTACTTTTTGAGACTGGCATATTAATGGATTACATATACAAGATTATTACAGTGACTTGGTGAGTGTGCTTAATTATTTTTTGTTCGGACATTTAATTAAAGTACTTGCATCCGGTTGTGCATAATGTACAAAGTGCTTCCATACAAGAGGATGATGTGGTCTTTAGCACTATCATACAATCTAGGTATAATCTCTTGCGTCATACTCGATAGTGGAAGGTTGACAAAAAATAGGTATATAGGATAGATACCCACCTTGGAATAATGGGTATTTGTTTTTATTGTAGTTCAACATGTGATGTGTGTTGAGGCTCTAAAAATTACAAGCAAACTCTTAACGATACAGAATGACTTTTGTCCCAGATCTAATATAGTCTAGTCTGAGTTGCAGTTGTAAAGAAATAATGAAGGCAAAAATAAAAATAATAATTTCTGGAGCAACAGCCACGTTAATAGGTACCCAGAGCCTAGCTATTTAACACAATAATTAATGGGACCTCCTGTTTTATGCCGAATCCCAACGAATGATTTTTTTTCTTAACAATTGATAATACACGGGCGATTTGCCAGATCATCACGTGAGTAGATCCATTGGGCTACTAAGCCATTCAGAATAATATTGTGTAAGTAATCTGTCCTTTTGGGTTGCTGTTCGCGTACTGTAGTTTTTGATGTTCTAAGTTCCTCTGTTGGCATATATCTCGATTACTGAGTATTGTCTAAAAATGTCAGCACAACAGATATATTAGGTCCCCAATTAGAGACTCGATTAGTGATCGTATTATCAATGGAACCCATGGTAATCCTTGACAGACAAGCCGTATTCGCGTTTTATTCCATTCGTCATTATAACCAGCAATGTTGCATCTTGGCCTATAACCCCATTTATATGCTGTTGGAACTTTAAACATGCTTTGAGGCCTATCAAGGTTTTAATGAGACAGCAATCTTTTCAGGATTAGACAACATTAAAATTATACCTTCATTTGTGTCTCCTAGAATCGCCTTTCCTTGAAAGATGGAATATTGTCTGTTCTTCCCTTTAACACGTTTACTCCTATTCTAAACCACTTTGTGCAAGTACTTGGTCAGATTTTAGAAGGATATAACCACGTAATAAAGTTTACCGACATTATTGGACGAGTTTGTGCGCCAAATGTTGCTAATTTGTTGGTGTAATTTTATATAGCACATAATTTTCAAACTTGCTTGGTTAATCAATTCGGTTCGGTAGGAGGTTTTATCGCGACGACAGCGAAAACTAGCAACCACCCGACCTAAGTGAAGTGAAGATAGCAATATCTTGACTCAAACTTAACCAGGCTGCCGGAAATACCGGCCTTCTTGCCGAGCTTTATAAAACTGACGGAGATGACTTGCTTATTAACATCCACCAAATCTGTTCGGTTGAAAGTATGCCTGAAGAATGTAACCGATCCACATAAAAGGATAGTCTCTGAACTGCGCCAACATCGCAATATGTGAACGCCTGAAACCGTTTACCAACAACCTGATCGGCCCTTATCATTGTGTTTTAGGACAGAATCAATTTTTCACACTTCCGCAGATCCTCAAAAAAAAATCCAAAAAGAGACGAACTATAGAGACCCATGTCTATGCTTGCTATACCAACCAAACTCGTCCGTTTCTGCAGGTTAACGATGAAGAGTTCTCGCTGCTCCATTAGTGTCGGAAACGACCATACCAACACATTCGATACCAAAAAAGAATTAGGAAATGCACTGTCATGTGAATTCTTTAACATCAAACCGTCCATAAATCGGTGCTGACGATATTGACATCTTTGGTTACTAAACTTGATGTCACAGCGACATTTGTTGGTTTAGAGTAGGAAGCGGCAAAATGGGTTAAGCAGCAATTGAGGGTATGACCAAGTTTATGCTTTCAACACGAAAGACCAAATAGCATCGACGAATATAACGATTTAACTTTGAGGTAGTACGGGTCTACTGATTGTTGTCAGAGCAACATCGTGTAATTTCTGATGAGATGTTGTCAGAGCAACATTTCGTCAGGAATTACACGAAGAATTACACTTGCAACCGCTGTTGCTTCGGGCTAAGAAGTTAATTCAGTAGTAAATGCCTAACAAGGAGATCCTATAAGACCATAATCCTAAAGCATAGATCATAGCAAAAGTAGATAAAGAAATCCAATTTGAGAGAGTCTTCGAAAAATCTGCGGTCTCGTCTGCGTTGACGGGCTATGGAGACGAAGTTTGCAGCTAGGTCATGCAGAACTAATGGACACCTACATTCTGGCTCGCAGAGTCTACGATATCCAGGCAGACGTCGAACGCAGTAGAGGCGGTCCTCGCCTTTAGTGAAAGGTAGTAATAAATTTCATTAGTATGTACATTGAGGGCACCATCTCTATACTTGGTGGCACCGCTTGTTCAACGTTTAGTGATGAATTTTCTGAGTAGGCTTTTCATTTTGTGTTCTAACTAGCGACTTATCAGTTATGATTAAGGGAAGGAATGAAAACTGGCTACGATTATTACCTACTACTTTTGTTATTGACAAAAATGTCCATGAGCCTTTGCGCACTGGCATGCTAAGTATGTTTGAATTCTGTTTCCCTCCACAAGGATGTGATCATGTAATGAAAATATTTCCTCATTGATTCCTTGCAAGCCATCATTAGACCTTCCCACCAACAAACCTTCCAATTTATATTTAATGAATTCCAAAATGCTAACATTCCCAAATTTCAATTTACAGCGACAGCGACCAACAACTACAACGCCTAATGGAACGCAACAACTTCAACGAAGAAGATGCTCGCAAACGTATCGCTTCGCAAATGCCACTAGAAAATAAATGCGAAAAATCGCATTTTGTCGTCGACAACTCGGGAAGCATCGAACAGACACAAATGGAAGTTTTAAAAATTCTCAAACTTCTCAACGGCAGCAAACGTTACTGGCGCATTCGACTGTACATCTTGGTGGCATTCCTCGTATTTTCCGGCATCGTCTTGTGGTTAAATCATCTCTTCCACTTCTTGCCATTCCAATTGTCGTAGAATCACAGCAAACTAGATCCAAAAGCATAATATAGTCAAAGAATTCGATGTTCAATTGCATTTATCTGTACTGACGTCGTTTTAGCAAATAAAAGCATTTCTTTCGTTAATTACATACGTACACACTAAAATGTATTTTTGTTTTAATTTTAAGCAACAAATCTATGACGATTGATTATTTTTAACGTATTCCTTTGCTAACGCTTTCACCTTTTCCACATTGTCGGGGGTTCCGTGACGCTCTTCGAATTCCATGTACTTTTTAAAGATTGTCCGCATCTTCTTCAGCGGGATCTTTTGTATAACAGCTCGTTCAAGGGTGCGTCTGGTCAAGAATTGGTATGGTTAGATGTATTTTGTTAAAAGTGGAAAAGGGTTGGGAAGCTTACCTAGCAGATTCAACTTGATTGTCTTTGATCAGCATATCGATGAATTGGGACCAAACATCAACACGCTTTGGATATGATGTGACCACTTGATCCAGTAATGCATGTGCGGTTTCAGGATTCTTTGCATACTTGTGTGTCAAATTGGCGAATGCGACAATTGTGTTTACATCTGAAATATACAAAAAGAGGTGTTGGTTGTAGTTTAGAAAGGACATGGGTGGAATCGATTAAGGATGAGATGAGATGAATATTTTGGTATGAAACCGGTTTTGTGGGCGAGGACACAGAGAGAAGTTGGTTGAAGTTCTTCAATAAAGTTTTTACGGTAGAACTAACACAATGAAGAGGGGTTCATGCATACAATTTCTTCTGCCGGCATGTTCATCTCGTGTGCGCTTGGTGTATTTTATGAAACCGGTCTTATGCCAGAGTTAAACTCATCTCACTTGCGGAGGCCATATGGGCTTAAGTATATTACGAAGAGATAACATGAATCGGCACCGAAATATATACTGTACTTACAATTCGCCATGAAGACGACTCTTCCGTTACTTTAAATCTGAAATTTTTGGCACAGCAAAGACTTGTAGGAGATATGTCTCTTTATTACAGATATTTGGAGGAGCTTAAAGAAGTCATCCCTAGACTCGTTGCATTTTAACGACCTACAAGACATGAAGATTCAGTTCTCAGAAACACTGTCCGTCTAACAACGACACGAACAACGCAATACCAAATTTTTTTTCTTAGAGAACCAGCAAGAAATGGAACAAACTTTCAAAAGAAGTACATATTTCCACCAATTGAGAAGCATTATCTTAGGGCGCTCCAGGTGCGTTATAAGTTTACCAATTTTTTTTTTATAAAAAAAAAATTCAATAGCCCATTTTTTGTCAATTTAAAAGCTCCACGTCTGTATTATGATCAATAAGCTGACAATCCGAGCAAAAACTGGATTTACGCCACAAACCTCATTCGGGTAGTTAGGAAAAAGGCGCATTCACCTTGAATTTGGCAATCACATCATAAACATCAGAAAGCAGGAAGTATAACGATAGCTAGGAAGGCTTGTCAGGCGAGACCAGGAACACTACTAGCGAAGACATCCTATAAATATGAAAGTCTAGAGGATTGTTGTCTTTAAATTCGAAACCGGTACCAACATTACAGTGAATGCGAACACTGTAGGTAACACTGCGTTTGACGCTGCTTTCACATTCTTAGCAAAGTAGGAACACGTTCCAAACGCACTATAAAATAAACTTTACAAATGGGCCTGTAGGTTGCTTTGGATGCTAATGTATGATTCTGGATATCATTCCTCCGCTGTAAGCTAAGTTATCCCTGACATGGCAAAATATTTGGAGAGAAATCTATACTGGAAGCCTCTTACCTAGATAGTAAGAAAAGCAGTAATAGTTTGCAACAAACCATAGACACATCCCTTTCAAATAAAAGCAGCCTTACCCACCCACAAACAAAATTGTATGGTCATAAAAAAAAATTCCAACTTACGTTCCCTCTCCGGCAGCACAGCCAACGCCTTATGCATCATCTGTTGAGCACGATCGTGTATGCCAACCTTGTAGAGTGCTATCGCACAGCATTTCCACATTTCCATGTTATCCTTGAATTTCTTCGTGACCGTTCCAATTAGCTCGACCAGCTCTTGTGTCTTGTTTGCTTCGGTCAGGATCTCCAACACACGCACGTAGATCTTTAACTGATCCGAACTGATCAACGACTCCTTGAAGATATCATTAAAGCTCTCTTTGGTGCCGTACCGCAGTTCCAAATTCAACAACGCCACCCAAATGTTCATCAACTCATCGCTCTCTCTGAATGAAATCGACTTTAAGGAACGCCTTGCTACCGCTCGTGCTTTGTCAATTTCCATCGCCTGGAGATGGAACACCATATAGTTGATCCAATTCTTACTGTTATTTGGCTCGGAAAGGACTAAACGATCAAACTGATCTGTGGTCTCGGGTAGAATGTTTGGATTTGCGTACTTCTCCTCGATCTCTCGCAAGCGGGTTTCCTCTTCACGTGCGGCCTTGTACTTGTCAGCTGTGCTTTGTTTTTTCTTCTTTTTCGCGGCGTCTTCGGGACTTTGATCGTCGTCTTCGTCGCTACTACTGTCCGCTGGTTTGCTTGCTGAGCTGAGGTCGGCGGACCAGAAATTTGTGGCACCAGGGAGCAGAGTCTCAGACTTACGTTCCCCTTTCAATGGAGTTTGCACTAAGGTACGATTGTTCGTTTCTTCACTACTACTATCGTCTGGCTTGCGTTTCATTTGCAGTGGAGTTCGTGTTTGCCCTAGGGCAAGTTTGCGCGTTGCGGGTACTTCGACCTCTTCTTCAGAATCTGATTCAACACAAGCTGGTACATTGTCCTCGTAGAAGAGTTGTGACGTATCAGGTTGCATTACATTACTTGGCTTAGGGGTTCCTTTTGCCTTTTTCGGTGGTGGCATGTTCTTCTGCTGATCCATAATTTTTCTCTTAGTCTTTTCCAACTTCTTATAGAGTTTATGGGTATCCTCGAGCACAGCAATGGGGAGACGTTCGTGTATAAATGACAGCTTGCAAAAATCACCCTCCTCGATATATGAAGTGCTTCCGCCAATGAAGTCATTGTAATCTAACTTCGTCGGAACATAAATCAATGGATTTGTCCCCTTTTTCAATGAGCAAAGTACTGCGTTGTCCGTTTTCAAAAGAACCTTGGCGTTGACACCCGAAATATTGACAAGATTTGGAGGAATAATCTTGTCGTTTGATATTTTGCCGATATCTCCGCGACTACTACTCAGGTAAACTACGTCATTAGAATAGTCCACCCATAGCACAACACATTCAACTGATGATCCTTCTGGCGGAGGCTTTTGCTTACCCAGCAATGATTTCTTTATCAATCCCGTAACTTTTAACTTCTCCACCTCCATGATCCAATCGCCGGAATCCTCCTCATATCCTTGCATAATAGCAGAAACCTTATCACCAACGGACAGCTTAGCAATCGGCTTCCCCTGCATCTTAAGTTTCTTTTTGATTTCTCTAATCTCAGTCAAGTACTTCTCAAAGTACTGGCCACTTTTGATAAGATCGCCATTCCAGACATCCGTAAGTTTGCACGACACACCTATTGACTTTGTGGCTAAATCCTTGGTTAAGATTTTTACGTAGACCACCTGATCTGGAACCATGACAATACATCCCGGATTAACTGCTGTTCCCACCATCATATTACGGTGCAGTTTCACTGTCTTCTTGAATCCATGGATCGGAACAAGCAGCTCAATAACATCGCCTTCAACGTTCTTCACAAATGAACGCAATATATCACCCTGCTCGACCTGCCTCCATGATGCAGTACCTTCGGCAAAGTAAGGAACGTCTCGCACACTAAAAACATTCTTCGTTATACAACACGCATTTATCTCTTCGCCTATGCTGTATGTCCTTAGTTTTGCTGCCGTCAAATCGGGGAACTCGCACAGCAAATGTTTCGGTACAATTGACTTCGAGCTGATACCGTCTGGGGTCTTACTCTGTACAAGAATTTCTAGTCCCGCCTCCATGATATGCGTAACTGTTGCTTGACAAAACTCTCCAATCTCAAATTTGTCCTCAGGCAGGCCTAGTACAAGATTGTCATCGGTGCGCGAGACTATGCGAAAGTGCATGGTTTGGCCTTCATAGAGATTGGAGACACCCTTCATGTTTGCACCGTAGAGCATTCCCTTGATGTTATTAAAGAACTTGACGAGTGTGTATTGACTCTCACATTTGACAATGGTGCCCAGAAAGATGCCATTGACTTTGGCATCTTCGAGCGATGTCAGCATTTTACAATCCTTCGACATGTACTCGCTATGATTGCTTACGTAGGCTAGGTTGCGATCAGTGTGTAAAGCCATCACACGGCACTTGATTTTGGAATTTTCAGCTAGGCCAGTGGTCGATGGGGAAAGGAACAGACGCTCAAGCATACCTATAACAAAGAGAAATGAATTGGTTAGTGACATAAATCTGATGAGCAATCTAAGCGCAATTGTACTTCGACTGGGGCTATATCGTAGCAGATAACGCGTTACGCATTGGGCGTGAATATAAGATAATTACTCACCGTTAACTTTTCCGATTTGCAGTGTATATCCGCCCAATTTCTTATCCTTGCCTTTCACTGTCGCCGTAATGATATCTCCCGCTGTGATATCGCCAACAGTAAATATCTTCTCATTGACAATACCTGGATCATCGTTGCAAACATAGAATGATCCCATTAGATCATAGTCCAAAATCCTTACAGCGTGCTTCGACTTCTTTGTGTACTTATTCAATATCTGATCCATGTCATAGTTTCCAGTATGATTGGTTTTGATCGTCTTCAAGGATATGAGACCTTTGTATTTATTGTCAAGGATGACAATTATTCCGCCACTCCCAATATGATGAACTGCGGCTTTCTGGACAACGTCTCCCCTTTGGAACGCTATCGACTGGTCATGGGAATCAAATAAATTCAGCGACAAGTAGACAAACTTTGTAAGTGGAACTACATATAATATTCGAGCACTCAAAGTCGAATTCACTTCTACATCCTCCAGTGAAGAGAGCGCCTCTTTCAGATTATGCTCATTGACGTATCCAGTGAAGGCACCATTCATGAGTGTTCCCTGCAGGCCATCCTTCAGAATCTTTGTCACAGTAAAGTTCACTATTACACCTGGCAGCAGGTAATCCAAATTCGGATCAATCTGATCCTTGATCTTCAGATGACTCTCATCTATCTCTTTGCAGCGAATCGTTGTAGCCGCAGCCTGCTGTTTCAACTCTTCCACCTTCATGAATACCAATTCACCCACAGCATGACCAGGTTGAGATTTTTCAATTGGCAAAAAGCATCGCAAACTATTGATTCCAGTTTCAATGATGTAACCATGCTCTTGGACTTCTTCAATTGCACCATTGAAGACAAATCCCTTTTTAATGCTACTGTGCACCAGATCGGAATGTACATCACTTGGTTTAAGGGAATAGCTGATATCAGTACGACCATTTGCATCTTCCTTGAGTTCCATTATCTTGCCGTAGACTATCTTTCCCACATGGTACATCTCATTGAGTGGCTTGTAATTATCGACATTTTCTGAATTTTTAACAAATTCACTCACATTCTTCGTGTAGGAATCGGAAATTGACAATGCAAGAACCTTAACAGACATTCGTCCGGGCAGACAGACCTTTATACAAATTTGATCGACATACTTCACAATGCCCATTAGTACCATACCATCCTGGATGGAATGATAGTTGATAAGTCCTGCTGAGGCGACCTCAATGCGTTCGTCCTCATCGTGGGGCAAGTCTGATTTCTTTGCATTTTGTTTGGATTCGGATTTTTTCTTCACCTGAGTTGCTCCAAAGATCTGTGAAGAAATGCGTTTCAGTAAATAATTGTGGAATTAATTGGGTAAGGAAAATGCTTACAATAGTCTCGTTCTTTTCGACAGCTTGAGCGGTTTGTGCTACACCCCCACGTGGAAAACTTTTCTCCACAATAACCATTTTACAACGAATCTGTTGCGTTTTACTTTTTTAATATCAAGATATAAAACCGCACGTGTTCCAAATTGTCTATGGCTTAATGTGTCAAAAATCTCAAACAAGAGAGATGTCTAAAATTCTAGAGGCACTGCCAGTCGATACAAAATATAAAACTGCACGAAAACTGTGTCGGTAGAGTTTCGTCATAAGGGAAATATGACACCGAATACAGATTTATTTATTTACACGAAAGTGTAAAATATTTTAATATATGACATATTAAGGCCATATGACAATAGCGTTAAAATTCTAGGCAGTGGATAATTTTTGACATTAGTGCGGTGAATAGACTCTTTAAAATGTTAACCTGGTCAACAGCTCGCTAAAATGTAGCAGTGGCTAATTTTTGAGATTTGGGTTACTCACTGAGGAGTGAGAGTGATGGAAAGCACACTCGTGGCTTAGTCGTCGGTATCAGTGTTCACATTAGACGGGAAAATAGCACATCGTTCAGATTATAAAATGAGAAGGAAATAGCATTTTTTTTGCAAGGTATCGTTTTTAAATAAACTTAAACTGGGTTTTTGAAAATGGGTGATTACAATATTGTTATGATTTCATTCGTTTCGCTATTGTTGGATGCCAAATATACATGGAAAAAGAAGGATGGATATCCTTAATCATGAACACAAATCATACAACAATATTTTTGTGACTGATAATAATAAGTAATTAAAGGTTTTTTTTATGATCTCTTTAAAACCTATTCCGTGTTAGTTTAAAACAAGAAAATATAAAGAAAGGAATTTTGTTTTCATTCCTTTGGGAAATGATTGCAAATAGTAGTAAATTAAAATCCCTTTGAATCCAATTGACACAGCAACAAGCCAATTTTTATTTACCCTTGCAGAAATGTCAAAAATTAGCCAATGGATAAAATTAAACCTCCATTTTAACGCAATTGAGTAAAGTAATAGTGGAATAATAAACCGTTTAACCCTGTATTCGTAAACGCTGAATAGCTAATCAAGCACTAACATGACAGCTTGATTAGCTACTCAGCGTTTAATTAACGTTTAATTTTACAAAAATGGAATGCTTTTATTTTGGTAATTGGTAATAATATGAAGAATTATTCTGAAAATGTAGATTATGAATTATCAAACAAATTGATTTCAAAATATTAGCTATTGAAATTACGCATGAAGTCTATGCTAGAGAGCAATTTGAAAGTGTCAACAAAGTAGCAAGCGGTTGGAAAATCTTAACCGAAGTTCAACTTCGTTTTTATAATATTTCTTTTGGGCATGCACTTGTGCACTTTTACAGACGAAAGACTGCAGTAGACAAAGAACTATATACAGTAAAATCCCGATAAATCGTAGTTTCAAGGGACCTAGATTTTACGAAATAGCGGGATTACGAATTATTGAGGGTTTACAAAATAAAAATTCGATTAAACGGGGTTATGATTTTTGATTAAAATATATGTACATATGTACTTTATTATACATGTATATAAAAAAAAACAAACAAAAGAGGAATTTATAAATAACATATATCTACATACATACTAACATACGCACAGAAAACAAAACAAAAACCAATAATATTAAAAAAAAACTTAAGCCGGAAAAAAGTCCGTTATTTTTTTCTGGCGAAGAGATAGTTTACGCTCTTGGTCAACTGCATTATCCAGAGTTACAATGGCAGAGAAAACATCGTCGTTTACATAGTTCCTGCTCATAAAATGACGCAAATTATTGATGCAATCTTTCGCTTCCTTAATAGAAATAATCGGAAATTCCTCTCCATCGTCATCGCTGTTTTCATTCTCATCAACTTCTTCTGATAGTGCTAAAATGTCGGCATCCGTAAGAACTCCTGCTACAGCCACATCGTCGTCAAAATGAACAAATTCATCAAACGTGATTTCTTCGATTTGAGGCAGGCGACTCCATTCTAAAGGGTCAACAACAGATGATAAATGTTCATCATCATCAGATAACTGCAGACCTGCCTTGATAAAACCACAAGCACGGAAACAATTTTGAATTGTGGATTGCCTTACATTTTTCCACGCTTTGTCAGCAATGTTCATAGCTAAAAGTATCGGGGTTTCCCCTATCATTTCGGGGATTCCCCTATCTCTCTTTGTCTTGTTATGCGAATAAACGGGGTTTTCAACAGAAAAATACGAATTATAAGACGTTTAATGAATTTCACTACAGAAATCATTGCGAATTACCGAGGGGACCGAAATGTACTGTTTTTTTACGAATAATCGCGATTTTTTCAAGGGACCTGCAGTTTATTACGATTAATGGGGGTTTACGATTTAACGGGGTACGAATTATCGAGATTTTACTGTACTGCCATCTCTCTCATCTATTACGTATTTGTGTAGTTAATTTTAAATATGTTTCATCACCAATTTCATTTACTTTGATTTGAAAATGAACAAAATACGAGCAGATATAAAACACTATCAGATCAGTGTCGTAGCGCGCTTAATACTAGCAGCATCTACGAGCAGATATTTGCCACAGCATAAAATCTGCATCCACAGGCTCATCATTTAGTGCATTTGTTAGTGGGACATAACAGAACACACTAACAAAATCAATAAACGAAGAAATTACAATTAAGCTATGTATACTAGGAAATTCTAGAAAATAGTATTAAAATAAAATCCCATTTATCCAATTAGCACAGCAATTTTTGTACCCCTGCAGAAATGCCTAAAATTAGCCAGTGATTATAATATGCATAACACCAATTTCAACGCAGTTGGCAAACGGCCTCAGTTGTAATTTCAAACAAGTGAGAACGAAGCCTAATCAAAACAGAGCTAACGAACACACCCAAACAGTAATGAACCCGCGTTCAAGACTCCATGTTTTCTTTTGAAGTCGGCAAAAGAGCAACACACTCCACGGGCTACTATTTGTCTGCGAATTTCTGTTGCTTCGAAGTTGTTGCAGAAAATTTTTGCATATTTTTTTCTAAACAACAAACAAATTTTCCCTGAACTAATAGTCTTCTGATATTGTCTAAAAATCGGTCTCTGGTGCAGTTGCAAAGCTTTAGCTTTTCCAGATAAAAAAATCAGCTCTAAAAAGCAATTTTGGCGCAATCGTGAAACATGGGAGATCGTGGAGACAATGGTAAGTCGAAAATACCTTTTCTGTTTTCACTGGTTTATTATTCCCTTTATTTTTTATCAGCTGAATCATTCGATGATGCCGTTGAGGAACGGGTCATTAATGAAGAATACAAAATCTGGAAGAAGAACACCCCCTTTCTTTATGATCTGGTTATGACGCACGCTCTGGAGTGGCCATCGTTGACAGCGCAATGGCTTCCTGACGTGACCAAACAAGAGGGTAAAGATTACTCTGTGCATCGTTTGATTTTGGGAACACACACGTCCGATGAACAGAATCATTTGCTCATCGCTAGCGTACAGTTGCCAAGTGAGGACGCTCAATTCGATGGGTCACACTATGACAACGAAAAAGGAGAGTTTGGTGGTTTCGGATCAGTTTGCGGTAAGATTGAGATTGAAATTAAAATAAACCATGAGGGAGAAGTCAACCGCGCACGGTACATGCCACAGAATGCCTGTGTGATTGCAACAAAAACACCGTCTAGTGATGTGCTTGTGTTCGATTACACGAAACATCCAAGCAAACCCGAACCAAGTGGCGAATGCCATCCTGATTTGCGACTTCGTGGACATCAGAAAGAGGGTTACGGATTGTCTTGGAATCCAAACTTGAATGGTTACCTTCTGTCTGCCAGTGATGACCACACCATCTGCTTGTGGGACATTAATGCAACACCCAAGGAACATCGTGTTATTGATGCTAAGAACATTTTCACTGGTCACACCGCTGTTGTTGAAGATGTCGCCTGGCATTTGTTGCACGAATCACTGTTCGGTTCAGTGGCCGATGATCAAAAGCTCATGATTTGGGATACCCGTAACAATAATACGTCTAAACCATCACACACCGTTGATGCGCACACTGCTGAAGTCAATTGTCTCAGCTTCAATCCATATTCCGAATTCATTCTAGCCACAGGATCAGCGGATAAAACGGTCGCTCTGTGGGATCTGCGAAATCTCAAACTAAAGCTACACTCGTTCGAATCGCACAAGGACGAGATTTTCCAGGTGCAGTGGTCGCCCCATAACGAGACTATTCTCGCATCATCGGGCACCGATCGCCGCCTGCATGTATGGGATTTATCGAAAATCGGAGAAGAGCAAAGTGCGGAAGACGCCGAGGACGGACCACCAGAACTGCTGTTCATCCATGGCGGGCACACAGCAAAGATATCAGATTTCTCGTGGAATCCCAACGAACCATGGATCATTTGTTCTGTCTCAGAGGACAACATCATGCAAGTGTGGCAAATGGCCGAGAATGTGTATAACGATGAGGAGCCAGAGATTCCCGCTTCAGAGCTGGAGACACCAACTGCATAAGGTAAATAAAGATATGGTCGTTGAACTTTCATCTTAATTGCTGTTTTTTGTGTCTCAGAGAAAAACTTCTGCTCCTTGAACAGCAGAAATATGTTTTAAATTATTTTGCTACAAATTTATTCATAAACTAAATAAACGTTATAGATGTAAATTGTTGGTTTGCTTTGTTTCAATCGCATTGCGTCCACATTCGTGCGATTGCATGAACAGTTGTCAATATTGAATAAACGAATCCTCTGGTCCGGATTTCAATCTTAAGAGGTGTTCTTTCACGATGGCAAAACTACTGCATAAGGTTTTCTTCCATCCGAATGTGATATCATTACTCAATTACAATATCGAGCAGAGACGAATGGTCGTCAAGCAATGTAACATCCAATATAAGAGACTACAACGCAAAACACTGCCTGTGGGAGAGTATCGCACCAGAAAATGGGAAAACACGTCTCGAAGTCTTAACAAGGTTCTTGTAACAAGAAGAACATCCGTCAATGCTACAAAAAAAGTCAAATAACCGAAAGTAGGAAGGCAGGGATTACAAAGCAACAGTGGCAACTTAGTCGCAGACGCGCTGGGAAGATGTATTCAGGCAGTATATCCAGCAACTGTTTAATGGGCATAATGTTAAACGAGTGATAGGGCAAGGAATCTACCCATCTCTAGTCAACTGTGAAAGGCTCCCCGCACCAGCATTGAGTAGCTTAGAGCAGCCATACAAAAACTGAACAACAATAAGGCAGCCGGTTCAGATGGATTAAAAGCAAAACTCTTCAAATGGCGAAGTGTTGCCATAGAAGCGTTGGTGCACCAACCAAACCATCAACAAAGTCTGGATGGATGAGAGCACGACCGATGACTGGAATATCATCTCCATATGTGCCATCTACAAAAAATTCAATGACATGTCTTGCAGCAGCAACCGAAGCATATCCCTGTTAAATGTGGCATATAAAATCCTATCCAACGTACTTTGTGAACATCTTAAGGTTTTTTTTGCAACACACTTATCGGCACATACCGGTCTGGCTTTTGGCTTGCCAGACAGACCAAAGACCAGGCAAATCTAAGAAAAACCAACGAATTCCAAGTCTGAACACATCATTGCGTATGATAGCACCAATCGAATACAGCTTTATAAAACGATGGCGGAATTCGGGATACTATCACCCGATACAGTTGTGTCCCCTAACAATAGAGGACATGCGATGCAAAGTTCAGTTTGGTCATCTCAACTTTTCTTGTCCTGGAACTTGTAGTGCATAGGACAAGAGTAAATACAGAAGACTCTATGTTCAACAAATCCGGCCGGCTATTAGAATACACATTGGTCGCTCCCATCGTGTAGTTGTAGAAGAATTTGATGAATTAAAGAAGATGCGAAACTCGTTGGTCTTCTAATTAACGAGGGCAAGACAAAGTATATGTTATCAACAACTTATCAACTGTTGATAGTAACAATTTTTAGGAGTCCACATCAACCCCATGAATGACACCAATGGAGACTGTCCCTAGGTAACCGATGCTATTTCAGTTTAGCGAAACAGCATCAACATTCTTAACCGGAAAGTCCTAACATTTACTCTACTTAACCATAATCCTACCAGTCAGGAGAAATGTTAAAACGCACTTTCAAAAGAAAAAGACAAGGAAAACCGAACCCTTGGCTTAAGAATCAATCGATCAAATGCTTGGATTGAATAACTGGAAACAACGTACCCAAACCTAAAGAGGATTGAAGGCTGCATTGTCTTAGACAGAGGCTCTCAACGGGTCGAGAGCCCGTTAAGTAAATACAAATCCGTGCTCACAATTTTGCGAAGTATATGAAAACTTCGAACCATATGGCGTTTTCGATTGAAAAAGAAAATATGTAATCGAATCCCATAAGAAAAAATGTAGTAGTGAACGTTTTGAGAGTTCTCCAGGCATTTTTTATTGCTTACAAAATTATCCGGGAAACTGTTAAAAGAATGTATTCTACAAATTCTGAGACGCAAATTTCGTTTCTGTATTTAATTTCAGAAAAAAAAAATCGAAAAAGCCATCAACTGCATCCGATAACATATTTTTTTATCAATGGATATGTCATGCGTTTTTTAAATTCTCGAAAATTACAGAGTTTTCGTACAACTCTTCAATAAATATTTTTGCCAGTGAAAATCGGATGGAAAAAGTTTTATGAATGCCTGAACGGAGCTATCTTCCGAAGTGACAGTTTGACATTTGTTTTGGTTTGGCAGTTCAACAGTCAGCTTCAGCTCATGTTTTGATAAACGGCGAAGAGCACGTGTGGAATAATTTGTTTATAAAAATATTTCGGAATAAACAATTAAAATGGATAAAGGTAACAAAAACTGGCAATTAATTATTATACCTATTGAATTTAGCCCAGAATTTGTTGAGCAAACGGCAGTTCATATATTAAACACCCGGCGAATCATTTGGTACATTCTACCAAATCTACAGTGAGGGCTAAAAAACTGTGCACATGATAAAATATTCGTACATTATGTTTATCAACAGAATTTGAAGATTCCGATTCAGACAACTTCGAAGACGTAGAGGATGAAGTCGAGGAAGGTGAATCCACAAAGTGTTTGTTTTGTGAAAATGTATTTTCCTCAATAGAGCTGGCAATACAACATGTTGAGTCTGTTCATGGGATAAGTTTACCCAAACTCAAGGCTAAATTCGACATGGATGAATATTCGTATATTAAGGTGGGTAATAGAGTATGGAACTACATACAGTGCGCATCTCATACAACAAAAAAATGTTCTATGTGGGGTACTGATATTGATACCCCAGTGTTCACATTGCTACCCCGGCATATAACAATAGTATAGCCTAGGTATACGATCGACGAAATTTCCCCTTTGCACTAACCGCCCGCGTCGGAAACGGCTACAAACTTTTTAGCCGTGATGCGTACTCTGTGTAGTTTAATACTCTTTGGTACCATGAATATATATTCATGACAAGATGATTAAAAAAAAAAACGTCCAACCATTTCAGCTGATCAACTACATAAGAGTTGAAAAACCCCAGCCGGACACAATTTCATCTGCGAAATCGGCTTTGTGGAGCGACGAAAAGTACTTAAAACCAATTGAGTACGAGTCTTGGTTGAGTTATGGTATGTCCGGGATAATAGTTAACAATGAATTCTAAATGAGATACGTTTCGATATTTAGACTTTGATGACATTGCTGCTGAGTCAACTATGGTGCAATCAACGGAAATGATATCTCTTGAGGAATATAAGAAAATCACTGCCAAGTTGGAAAATAAAATAAAGGAACAGGAACAAATGCTGCTGAACTCTGCTGACGTAACAACCAAAATGCGTACGGCATTCACTCGAATGCTTGAAAAAGATACCACCGAACAGGAGAGAAATTGTGTGTCGTCTGTGTCAGTGAGAGCCGATGAGGGATACTTTAGTAGTTATTCGCATTTTGGAATTCATCACGAAATGCTTTCAGTAGGTGGCAGTCTTTTCTAAAAAAAATTAACCGTTCTAACAAGTCTTAATTTTTTTAGGATACTATACGAACAATCTCGTACAGGGACTCCCTCCTAAAAAACAAAGACTTTGTCAGTGGCAAAGTTGTCCTCGACTTGGGTTGTGGAACGTCTGTACTTTCAATTTTCGCATCGCAGGCAGGTGCTAAGGAAATCGTCGCTGTGGACAACTCAGAAATCATTTACAACGCAATGGATATTATTAAGTAATTCTTTATGACCGCTTACCGTTGCCCCTAAAAAAAAGTGTCTCTTTGCTAGAAAAAACAACATCTCCAACATCTCTTTTGTCAAAGGGCGCCTTGAAGACACACACCTGCCAGTCGAGAAGTTCGATATAATCATATCCGAATGGATGGGCTATTTCCTACTTTTCGAAGGTATGCTGGACAGTGTCATCTATGCCCGTGACAAGCACCTCAATCCGGGTGGTATTTTAATGCCAAATCGATGTACAATGAGCATCGTTGGCTATGGCGAAGAAGCTTTGCACAAAAAACACGTCACCTTCTGGGATTCCGTGTATGGTTTGGACATGTCTAACATGAAAAAGGAAGTTCTCCATGAACCGCTGATAGATGTAGTCAATGCAGAGCATGTTCTTACAGAGCCTAATGTCATTGCTGACCTAGATTTAGCAACAGTAACGGTCGATTATTCAAATTTCTCTTATGATTTCCAACTCAAGTGCACAAAAGATGGTCGTCTTACCTCCTTTGTAGGATATTTTGATACATTCTTTGGGGGTTTGCCAAATCCTGTAGAGTTCAGCACATCACCGTTTGCTGAACCAACACATTGGAAGCAAGTTGTGTTCTTTTTGGAGCATCCCGTTGACGTTCGGTTGGGTGAAGTGGTCAGCGGTACACTGGTGTGTCGGAGAAGTAAACAAAGCATGCGTTCATTGGATATAAAGATTAACGCATTTGGAAAGCAACATACCTACTACTTGGATTGAAATGGGAACATGTGTAAATACGATAAATAAATGTTAAAGTATTTTTTAACGGATTTTTAGCAAAAACGGAGAAAAAATTGCATTTTTTCAGGGATCAATTTGACATCGATTCTGTTAGGCCTTTGTTTTCTTGGCGTTGAACTATCACCCTTGGGTAATAATTGTAAGCGACACCTTCTAATATCCTCGACCTGAAATTCGGATAATTCCCTTCCCTTTGACTCGTTCTTCGCTGCGACAATCTGAGAGCATTCTTCATTTCTAGTTTATAAATGGGAGAATCGCTTGAAGACCGTCATCATGCATGATGATGGAGAGTTTTCAGGATTTAGACATGAATTGCAATTTGACTTCATTTACTCCATTCTTCAGAGAATTAGTAGCATACGTCGGTGTTTAGACATCATAGATCGGACTAAACGCGATTTTTGCGCCGCGTTTGTGAGAGTACATATTAAAGTGTATTTGACAATAAACGAGGTCAAGACCAAGTAAATGCTGTCAACGAAAAGGGATACACAGCATCGAAGATTAGGACAGAAAGTCCCCCTTTTTGACACAGTATAAGTAGGCAATTAAAAAAATAACCCTCACTCGAACTACTAGGAGATTCTATATGACACCCTGATCATCCCAGTCTTGCTCTACGTAGTCTCGCTTTTGTTAGCTGGCTATGGATGGAAAGATTCAACCAAGAACTAAACGACATTCGCCTGGCATTAAACAACTCTGCCTTGGTTGTTTAAGAAGGCATGTAAAACGAATGAACACCAATTTCCAGTCATGTAGAGGATGGCCTTGCCTTCAGAGGAACACAAATAAAAAACGACTTCAACTCAACTGCACAACTTGGGCAGCTAGCTTTGGACCTGGTAAATTAGAAAGAGATGTTCGCGGTTTTACCCCGTACTTTATCACTACTTACCTCATCTCTCTCGCAGAGGCAACATCAACATCATCATGTAGATTGCATTGGCTCGGCTACATCGAGCGTATGAATAATAATGCTCCAGTCAAGAGAATCTTAAAATCCTTGCATTCATGTTCGAGGCTATAAGGAAGACTGAACCTATGGTGGTTAAATAATCAAGCGACTGTGGATGCAAGAGCACTAGGACTGAATAACTGCCAGCAACGTGCACAGAATGTAAAGCTGGCTTGTCTCAGGGGAGATCCTCAACGAGCCGGGAACCCACTAAGTAAAAAGTAAAGTTCCGCTACTTGAGTAGATAGGTATGAACTTTATGGTGATATTAACGAAATTGTTTTCTGAAAAGGTATAAGCATACCCCTGTGATTTATGTATTGTTTCACAGCTTAGCGACTAAAAGTGTCACCATGTCCCCTGATAACAATCACATCGTATTGAAATCGACTTTTGCTAGTGGATAGAAATCATCTACTTCTCCTATAAAGAACAATACTAGCCACGTAATGTTGCGCTACTCTCTCTCGTTGGCAAGTTACATTCTAAATGATCTTTCATGTTGATTCCAAATTGATGAACAAGTCATAGTGACAAATAAACGTATGTTATGGGAAGCTAGGTAAACTTTACAAAGTAACAATAGTCTAGACACAACAGTTCCTAGTTTTTCGTGTAAAAATCTGCCTTCAAATATTTGTGTTAATTTTCTCAGTAACAAATAATTGTCTACATCCACAAACGCCAGCGGAAACGTACCACTAGGCACTAACACTGCGTTGATTGCCACACTCGAACATTGTTCGCGAAAATAATGATATCCATGACGCACTCCGAATAGTATCCCATCAATTATCTCTATCCACGCACATTCTTAGCACCAGATCACAATAGTGTTGGAGAAGAAGGGCGTAGTCACCTGCTGACGTCATTTCATGATCACTCAGAAACACGCATCATTCGCAATGATGCTTCAGCCGACTTGCGATAGTGTCGATAGAAATAGACTGACCTTCGACACGAGTAACCCATGTGTACTTAAAATTCATTTTACGTCTTCAAATATGATCAAAACGGAATAAAGGCTGTCTTGTACATGTTGAAGATTAAGTAGATCACCACCCGCGTTGGAGCAAGAAGAAATTATTCATCAATTGAGAGAAAACAAAGCAAAAAATAAAAACGCTCCACCATTTTTTAGCTCCACAGACAAATAAATCCATTTATTTAGAACATATATTTTTTGTATAGACAGACAATAACAACGCCTGTTACATTGACTTCATTTTTTTTTATATTTATTAAATTTTTTATAGAAAATGTTTTTTTTTTTTAGAGCAAGCTTGGATTCTATCCTAATTACTTGTCTCTACAACAAAATACAAATTGTGTGTAATGTATGATAAGTGATTTAAAAAAAACATAATAAATGAAAAGTTTTAGTTTCGGTGAGGAGTCTACCCCACTCTTGGAAAAAAAAAAAATGCTAAAATCAGAAAAAAAAAATCGAATCAAAATCTGATCTTACTGGTTGGGACAATCATTTGGACTTTGCTTCTTTTTGTTTGCAGTCTTTTTGACTTCATGTCCCTCATCTTCTTCGTCCTCCTCCTCTTCTTCTTCTTCTTCGTCATACTCATCACCATCGTCGTCGTCATCATCGACAATATCACCAGTGTAGTAGAGAACTGCCTTGGGGATGAGGCGTGCTCTCAAGAAATGACCAATCTCAAAGTCTGTAGCCAGGATACCCTGGGATTCTTCATCGACTTCCTTCTCGCCCTCTGGTACCTCGGGTGGATAGAAGAAATTGAAGAAGGAATCGTTGGGAACTTGCTTGGTGATGGTCCTTAATGCACCACGCTCCTTGTGCTTCTGCTTCTTGCGGATTGTTTTGATTGTGAGATTCATGCCCTTCTCCCAATTGATGTTACAGCCCTTGCACTTGTAGATTTCGGGACCGTCAAACGAAAATGGATATTCTTCGTCGATGACTGTCTTTAGGAAGTATTGTTTTGTTAGGACCGCATCGGAGAAGTACTCGTTTTTGTCGAAATGGAACTCAAGGATATACGAGTGCTCCTTGTCTTCGACGTATTTAATTTGAATGTCACGTAGTTTCTTGAGTAGGGCCTCATCGTGTTCCTGCACCATTTCGGTTAAGATTTCACTATTACGGAAGATGGTCAACCAGAAGTTTGGTATACCAGCGACGTCCTCGTCCATGACCGGCTTGATTTCTTTCATTTTCAGAGATATGTCCTTGATCTTGTCGGTGATTTCCTCTTCTTCGGTTTCTTTCCATTTGGGCGTTTGCTCTGCTGGATCGACGCTTCCCGAGACGATCTCACCGCGTTTATCGAACAGCGGTTGGTATTTCTCCTGGTATTTCTTTTCGAGATTGTAAACTTCCTCGAAGAATTCCGCCTCGAGTGCCAGTTGCTCCAGTTGTAGATTTTTCAGTGCGACCACACGGTTTTGCACTTTTTTCGGCAAAGCCTTGACCATTTCTTGCAGAACTTGGCGGCGCATCACAGCCGACATGAAATGCGGTGGATTGCATACATGCATCAAGTTCTTCTCGTCGGTGTCGGAATCGTTGCTCGATTCGACCTTGGCCGCTGCCTTGGATGCGTCCTTTTTACTCATTTTTTACAATTTTTTTATAAATGCTATTGTAATTGCAGAAATATAAGTATAATTAAAAAACTGGTGTTCGAAAACGTGCTGCCTGCAGAAGAAACCCAAAACGTAAAGACTGTCAAACTAGTTTCTGAAACGTAAGGTGAAAAAATGAAACGCAATTAATTGGGAGGTGTTTGGGTAGTAACTTAGCAAAAGGTAGCATTCAGGGGAGAATTGCTTGAATTTGGTGGGTACATTCCGTTCAATTTTTAATTAAAATTGTGTGACGACCTATTTTGAACAGGGGAATAGATATTACCAATTGATGATTCCTTACAAAAGTGAAATATTTTTTTTGTATTTCATTTCAACAGAATTTTAGAGGTGCTTATAATAATTTTTAGTTCACAGGAATGCTTCCGAATTTCGGTGATGAATGCTAAATAGACAAATTCAAAATAATAAATTTAAAATGTTAATAGACGTTGGAAATCGAAGGAATAAGAAAAATGCTATAGGTAGCAACACCTTAAATGATTTTTCACTGGCCCTTCTCTCGTGATGGTCTGACAAATCATCCAAGTGAAAAGCTTTTATCAAATTCGCCGTTAGGAGTCGGCATAAAACATGAGGTTTCAACATCGTGCAAGAAGTACACACGCACACATGAATAATTGTGAGAAAGCTCGGTCCTGGGTACTAACGAGCCTAATGCGCCAAAAATTTGTATTATATTTTTTGGTCAGAAAAAAACGACATAAGCCTGAAATAGATGTAAAACCTTTTCTATGCAGCCAAATACTAAAACTGAACCTTACAGAAGCGCGGAACTTGCAGATTTTGCATTTCACGTTCACGTCTATTGAAACTGTTATATATTTATAGTCATATAATATAAAAAAATAAATTTTTAAAGATTTCATTTATTAATAATTTTCAACTTTTAAACTTTTAATTACTTTGTGGAATTGGATTCTGTTCTCCGACTTTGCTTTTTCAGCGCAATTCTAAATGAAATCTGTCCGGGAGTTTATTCCCATTTTCCTATTCTTTTATTATAAATTAAAAATTCCCTGGAGTTTCGTTCCCTATTGCTTTATCCCTTATTATAAACTTATATCGAATATTAGGAAAAGTACTCCGGGAAAAAAAGTACGCCCTCTAAACGTCAGAAAAAGGAAAAATACAAATTGATTTGACGAAATTTTGTTCATGACACATTTGATGTAGGGTTTTACAAAGAAAATTTAAATCGTTTCTTTTTGCAACAAAAAAATATATTTACCAATATGAAATAGAAAAAAGTTTGTTGAATTAAATTAACTGAGACTCTAGTGTAGAGTGTAGAAAAAATGTGACCGTTAAGGCTGCTATGCCTTAAGGCTAGGAAAATGACTGGCTGTAGACCCAGTAGGAACACAAACACTTTGGTTGGTATGAAAGAGTCCATAGAAGGTATTGGTGAAACAACATTTGAATTGAACGAATCCAAACAAAAAATTACCCAAGTCATGAGGTAAGACTGGTTGAATTTGAAACATTCTACTTTCTACGATTTTTAGTAACTTAATGTTGACTTAATAACATAACAATGTTGGGTCTTAAGATAAAGAAATCCTACGCCTACTTATTGACATTAACATTGATATTGATTCGATAGCAAATCTATGAAATAAAGACATCGGCTTAGGCTTTACAAATTGGACCTCGAAGGACCAAGATGTGTTAATTTTTAAATTTAAAACAGTAAAGTCATGCACACATCAATGGACTTCAGCATTCGGACACCAGCATGGGAGAACATTTTTGATCTAATTCTTCCCTACGTACGTTAAAAATTTTATAAACTTCTCTATGCTATTTAAAAAAAAAATTATTTTTTGCAATTATTATCTTCAACTAGAATTTCAGCTGGTGGGAAATGAAAACTATCAAAGGATGACAGTTCATTAGTTTGATAGAAAACAACAAAATTATTATTTGTCTTTTTTTTTCAATGTACATACTCCGCATGCTTTTTATATTTCTTTTTGTGGGTTCGTAAAAATAACATTAGCAGGTCCATAGGCAAAAAACTGTTGTTATCTGTCATCTCTTTTGCAATACTTCAAACAATGACATTTTAAATTTTTCCTTGCGAACTTTTTGTTGAAAGAGAGAATAAAAGGGCTTTCAGCCCCGAGAATTATAGTAAATATTTCCGTTGTGACTTGCATAATTGGGCGCTTGTTTCAGTAGTGGTAGTAATAGTAGTAGTAGTAGTAGATATTTTGGTTAATAAAAGATTGTAGTTAAAGAAAAAGAATTCTAACGTTGATCGGTAATGAACCCCGAAATTTACTGTTTGCTGCGGTCTATAGGGAACACTTATTCCAAAGTGTAGAGTAATGTGAAATGTTTGTTTGTTTGTATAAGAAAACTGCTGATTCATAAAAAAAGAACGTAAATGAACAATCGCGTCCGTCCATCTTATATTTCAACTCTATATACCATTACATTATGTTCGTGAATCCAAAATACTTAAACGTTACATCAAACCAGTGTCACATTACAATCTAACGATGAAACAATCAAATTATTATAAAATAAAAATAATTATACCCCTATGGAATAGGGTTTATTGAGTTAAGCGAGAATTATAATCTCACTCGAGGATTACGCAGTTGAGTAGAACTAGCAGTTTTTGTATCATGGTGAGAGTTTATGAATGTGTATGCAACTAATAAGTCACTCATTACATATACCATTACCAGCCATTATATAACGCAAGCAAATGTCATACCCAGGTAGGTATTCTAATTTCACTGAAAGTTGACGATAGATATATGATAGTTAAAGAATGCACAAGTGTAAAGAAAAAAACAATACAAACACATCCAATTACTTTCAAATCACTTTCCGGCTAATTCGCAGACAGAAAACGTTTGTCATTAAGGCTACCATATTCGGTTCTCTTTTGTAAGGATACACTAATACATATAAATTCTGCTTGCACCAGTTGTTTTTTTTTTAGTGAAAATTATATTAAAATAAGGTCTCATACAGGGCGCCAAACCTAGCTTCTTGGCTAGGCATATTTAAATAGATATACTTGATAAATATAAACTAAAAATTCTTCCAGCCGTAGAATCAAATGTCAAACGCCATGATTTAAAATGTTCATGAGGTGACTGTATCATCATCACGTTTCGTCATTATTCACATGAAATTATATCACGAATAAAAAAAGACTCGTCTGCTAATTAGTCGGTGTTTTATTCCCATTTTAATTCTTACAGTAGGTAGTAAAAAACAAATTTAATAGGATTATATTTGCTAATAAGTAACACCCGTACCAATTGATAAAAATGTGTTCCATAATTCAAGGAAAATAAAATTTTGATTTTTTATTAGAAAGCTTAACTTTATTATTGATTCAGTGACTGTACAGATTTGTGTTATTTATGGAATAGTATATCAGATATATGGCCGCTATGGCTTTGCTGGCAAGTAGGTAATTTTCTATTGAAATTTTCTAGACCGTTTTGTAAACATGTGGCTAAATTTCACTAATACACCGTCCAATTTTCACTTTCAAGGGCTTGGTAGTCGTGGGCATGTTTGCATAGTCCTTTGACTTCAAAAAACCCCCAACGAATCCAATGGCGTTAAATCGCAAGATCTGGATGGCCTATTCTGATCCCTAATATGGCCAATTATACTATTAGGAAAATACTCATGCAGTAATTGAATTGTTTGTGTTTCTGTATGACATTAATTGTTACTGCCTGACAAACCGCATTTTCGAAGAGGAATGGTATGATAATGCCTCCACCCCAAATTCGGATCAAAAAGTACCGAGTTGTGAATGCATATGTTTCAACAATTGCTAGCTGGTTTTCTGAACCACAAATGCGACAATTTTGGCGGTAAACGAAGCCAAGATTAAAATGAGTTTCATCAGTAAAGATGATTTTGTTCTAAAAACCTTCATTGAAATATAGCTCAATAATGAAAATACGTTGTTCTATTTTAGAGCGCTCCGTTTTTTTTTTGAAATATAGCTCAATAATGAAAATACGTTGTTCTTTTTTAGAGCGCTCCGTTTTTACTAACCCTGATCTGTCAGCTGTCACATTGCTATATCTTTTCCGTTGGCAACACATTAAGGACTGTAAAAGGCGAAAAAATTCAATATTGTCGTGAATAATGGGGCACACTTTAGAATTTAAACAGTGTAGCGCGAACCGACTCACTTGGTCGTTCTACTTTTGAAATCTCTTTAGCACTTACATTACATATACATTATCTCAAAAGGATACAAAATACATATAGGGCGGAGCCGTGTGTTATGCGAATGTTGGTTGGTATGCGAATATTTAATACCTCTAAACATGGACACAAACGAACAAATGAGTTAACAAAAGTGAGCGACTATTTTCAATGTAAAGCGTCACTATTTTAGCGCGTTGATTCGATGTTAAGCGATTCATGGTAAAAAATGTCCTAAATTGACTTTTCAAAAACATGTTCAAGTTAATCGGGGACTTCAAAGTTATTCAATGTTTACATACCGACATAAAAGCATATTTTTTTTATATACTCATTTTATAAATAAAGAACAAAATAAAACCTTTGAACCTTAACTTGAAGACTAAAATGTAAGTTCATTTGCCAGCATCAGCAAAAACAATACTTGCTGTACTACAAACATATCCCTTTACAAATGTGATTGCCTGTATGTATGCCTCCCTATTAACGGTCTGTAGTGAATCATTATTGCAGAATTGACAAAATAAACTTTACACAAAAAAAAAAGAAGCAAATAATAAAAATCAACGATTCGAGAGCTTGGTGGTAACCACTTAACAGTAAAACCAATAAAAATGCTTTTCGCTTATCATTTTGTTTTGATTCTTTTTTCCCTTTTCCGTTTTTCTGTTGTACATAATGATATTTTGATTTCTTTTCCATTGTTTTTGCATTTCACTTCCCCATATGTGGCCCCATCTTTTTTGGACGAACTCAAGCCGGGTATCAACATTGACACTAGAGGAGGTACCCCAACCACGCTCAGATCGTCATCTCACCATCATTATCATCAACTTCAACTTACTAACACATTGCACAGAACGATCGTCGAAAAAATAAACGCGCAGGCAAAAGCAGACAAAACAACTGCAAAACGAAAAATCCGAACCACCAGCCACCACAAACGATCTTCTTCCAGAAACGTCGACATTTGTTATAAATACACGACGGGAAGTTCTGTACAGATTCAGTACGACTTTGAGACTCGGCCGATCAACTTTAAGCGTGATATACAAATAGGCTTTCAAGTGTTATTTGAAGAAAAAAAGAAATAAAATTAAATCACTAAGTGTGTGCAAAAGACTTCATAATTACAGACAGTAACATATCTGTTTCAAAAAAAAAGGTGCGTGATCGCAGTTTAAACAACTTTTTTCTAACCCGCTGTTTGCAAACATCGTTAGTTTAAATAATGGGGCAGTTGTTGCTGGTGGCAACACTACTGGTGTTACTCATTGCCGGAGGAAACGTCAGCTCGGTACCATTTTTCGAGTAAGTCATAGAAAATACCTTTATCTCAGTGGCACCTACCCATCTACACAAATACTGGATCCAATGTCTGTCTAACTTTCATTTCCATTCTAAACAACATTTGTATTTAATTATCGGGTGAAATGTGTGAAAAAATCACTTTAATTAGTTGTGCATATGGTGGCTGAAAAAAAAACGTTTTAAGAAGAACAAAGTTGAATGACAGTGTTGACCTAAAAACCCACCTAACGGTCAAAGTAATAACATTACAAAGGAACATAATGGCATGAGCGTAAAAACCGGAAATGGTTCTTAGTGTTAAATTGCAGCAGGGATTTATTTAATTGGATAATACCAAAGGAGAATTCGATTTTAATTTAAATTTTTTATTGAATGAGAGTTTTGTTTCAATTTCAACTGTGCACTTACAGAGCCTACAGAGTTGAATGTTTGCGCAAGAAAAGAAAGTTACATCGGCGTTAATAAGTGATTACAATTACAGTGGGTGTACGCTACGAATTGTGGTTAATCTATTGTCATTGTATTACTCGTATGTCAGATGTTCTACTTGGTAATTCTAAAAATTAGCTCATGTTTTAGTTTGCGAATAGAAGAGGTTTAATATAATTTTCACAATTACACCGTGTAGTAGGTCTATGGACAGATAATTTACAGTAAATTAATTTTGCATCTTAAAAGATAATGATGCTCATTTCATTAAAAGATTATATTTAATCGAACCGATGATTTTCCAACCATTCGAGGTATTCCCGAACACGATTGGGTATTGTATTCCAGTAGTGAATGCGGTGAGAAGGAACATTCGATGGAAGTCTTACCGATGGATTCCGAGTGCGCTGTATTCTTTTGGCGAAATATTTGCAAACGCTGTAGTAGTATTTTTACAGCGTTCTGTTATGTAAATGTCTCAGAAATTTTCCAGCAAAAATAAGGGTATTCATGCAACGTCGTAATTTTTCTACGTGCGAAATGTTGTAATTTTACGACGACGTTTCAAGAATGACCCTAAAACTGTACCACTGAATAATGCGGTGACCCACTGAATTGAATCTCAGTTCAGAAATTTATTTATTGATAGAATTTTGTTCCTATTGTTCTCTTTCCGTTATACATAATTTTTTTTTCAGTTTTTTTTACGTTTGATGAGTGAAAGTGTCTGGTTAAATGTCTAAAGAGCATTTCAAAAGCTTACAACGTTTACCATCTCAGTGTACACAACCAATTCCTGTGAGAAAATTCCGATATTGTTGGAAAAGATTTCCCCGTCGGACGCAGTAGAGGAAGACCTCGCCTTAAGTGGCGCGCACAAGTAGAAACCGACCTCAACCAACTTGGAGTGCACAACTGGAGGCAGTTAGCTAAGGACCGGGCTAATTGGAGAGGCATGTTGGTTGAGGCTCAGGTTCATTCCGGACTGTAGCGCCACTTAAGTAACTAAGTATACCGAGAAAAAAACGAAGTGTTACTATTTCCTACAACCGTAGCCAATTACCGAAATATCAACAGCAAATTGCGAGGCCCGAGTTCCTTAAAAATCACGTATTTTGACAGTTCATTTATTGCGTCGTAATTTAATCAAGTTTACAACGTTTACGACGAATTTTCGACTTTGCATGAATACCCCTAACGTGAACAAAAAATTATCGTCAAATTATCTACTTTCTAAGTTTTAGGTTCGATTTCACCATTTATGTAACTAAGCAGTATCTAGCGGCTGAATTTTTGTTACAAAATGCATGGATAATTGAAAAAAATAAGTTGGTGCATGTCACCCTCAATGGGTCCATGTCATGGATATATTACCGGGTTATTCGTCAATTAGAACAATTTGCAAACTGTTAAATCAATTCATTCAAAAAAATAATATTCCGAATAAGAGCTCAAAACTTATGACCGAGTTTTTCGTAGGTACTGAGTTACCTAAAAAGCTGTGCATAAACGTCAGAAGAAAACAAAGCTAGGGTATCAATTTGTCGTTTGACAGGCGCCTCTCCGTCATTGGGCATTCTAAAGTCAATGTTTTGTGGCGCATAAGATTTCTCTCGAACAGTTGGAATTTCTCGATGTAGGTGAATCGGAAGCAGGATCTTTGTCGCAAGGATCTTTATCGCTTCAGGGCTGTCCTTAAATGATTGTTAAATTTAAAATTGCTCCCGAAGCTGATCTCAGACAGTTCCGTTGTTTGATTGAGGAAACCCGCTGAACGAGAGTGTGATATTGATGTCTCTGACTATGTACCCACCACTGTACTATGTGATACTTTAAACACTTCCGGGTCATTCTTGATTATGTTCAATAACGCACGAACGATTCAAATTCTTCGTATCAGTTTAATGCATAAAAATATAAAAATACGAAATCAACGTCCTCATCTTGTCGGGTGCAGCAAAAAGATCACTTTACCTTCTGGATATGATACAAACGAGTGCGATAGAACTGATAGGACGCTCAGCCATTGTGAACTTCATAGTCTCGGTTGAAAATCGTAGGAATGATCCTTGGGTTACACTCTTTTGACGCTATTACAATAACAAATGCTCAAATAAAGTAGCCAGTTACATTCTGCTGTTTCCTTTGAACAAAATAAAATAAAAGAAATAAATATTTTGACACATTTGAAAATAGAAAGCGAACAGTTATTTTCAATCCCGTTTATACGAGCATTTTACTACATTTAAAAAAAAAATGAATACGTCTATGGTTCCTTCAGTTTCAGATCTCAGAAACTAGAAATGTTAAGGTCAAATGTAAAAAGGCTTGTAAGATCGCGACAAAACCAATTTCACTTGATAAATTGAAACGAACATCGGACAATCAAACTGATATCTTTCGTAAGCGTGTAACAGTAACCCTTACTTTAATACTCACATGAAAGTTTCAAATGCCATAGTTCCATTAATGGCTAAATGGTATAACAAAAGATAGAGCACTTTGTGGAAATCATTTCTAATTTATAAACCATAACTTGAAATTAGTTTAAAATGATGCAAACTGTAATGCGACCAATTGCCCATCATTTACCTATCCAAAACAATTTTTGATTTAAATAAAAAAAGGTATAAAAACGTTAAAAAATGGTGCCGATCCATATATAGAAGCTGAAAATGTATTTCAAAGTTTCTGAGCACCAAAAGTTGAGTACATATACCGAACTGTAGTCATAATAGAAGCATTGTCTACCCGCATAAATATACGTAGTTCGATATGCTTCGCTGAGCCTTATATCATGGTGTTACAACAAATGCGGGATTAAATTCAAATTTGCGAATACGATTTGGAAAGAATGGATAATGAATTTGGTTTACTTCAGCCACCAAACGTATACATATATGAGCTCCAACAAAAGATTTTTCTTGATAACATTTTTAGTGATTAGGGCAAATTTACACAAACCCATGGATATGGCTTTGGGCATGTTGAGTTTTTGCAATGACCTTCCATTGACGTAGGACATATATGTTTAAGTGTATCATGGTAAATATCATGGGATATATCCGTTTAGTTTTACAGGTAAAGCTTTTCACATGTGTCAAGAGCTTCGATGAAAGTATATGCGTTAAACGAGACAAAAAATTTAACTCGAAGACGATATCATGAAAAAACCTCAGGTAACTCAACAACTTAGAAAAAGCTGAGTTCATAAAAATCTTCAAATACTAATTGACAGAATAAGGGTTGTTAGGAATAGTCATCTACAGCTTGTGATCATTTTGATATCCAGGACTCTATTCGTGTAATTTCAAAAACGATCGTAGTCAAGATATTGTATACAAAAGAGTCGTCCATAAATTGAAATAAGTTTGGCCTTTTAAAAATAAATATAAATCTTTTGTCGGATAACAGCGTCTAGACAATGGCAATTAAATAATCATCCTTAGTGCTATGAAGAAATTAAAAGGTATGAAAACAGCGCCGTCAGATGATTAACACATCGACATCGACATCCAGATTTATTTTAGAACTCGCTTTTAGTTTGCTGGTGCTAAAGATTTTGATATAAGAAATATGGTCTTAATATGGATATAAATGCGGATGATGCTGTGTTAATGCATTTCTGGTTTTACGATGATCTCACTGATCTTCAAGTCAAAATATGACATCTTACGAATGATTGATATCCGAATGAATAAAACGGTTTTGTTAAATTTAAACTCTGAAATGTTGTTGATCATCCACTATTTAAGATATGTGAATGGACACTATTGCCAATTAGCGTCAAGAATCGTTAAGACTATTTTATTGTTTTAACTTTGAGAATCGTTCATTTTTATGTACCACCTTGAATATCCAAATTTGGCACCACTTATTTCTCTAAACGTAAAGTAGAGCGTGTTATTCCCAAACTATCAGTAAATGTGTTTTTAGCTGAAAAATAAAATTACGTCATATGATTCTGTTAGACAATAGAGTAATTCGCGACAACTTCAGTGTTATTAAATAAACAAAACAAAACAAATGTGACAGCTAGATTATTTGAAGGAAAAATAAGAAAAACTGTCATCTGCAGTTTATCAAAAATATTTGTTTTGAGTTAATTATTGAACTAAATAAGAATTTTAGGAGAAAACCAATCATTCTTTTATTCATTTAGCAATTGATGTCCTATAAGTTTGAGGGATATTTAACAAATCGATAGATCTATTGACATTCTTTAAATATTCCTAATAAATATAAAACCATATGTTATTGTCGGAAGCACAGTCCAAATCGGAAGCACTATAGGCTACCCTCTTAGTTTTTAAAATCTAATATTCTACATTCTACACACGTGTTGAACTAATTCTCATTAACGAAGACTAGACAATTATCATGACACACACAATCAATGGCATTGAAAAAAAAAACACATGTAAGTCATAAATGAGTGAAGTCTGTTTTTATGAAATTACGCTGTAAAATTCCTTATCTTACACAACAAATGCCGGTATAAACAAAACAAAACAACAACAAGTCTATTGGTATTCTAGAATAGTACTTGAAGTGGGCCTAATAGTGTTTAAAAATTGATGTTCTTTTCATCTTTTCATCAGCCAAAGGTTATTGTATTACCCTTGAATTTCTTATTATCATTGATCCTTGAGAATACTATTCATTTTTATCATTTTTTTCAAGCGTCAACTCATACAAATCGAACCCATATGACTTTTTAATGGATTTCGTGGAATTCCTTAATCTGGTATTTGTATTTTGAAACCAGATGGCGTCTTTGTAATAATTAAAATACATAGCTACATAGAAATGATTGTCTATAATAAGAAATCGATTTACTGAATAAGGAACTAAGACGTGTTCTTACAAACTAATATTTATATTCGAATTATTCAAAGGTCTGCAGTTCAAGTAGAAGGTTATTTAAAATGCTATAACAATTTAAATGCTACTTATTGAGTATTAAAAACATATTATGTTATCAATGGCTTCTGAGAACTGTAATTATGACAATTTACCGAAGGGGATGTCGCTACTTAATTTTATTTTAGATAGCTCACAAAACTCATTCGATTATATGATTTTATTATCAAAGAAAAATACCAAAAACTGTACGAATGAAAGTAAAAATTATTAAAGTACTTTTGACAATTACTATAAATTTTCGACCGGTCTTGGCATAAAATGATAACAGATAAATAAATAACATTTGGAGGCGCGTCGAATCTTTGAATTGAACATTTTCTTAGGGAAAGATATCTTATAAATTATGGAATTTTAATTCTGTTACCATATAAGTGCAAACAAAACAACACCTGCCCAGTTCTTCCGGGAACATAAAGGGGTGATCTAATAAGAGCTTCTTGAGTCCTTTTTTTTTAATAAAACAAAAAGAAATTAATGTATTGAAGAAAATCATTATTGTTGCCTACCACTAACTATTAAATGGCCCTTTGGGTCTTAATTTAGACCACGCTTTCAAGTATCTATATCGTCCAGTATTCCATGAATAACACGAGTTATGTTGGCTTCCAATGCTTTAATCGGTTCCGGTTTATCGACATAAACAAGAGATTCCACATATACCCATAGATTGCAATCCAATGTTGTCAAATCAGAAGATCTTGTTGGCCAATAGACAGGTCCATTTCTTGAGATGATGCTTTCATTGAACTTTTCCCTCAATAACCGCACTAAGCGGTGACTTTTTGAGATTGCACTGGTAACTGTTGGATTGCCTCTGGCTGTTAATTGGCTCAAATACGTCTGTTGTGCTCAGTAACGTAGACCCTTAACGAAAAATGAGCTTCGTTGCTAAAAACAATTTTTAGATAAACGAAGTGGGTCAATTTGAAATCAAAAAACATATGAGAAGGCTTAAATCCACTGTGTGGATCATTTTATACCCTATCACGGACGGACGGACGGACAGACAGACTCAACTAGCGATTCTGAGTCGTTCCATATACTTTCAGGTATACCTAGCTAAATTATTTCACTATGTTACAAACTATGTATCAAAACTAATACACCCCTATGGGATAGGGTAAAATGAGACCAAAGTCGGACATTTTCAATTCTTGGACGAGCTTTATTTTACGCTTTTAAACCAAGATCCCCCTTCATAATACGACATAAATCTCTGTAAGCAATTTCCAAGCCTTGAGAATGGCGACGAATTGATTAATGACCTCGACATTCACTTATACTCTCATATTCTCACTTTAACGGGCCTTACGCCCTCTGGTTGTTAGGTGAATGTCCAATAGTGTAAAATTGGTGTCGGTGAATTTAGTTATGGTTTTACGAATAAAACACAAACGGTTATGAAGACCAAAATGTGGTGGAAGAACAACAATTAAAAAAATTGTTATAGAGTTCCTCAACCTGAGCACTGATTTTAGAAATAGGAATAATAAGAAGGGTTGTTCCTGCGTATAAATAATGAAGTAGCAATGCATACTTTAAGCAAACGTCTGCCGGGAAGGTATACTACTTTGTTTTGCCGCCATTTTGGTAAACAGTTCTTGTCAGTTCATATTTGGCATTCGTAAACACGTGGCAAATTTATTATGGAAAATTATTCGTTAAAAAAACGTTTTTTAATCAATAAAACATTTTATCAAAATCAATCATCGACTACTGTGACGATGAGAAAGTTACGTGAAATTTTTGGAAGAAACAACATGCCAACAAAACGCACTATTTATCGTGTAGTGAATGATTTCGAAGAAAGAGGGTCTGTAGGTGATAGGCCTAAGCATGGACCACAACGTACTGCAAGATCGGCTGAAAACAGTAATGCTGCTCAAAAGTTACAGTCTGGTGTGGGATTCGGTCAGGAAGAATCATTGGCCCATACTTCTTTGAAAACGAAAACGGCGTAACGGTAACTGTGAATGGGGAGCGATATCGTGTTATGATTGAAAACTTTTTAACGCCACAACTGCATGCTTTGGGCTTGATTGACATGTGGTATCAACAAGAAGTTGCCATATCGCATACAGCCAGGATTACAATGGAATTACTGCGACACCTCTTTTCACAACAAGTTATTTCAAGAAATTGTGATGTTGCTTGGCCTCCACGGTGACCTGGCTTGACTGTTTTTTTTTTGTCTGGATATCTGAGAAGCGAGGTTTATGCAAACAAACCAGAAACGCTTGAGCAACTCAAACAAAATATTCGTGATGAAATTAATGAAATTCCGCGTGAAACGTGTGAGAATGTAATGAAATATGTGCTCAAAAGGGCTCGCATTTGTGAGACTAATAGAGGCGGATATTTACCTGATATTGTATTCCATACATAATTACCGACATTAAATAGAACATTTATCAATATAAGATCCATTCTTTTTCATTTACCCAAAAATTATAAACAAACCTTCCCGGCGGACACCCTGTTTGCCATATCGATTGCATTTTATACAATATGGAACCTGAATGTCCAAAATGCATTTTTTTTTTTCAGAACCTAGCTAAATTTTGGTCGCTGCATTTATTGGTAATACATTGAAATACTTTCATGTCCAGATGTGAATTGTGATGAGTTCTTAAGTTGTCTCAGAAACATCAAGACTTGTATGTCTTCATGTTTCTCCAGTTGCTTTTTCTCCACAAACACAGAATACAAAACGCACGATTGCATCTAGACACTTGTTATCGAAGGGATTAGACAACGAAAACTCGACGATACGACCAGTGAACCAATAAGAGTTCGAGAAAAAAGATCTGCATCCGTAAATTCTACTATTTAATTATTATCTACAGTAAATAGCCCTAATATTCCTCACGTTTAGGTAATTTTATTCATTGTCGGTTTAATTTCTACTTATTTATCTCTGCTATTCACCTATTTATATTATTAAATGATCGTTCCTCTTCTGATTTATCTAGTGCATTATTTATGCATTTTTTTAAAACCCAGTTGTTATACATATTTATATATATACACATTAATATATATACAAGTTGATGGAGACCGCGGTAACAGGTGCGATTACATCACCATAAGCTAAGAATTTGTGACTAGAACTCTAATTACAAAGCTAATGGTAGTTTTTTTTTTTTTTGTCTAAACCAGGCTCTCCGACACTCCATTAGTTATTCTTGCTAAAGCGTTTAGGTTATTAAATAAAAAAATCTTTGTTTTTGTTTAAAATTAACAATCATCAATTTATGACTTTGCATCTTATAATTTTATAAGTCGTAGCTGCGATGATTGCAATCTCAAATTCGAAATCGGAAAAACATACAAACAGACAAACAGATGATGAATGTTGTCTTCATTTAACATCACAAATTAAACGATTCCATTCTTGATTTTCGTGTATTAAACATTGTAGGTACCTATTTATCTGCGGCGGTTTGGCTATAAGCTTGACTAATGGATGTATGACACACTTAAAAGAATTTGTTCTTCTTTTATGAGTCATTTCTATTTCCATGCGAGTATATATTGTCTACTTTTCTATTGTAACTTGTATTTGTCTAGTTAAAATTAGCTTAATTCAGTTGCGTACAACCTTCACCCAATGAATCTAAAATGACCTAGATCAACAAGAACAACTGATATAATCGTTGATTTACTTTTAAAGGGCCATTGTAGCCATTGATATGAACTTGATTGAATTCACAATAAATGAAAATTTTGAAAAATAAAATTAATTCCCTCGGAAACTAAATTTTGTACAATCCAACTTTTGACAACTGTCCCTATATCATGGCAAAAGCATTGTATTATGACATTATCTGAGAAGTTGGCTTTTATTTGATTCTAAAATTGGACTCAACGGATGGACCATCTGCGACGTAGCAACGGCCAACATTTGATAGACATAATCTTCAAAAAAAATGCCAAAGAATGTTATTACCTACCCTATAGCATATGAAGGAGAAAAACGTTGTTTTTTGTCGAACAGTAAAAGAATTTGATAAACTGTCTGAACAATATGTTGTGACAATGCCATTTTCTATATATCATCACCATAAAGATTACATATTGGCGATATTAAATTTAAGGAAGGTATGGGATACGATATTCAATAATTCGCACAGCGGATCGTGGCCTCCTCATATTTTTTAATGAACTTTTGACATTCACCTAGAGAACATTATCTATTCATTGGAACACTTTTGGTATCCGCTCCTAGCCATTGACAATTTTGTAATGTAAATGAAAAAAAGTCAAGATGCCATTGAAATCATTGTAATTTGTTTTTTAATGAACTTAGTCTTTTCGGTTTCAATGCCTTCATGGGTCATTAACTTTGGTTTTATTGAATGAAACTTTTTTTTAGGAATCCATTAAAGAGAAATCAAAGTATCTACGTACGAGTTGCAATTCTTAAGCAATCTAATAATCAGACTAATTTGTGTGTATTGTGTTTTTAGTTGGTAAACATCCACTCAGTCTGCTTACAAAAGCAAAATCATAAGTAAAGAATTACTTAAGGTCAATGCGTTTTGGTGAACTGTTAAACGTATGTGAGGTGATACAACAGTGCTTACTGTTTTTGGGTTTCATTTCAAAAGCTTCAAATGAAACCCAAAAACAAATTTATTTTCTGAAAATTGGTGGAAAAGTATTTTTCGCTGCCAATGGAACGATTTAGAATTATTCTCTCAACTCCGAACCACTCCAATTTACCAAAACAAAATGTAATTTGGCTTAAAAGAGTTTCCCATTTTTTTAAACAGAATTTTATTTACTAGCTATTTGCGAAACTCGAAAAAATGATTCACAGTTGAGACACTTTTTTAACTATACAATATTTTTGATATATTTCCTATATTTACTGAACTTTTTTTTGAACTTTTTATGTAGACTTCCAGTCCTTACGTTCATGTAAACAAGGTATTCAGTAACAGTTTGCAGTAATTTTCTTTAAAAATAACAACAAACATTCCATCACTCTAAGCTATACGTTATACCATTCATTAAACAAACAAAGAAATTGAAAAGAAAAAATACATCTCTCGCATCACTTGGGTGTCAGAAAAGAGTCATAAAATGCGTTTGGAATACTCAATTCGTGTTGTTATCCTTTTCGAGCGTTCAGACTTAGCGTCCGAATGAAATAAGCTGCCAAATTAGTACCGTATACATTATTGATTGATGGTTTAGAATTTATTACAAAAATTGAAAAGAAAACCACACTAACCGCAATTTATGACGAATGGCACAGGGTATGCGAAATCGCTGGCACATCGGGTAATAAAACTTAAAACGAAATGCGGCAGTGACAAAAAAGGTTACAAAATGCTTTGTATTACATTCATTTGGTATTCATGGATATAAACTATAAACCAATAACAATTGCCCGTTACGATGTGAAAGATATTAATTTTTGTGTGTCTGCAATTGGAATTTCATTCCGTTGTCAAATAATTAAAAAATGAATTATTTATGGTGAAAATGATTTGTTATTTATTTATGTTTGTCTAATATGATTAATCATATCTAATTGTTTTATTTTATTTACAGCCTCGAAGAGATTGAACCTTTTGGACCATTAGCACGTGAAGATGGTAGTTCGGAAGCTGACGCTTTAGGTAATTTAAAACAAAATATAAATATGAACCAAAAATATGGCCGCGATAACTATAATAGTAAAGCAATAAGCTACGTGTTAATAATCGAAACTTATTCGCAGAACATTCCTTTTTTTTAATCAGTAAGGAAATGTTGCGCTTTTAATTTAACATTTTATAGCTATGTTTGCTGCCGCGCGCGACGGTGCGGTGGCACTATTCGAACTATTCGATACAATTTTCAATGAATTTGACGCATATATCCGGCTGAATTTGAGCAATGGCCAGAATTATGTTAATTTTGAGGCTATCGGTCGATTGCGTTTTACTACAATAGACCTGCGACTTTAGAAAAACCACCAGTGAAATTCTTCGCGTTCAAATGACGTGATCAAATCATTCATGCACAACGTCTGTTGTGGCATTCACTGTGTGTCACGTGGCGCCATCCAGCTGGATCCACATGCCGTCCACGTGCATATCGTTCCATTAGCGCCAACACAAATTGGTTGTGATTGATCTGTAGTTCTCGCTCTCACCAATATCGTTTTCGAAGAAGTAATGACCAATGAAAATGAGATGAAATAAATGGGATTAACGCCACATTCAGGGTTTCAAAACCTAGCATCTCCCTTAATTTGTATGTGAAAAGTTTTTTTTTTTGCTACAAAGAAATAGACCTTCTGTTTAACGCCTGCTTCGAATTCCAAATTTTAGATGCTACTCATGACAATGTTACCCTTGGATGTTTATCAAACTTTCGCAAGAGGTTGAGTAAGCTTAGTATGACAACTGGTGTGCCTCCTGTAAGTTGTCATCATCCTATATATGACAATTTTAGTTTTTCATTCATTTATTTTTTTCTTCTAATATTGGGGTCCCCTTCCAAACGCTCCGCGACCCAGTCAGAGAACAAACGGCGTTATCTATAAATAATAACTTTGAGGTCCTCGGTCAACGTTAGTGAGTCGACTCTGAGCGCAACGATTGCAATAACGAACCCTCACTTAACTAAATTTATTAACTTGCCATGCCGATTTGGCACAGAAGCTTTTCAAACGTTTAAATATTTACCACCTCAGTTTACACACCCAACTCATGAGCGAATTTCCGATATTGTTCTAAAATATTTTCCATACAAATGTTGACATTACCACGTCGTAAGTTTAACAAGTTTACGTACAACGTTTACGACGACTTTCCGAAGTTGCTTTGAATACCCTTTTATACATTTTTTTAACTGAAATAAACGTACATTTAAGGTGAAGCTGTAATAACTGGAATCAATGGAGCACCCGATAGCAATGGATTCATTCAACCAGGCTTTCCATCCTACAGTCCCTTCTTCACCAATCCTATGTTTTCATCGTTTGGAAATATTGATTTTGGATTTGGCAATGTGGTGCCTTGGTGGAAAGGGTAAGTACAACACATTAAATAATATTACGCTCTAAATTATATGGGTTCGGATCCAAAATTTAATTTTAAAATAAAATGGATATTATAGGGTGTCCGCCGGGAAGGTATACTACTTTGTTTGTTTATAATTTTTGATTAAATGAAAGAGAATTTATGGATTACACTATCAAGTAAATGTCCGCCTATGTTAGTCTAACAAATGCGATCACTTTTGAGCACATTTTTCATTACGCACTCACACATTTCACGCGGTATTTTATTAATTTCATCACGAATATTTTGTTTGAGTTGCTCATTATGATTTTTGCATGAAAATCGGGGTTTTCATGGGCTAGCTGTAACATCCTATTGGCATATGTACCTCGGCGTAAATGGTCTTTTGGAAGAAGCTCTTGTGTCAACCTTGTGCAAAACTGTGGCCAGAGTTGTTTTTTGAACACCAAGCTCCTGAGCACGGCGACGAATTGAGGTTGTTGGATTGTTTTGAACACTTCCTTGAGCAGCAGTAATGTTTTCAGCCGATCTTGCAGTACGTTGTGGTCCATGCTTAGGCCTATCACCTACATACCCTCTTTCTTCGAAATCATTCACTACACGGTAAATAGTGCGTTTTGTTGGCATTTTGTTTCTCCCAAAAATTTCACGTAACTTTTTCAGCGTTACAGTAATCGATGATTGATTTTGAAAAAATATTTTAACGATTAAAACATGTTGGTTTATCGAATATTTTCCACAATAACTTTGCCACGTGTCTACTTCACGACTGCCAAATATGAACTGTCAAGACTAATGTTTACCAAAATGGCGCCAAAACAAAGTAGTATGCCTTCCCGGCGGACACACTGTATAATTACTGTTATTATATGAAAATGGAGTGAACTGTCACTTATACACAGTCCAGATAATGAAACTGATTCAACGACTTATACCTCTTTTAATTTCAACCATTGTCAGTCCTGCGTTTTGGACATGGTTACAGATTGTGTTCTCCTAATTTATAGTAACAAAATAAATCCATACATAAGAATATGTCTTATGACCACCCAGTAACTACATACTTAAACGAATCTAGGAATTAGTTCTTCAATTTTGGTACTACATTTACGTGATGAAAGTGAGAAATTTGTGTAAGATTTACAATAAAGTGGTGCCTAAAACGAAACGACTAAATAAAAAAAAACGACAATGATTGATAAAAGTAATTTTGACGTTTTTTGCTTCAGGTTACACTATTTGCGATTAAATGGTCTAAGTGTGTGAACAAAATTAAATTACCCTAGACAAAAGAGATATTTAGAAACAAGATGGCAGATACACATCTATAAAAGTGTCGACGTTAAATTATGTCCGATTAGTTTAAATAGATAACATTTCAAAATCACTACTAAAAATAAAATCGTCATTTATAGGATAAAGCTTTGATTCAATTGGATTTGAGGAATTTTCAATTTATATTACAATTGCGATCACGTAAATATCTAATAAAAATTTAAGTACATTCCTTCATCAGCACAGTATCATCGTTTTATTAGATGATGCTCATTTGAAGTCTGTGAACCTAATAGTAATTGACTTCATGTGCTCAATCCAACATTGTATATGATAAATCGAAAATTGGTTAGTTATCTATAGTGGATTTATCAACATTATTGACGAAGATGCACTATCTAGCGAAGAAGATAAATTGGCCACATTTTGTTTGTAATTTTCTTTTTCATATTTATATAGTTTTTCGATATTAGACCCATTAGTTTTTTCCCCCATCGGAATCCCGGTTTTTAAAATCCCGTTTTTCGAAAATCCCGAAAAAATCTTTTAAAATCACGTCATCAAAATTACTGCTTTTTTAATCCCGCTTTTTAAAATCCCGCCTATTCAATATCCCGATCTACTATAATCCCGCTTTTTGAAATCCCGTCTAATCCCCTCAAATCCCGCCAAGCTCGTTTTTTATATACAAATTAAAGTAAATGAGTGGTTAAATTTAGGTACGCTCTATAAAACGAGTGGTGGATGCACGAATTGATCGTACGTAACTTTCTCTTTCACAGCGAGTTATTTTGAAGTTTTTAACAATTTGGCCAAAATACACAATAATATTTATTTTGATTAATGATGCTAAAAATCATATAAATAATGTCGATATGTGGTTATACGAACGTTTATTCCGTCATTGAAAGTAATCGGTGTCCATGTGAATAATAATGATTTTCCGTTATTGGCCAAAACTGAAAATTGCGTTTGGGGATAAGTGGTCCAAAACCAATTTTCTTTCAGGCTGGAGAGACTTGTACGGACAGACGGACCGAAGAACCGACGAACCAACGCACTGACAAACCGACGCACCGACGAACCGACGCTGCGACGGACGGAATTCCAAAAACCACTTTTTTGAGTTCCGCTATCATCGTAATGTTAAAATCAATCAAAATTTCGAGGTCGAAAATTTTCACGAAAACAATATCTTTCTCTTTTTAAGAGAACGGTTAAAATTGTTAAAAACTAACGAGTAAAATAGATTTCTTGCGGCGTGTCGCCTACAATTTACAATAAACTAAGGTATCAAAATATTGTATGACTGTCTTGTTATAAAATTAATAAATATTTTGTTTATTGTTTAGTATTTCTTGATTACAATTGAGACGGATACTTTATGTGTTTAACGTTATTTTGTTAAGGTATGTTTAAATAAAAAGCAATTAAAAATCACTATTTTTCCTAAGTTTTGTTATTATCTCGCTTCTGCAATCAAAACAAGTGGTTTAATTTAACAAAAAATGGTGCGATTTTTTTTTTGTTGATTGCAATAGCGGGATAATAACAAACAGGATAGTAAGAAACATGATTATAAAAAGCGTAATGTCGTACCCCACCCATAGAAAATAAGTATTTTTGAAAAAAAAACCTTAAAGTTTTCAACAAAATAAACCAACCGGCAATTTAACAATTAAATGCTTGGATAAATCTAAAACAAAACCTGGTTGGTATTCGGTGTGAAAGCATCAAGTAGGTAGTTTTTCAAAACTGTATGTCGAAAACTCACCCCTGTATTATTTAATACATAATACATACATATATAAGAAATATTTGGGTAAATGCCAATATAGTTAGAAACTGATTACTCAGCGTTTATTAAATAGGGATCAGTTTTCGTTTCGGTGTGATAACCGTATCTCTTAGTACTTCGGATGTATAACAACATGTTTCGTATCTGTTCGCAAATTTTATAACTTATCTATTTTAGAGTGAATGCCATTAATAAACTTATATCTTAAACATATATAAGAACTAATTCCTAAATATTTATACAAGAAGTAATAACACAACTCATATCCCCTACCAAGTATATTTTAAACGGCGCGCGGCAGTTGAAATAAAAATCAACTTGCTATGCATGGCTTAATGCGAATTAAACTCACTTACGGCATACTTTAGTAACACTCTGCCCCCAATCAAACGAATCTCCACCATCTTTGTGTAGCCGTAAGCCGCATCATTTCCGTTTGATAATCTGATTTAAAAGCTAAGTACTACGAGTAGTTAAATTTGGTTTCCTCTTTTTTGGATTTCGTGATTCCACCAACGTCTACACATTTCGCATTTATAATGAATTTGCATCTATTGCAAACATTTTTGTGTTATACATATATTGAAGGTTGGCATATCTAAGCAATAAATTTGCCATTTTTGTTCTCAAAAATTCACAAATTCTTTCACACCATGGCAACAAAATTCAAAGTATATTACATATTCAACAAATCAATTGGACACAATATTTATGTAGTACGGTTTTGTGTACTTCAGTCAATGCCCGTCCGTCACCTCTGAATACATTTTCAAAACAAAAAGATAATATGTAACATCATCCATTTGTCGGCCATATTATGAGGGTTGCATTTAAATGAACGAAACCAAGAACAATAACTAGAGTGCAGTACAATTTCACATTTTAAAAATATTAGATACACACATTAACAGTAGCATAAAAATAGCTTTCAGTTTCAATGGCGGGCGATGACTTTTTTCAATAGGATGTGTAATTTTGTTGTATATATTTTTTTACAAAGAGGGTTGCTTCAATTTGTAGGCTAAGCGAGAACATGCCTAACATTGCTACAAAATGTGGAGCACACCTCTGAGAATTTAAAATAGACGTCAAATGAATTACATTGTTATTATATGTAAATCCGTAGTATGCTTTTTGAATCACGAACACATGGTTATACATATCTAACTTTAGATTTGATATAATCACGAAACACACTTTAGATAAAGAGCATATTTAATAATTATTATGGTTTATAATTCTATCCGACCGCTGCTGTGACGGTAGCATAAATTGTCAACATAGAAGCTTTGACAGCGCGTTTCGTTTGACAGTTCACAAAGGTATAAACAGAATTCAGACAAAAAAGAAACAAATAGCTATAGTCCGTCAGTACGTCAGTATGTCATCGATTTTTGAGCTATAGTGATGAAATTTTGTATTTAGACTCGAACAAAGCTGAACAAGAGTGTAAACATTTTTAAAATCCGCCCACTATTTCGAGAACAAAATTATTAAAATGTCATGTCATTTTCCATATTTCATTCCATTCAGTGGTTAGCCACGACCAGTTTTTTTGTGAAATTGAATGGAGGGAAGCGATAGGGTATTTAAGGAGTCTTATGTTTAGTTTGGAAATAATATTTTTTGCAACAATTTATCTTTTTATTAACGACATGTTTTGAAATAGCTTGTCTTATTCCACCAGCTTGTCAAATAAAATTTCATCCTGTTTTGTTTGTTTTAATTATGCTTTTCTATAACTAATGCCCAATATCATCGCTGTGAGGGAACAACCATACTTGAGTTAAGAGATTAATGCAGGATTTGAAACGGAGAAGTGTATATTTAACATCTTCAGAAACATGAATCACGATCATAAATAGACAAATAAATATTTTCGGATTCAATAGTTTACAATTTCATGAGTTTCGTTTTGAAAACAACTCGCTTTTAATAATATCTATAGGTAGTATTTACCTAAGTATAACACGATTATTTACTTTAAAGAGTTAGGAGTGTATACTTTGTAAATAATTTGTCTTTATTATAATTTTGGGAGAAACAAAAAAAAACTGTTGTTTGGCAGATAAAAAATTAAAGGTCCCATTATCCGACAAGGAAATGTAATGAAATTCCGGATAATAAGAAAGGAGGTACCGATGCACATTGGTTTCGAATGAAGCAATAACAGAGTTTGATAGAGGATTCCAAATTCGTTCGGTTAATGTACGAATCACTATATTTCAGAGTTCGTCCAAATATAGGCTTGAGGGTAAAACTGATTTGCACTCATATCGTAGTGAATATTGATGATGAATTGTGGAATGGCAGGAATGCTAAATTCTTTGAGCATTGATTGTTAAAATAGCGAGAGTCCGACGATGTTCAAGTGAAACTAAAGAATTCGCTATACCTATCCTATAAGTTGTTTGCTCGCGTTTAAATTCTATCTAGGAGATGCAATTTTGTTTTTGGTATAGCCGACCAGATGTGGGCATTGAACTCAAGTCTGGGGAGTATAAACGCTTTATATTTTGTGACCAGATCAGGAGTGATAAAATATTTCTTACATCGATTAAGGAAACCTTGACATTTCGCTGAGTCTTAAGCGACTTGGAATATATGGTCGTCTTAACGTAAAACGTTGGTTTCGCTTTAATGACAGAAGATAGAATTCAATTTTGGAAGCATTGAATTCTACCCTGTTTGAATGTTGTTAAGGTCGGAATTTAATGAGCTTAACATATTTTGTCGTTGAGAGTCCATAGTCAGAGATGAGGAAAGTGGACCTAAAAAAAATAATATTATATGCTGAGAGTACTGTCATTAGCGAAGGAACGAATTGGATCAGGAGTTGCAGATGCGGGAGACCATTCATAAAAATGAGAAAGAGAGTGGGAGACAAAACTTAGGGGGCACTAGCATCAATTTGGTTGCAGATTCTTTGCAGTCCAAAACAACTTAAATGAATAAAAGTAGTTTTTCATTAATTCCCAATACATGCAGTTTCGATAAAAGAGCTTAATGCCAAACCGTGTCAGATGCATTTGAAAATCATGCATTCTCCAACATGGTGAATTGATTGGTTCCACTTTTCAGTAAGATCAGTGTCATCAAATCACCAGTGACCCTTTTGCTGCGAAAACCATACTACCGTTCATTGAAAATTTGTCGTACTGACTATTTATGTGTCGTCAAATCCATGACCTTGAAATGAAGGGACGTAAATGCAATTGGTCGGTGTCTGGAGGGAGAAGATTCGCCTTTTTTTTTGGCGAATTTGTCCCATAGAATAATCTACGTTTTCAAGTATCTACAGGAGGGACTAGTTACGTAGAACTGGCTGAGAAAAGTGGTAACATTTATAATAATAAAAAAATATGTGTTTGGATAATAGCTAACGTTAAAGAAAATGGGTGAAATATTCAGTTTTGTTGTAACATTATGACATAAAAAAAAAACATCCCATATATTGTAAATATGCTCGTATCCACTGGAGGTAACGGTTACTAAGAGACATTCCACACTGGGATCTAAATTGTTGTACTCATGTTAGGAGTTCAGCCCCAAAACATGCACATTAACTTCATTTCATTGCATTTAAAGACCAGAAATTAACCTTATATACGAATCTTCTGTAACATCCGATTAACAACCTTAAGCTTAGCAAATACTTAAAGCAGAGCATTATTTTTTTTTAAAAGGCGCTATAAAAATAACTTCTTTTAGAAGATTGGTTTGATTTGGAAATAACGGCTACATGTTATGATACATTTGACTTAATTGTGATTCCTAGGAGATATATGTCTTTATGGAAGTTTTCTATACAGTAGCACAGTATTTGTGGAAGTCAGTATCCTCTAAAATGCTGTGCCAAATCCAGGGCAGCAGCTATAGATTCCCCATGTATTTTTATCGCAGATGTCCATAAAGGGGTTTCATAGGTTAGCAGGTCTCCAGTTGAGCACTTCTTACGAAAAACCAATATTGACTATTACCAGTTAAGCCTAACAATTAAATTGTCAATATAAAGTGATTTGCTTGCTTTTATATACTTTCGAATAAGCATGCCACTGCAACTCTTGTACCACAAATGCCCAAACATCACCTTTAGTAGGACTTAGTAAGGATAGGGTATTATGAAAAACACTTGAAAATTATCTTTATCGTTTGTATTTGTGCAATGACGCTAATGAAGCTGGCCAAAGATGCTGATGAGTATAATGATGGTGACGATGGCGATGTCGGGGGGCATAGTAGTCTCACTCCCTCATAGAAATTGACGATGGTATTGTAATTTACCGCGCATTCTCGGCGTTAACCCCATACGTAGGAGCATTCAAATTTAACTACTTTACTGCGCGGCTGAATAAGTGATTTCCTCAATTGAGGACATAATAAATAAATTTAATAGAATCTCTGTTTAAAAAAAAAAACAAATAGCTCAGGCCTCTCTCAGACATACTTGTACATCAGTGTCGGTGGGTTAGATAAATAAATCAAAAATATTACTCTAGATCTAAATACAAATTGACAAACAATCTTTTAAATATTTTTATTTTATTTTTTCCAGACGAAATATTTGCGTTGATCGCGTTGAAGAAGAGGGTGACAGCGAAGAAGATGAGAACGTTAAACCAACGGAGATTAATATCAAACCACAGCAGCTTTTTGGCGGCTTTCAGTTTTCTGTGAACTCGTGTGTGGAGAAGCCCAACAAGCACACCTGCAAGAAAATGTAAGTTGATCCTTATGCGATTTGGTTTTTCTCTTTAGATGAATAATGTTGGTACTTCGTGGAAAGAAGTATGTAAGGTTTAAAAAAATGTGAGAAACATTTTTACGAAGATTCCTCAGCCGGCGAATTGAAGCGATATCGATGAGGTTGTTGGTAAGGCTTTGAATTCAATTATGGAATTGTTTGCATTATGGAGGTGACTCGTTGACTACGTTGATTGTATTTTAATGTTGCACAACTTTTTCTTCTCATGACATTTGTGTGCAACAAGAAGCTGGTGCGTTTGGCTAAATGCCAGTGGAGTGCATTCCGAATCAGTGCTGTTGCGATTCGAATCGTGATAGCTTTACATACAAAATAGAGTTCCTGGTTTGCATTAAAAAACAAAGTTCACTATATGGGTATAAGGCCATACTGTACTCAATTTGATGAATCATTTGCAGAATCTCACAGAAAGAGACAAACGCGTTTAGCAAAAATACTTTAAGATTGGGTGCGTTCCGGATTTCAGTTTTACCAAGTTAACTTTGCAGGTGCATTGCTCTCATTGGTCAATTGGTTTTTTTAGTCACTGACGAAACGAGTTGAAAATTTACACGCGAGACTTCAGATATAAGTGAAACAGCTGATTTTTCTTCGACCTGTCATGAAGAAGCTTTTGATTTCAGTAAAATTATCCGATAATATAGGTTTATTAAGTATTTTTGTACTTTTCTGATAAATAATAATTATTCTGAATAGATAAAAGTAAATATAAGTCTATATACTATATGGAGCAATTAAATTACTAAATAAGGCTTGGGATAGTTTGACAATTAAAGTTCAACTACGTACGATTTTGCGTTCCACTTTATCTCACCTCAATTTTAAATTATAAACTGAAATGCGGAACACGGCCATTGTTTGTTTCGTGTGACACAAGAAAGACATAAAATATAGGTATGTCCAACCCAAAGACTTGTGATTTTCAGGTACCAACTGACGGTTTACTGATTCTTACCAACCGAAATTTCAGCAGTCGAATTTGTTTTCTTACTTTTTGTAATTGTTGCGTACGGGAACGACAATATGTAAAAATCGATAAAATTCAGTAAGAATGAGTAATAAATATTATTGTACGGAAAAATACCTATCGAGTTATGGTTCATCTCCCACCTTAGTAATACATAAGTTAGTTGGGTATTGACCGAATTAACATCAACATATATGTTCGATTAAGCTAAACATTACTTTGCGAAATCTTCGAAATGTTATATACAGCGGAACTTCTCTACGTTGAATTTCAAGGGACCAGAAAATAAGTTCGAGTTATATAAATTTTGAGTTATAAAAAATACGCAAAATGGAAGGGAGTAATATTATACGTTTATTTTAAGGAATTCTATAATTTTTGCTATTTTGTTATCGTTCTAATTTTCTGTATAATGAAGTTTCTTAGCGATACTTGTTTGTCATCTCTGTAGATACTATTGAAAAATCTTCCGCACACAATAAAAGACCTTTCCCACTGCATGTGATACGTATGACTATAGAATTTAAGAAAAAATGGGGACTTCTGAGAAAACGTAGTGCAGTGAATAAATTTCTCGAACAGTTCGAGTTACGGTTGAAATATATATATGAAATATATTTGAGCTATAGAAATATTCGAAATATAAAAGTTCAACTTAGAGAAAAGTTCGAGTAACCTAAGTTTTGGTTGAATTCATAATCTTCGTACCACAGAGAATTACATTTATTAATAACTAAGAACTAACTTAATCCAACTGCAGTACCTCATTTTTATAAGCATCAGTATAACGTCGACGTGGGAAGTATTATAACGCAACCATTTTATTTCGGCTGCAGAGCAAACCTGATTTGACAAAACATATAAATTAAAAAAAATAAGTATTTCAATATCTATTCGATTAATGTAATGAGAAATATCTTACTTATTGTATTAAAACGGTGAATGTATCTGAAAATGGTTCAATTTGGCAGAGATGATTCGTTGACATTTATTAACGATGTTTAAATACATGAAAAATGCACCAACAGCCTCCATATTGAATGCAGAAATTCTGTGTAGTGAGGGTGTTCAAAAACACAAAAGAAAATAACTTCGATTGTACTTGCGCTGTTTTTTGACGATTATGAACACACCAAATTGTTTGCCTTTCGGTCGATAATCTAATTGTAATATCTAAACCTATCTTCTTTTATTAACGAAGTATCATTTTTGAAAAGTCATTTTGAACTAATCACTACACCCGTTCAAAGAGAACAGAGCATCTTCATAATCTAGCCATGCACGATAGAGGCATTTGCACTTAGATTTGTTTTATCGCATTGTAAACAAAATGACGTTCGCTTGTAGACGTTCGCGTGTGGTGAAGCTTGGAGCTCTCACCTGATGTAGCAGAGGAAAATCTCTGCAGATTTTTGAAGTGATCGCAACATTGCTAAAGAGGTGTGTAAAATATCTTAAAAAAAGAAATACACGAACTTCAATTTCAACTGATTAACATTTATTCAAAGAATGAAGTATAGAAACGTTAATAAAACGAAGGTTTAGGATGGCCAAGCAAACGATCTGTACTCCCTCAGTAACCACGAACAACTTCCTAGTGCCGTGTTAGTGTTGCCGTTGACAGGTGTTAAGCTGTTAGGCAAAGATCAATATAACTAATAATTTGGCTAATTGAGCCTTGTCTTGTAAATTTATAAACTACTGCTCAGTTATCTGGCATATCTAAGTGACCCAAAACCCAAAATGGTGTATCTATCATTGTGCTTCTTTTAAAGAGACTTAATTTTATTCCCACGCCTAATTTTTGTGAGTGCGTAACTACTTTTATTTCAAATGGATTTTACGATTATTTCGAACTGCAGATTTGATAAGCTCCTCATGAATGTTTTACGCTTGGATGACTTTGACATATTTTCCAAAGAGGTGTGGCATGGATTGGAACTAGGGAATACTAAGTCAGTAGTCCATTGCACTAACCCCTGATCAACTACTCTTAAGACAGTGTGGTGCTTCTAGATCTTATTGAAAGATACACAATAAATTTTGGATTACACTAGATTTTTGGCCATTGATTACCAAGGACCCTTCTCACGTTATGAGAAGGGATTATCGAGATATGTATATTGATCTTGTTGACTGAGGGAGCAGCTGATTTCAAGTTTATTGAAAACAGAAAAACTTATCGTTATAAGAGGATTTTTGCAATTACTTAGGTACGTTGCATCAAAGAGTATAGAACTACACAGAGTGTGCATCTCATACAACGAATATTTTCTATGTGAGATATGAAATTTTCCCTTCGCATTTACCGCCCGCGTCTGAAACAGCTACAACATTTTTAGCTGTGATGCGTACTCTATGTAGTTTTATACTCTTTGATTGCATGCGTTCCTCCGCAGCATCTGCTGAGATTTATTAGTTAAGTGGAACAATATTCTCAGCATTGGGACATTTTTTTTAAAACAATAGTTTTCTTACGTCGCAGCCGATAGTAATGATCCATTTCTTTCATGATGCATGCAAATAAAATAAAATATTTATCATAAAAATAAGGAGACGAGCTTAGTGGCACATTAGTAAGTGCGATGAACTGTCGCGCAGAAGGTCTGGGTTCGATTCCCCGACGTAGCAACACTTAATAATTTTCCACTGGCCCTCCTCTCCTGGACCTACTACATCCCAATAGTATCAACTGTCAAAAAAAGCTTATCTAAGCCCAGCCGTTCGGAGTCGGCATAAAACAAGAAGTCCCCTTAACGTGCAAGAAGTACAAACGCACACATGAATATAGTTGTTAGCAAGCTAAATCCTGGGTACTGACGAGCCTGCTGCGCCAAAAATGTGTGTTTGTATTTAGTAAAAAGATGAATCCGACAAATCTTATTGCAGAAAATTTTCACTTCGGAGTTTTGTTTTTAAATTTAGAAACAATTCACAGATGAGAACGCTCTAAAAGCTCCCTGAAATGATGCTTGAAGATATTTATGGCCATTACTCTTGAACTGTTTTGGATCGCATATTGGTGGAAATACGTCTTATGGAAGTTCGTTCCACTGTTTGTGAGAAATCGTGTTCCATTTACGGATTTTCAAGTAAATCTCGCAAGTATCCGTAAGTAGGTCACTTCTATTGCTAGTTTCTACAATGTTTTTACTTGCATATGAATTAATCGGGAAATCGAATTGAAAAACCTATTTTATTAGGTGAATATGTGTTGTGTTTTTCTATATATGTATGTATTTTTACTGAAATACAAACTCTGAAAATATTTTTTAACACGATCTATCAGCAACTAACTAAACAAATATTTAAAAATCGTTTGAACTCAAAATTTCTCGCCTCACCCCCTGCCATCATCAGTGCGGAATCAAACTTTATATTTGTACGTGATTAGTTTAAATACTTCCACTGAATCTTATCACTTCCGATGTCCAGAGTGACCTTAGTCGATCTAATTATAGAAGGTACTCTATTAAAGATACGTGCCTGTCCTATCCACTTCTACCATGATTCATCAACAAGTACCTACCCATATCACATATGATTTACATTCTATCTGCCCCTGAAAAAAAGAGAAAAAAATTCAAACATCAAAATAAATATAGATATATTTATGTACATACCTATAAGTACAACTTATTACTCAGTCAGATTACTTAGTAAACAAGCAGCCTCACGCGTCTCGGCAATATCATTCCAATTTATACAAAAACTTAAAGCAAATCATTGTCATTCCACAGAATAACTTGAATTGAATCGAATGCTAATTCACACATAAAGTCAAACATATATCTCTAGAACGTGCAACACCTAAATGGGTCAGTTGAAATAAAAATATATTTATCCCAAAAAAGTGTGATTTTCGAATACAAATTTATAGCCGAATGTTAATCGAATTCCTAGGAAAATTTACATAGAATACCCCAAAAGTGATTGACAATGATTTATTATTAACACGATTAAAGCAAAATAATCAAATTAAGGAACAGTATTAGAATAAATGACACTTTACAAAATGTAGTATGAATTTTTATATATGTAGTATAAAACTCTTAAAAAGAATAGCGTTGTTAGGTAATGAAATTAGATGTTGACATGAATGTAGAGGGGTGTTAGAGCCTGAATTGGTTCATTTGCAAATTTAGCAATAACGCTTTTATGCGTTTGTAGTTTGGTTTCAGATGAAAATGTTTACCTGCTTCTGTAGATTTCATTAAATTGCGGTTCGAAACATCTCCGGAGTGGAAAATATGTAGTCAGCATTTGGCCCAGATTAAGATTCCCAGCATTTGGCCAGCACACGGTTTCCCACCTCAATATCCATAAGGGGACATGGCGGTCTCCAGATCAACGAACGGTCAACCAAATTGATCACATTGCGATAGACAGGAGGCACGCATCCAGTATTTTGGATGTCCTAACATTCCGAGGAGCTAAGATCGACTCGGACCACTAACTTGTTGTAGCCAAGGTAAAAATGCAGTTATCCACCACCCCACAATAATCCAGAAATACTGGGAAAAAATTTAATGTGGAAAGACTGCAATCGCAAGAGACCACCAAGACCTTCGCGCAAAGCATATCCCTTAACCTGTCGATTAGCACCATACCACCAGCATCGAATGTCGAAGAACAATGGCAATGATGCCAACAAGCCATTAGATCAGCTGCAACTGATATGCCCACCAGCAAGAAACCCCTGGTTTGATGAGAAATGCCGACGGATGCTCACAGCCAGTAACGAGGCCTACAAGGCTTAGCTTCAGGTGAAGACGAGATCTGACGTTGAGGTCTATGGGCAGAGAAGAAGGGAAGGACACTGGCTTTTCAGAAAGAAGAAAAAAGAGTAAGAAAAGCGCGCGATCGAGGATTTAGAGAGGTGCCACTCCACGAACGATGTTCGCAAATTTGACCAATGTAAAACATCCAAAATCTTTTCTGTCACTCTCTTTCTTCCCCCCTTCACTAACGCTCGCACTGTGGTTACATATAAAGGGTATTCATAACCCCTTGAGTACGTGTAAATTATAAAAAAAATGCAGGACTCGAACAGAATCCTGCCGAGATGAACAAGGAAATATCGTAGTTGAGACACAGTCGATGCTGAGGATATGGAAGAACCACTTCTGCAGACTGTTAAACGGCGATGACGAACAACATTACGCTGCCAGGCAGAACGAACTATTCAATTTTGGCAACAACAGCGAAAACTGCCAACCACCCGACCTGAGTGAAGTGAGGATAGCAATATCTAAACTCAAGCTTATTAAGGCTGCCGGAAATGACGGCCTTCCCGCCGAGACTTAAAAAGCCGGCGGAGATGACTTGGTAAGTAACATCCAACAACTCATTAGCCAAATCTGGTCGGAAGAAAGTATGCCTGACGAATGGAACCTCAGCATCGTTTGCCCGATCCACAAAAAGGAGACCCTCTAAACTGCGTTAACTACAGAGGCATAAGTCTCCTCAACGTCGCCTACAAGATCCTATCTGCCGTAATATGTGAATGCCTGAAACCGTTTATCTACAACCTGATCGGCCCTTATCAGCGTGGTTTTAGGCCAGGAAAGTCCACAACCGATCAAATCTTCACACTTCGGCGGATGCTGGAAAAAACCCTACAAGTCCAAATCGATACCCACCCCCTATTCATTGATTTCAGAGCAGCATACGACAGCATTTATAGAGACCAACTATACAGAACCATTTCTAGGTTTGGTATACCGCCCAAACTCGTACGTTTGTGTAGGATGACGATGGAGATTTAGGCAAGGCGATGCGCTGTCATGTGAGTTCTTCAATTTTTGTTTTGAGAGGATTGTGCAAAACTCACTAGCCAACACCAGCGGCACAATTTTTAAAAAATCGTTATAACTACAAGCATACGCCGACGATATTGACATCATTGGTAGGACCAAACGTGATGTCATAGCTACGTTTGCTAGAATAGAGAAGGAAGCGGCAAAAATGGGTTAAGCAGTATATGCTGTCAACACGAAAGGACACACAACACCGACGAATTGGACAGAACGTCATCATTGACACATAAAACTTTGAGGTATCACGGAACTTTATCTATCTTTGAAGAGCCCTCACTAGAACTGCTAAGGAGATTCTATATAAAACCCTGATCATCCCAGTCCTGCTCTACGGCGAAGAAGCATGGACCATCTCAAAAACGGATATTGAAATCCTTGGTCGATTTGAGAGGAAAATTCTTCGAAAAATCTTCTGTCCCGTTTGCGTTGACGGGCTATGGAGACGAAGATTCGACCAAGAACTATACGAGCTGTACAGCGACATGCCCCTTGTCAAAATACTCCGTATTGGACGTTTAAGATGGCTAGGACATGAAGAACGAATGGACACCAATACCCCGGCTCGCAGAGTCTTCGATTCCCAGCCAGACGTCGGACGCAGTAGAGGAAGACCTCGCCTTAAGTGGCGCGCACAAGTTGAAACCGACCTCAACCAGCTTGGAGTGCGCAACTGGATGCAGTAAGCTAATGACCGTGCTAATTGGAGACATGTTGGTTGAAGCCCAGGTCCATTACGGACTGTAGCGCCACTTAAGTAAGTAAGTAAGTATTTGGCCCAGATTCATTCCTTCTTTCTAAGCTTGTTGACAGTTTTCCACTTTAATATTTAAAAATCAAAATTCACATTTGAAGCTTGGATTGTTGGAGAAAAATTGTAAAGAAATTCGATTGCGTTCGGCTAATCATTTGACGTTTGTGATACCTTTTAGAAGTTAGCTTAGGATGAAAAGGAAAGTAAAAAGGATATATTTTACCGCTATCAAACCAACCAGAAAACGAGAGTAGAGAAAAGTGAAAAAAAATTTCTAACGAAATTCGGGCTGATAATGTGCTATTTCTGTTTATGTCTCACCATTCTGATCTATTACCGCATACGGAGGATTAAGATAATAGGGATCATGTGAGTCATCATAGTAACGTCTTTTTGACTTCTGCTTTTTTGCTGTCTTAATTATTTTGATACTTTTCTGATTGAATATTGATTAGCTCTTTTACAACAATTTTAGTACTATAAAATACAATGAATGCAAAATTTCCTCAGATATTTCACCCATTCGGATGCGTCCAGTATTCCCAGTACCTCTAGTTTGAGTACAAGAGTATATAAGATCAATTTTTTGTGAAACATCACACGAACTTAAAGAAATTGCGTTATTTTCCTATTGTGCTCCTAATATTTCGTATTGTATCTGCAAAAAATAAAAAACAGTACTGGCCATCAAATTGTTTGATCTATAAAAAGGCGCCTCAGTCCGTGATGGACTTTTTTGTGGGGGAGCTGATGGTTTATTTTTGGGTTCTGGTGATTTATTTAGGGGAAAGAAAAGGAGAGGTTTTTGTTTGGAGTTTATACATTAATTAAATTTAATTATTAAACCAACTCTTTTTGGATGGCTCCAATCCCTTTACTATTTTACCAAAACAATGTTGCGTAGGGCTTACATGAAAAGACAGCGTTTTGCCTTTTGAAATAAATTTGTTGGGTTTCTATGGAATATTTCCCGTTAATAGTGGGATATATAGGTTTCATGGCTCAAGTGGAGCTAGCAAAAATGATTTCTACCAATAAAGGCCCCGCAATATACACAAAGTGCCTTAAAAGTACGTTAACATTTATTCAGCTCAATGAGTGAACGCAACGCATCTGAGGGGCGCAGGACGTATGTCAATCAGTTGCAGAGCTCTAGAGAATTCAGTCTCTATTAAGCATTTATGCACATCAAAATCAGGGCGACAAAGATCAAGAATGGTAAAAAACGTGGAGGATGTTAATCAGTCTGTTCGTGACGATTAGAACCTTTCACTTTGTAAATAAGCATAGATTATAATTTAACCGTGTTTTGCACAAAATTCTAAACCTATAAATTTAAGTAGTGCAAGAAAAAAACCCTAGGAAGCCAGTCAGAGTCATGACTTGGTACAACAAGAATTGAGCGCATTTAAACGTTTACCAACATCTTGTTGTCAGATGAAGCTCTTTTCATATTAATGGGCATTTGAATAAGTAGAACTTCCAGTACGGGATATCAACAAATCCGAAACCGCTTCAATAGCCTAAACTGACCATTTGTGCTGCGATGTCAACGCACGATGTAAACACTTACTTTTTTGAATATAAAAAAGGAATTTTCTTAAATTTCAAAGCATACCTGGATATAGCCAAAGAACTTGATTTCAATGAATTATTTATCAACCAAAATTTTATCAAAATGGCTTATATATGCCAAATAGAGCCAATCCACTCTCTACCCACAAACCAAACTACAAAATAAATTATAAAAGAAACTCTTAATTCAAATTTATCAGAGATAAATTGCCTTCCAAGCGGTGCTGATTTAACCCTTATGGACTTTTTCATGGAGTTAACTCAAATTTAAAGATTTCAAACTCACATTCCAATTCGTCGCTTCGCAGAATGTTGAAGTTGAATCAACTAGTCTGTATAGCTTTCTTTCGGTCAATTTCATTGAGTTAATCTTTGCAGACACATGTTAACGACTAAGCTCATTTTTCGACAGTCTCCCACTCAGGCTGATCCTCACAATGTTTCTTAAAATAAATAAACAAATAGGAAGCAAAAACTTATTTACTTCTCGTGTTCTGAGGCAGTCAGGACGATTTAGGGAATGTCATCTCAGTTCAGGTTGTTCCTACGCATCTGATGAGATCCACACCATTTACTTACGATTTTTCAAGTTGATTCTAATAAAGCCTTAATTTTTCTTACTCTAGTTTCAGTCACAATGGTCAAAAGAAAACCCTCACCATCACACGCCAGTGCTGCCAAGGTTATGGTCGTGCACCAAATGCTGAATACTCTGAACAGTGTGAAAAAATTGAAGTGAAGACATTCCAAGAAGCAGCCAAGGACATGGACGGCACTGAGTTCTTCCGCAGTGTTAAGAATAACGGCCTAGAAAGCGTGATGGAAACTAATATCACTCTCTTTTTGCCAACCAATGATGCTTTTACAAAATTCTCCGAGCAAATGTTTGAAAATGTAGTAGTGCTTTACTTATTCCCCGCCCTTGCCATTACATGTCGGTTTATTTTTTTTTTTCCTCTTTTAGAACTTGGTCTATGTACCGATGGGCAGCAGTCGTCGCCGCCGGGCCACTGATCAATTTGGCTTTACCTCTAAGGACCTGATAATGAACCATATGGTCGATGGTCTGAACACAATGGACGATTTAGCTAATGAGGATATTCTACGAACCAAACTCGATAACAGCACAATTCGTATTAATATCTACAACAGGCCGCTGAACAAGAAGGGCCCCTTGTTCACTGCAAACTGTGCTCCAATGGGAAAGATCGATCAGGTTGTCACTAACGGAATCCTGCACACCGTCGACAGAGTATTACCACCAGTGACAGAAAACGTTATGGATATTATCCGGAAGCGTAGTGATATGGCTGTATTCAAGACGGTTTTAGAAAAGACTAAGCTTAGTGAACTATTGGAAGGTAACAAACCAGTGACAGTCTTCGCTCCTACAGACAAGGCGTTTGAAAAGCTTGAAATGAATATGAGGAGAAAGCTGAAGGAAGGAAAGGGATGTGCTGCAAGTATGTATATGAAAGATTTAATTAGATCTTTAGTAACTTAATTGTATTTTTCGTTTTAGATATTCTAAAGAGTCACCTTTTGGACTTTACTTTCTGTTCGGAAGCAGCTATAGCCAATTCTAAGCCAGTAGCTTACAACATCCTCGGCGAGGGACTTCGTTTTGAACGTGCTTCCAATGAAGAATCAAAAACAGAAATAAACATTAAAGATATTCTTATCAACGGATTGGCACGCATCGTTGAGAGTGACATTATGGGTATAAACGGTGTTGTTCACGTCGTTGATGTCATCTTACCAAGTGACAGCTCTCGATCGGTTAGCTCTCTAATGAAGGAAAAAAATTTGAACATTTTCAAGTCACTCCTAGAACTTTCTGGATTAGAAGGCGAATTTGATGATTATGAGAACGCAACTATCTTCGCACCCGTTGACAAGTCATTTGAAGACTCCGAATGGGCTAAGAAACTACAAGAAAACCCCAAGCTGTTGGAAAACAACGCAGAACTAAGAGAATACCTTCGCGGTCATGTCATTCAGCCAAAGATTAAGACTTGTGATCTTAAAGAAGACATTATTAATTCAGTCGCTGGCAGTCAGTTAAGAATCAATTTGTATTCAACTCATTCTATATTTACAAATGTCATGAACCGTGCTACCGTGAATTGTGCTCGTTTGGTGCACTTTGATGATGAGAGCTGTGGAACTGTCCTGCATCAAGTGGAAAAGCAATTGGAGAACCCACAAAACGTAAGTCAATAACATTTAAAAGTTATTTTTAACATTCGTGCAATCAAATTGACGGTTCTCTTTTCCAGAATCTTTTGCAAATGTTGGAAACAAATCCTAAATATAGTAAATTCTTGGAAGCTGTCAAAGTGGCCAACTTGACAACTCTATTGATGGACGATGATGATAGTTATACAGTCTTCCTTCCAAAGAATGAAGTTTTCCGGGAATTCGATATTGATGTTGTAAAGAGCCAGGAGGTGGCGGAGCGTTTTGTCAAAGATCATATCGTTAACGATATTGTGTGCTGTGCTGGAATTACACCAACCAATTGGCCATTTGTGCGAACAATTGAGGCAGTTAGTGGTAGCAATTTAAGAATAAATCGTGATCGGCGTCCTAAGGTTGAAAACGCCGTGATTACAAAATGTGATGTTTTGGCAACAAATGGTATTGTCCATGAGATCAATGACGTTATAATTACTAAACCAAAACAAACAGCAACTCTGCCGGATCAGTCCAAATATGACATTTTGAGAGATGTGTTCTTTTAATGCGCATAATGTAATAGCGTTTGTCATTAAGAACTATTTTTAGAAATAAAACCTGGCGTGAAAGGGATTTGTGAAAATATTTATTTTTTTTATAAAAACAAAAGAAATTAAATCTAGTGATTATGGGAAGTAAATAAATCCTTTTGAAACGGTGAAACATATATTTTAAAGTAGTTTTAACTGAATGTATTTGGTATATATATTTTTTTGTATTTGGACATTTTCATTTGTATCTCAATAAGGTAAAATATATTATTAAAAATAATGTAGGTGAGGGAGTTTTTTTTTTATTTGAGACGGTCGAGTTATTATACGATTTTTTTTATTTAAAAAAATAAAAAAGGACCCGTACAGCATGGAGTGAACAGTTAATCTGAAATTCATTTTATTCATATTATAGTTGAGGCTCAAACTACTCTGACAATGGTTCCGAAAGACCTATTTCACTTCTTTCAATAATTTCACAATTTTTTGAGAGGATATTACTCGGTGGCTTACACCCCATTATTGATCAGAGACGCCTTTTACCTGACCATCAATTTGGGTTTAGAATAAACTTCGACTGTGGACCAAGTTCATCGAATTACTTATGTAATTGAGAAAGCTTTTGAAGAAAAGAAAATTTGCTCAGCCGTATTTCTTGACGTGTCGCAAGCTTTTGCAAAAGTTTGACATAGAGGCCTTCAATGCAAGCTAAGACAAGTTCTGCCTGAAAAATTATATAAAATCCTTGTATCTCATCTTGAGCATAGACTCTTCCATGTGAAACTTGGAAAAGAATATTCGGATTTCAAAGAAATATTGGCAGGAGTACCCCAAGGAATCGTCTTTGGACCACTCTTGTACCTCCTATTTACACGTGATATCCCACAAACAAATAATACACTAGTTGCAACATTTGCTGATGATACAGCTTAACTAGCAGTTGGCACAACAATAGAGGAAACAAATATGAAATTACAAAACGCCCTTAACGAGGTGAATGAATGGACAAAGTCCTGGCGGATTGCACTAAACGAGAGCAAATCGATTCATGTAGATTTTTCGTATATACGTACAAACAATTTTCCAATATTTCTCAATACGGTTTGAGTCCCTTTTGCAAATGAAGCGAAATATCTCCGAATGACACTCGATGCAAAATTAAAATGGAAGTCGAATGTAAAAAAGAAATACGAAGAACTTAAAAATAAATACAGAGAACTGTACTGGTTACTCGGAAAACATTCGAAGCTTAACCTTAATAACAAGCTGCTATTATACAAGCAAGTGCTAAAGCCAGTCTGCACATATGGTATACAACTATGGGGTTGTACCAGTGAAACGAATCTAAATATTTTACAGACTTTTGAAAACAAAATGTCAAGATAATTCGTCAATGCGCCGTGGTATATAAGGAATGAAGATCTACGCAGAGATCTGGGTATTTCCGCGGTTAAAGATGAAACGAAAAATGTTGCATGCAAACATAAAAAACGTTTATTGGGTCACGTTAACACAACGGTCCTCCTAATTCTTGACGAAACCAATTTATTGTGTTGTCTTCAAATAAACTAAGCCCTTAGATTTAGCCCGATAATAAAAAACCGCGCTATAAATTGCGGAGAAAGCAGCAACTCTCACAGGAAAGTTATCTACCAAACATTCATTACTCGTGATAAAAAAAAATTGGTAGATACGTCGCATACTTAGTTGCAATACAAATACAAAAAGAGTGGTGGTTTTAGTTTGGGTTAAAGTCCCACACTACTTTGGGCACGTGCACATCGTGTCTTTTGAGATTTCCACCGAACCACGAAAAAATAGAAGTTAAAATTGCATACATAAGAAGAAAAAAAATTAAGAATAATTAGCTCTATTAGATCTATTAAGAAAAGTTGCCAACTCAAGAATTAATCTCTTTTGTCGATAGGGTTACCACAGGCCAAAAAACACGTTTTTCAAACCAGAAATTAAAAATTTGATCAAGCGGGGAATGGGCATTTTCTTCTTTTCGCACATACATATAAGCAGAAAAGATTAAAACGATGGAATTATTGGTGAAGTCTACAGTCCCACTAAGGATAGACGAAGTAAACAACCTACCTGAACTGCTACATATTTAGGAGCTCATTCCGTAACTTTGATTATCTACGATTAACTACGATTATCTCCCAAACGGTAGTCGTATGCGATATCGTCATCAATTTGCTTCACGTAACTCGACAGTCGATAAATTTAAGGCCGGCCCAGAATGCATATCTATTGCTGGTATCTTGTATCGCTGTCAAAAGTTGCCATTTTGCAACATGAAGTTGCCATCCATTCAACATCAAGATACAGATTCACATTGTGTAAGCGCTTACGACTTGATTGTTTATAACTTTTGACTCAGCTACAAGCGTCAGCTACAGATGCAGATAGTATCGTCGATCGTTTATTTGAGATCACTATCGTAGTAGGTAGTTCTCAAAGCATAGTAAGTAGTTCTCAAACTATTCATTAGATTATTCATATAAATTGTTTTTGCTCAAAGTTGTATTTTTTTTTTGTTGCTGCACAATTTCATAAAAGAAATTAAAAATGTAAGGAATTGACGATAACAAACGTATTCAAATACTTTTTTTATTATTAGGTCAGTTAAGACGTAGCAAATTGATATTTTAGTGAAACATTTTGCAATCTTTCGTAAATGTTTAAATTTGACACATACACGAAATATATGATGAAATTACAGTGATCTACATTCTACTTTTAGAATGTTCAACTTACAGTAGGTTACAAATGGTCTTATGTAATTTAAGTACAAAATCAATTTTAAATCCCGGAATTTGAATGTAATAATGGTCTGCAATAATTGAAAACATATGAAAAGGCTATTAATAGCTTTAACAATAATGAAATAGGCTTTAGTTGTCTCTACAACATCCAAATTGATGCAAGACGAGGCCTTGGTGGTCGTCTAAAATGGCTCAATAATCCTCTATGATTTGACGATTATTGTTTTATGTAAAGCAAATAAAGTGATATCGCCAACAGCAAAAACGATTATTAATCTTACGTGATGCAAGACTACCGTCGAAACGATGTCGTCTATGGATTGGGATTAAGATAAGTTAGTTATGAAAAACTAAACCAACAAAACAATTTTTTTTAGTACCTAATTGTCTGTCAGTTTTATTTTTTTGGAGAACGAAATGCATTACTTAACAAAGGAAGACTGAGTTCCCCAAGAGGGACGTATAGGAAGTTTGAAATATAGACATGTGGCAACCAATTTTTGGAATAACTTTCTTCCCGAAGATAGAACCCATTTTTTCAGTTTATCGTCAATGTTTGATGTGTGGAAGAAACTGATTAAAACTCAAAATAGCACTACCTAAATTTACCATTTCAGTTAACACATCCAATTCGTGTTCAACATTTATGATGTTGTTGTTAAATATTTCCCATACAAATTTTGGCAGTTGATTTACGACGTCGTAAGTTTACCACATTCACAACGTTTACAACGACTTTGCATAAATATCCCTATTACTATTGTAAAACAATAGCGATAACAAGATTTTGGTTGATTCTAAGGTTACGATGATAGAGGAACCCAAAAATATGATTTTCACATCTCCGTCTGCAGGTCCGTCGGTAGGCTGAAGAAACCAAAGTTATTTCAAGTTTCTTAAAAAAAAATTTAAATTGCCATTCGGAGATGACATTAATCAGGGGGTCCTCTTCTTTGTGGCAAAAATATATATTAAATTTCTTTCACCTCGAAATAAAATACTTCACTCATAACTAAATCACAAATATTATGTCAGTTTTGTCACTCGGAAGATATAAAGAGCGATAAGGTACGAATTTGATATATTCTGAAGATGTTAAAATGTGATACTTTTCCCTTCGTCAATGTATTTATATTGACATCTACATCCCTTTCTTTGAATTACCCTTTCACTAAGTTAAAACGAATAATTCAATAAAAAATAATCATACAAAGAATGCCATTTTTATCTTCAACCATTTGAACCAACCAAATGCAGCCACCAGCCTTAACAAATACAATCAACATCAGCGACAAGCTTTTTTGTTGATTAATTTATATAAATTTGAAAAAGCTCGTCACCACTACAAATTAAATTAATTTGCGTGTTTATTTTATTCTTCTATATTTGTTTACAAATATCATGACACACACACAGTCAATAAATGAATTGCCCTATAGCAATCTGCCAGCCAGCGGCTATGTTTTATTGATGGAAGTGTGGTATTATCTTTCTGCTGAACAGTGATTATTATTTAAGCGTTTACCGGTACGTAAGGTGCAGCAGTGACAATCAAAGTTTAGTTGTGGACTTCTATTGAAAGGGTGAACAAATTACTATAGATCATCATGGCAAAGCAGGCTACATTCGTTAAGGGTTTTCATGATGAGAAACTTGTAGAACGTATGCAATATCGATCTCTTGGAAAAACTGGACTACAGGTCTCAAAAGTGTCCCTCGGCTGTGGGCCTTTTGGAAACTTATATGGGTAAGTAGAAACTTTTACTCTAATAAACATATTCATTCATTTTTTGACAGAACGAGCACTGTCAAAGAGAACACTCAAAAAAAATTAATGTCAAGTATTCTAAAGTTAAAGTGGGTAGATAACAAACTGTGTACTAATTAATTGATATTTGATTTAGCATACTTGATAAGCTTTTTTGTTTCAATAAATCATTATTGATTTGTAAAATTCAATAAATTGCCAGATATTATTTGATTTTATCGGTTTTGCCAAAATTATTATATGGTAGATAGCAATAATTTTGGCCTTATAACAACCATTCCAAAAAAACCCTGGATCTGGATGTTGACATAATATCCTGATTTATCAAATTTGAAGTAAATCTGTCCGGTTGCGATGACATGGTGACAGACGGACTGAATTGCCGCACCGTCTTTTTCGGCCTTTTTCAATATCGTTATGTTAGATCGAATGTCCAAATTCGATTTTGTCCATGAAACCAATACTATCTATCTCTACGAGGAGCAACGCTTCTTAAACAAACAATGTTGTTGGTTTCTGTCAATCTTTAAAGCTATGATCGTTTGAGAGCTTTCATTTTCACGAATAGAAATAAACCCTGTTTATAGTGAGAAGCATAAAAATTAGAATTTCTTTCATAGGGTGCGTTCCGGATTTCAGTTTTACCAAGTTAACTTTGCCGGTGTACTGCTCTCATTAGTCAGACGACCATTTTAGTCGCGTGACATTTGAGGGGAAATGACTGACCAAACGAGTTGAAAATTTACACATGGGATTTCAGATATGAGAGAAATAGCTGATTTTTCTTCTACCTGTCATGAAGGTGCTTTTGATTTCAGTTAAATTACCCGATAAGATAGGTTTTTTTAAGTTAATTTTTTTTATTAATATAATAATTATAATTATTTTGAATAGATAAAAGTAAATAGGAATCTATATATATATGGATTAAATAAATTACAAAATAAGCGTTGGTATAGTTTAACATTTACATTTGAACTTTGTAAGATTTTGCGTTCCAGGTTACCTCAACACAATTTTCAGTTGTAAACTGAACACGGCCATAGTGTTCATTTTTTAATCGTGGAACTTCAAGTGGGGGTGGGTTTTAACTGCTGGCATGAAATTACCTGTCATTACAATTCAAATGATTACATTACATGATTACATCATTACAAAATATATGATAATCGCATAGCGAAGTAGTATAAAATAGAGTAACCTTTCAAATTAAGGTTGCGAGTAAGAGCTCTACTTCTCAGATACAAGAACACATAAATTATATAAATTATAATTTTCATACTCCTCTGAATAAACCACGGATAAGGAACAATTTTTTGAATCCTGTCTAATTTGTTGACTGTCAACGTTATACAGTTTTATGTCAGATATACTGCCTCTGTCTTGCCATGTTAAATTATCATTTGTTATACATAATGCTATGATAAGAAAATGTGTAATTTTATATGTTTTAATCAATTTTTTAGTACGGTAGATTTAAATAAAAAAAAAATCAATAGGATATGATTTAAAGAAAAGTTAAACTGTGTGTGCATTTATGCTTTGTCAATTTTTTTTTTAAGTGAAACTTCATTTGGGATAGTGTGAATTAAATTTTATGAAACGAAAGTGTAACGCAAAAGGGACAATTATAAAAGTATTTATAGGGTATGGGATGTGAGAGAATAAGATAAAACGCATTTGTATATAGTTTCCCTATAATTCGTCTCCTCCTTGTGCTATGGTTCGAAACGTTCCCTAACCTTACCGTCGTATACAGTTTCACGTTTACCGCGTGTGTAAAACTGATACTTGATTTTTTTTAAATTCTATCGTTTGCAAAATCAACCATTTTATTTTTTTGATTTTATAGCGATATCGATTTGGAAGAAGCAATTGAAACCATCCATAAGGCAGTAAAAATCGGAATTAACTACATTGATACTGCACCGTATTACGGCCAGGGACGGTCCGAAGAAGTGGTTGGGCAAGCCTTACGCGATGTTCCCAGAGAAGCATATTACATTGCCACCAAAGTTGGGCGCTATACCAAGGAATTCGAAACAATGTTTGATTACACTGCCAAAAAAACACGTCAAAGTGTAATGAAGAGTTTGGAACTTTTGGGGCTAGACTACATTGACGTTATTCAGGTTAAAACTAGGTTGCACCAAATCAGCAATGAAACTAATTTGTTTTCAATATTTAGATCCACGATGTCGAGTTTCCCGAAACCCTGCACACAGTTCTCAATGAATGTTTGCCAGAATTGGAGAAGCTTCGAGATGAAGGCAAAGTACGCTTTATTGGTGTTTCAGCATATCCCATGGAGCCATTGAAACGTTGCATTCAGTCCGCGCCTGGACGATTTGATGTGAGTTTAAACGTCAACCAAGAAAAAATCATTCAAGTGATTAACATTCATGTTCTAGGTCGTTTTGTGCTATTCCCGATACACACTCCTTGATGAATCTTTAAAGAACTTCCTTCCATTTTTCATTGAGCAAGATCTTGGAGTAATTTGCGCTGCTGGGCACGCGTTAGGTCTACTTACCAATGATGGACCTCAAATTTGGCATCCGGCACCGCAGGAAATCAAAGACATTTGCCTCAAGGCAGCCAATCTATGCAAAGATGAAAACATCGAACTTGGAAAACTAGCCATCTACTACTGCTTGCAATTGAGCGAACCGTCCACCTTCCTTACCGGAATGCAAACCAGGAAACTGCTCGATATCAATTTGAAATCGTTTTATGATGGCTTAACCAAAGCCGAGGCGGAAGTGCTTAAACGATTGAAGGAAACGTAAGTGTTGCTGCTTGATTTCCTGTGCGAGGAAGTAATCGCACAGAGAAAACTTTGAAACACATTTCTTCTTTCCCGAAATATGTGTTTCTTTCCGTCTGGCATTTGGTTTGAACATATTTTTTCACTTCTTTTTGTTTTCGTTTTTAATTTCATGTGGTACCTGGGACTGGCTGTGCTTTTATTATGTTTTACCTGTTCTCCTGCTTCTTCTTGTCCATTGATGACTTGTCTGTGTGCAGAGTATTCACAAAATCACTGCACTGGGAGGGCATTGAACTGGAGAGGTATCGTGCCGCAATGAAGAAATGAGCGATGGTAATGTCCGGTGGTGGATGGATAGTCGGAACAAAGTGGACGGAACACAATATAAAACCATTTTGTTACTAAACAAAGAAAACATTTTTTTTTAATTTTCCATTTTGCTTAATATATATAATAAAATTTGTAAAAATACCAATTAGTGCGCATTGTTGTGGTTTTCCCCTAAGTTAGACACTAAAAGAGTAAGCAGCTAGAGATCAATGGTGTTATCCAGTTTGTTGACAGGAATTTGTGAAGGCCAATGCAATACATTGTATTCGCATGCTGAAAAGCTTTTTTTACCGCTAGATATACCGACATCAAGTTTGTAAGTGCCTTCCTACAATTTTCTGGTTTGCGTGAAATGGAAAAAATTAAAAGTAGAATAGGTGCCACGATGTGACTGAAAGTTGGTCGCAGGTTATATAACTTGAATGCTGCACAAACTCAGGTTGTGGCGAAGACAGTCGATGCGGCAAATAGTGGCAACAATCTAGAAATGTCGATTATTACTGTGTTTAAAAAGGGCAAAGTGTCTTTAAATCTTTGGGTTTTGAGAGAAAATATGCTTTAAAGGACTTGACCAATTTTTTAGCATGTAGGAGCCTTATTGTATTTGCGAGGTGTATGAATCCCTATTTAATCGTAATGTTACAAAGCTCTACTTATACAAGGAAAAAAGTAAACAAACGGTTAGAAGATCACATATTACAGCCATATGCCTTTTGGGGTCTGTACTCCAATTTAAACCTAAATAGTTTGGTAGTCATTTTCATGAGTGTCAAATTCGTTATTTATTTGTCACTAGGTACCGTGTAAACGATCACATTTTTGTCATTACAAAATGATTGTCAACATATTCTGGCATGATTATAAAATCATGAAGGTGCTTTTTAAACACAGCTTTATATTTAATGATATGCTACAAAAAAAAAAACATTTTTTTTTATTCTTAATTTGACAGGTAGTCATTCAATTATTTTGATAAGAACAGTATACGATCTTTTTATGTGTTTATATTTGGCAGTTAGTTTCTGTTGAAATTAGATTGGTCATTTAATTATTTATCTGTTGTTCGATCTGACAAATCATTCGAGTGGCATCAACTCTCAAGTCAGAGTGGGCATAAATCAATAGGTTCCGTCATCGTGCAAGAACTACACACGCACACATGAATGGTTGTTAGAAAACTAGGCCCTGGGGCTGTTGCGCCAAAAATTTGTATTTGTATGTTGTATACACATTTGTACTGCAAATTCAACAACTGCTGTTGTCTTTCTTTGTCTGGGTTCAATTGCCAGCCTTAGCAACACCTAAATGATTTTTCACTGGCCCTCCTCTCGTGATGATCTGACAGATCATCCGAATAATATCAGTTGCTAAGAAGTTCACACAAGAATGGTTGTGAGAAAGAAGCTAGGCCCTGGGTACTAACGAGCCTGTTGCGCCTTAATTTTTTTTTTGTCTTCCTTTGCAAGAAAATCGAGACATATAATTGTAAGACATTCTCATGTTTGTGTTTTGCTTTGATACTAGAGTGTCCTTAGCCTAAGAACTTCAAGAAACCCCTTCAAAAACATATGAGAAGGCTACAATCCATTGTGCGGATTGTTAAATACCCTATCCCATCCCATCCTTAAAATTAATATCCCCAAAATGTTGGCTTTATGGCGATGAAATATAGAAAATAACATTGTCACAACCTAGTGTTCAGACAGTAAGTGTGTAGTCGAAATAGAGCCATTGTTCAAAATAACATTGCTTCACTATCCATGTTTTAGTAACAAAGTATTTCTGGAGACTTCTAGATTTCAGATCACTCGATCACTTAAGACAATAAGACTAAACATTTTGATTCACAATAATAGCTTTATATAATGAAAACAAACTTAGAACAGAATAAACCGAATATCACGTCTTGGCAAAAACTATCAGAACAGATTTAAGAAAGCCTTAAATAAAGTACGCCGAAATTAAGACTACATGCCACAACAGACCGGGTTGGTCAAATATTTAAAAATTATTCTCGTTCTTTAGAGGTATTAAAATGAAAAAATATATCAATTCGTTTGCAATTAATGAGAACAGTTAACCAACATCTGTAAGAATTGTTTTACTGCTATAAGTGCACCTCACCTTAGAGAAGATTGTCAAAAATAACTTTTTTAAATTCTTATCCTATTCTACTTTTAATCTAAGCAATTAGAAATACGTAGGTACATACTAACTTTTTAATATCAAATATTTCCTAAACTTTTTCTTAGACCAACTTCCCCGAAAGCATTGTCAATTAACCATTTGTAACGAATTGTTCCGAACTTTGCTAAACAATATTATCCCATATAAAAACTTTTTACCACCTATGCTTCTTGAGTACATTCTGATATGAGAAGAAAATGTTATTCTATTGTACATAGTTTTGCGAGCTTGGCAGCTCTATTTCATTACAAAGTAAAAGATGAGTTAATCATAATTTACTCTTCCCATTCCCGCTATTTCAATTTCAATCCGTATTCAAAGAAAACTGAATCTCCGTAGTAAATTAGGTAACAACCCACTAGGCAAAAAATGGTTTGTTACTCGTCGTCATCAACAACGAGAAGACTGGCTCAAAGATGTTTTGTGTTAACTCATCTTCCCCCTTGGTGTTTGTGGTGTCTGCCACATTACGTTGCTTTTTCCTCAAATTCATTCGTCATTACTTGTCTCCTCTTTATCTCATTCTTTATAACTACTTTTTCGTTGGTCATCTTGCAGCTCGATACAACACTTGTTTTTGGGGGGAATCGGTTTTTCTTTTTATAGGCTCACATCAGTCGGCTAATCCAAGCAGTTGTACGTGAACTTCTTTCCATTAATCTGCTCTTGAGCTTGAATTTTTATTTTAAAAAATACGCCAAAAAAATCATTACCAACGCTAAAAACAGTTAAAATGGCTACATATAGTAAAGTTGTACTGATTTGTTTGTTAAATTTATTTGTGAATTCTCTATGTGAACAAGGTGAAAAGGTGAAAGAAGGTAAGATCATAAATGATCGGAAATGGCGAACATCTTAGCGATGAATTCTTTACAATCCATGTGAAATGAATTTTTCGTGTGTTTAGAATAAAATACCGGTGTTAAGTTGAAGTTTCAGATCTTGAGTGTAGAGAAGTTTCATCTGTGTCAATAACCTTTCAGTGTATTTTAATTAAGTACCTATTTGTATGTTTACAAACAGTATGGTGAAAATAAATAAAAATTCGAAATGCAGAATGACACTGGTGAATGGTGTGTCGAATATTCTAAAACAATAATGCTAAGCGAGTGGAATATATTTGAACTCTGTTGAAACGAATAAAGAATAGCAAATTTACAATCTAATACTGCGATAAATTGTCTGAAAATCATTTCTAGCGCCCGTTTGATTTATTTAAAATTCGCTACAAAATTTGACATTTTTATAATCATTGGGTACCTACCAGTTTGCGGAAATTGTAGTTTATTTGACATTTTAAAATATTTTAAGTGATCAGTTTTATTGCATTTCTCATAAAATTTACAAACACAAGAACATGTGTACCAAAATCTACAACAACGCTAATGTGATGTGTATCTTTAAGGGCCGCCCAGAATGCGTATCTACTGGTATCGCTGTCAAAAGAGAGATACATTTCATGCATGAAGTTGCCCTCCAATCAACGTCAAGCTACAGATACACGAAGATACACATTGTGTAAGCGCCTACAGGTTGCATTGTTTTTAACTTCTGACTCAGATTCAAGCATCAGCTACAGTTATGCATAGATATGCATACATATAGTTATTGAAGAATAAATTCCAAAGTGAAAATCATAAATAACAATGCAAAATAAACAAACTGTCACAAATCACACAACCAAAGAAGAATTGCTATCCTTTCTGTTCGATTGGGTAAGGAAAAATGTTAAATTTGAAACCAAAATCTGCCAAACCCAATCGAAGACGATATTAGTGAATGACAACTAAGCTATCAGTTCGTTGATCACTTGTCAGATACCAGGTTATTACCCTTTTTTACTAACCCTGAGCTGCACAGAAAAGTCCATCTTTTTGTGTAATATGCTGAACGAAAAAAGCGTATTGTGTATAAGCTGAACTAGTCTATGTTGGGCAAACTAGAACATATTTTTCTGTAATTTCTTTTGAAGAGGAGCACAACATTAAAAACGTCAATGCAAAGTTGTTAGTGTTCTGTAAAAAATACAGGTCTTTAAAAAGTCTAAAATTTGTATTGATTCATAGAGTATACAGATTGGAATTACGCATGGAATAGCACTTCGGATAAAAAGCCACCACGGCTTTGCTGGCAAGTACGAATTCTTTTGCTGAAATTTTCTATGACAGTTTCGTATAAATGTGGCTTTCATTAATAAACCGCCCAATTTCTTCTTTCAAGGCATTGGTGGTCGTGGGCTTGTTTGCATAGACCTTTGACTTAAAAAAAAAAGCAAATGGAGTAAAATTGACTATGGATAGCCAATTCTGATAGAAAAAACGGCCAATTACACGATTAGCATATGGCTCATGCATTAATTGAATTGTTTCTGAGGCTGATATTCCTAGACTGCTTCGATGTTTTCTGTTGAACGACTTGCGACAGTATAACCAGAGTGGCTAAGATCACTAATTGATCTAGTCAATTATTCTCTTCCAAGTTTATATTCACTATGATGATCTTACACTGGCCCACCTCTCGTGATTATCTGACAAATCATCGGACAAATTTGTTTTTACAGGGTGTCCACCGGGAAGGAAAACTACTTTGTTTGTTTATAATTTTTGATTAAATGAAAGAGAGTGGATCTTATATTGATAAATATTTTATTTAATGTCGGCAATTATGTATGGAATACAATATCAGGTAAATGTCCGCCTCTGTTGGTCTCACAAATACGAGGCCTTTTGAGCACATTTTTCATTACATTCTCACACATTTCACGCGGTACTTCATTAATTTCATCACGAATATTTTGTTTGAGTTGCTCAAGCGTTTCTGGTTTGATTTCAAAATCGGTGTTGTCATGGGCTAGCTGTAACATCTTATTGGCATATGTACGGCGGCGTAAATGGTCTTGTGGAAGAAGCTCTTGTGTCAACTGAATCCTGAATGGAAACAAATGCAAATCCTTGTGAAAATTGTAGCCAAAGTTGTTCTCTGAAGACCAAGCTCCTAAGCACAGCGTCGAATTTAGGCAGCGGTAATGTTTTCAGCCGATCTTGAAGTGCGTTGTGGTCCATGCTTGGCCTATCACCTACAGACCCTCTTTCTTCGAAATCATTCACTACGCGATAAATAGTGCGTTTTGTTAGCACGTTGTTTCTTCCAAAAATTTCACGTAACTTTCTAATCGTCGCAATAATCGATGATTGATTTTGATATAAAACACGTTGGTTTATCGAATATTTTTCGATAATAAATTCGCCACGTGACTACTTGACGACTGCCAAATATGAACTGTCAAGACTAATGTTTGCCAAAATGCCGGCAAAACAAAGTAGTATACCTTCCCGGCGGACACCCTGTATAAACCAATAGGTTTAAAAGTGACGGATTATTGGCATATCCGCCCATCCCAAACAAACCAAAATGACAAAAGCTTTGTCTGAAAATATCTGCAAAATGTTTGGAACAATAATTGGAAATCGGAGCCCAGGGCCTAGCTTAAGACAGTTTAGCTTGTATGTTAAGTTAACGATATCAAATTGAGTCTTATTCGAAAGTAGGATTTAAAAATAGGTATCAACTATTAAAGAAGCTTGAAAACCAGTGCCCCTAATAATCTATAAATAATTTCAGTGGAGATTTAAAATAATGTTCATGTATATATAAACATATTAAGATTCTTATATTCAATTCCTTTAATAAAAACGCGTTTTCTCCCTTTTTAGATATTTGGGAACAAGATCTAACCGACACATTTAAAATCGATGGCTCAAATCAGGGTATTCAAAAGGTCAACCTAAAATGCGGAGCAGACTCCATGCAGGTTATGCTTGAAACTGAAGAGGACTTTACTGGAGTTATGTACACAAGAGGAAGCTTCTACAAGCAATCGGCACCATGTTTTGTTAAGCCAACAAAGCAGAATGTACGTGCACTGGAGATGAAGTTCGATTTCAACCAGTGCCAAACCCAACAAGAAGGGGATCTCTACACCAATATAGTGGTCATTCAGAACGATCCAGAACTTATAACTCCCGGCGATTCGGCTTTCTCGCTTGAATGTGATTTTCGTAAACCAAGGGATTTGAATGTGGAGGCCAACTTTGAGGCTAGAGACAGGTTGGTATTCTCTATTTTTTAATCTTGTTGGTACTTTTACACTTTCTATTTCAAACATGATCATATAGAAATCCACAGAAATTGCGATCATCTTCTCGGCGACGAGAATAAATGTGCATTTGAGTGGTGTGAGCAAGGTATTACCAGTGTCTACATTAATGTATATACTAATAGTAATAGAACCCCTTTACCCTTACACAAACATGTAGAAATAAAAACATTCCTAATAAAAAACACATTTTCTCCCTTAAAAAAACACACAGAATGGTAACAGGTTCCCGTATTACACTTACTAGTCCCGATCCATCGTACACATCTAATGCTTCCGATGACAAAGATACAGTACACAATACAACAGATACGGTCACATATGAGCCGATGCATTCGGTTAAAATTGTTGGGAACAAAAAAGTCCAGGGTACAGTCGAAGAGGTATCAATCGATGATGACTTCGTAGGGTCGGTTTTCAAAGACGAATTGTAAAAGTGAACAATACCCCTTACACGAACATATCCTTACAAATACACGAAGGTTGACAATTTCAGTTTATGAATTGAATATATTAACATTTTCTATTTTCTTTTCATTTACACAGCATCAAAGGATAAAACAATGAAGACCAATTTTATCATCCGCATTTTTTTTATTGTATAATTTTATTTTTTAAAAGTTGAAATCATTATTTCTTAGTACATTCTGTGATATGTTATGAATATGATTTGATATCTCATGATGTTTCGAACAAATAAATATTATTAATGGTGAAAAAAAATTTGTCTTGTTTTCTGTTTTAAATTACTTAACAGTTTTAACTGAAAAATCGAGCATAGCATTATTTAATTACTTTAAGAGGTTTGCTCTACGTCGCGTCGGTCGCCTTCCCTATTAAAATTGACAGCTATATCTCCTCAGAAATTAAAGGAATAGTTATACTTACCAACAAAAAGGCAATTTAATAATAAACCACTAACTCGAAAGGACATAGGAGATCCTTTAAATATAAAAAACTATGGGATTACCTATTCCAAATAAGTTGATACTTATTCTCGAATAAGTTGAGAATCAACAAGAACGAACCATTTAACAACAATGACAATATGTGACAGGGGTATTCATGCAATGTCGGAAAGTCGTCATACATGTTTTAAACGTGATAAAATTACGACGTGATAAATGAACTGTCAAAATTTGCATGGGAAATCTTTTCCAACAATATCGGAACTTTCTCACAGGCATTGGGTATGTAAACTGAGATGATAAACGTTGTAAGCTTTTGAAATGTTTTTTTGACACTTAATCAGTCACTTTATCAAACGTATGTGCTAAACTGAAAAAAAAATATGTAGAACAAAAAGAAAGCAATAGTAACAAAATTCTATCTATAAATAACTTACTAATTTGAGATTGATTTCAGCATTACCGCATTATTATGTGGTACAGTTTAAAGGTCGTTCATGAAACGCTGTCGTAAAATTATGATCTTTCACGCATAGTAAATTTACGAAGTTGCATGAATACCTACCTTTAATATGCAATGCACAATAGAAAGATGTCAGTGTTTCTTTTATCTAAAATTAAATCCAGATGCTAATTCTACTTCTCCAAATTTTCAGATGATTTCTGTCAAAACTGAGAGCTTCTTTTTCACCCTTTCTGGGAGGCCCTTAAAGTATATGCATGGCCGTACATAATGCATGTATTTAAAGCTTTTAATGCGAAATTCTTCAAAAAATCTTTTGTCAGGTTTGCGGGACTGGGATCGAATTTAATGAGGAACATAGCATTACATTAAGCTTATGAAACACCAATCCTCCACCAGAAAAAGCTTTCAAATCTCAACTGTACTTTTAACTCAGTTATTAAGCCTCCAGTCTTTAGAAAAACCACCTTAACCAACTCAGAGTTGAGATATGGACTGGAAATCATCCATGTGAACTAATACACTTTTCCTTGAGTTGGTTGATCTTTCTTTTACCATGGTACTTCTGCCGAAAAAATAAGTAAATTTTGAAATAAGTTAGAGTGGAAGCAAATTTTATAAAAAGAGACAAATTTACTGTAAAGTAAGTCGTGTGGCTTTTGCGTACGGGAACGGCAATAAGAAAAAAATAAGTAAGAATCATTAAATATGATATTGTAAGGAAACACACCTATTTATTCTTTATTCTTTAAATGTCACCCGAAAACATTTTTAAACATCAAAAAAAATGTATTTAAAACTATTCATTACTTTCTATTTTTCAACTTGTCATAACTAAATATCGTTATGTTTAGTCGATCAAGCTTTGATGAAAAGCATTTTGGGCATTTTTGTCAGCTACAAATTTTTGGCACAACAGGCTCGGTAGGATCCATACCTTGTTCCCATTAATGTGTACTTGGTTCTGCTACGACTACAAATTATATCCAAGCCGTTCCTCGTCAGCTCACTAAATGAACCCCCCGCCCCCCATATTTTTGGTTTTTATTTGGTGTTAACTCGGGAGCTTTGCGAAATCCGCTAAGCAGTTATGTTAAAGTCATAGGACAGTGCCTTCTCTTAAACATTTTTGGCATCGAATGTTCTGTTGAGGTCGTTGAAGACCCTGATGGAACGCTAGAAATATCCACCCTCACCCTGCATAGACGTACTAGTTTAGGCGGTATACTAAAGCTAGACATATGCAGTTGTATGCGGTTTCGAAATCAATAGGTAATGGCCAGTGGGTATCGATTTGGACTACTTTGGTTTTTTGAAGATTTCCTATGTATGAAGATTTGATCAATTGTGGCCTTTTCTAGCCCTTAAACCACACTGATAAGGGCCGATCAGGTTGGTGGTAAACGGTTTCAAACATTCACATATTACGGCAGATAGGATCTTGTAAGCGGTTTATGGTTCTTTGTTCTTTGTTCCTGACAAGGGAATATTGTTCCTAATCGCTGTTTAACAGTCTGCAGAAGTGGTTCTTCCATATCCCCAGCCATAACAGATCCTAATCTAATATTTTTTCTTGTTCATTTCGACAGGATTCTGTTCGAGCCTTGTATCCCCGGCTTTATGATATTTAACAACTTGGTAAAGGAAACCGTGTGCTGAATATAGTGGCATTTCCATTCGCAGCGATGTCAATTAGCCCAAGTCCGTTGCCAAAAGTGTTTTCGTGTAGACTATGTTTTCCGACAATAGTGCTAAAGATGATTTCTTTTCCCAACTTTGCGTTAAAATCTACCAGCATGGTTTTAACATCGTACTTCAGTAGTCGTTCATAGGTTTTGTGAAGCAGCAGTCTTACGCTATATCATCTTTTTCCTCCGTCGGAGAATGCATAAAAGGCTTATGTTGGCGAATTTGACCTTGATGCGAATTGTTGTAACACGTTCAATAATGTCTTGGAAATATAAGATTTCTTGCCTAGGTCTGACACGTATAACAAATCAGCATCCGAATAGTCGCTGGTTCTGCACAATATAACACCCTTTCTCTCTTTTTTTCCTGCCCATCCCATCGTATTTCCTGGATGACAGTAATGTCTACTTTGTAGCAGCTAATTGCTTCCGCTGGTAGTTCGGCTGCACCTCTCCGAACGATACGAACGTCATTATACGTTTTTGTTTTGCCAACAATAAAATTAGTCCATAAATTTTTTCCGTGAGTGGGTAGATAACCCAAAGTACAACCCCCAGCCTGAAGCAAAGGGCCAGTTCCAAATTATTGGATACCCAAAATATTAACAGACTTATAGACAATTGCTTCGATTATCTATTGCAAGTGTAAGTATTTGAAATTGAAGATAAAATAAATTTTGATTTCTTAAAAAAACCTGACTATTCAGCAATGAATTTACATTGCTGAATGGGAAAAATTCCGTGGGAAAAAGAATTCACGATAACCCTAAATATAATGTTAATACATATACAATTAGCAAAAAAAACCTCACGCGTACTTAACAAAACGTAAAAATAGTACAAACGTTCGTCCTCCGTTGTTCTCATCAAATGGCACACAATTTCATTTGGTTAATAAATGATCCGTGTTGCCGTCTCTTGTGTTTAATACTAATGCTCTCTCCGTGATTCTCATCTATTGGAGAAACAAATCTAGTCAATGTTGCCGTAATTTTGTATTGAAAAGGTAGGAAATTTCGGCCAAACCTTATTCGGGAAAACGTTTTTCGGGATACGGTTCTCAGTAAAACGACCACAACCCTCTCCAAGAGCTCATTGTGGTTATTCACTTTGTCCATCCTCACTGGGACTATAGACGCCACCGTCGACTCCGTCTTGGGAGTTCTGCCGCTGCCACCTGTAACAGAATCTGTGCATAAGTACCGCCAAGACTTTACACAAGGATTGAGGAGACCCTATTAAGGTCAAGGTACGAGGCACTCGCTGGCCGCCACGGAAAGGCAGAGAGTCGGAGTCTGTAGGCATCAGCTAGGTGATCAGTACATTTGTTGCAGCTGATCTTATGCTTTCTGACATCGTCGCCATTGGTCTACGGCATTCCCAAACAGTAACATTTTTTTTGAAATGTTAAGGTGCCAGAAATGTTTGCTATTGCACTTGTCTACAAAATAAAAATCTGCTTTCTTTCACTTGTGTTTTTTTAAGTATATTTAATATATAATTACGTATGTATACTCAATAATTTTGTTTGTTTTGTAACACTTCTTAACAATTATTTTATTTTTGTTGTTTACGTTTATTGCTATCATTTAACTTAGTTATAAGGAAAACAAAATGTTGCAAGACACACAGGAAGAAACAGACAGAAGAACGAAATAAAACACACAACGTCTATAATACCACTATAAGCTTCATAAATTTGCTTTGTTATATTTTTTGAACAATATTTATATGGACTTTTGCTTAATTTAACTACTGTGTATGGCGGTGACATGTGTTTCACTTTGTTACCTTACATTAAGACATAAAATTCAGAAGCGCACTTCCTGAGTATGATAACATTTAATTGAAATTGCTCCTCAACGTCGGTGTATATGTATGTGTAGACATCTTAATATTAAATGACATCAATTTATTGTCAGGTTTTTCAGTGTATCTGTGCTATCATAATTATTTTATATATTGCAACAAAATACATCTCGAAAAATGTATCCTATAACTATAACCATGAAATGATTTGGCATATATTATGTTCTACATGTTGCGTAGGCGGAGGTGTGGGTTTTTTTGTTTTCATTTTAAATTCTTTTCGCATGTCCTTAATCAACTATTTAACATTTACTAAACACAAAGAGTGGAATACACACGTGAATGACATATTTTTGTTTGATTGGTTTTAATAAATGCGTCACAAGTAAATGTTCCTAAATAAATAAATTATACTTTCTTTCAGCAGGGGCGCATGACGTATTTTACTCCTTAGTTGTCTTTGTTTTTTTTTTAGTTTTAATTGGAATTGTTTACTTAGTCTTTCTTTTGGCCCAACATCGTTTCGGCTACACCCAAGAAGTAGACCGCTTGAGCGATACCAAAGAGTGGCGCGATAACAATCATACGACAAAGTCCACCTTTAAAGAATGCCGTCGGTCCCTCATACTGCAGAGTTTTTCTGTTAAAAAATGATTATTGTGAGTATAAACTGTTATCATGTAATAAGTGAGTAGATATGTGGGCACTTACTTAATACAATCGCCGATACCCTTGAATTCTTTCTCGCCTTCTGCCTTTTTCAATGCCTGGAGGCGTGTTTTAATCACATCGAATGGGTTGACAGCCAAGGCCGCCATAGAACCAGCAGCACAACCAGAAAGGAAGGAGCACCTACAACAAAATATGGATTACCAAAAGAACTTAAATGGAAAGAATCTTTATTCGTACCAAAATACAGCTTCTCCTGATCCATCAGCCTTACGTGGTCCGAGTCCATTCAATGTGGCAAAGAGCGGGAAGTAAACGATGGAGAACGAAACATCACGCAAGCCAGTAGCACCGATACCCTTATACAGTCCAAAGATACCCTTCTCCCTAATCAGTTGTGTGGCAATTTGGGTTGCTGATGCTTTTGGCACAGTTTTGCCAGCTAATTTCGCTTGAGCCGCAACACGACCGGCGTCTTGCATTTGGATTTTCAACAATTCCATTGGAGTGGTAACGATAATTTGGAAGGCACCTGCCAAACCGCCAGCAGCCATTTGATGAGTGATGGGCAGTTTTCCGTCTTTTCTAGTCAGATGATGACGGAAGAAATCATTGGCAGCCAGTTTAATTGCTTTTTCAGGAGTGATGAGGAGAATGTTGACGCCAGAGCCTCGGTACATGCCAAAGTAACCTTCAGCCCGATATGTCTTGCGGAAGCAATCGAACCTACGGGGGAAGTTTACATTAATGAAATGATGGTGTTGGGAAAATTCTATAGAAAAAGCCTGGAGATATCGAAATGATTTAATCAAGTTGTGATAATTTGCTCTACAGAGCTGGGGTTGCACCGAATTTGCAGATCATAAGCCTTCTGTCCATTTAACACGATCAACGACGTACCAAAAACTCTTTTTGTTACAGGACAAGCAAACATTTGTAGTTTGTAAAATATTTGCATTTGTTCTCTTGGTACAACCACAAGGGTCAGCACCGGCCTTAGCGCTTGCTTGTATAAAAGCAGTTTGTTTGCGGTACCGATCTGGGAATGTATTCCGAGTATCCAGGGTAACCACATTCCGTAACTTTAATAACTATTATGGTTTGCGATAGGGTACGTACTTGCGATATACTCATAAAAATGAGGAGCATGTGTACCGCCATCGCAAGCTATGCGATAGTTGATTCACAAATTTTACCCTTGAGTATGCCAGAAAGCCGTACTAAGAGTAGTCATTGTACTTGCGGTGGCGGTAGCACTTGTATCGCTTATTTTTGGGACAAATTCTGTTTGAAATTGATATCCCCAGATTTCTCATATAGAAGAGTTTATATTGTTGACTCAAAGTATTCCGTGCAAAGCGGTACAATTATTATTATGTGGTAGTGGGAGTTACAACGATTCTATCTCTAAGGGGGACATATCCTGACAAATTTTTGTTGGAATTCAGTTCACTCGTCTGATAAAAAATATTTACTTAGCACACTCAAACTCACAGCATATTGCGGAATCGTACAAACTGCTTTGGATGTACACAGGTATTGAATGTGATTTTTGTGAAGTGTGTACACTGGCAGAAAACTCACTCGCTTGCGGAATTTGGAACCAGTGCATATCTTTATACTTGATTTCGAGTTCTGTGCGATTCATTTTCACCTGTCAATTCCATTTCGGCTTTGCGTTGAGTGTCATTTAGGCATTTTGGTCCGTTTGCAAAAGGTATTCCCACCATGTTTAGATAATTTGGCAAGTTTTCATATATGTTACATTCACCTAAATAGATTTAGTTTCGTTGAGAACGATCCTCCGGGTTAAGACTTTTGTTCCCATTTGTTTCGCTAAATCGAAATAATACGATTTTCTAGTGCCGGTCTTCGTATTTCCATCGTTTCATCGTGCGTTCTATCGTGGGTTTGATGATGACTCCATGGTAGATGAACTCTGAAGCTAACTCAATATTTTTGCTATCAACATTGACATTTTGCCCAAGAATGTACGTTGACAGTATCTTGTTTGTTGATAGCATATACTTTGTCTTGCCCTCGCTAACTCGTTAACCAGTAGCTACTGCCCTACGCACTATCTGTTCAAACACGATATTGAATAAATCGCATGATGGCGCGTCTTCGTGTCGAAATCCAGTACATGTTTGGAAAAGTTCAGATGGACTGTGCTTAAACTGAACGTTACATTGCAACACAGCTGTATAAGTTTTGATGGTATCCCGTATTCTGAAATCGCTTTATAAAGCTCTAGGCGATGAATGCTATCATACGCTGCCTAGAAGGCGATGAAAAGAGGATTTGTCTCGACTTGAAATTCGTTGGTCTTTTGCAGGATTTGCTTTAGGATCTGAAGCCACACTGATGTTTTGAAGAGTAGCTTAGGACGTCCACATAGTACGTTTGATTGAATCTTATATGTGACGTTTAGCAGGGGTATCCCTCGTTAGTTTATAAAAGACATTGAATCGTCTTTTTGTAGACGGCATATGGCGTTTTTCGGGCATTATCTCATCCCTCCATACTTTGTTTATGGTTTGCTGCATGTACACTTACATGGCAACAACTCCGTATTTGGAGTTTTTGTATGACTATACTTACTTCTTCAATACTAGGAGAGAACGTTACCTCTTCGTTGACTGGGGGGTAGGACGGTTTCTTGCCCGAACAATCTCACAATATTATGTCTATTAAATAGCTGCTAGAAATGCTACCTGTAAACACCATGCCCGATGACTGGTTACCGTTACATCGCGTCAGCGACTATGTTGCCATTGTTGTTTTGAACTTTGAAGGCAGCTACCTGCCTTAATTGTCGAATTGAAATCAACCTATAGCAATAATGCAAAAAAATATATTTTCAAATAAGCTTTCCTTTCAACAGCCATTGCTTGGTAACATAATACAAAATTTAGCTTTAGAAGCATCATGAATATTAGATAGTGCGCATTACACTGATTTCCCAGTTCAAGATAACGCTACAACATTCGACGTTGTTGAATAATTGATTATCAGTGATGTCAACAGCCAGCTAATCCACATGCAATACCCCTCACACTTGTTAGTACACAATCAAGGCTCGATTAATCGCATGCTTGGCATGTTGAACGATGAATAATTGATTGGACGCACTCCGAAATCCATTCATATCATCTTATCTTATCACTAACAATACCTCAGACAATTCTTAAAATAATCATACGAAACTTCCAACTAAAACCCAAAATACTGTGAACATTCGATACTTACATATTTTTGTACATTTTCTCGCCATTTGGTCCAACCTGTTGATTCTGCAGGCGCGTCTTTACCAAATCCAAAGGAAACACACATGATACCCCAATGATGCCGGCAATACCACCATTGATGATTTTTGGTAGCAATCTGTAAAGAGAAACAATTTCTTCAATTTACGATGCACAAACACGCGTAATTTGACTTGCAGGCCATACAACGCTAAATAATTGAGATGCCTAATCTCATCTGTGACAAAGCACGCGATTGCCCTGCAATTGTTATTGTTTAACTTATTGTCAATGAAAAAGAGACGCACGACGGTCTGAGATTCTTATCAGACTGCGTACCTTTGGCAAATAGCCCACTATCGAAGTAAAAACAAACTCAAAACAAATCCGTCTCTAAACATCGTATCTCGCGAGCAAAACAAAACTATTTTTAGCTTATCCCGAGAAATCGTATTTTTAGACTTTCACTTTTCAAGAACACTCACATACACCAGCATGTGGTGAGTGAGACTATTCGGCAGGGAGTCATTTTAAAGTTGAATAATTGATTATGATTGACCATTTCCCAATGAGGGGATGAGACAAAATATTTTTTTTCTGTGGAAAGTAAACTTTTTGTGAACTTACGCAAATTGTTGCTGTTTGGGTGGGGCGGCGCTGCTTGCTGCTGACATTCTGAAAACAAATAGAAAACGGTTTAATTAGAACGGATATTTAAATACAATTTGACGTCGGTTTGGCACGGTTTCAGGATATCTTATGAGTTGTATAACACTGCACCAGAATGCATGTAATGAGAAATCACAAATGTGTGGGTTATTAAAAAGCAAAGTCCTAGGAGGGATTTATAATTAAAATTATGTTATGTCTGCATAGGTAAGGACTGCTACACAGCCGGTCCAATATATTATTAAATATTTTGAATTAATTTGATGTAAGGTGTGCTGTGTATAAATAGCCGCATTTAAACGTTACTCTATGAAAATATATATATATATCTATCTTAGTAGCGCAATGCCCGATGACTGGATTCCCATTTCTTGCAACAACTACCCAGGCATATACCTGTCAAACGTCCTATCGTCTGTGATTGTCTTAAGCCTTTCTGCGCAACACACTAATCGGCAGGTACCAGTGTGGCCTCAGACCCGGCAAATAGGTAAATCCTACAGAAGCTCAATGAATTTCAAGTCGAAACACACCATCATTTCATACATCAAGGACGCGTATGATAACATCCATGGTCTATAACTTGATTAATCTATGGTGGAATTCGGGATACCATTAAAACTTATAGAGCCGTGTCCTCTTACATTAGAGGACACGCTATGTACCATTCAGTTTTGAAACAGTTCCTCTGAACTTTTACCAACATGTACTGGATTTCGACAAGGAGAAGCGCTATCATGCGATTTGTTTAATCTCGTGCTAAAACAGATAGTGTTAAGGGCATGAGTAAATGCGCCACTATCTTCCGTCCAGTTACTGAACTACGCTTACGATTCTTGTTTGCTCCCATCGTGCAATTGTAGATTAATTTACGGCAATTGATGAATAGGCGAAACGAGTTGGTCTTGTAGCTAAAGAGGGCAAGACAAAGTATATGCTATCAACAAACAAAGTACTGTCTACCCACAACCTTGGACATAATGTCACTGTTTATAGGAACAATTTTGAGGTAATTAAATAGTTCATCTACAAGGGAGTCAACATCAAACCCATGAATGACATTTTAATGGAGATACGATGAATACTATCCCTAGGAAACTCTTAACCCGAAATTCCAAATGTTTCCCCTACCGGACCCTAATGCTACCAGTCCTACTTTACGGCGCCAAGTGCTTGGCAAAATAAATACAAATTTTTGGAGCAACAGGCACGTTAATACACAGGGCGTAGCTTTTTCGCAACCATTCATGTGTGCGTGTGTACTTCTTGAATGATGGACCTCCTGTTTTATGCCGACTCCGAACGGCATAAAACTACTACGAAAGAGTATAGAACTCCATAGAGTGCGCATCTCATATTTTGTCTTGTATGCGATGAAGGCAAATGGAGGAAAAGATACAACCGCGAACTTTATGAGCTATACCAAGATGATGATGCAGTAAATGGTGTTTTTTAGAGGTATAGAACTTCCGATGGGTATAACTGTCAGTATACTTCAGCAAATCACCATTACACCAGAACACCGTTTACAAATCTTGGAAATTTATTTTCAAAATTCGCGCTCTGTTCGCTAAACTTATAGAGCACTTTGTCAAGTTTACGGTGCGCATAATCGTCCATCTGAGCAGCTAATACGCAACACTGTGGATCGATTCGGGAGCACATTACTCAAGTTGATAAAATTCGTCCAAATCGAGCCAGTACCGTGTGTACAGGAGAAGCCATCACCGCTTTAGACAGAGGACCCATATTTATCGATCCGACGCCGTTCTCAGCAACTCGGTCTCTGCCCGTCTGCTAATTGGAAAATTTTGAAGAAAGATCTTGGCATAAAAATTTATAAGAACGAACTGGTGCAAGAATTAAAGCCAGCGGACCATCAATTGAATCGCGTTTTCGGTGAATGGGTTGAGAATCAACTGGAAGTTGAACCAAATTTTTAACGTCGTATAATCTTCAGCGATGAGGCTCATTTCTGACTTGACGGGTATGTAATCGAGCACCATTCTCGTTTTTGGAGTGAGTCCTCATGAGACTCTTGAGACTCAATGAGACTCAATGTATGGTGACGTTTACATGCCCAAGTCGTCAGCCGCCCATTTGTCTTAAATTCTGAAACCGGTGCCAACATATTACACCACTAAAATAATTTTGTTGGTTGGATGTTGTTGAACGAAGGCAAACTCTGATTGGCTTTAACATGACAAATCCCGGTCCTTATACCATTGACTACACATCACATTTTACCTACAAGTGGTAACCATCGGCTACAGGTCTCATCCATCCGGATTTGACCAAGGACCAATTTTATTGTTGACGACCCTCCTAAACGAAAAAAGGACAACGACGTTCGTATCTGCACATGGAATGTGAGAACATTAAACAGGAGATATGCAGGCGAATAACTAGCGGAAGCCCTTAGCTGCTACAAAGCAGACATAACTGCCATCCATGAAATAGCATGGGATGGGCCGGCAAAAAGAGTATGGAAAACTGTGACGCCTCCTACGGACTGTTTTATAGTGAGCATAATCAGCGACTATTCGGATGCGGATTTGCTATAAGTGCCAGATATAGGCAAGAAGTCTAATGTTTTCTAGACATTACCGGACGCATTTTAACAAATCGCATCAAGGTCAAATTCGTCCACATAAGACTTATTCGTTCACGCCCTGGCGGAGAAAAAAGATGATCGAGCAAAGGTAGGAAAAACAAAGCCTACACGACAACACGACTGGCAACGAACTTCGCTGTGGAACGAAATACCACTATAGTCAGCACATGTTTCATCTCGTTATCCATAAGAAGACATGGCGGTCTCCAGATCAACGAACGGTCAACCAACTTGATCACACTGCGATAGACAAGAGGTATGGATCCAGTATTTTGAATGTCCCAGCATTTTAATGGTCTAACATCATACATACATACACACAACGCCACAACAAACCAGAAATACAGTAAAACAAACTTAATGTTGAAAGACCGCAATCACAAGAGACCACCAAGGCCTTCGCACAAAGCGTATCCCTTACCTATCGATTAACAACATGCCACCAGCATCTAATGTCGAATAAAAATGGCAAAGATGCCAACAAGTCATTTGATCAGCCGCAACTGATGTGCTAGGTTTCTCGCACACACTAGCAGAAAGACTTGGTTTGATGAGGAATGCCGACAGATGCACGCAGCCAAGGACATTGCCTAAAAGGAGATGCCAGAATGCCAGAAAGAAGAAAAAAGTGAAAGAAAGCGAGAGGATATCGATGATATAAAGAGGTGCCACTCCAGAACGATGTGTTCGCAAGTTCTATTAAAGTGTTAAACGTAAAAGCCAATGATACAAGTCTTGAACAGAATCCAGTCGAGATGAACAAGGAAATATCGTAGTTGAGACATATTCGATGCTGAGGATAAGGAGGAACCGATTCTGCAAACTGTTAAACGTCGATGACGAACAATATTCCGCTGTCAGGAAGAACGAACCGTTCGATATTGGCGAAGGCAGCGAAAACTACTAACCACCCGACCTAATTGAAGCGAGGATAGCAATATCTAAATTCAAGCTCAAGAAGTTGCCGGAAATGATAGCCTTCCCACCGAGCTTTATAAAGCCGGCGGAGATGACTTGGTAAGCAACATTCACCAACTCATACGCCAAATTTAATCGGATAAAAGTGTGTCTGAAGAATGAAACCATTTACCAACAACCTGATCAGCTCTTATAAGTGAGGTTTTAGGCCTGGAAAGTCCACAACTGATCAAATCCTCACACATCGGAAGATCCAGGAAAAAACTCAAAAGTCCAAAATCGATACCCATCACCTATTAATCGAATTCAAACTGAATATACAAAGCCGAACCATACAGAGCTATGTATAGTTTTGATATGCCGGAGAAATGGAGAAATCTCGCTGCTCCATCAGGGTCGGAAACGACTTAACCAACCCATTCGATACCAAAAAAGGATTTAGATAAGAATTCAAGTGAATTCTTTAATTTGATTCTTGAGAGGATTGTGCGAAACTCCTGAGCCAACACCACAGGCACAATGTTCGAAAAATCGGTGCAACTACTAGCATAAACCGACGATATTGACTCAATGTGATGCCGCAGCCACATTTGCTAGTATAGAGAAGGAAGCGAGCAAAATGGGCTAAGCAGTAAATGAGGGTAACGACAAGTATATGCTGTCACACAAATGGACAAACAACATCGACGAATTGGTCAGACCGTCGCCATTGACAGATATAACTGTGATCTAATACGGCACTTTCCCTATATCTGTCTGTATTAAAAGTGGATGAAGAAATCCTTTGTCGATTGAAGAAAACCATCTAGGACCATCAGGATGCAGTTATCTAGGGACCGGGATAATTTTATAGGCATGTTGGTTAAGGCCCAGTTTCTTTCCGGAATGTGTCGCCAATTAAGTAAGTAAGTTGGCCTACAAACCAAAACATGTTTTTGTTTAAGTGACCAATGAGTAGTTGCCTTTTTCTTACATCCAGAGATTTTATGTGCGCATTCGAGAATGTCCTTCTAACAGGCTTCTCACTTGGTGTTATTTTGTAAGATGTCTTCTTCTTCAATTAATCCTGAAACAATCTTTCACTGCCAACTTTCTCACTCTCCATCAGTTCGATTAATTAAAACCCATTATTCATTTGGAACTACTTGTTTCATACCTGGAGCTTCTCACTTTGTAACTGCAGCCATCATGTCATTGCTTCTGGGAGGTGATTCAATATTTGATCAGTAGAGGATGAGTTATCGTCTTCTATTATACGATGGAAAAGACCAATGCATCAGAATTACAGATCTAATGACAGTACAGCACAAAGTTAGGAGGTCTTCCATGCAAGAGATCATGGAAAACGTGAGAGAGAAACACAAAAAAAAGTTTGATGTATGAATTATAGTTTTGGATGAGAATAATCTCCACACGCAATTCAAATAAAACAGCTAAAATAAATGACCTGAGATATTTTATTACCGGTCGTTTCTATATTCTGAATAGTGGGTACAAAACCCCTAAATGGTTGTCGGAGTTCAACTGATATTTGGGGCGTATATAGCTTTATATATTAATGATAGATCAGAAGGATTAAAATGTTTCTTGCATCAATTTGATTCCAATGGTCTAAAATTTGGTCTAATCTGGTTTTTAATCGTCATCGGTGGATAAATGAAAACCTTTTTGCGATAAGTTTGCACTGATCCTAGAGAACGTTGGGATGATGTCAAAATATTGCCGTTTTATAGAAGAATCGCTCAGTTGCAATTACCAATTCGATTAAGCTGAAGTGAAATTATCGTGAACCTAAAAACCTATAAAACGATTACCGTTGACATAAATGTTTCAGAGAAAAAAGAATCTCAAGTTATAAAACGTTTAGTCGATTAGAGCGATTATTCCAACAACAATGTGGATACAAATCGATTTTCTACTTGCTAATGTGAATGTCAAACTTGTAAAAGAAACGAACTACCACAAGTCAACATAGAGATCGGTTGAAGTGATATGTTATCAACCTGTTATTAGGGATCTATTTTTAAAGAAACAAGATTCGTTGACTTTGGACTAGGGAACTCGTTTACTTTGTCGAGTGTTAATTTGAAAACATCGATTCCACCATCGATTGCGTTGATCAATTCGCATCGCTAAGTGAGGACGATTTACGCTATTCAATCAAAGTGTATTAGTTTGTTGTTTACTCGCTAAATATACTATCAAACGAGTAGGTACCACTTAAATATGTACCTACAGACATCGATTAATATCAGTTATCTAATTCAATTAGTTTAACTTGTTTTGATAAGAAACACAACACAAAAGTGCCTAGCACCACAATGTCTCAAAACATTTTGTTCTACTTTTGCTTCCATTCTGTTGTAGATAGAGACACATCCAACAGATGACAAGCACACACACACACAAGTATCATAAAAATGTTTATTTTATTGTTACTAGGACGGCTCTGCCGGAATGAATTGCAACGCAAATTAATAATAAATAAAAACGGAACCATTGAGGTCGAATTTATCAAAAGAACAAAATGTACACATTTATGGCAGACCATTGTGGTATTATGTAACTTTATTCCTTTAGCAATAAAGATACCGGTGTACATTTTTATCGTAGGCCATCAATACGATACCGAAATATATAATGATGTGTGTATTATTCGAAAATCGCACCACCCACTCGGCAAAGAGGTGGATTATCTGTTCAATGTCCTAATTCATGTTCGCTGCGACTTTGTGATTTTTATTTTATATGCAAGGCATCGTGGCCGACCGACAAAAGAAGATTTACTTACTTGAGAAAGTGTTGAGTAGGTATTAAAACTGGTTTTAAGCAGAATTATAAGCAATTATTAACTTTGAAGTCTTAATGTTGATATGGAAGCCGGATTGGATATTTGAATCGATTAAGTTGAAAAGATGTTTTTTACTGATGCCTAGGATCACTGTTGGAACTCCAGATGATCCAACATGCCACCGGACAAACAGAGAAATTTAGGAAAACCCGAATTCGAAGGAATCTACAACGAACTGAAATCAGATTGATTAAAAAAGTCAATTCAAGTTTTTTTTTAAGTTTATTCGGCGAGAGTGACATTTGTCAGTCAGCTGTGTGGAAACTGTGTGGATTGTACAGAAAAAGTGATGCCATGTTGAGTAAGTTTTCTGTTGTAATTTTTCGTTGTTTTGTATAAACATATATTGAGTTGGACGGTCGATTTTATAGTGTTTAACATTGTTAATTTTAGATTTTGATCACGATAACAATGAAACACGGTTACAGACTGATTTTTCTGTTTTTGTATTGATGTAATTTCTAATCACACACATTGTGTTTTTTTTTTATTTAATTAACACTTTTCTTAGGCAATGTGTCAATTGCGTTAAGTTGCGGGTTAAATTTTATCCATTGGCTAATTTTTTACATTGTTGCAGGGGTAAAATAAAAATTGGCTTTTTGCTATGTCAATTGGCTTATATTGGATTTCATTTGAATACTATTTTTAAAAAATTGCCAACAAACTTGAAACGAAATTCTTTTTTATATATTTTCTTCTATTAATATAATACGGAATAGATTTAAGAAAAACTATCAAAAATCCCTAAATTATTTATTATTATCAGTAACAAAAATTATGTTGTATGGTTTGTGTTCATGAATAAGGTCCATTTATTTTACTTTGTTCAAGTTGAGAATGTTTCGCTTATAAAATATGGCGAAACTATTAAAATCATAACATTTTTTTCAACAATTCATTTTCAAAAGCCCATTTTTAGTTTATTTTAAAACTGTAATTACATTTTCATATAAAACATAAACGTTTTTTAATTTTTATTTTTTAATCTGAATGTTGTGCTATTTTCCTGTCATATATAAAGACTGGCTATTACGATTAATCCAAAAGTGTGCTTTCCATATCATCTCTCTGACTCTTTAATAGGTATACCAAATGTCAAAATTTAGCCACTGGATAAATTTTAGTGAGCTTTTGAGCAGGTTAAAATTTTGAAGTCTCTATTCACCATACTATTTAAACGCTATAGACGCATGGTTTAAGAGCTGCTACCATATTAACATTTCCTTACGACAAAGTCAGTCAAACTTCAAGACGAAAATCACTTTTGTCAAACTGTGACATTATTATTTGTGTTAGTGCAAGAAAGGGTAAGTGTGCCAAAAAATCCATAAATCAATTTGTTTACTCAATAGATTACAATAACTGCTAAAATCGGTGGGTTGACAGATCTAAATAAAAATAGATTAATTTTTTTGTCAATGGGCAAAACTATTACACCTACATTATTAAACGCTGACTATAGCTAATTAATGACTAACACAAGACAGTGTTTCCAATTGTTTGTTACCTTAATAAACTTGAAAGCTGTTACATATAATACATGTTAAGAACTTTTAATGTTTGCAATGCGTGTTAACATGGGTTATAGTTATTTGTTTTGTTTTCCGTCTTGTTTTCCGTTTTCTTGTTTTCAATTATGTGTTAATACGAAAGTGTGAAGTAAAACCCACAAGACAGACCTATTTTCGATTTAAATAAAAAAAAACTTAAGACTAATAATATCACCTTAACTAATCTAATCCCAATACCTCTCATTAATTGATGATATGCCGATTTTGCGGTAGAAATAGTTCAAGGACACTCCTCCTTCAGCCATCGTCAAATTAACAATCAGACGCCAGTTCTAGTTTAACTAAACGTAAAGTTGAATCCTTACCAGTCTTACACAAAAAGGCTAAACAGAATTAAATACAGGTGCGACATATTTAATTCTGTTTAGCCTTTTTGTGTTATGTTAATCTTCTCTAAATATACTATAGTTCAGTATCTCAGTTTTGCATTGTCCCCTCCGGACGCAAAAGGTTTATAAGGGATCGGTAATGAAGGCTAATCATCATTTACATCTTCAGTAATGATGGTCTTTGAAATTTTTGTACATAATAAGGATTAAAAAATAACACAGGTTCTACAAAAATACTTACAACAACATATATGTTAAAATGGTTGGGCACACTTTTTCCCATTATTACGTCTAGTCATCAATTACATCCCTGTTCAAAATGACTGTCATGTAACCAAACAGCTGAACATGACAGTTTATTATGCACTCAACAGAAACAACACGGAGGCGGAACTTTTGTTTTGTTTAGAAGCTCTTGTAATTCATCGTTTAGCAATATATCGTAATAAGGTGAATTAAATGGATTTAGTAACAATTCGGCAAACCTTGGGAAAGCTGCACGTTTCTGCGCAGGCATACTCCTTTGCACGATTATAGCTTTGATTTCTTCGTCAATTCAATCGTAGTTGCATCTTGTATATTAATATTATTTCCCACAAATTTGCTATTCGTTTGAACAAACTAATTATTTTTTATTTATATTTGGTGGAAGTTCCTTATACTTTTTTGTTTCTTTACATTTTTCCTAAATCTTACGCTACCTATGCACACTATTTATAAACACAATACAAAAGTAGTTTAGTCGAAAGAATGTCGGAAAATAATTCACATTTTGATAGTAACGGAGTCCACAGTGAATACAACACAGACTCCCAGGACATATCAATGGCATCTCCATCCCAGAATAGTCCTATTGGAGTAGTACTGAACTCAAACTCGAATTCCACACAGAACAGCAACAGTACAGCGCACAATTCGCATCCGATTTCAACCAAGCACCACACCAACAGTATCGATAGTCCGCCGGTAAGTTGTAAATAATCAATAAATTCGATAAGATAACATTACTCCCTATCCCATTCAGATTCTAACAAAACCTCGCCTCCTGGAGTTGGTTAGAGAGGTCGATGCCACGGCTCAACTGGACGAGGAAGTAGAGGAGTTGCTTCTTCAGATCGCAGATGATTTTGTTGAAGATGCTGTGAGATCGACGTGTGCCTTTGCAAAGCACAGAAAAGTCGCCAAAGTCGAGGTGAGGGATGTGCAACTACACTTGGAACGCAAGTGGAACATGTGGATCCCCGGCTTTGGCACAGACGAGCTAAGACCCTACAAACGGGCATCAGTGACTGAAGCACACAAACAACGACTAGCTCTTATAAGGAAAACTATCAAAAAATATTAGCATAGACGAGTTTATTTATAAAATAAATAATTATACAAATACAATGAGTTTTACAATTCTATTCGTTGGTGAATTTTCATTAGTTCTACGTCGAAATAGAGCACAGCGTTTGGTGGAATCAGTTGACCTGATCCTGTTTCTCCATAGGCCAGCTCTGGTGGGATGATTAGGCGGCGCTTCTCGCCAACACACATCTTGAGTAGCCCATCGTCCCAGCCTTTGATCACTTGATTACTGCCCAAAATGAATCTGTAAGGCTGACCATCCGGTAGGCTGGTATCGAATACAGATCCATCTGCTAAGGAACCCTAAGAAATATGTTATTTTATTATTGAAAACCAATTGAGCTGACACAACGTACCTTGTAATGGACGAAGAGTATGTCACCGTTTTTACTTCTTCGCTTGCAATCGTCAATTCGTTTCTTTACTCCGATTTTAACGCGGGGAATTTCTTTTAATATCACCGTCGAAATGGACATTGCAATCAATGTGAGCTCAAGTAGATATTTCATTTTGTTTTAAATTCACCTATTGACTCAAAATCGAAGAAAAAGGATGTAAAATTTGTTTTGACTTGTGGTTGTGTCGCGTATAGTGGTATCAATTTGTTTACCCTCGAAGGGGTGAGTTTATCCTAATCGTATAAGGGATGAATTTCAAATAGGGTGGAGCATATTTAAAAAATCATAAGACTAGTACGAGTTTGTTCTTTTGAAAGGTGTTGCCATTTAAAACCAAATTATTAAGAAGTGAAAATGTAGCAATCTCCAGTTCGATTTAGACTTAGACAGATGTGCACTGATGCTTTTAACACACTGGTGGTATCAATACTATAGTATACAGATATACTACGGGGAAATACCACGCTAATGCCCCGGTAGCATCATGGTATTTGTGTGGGTTAATGCTAGTATATTTACTGTAGTATACATTGATTTCTGTCGAACGAAGCGCCTTTCTTTCTAAGGGGTACGTTGATGAACTAATTTTTGTATAGCATTTTCTCAACTCATAGGGCTCTCACACACGAGTATGCTTCGACCGGTTGAGGTAGGTGAGACTGGTGAGAAGGTTACAAAGTTTGAGAACCACTGGAGAGCGGCTGCTAATTCTGAGTAAATCGAATTATATATAAAAAAGAATTTCAACAATTACTAATACATACACACAAAATAAGTCGGTAGCGCTCAAATTCAATTATTTGTGTTGTATATTATTGCGGATATTAAGAAGAAAAAAAAACAGAATAGTAAACACATCCAAATAAAGTTTATTATATTACACTAAATTCAACCGGTTGAACATATTTCCGTGTGTTTGGAAAGTAACCATAATCACTATGGATGAAGCATACTCGTGTGCGCAGGGCCATTATTCATAAAACGTGTGTCAACACTCAAGGTTGTTGCCAATTTGATGGTACCAAAGCTATCATTTATACAACCAGTGTGTCAAAGATTTCAAATTAATACCTTTGACTGGTTAATAGTTCTCAATTTTTATTTTAATTGCCAATAACCTTCCTCAGTGGAATTATCATAACCTTTTTTCTACCTATTCGGAAGTAATTCGTTCTTTTTTTTTGATATTATATAACCTTCAAGTGATGTTTTATTATTCAAATAAGTATTTTCGCCTTTGCAAACGGTTTGTTGTTAACCAGAGTACGACATGCTAGTTAATTTCATGACTGTAATTTCATGCGTGCAGTTAGAAACCCGCACCACTTAAAAGTACACGTACACTCACAAAACTAACACCGTGAACTTAACACTTGCCAATCTACAACCCCGGGTAAGCAAAGTTATGACTTTTTTCGACAAAACTAACACCATTAAAGAGGCAAATCTAAGCCCTTGGTAAGCAAAGTTATGACATTTCGGACGTCTTTTCGACTTTACCAACTAAATTTTTAATTTTGAGTTAATAACTAACATAAAATAGAAAAATACCATATGAAACAGGAATATCACATTAAAAGAAGAATTGCGAGAAAATAACAAAACAGAAGTCCACCGATCGTTTTTGTTTATGCTCACCTATTATGTTGACAGTTCTTCAATACATTTTCAGAATCGTTTAAAAGCAATTTTATTGTTCCATTGGTGTTCAGAATGGTAGTGCCATTACATTGGTGGTTTTATTACTAGAAGTTTAAATGTTTGTTTTATTATCATTATCTGTAAATTTGCAGGTGCGTTGGTTATATGATGCACACGATTTTAAAACTTAGCAAAAGTATTGTCGATTTAATACCCGACTGCATCATTAGCACAAACAAACAAAGTTAGATCTATTGCAATGACACCCAAATATGCACCACCATTACATAATCCGTCTGAGGGAATCTCTCCCGAATAATTCAAATCGTCACTAGGGGTATTCATGCAACGTCGGAAAGTCATCGTAAGCGTTGTAGACGGGTAAGCAACTTACGATGTGGTAAATGAACTTATAAAATCTGTATGGGAAATCTTTTGGGACAACATCGGAAATTTCGCACACATAATGTAATGTGTCTAAACTGTATACTTTTAAAAAGCTATTTTGACAGTTTATCAGCCACTTTCATACATCTATAATAGCGGTCAAATTTACACGAAAATTATCAAGAAAGTTGTCAGGAAAGGAATGAAAAATAAACTGGGAGCTATAGGATTTATCATTTCGCCTGCTTTCGCTTTTTAGAACAAACAAAACCGAAGGCACTCTCAATTCGCTTTCAACCGATCACAGCGCTATTCTTCCTAAGTGTTATGCCTTAGAATTATATTTATCAATTGCAATTTCTCAGCTCATGAATTCATGATACATGAATACAAGTATCGCCAATACGATGGTATCAATGCCATCGTATTCATAACACCAGTGTATCAAAGGCTTAATGCAACACTCGCTGAGGCAGTGCACATTAGTTATATTGAATGTGCATTTTAATAATTAAATTAAGAAAAGAACAACACATACATTGTTAGGTCCATACCTAATATTTATTATCTCATTTCGGCCTCATTTCAATGATACATTTGACAAATTTAGAAAGCCCTATAGTTAATTCCAAACTATGGACTCAATCCAATCAGTATAATTGTAAACATTTGTGTATATTGAAGGAACATCCGTATTTCCACATGCTTGCCCATGAGATGTAACACCAATTATGCTATACAAACATGGGTAATTCGGATGTATGGTTTGAAGAGGTCCACCAGAATCGCCCTGGCATGTGTCTTTCTTGCTATATTTCGAACCTGCGCATACGATTTTTTTATTCCAATCTAATGTACCGGAAGTTGCAGCAATTTTAAATATGTCATTACATCGTGTATTAGGATATTGTTCAATAGATGCTTTTTGTAGATGATCCGCAAATGTGTCTGCAAACTTTCTGTGGCCCCATCCAGAGATAACCAATTGCGATAAATTGTTGTAGTCTTCATATGGTAAACAGGCAGGCCGTATATATGAAGTCATTGTAATATTTCTGTCCAGCTTTACCAGCGCAATATCATCGATTTTTGCATTTTCTGTATACCCGGGGTGCGATAAAATATTTATAATATTAAACTCTTCAGGTTGAGCATCGTCATTATCCGTTTCAATATTTAAATCCCCAAGACGAGCAGTAGTTATAATCTCATTGACACTGAACAAAAAAAAAAGAATCTATACATATAATAAAACTAACTGACCACGAGTTGATCGAAATGTAATATTAAAACCAGGATCTCACTAAAAAGAATACATTATGACGTTACTTACCAATCCACTGGTGGAGTTGCAAAGCAATGTGCAGCGGATAGAATATAATTCCGACTTATAAGTGACCCTCCACATTTCCATATAGTTTTCCCGTCATTATCCTTACATCCCAACACCGCCATATGGGGAAATTCCTTGGGACTTGCATTCTCTCCGCTCGTTACCAAAGGAAATGAGAAATGAGAGCATTTCGTTTTTGCGTTGGTACTAGGAGGAGCAGCTTGAGTGGTGTATTCGGAGTCGTAAAGATTTTTATATTTCTCACATTCTAAAACATATAGAAGTAATATACTTAAAAATTTACCCACGTATTAATAAAACTCTGATTAGCTAATCAGTGACTAACTCCTGTTATTTGCGCGAGTGTTTCTTATGTGAGAAACTGTTATTTTAGTCATTGATTAGCTAATCAGTGTTTATTTACACGGGGGTTACTTAATAGAGAATAAAGAGGGCAAGATATGTTTGGAATCGTCATAATATTAAAAGTCCCGTTCACCGTGCAGAAAAATTAGCTTTATACCTACAAATGGGCTATATATGTATTTTAAATAAATAAAAAAAAATTCATAATCATCTTTTGCATGATAAAAAAAAAACTTAAAGTGGAGTGGGTAATGTCGTAGATATTTTACTTAAATCATATATACATACCTTCTATATATTTTCTAGAAGTATTGATCTTATTTGGTTTTTGAGAGACACGCCTTGCACAGCAAACTATATCACGCGAACGATCACAATCAACGTATGGTAATTGCTGAAATTTTCTTAGCAATACGTGTTTGCATTCTGCTCCAAAGAGATTCCTACAGGTTCCTTTTATGTTTGTGTGATCAGTGCAAGGACTGCCTGCAATTAAAATATTTGGTCTGTATTGTAGAAGTTTAACTCCAACGTTGTTTTCTTATAGATTTTATTTGTTTTATGATGTGACTCCTTATATTTTTTTACAGTAAAAATTACGAGACAGATTACTTGCTACTATTTTAATATCAGTTTAAATACCTAGAATAAATATCAATTTCGATTACAAAATAAAATATGCCCACTGGAAGACGTTCGCCGTGTTCAGCAAATAGCAGTGGTTAATATAAACTCTCAATGTATTTACTGTGTGGAATTGAGAGACTTTAATTTATTCCTACAAGAGGAGACCATTTAATTATATTAAAAAAAAGTTGACATTTTCATTTGAATAATTATTTAAGACAATTGAAAATAATTTGTCAAAATATTCAGAACCATCGCCACAGTTCCAGTTTTTTTTAAATTTTCGCATGACAAAATATAGGCAGCTTATTATAAAGATTGTACAAAGTTATTCACTTCTTAAAATGCATCCAACGCCAAACGCTTATTTATATAACACAACGTTTAATAGGGGCTGTATAACGTAAACGTGTCTAATTGTAAAAATAGTGGCTGTATAACGGCGTACGTTTACCATTTACAAAATTTTTAGACGCAAAAATTAAAGAGAGGTAGTTTTTTTTTTTTTTTTTTAGTTATGCTCTCCCGTTAAATTTATTAAATGTAAGTTCATTGAAAACCATATTACGAAAGTGTTATAAAAGTGAAGACAAGGTTATCACCAAGAGTTTCGCAACCAAAAAATACCTGCTAATAAATGTAATAGGTTTCCCTCTTTTTGGTACTTTATTTGACACAAACTCTGTTTGTTATTATTTGTTAAATTTTTTTTAATTCTTATTATATTTTATGAATAAGAATTTGTGAAGCTCTGAATAAAGGCTGCATAAATATTTATTCACTGTAGTACTATACAACGTCATATATGTGTTTTATCGAATTCTCATGACTTATACTATGTTCTATACACCGTACATCCATCTCAAATATTTTCATTTAGTTATTTTATCAATGAGAGTTTTAACAATTTACCAATCATTTTGCTTCAAGTAAAATTCCAAAGTCGAATGTATAGTATTTTCCATTTAACTTTAATTTATGGATTTAGATATCACTTTTGAGCTTGATTAATATTATTTTGTTGGAAATACATTTTAAAATATTGGACTTTTTTATTAGTAACGGATTTAAAAAAAATCAAACTTTACTGAAGATAAAATTAATCTAACCCTTGCCATTGTGTTATACTTTTAAAAATCCATAACAACTTGTGGCGCCTGTTAACAGTTGATGTTCAACTTGAGCTCATCACAAGTGCAATCTTGCATGAAAACGTGTTACTGATCTAGTCTCAGCATGCCAGCACCTGTATTCATTTTTCGGAACGCAACCCCCGCAAACCAAGAGATTTGTTATTGCGAATATCCGATGTTGAAATGTGCACGAAAATCATTTAGCTTTAAAATTCAATAACAATAAACTTTGTGTTTATGTAATTGTTAAAACTATGCCATGTTTGACATTTAGTAAACAAGTCTGATAGTGTAACAGGAATTTACGTAAAAGTTCATCGAAAAATGCAAATTTTATTTTGACCATATTTAGAAACAAAAAATTACCTTCTTACCTTCGGACTGCATCGCTACTAATTTTATTGCGCAAAACAAAACAATTGTTATTATTTTAATTTTAGATTCCATTTTGAGGCCAATTGAAATATGCTAATGCATACACTGTAATCACAGAAATCTTACTGAAAATAAATTCGAGAAAATATAGACACATATACCTATTCCACCAACTAAAATCCTTCGCGTTTACCATTCGACGAACAAATTTGACATTTGTATGTATGTAAGCATCGAATTAATCTACATACCTAATAACGCGAAACACGATTATTGTTTATTTTTAAAAGACATTTTATACAATATCATTCAAAAATGTTGCAAAACAATTGGTAGTTACGAGAAATTTGTGTTAAAGGAGATAAGATTCGTATAACTACTTAAATATGTGAAAAGGTCACGGTTAAAGGGGACATGGCCTGACCTTTTTATCACTGTTTGTTTTTTGTCTTTTTTTTCAAAAAGTTTATCTTAATGTTCCTCCTTATGCGTTTTTTCTCTTTTTTCTAAATCTAACATATAGATAGACTAAGAAAACAATGTACCTACGTGTAAAGTACAACAACATCTTATCCATATATATTGCGTGAAGCCAGGATAATTATGCGGTCTTACACATTTAGTCTGGATAGAATATGTGTTGGTTTTCAAAATGCTAAAATTGAAAAAAAATATATAGCAGCTGATACCACAACCGGTAATCATATGCTGTAAAATAGGTTGGAAAACAATGTTTTATGAAATAATTTGGGGTGAATATATTTTAATATTTGCTATGAATCTTAAATCAAAACATAAAAATAAGTTTAGAAGTCGATAAAATGAAAAAGGAATTAGTTTTTATGTAAAAAAAGTTATATAAAACAGCAAAATTCGAAACCCAAAAATGACATATGTTGGCGTTTATTTGTTCCAGTTTCAGTGGTGCCAGATCATCGACTATCGTATTTTCTCGTTTGTAAGGGAAAAATCGCATTTAAGATATTTAACACCGAATTCTCGAAATAGTAGTTTTGCTAAAAGGTGATTTTTTTAGGTGTAGCTTTTTTTTAAATCGAATATAACACTCCAATTTGCATTTACGTGTTAAAGACAACTTCATTTATATGTTGCCCGCGGCTCCGTTTCAAATGGTCCATTCGGAAGGTCCAATTTTGCGTCATTTTTTCGAGCATTTCTGCCTGTATTCCACGAATTACGCGTGTTATGCTATCCTGTAAGGCTTCAATCGTATTCGGCTTGTCCACATAGACTAACGACTTTACATAACCCCACAAGAAATAATCAAGAGGCGTTAAATCGCATGATCTCGGCGGCCAACTCACATGGCCATTTCGAGAGATAAGCTGCTCAACAAATGCATACTTCAAGATTTCCATTGCTTCACGAGCTGTGTGGCATGTGGCACCCTCTTGATGAAACCACATGTCAACCAAGTTCAACTCAGCCAACAGGGGCAGATAAAAATATTTATTCACCAGATCGATTATGCCGACCATAATATGGCCATAACAAACGGTGAACATTTTTTACAGAACACGAATTTTGATAACAAATTTCAATAATTTGCAATCGTTGCCTTGACAGATGACGTTTGCACGCCATTACTGACCAGTGCTGCCACTATCAAAACCTCAATTCTCCAAAAATCACCAGTTATTAGTAACAATTTTTTGGATTAAAAACTGAAAACGTTTTTCTTTGAGAGATGACGTTTGGACACCATTACTAACAGGTGCTGCCAGCATGAAAAACGTAACTCTTCAAAAATCACCCGATGTTAATAACATTTTTTTGGAGTCATTATGGACTAACAAAACCAATAGTAGTATAGTGTTGTCATTCTATCGTACAAAGTCACAACACAATGAAAACAAACGTTTTACCAGGAAGGAATTAAGACTGGGCAATAAATACTTAAAAATCTATGTTGATTCCGAGCATGGTTTCCACTTGCATTCAAAAATAGTATTACCCAATAACAAGTACAAACTTCTCCAGCTCATTCTACAAGAAGGGATAATTGGGAGAAGAACTGTGGGGAGACAAAGGCTTCCATGGATGTCAAATATGAGGGAGTTCCTAAATCTTTCCACCACAGAAATAATAAGAGGTGTCACAAATGAACAAACAATAAGAACAACCTCGGCATCGGAGTGGAACCTTAAGGCCGTGTGTCAATTGCGTTAAAATTTTAGCAAGTGGATAATTTTTGACATAAGTATAATGAATAGAGACTTTAATATTTTAACCTGCGCAACAGCTCGCTAAAATTTATCAAGTGGCTAAATTTTGACATTTGGTATACCTACTGAGGAGTGAGAGAGATAAAAAACACACTCGTGGACTAATCGTCAATAATGCAGTGCTCACGTGTGTCGGCAAAAAACACATAATTAGGATTATGAAATAAAGTGCCAGCAACATTTTTTTTTTTTCAAATAAACTAAAACTGGGTTTTTGAAAATTTATGGTTACAAAAATGTTATGATTTCATTCGTTTTGCTATATTTTATATGCGAAATATGCTTAACTTGAACAATGTAAGATGGTAATATGGGTTGCTAGTGAAATATCATTTTCATACGCTTCTGCGAGAAAATATGTTCCAAAACAGCACAGGCGCCACAGTTTCACTGCGGATTAGCAAAGAAACAATTGACGCCGGCAAGCTGAAATATTAACATTTTACAAAAGACCGACATCTTGTGAGAGGAGATGCATTTCCATAGCGAGGTGTAGCGTCACCTATTCAAATGTTGAAAAACTACAAAGTGTGTTTTCAAATAAGTTTTGCAATAACAATACATGTTTTTACTTATTGACCTATAAACTGAACAAGTTTTCTAAATTTATTTCTTACAAATTTTTTATGATAATTTGCAACAAATTTTTTTGCAATTTGATGAAGCAAACGATTTTTTTTACTTACTTAGATTTCCGCAGTAAAACAGGGGCGTGTATGTTGTTTTGGAACATACGTGAAGTTGGATACTAGCAGTCCATATATAATAATTCAATGATTGTGCCATTCACCATGTACTACCGTTAAAAATTGTTTTGTTGATTTTAATGTGAAGAATAATGTGAAACACATGTTATTATTGTTGAATACACAAAGGTCTATGTACACTGTTTGTTTCAATATTTTCCAACAGCCTGACTCACTTTTTTTTTTTCGAAAAAGCGAAACTTTGTTGGTGACGACACCCTTTAAATACTATACACCAAACACAAATTACTTGAAATCATTGCCACCCCTGATCTTTATGGGAAATTTCATTATTATCATGTCAACAAAATAACAAGAACAACATACAAGTACATTTCCTCCAAGTCCAAGTAAATAATAAAACAAATTAAAGCATTTGAAGGAAACCTCCGGTTCCAAATCTTGTTAACAATCGTTGCAATCATTATAAATAAAAGGGTAAGTTAAATAAATGTTTATACATTTGATGCCGAGAATGCAGAATACGCGTTCGCATATCATTTCGCACAAAACAGCAGCTTCTGTTAGTGTACAATCTATTATCAGCCGCTATCAGCTTTTCATTAATTTTCTTATTTTTTAACAGCAAATGTAAACTTTAATAAATCATTTTGGTGGAAGATCCTTACCTTATACGTTTTTATTTCTTTTGCATATTTTTGTTTCGGTATTGTTTTCTACATCTTTCGCTACCTTTCCACAAAACCAATATATCTATAACCAAACAATACACAGAACACACTAAAGTAGTTTAGCCGAAAGAATGTCGGAAAATAATTCAAATTTTGATAGTAACGGAGTCCACGACTACAACGGAGACTCGCAGGATATTCTAATGGCCTCACCATCACAGAGTAGTCCCATTGCACAAAATCACACAAATTCCATCTCCAACAATACTTCGCACAACTCGAATGCGAATTCTTCAAAAACCACCAATCACATCGATAGTCAACCGGTAAGAACATTTTGATAATGATATCTAAAAATCTTTTCACAATTCGTTCTAAAAGCAGGTGCTAACAAAGCCGCGACTGCTGGAGTTGGTCCGAGAAGTTGATGGTACGGCACAGTTGGATGAAGACGTCGAGGAGCTGTTGCTGCAAATTGCCGATGACTTTGTAGATGATGTAGTAAAATCAACTTGTGCCTACGCCAAGCATAGAAAGGTCTCAAAAGTGGAGGTGCGAGATGTTCAATTGCATTTGGAACGCAAATGGAATATGTGGATACCTGGATTTGGCACCGACGAACTACGGCCTTACAAGAGAGCATCTGTGACAGAAGCGCACAAGCAGCGGCTAGCATTGATAAGAAAGACTATTAAAAAATATTAGGATAATTATAAATAGCTATTCCACTTTTATACAAAAACAATACACTTAATAGAAAATTACAAGTCTTGTCTTTTTTCGATTTTCACAAGCTCCACTTCAAACAGTAGGACAGCATTTCTCGGGATTAAGCGACCCGCTCCGACTGCACCGTAACCCAGTTCGGGTGGTATCACTAAACGACGTTTCTCACCTTCGCACATGCCCATTAGCCCTTCTTCCCATCCTTTGATCACTTGATTCGTACCCAAAGTAAACGTGAATGGGGCTCCTCGAGCCATACTGCTGTCAAATATAGTGCCGTCTTCTAAAGCGCCCTGCAATCTGTGAGATAAGTAATGTGTTTTTACCAATGCAACTGGATCTTACCTTGTAGTGGACATGAATGAAATCGCCCTTTCTAGTTCGCGCGTTGCAATCGGTTACTACTTTTTTAATGTTGATTTTAACACGAGGCTCATTTTCTGTTAAAACCGCGGATATTGTTATCGTAAGTAAAAAAAGCAGTCCAAAGAATTGCATCTCCGTCTTATTGTTTAGTTAAATTGATTTTGGTAAACAGTTTTTAGCAAGTGTTTATGACCAACCCCTTTTTTGTTGTGTTTATGCGTTGCCGTAGGGGTGATGTTTTGACATTTAATCGATTCCGCGTTCGTAAGTGAGTAACTACGTTAAACCACGCTTTGTTATCAACGCTGACTTATTGGCATGATGTGGAACGTATTCTCATTTGGCAACTTTGCCCCAAGTCAATGTAGCAACAATTTTGAGGTAGCTAAATGCCACCTAAGTGGAGATAGGACAAAGACTGACCCTAGGAAACAATGTTATTAAGTTTTAAAATATTAAACGAATCCTATGATATTTAAAATTACTCCTGATAATAAATTGATGTTTACTAAATGTGATTCCAGTGAAATTAAAGGTTCTACGATGAAGACTGGGTGCACGACGGTCAGGATAGGAGGTCATTCACAGAGTATGTTCTTATTTCTCTATGCGGAACAATATCTTGGAGCAGGAAAATGCAGCCTACTGTTGCTCTCAAATCCATTAGTCCTTAACGCTCTTAAAGAGTTTCGAGGATGAGCTTATCATTGTTATCACAACTATTTCATGCCTTTCCTCGGTCAAACCATAATAACGTTCGACATAATTTTATCAGTGACATGATTGAAGATTATGGAGTAAACTTCAAGTATAGTCCGTACCAAAACAGTTGGCCAACGGTCGATTGCGCAGAGAGAGGATTTAAGAGAACAAAAATGACGCGAAAGAGATTTAATCACTAAGCGTTTTTGCCTGTAATTTACAATGCGTAACCCAACTTTACAGTGCTTAGAACTAAAATGCTGTTGAATATATAAATAAACTTAATTTTTTATTATGAGGTCGACTTTTATACATTTCTACCTAGAAGTCCGATTGTATTTGAAAGGGTTCCCAACCCTTTTTATGGTTGAACATTTCGTGGTTTAGCGCTAGGTACCTGTATGGGTGGTGTGCTTGGTTAGCATTAATTTTATGATGTTTGATTTTACCTGTTTGACTTAAGTTTAAAAGTTTTACGACATGATTAGTGTTTGCATTTGATTAGTGTTTGCATTTGCCTATTGTTATTGGGTATAAAATCGTTTACGTTTCCAAAAAATTCCCAAATTGTGATTTTTTTTATTAAATTTACCTACCTCGCCCAAATTCAATGATATAAACACTGCAATTTACTTTACTTTGCGTGCCAATATCAGTACCTACATGATCAATATGCACGACACAATTAATAATGATCAACGAAAGCATAATGAGCAAATAGGGTTTAAATCTAAAACCGTACACCTTCATACAGACACAGTCACACAATCAATTCATGTGCAATGTTTTGCTTAATCTATCCGACCGTGATGACATCATACTCCTACAAAGAACCGACAAGACAAAAAACGAAACAATATATTTTCCTCCAAGTAAAGTTGACATATAATGGTCTATATTTTTCCTCCGCTCCTAATTTCAGTATAACAGAAGGAAAATGAAGAAACCACCCTCAGTGCTCAGTGAGATCGCGACAGCGATCTTGAACACAAGGCAGGGTATACGTCGTTTTTTATTATAACTCCTCCCATTTTCGTCTCTTTATGCTTGTTTTTGCAATTTTAAGAGATTGTAAAACACATTTTAAGAGACCTGCGCAGTAGAATGGCCAACTGTTTTGGTACGCACTATATATCAGCAATTCATCACTGATGAGTTAATAGTAAGAAACATTTATACTGTGCTAAAGCTGTGGGGCTTTTATTTAAATAGATATATAAAATGTAATTTAAATTGAAAAATAGCATCACTGTTTTGTATGCCGTGAATTTAACACATGAAACTAATTGTTTCAATTTTTGTACATAATAAGCAGACAAAAGTGTTAAAATTCGTTTAAGTTAAAAATAATTGTTTCTAAGATTCTTGTGATGTGCCTACCAAACCGAAATTTCCTCAGCTCCAGTTAGCCCGAGTTGAAATCCAAGTAAACTGAGTTGAAACTCGTATATAATATCCTGAATATTTATACGACTTAAAGCATTTCTTAAAATATCTCTTCTTTCATATGAGTTTTGGAAAACTTCCTATACTATAGATGATTTGATTGAGCCCTGCATTATTTGAGTTATAAATTGAATTACCCAATAAAGTGAAAAACAATTGAAGCAAACAACTTAAAAATTCCAACTAACAACGTCATCACCAATCATATGAGAAGATAAAAAGTAAACACAATATCCAGCAAATAGCTAGCGGCTGGCACCAACCCTTTGCCTAACAGCATCAGCCCGAGTTGTAAAATGCAAACCAAACTATTCAACTCGGGTTGATTTCCATGCATAAACGAACCCAACCCGAGTTTTGATATGTTTTTGCATGTACTGTTTTTAGTTTCAAATTTGTTCTGTCCGCGCGCTCGCCCCTACCTTTATAATGCAATATAATTTTCTGATGTCAGTTCATTTTTCTTGTTGTTGTTGTTTGCCCGCCGTTGTCCCACCTGCCTATACCCTTGACTTTTCGTGATAAAATAACGTTTCAGTTTGTCAGTTTGGATCTACCCCGACAAGCCCAAAAAAATAGTTTTGCTGACTGGAACACAACAAATGTCAAAATGGGTTTGTTGACAGATTAAGATACAAAACAAATTGATTTTTTTTTACCAATGGAAAACTACAGTTTTGCAGCTAAAAAGTTTTTCCTTAAAAAAAATACTCTAAAGGATATTCGACAGAGTAAATTTGGTTCTTACGAATGTACCCGAACGGGTATAATTTTTGCAGCGTCTGTCAGATTTCTCGCCTGTTAATTTTCTCAGTATGGGAACAGTTATTTGGAGTTTCATATCCAACCAAATCTGGTTTTACTCTTGCACATGAGTATGTGAACGGACCTCATGTTACTGCACTGTTGGCAGTACTCTACTCTGACACAATCGTTGGACGTCACATTTCGCCAGCTGAAAAGTGTCAAAATTCACAGTGAAATCGTAACTTTTTTTTTGTTATTTACAAAAAAATTGTTTGTTTTATTTATGCTAGCTAGTTTTAAGGAAAAAGTTAGTTAGGAATCATTTATTTATACGCAAAATGAATAGCATGGGATGGGCGTTAATCTTGAAGAAGGGATGCTGGTGCTCACGAGAAGCTATTAACATCAACGGTAGCAAGTATATCGTAAAGGAGCGAATCGCCCAGGGGTATGAGATAAGACAGATTTTTTTATGCCAAAAGATTAAATGTTTCATTTTCTCTGTTGTAGTGGCTTCAGCAACATCGATTTGGCCGAGAACACAGTCACGCGAAGGGTTTATGCCATCAAACGAATAACATGTCATAGTATCGAGGATCAAAATATAGCTTTGCGAGAAATCGAACACTGCCGCCAAATTGACTCGGAGAACGTCATAAAAATTGTCGATTACCAGTTGAAGGGCTCTGCGGATATTGTCATTAACACGACTAGCAAATTAAATATAGTCCTGCCATACTACAAGCATGGTTCTTTGGGTGACCATCTGACTATGCGAGGGAAAAGAGGCGATCACATGCCCGAGGCGCAGATATTGCAAATATTTTTAGGAATATGCGATGGTCTAAGGGCATTTCATGAGACAAAGCCACAGCCACTGGCACATAGAGATTTGAAGACGGCGAATATTTGCTTATCGGATTCGTTTGAACCGATAATCGTAGACTTAGGCTCTGTAACAGAGGCACGGTTGCAGATTTGTGGCCAATCAGAGGCGCAACGACTGCAGGATGAAGCGGAGGAGAGAAGTTCGATAGTTTATAGGGCACCAGAGTTGTTCTCAGTAAAGAGCTACTGTACCATTGACGAGAGGACGGATATATGGGTGAGTGGTGGTTGTGTTTGCCTGTAGACAAAATGTATAAGTGATATGGTTCTAGAGCCTCGGATGTGTCCTCTATGCCATGTGCTTCTTTCATTGTCCATTCGATCCGATCTATGAAAAGGGCGATAGTGTAGCACTGGCTGTACTTAGTGGAAATATTAACATTCCAGAGGATTCCATCTATTCGGAGGTAAGTCGGACTGGTATTTCTTTGTAGGCACGTAATTTATGTTCTAATTGCAGGACATGCACGAATTGGTTGCGTACATGCTTCGTTTGGATCCAATGGAGCGTCCATTTATATATAGCGTTATTGAAAAAACGCATGATCTTATAGCGAAAATCGAGGGAAGAGTCTAGACAAAGGCTAAAGTTAATTTGTGACAGGGCAGCCGTTCAAAAACAAAACACTCCAATTATAAATTTTTATTTCATTATTTTATATCTCAAAAAATAAACGCGTTTCCTAATTAATGGTCGTCTTTTGTAAGTCCCGGGCAGTTCTCATCTAAATCCCCGACATCTTTATAATGCACACCACACCAGTGACAGTAGTTGTACGAAATGCGCATGTAACTTGTTAGCATTTCAAGTTTTTCTGCTGAGGAGTACTCAAATGCATCCTTTTCATCCTCCTCAGTTTCTACATCTGATGAACATTCTTCAGCAGGTGGGGTGAGATTCGGCCAAAACCACTTTAGATGAGGTTCCTCCACGTTTGCCTTATGATCTAAATCCATACATGATTTCTGGCACTTCCTGCAGAATAAATGTCATAATTCATTACAAATTGGTAATAATAACTTACCTCAATGCACTTTCGACAAAGCGTTCCTGAGCCCTCTCCGTCATACGTTTGCGGTATTCTTCAGGTGTCACCCTTGCTTCGTTTAACTTACGCTCCAAGTACTTTAAACGAATTTCCACTCGTTTGAGTTCGATTTCCTTCAAAGCGGCTTCTCTTCCGAATCCACTTCTCCCAGATTTGACATTGATAGCAATCGGTTCTTTGATTCCAGACGAAGATTTGCCTAGAGAATCACCTGGTTTGTAACCCATTTTGGCTAGTAGTTTAAAGCCCTTGTTTTCGCTTTCAATAGGGCATTGAAGACCCTCTTGAAGGCGTTCGCTGCTTTGCGATTGTGTGGATTGTTTCTGTTTTTTCTGATACTCAATTTTTTTCGCTTCCTGTTGGACCTGGCGTTTCTTGCCACGGTCTTGAACTAGACTTGGACGAACATCTGCAAGGCTTTGAAATTAATGTTATAACGCAATTAAATTATTCTGTGAACAAAGTATATACCCATTCAATATCGCGTCGGACATGTAATCATCTTCTTCAGAAGACATTTTTATTCTGTTTTTGTAAATTGCAACCGCAAATCGGTATCACAATTTACTTTCGTAAACAAAACAAATGTCAGTCTATTGAGTTCTTTAGGGGTATGTTCGTTATCACAGAAGCTTAACGCCATGCTCACACAAGTCGCGTAAAACTACAAATCTTGATTGATAAGAGAGGTTGAACTTTATCCACTGGCTAATTTTTGACATTTCTGCAGGTGCTTTCCACTGTCACCCCTCAGTAGGTATATCAAATGTTAAAAATACATTTATACATTCACTGGATACATTTTAGCGAGCTATTGACTAGGAAATGCAGGTTACATATTTTCTACTGGCTAATTTTTTACATTTCTGCAGGGGTAAACAAAAATTGTTGGTTTGCTGCGCCAATTGGATTCAATGGGATTTTATTTTCATTCTATTATTATTAATTTACCAAAAGAATTGAAACAAAATTTCTTTCTCTATATTTTCTGGTTTTAAAATAATACGGAATAGATTTCAGAGAGTTCATCAAAAGAACCTTATAATTATTTATTGTTATCAGTAACAAAAATATTGTTTTTAATGTTAATCCATTCTACTCTGTTCTAAACATATTTCACATATAAACTATAGCGAAGCAAATGAAATCGTAACATTTTTGTAACCAGCCATTTTCAAAAACCCATTTTGGTGTATTTTTAAACGTTAATTACATTTTATTGTAAAAAATAAATGTTCTTTGCTTTTTATTTTATAATCTGAATGATGTGCTATTTTCCCGCCACATATGATAACTGGTAATGATGATTAATCTACTAGTGTGCTTTCCACCTCTGATGGAAAGCTACACACTCAAGCAAACCTCTCGCTTTATATAGAAGCTAATTTCTTGAATTATATAGAACATAAATATGTTTTTATGTTTCTATTCATTTATATAGCACTTTGCAGTTTTATTAACGTTTTCCTTTTTACAAAGCAATCGCTTATGACTTCGCTTGCAAATAAATTCTCCTATTGTTAAAATCATTTAACTTTTTTCCTGTTTTAGAACTCAAACAACCTCTCTCACTCCTCTGTAGGTATAACAAATGTCAAAAAGTAAGACACTGGATAAATTTTAGCTAGCTATATTGACCAGCTTAAAATGTTCAAGTATCATATATTCACCGCACTAATGTCAAAAAAATTATCTACTGTCTAAAATTTTAACGCAATTGACAGACGGCCTAAGTAAACAAAATATAGGTAACTTAAAATTATTGGCAGATTTTAGATTTCCTAAGTTAACTTTGCCGATACACTGTTCTCATTGGTCAATGAGTCAAAGAAAATATATTCTCTAAATGATCTCTGATAACAATTTCACATTTTTTCTACCTTTCGACACAAACCAAATAATTTTTTTATATTCCTCCATTAAAGTAACATATATTTATATCGGATTTGAAACATAAAACATATTTTTTGTTTTATTTATAGTATTAAGGGAATTTATGCAACGTCGTAATTTTACTACGTGCGAAAGATTGTAATTTTACGACTACGATTCATGAACGACCCTAAGACTGTACCACTAAATAATGCGGTAACCCACTGTATTGAATCTCAATTTAGTATTTTATTTATTGATATAATTTTGTTCATAATTTTTGTACTTCTTCTTGTTCTTTATCCCCTGATTAAATGTCAAAATAGAATTTCAAAAGTTTAAAACGCTTATACCATCTCAATTTACACGCCCAATTCCTGTGAGAAAATTCCGATATTGTTGGAAAAGATTTCCCATACAAATTTTGACAGTTCATTTATTACGTCTTAATTTTATCACATTTACTACTATTATTATCCCCTGCAGTTATAGCTTTCACTGAAAACCCTCATTGGAAATTTTTTTCGTAAGCTTGATCTCTGATCGTAAGGAGCATTAGAAAATGTTTTTTGATTTTTTAATCTGGATTTTTTTTTACTTCTTGCGGCATTTTTATAAATTCAATCATTGAAAAGTGGATGTCAAAACAAAGCTTATGAATTTAAGAACACGATTATCCAAATATATTTAAATTTGTAATTATAAAAAATAATTATCACAGCTACAGATTAAGCAGATCTTATTCTTACTATTATGTTTGATTAAATCCCCGCGTTGCATATCGCTATTCGATAACAACGTGACGTGACGTAATTATATTTGTTTTTCAAAATTTTTCAAATGGCAACGCTGCTTCTTACATGTGCTCATGATGAAACGTCAAAACTGAGAGAATCCGACGAAAAATAAAAACGTTTTTGTCGTGTTTCACATAAAGTTTTATTAAAAAGTAATAATCACGAACATTTTATTTTTTTAAATATGGCAGTTGTAAGTCAATCCACACCATCTTCTTAATCCCCTTTACCAAACTTAATAAATTCCCCTCCCTTTGATAGAAAAAAGTAAAAATCAGTGCCGTCAAGCGGTCGGCTCATCTTAAGGGAAAGAAGAAAACCCTAACTAAATCCCAACAACAGAAAGCAAACGCAAAGGGACAAGCTAACAAAAACATCTTCAGTGCTGGGCCCAGACCAAAGCGTAAAGAATTTCCCGTAAAACCCAGCCGAAAAGCCATTCAACATGCAATTGACGATGATGAAGAGGATGATGAGCAAATTGTCGACAATGTCATGGACATGCTGGATGGTGATGATTTGGACTACTTAGAAGCATCTGGAGCGAATAAACAGAGAAAACGAAAACTTGGTGACTCAACGTTTGATGCAGAAGCTGTTGGCTTAGAATCAAATTATTCCACGCAAAATTCTAAGGAGAAGGAGAATTTGAAGATCAAGATTAACCTGTTGCCGATAAAGAGTCGTGATGGAGAGATTATTAGTCGCACCACCGAAGTAGATTATAAACCAAAACCAAAGGTGGCCAAGAAAGATGTGGGAGCCAAGGAGTTGGATGATGATGAGGCATCAACTGACTACGAGGACAGCGATGATGACGTGTTATATGATGATGAGATGCCGAAACCAGACACGAATAGTAAATTTTTGTCCACAACAGATTTGCTTATTCACCGACAACAGGAAATTGAACGGCAAAAGTACCGAATCGGTATTATTTGTTCGGGCATACTGGAGAAACCCGAAGATAAAATGAAGAACTTCAATGCGTTGTTTGATTTGATGGACGAGACCAACGAGAACGGCACTCCACAACTATTGACTGTGCGAAAGGTGGCTCTGCTATCCATTACGGAGATTTTTAAGGATATTTTACCAGAATATCGAGTTGGACAGGTCGATACTACTATGACAACAGGTTAGTTTTGATTGTTTATTTTACGTTTGTCCCTAAGTATATCCTAAATGTCTTGACCGTTTTCTGTGAAGTTATCTATGCTGAGAAAGAGAAAACATTTCTAACATGAAATAAGTAGACCCCTGGAGCTCTTTGATTTACTTGTATTGTTTATTTAGTTAAGTCGATTCTCTGGGTAGATGTTAAGAACGGCTCTTGGTCGTTTTTGAAACAGCTGGGCTTCTATATTTGTTGATTCTGCAAATGTATTCATAAACATGACTTAACACTTGATAACCCAATGTTTACAAATTGCAACAATAAAGGATTGTAGTTTCATCACAAAATTCCGTTTGTTAAAAATACATCGTGCAAGGAATATTTAGGACTTTCCCACACATAATGCAGTTCTCAGTTCTCTTTAGACCAAACGACCATAATTTACCCCTTTTCCATTCACAGTACGAAAAGCAACCCTAGAACGTGTTACCTACGAAAACGCACTGCTCCAACAGTTCAAGAAGTTTCTGCAGAAACTTGAGAAGATCACTGGCTCGGTGACAAAACGTGGAAACGGTCGCATTACTCCACAAGTAGTAAAAATCGCCGAAGTAGCGGTGACATGTCTCTGCGAGTTGCTTATCGCACATCCCTACTTCAATTATGTGCAAAATATCGCTCAACTATTGGTCTACATGTTGAATTGCAATTTCCCTCGTATGCGAGAAGATGTCAACAAATGCTTCCGCACAGTGTTCTCCACAGACAAGAAGCTCGATATGACTTTGTTTATCGTTCGGCGTATAAACCATCTCATCAAGACCAAAGGGAACATGGTCCATCTGGATATGATAACCTGTTTGCTGGCGCTGAAAATCAAGAACGTAAACCTTAACGCCGAGAAGGAGAACGAACTGAAGCAGAAAAAACTGGAAGCACATCGTCAGCGACTGCTCAATCTCTCCAAAAAGGAGCGCAAGCGTCGCAAGCGACTGACTGAGCTAAACAAAGAATTGGAAGAAACTCGTGCCGAGGAGAACAAGCAGTCAAAGCACTTTAAACTGACCGAGATTATCAAAATGGTGTTTACCATTTACTTCAGGATCTTGAAGAATGACCCAAATTCAAAGACGCTTAGCGAGTGTCTAGAAGGACTTGCAGAGTAAGCTAAATGGCGTCTTATCGATGTTTTTTTTTTGGTTACACCTATATTCATTTTAGATTTGCTCATGTCATTAACTTGGAGTTCTTCTCCGATCTGATAGACGTGCTGAACAATATCCTGGAGACTACCGAACTCGGCTACAGGGAACAACTACATTGCATTCGCACAATTTTCGTCATTCTATCTGGTCAGGGTGAAGTCCTTAACATCGATCCGATTCGATTCTACGGTCATTTCTATAGAAATCTTCTGGCAGTGCATGCGGGCAAGAATCACACTGACTTCCATATCATCCTTCGCACGCTGGACGATGTTTTGATAAAGCGACGTAAAAATATCACCCAACAGAGGTTGTTGGCGTTCGTGAAGCGTTTGTCGACGGTGAGCATGCATTTGATGCACAATGGAACTCTTGCCTCTCTGGGCACAGTTAAGGCGGTTATGCAGCTAACCTCAGTGCTGGATATAATTCTCGATACAGACACAAGTGTGGGATCAGGACGTTTCGACCCAGAGCTCGACGATCCCGAGTATTGTAATGCATCGTGTACAGCGTTGTACGAGATGGCTACACTCGCCCGACACTATCACCCAACAGTGAGAAAGATGGCCGTTCATATAGCTAATGGAGTGCCGGCCAGCGGCGATGGCAGTCTTCCACCAGAAATAGGAAAATTGTAAGGAGCATTAGAAAATGTTTTTCGATTTTTTATTCTATACATCGGTTTTTCGCTTTACAGATCACCAGAGGAGCTCTTCGAAAACTACGACAGTTCGCAAATGGCATTTAATCCGACAATCCCGGTTCCCCGGAAATCTGAAGTGAAGTTGAAGAAGGGAAGGTTCTTGTATGTTGATGGCACGTTCAAAAGCTACTACCAGTCGATAGTGAAAGACGCAAAAGAGAAGAGTGAGGCGCCGCACAGTTTTGATTTCTTTTCAAGTTTTAATAAACAGCAAGCATAGGTGCTGTGAAAGGTGAAAAAATGTGAAACAATAAAAAGAGGAAAACAAATTTCATGGTCGTAAAAAATTGATTAAAAAGATTTAGCAGAAGCCTGTGATCAGAAAGAGCTGCAGGTAATCAATTGTTTGTTGACAACATCAGTAGTCACTGATGTCGGCGGTGATCTTTGAATATCTCTGTTCGTTAAATGACTTGGCAGGCGAGAATATTTTGTAACGTGTCAATTCAACATCTTCACCGAAATGGGTTTCCCACGAGATGCGACAAAACCACTTGTACAAGGGTGTCAACGGCTTCGATAACGGCTTGATTAAGGCATCAAACGCCAATGCATCTTTAGATAAGTTCTGCTCGTACTATATTCAGATCAAATATTATATGCGCAGCAAAACCGGTGTGACAATATACTTACCTTGTCTTCTTAAGAGCCATTCCTAGTAATACCTCCTGACTGGGTTTGATGTTTGAACTTCCACCTGTTGTCTTTCTCAGGTTCTTCTTCCCGGTAAGCCTGTACGTCATTGCTTTGTTCACTTCTGATGCCAATATATACGGCAAAAAAATGTAACCAATCTGCCGCCCACATGTCATCGAATCACTCTAAAATTAAAAAGCAAATACCGCAGACGATTTAAAGGTTTCTTTTCTTCGGATTTGTCAAGTGTATAGTTAATGGGTTGGAGTGCAAGGCGCGGACTCCCTGCTTCAAATCCCGGAAATGATAATACCTAAGTTTTGCTCACTGCCCCACCTCTTGCGAAAGTGTGACAAACATGCAAGGGAAGCTTCTCTTAAATGTGACACACTAAAATGAAGGGAGAATGTTTGAGGTTTGAGCGCCTTAATAAGTCCGTAATGCCAGATAGTTCATTTCATAGAGCTTACGTAGATATTCACACCTTCTAGATATCCATATCTAAGCGATAAATTATGACACAATAAATTACCTTCACTCAGCATACAAATTAAAATAAACTGTAGCGAAATTTCATGTCATAAACAAAAAAACGTCTAAAAAAATCTGGACCCTTTGAGTTGCGCCATCTTAAGAGGCATAATCCTTATCGATATCTTTTGCAAGATCTTGTCTGCCGTATAAGCATACTTTTTGGGACAGGGAAGTCGACAACTGATCAAATCCCCATACAATTTTTTTTTAAATCAACAAGTCCTTCGATTTGAAAGCTTTAGGAGAAACCATTTATAGAGACGAATTATACAGAGTCGTGTCCAGTTTTCGTATTAAGCTAAAACACGCCTGTCCGTGCAGAATGACGAAACATTGTTCCCATCCGATTTCTTCAATTGTTCTTGAGGATTATGCAAAACTCTTCATCCAACATCATGAGCACAATCATTCATAAATCTATCATAAATCTAGCACTCGCTAAAGACAATCAATGATTTCAATGATCTGGACAAACGAGATGTCATCGCGGTGTTTGCTTTTATAGCGAAACTGTTATCAAAGTTTGACCTGTTAAGGGTTTTATCAGTGTCAGGAATATTTGTATGTTCGTGTAGAACTATTGTTGGATGGATTTAAGACTAATGGTTGAGTTATCTTACCACGGGGTAAGTTGCGTGATGGTTGGTGCGATGAACTGTCGCGCAGAAGGGGTGGGTTCGATTCCCAGCCCCCCTCTCGTGATGATCTGACAAATCATCCGAATAGTATCAGTTGTCAAGAAAAGCTTATCTGAAATTCGCCTTTCGGAGTCGGCATAGAATAGGAGGTCTCACCATCGTGCTAGAAGTACAAACGCACACATGAATGGTTGTGATACGAGGTTTCATTCCCCATTTCAAGCCTTTGCCTTTGGGATAAAGTGCTATTGTCGCTTTCTCTACTTTTTCTGTTATGTTCAGCTTCCAGTTAAGCTTCCTATCCAAAATAAGTCCCAGGTACTCAGCTTTGTCTGCGAAGGCTATTTCGATTCCGTTTGGTGACGGGGGTTAATGTGAAAAATTGTATACTTCTAGTGAACAGGACCAATTCAGTCTTGTGGTAGTTGACACCCAGACCAAAACTGACTGCTCATTTAGAAAGTATATTCAGGTGCTTCGTTGAGACTGCGATAGCAATGTCATCCGCGTAAGCAATCACGTGGCATCTCTCTGCTTCCAGGATTATAAAAGCTTGTTTACCACAAAGTTTCAAAGAATAGGGGACAGGACTCCACCTTGCGGGTGTTGATAATCCGGCTATTTAGCAAATTAATCATCATTCCAAGAGAGTGATCAACTTTCAGACATGTTAGCGCCTCAGTGATCGCTGCCGAATTAACCTCCAATGTCTAGGAATGCAACCATAATACGCACTAACGTGTGTAGAGCTGTTTCTACAGATTTGCCATTGCATGAATGTCAATTAATCTTTCCAGGGTTTTCAGAAATAATGATGGTAAGCTGATAGGTCTCAGTTCTTTCGGATTGACATTTAAAACTTTTACCAGATTTGGGTATAAATACTTCTTTCACTTCCCTCCAAACCTTGGGAATGTAAATCAGACCGATTCAACCCTTAAGGATAGCTTGCATCCATGGTAGGATGAAATCCAAGGAGTGCTGTAGCTAGTACAATGCTATTAGGTCTCGCGGATATAGAGGGTTTGAAGCTGTGTACTGCCCAAAGTATTTGATATTTTTTTTATAAGCTCCTGAAATTTACCGGCCAATAAATTGGATCTATTGATGCCGTCTTTGAAAGCTTCCTGTGATATACTTGGTAATGGGTGTCCATAAGTAGTTCTGAGGATTCGTTGTTTGAAATCGTCCAAGTGTCATTTTTAGATTTGTTGATAAGATTTTTTTGGAGTCTAGACGCCTTAGAGGTTTTTGTTTCCCACTAGGTTCCCTTAATGAAGAATGGGAAAACTGTGCTTCATTGAAAGCGGATGTTAGCTTATCAACAAGTCTATCAAACTCCTGGGTACTTTTTGTTTCACAATGGACATAGTGGCTTTACAAATGACCTTGCTTTCAGTTGCACACTGGCGCTTCTTTAGCGGGTTTTCTCAATAGTATTTCTAAGGTTATCACACAGAAAAGCTTCGTGCATAGCACTTACAGACAGTTGGTTGTATTTCCATTATTTAAATCACTTGATTGGAGGGCGTTTAATTAAAAATACGAGTTGACTCTTCCACTTAACTGAATTTACAGGTGATCCGCATAATCAGCCACCTGATATAAAAACATACTCGTATCTCGTAGTTAATGGTATTAAAGATAATTTAGTTTCCTTTATAAATAAACAAAAGTCACGTCTTAACACGTTCCTTTCCTCCGCCAAGCTTAATCCGAGTGTAACTTCAGACACGGTCATCATTTCAAATCTCTTTACCTAGACTAACTTGTGATGCTTTACAAATGCAAAATCAATGCTGAAAAAAAAGAGAAACGAACCAACACTTGTTTCACTTTTTATTTTGAAATTTTATTCAAAAGAGAGTGCAATTAACAATACAAGAAAAAAATATTTAATAGGTTAAACATATAATTTTATATTAACATATTAGAACGGTATCTTTCCTCGCAATACAAAATCCATCTGTTGCATGCAGACAAACAGCTTGAGATTATGACGAAATATCAACAGCATTGCTGACTGTTCATCGGTTATGATCTGCAATTTGGTTTTGTTGCATTGCGCCACCGGTGTCTGTGAGACTATAATCCAGCGATCTGGGTGAAGTTCAAAGCGATGCTTTTTGATTTGCATCAAAAACGACTGTGCACCACTTACCAGTCCTTCCATTTGTACCGCAAACCAATAGATATTGGCGCCCACAGGGGACACGCGAGTTGTACTCATTTCCATGGATAAATTTGAGCTAAGCGCATGGATGCACTGCACAAGGTAGTCAAAGGATGGCTTGTCTTCGCAAATTACTTTAATCTCATCATCAACGTGTGCGATGTCGTGAAACATCGGATAGGGCGTTTGCTTGTAGACGTGCAATGAATTGACCAGGTACTGATGAATGATTTCGTAGACTTCATTGCATATGGCTTCATTGGTGATGGCGATATTTGCGACAATCATCAAATCACATTCCTTGGACTTGATTGAGAGTTCAGCTTGCAAACGAAGTCGTAGCAGTTCGATATCCTCCCGATATTCTGTTCGTATTTGCAGCAGACGCTTCTCTCGCTTCGTAGTTGCGCATGTGTGTTCAGATTTAATTTCTTGTTTAATATGGACCGGGGCTACCTTGTCTACTTTGATAATTTTAACTTCAGATTCGATGGACTCTTTTTTTATAGCAATAGATTTTTTTGGCTCCTGACCGAGACCAGCTCGATTTCGTGGATTATTCTTGATTGTAATGCCCAATGGCTCGGTGATACCACTACCGGCCTTACCCAATGGCTTACCTTCTTTGTAGCCCATCTTCTTGAGAATTTCAAAACCTTTGTTGGTGGAATCCAGGGATTTTTGCAGACCTGCTTTCAGAGCGGTACGTTGCGCTTCTGTTTGTTTTCCAGTGCCAATCGGTTTATTGTTGGGGCTTGAGTTTTTCTTTTTACGAGTTCGCCTTGATTGTGATTGTTTTTGAGGAAGATTTTTAAATTGATTGGTTCTTAGTGAAAGGGCAAACGCTTGTGCTTGTTCCTGTTGAATTATAATTGGATAAATCTGATTGTATAATGAAAAATGAAACATTTTGTAATAAAAACTATTTGAGCCGGAATAAATACACGAACTATAAAGTAACGGTTGTTAAATGACATCTACGTCGGTAATGTCGAGTTGGAGTTTGAAATAAAGTGATGTGTTCATAGACGATGAGAAACACTGACCAGGGGTTTGGATTAAAGAGTATAAAAATTAACTTTTCTAAGCTTAATGCGCTTGTATAAATTATCTGTAAACAGACGTCAAATTGAGACGATTATTGTGCGATTGCTCCTGAGGTCTCGACTACCGTCTGAATGATAATCGATTTTAAAGTTACGGAATGGTTTGATGAGGAATGTTGACAGATACTCACAGCCAAGAACGTGGCCTGCAAGGCTAGATGAAAGTGAAGAAAGACGAGAGCTGCCATTGAGCTCTATAGGCAAAGAAGAAGGGAAGAACACCGGCATTTCAGAAAAAAGAAAAAGAGAGAAAGGCGCGTGATCGAGGATATAGAGAGGTGTCACTCGAGGAACGATGTTCGCAAGTTTTACTAACGTGTAAAACTCAAAGCCAAGGATACAAGTCTCAAACAGAATCCTTTTGAGATGAATAAGGAAACAATGCTGAGTATATGGAAGAACAACTTTTGCAGACTGTCAGAGACAGCCAGAGACGAACTATACAGAGTCATGTTTAGTTTTGGTATACAACTGATCCACAACTGTTCAAAAATTCACACTTCAAAAACCCAAAGAGTCCAAATCGAACAAACTATACAGTGCCATACAAAACTTACGAGCCAACACCAGAATCACTATCTTCCAAAAATCGGTGCAACCTCTAGCATACGCCGATGTCAATTGCGATGTCATTGGGAGTCCGCACTTGAGATGAGTTGAACTCTGCCATAAAACCGGTTTCATACCATACTCCAAGCGCACACTAGATGAATATGCCGGCAGAACAAGTTTTATACATGAACCCATTGACTTACTGCTAGAAGTCAACTTCACGTATGTTCCAAAATTACTGCGGAAATCTAAGTAAGCAAAAAAATCGTTTGCTTCATCACACTGCAAACAAAATTGATGTAAATGACTTAAAACACTAGTAAGAAATAAATTTCCAAAACTTGTTCAGTTTATGGGTCAATAAGTAAAGAAATGTACATATTGTTATTGCAGACTTTATTTGAAATCACTCTTTGTGGTTTTGCATCATTTGAATAGATGACGCTACAAATCGCTATGGAAATGAATCTCTTCACACAAGATGTCACTCTTTTGTATCATGAGACTTTGCATGTTTTTCTTTGCTGATCCGCAGTGAAACAACGGCGCCTGTGCTGTTTAGGAACATATCGACATTAGCTTTGAGTACTTTTAACAATTCTTAAGCTCTTAGGTTTGTGTGAGAGTATATGCAACAACATGTTGTCTGTTCGGCTCACAAAAGGCGTATGAGAGCCGAAGGATATTAACAAATTTTCAGATCTTAAATGGTGAAAAATGTGTTCGTATTGATTTTCAACCTTGTTCAACTTAAAAAAACTCGGTTGAAGAATTTTAACCATTTTCTCTCCGTATACCTCAGTTCCCTCGCCCATAAAACCGTTTTCATACCATCTCATGTGCGGAGGCCCATTGGCTGGGCTCTACGTGATCTTTCTTCGGGCTAAGAAGGCCATTTAGTAGTAAAGCCCTTGCTCGAACTTCAAATTATATCCTATATAAGACCCTGATCATCCCAGTCCTGCTCTACGGCGCTAAAGCATGGACCGTATCAAAAGCGGATGAAGAAATCCTTGGACGATTCGGAAAATTCTTCGCTCCCGTTTGCGTTGACGGGCTATGGTAACGAAGATTCAGTCAAGAACAATACGAGCAGTACTGCGACATGTTTCTGGTCAAAAAATTCCGCATTGGATGCTTAAGATGGCTAGGACATGTAGAATGAATGGACACCATTATGCCGGCTCACAGAGTCTTCGATTCCCAGGCAGACGCCGGAAGCAGTAGAGTCTTAAGTGGTGCGCAACTGGTAGCAGTTAGCTAAGGACAGGGCTAATTGGATAGGCATGTTTGTTGCGGCCCAGGTTCATTCCGGATTGTAGCGCCATTTAAGTAAGTAAGGATGATGTTCACAGATCAATATTTAAATATAAGGCTTCATTTTATATTGAAAGTATCGAATATCATAATTGAAAAAATAAATGTACAAAAAATATTTTTTTTTATTATTTTATAAACATTTGCAGAACTTTTTAACTTAGATATTAAAATAAAAAAAAATATGTATGTGTATTATATAATCTTATTTAAGTACATATCAAGTGGTAGTGTGTGGTGGGCTTGTGTGCTAATCCAAACTAAGATGATCAATCATGTGTTGCAGTGTTCTAAGGTCGTCTTGGTGGCAGGTATTCTCGGTTAGCAGTTGTTGGAGAAACCTGTGAAGATGGGAACGTCGCATCCTGAATTGGTGAGAATCCAGCGCGAATTGTTGTTCCGAAGGCTGGTGCTGTTGTGGGCGGCCCTGTAGGAAAGGCACCGGCATTGGCCGCATTAGCTGTACTTGGGAATCGGCCTTGTCCAGTGGTACCACTCGGAAATGCAGTAGTTCCCACCGGTGAAACACTGGGTGATACACCCGCAAAGGATGAACTGGGGACATTTTGTCTTACATTACCAGCGAATACCCCACCGCCTCCACCGGCTGTGGTTCGTCCTGTACCCTGATAACCAGCTTGGGCTCTTGTATTAGCACCTAAACCACCACCACCATATGCTCCACCTGCAGCTGGACGAGTCTCTGTTGGTTGAAGATAATCATAGATAAATGCATTATTTGCATATAGACCAGGAGCAGAAGCGCAATCAAACATATTCCACCAGACGCAGACGAGAGTCTCCTGGCTGAATATTGTTCCATTAGGACAAAGGAATGAGTAGGTTCGGTTAAGAGCACATATGTGAAATACTTGGCATTGAGCTTCTACATCAGAGTAGTACCCAGGAAGTTGCTGTTGTGTACAGTCGAAAGATGTTGGTGGAACTTCGGCATATACTGGATAATTAACTCCTGGTTCTCCAGGTATGGCCGAGTAATCGCCTTCGTACTGGTCGTTGCTTGAGTACTGCTGTTGTCCTAAACCAGTAGAGCCACCCCCATAGATGCCACTGGTTCGTGATGGAATCGTAGGACGTTTGCCAATTCCACTAGCTGTTGGGAAACCCGTTGTTGGTATGTCTGATGTTGGACGAGCAGCACTAAATCCAGTTCCGGTTGTAGGAAATGTTGACCCAGGTCTTTGGGGTTGTGTGAAGCCAAACGATGGTGCTGTTGGGCCTACTTGTCCACCATAACTTGGGGTGGCTGGAAAACCTCCACCTGCTGAGGCAGTTGGAAACCCTACTACAGGTCGAACTCCACTATTGCCGGAAGCAGTCGGTATTGCAGGTCCACTACTGCCTAGTGGTACTTCTGGTCGGGGGTAGTTGTATCCATTTTGTGCCTGGAAAAAATCAATGTAAAACAATAAATAAATAATTGGTAAATCATTTTTAGACATTTTAGAAGCATTCAGAGCCTAAAAGATTCTTTGATAACCCATAGATGAGAGCTTACATTTTTGTCAAAAACCAAAGAAATCTACAATTTTACACGAAAATTTTGTGAGCTTCTCTTGGTAAAGCTTGTTTTAATTTTGCAAGAACTAGTGAAAAAACACCTTAAATAATATTACAAGGTACTAAAAACTGAATCTGAAAACAGAAGAAAAATCTGGTAGCAACAAGTAGACATATAAATTAATTTATTCAAGCCAAGAAATTCGATTTTGAAAAATTAGATTCGTAAATTATTAGTTAAAAAAATTGTCAAGTGTATTTTTATATTTTAGCAGTTGTGTTTCGCGGTTTAATTTATTCAAATGTTAATTCTTCTTTACCTACAGATATAAACTATGCTAGTGAGTCACCATAAGTCAACAAAATGTAATTAAAGTGTTGAAAACAATGTTGTGTCTATGGATTTTGCAACCATAAAAATTATAACTTGGTAACCCTGCCGAGCTGTGAAACATCCAATTGTAATAGATTTTCCTCTTCTTGGTAATTTATGTGACACAAACCCTGTATGATGGGTAGGCAAATATTTTTTGAATACGAATTTGTGTAAACCTGAATAAAGGGTGTATACAACAATTGAGATGTGTTTTAGTGAATTCTAATAAATAAGGGGTTATACAAGGTGGGCCAAAAGAGATCCGCCTATTGGAAGATACTGTTTTTTTCTTAAAATGGCCGCCAATGTAAAATCTGTTTTGACATTTGTGGACTAGACAGATGTAGAATACAAGTAAAAAAGCCATGGAGCGATACATTCCTCAAGAACGCGAAATAATCGAAGTGGACGATTTTTCGACCAAAATCATAATGAGTGATGAGGATCATTTCCACCTCAGCGGGTACGTGAACCAGCAAAATTATCGCTTCTGGAGCACCGAAAATCCACGAGTAATGCACGAAGAGCCATTACACCCGCTCAAAGTTACTGCATGGTTCGCTGTTCACGCTGGAGGAGTCATCGGGCCAATTTTGTTCGAGAACGTCGCTGGTCAGACGACAACAGTGGACGTTGCCCGCTATAGTGCCATTTTAACCGAGTTTTTTGCCCTTAATTGGACGAATTAGGACTGGAGGACATATGGTACTAAAAGGACGGAGCAACAAAACACACTGCGCTAGCCACAACCGATATTCTGAAGGCCAAACAACATCGGATGACTTCTTTTGGCCCACCTTGTGTAAATAAAAACCTTTTTCAATAACGAATTGGCACGACTGTACTACATCTTATGGTGATTTACGCTGGTAACAAATCAAACGTTTTTTATCTATATCTGTCAAAAGACCAATTTTGAAAATTGTTGTGCCAAACAATTTTTTTTAGATCTTAGCTCAATTTTGCAGATCTGCCCTTCGACAAGAGTGATGACTGACGTTCGATCTGATTGGTTATTATTACGGTTGTGAAAAACTATTACCTTCAAATCCAGGGCTTAGTTTTGTAACAACCATTCATGTGTGCTTGTGCACATCTTGCACGGTGGCGCGACCTCTTGTTTTGTGCCAACTTCGAACGGCGGAGTTGACATAAGCTATTGTTGACAGTTGATACTACTCGGAAGATTTGTCATATCATCACGAGAGTGGGCCAGTGAAAAATCATTTTATGTGTTGCTACGACTGGGTAATCGAGCCCAGACCTTCTGCGCGCCAGTTCATATCACAAACCATCGGGCCATTGTGCTCGTTTATCATTAAAACTGTAGCAGTTCTGTGTGAAATATTAATCAAATCAAAAGCAAACCACCTGTGTGGCTGGAAGCTCGACAGCTACACCGACAACAACTTCATAGACACGAAATCGTGTTCCATCAAAATTTAGATTAATCAGAGGAAAATACAATAAATATCTATCACAAAGAAACCGTCACAACAATCTGATTGTCACACGTGACAACACAGAACTACTTTATGGATTTTTACTTTTCACGATCACGCTTGCTGATTTGTACATATGGGTTTGTATATAATGTTGTCAACAAATAAATTGTTTTTCTTACGTTAAATTTTATCAAGTAGAGATTGGTTCGATCTCAAAATGATTTTCAATTGATGGTTTAAAAAACCATGAGAGCAGAATCAACTGTCATGAAAGCTTAGATATCTCAACTCAGTCGTTCAGGGATAAGACTGTAGATTCCGCCATCGTGGAACAAATACACACAAACGCTTCTCCTGTTCTCAACTTTTGGAACAAATTTACTCTAGCACAAACTCACTTTTTCATTTTTTTCCACTCACTATTTTATGCTGATAATTAAGCAATTTTTTTTAGGGTCGTCGCTCTAATTAGTTTAAAAATGATTAAACAAACAAAATTCGAAAAAATTCCTATGGAAATCAAAATTTTTTTGACATTTCACACATAGCTGAATGATAAATAAGAAGAAGAACATTCAACTGCAGCATTGCCAGATAAAAAATAGAATACTATTTATTTCCCAAAATGTAAAAATAAAAATCAAAGGATTATCTCTTTCTACGCTCACTCAACTTCGTTGTTCTGGTCAGCGTATGTAAAGTCGTCAGGCAGGCGCCTTAGTCAACAGTTTTGTTTGTTAAAATATTTTTATTTAATATGTTTTTTTCAACATGGCAGTGCTGCGTGCATCGCAGCAGCAAAAAAGTCAAACTATACAAAATTTGTATGGAATTATAACCAAAAAAAGTCCAATTTTATTTTAATCATAACTTGTGAACCAAATGTGAGCGACGATTTTTAAAGACGGATAAATGAACAGCACGCGAAGACAATTAATTTTGAACAAAATAAGTGAAAAAAGTGAATTTGTGCTAAAGTAAATTTATGCCCAACTTTTGTGCAAAGATAATTTATAACATTGAAATTTTTATTAGAAATCATTTCTAAAAATGTTTTTTTTGAAAGGCTTTCATTTAGCCAGAAGAGCTACATGTCTTTTAAAAAGTATTAGGTTGTCATATGGAAGTCCATCAAAAAACACCAAATATGTCAACCATCGATTAAATGTGCAATAAGTCCCATTTGATATTTTTGTTGAACTTATTTGACAATCCTTGACATACATTTACTTTAAGGATATTAAAATGTTATTCACCAAACATGTAAACAAAGGTCTGTAGACACACAATACTAAAAAGAACACAGCCGCTTTAGCACCATTTAAGACTTAGCACACACCTCGATTCAACTTGGTTATGCATGAACAAATATTTAGGATGCTTCTACCAAAATTAAGCAAGTCTACGATCGATTCTATACCAATTTAACCTTCTACACTAGTTTAATGCACGTCAGTTCTAAACTTCACTAAGTTCCACACTACAGTAATGACACATAGTTTCTAAAAGTATACTCACAATGCATAGATGACTTGCCAGCAACAATCCTGTTGAAAAAAAGAAGTAAAAATTAATTAAAATAAATTAATTAACTAACTAAAACCCCATCTTAACCCCTTAACCCGTAACTCACAACAACAAAAAAAAACGAAACAAATGAAGAAAATTAAACAAACCGCCTTAAGCCGCCAAATACGAATACAGACGTAGTTATTAGGCCAAGATCGCGATTCTTATCGAAGAAGTTATTTATCATCGGATTTCATTTTCTCGTATTCCACCATTCTTCTTGATAATAAAACAAAAGCATGTTACAAAAAAAAAACGAAACAAAACGTCCAAAGTGAGCACAGAAGACCCACAAACGGTTGAGGAAAAAGATGCAATTTCCCGTTTGAAGGAAATCGCATCGCTCATATACACTACTTGAACACATTCACATGGTGTGCGCCCAGCCAGTGCATCATCAATAATGCATTCAAACTTGCACCGGAAAACACTAACTTATGAGGGTTTCAGGGTTAAAATCCTCCACCAACACTCAACGGTCACTCTACCTACCAAATATAATCACGAGCTTCTTCCTGTGCACTTCCATTTGTCTCATTTTTATTTAATATTTATGATTGTCCTTTTTGAATTTGTCAACTGTCAACGCAAATGTGCGTTTGAATCCAAATTTTTGTTAGACTGATTTGATTTGAAGGATTTGGTGAGTTGCCGTGCTTGACGGTGTATGATTCTATGGTATTCTCATGTAACTGAACATCTAAAGACTGACCAAGTACTCATCACCTTCTGCGCCTATTTATACTGAGAACATTTTTCTCTGCATTCTGCAGAATCGTTTGCTTTGGTGTCTGTTTGTATTGAGACGCGGTGCGTCTAATTCCGTTGCAAATTGAAGTTTGAAATTTACGAGATGCGATTGTTTATCTCTTGCATTCGAAGCTAGCCATTCTCTTGAGAATTTTTCATATAGCTCTCTGTGCCGCCTACCAAAGCTAGAGAGTGGGAGTCGATGATGAGCTTGGTTGGCGGCTATTGGATTGACATTGCTTGATACGTTTGATTAGGGCTGAATACGAGTACGAGTATACAAATGCAGTTGAGTTATGCTGGGATTTTGAAATATTTTCAAAATGGTTAAGCTTTTAATTGATTGTGAGCTGATAACGTCAATTGGAGTGCAAATACTATGTGATATCCTCATGCAATGGGTAATGTTTCTAAATGATGGTAATTCTTGCCCAAAAATTATTTACACGACTTAAAAGGCTTTCCAGTGAACATTCTTGAAAATACAGTTTTTAAGTGATATTTTCATCCCCTTGCTTGTAACAGTCTCTTGGGGTCTTTTGCGAAAGTCACAGTTCTAAACAGCTGTTGTTAAGCCAGACCATACATATTTGTGCCTTCCTATACATGTGCAATTGCATGAGCAAAGCAGAAAAATGGACAAAATGTCACTGTCGGAAGCAACGAATCTAAGGACACAACCATGGGTTCGGCTCTCCAACTAAAAGAAACAAACGTCCATCCAAACATGTCCTTCTTATTTGCAGGCTATTTCTAGATATGTTCTATACTTGAGAGATTTGTGTAGGTTGATACAGATCAATACTAGAGAAATTGCAGATGAAAGTATGCCTGAAGAATGGAACCTCAGCATAGTTTGCCCGATCCACAAAATAAGAGACCCTCCAAACTGCGCCAACTACAGAGGCATAAGTCTCCTCAACATCGCCTACAAGATCCTATCTGCCGTAATATGTGTAAGCCTGAAACCGTTTACCGTTTACCAACAACCTTATCGGCCCTTATCAGTGTGGTTTTAGGCCAGGCAAGTCCACAACCGATCAAATTTTTACACTTCGGCAGATCCTGGAAAAGCCCAAAAGTCCAAATCGATACCCACCACCTATTCATCGATTTCTTATCCGCATACGACACCATTTATAGACACGAATTATACAGATCCATATCTAGTTTATGTATACCGCGTAAACTCGTCCGTTTGTGTAGGATGAAAATGGAGAAATCTCGCTGCTCCATCAGGTTCGAAAACAATCTCACTGACATATTCGAAACCAAAAAAGGATTTAGGCAACTTGATTCTTGAGAGGATTGTGCAAAACTCACGAGCCAACACCAGAGGCACAGTTTTCCAAAAATCGGTACAACTACTAGCATACGCCGACGATATTGACATCATTGGTAGGACCCAAAGTGATTTCATAGCCACGTTTGCTAGTGTAGAGAAGGAAGCGGAAAAATTGGGTTAAGCGGTTAATGAGGGCAAGACGAAGTATATGCTGTCAACACGAAAGGACACACAACATCGGCGAATTGGACAAAACGTCACCATTGACAGATAAAACTTCGAGGTATTACGAGACTTGGTCTACCTCGGCCCCGCTATTAACTCTGACATCAACATCTCGCCAAAAATTAGACGAAGAATTACTCTTGCCAACCGCTGTTTCGGGCTAAGAAGGCAAATCAGTAGTAAAGCCCTCACTCGAACTACTAAGGAGATCTTATATAAGACCCTGCTCATCCCACTCCTGCTCTACGGCGCTGAAGCATGTACCGTCTCAAAAGCGGATGAAGAAATCCTTGGTCGATTTGAGAAGAAAATTCTTCGGTCCCGTTTGCGTTGACGGGCTATGGAGACGAAGATTCTACCAAGAACTATACGAGCTGTACAGCGACATGCCCCTGGTTAAAAAACTCCGCATTGTCATAGATGATTAAGACATTTAGAACGAATGGACACCAATACTCCGGCTCGCGGAGTCTTCAATTTCCAGCCAGAAGTCGGACGCATTAGAGGAAGACCTCGCCTTAAGCGGTGCGCACAAGTAGAAACCGACCTCAACCAACTTGTAGTGCGCAATTGGAGGCAGTAAGCTAAGGACCGGGCTAATTGGAGATGCATGTTGGTTGAGGCCCCGGTTCATTCCAGACTGTAGCGCTACTTAAGTAAGTAAATCGAATTCATAACGTCCCAAAAGAAGTTTCACGTCAAAAAGACATTTATACAAATATCCCCATTAGTCCCTTCTGCAAGATCTTCAGTGTGAAGATATTCTCTCATCATTGTGAGCTTTTCGCCAAATCCAACCAAAGCTACACGCTCCAAAAAACTAAAACTATAGCCATGTGATAGAGACAGATACGGCACTTCGCCTGATGATAAATAACGACCGGCAGATAATAACTGCCAAATATCTCAAAATTCCAATTTTTACAGATATGCCACTTCATGTTTGGAACGACGATATAAAATATCAAAATCCTACCTGAGATACTTAAAACTTATTTATTTTAAGAAATGTGAAAATATAAAACGTAGAATAGACAGTTTAATACACATAAATACACATACTGGCGATTTCTCATATCCTTTTACAAATTTTTCCTTTTCAGTTTAGCAGCTCTTGATATATCACGATTAGAGCTTGATCCTTTATTTGGTTCTGCAATACTTTCATTTAAATGAGCACCTAGTTGATCTGTCTCATTCTTAACGTCCAGATATGCTTTAAGAAGCTCCATCTGTGTTTCCAAGAGTTCGAATACCAATTCAATATGTCGCACATTGTCAATCTCGCTCACATCGGTTTTCTTTTCAATTTTGTTGTCACTACTTCTGACGTCTTCTGAAAAGTAATTCTTCGTTTTAAAAAACCGATAATTCTCACTAAATTCCATTTTTAGAAAATGCCAAAAAGTATAATAATCTTCATCCATAGATCTTTCGAGATCCTTTTGCCTTTCTTTTGTGAAGTTCAAGCAAACAACCGAAATAAACATATTCAAAAGGAATACTGTAACAGCAATTACAAGTAGTGAATATAAAATGAATCCTACAACTCTACCGCCATAATTCATTTCCGATGGTGTGGTAGTTCCACCGAACCCAAATGACAGCGACATAAGGGTTGTAATACTTTTTATAAATTCCGCAAAACTCGATGAATTACTTCCGTTGATGATGAATGAACCAAGTCCAATACCGATAAGAAAGACTCCAATGAAAAATGTTGTAGACGCCAATGGTGCCTTTGAATGATGTAAAGTGCTTGTCAGTACTCGAAAGACGCGTGCAAACTGAAGGATTTTCCACAGGCGAATAGTTGTCAGAGCGATTAGAAATGCAACAAACATAGTACACATCTCGTCAATCAATGCAGCATGATGAAATGGAACAAATTCGTTTCTTTTGCTCGCCTCCAATTGAAGGAGCAGTTTTTTGACATACACCTCTCGAAGCCACACTCCAAACCCAATGCATATATTAAGACCAACGATAGTTATATCAAAGTAATTCCAAGAAACTGACATGTAGTCCTTAAGTGACGGGGAATACCACATTTTACCAACCACATTCCCAAGCACTCTCATTAAAACGAAAAAGTATAAAAGAAATGTCATTAGGACATACCACGGTTGATTGTCAATGTTAAAAAGCAGCTTGAACGAATCGATTTTATCTGTCACCACGAATGAATTGAAAGCTGTTTGTTCAGCGGAAATCGTCACCAAAGTGAACACATCCCCATCGACATTGTACAGATTGAATTCAATTAAAATTACCGCTGTATATCTGTCAATCCAATTGTTCTTTTGCAAAAATCCCAACACCCGACGACTATTAATCGCATTTCTTCCCAAAAGTGTCACATAACCACCGCCAGGTTGATGATATATTTTTCCAGATCTAGCTACACCTCCGGTTGCCTTTTCGTCTTGGTACTGCCAGGGTTTAAAAATTCGCCAAAATTTTTCTTCATACGGTAGGGGCGGAATGTTTTTTATCCAACCAGGTATATGAGCGTCTGTTTCGTAATTTGTTGTTTCCGTAAGACTCTTCCGTCTAATTTGTCTGAGCCTTATCACACCCAACATTTTTGCAATTTGCAATTTCGTCCAACCAGATTCGGTAAATGGTTTGCCATTATATGAGGTTCCATCAATAAAGCCGTTTATAATTGTCCCATTTATAAAGTTGTACAAGTCATTGGAGGTGACAATGTTGGTGATTGTGAAACGACTGAATTTGGGATTTTTTATTACTTCCTTGATAATTCGATTATTGTAGTATAACAATGAATCTCTTGTTCCGATTATAAGAATGAATAAGATTGCCAAATAGCCTCCAAATAGAATAAGGTCATCGAGAATTTCCTTAAATTTGAGCGTCCTAGCTTCGTTGCGTTTATAAAACGTTGGTCCAAGGTGTAGTTGGTACTTAAGAGCGGAAATACGTCGCTTTAGAAACTCCATTCTGTTAGGTTTTCCAATAAAGATGGGATTTGTTTCTCCAGTCCAGGGAATGCGTCGAAAGATGGCATAGAAAGTGGCTTTCAGTACAATAAAAATGACATCGGCAAAGAAGAATTGATAGATCAGGATCAAGGTTAGTGTTGTGAGGAATGCTTTAAATTTCATTGCCTCATAGCGAAAACCATTTAAAAATGCACAACAAATAACAGTCGCAACGAATATCATCAACACTATTGCAGCGGCCCATGTAGATTTTCTTGAATATAACATGCTGCTGCTGATGACTAGTAATATGTTTTCTCTTTTAAAGCTTTAAATGTTTTATCTCATAGCTAACTTGATTGATTTTGTTTGACGTCCGAAAAAAAAGTATATTGTGAGGATAAAACACCATTATTTTTTCACAATAAGGGTGAACAAGGTTGCAGCCATGTTAAACTTCTTTGAACGACTGCCAATAATAATTCGTATTGATACCTCGTCTGCTCCTTAAAACACAACGTTTTAAGGAGCCCTATATCGACGATAAACGATATACATATAGAGGAAGATATTTGTGGCGTGGGGAGTGCGTTAACCACATTGACAACACGAGGTGGGACATAAGAGGCGTGATCCACAAAAGGATCCCTTAACGATTTTTTTCCGCTGCCTTAGCTGAGAATTTTTTAATATAATGAAACAACATTCTCAGCAGAGGGTAATTTTGTCTGTCTTCGCAGCTTATTATAATAAGAATCTCTCTACATTTCACATACAAATTAATCACTGTAATCCTTAAGTAGAAAGGGTGAGGAGACAATTCCAATAAATTTAAGTCTCAGAATATTCCAGAAAATCTTCGCCATACCAAGTCATTAATCGATTTGTCGGTCATCTTGTTAATATCCTTATGTGTTGAGCACGCCGTAGGACTGACTATATTTGCATACAAGTCAAGATATCTCTGTTAATACTTACCTACTTACTTACTTACTTAAGTGGCGCTACAGTCCGGAATGAACCTGAGCCTCAACCAGTATGCCTTTCCAATTAGTCCGGTCCTTAGCTAACTGCCTCCGGTTGCGCACTCCAATTAAGTCGAGGTCGGTTTCTACTTGTGCGCGCCACTTAAGGCGAGGTCTTCCTCTACTGCGTCCGACGTCTGGCTGGGAATCGAAGACTCTGCGAGCCGGAGTATTGGTGTCCATTCGTTCTACCTGTCCTAGCCATCTTAGATGTCCAATGCGGAGTTTTTTAACTAGGGGCATGTCGCTGTACAGCTCGTATAGTTATTTGTTGAATTTCCATAGCCCGTCAAACGAGACCGATTGATTCATCAAAATTAGTTGCTGTTGCTCTTAACAATTAGTTTGGTTTCAACAGAAATTTAGACGTACTCTCTAAGGTCATGGAGAGTACAGTCAATTACCACATCATGAGCTATCTAGAAAAAAAACATCTCCTTAGTGACCGTCAGTATGGTTTTCGTCAGCAACGTTCTAAAGGTGATCTTATGGTCTATCTAAGCGAAAAATGGAATCGTTGCATTCACCAATTCGGTGAATGTAGAATTGTTGCTCTGGACATCTCAAAAGCACAGTGGCACAGCGATCTTATTAATAAGCTTAGGTCTTTTGGTGTCGGTAATACTTTTTAATTTGGATCACGAGTTTTTTAAGTAACCGATCAATACAAGTTGTATTAGATGGGTCAACTTCCACCCCCTTTTTAACAAACGCTGGAGTACCCCAAGGCTCAGTCCTCTCACCGACTCTGTTTCTAATTTTTATTAACGACCTTCTCTCTCTGACTTGTAATCCTATCCATTCATTCGCGGATGACAGCACTCTTGACTTCGTTTACTCCTTAACGACTCCGCGACAAGATCCCCAAATTGTGGAGTCTCAACGCCAGCGAATGTCAACTGAACTCAACTCTGATCTTGGTACAATTATAAATTGGGGTACCAACAACCGGGTTGAATTCAATGCGTCAAAAACCCAGTGCTGTCTCCTATCTCTGAAGCGGGATACAAATGTAGCTAAACTTAACATGGAAGCAAATTATAGATGCTGCTAAAGGTGATGCTAAATGCTAGGATTTTTCAAACGATGCAAACGGTTTTTCACTCCATCAGATTTAGCTAATATCTATAAAGCTTACATTCGTCCAAGACTTGAATATAACTCGCACATCTGGGCGGGTGCCCCTGCAACATGCTTGAGCCTACTTGACAGAGTCCAGCGTCATGCTATCAAACTTATCGACAACCAATCAGTTTGTAGCGAAATTCATTCTCTAGAACACCGGCGGAATGTGTATCCCGCCTGTCCGTCTGTTTAATAGAAATACTCGTGTGACTTCTTCGGCACACTCATATTGCATAGAGCCTGTTTTCGGGCGCACAGTAAAATTTAGAATATCATTTCTTAACCACACTTCACGATTATGGAATAGCTTGCCTTCTTCAATATTTCCAGATGACTACAACCTGCAAAGATTCAAAATTAACGCGCATCGTCACCTCACTCTTTTCCCACCTACTCCCAATCTCTAACTATCCTACAAACCTTTTTCCTTCTTTCCATCACTGGGTTTTATAATCTTCAGGGACTGAGTCCTAAGTGTTGAAAAATATTAAAAAAAAAAAATACAAAATAGAAAATATTAAAAGAACCTGAATATACTTGAACCAAAAAACCTAACAAAAATATTCATACTTTTGCAGTACAGTGAGAATGTAATAAAATTGTGTATTGCTTTAATCGTATATTGCCAATCAATTAGCATTAATAGTAATACCTCTCTATACGTTTGTTGTTTTGTTATATGAGCGCTGACAAACAAGTCTAATACAAGTGGTGATGCCATGGCTTAATTATACAAATTGTAATTAGCAGTTATAAAAAAATATACTCTGAGTAAACATTCTTGTTTTAGGCACATAATTTGTTAGCACAATGATGATATGTGGACCAACTTCCAACCAACGTCCAAAACGATGTTTCACTGACATATACCTTCTAGATCTCCGAATCCTTATATTAGATATGTGTTTCTTACTTTACTGCACTAAAGCTTGTGAAGTAAGTAGTTATTTTGTTTTCCATGCCTTCAATTTAATTAAAAATAAAATGAATGAATGAAATGAATAAAATAAAATGAAACTTCAATTTTGACAGATATGTTTTATTTGCTTTATGCTGGTATGACAATTAAGTTTTTCCTCAATTTAAATACATTAAAAATAAATAAAAATTGTGTACACACTCATTAAAATGTTTAATTTATGTTGCTCATATCAGTATTAAAAACGCGTCCTTTTCTCCTTGGAAAATACTTCTAACGATTGATCCGATAGGAGGTACTTTTCACTGGCTTGTTCTTACAGTTGTTATAAGTCAACTAGCTTGTCTCTATGACCTTGTGTTCGGTATGCATTTTCAATTCATTAAAATAGATTTACACCGGTACAACGCTTATTAATTGTGGAAACTTACTTCCAAAATCAGTTCTCAGTTCAAAAGTTTTATAGAGTTCTTCGACCACATTTTGTTTGCCATACTATTCCAACTGAAAGCACTATTCATAAAAACATCACCAATTTCCGAACCAATTTTACGCTTTTTACAACCAGAAAGAGTAGAGCCCGTAATCATGAGAATATTGCTTCAGTAGCAGAGAGTATTCCAAAGGACTGTGATCAATCAATTCTTCGTAGCTCTCAAGGTTCGGGCATCTCTTATGAAACGTTGCTGGGTATTTTGAAGACTGATCTTGGTTTAAAAACGTGTACAACTCGCTCAACAATTGAAGCTGACTTCCTTTCGTTTAATTTTTAATTTCAAAATGATCCCTTTCTGTTTTATCGAAACATTTTTTTAAGCACGGAAGCTCATTTTTGGATAAACGGCTACGTTTATAGGCAAAATTAACATAGTTGGGCGATAAACAACCAGAGGCGATGAAGCAGCTACAAATACAAACAAAAAAATCAACTGTTTGGTGCATACTCTCCAAAGATTTTCCTATGATGCCATAGGCGAGAGTTTTTAATTCAGTGGGACAACATTCTTAACAGAGGAAAATTTTGCTGTTGAACTGCTGTTCGCTACTTTGCAGCTTATAATGACAAACTCCCTTCATGATACATTAAAAAAAATCAGATGTACTAAATGCTAGAAAGGTTGATGAAACCAATCCAACAAATGTTAGATTCAGAATTTTTCAGAAAACGTCTGTTTTGAGAAGTGGGGAAACGTGTTCCACTTTCGGATTTGTCGAAGAATTGGGGGGAATCCGTAAGAAAGTGAAATGCGCTTAAGCAGCACAAAGTTATTAATGTTCATAAGTGATATATTTAATTTGACTATTTTATCCGAATATTTTGCTTCTAACGGGAAATTGTAAATATTTATATATGTAAACTACTTTAACAGCTAAAAGTATTTCTGAAAATTTATATTTCTGTTTTATTTTTTAATATTTGCAGCCTTATTATTTATAAAATCACTATAAGGAGTATAGCTATGTAACCCTTATAATACCTTTAAATGTAAAAGCGTATTCATAAGGCTTGTACAACGTTATATAGAGGATGCATAACTTAAATGCGTCTGATGTTTGAATAGCCCCTGGATATGGCTGTTTTAAGTGTTTTTTTATCTCAGTTTGTCATAAACAAAATTTTAAGTTGACAAAATAAGCTAACTGCCCCACACAGAAAATAATAATTATTTGGTCAACCAATTGTATATGCATATTATTAGCTTACTACACAACAGCACAATATCAGGTATAATATAATCAATTGTGGTATCGGATGATCTTGTCGGTCCTTAACTAACTGCCCCAGTTGCGCACTCCAAGGTCTTCCTCTAATGCATCCGACGTCTGGCTGAAAATTGAAGACTCTGCGAGCCGGAGTATTGGTGTCTATTCATTCTACGTGTCCTAGCCATATTATACGTCCAATGCGGAGTTTTATGACCAGGGGCATGTCGCTGCACAGCTCATATAGTTCTTGGTTGAATCTTCGTCTCCATAGCCCGTCAACGCAAACAGGACGGAAGATTTTTCGGATAATTTTCCTCTCAAATCGACCACGGATTTCTTCATCCGCTTTTGAGACGGTCCATGACGGGATGATCAGGGTTCTATATAGGATCTCCTTAGTCGTTCGAGGCTTTACTTCTGAATCACCTTCTTAGCCCGCAGAAACACGTTTTATTTTTTACGTGATGTTGTTGTCAGAGTTAATAGCGGAGCCGAGGTAGACAAAGTCTCGTACTACCTCAAAGTTATATCTGTCAATAGTGACGTTCTGTAAAATTTCTAGCCCTCCAATTTTTAAGCCCATTTTTGCTCCTTCCTTCTCTAGTCTAGCAAACGTGGCTATGACATCACGTTGGGTCCTACCAGTGATGTCATTACCGTCGGCGTATGCTAGTAGTTGTACCGATTATTTGAAAATTTTGCCTCTGGTGTTGGCTTGTGAGTTTTGCACAATCCTCTCAAGAATCAAATTGAAGAAGTCACATGACAGCGCATCGCCTTGCCTAAATACTTTTTTGGTATCGAATGTGTCGGTGAGGTCGTTTCCGACCCTGATGAAGCAGCGAGAATTATCCATCGTCATCGTACACAAACGGACGAGTTTGGGCGGTATACCAAAACTAGACATGGCTCTGTATAGTTCGTCTTTATAAATGCTGTCGTAAGCGGCTTCGAAATCGATGAATAGTTGGTTGGTATCGATTTGGACATCTTGGCTTTTTTCCAGGATCTGCCGAAAATTTAATCAGTTGTGGAATTTCCTGGCCTAAAACCATACTGATAAGGGCCAAAAAGGTTGTTGGTAAACGGTTTCAAACGTTCACATATCTTTCTTTAAAAGGTAAGACGTTTTATGCCAATTTTGTACACATTTAGGAAGAGCAATTTATTATTTAAAATGGTGCTCTGAAAAGAATTAGCTATCGGATTCAGAAAATTGTAAAAATATTTGTTTGGCAAATATTTTTGGCAACCCGATTTCATCCGACTTCGCCCGGGTTTGTACGCGAAATTTTAGATTTCCGCCACTTACACCTTGAATGCTCCTCGAATGCTCAGCTTCTATAGGTAATACATCTTGAATACACCTTAATCGACTCAAGATGTTTTACCTTTTAGGCACAGATATCACGGCAGATAGGATCATGTAGGCGATGTTGAGGAGATTTATGCCTCTGTAGTTGGCGCAGTTTAGAGGGTCTCCATTTTTGTGGATCGGGCAAACGATGCTGAGGTTCCATTCTTAAGGCATACTTTCTTCCGACGAGATTTGAATTTTCGATGAATTCGATTTATTGAAACAAATTAAGCAGAATACAGTTTTATGTCTTTTGCGTGTGAAATAACACTAGATTTTTGTGAGACAATTTGTCAGGGCCACTTGTCTAAAATAATTTATTTGACTGTTCGATATTTAGATGCCTGAAATCAGCCCGTACATGTCTTGATTGTTAATAAATAAGTTAGTGCATGTGACCCTTAAAATAAATATTCCTATTATATGCTGTTATCCCGTTCATCATTTTCAGAATTGGTAACAAGAAATTCAGAAATTCCAGAACTTTATCCAAAGAATTTTTCATTTCAATTTCAACACATCAATTGGGTATATAAAAGATTTTTCATCCCAGCTAGTTAGATTATATTGCACTTTGCTCAAAGCAATGTTATTCATCGCGCTCGCACTGGATGTAAATTGAAGAATTGTAGTCAAAGGTATTGAACTGGCGCATTCATGAAATCAAACTGATATCTCCTCTCAGTGGTCAAGATTTATTGTTATTTTCATTTCATTCAAATTTCAAGGATTGGGTATTTTTGTATGCAGTTTTGCATGAGATCTACAACCTCAGTGCTACACAAGTGGGTGACATCTGCGAAAATGTGCGCAAAATCACAATTCACATTGAAAGCTTCAAAGTCATTTGTTTTGAACGTTTATTTAGAATTCGGTATCGGATTTTTCTATCTTGTTCATTGCATACAAGCAGCGCTATTGCATGATATTGCTGACGTCTATGCGTACAATGGGTTATTATTTCGATAAAAGCTGATAAGCAAAATGTGAACGTAGAAGGCTAGTTGAGGTACCCGGTATTGGCAAGTGTTGGAAAAGGGAATCGAAACTATACAATTGTATGGATTCAGATGCCGGTTTCTGTGGCGTATACTTACTGTTTTTTTTTGTATATTTTTTGTATAAAGACCTAAGCTAAGTACATATCTACTGACGCTTAACAGATATTTAACTTATTTAACTAACTAAATATACAAATTATAATTTCTTCGTGCAATTCCATTAATAAATATTTCTATCCAATGCGCAAAGGTTGTTGTCATTTATTGATCTACTTATAGAACTGTGATTTTAGTGTTTTAAAAAAATGTGCTGATAAGATTCGTCGACAAAAACAGACGAAGTGGAATATATAGACGTGGAAACTTCGGTCGCGGATTCATATATTGTCTACATTGAAATGGAATACTCAGACGAGATTCTTAGAAGAGATTCTGGTATGTAAAAACATAGATAAATAATAACCGTTCACACAGATAATCACAATAATGTACACATTAAATGTACCATCAATTGTAATATAATTGCAGACTCTAAAAAGCATGTTTTGTGGAAAAGAAAAGACAGAATGAGATAAAATTTCTATTCATTCAGTTTGAAAGTTTTAATGCTTACATTTTTAACTTTTTATTGTCACATAAATTTAAATTCAACATTTTATCTGTTCCTTTACAATAAAATTAGGCTCGTTCGACAGCGAAAAACTCATATAGAGCTAGACTTCATCGACATTCATATTTATTAAACAATGATTAACTAAAATTGGCATCTCATTGAGATACAAAGAAACAAATAGAGGTCAGAGTATTGAGCCCTGCGGTACGACACTTGTATACAAAGTGAGATAAATACTTTTTTTGAATTCAAATTTGACAGGTCGAACATAGCTTGAATTCGAAAGGTCAAATAAGAACTTACTAGCATAGTCATTGTAATTTATTGCAGAGGATGGAGTGGTTTACTGTATCAAACGCTTTGGAAAAATAGCGCAGCGTTAAAAATGTAACTTTATCCTTATCCATCGCTTGTCATATTATGTCTTCAGAAACATCAATGAGTGGCATAATGCAGTTAAGTTTTGCTCGAAAGCAAGATTGTTTGCGTGTAAGCAGACCATTGTTTTCAATGTAGTGACTAATTTGCTGTTCTCAAAGACTTAAGATATAAAGGAAGGAATAGATATTTTTTGAAATTCTTTTTTTTTTTAGATTTAGGGATGGGTACTACTTGAGCTATTTCCCTCTAAGAAGGAAAATCGCCAGATGTTAGCACGGTGTTTAATATGGACGTTATACAGGGTCCGTCAAATCAAGTGTTACCATTTTTATGTTGGCATTTTTGACGACGGGGGCATAGAATATTTTAATATTTTCATTTATATTGACAGTCTATGTAGTTGTTAATAACCGTTAGAAGAGTCATCGTTCTACTTCTTACTTTAAAAGTAATATACGAAATGGAGTTTAAAAGCAACAGTGGGATTGGCTTGTATTTAGCAGGAAAATCCCAGCCTACTATTGTTCTTGAGTTGCATCATTTGCGTATAAACAAAATGTTTGTGTATCCGGACCATAAAACGGTACAATGATACCGGTAGCATTGAAAAACGCTGTAAAGGTGGTGCTAGAAAAACTGCAAACTTCATCAGATATGGTTCGAAAGATGAAGGCTCGAATGCAAAGAAATCCACGAGAGAGCGCAACAAAATTGGCTAAAGATCTTAACGTTTCGGACTCAAGCATTCTGGGCATACTAAAAAAATAATCTTAAATTGAAGTCCTACAAAATACAAAAAGTGCAGGATTTAACACCAGCACAAGAAAAGAGTTCACCTTTAACGATAAAAAGCATTAAAAGCAGCACGCAGCCGGAAATCTGCAGAATTTGGTATTTTCTGATGAAAACCGTTCAGCAATACGTAAACAAACAAAATGATCGTGTGTGGTTGTAGAACAAGTCTAACGATAATTTGGAGAATCGGCTTGCTGTTCGTAAGCAAGCGCCTGCTTCTGTGATGGTTTGGGCTGCTGTGACTGCAAATGGACGGTCTCCGCTAGTTTTTTTCGACCAGGGCGTTAAAGTGAATCAGGAAGTGTACCGACAAAAGGTGTTAAATGATGCGCTAATTCCTTGGACATGCCAACAATTTGGTACAAACCACGGGACATTCCAGCAAAGCTCGCTTAACGCAACAATTTCTGCAAGCTCACGTTCCGCAGTTTATTCCATCTCAACAGTGGCCTCCCTACTCACCAGACTTTGATCCAATGGACTTCTCCATATGGTCCATTTTGAAAACAATGTGTCAACAAAAAAATATGAGAGTGTTGCAACATTGAAGTCAGCGCTTCGTCGGGTATGGTCACAAATCCCACAGGACCACATTCGTGCAGAATGCAATGCCTTCATCAAATGGATTAATAACGTTATCCGTGTTAGAGGGAGCTATATCGAGCAGTGACTTAGTTTTGTAAAAATTCATCATATTGGTAACATGTACATAAAATTTGAAATAAAAAACTCTAAAACTAAAGAAACTATAGAATTATAAATTGGTAGCACTTCATTTGACGGACCCTGTATGAAGCAATACGAAAGACAATACTAGCTTGAGGAACGAAGGATATATCTAGTCTCTCAGTATTGGGCTTGTAGAAAGAATATTATCATACTTTCCAATATTCCATTCACTTCAAATTAAGGCCATCCTGCCATTTTTTTTGTTCAAATTTAATTCACGCTCTTCTCGGGACTTAGTCCCAAATCCAAGTCAGGTTCCAATTCTGATAATAACAATACATATTGCCACCAATTGTAAAACATTTTGCCATCATTTAGAATGAGCATGCTTGATTTGTTTTTAATGAACTTTAGGAGACAAATTGGAAGCGAGAAAGTACTGGAAGCAAAACAGGCGCCCGTTTTACTTTTTAGAATAAACATCGATACGATACAATTTACCGCCCATCCGAGGCGATTTTTTTCTTTTTCAGATTTCTTTCACTTCTCACTGCATTAGCATTAGTTGTCTATCGCTATTTTTTCTTTGCAGGGCTCCTGGTTTTGACAAAAAAGATCGACAGCAATATTTTAAAGGTTGGTACTCGCGTTTACTACCAGTGCCAGTTGTTGTCAAAATACATCAAATATAAATAACAGGAACAAAAACAAAAATGTTCGCAGTTATGAATAGCGTCCAATGGTAAGCTAAAACAAGTCTCTAGTCTTTTAAAACTATCCATACTTGAATTCTGATGCAAAACGTATTGGCAGTAGGAAAAAGTACTAGATTTACATACAAAATCCAACTTTGCTTCATCTTTATTTGTCAAGAAACTGGAGTAGGCTTGTAAGTGTGATTTTAAATCTCTGATTAGTTATTTAGCTCTGCACTCTTTATGCACAACTGCACTGTCATTGGATTATTGGTAATTTTAAATTATTTATTTTAGCTAGAAGATATTTTTGTAAACATTTTTGGAGTCAAAATGGTCAGGACGAGACAATTAAGGAAACCAAATTCACATTTATTGCCATTTGGAAAACAATTCAAAAAATAATCTTGAGTTAAAGACGTTATTCTGAGATGTGATCACCCATCCCCTTTTTTTATAGCAAATAACTTACATTTATCCTTACGATCCAACAGTTTTAATCATCAATATCATCTCGCTTAAATGTCAAAAACAATTGTCAAAGTAATAAAAAGAAAAGATTTCAATAATAATAAAAATAATAAAAAAAATCATTTATTTAAATTTTAATTATTTACAATATTTCAAAATGATTACAAACTAAATCAGCTAAATATAATAGAAAAAAATAATTGCGAAGCGATTTAAGGAGTATTTTTTCATTCATCATTTTTCATAGCTACAGTAAGGAGAACAAAATTTATTGTTTTATTTTATTTGTATAGGAGAATAACAATATTTACAAGTTTTCGTATCTTATTCAGTTTTTGTTTTACTTTTTAATTTTTATTTTGAGCAGATCATGTGAGGTTTGTCAAATAAATTTTTTTTCTCTAAATATAAAACAAATTAACTGTCAACATCAGCTGTCAAATTTAAAGCACATTTTCTTTTCTAATATAATTTTATCCTTAAATGTCTAAAGAAATTATTTTTTAATAATTTATATACGCCAATGATTAAACCTCAAATTAGTTGGAAATCTGCACATGTTAGTTGGTGGCCATTTAGTTTTTTCATAGATGGCAACATTGGCTGACGTTTATATTTAAATTTTTTTTTGTTTTAATTAATTTAGGATACACATGTTTTGGTGCTATGTTTTGTTTTGAATCATCGTCTGCTAAATTTTGATGCTAGAGAATACAATGACTTTAGTAGCTCTAAGGCTCTCTCATCGGATGTTCTGTTGGGGTTATCATAACCCTTAGATTGCCGGTCCGATTCTGACGATACCGACTTTAGTGTTGTTGTATTTATTGTGTTGTCATCTTCTTCGGGGTCGGGTACAAGAATTTCGAATTTTGTCGTTTCATCATTGGCGGGCAATGTGGTAGTGGGTATTCTGACAGTACTTGTACTACTACCGTAGACTCCACGATATGTAGTGACGGGTATTTTATTTGTCGTCGATGACACTTGAGCGATACCCTTATTTGTTCGGAGTTTTCCGTCCATGCCGATTAGAGCGTTAAGAAGGGTTTTTCGGGATTTTTCCATAGCTTTGCCATTTGGATCGTCACAGGTTTGGATAAGAAGAAGCAAAAGTTTCAAGACGCTCTGATTGTTTTCAGCCTTTTTCATCACATTTTGCAGGTGAATCGCTTCGGTTTCGTTAAGTCCCCCAAATATTTTATTGGCAATTCGCTGTAGACCGCTATCTTTTGGCAGGTTCTCAGAAGATAGTTCGGGACTATTTAAAATATCATCAACACCCTCTTCCGACTGGGAGGCATCTTCGAATCGGCTTCTATCTGTATTCACGTAATCGAATGGGCTGAAAGTTGTAGTTTTTGGTTCTCGCATTAGGCCGTCATTGATTGTCAAGGGATCTAGGTAAATTGATTGTGTAATCTGTGACCACGGATTTTCTGTTGGTTTTTGATTTGCTGACCAAGGACTTGTGGTTGTCAATTTTTCAATTGAATTGTCAAAAGTTACACTGTTAGGTGATTGGGTTGTGTGCGTCCAGGGCTTTTCGGTTTGTTTTGATTTTGTGCTTTCTGTTATTGATACGGTATCAAATTTGTTTCTTCCCTGGTATGGCCATTGATTAACTAATCCACCTGTCACTTTGACAGTGGATGTGTCAAAACTGTTTTTGGCCTGCTCTGGGAGGGATTCTACTTTGTTAGTTGAAGAGTCAATTCCATTTGAAGGTTCGTAAATGCCTTTTCCTTGTTGTGTCCATACCGCTTGATCCTTTGATCCTGTGAAAGCTGGCACTTTGACTGTTGGAGTGTCAATTCTCTTTTGTGTATCTGTATTAATTGACTGCGACAAGGGGAAGTTCGTAGGTTTTTCGTTATTTCGATCAGTGGTTGTGCCGTATGAAGATTTGTCATCATCCTGGTTTATAGTCGAATGCACCGAGTTACCCTCAGTGCGTGCAGGCTTTTGATCTTGTAACCAAGGATTGCCAACTGTTGCTTCTTTTGCTGCTGATTTATCGATAGTGTTTTGGGTTTTATCTACCTTAGCCAAATCGTTAAATGACTTAACAAAAGATTGACTCTGAACCTTATGCAAAGTTTCATGCTCACTCTCTTCGTCATGACTTGGAGGCAAAAGTTCAGATGATAGGCTTGTATCAGGGTACGATTTGGGTTTGGTGGTTGAGAATCTACTTCCGCGGTAGGTTGTGGCCTCTGTGGACTCTGTTGACACCGAGTCATAGAATGGAGTTGATGAATCAAATTGATCGTTTATTTCCTTTGCGATGTCGTTGGATTCAGTCGTAGTAGGTTCGTACTTCTCGGTTGTCGTTGTCAAGTACGACAGGGTTGTATCCTTGTCGAAGTCGCCTTTAAGGTCACTTACTACTACGCTCACACCGGCTTCTTTGTTGAAACTGCTAGGAGTAGTGTGATCTACAGTGTCGCTGGTAAGCTTGCTCGTTGGCTCTGTAGGTCTAACATCGATGAGACCTTGTCTAAATTTATCGGGATCTTCAATATATTTGGTGATAGCATTTGAAAAGACTTGTGCAATTTTTCTTGTCTCTGGGTTCTGTGCCAAGTCCCTAATAGTAGTTCTGGTAAAATCACCTATAACTGTAGGATTTTCAATAATTCTGGGCATAGCCGTTGTGGCTGATGAAAAGTTGTCTGCCTCACTGTCAGTTTCGTCATTTTGATTAATGCCAAACAAGCTGAAATAACTTCCTGAAGTCTTATTACTCAGTAGACCAGCGGTTATGTCAACTGATGGAGTGGTTGGCTTTTCTTCTTCGGAACTCTCTGTAGTGGTGGTTTGATCTCCATTAGCAAAGTAATTTGTTAGAGATACCAGAGTTCCTGGACCGGATGATGGTGGAATATCTAAACCTGGTCGAGGTCCGTTATTCTTCTCCTCGAGATTGGCTTTCATTGTTTCCTTAATCATTCCAACGGTCTGCAGTATGCCGTTAATATTTCTTGCAACCGAATTTGCAATGTTCGGCGGTGTGACGGGTGAGTTTTTGTTTTCCTCCATACCTTTTGGTAGATAAGTTGGTCCGGACGTAGAAGTCGTCAATGATAGACCTGCCAACTGTGGAGACTGTACAGAGTATACTGGAAGCTGTACTTTTAAATCACCATTTGAAAATACTGGAAATCTATGAACTTCAGAATTACTATGTCGCATGCCAAGTATGATGGGTCTTGGAGTGGCGTATTCAGTTGTGACTGCACCTCTTAACGTGGTAGGGTCTTCTGATTTGACATTGATAATAAAAGTCTTTGATTCAGTTGGTTTGGTTCTAACTACCGAGGGAACGGTGGGTGTATAAAAAGGTGTTGTTCGGGTTGATCCAATTCTTCGGGCGGTAGAGTAAGTTCCTGGATATGATGACGGTGTTGTAGCAGTCTTTAGAAGCGGACCATTCGCAAAAAAGTCAGGCTTCAAAGTGCTATACGAGCTACGGGAATTCAAATCTTCAATCTCGGGAGTCACAAACTGTTTATCGCTGGGGGTTAGACCTCCGTCCAATGAGTTTCTATTTGTATAGTGTTCGGGTTGTGCTGTGGTATAATAGCTTACTTTACCAGTTGTTGATGGAATGCTGACATCAGGCCTTGTAGTTATATAAAATGAAGATGGCTTTTCTTCTTCTTGCTCCTCGATTTTCCTATTAGCCTTTGGTTTATCGTTAAAGTCTTTTCTTTGATTGATTCTGGCGCCCCCTTGGACTTTCGGAACTGTAACATCCCTATTCTTTTCCAAAGGCTTGTCTAAGTTGTATTCAGTTTCTTTGTTCAGCGTTTTGTCATCGTCTGTGTAGCTGTTCCTTCGAGGATCTTTGACAAATGAACCGGATTCAGCAGTTATTTGGAGTTCTTGTTCATTGTGTCTGTGGTGGTTGTCTTCCACTGGAGGGTTGCTTAAAAATGTCTGCTTGTCTAGTTTCAACTTCTCATTCGATCTGTCATTTAATCCATGCAACCTGAAATTTTCTCTGTCACTTGATCTGCCACTTGACCCTTCATTTGGTCTGACATTTGATTTGCCATTTGATCTGCCATTTGAAGCACTTAATTTCTCACTTGACCTGTCATGTGATCTGTCATCTGAAACGTCTTCAAAGTCCAAACTTTCAACAGACGGATTTTCATTTGAGTCGATTCGTCTCTCCGATCCCTTATACGTTTTGCCAGCTGGTATAATCTCTGCTACCTTATTGATGTTTTTATAACCCCTGTGTGGTTTAACACGCTGTCTGCGTGCCTTGTTAAGAATCTCTGAACTTTCCAGATAAAATCCAGGTGAACCGGCGCAGTTTACTTTGAACCACCAATCACATGTGAGCTCGCTTTGTTGGAATATCGTTCCGTTTGGACACAGGAAGGAGATTTTACGTCCTTGTTCGCAGATATGGAAAACCTTTAAATGCAAAAAATTTGTTAGATTCATACATTGTGATTGTGTAACAGCATCCAAATTACTTGACAACCGGTTTCCAAGTCAGCAAAGTATCCATTGCCATATGATCTACAGCTGAATGTAGTTTGCGGAATTCTCGGGTATATGGGGAAATCAATGCCAGGACGTCCCACAACTCCTTGGTACACTTCATAGTCTAGATCCTCGTCGGAGGACCGTTTTCTCAGACGATGATGATGTTCATTGCAATCGTGTGTTGGTTGTTCTACGTGCTCTTCGAATTGAGCTGCTCCCGTTTGTTTGGCTAGTATTCGAGCTGGAGTTCGATTCTATCAAGTAGAATGTGAATTTTTTTATTTAATTTGAAAGCAAATTTGTTACATGATTTAAATATACTCACAATGGCTTCACTGAAGGCTAAGTCCGTCAACAAAAGAAGGAATAGGACTAGAAAAAGAAAAAAAAATAGAATTTGAGTTAGCTTTTATATTTTAAATTGGGTGGACTAATCGAGACATTTTACTAAACTCTTAATTTTTTTCTAAAAATAATATGACAATGTATACATTTTTGTTTCATATGGCAACCCTAGGCTGCTGATAGGTAATCGGAAAAGTGATACCTCCGATTTTACTTACTCCGCACTTTTTGAGAAATCATTATGGAAAGAGTAACGCCAGTAAGGCAGCTACAAGAATGTAAGAAGTTGTTCTAAATTTGATGTTGTCCGGCGTTGTTAATGTGTTATGTGTGTAAACAGCGTCTATAAAAATGGTTCTGGTAATGTTGCTGTCTCAATTTGTTTCTAAAATTGCGCCCGAGAAACGTTTATATTAGGTTGAAATTCGTTTCCAAAATCAGTGCTAATCAATTTTACCTAACAATAATCGACCAAGACGCAAGGTACAGAGTATTTTTATATCAAAGTCGGCGAGATTGGTGTGCTCGAGTCTTATACCTCTTTATGACTATAGAGAGACCATTAAAAAATCGTTATAAGCGACAAAGTACATTTCGTCTATTATTTTTTAATGGAAAGAGGCACTTAAAACCCTCGGTTGATATAGCAAAGACCATCCCTCGTTATTGTGTACCTCTTAAGCTTTTCTCTGAACGTGCACGACACAAGAAGAAGAGACTATTATATGATATAGGCACCAGAGAACAGTTCGTGTTATGTCGTATATCGGACCAGTAGCTGACGATGTGAAGGGGGGCTCCACTGACATAGACTAAAAAACGTAACTCGCCGTTGGCCATTACACTTTCATCTACACACAGATTTTAGTGAAAGCATCGAAAATGTTTTTTTTACCAAGTGCAGATAGTCCGTCAGCTACAGCCAGCATACTGTCAACTATGGCTTAGTTGCACTCATGCTCTCCTAAACCTCAACGACCGAGTTGAAGGTTTTTTTTGCCGAAATTCATTATGACTGGCGAGGCCTACTTCTAGCTATTGTCACATAACAATTCCCGGAAGTCCTTGCAGTGAAGGTCGGAGCTTTTCGAATCGTTTGCAAGCATGTTGCTGATCAATTTTTGTTTATCGGTATTGGACGTGTCGATCACTGTCACTCTTAAGTGGTTCTTCGGGGAACGCCTTATAATAGGAAGCAGAATGGCTGGTAACGCAGTAGTAGATTAGATTTTATTTCGAGATTTCCCGGTGGCAGAGGCGGAACTAAAGCGGAGTGTCTTATTCTGAATCATCTTCCACCCGTCATTCGGTGGTGTTGAGCGAGTCATCAATGGCAATTTAGAGGTTCAGATCAAGTTCCATTGCCGCAGTCTCAGCCGCCTCTAGTTTATCCGCAAGGAATTGCCCCCTTGGGTTTTCAGCTAAATATATTTTGACACTTCTCCGGTTCCAGACAGAACTTAAATGGTACGTGAGGCCATAGTGTTCACTGAAGGGTCCAATGGCAATACCAATTACATTGCCGTAGCTTAATTTTACCAGACGACATTGGTATCACTTCGATGCAAATCCAGAGCAGAACTAGCATTCTTTAAGTACTCCGGAAGTGTGCACCCTCTGTGTGACATTGCTGAGTCACAAAACTAGAGATATCACGCTCGCTGTTGAAATAGCATCCAATTTTGTGCTGATGTTGCTGGATATGCAGCTGCTGTCATCCTTTAAGAGTTCTCTTCCATAAGTCTGACCGCAGCTTTATCCTCAGATCCCGATCTGAGCTAGAATTTGTCTTCCTCAGTCAGATGCATTTGTTCTCCTGCTGGACAGCTGAGTATTTTGATACGATCGACCCCCGCAGATGAACAATGCTAGATTAAGACCGAAGAGCACCCAATATATGGTATTCTATCTTTAGCGACTGAGTAGTTGTTAAAGCCATTCAAGTGGAAGGCAAAAACGATGACCTTCAAACGGATGGCAAAAGAAAAGTATAAGTGTTCAGGGTAGGATTGGATTAGGTTGCAATTCGCTACACCATTGTGATGACCATAATTATTGACGCATAACCATCATCTCACAAGACTACTGAGCCACAGTACTACATCAAGGCCACAACCGTCTGAGGAAACTTCTGAAGCGAATGCCAAGACTACCAGAACTTAAAGAACCAGGAAATGGCATATAAAAAATATGGAGCCCCTAATGTTATCATCTTCAAAAGCAATTGAATATTATTTATAGGTACGTCCAAATGAATAAAAGGATGAAATGTTTCCGTTTTGTGGTATCGCTCAAAGCTTGATAATATTTTAAAGTCCACATCAAACATAAATTAAAAAGGATTGACAAAAATAAGAATACAACTTCCTGAAGGTCGGATTTTTCATTTATTATAAAATTCGAATGGCATCAAAAAAGAATTATGCGTACTCTCTGGTGATCCCCTGGCACCCAGTCTTCTTAAGGCCGTTCCAATCACGCCAATAACAGCAAATGAATTCCCAGCTAATTGTTATAATAAATAACTTATCCCAGGCTATTGTTATTTCCGTTTGCAATAATATAACTATACAATGATTCCTTCAATATTTTATTCCACGAAAAAATCAAGAAACTAAAATCATTAGTGCAACCATCCGGTAAAAATAGGAGTTCGCGCCTTCAATAACTGCTAAAAAAATTAACCAATTTCACACGCTCATTACGCGTCGATTGAACACGTTTTCCATTAATCTTAAAATAACTTCCACAGCTAACTATATAGGTACAAGAAGGCACAATTAAGCCTGCATAACGAAATCCGAGATTGTACACATTGTATGGTGTACCCCGGGAGATCTCAATGAAAAACGAGACCAAGTGTGTCTTGAGAACCTTCTTTCTGTGGTCCCACTTAAGAATTGAATTCATATTTTGTAAGCTCTCTTTTGAAGGATATACTTCCTTTCACTGATATTTCCGAATAGTAACACTCACAGGCGATAATGAAGAGCCAGATCAAAGTAAATCTAAAGGGACTCCGGTTCCAAATGAAGGTCAAGGTATAGACCTAGAGTCGTATCCACATCAAACCTGTTTTGGAAGTTCAATAAATCTTAAATAATTGCATTTCACTTTTAATCGTGACGGTGCAGCAAGGGAATGGGTTTTTTTCATCAGACAAGGATTCCATCCGCATCTTCGGCCGGTTTTGGTCTTTTTTTTTGTTTTATTTTATTTTTATCGGCAGCTGTTATGTAAAGGGGCATTCGCAGAGAAACCTACCTTGAACCATCAATTTCCCAGAGCGTACATTCATTTTGCCGATGACTCCGAAATCTGAAAGGAAACAAAAATGGAAACATGTATTTACATCATCGACATCATCATCATTTGCAGTGAGGTAATAAGAAAATTGATTGCACCATTGTAAGTCGGTAAATGGAGATATTCAAATGTCACTCAGTATTAATGTGCGAGGATGTTTTTTTGTTACAAAAACCGGTTGACCAAATTCTAAGGCTTATAAAATTTATTTAATTAGGCGATTTAGCAAGTTCTTGTCTTTTTATAGAAATGTATCATTATGATAAAATGTCTGGCTGTGGCAGTGGCAACTGGTTTTATTTAAAAATGTGACAGACAATATTAAATTAAGCCGATTAATTAAATTGTTACAAGAATATAAGTATTCACTAATCATTTTAAGTGTTGAATGAAAATAACCGTAAATTTTTGTATTATTGTTATTTATATATTTGTTGTAATGTGGCATTGCCCTTAAGTTGATTTGTTTTCACTTTCAGTAAACAACATTACAGAATATTATGGGGTAAGTGCTCGGATTATAGGGTAGAGGATGACACTTGGATGAAAGGAGTGAATATTTAACGAATTTGTTGACAGAATATTGCATTGAGAGAATTATTTGTATGTTTATCTAACGAATAATAGAGATATCTAATTAATGGAGTTTTCCATTGGTAAATCTGGATTTTTATCTGAAATTTAATCTTTTTTGTTACCAATGGAACATGATTTCAGATTGATTTTTTTCTGTGGTTGTATTGTTGTAATTTCGTGTCTGTGAAGTTAGTGTCGGTGTAGCTGTCAATTTTTTCAGTAACACAGGCTGTTTGTTTTTGATTTAATTTATATTTCACATTGTACTACTACAGTTTTAATGGTTATTAATAGTTTTTCACAACCAAAATTATCTGAAATCGTAACGAAAATCACTCTAGCTATCATTTGTATTATTGTTAGTGAAAAAAGGGTTAAATCTGCCGAAAAATTCAGATCTGCAAAATTGATCTGAGATCAAAAAAAAAATCTTTTATTTTTGTCCAATGGAACACAACAACTGTCAAAAAAAATCGGTCTTTTGACAGATAAAAAAAAAAAATTTTTTACCAATGGAAAATCCCATAAGATGTCTATAGATGCAATAGCATAACTGTATAATGTTAATATGTTTAACGTACATTGCACGGAAAAATTTCTAAATTTGAATAATCCAACAAATATATTATAAATAAATTAATGCTTGAATCACGTTAGGATTCCTCCGATATCTCAAAACTCTCTGTAAGTCGGACACGATTACTTACTTGTCACAGCAGAGATTTTTTGGAATATGCTGAAAATCTCCGTGCTGCGAAAAGTACAACTGGTTATTTTGTAGGCATTATGTATGGAATTCATCATTGTTGTAAGCTGTGAAGAAAGGAATACAATTGCTTGACAGATATAGCTTCCTTCTGCTGAACATGTTGTTCCACTGAATAAAGAAATGTCAGCGTAAGCGGCGGAGGCAAATCTTTGATGGATCCGTTAGCGGAACACACTTATTGATAGAGTTATCACCCTTCTTGCGATATGTGTTCAACGCCATACCAAAACTCGAAAAAAAGTTGGTGGTGGTCAATAACAACTAAGGTTTTTGGTTATGTGGAATTCATTCATTTAGTGACATTTGTCGTTTTTATATGGGTGTGCTTCGGTTTTTAGACTTAGTAAGTTATCTCAGATGAAGCTTTATTTTTATTGTTCATTAGACCATTCTATGCACGTAACATTGGAGGAGAAATGACTGACGAAACAGTGTCACAATCTTCGAAGAGGAATAATAGAAAGTATGTAATTGTAAAACGTTTGAAAATACATAATAATGCCTATTCTTATGACGTTTTCCTTAGCCAAAAGCCCTGGTAGCTAGCGCTGTACTTATTTGAATTATTGACTATGTAATTTATTTATATTCCAATAAAGGTCTAATAATAATTATGATGTTTTCCATTGGTAAATCTAGATTTGCATCTGAAACTTAGTATTATTTGTTACCAATGAAACACGAATTCAGATTCGTGACTATGAAACTAATGTCGGTGTGGCTGTCAAGTTTTAAGTCACACAAGTTGTTTGTTTTTGATATAATTTATATTTTACATCGAACTGCTATAGTTTTAACGGTTAATAATAATTTATCACAACCGATAGAATTATTAATTAATCAAAATAACTCTAGTCAAACTGACAGCTATCATTTGTGTTCTTGTTAGTATTAGGGCAAGGAAGGCCAAATCTGACGAAAAATCCAGATTTCCCAATTAGATCTGAGATAAAAAAAATTTGATCACAGCAACTCTCTGTCTTTTGACCGATCTAGATTAATAAAAAATTGATTTTTATACTAATTTAAGATGAAACAAAAGTTGACATTCAATAAGAATGAAAGTACAGCAACATATGGACGAGGTGTTAAACTAAAATGTTAAAATAACATTCAGGAAGTCATAGCAAGGCTTTTTCGTCGCATGATGTTTTAGTTCCAACCAGAAATGTGTTAGTTGGTTCTTATGATTTCACGCTTCATCAACTGCTATATATGAGTATTTATTGAACTTTTAAATTAAATTAAATTTATGGTGCGACAGGCTCTTTAGTACCCAGGGCCTAGCTTTTTTCTCACAACCATTCATGTGTGCGTGTGTACTTATTTGTACGATGGTGGGACCTCCTGTTTTATGCCGAATCCAAACGGCTAAGTTGAGATAAGCTATTCATGACAACTGATACTACTCGGATGATTTGTCAGATCATCACGAGAGGAGGGCCAGTGAAAAATTAAGGTGTTGCTACGGCTGGGAATCGAACCCAGACCTTCTGCGCGGCAGTTCAACGCACTAAACATCGCATCACTGAACCCTTGGATCAACTGAATTAACTGGTTGACTAGAATTAAACGTCAAATTTGTGACTCGACCGACACGCTGACGATACAAACCACATAACATAGGAACTTTTCTCGAACTGAACGATGATTTAAATAATTTGTTTGCATTGGTCATCGTTAAAACTTTTGATAGTAGTTTGCCATATACAACTTGACAATTCAACAAAAAGTTTTACAGGTATTGGCTCAAAATCATAGCCGCTAACGTAACACCCTTTACATATTCAATAGGACTTTTAACATACAATACAATTATTACTGATTAACATAATTTATAACTGATGTTTAATAATTTTAACTTAATAGCGCTCACTTTAGGAACAAATTGTAGTAGATGGTGCAAATATGAGAAAACAGGAAGACGTCTTATTGCAAAAATGTGTGTCGGTAAGAAACAATATACTGTCAACTCGTATCTTACAAGTAACAATTAAATATAGGTATTAGTATGAGTTATTTGTAGACCTAAGTAATATTACTAATCCTAAGAACACATTATTGCCATCACATGTTACCTATTTCTCAGATATAGCGTTAAACTTTATTACATCTCTATGAACATTTGTCCGCTTTTTGAGAGGGTGATTCCCTATTTCGTTATTGTGTCCCATTAGATTTAATACGGGAGGGCATTAAATTTTGTATCAATCAAAGTCTAAACGCGAGATCAATAATCATAAAAACTTAGAGATGAACACAAGCTCTTAAGAAATAACAAAAAAAATCCACATACAGAAAAGTATCACAAAATTACAAAACGTCCATTATAAAACGTAAGAAAACAGGAACACAAAACATGAACAGTCGATTTATAGAATAACAAATCGTGGTTGGGTCAAAGTCAATCCGTAAACTAATTGAACAAAACAATAATTGGTACTGATCATTCCCCATCTGATCATCTCCAATTAATACGGATGTTGAAAAGAAAAATCTACTAATAGGTCAAAACTCACATTTCGGAAAATTATTTTTAAAAAAACTTATGATGACCAAATCGATATCGTTTTTGCACATATGCTTAAATCGAGGTATATCTACAGATCCATATCTAGTTTTGATAGATTTCAGTTTGCAATTGGCAATTGACAGGTACAATTAACACTACTATATCTATGTATGGTTTAGTTGTAAACAGAAAAATTTTCAAAACAGTAACTGTAACATGTGACATTTATCTTACAAAGATCGGCTTTGTCGATTGTCACTGTCAGTTATCATAAAACACATTTGCCGAGTGCAACCCTAGATTTTTCATTTGGACGAACTTGGGCCTTTGAATTTTTTACGTTTGCCCTATTTGATGGATTGCCTGAGGTATCTGGAGCCCTCCACAGTTATGCTACATTACCTCTACAAACCCTTTTAAGAACCAACTTTTTGGATGCAGAACTCATTTTCACTATGAACATGATACACGATGTAGCTTGACAGTTCATTCTTTCCCCTTTTTTTTTTTAAACAGAAAAAAATGTGGAAAGTCAGTACCTACTAATTTAAAAAAAAAAATATTACACAACAGTCATAACGTACCAGAGCATATAGAAATATGATGCATAATTGAAAGTCCCATAAGCACGTGATCTTAAACTCGCATTCGAAAGGTAAAATCCCCAATGCGCGCAAATCGACTCAACTGTTTTGTCTTCCTCTCTATCAGTGGTCAACTTACAGAGTCCAGTAAATTTTGCCAATTAACCGGTCGCAACCTAGTGAGATGTTAAATAATCTCTAAGCCTATCACTTGGGTACTTAGACGTCGTAATCACTATATCATTCCTGGCATGATGTATAGCAAAACTTGTTTCTTAACTATCGATTGAAGATGGGCCATAACCATTGCAATTACGATTTCATAAGTTTAATACCGTTGCATAAACCAATTCATTTCAGATCAATTAACCAAATCTCACTTCGACAGTTCTTCGTAACATGTATCATTTGTGTGATTCTGTCTGTCATCGCTAGATTTAATCCACCAAATACCTTTTAACAGACAGAATAGATCGGATTTTCTACAGAACAATCGATGCCATCATCCATGGCGGCGTGTTAATCAATTCTTGTCAACAAATTTACATTCATTAGATTCGCCGATAAACAAATTAGTAGCTCAGGTATTTAGTTGCGTGATCCGCAACACCTCACTCATCCTCGTTCACATTTACATATATTGTTGTGTAATGATTTAAAAAGATGAAGAGAAAAAAAAATTAATTTATCGCCAAAAAGACGGAAACCAGATGATGGCGATGGCGGCAGATGAGAAGATGTTGACTATGTCGACGCGACGTCAATGACTCTTCGGCACGGTTCAACGAAAGTTGATCTATGTGCTGCCGCGCACCGTACCCAAAAGCGCCAAAACCGAGACCAAGCGTCGTCGTCACCGTCATTCGTCGTCTGTGCATGTGCCTCTCGGCATGACCATTTGGTGAACTCTCGACAGAGCTAGTAATTGTTATCCAATGTGGTGGGCATGCTTGCTGGATAGTATATCCCTGGCTAAGTGAAGATCAAGCCATCGCATCGCGTTGCCGTGCCGCCACCGCTCTGCTCAGGTCGTGATGAGCAGCGTGTACAGACACACACACACACAAATACGAATATTTTTCAATTCCCATGGCCAGGCTCTGACTTTCTTTGGTGTTTTGAGTTCCGATGTTCGGTTTTCCTCTTCATCGCATCGTTTAATATATTCGCGCAGGCGCAGTAGACTTTTTCTTGCCTATTCAACGATTCAGAACTGCAACCGCAAGCAGCTATGGTACACAATGAGGAAGTGCAAAATGCTCGTCAACAGGTGTTTCTAAACGAGTTAAAGATGCTCCTAACGCCAACGCTATGCCATCGGAAGACAGCAGAAGCGCTAAAAAAAAAAACTACACAAATGAAAAGCGAAACACATCTTTGGTGTAACCTTTTTGTGACGGCTCTCTAACCTTTGCGGCGGCGATGCACCATAGACCCTGTGTGGGTGCCTATTACTTTTTTTTTTAGAACGAAGCATATGCAGATAACAACAATAGAGGCCCCCGCGTAAGTAACACTGAAAAACACTCAAACAAGCCTCTTGTTATAAAACACACAAAGATGACATAAATTTCATGGATGCACTATCTGTCAGGCAGCATCTCCTTCCAAAGTCGGTGCTGTGTCAGTTTCCGGAAATAGTGTAACAGCTTTGGCATAGACTTGAAAACTAATGAATGTTGCCTCGTCTCCTGGCTGGTTCGTGCAAATGGTGGGCTTTATGGCTTATTAGGGAACAACAGTGGTGCTGGCTGGTCAAAAAAAAAAATTAAATAATGTATGGTGTCCAGCCCGGATGGGATGGCACGTGATGGCTAATGCATAAGTCGTGCTTCGTGATTTGGTGGATCTTGATGCGCATGAGCATCTCTTCATCACACATCTATACCCAAGACTCGAGCACATCTCTGTCTCTAGGTGTTGGGCGGTGTGCCATCTTGTGATTTATGCTCGGACACATTGTGAGGTGTAGTCATCAGCTTTTAATGGTCGGTTAGTTGCTAATTCATGGTAAGCTTTTGACATTTTGAAGAGTTCAAAGTTAGGGATTCTAAATTGCACGGTTGGTGGTTTATTGTACTTGCACAATTTGATTTAGAAGGCCACCATATTCGCACAGGTGTCACAAGAAGTCTTTGTTTTAAAGTGTCAGGCGGTGAAGGAGTCGCCTTTTGTTTGTATGTTGAGTGTAAATTTATTGCGTGAACTTAAAATTACCCGAGGCTTCGTGCAGCACGCAGCGCAATTCATCAAGTGAGAGCATCTTGTAGACTTTCTTGTAAGCATTTTGAGTGCAAAACAAAGTCTTGCGTAAGACATCATTGATTACGTTTCAGTTGTGCCTTCTAAGGCAAGTAATGGTAATTTTGATGTGAGATTGTAAATTAATTGTTTCAATCTCGGGAAGTTTTGTCTGGATAAACTATACTTAAAGTGAACAAATATTGTAGTATTTTATGGATTAATGGATCTTCATTCGATTTTGCAATTTCCTATTTCTTTTTGTATTTTTGTCATTTTTTTGTATAATAAAGATTTGCTTCATACAAATAAAAAAATAATATGAAGGCGTTTGTGAGTTCGAAGTTAAATTTTTTTCCCCAAAATGAAGGACTTACAAGGCCGATTCTAAATGATGAATTTAAGAAGTTTAGTTTATTAGCTTTTTTAATAAATTGTCAACTTCCAGGTGAACTACATTATTACCGCCGGCGTGTGCGCTTTAAGTAAATAGAAAAGAAAATCCTCTACTAGCTATAATTATGTATTTCTAAACATTTCTCCAATGACTACAGTGCTCGTGGTTATACCCGGGCGCCGTTTAATTTAAAAGAAATCGGAATATTTATAAAAAAATTTAGAGTACTTGGTTATAGACAATATTTTACGGTTTTCGCCACAACATTATTTTTTATAGATATACAAATAAAGCCAAATATAGTTGTTTGTGGTAAAATCTATCATTGACCTATTCTGACATCCTTTAATGTTTCCCCTGCACTTTATTTATAGTAACCACAAACGATACCGTCACAGAAAGTTGTATTCTTTTAAAATTGGTTAATCGTAGGAACGTGAGGTATCCGTAACATTTGTCTACTCGAAGTCTAGTTGCGCTACACAAATTTTGTGATCTATGACATAAGCCTTTTTTCGGATAGATCACAAACTGTCCCTTTCAAGTGATAACGTAAGCGGCAGTTCAAAAGTAAAATAAGTTCTCCTTCCTCCTGTCAACGCTGTGGCATCAATATCTGACGTCGCAACAGCTATGACTATATTTTTCTGTAACTTGACTTAATATAGTATCAGCAAAATTTTTTAGGCGCATAGATGCAGGGAGTTTTCTGATAACAACATCTCGTCAGAAATTAAACGAAGAATTACTCTTGCCAACCGCTGTTTCTTCGGGCTAAGAAGGCAATTCAGTGGTAAAGGCCTCACTCGAACTACTAAGGAGATCCTATATAAGGCCCTGATCATACCAGTCCTGCTCTACGGCGCTGAAGCATGGATAGCCTCAAATGTGGATGAAGAAATCCTTGGTCGAATCGAAAAAAAAAATTCTTCGAAAAATTACCGGTCCTGTTTGCGTTGACGGGGTATGGAGACGAAGATAAAATCAAGAGATATAAGAGCTGTACAACGACATGCCACTGTGCAAAAATCTCCGCAGTGTACGTTTAAGATGGCTAGGATATGTAAAACGAATGGACACCAATCCTCCGGCTCGCAGAGTCTTCGATTCCCAGCCAGACGTCGGACGAGGAAGACCTCGCTTTAAGTGGCGCGCATAAGTAGAAACCGACTTCAACCAACTTGGAGTGTGCAACTGGATGCAGTTAGCTAAGGACCGGGCTAATTGGAGAGGCATGTTGGTTGAGGCCCAGGTTCATTCCGGACTGTAGCGCCACTTAACAAACACAACATACATACTTCCATTGGCTATGATCGTTTGCAAAATATCAGGATCATTCCAAATAAATCTCTTACAGAACATTCGGATTCATGAAAGCATATTCTATAACCTTGCTCAAGAGTTAGGCCATCAACTAAAAAAAAAATGTTTGCAGGTATTAGCAGGTTCAAATCAAAAATCAAACGTCTTTGCATTTCCTACGAAGCTCATTGCCATAAACAAGCATTGTAAGCACTTTCGAAAGTTGGGTTAATCTAAAGAAAATTGCTCTTATTGCATTCATTCCAAAACTTTAGTAAGATATCATATATGAAGCTCTTTTGTCATTGCTAAATCAAGCAATTAAATAAATATGCCAACTTAAATATCGCAATTTTATTTTTACTTAAAAAACATTTCATATCGGATCATTTTCTAATGACATGTCGAAGCAAAGCCAGCTGAATGCTCAAGCAAACATTTCTTCCTTCCCCTTTAATATCCCATGACCAAATTCATCGAAATACTAATGAAAACATAGATTTTTTTTAAATATTTTACTAAACCTAAGTTTTATAATAGGACTTTTAAATTTGCCGCAATCAACTCTTAGCATTTATTTTACATAAAAACATTTAATATGAAGTTAATTTTCACGACATGTTGCATTACAAATGTCAAATTCACGGTAGTATAATTCTCAAATACATAAAGGGATCTTCCGATTAGTTATAACACCACCTTTAACTTAAATGACAGAGAGGCGTTTTGCATTTCCGAATTTAATCGTTGAATTAGGTAAAAAGTTAAGGGACTCACAATAAATGGCTGTGTAAAAGGTGTCGTGTAAGTTAACCCTGTTGCATAATAAAGATTTCTTTTTTATATTTTCAATCTGATACTAACAGATATAGGCTTGCCACCCATCTTCTTTTGGGGATAACAAGCCTTTGACTAAACCAAAACCTAGTAAACCAAAAACATGTTGGTTATTAACTAAAAAAAGATTAAAAAAATGGCAAGCCTGAATAGAAACCAAGAGACGTTTGACGTTAAATAACAAATTCTGATTATCAAGTTATTTACTTCTTTTACTGAATTCGGTCAAAATTTAATTACACTCGTGAGTGTGGCTATAATTATATTGTTTGCACAGTCAACTTTTTCAAGGCTAAGATTTTGCATGAATCAATATAATTTGTATGATCGATTATTTTTAGGCATAGTCGAAATAGTAATTAAAATCAGGCAAACGACCTCGTTAGCTCATTAATCATAAAATAATTAAAAAATTGATAAAAATTGTGTCAAAAATAGCTTACTATTTTGCAGTACTTTCACTATTGCACTTGACATAAAAAATTACAATGGCAAGTCATAAAAAAGAACTGTTATGGAATCTATTAACATTATTATTCCTAACCAAAGTTATTAAACTGTTAGTATTGTTTGTCAATTATTCATGTTTACTGTCACTGACAACTGTGTTCGTTGAGTATGCAAATTTTATAGTCATTAACTCATTACCACTAAATTTGAACACAAATCATTGAACAGATAAATCGATGAACTTGAATTTTTCCATCGTTTGCTGATGTTGTTTTCAAGCTTGAGCTACAAAAATATTTCTAGCTAACACAGAAATACTTATGTCACAGCTATTATTTAAATTTTATTTTTATTGTTTAGCCATTATCGATTTATCTACTTTATAGCCGTGCATAAATTGTTGAAATGCGATGTGAAAAAGTTAACCTTTTGGGTTGTTACTAACAAAAATACTAAAATTAGGAAAAATTATATCTAACAACATACTAATCAATCACTTTGACATAATAGCTCAATTATGTCCTGCAGTATATGCAGACAAACGAATGTCCGTGTCTTCAACAGGAAATCAACGTTTATGCATTTTGTACTGTTTTATAAATATTCATGAACATCATGACTAAGCTGCATTATTATTGACACTTTCAAAAAATTGCTTATTGATTTTCATAGTGAAACAATAGAGCTGTCACTTTAAAGTGGTTAAGAATAGTTTTATTGACTGTTTATAAATTGTTCGATTACTCACATTCAGTTAAAATATTGTGTGATTAATCACGTTCGCATTTCAATGCCAATCAGAAAACTAACGGCAGTTATAATATGAAATGGTCAATACGATATGTCAAATAGTATGAAATAATTAATGCAGCTGTAGCTCCTACAAATTCTTGAATAATTAAATTACGAAGAATAATATAGCAAATATAAGTAAATACCAGACATTCTGGGTACATATTTAATCCACGGATTAAATTCCTAACTTCATACAGATAGGTCACATAACATATTGGTATATTATAACAATCTTATGGTACTGTACTAATTGACAGGCCATCACTTGTTTATCTCGCAAATTAATATCCCACGCAGTTTGAGACCTAAATTGATCAAAAAAGAATTTCATTTTCTGAGTAGAAATCGATATTTCACGACCAATAAAAAAGACATCTCTGTATGCCATTGCCGTGGCTCATCTATAGATGAGTAGAAATGTAACGAGAATTTATTTTCAATTTAGAGAAAGAAGGTGATAGTAGTGGCGCTAAAATTGATCGCGATGGGCATACTAGGCTTCAGAATAAACAGACTGGTTTAAACTGGAATGATATTAGGAACTGTACAAAAGGAGTATCGCTTCTTTCCATTGGAATCAGTGGAAGGCTGTTTTTAAAAAGGACATAACAAAGTTACCCTAGAAGAGCCTGTCTCTCTAGGTAGAGTGTTTTACAAATAAACAAAAATACAATTTTTTTTGCGCAACAGGCTCGTTAGTGCCCAAGATCTAGCTTTCTCACAAATCATTGAACAGATAAATCGATGAACTTGCATTTTCCATCGTTTGCTGATGCTGTTTTCAAGCATCATAACAAAGTTACCCTAGAAGAGCCTGGCTCTCTAGGTAGAGTTTTTTACAAATAAACAAAAATATAATTTTTTTGTGCAACAGGCTCGTTAGTGCCCAAGATCTAGCTTTCTCACAACCCTTTATGTGTGCATGTGCATTTCTTGCACGATGTCGGGATCTCCTGTTATATGCCGACTCCGAAGTAGAACGGCTAAGATGAGGTAAGTTGTTCTTGACAATTTATACAACTCGTATGATTTTTTAGATCATCCCAAGAGGAGAGCCAGTGAAAAATAATTAAGGTGTTGGAGCGTTTTTCTTTAATTTAAAAACCTATTCACTATAAAAATGGCAGATTTTTTTGATAATTATTTATTATTATATATTTATAAATAATCTTAAACGGGTAAATCCCTTAAACAGGCGGTTTAACAGCTTCCAGATGCACTTAGCAGTTATATGTATATCAGGACTGGATCGAACTTAATTTTTTTTTAGTCGAAAAGAAGGTGCAAGACTCACGAGACCACACCATAAATCTGCGGATCTTCTAGCATGACAAAATTTACTTAATGTCTGTCAAGTTCTTTTTATTTTTCCAAACGCCGTCGATAAGTGAACATATGATTTTGGTTCGTTATGTGTTATTAATGAGGTTAACTGAAGCAGTTGAATGATAAACTCTTTTTATTTATTACGGTGATTCAGTTTTAAGCTTGCATCGTGCAACGCAAATTACCACGTATAATAAGAAGTCTAGCGTATTAGTGAAAATTCACAAAAATCCTGACGAAAAAATAAAAAAGTAAGTGACATTTGAAATGTACATCTAAAATGTATTTAATTTCGTTTTAATATAGAAATAAACCTTATTCATATCGCATAACAATACCAGATCGGTATGAACGGACCACACTTTTTCTGTTCTCATAAGCTTATGTCAAAATATATACAATATAACCTGTCAACTAGAGATGAATATTTATATCACAAAATGACTAATATGATAGAAAAAAAGGTTTAACTTTATAAATTGTTAATAATGGTAAATGCTAAATTGCCTTTCTAGAAAAAGAAAAAGAAATCCCATCACTCCATTTCACGAAATAAAGCACAAAAACTTGTATTTATTAATTGAAAAGCAACCATAATTTTAACTACAATAATAACATCAATCCATCTGTACTTAATTAACACAAACACTCCATCTTAATTGCCAATATCTGACAGTTGGTACAAGCATTAATTTTTTCTTAAACAAATCAATCATCTTTCTCCATCACCTGTCTATTAGAGGACGGTGCATATATTGACAGATGCAATTACTTCACACTTTATTACTGTTCCACTGCCCTACATCACCTCCAATCACATATATGGTGTGTAAAATTGCAAATAAAAAACAAACTTCCCTTTTGTCTTTTTCTACTATACTTTTCCTTCGATACAATTGGGAAATAATTACTTTAGATACTTTTTTGTTTATTCTCGTTGAACAGTAGTCGCGGTGAAAAAATCGCACACTATTTCACGACACGGCTATTAATCATCTTATGCAAATGCCAGCATCATCAGTAGCGCCATCTAAGAATTGCAACAGAAGGTAAAGAAGGTTCCATAACATTTTTGGCCAAGAAGTCACTGTGCAGTAACAAGCGATCCGCCGGTTACTTCTATTGATTAGCATAAAAAATTATCAAGCCGGGGATTTCTTAGAAAGCAGATGGAACATTTAATTACCCCACACCGTGGGGTTGTTGTATAATGCCCCGATGGACTTGTGTCTTCCATTACCTATTTTACTAACAAAAATAGATGAAAAGTCAGCTAACTATACAACGAATTTGCATTTGAGATATATTTTCCACCCGAAAACCACCAGCAGAGAGATGGGCTTGCTTCCTCCTGTCTGCAAAGCAGAATGCAATGGGAGGGGCGACAACACAATTGAAATGGGCGAGTAAAAGTTATTATGCAAAACAATTATCATTTGTTATGCAAAAATCTGTTTCAGTTTTTCCGCTTATGGATATTAGTTTTATTATTTTCTAAGTTGTTTTTCTATGGGAGATTTTGTTCACATAGTCGTTGGTAGTTTTCGGTGAATTTATGACCCCATTCAGTGGCAGAATGGTAAGGACAGTGGGAGTTGTACACAGGCCGAAAAAGATTCCCACAAGTTTTGCTCAAAAAATTTATGATTGTTGTAATGTAATGAAGATAGCCGCGGTTACACGACAGAGAGATGGCAGTTAAAGAGTTTAACGATTTAGTTGTCATTGTTTACAAGGGCTTACAGCAAAGTATGCACATTGCCAAATTTTTTTCATGTAGCATAGTTTGGAAACCATTGCCGCCATCCAAGCTATATTTACAATGCCGAACTGAGAGTAATTAATGGCTCTGTAGGCTTTTGGATTTTGATGTAAATTATTGAATAGTTGAAGTGCTAAGCTTAAGAAGGTCTTTGAAAATGTATATCACCTTCCAAGGGAATGCGAAATGGGTTTTTCGTAATCAACACTGTAGATGTTTATTTATAAAAATGTTATTTTTATCATCGGTCATCGGTTTAAGGTGTTGGAGCTTAGTTGAACAAACTTGTGATATTAAATATCGTTAATTTTCAAATTAACGAAATTTCAATGTGCAAAATTTGCAATGTTTTACCAAACTCAGTTTTTCCTCAACATAACAAATTACAGACATTTAAAACTAACGCACATCGGTGTCTCCTCTGTTTTTCTCATCAATTTCATAAATGGCCGCGTTGTGCTCAAACATTATAACCTGTACATGACGCTAAAATTTAACAATCACCGCAGCGCTGCATCATAGGAAGCAGATGAAATGGTCGAAATAGATTAATCTGCAAACGGGAAAAACAAGCATATTCTCTTAACAAAATCACAATCGACAGCTATAACGTTGAGGTAGTATATGAGGACGGGCTCAGTGGCGCGATGGTTAGTACGATGAACTGCCGTGCAGAAGGTCTGGGTTCGATTCCCAGCCGTAGCAAGACCTAAATGACTTTTCACTGGCCCTCCTCTCGTGATGATCTGACAAATCATCCGAGTAGTACCAATTGGCATGAAAAGCTTATCTCAACTTAGCCGTTCGGATTCGGCATAAAACAGGAGGTCCCGCCATCGTGCTAAGAAGTACACACGCACACATGAATGGTTGTGAGAAAAAAGCTAGTACCCTGGGTACTAACGAGCCTGATGCGCCATACATTTTTTTTTAGTATATGCCATATCTCGGATTTTCTACTAATACTGACAACGACAAAAAAATGAAGTATCTGTCATTAACAGCTCATATAGGGCCTCAAACCTAGCTTTTCCATTAATTTTTGTGTGCAAATTTATAATTTTGAAACAAAGGACTTCCTGTTTAACATCGACTCCGAATGGCAAATTTTTTTTTCTCTTAGATAATTTTTTTAATTTTTACCCCAGGAGAGACAGTAAAAGGCGCTTGTTTTTTTTTCAATTCTATATGTGATTCTTATCATCCAAGTCATACATCATTAACGTATCAATAAATCCTTGGTCGTTTCGAGTAGAATATGTTTGTTTCCGTTTTGTGTTAATGAGGACAATGGAGAATAAGATTCAGAAAAAAACGAGCTGCACAGCTTTATAGATCTGGTAAAAACTCCATTTTATACGTTTAAGATGGGTAAGACTTTTAAAAAAATGGGCACTACGCTTCAGCTCGAAGACTTTTCGATCAGGTGGTAGACGCAGTAGAAAAAGACCTCTGCCGCAGTGAGGTGCAAAAGTGGAAACTCACATAAATCAGCTTGAAATGTATAACTGGAGAAAGGATGGTGGTCAATGGTGAAGCATGTTGATAATTTAGGCCCAGGTTTACGCCGGATTGTAGCACCATTTTAATAATTTTAGGCCATTTAAGCATTCTGTTTAACAATAAACATCTTAAGTGAATACAATTTCATAATTTAACATGATTTGGCATCCCCTGTGCTATAAAAGTAAGGAATATAGACTATAACGGATGGTTTTTAAGCGTAGTTTTTTGTTTAAATTGAATAAAACACTCAAATTTGCATCTTATATTCAAAACTTTTATTGTATTCGATAAATAAGCCTTTGCCATTTACGTTTTAAAGACAACTTCATGTAAATGTTGACCACGGCTCAATTTAAATGGTCGGAAGGTCCAATTATGCGTTACTTTTTCGAGCCTGTATTCCACGAATTACGCGTGTATTACCACATAGACTAACGACTTTACATAACCCCACAAGAAATAATCAAGAGGCGTTAAATCGCTTGACCTTGGCGACCAACTCACAGGACCGTTTCGAGAGATAAAATTCATCCTTCAACATTTCCATTGTTTCACGAGCTGTGCGGTATGTTGCACCATCTTGATGAACTGGGGCAAAAAACAGAGAAAAAAAGTTGCGTATCATGGCTTGATATCATTGGCCATTGACGATAACGTTTCTTCCACGGTCGTCTTTGAAGAAAAGTGGACCGATGATGCCACCAGCCCATAAACCAAACCAAACTGTCGTTTTTTCGGGATGCATCGGTAATTCTTATATGACATGTGGCTTCTCATCACTCCATAAGACACAGTTTTGCTTATTTACGTATCCGCTGAGCCAGAAATGAGCCTCATCGCTGAACAAAATTTTTCGATAAAACAGCGGATTCGCACATTTTTCACAGAGCACGAATTTTGATAATGAATTTCAATAATTTGCAATCGTTGCTCGTTTGTAAGACTTTCCATGATTAAATAGCAGAGTATACTGAAAACTTTTCACTTCGCAGATCACGTTTGGACACCATTACTAATTAGTGCTGCCAAACTAAAATAACTTAAGTCTTAAAAAATCACCCGTTATATGTAGTAAAGTGGAATGGTTGTCGTCATCCCTCTGTCAAAATCAAAAAGTCATCCATAAACAAATTAAAGATGAAAACCTGTATCTCTGTATTCCTGCATTCCTGAGCTCTAACATTGAAAATCAATCAATTCTCAGATGTTTCCATTTTTTCAGATGATTGTTTCAAATGCTTGCATTTTTTTTTCAAATAGAAAATTTCATTATTTATCAGAAGTATATTTTTTATTAACAATGGAAAGGTTTTAATAAAATTCTGTAAATTTCTGTATCTGAATGTTTATTTTTTACCAATGGAAAAGTTACCATAACTTAAATGGTAAAACACATTCAAACAATTCATATTGTTCGACGTTTGCAGGTTTATTTTTGTAACACACTTTTTCTATTATTTAATTACTCACTTTCAAAATGATAATGATAGTATCGGTATTTTTAAACAATATACGTAAACCTGTAATCATTGGAAACGCTTCTTCTGTTTATAAATATCAAAGGCCAAAACGTGAATGTTCACTTACTCACTATTGCAAAAAAGATGTTTGTCCACTTCAAATGATGTGTTTCCCAAAAGAATCAAAAGAAAAACATCACAAAACAAAACAAAAAAAAATGCATTCAATAATTCATCAGGTGAACAGCGAGCAAGAATGTTACCTAATTTATGGTGAGAAAATTTGATGATGCACATGATTAAGGTTATATTTAGAAATAGGACATCCGATCATGTTGAGTGATTTACTATTTTTCGCATCATACACTGTTAGATGGGAAAACTGGTTTAGAAGTTAAGAGAGGATTCCATTCAAGTGATTTGCTGCAATTTACAGTGATAAAATTGGCATCACTAGATGTCAGTTGTTGTTTGTGTGTATTGTCACAGACACGCTGTCAATTGTCATCGACGATCAACGATTTCTAACTTGCTGAACCAGACGGTGTGAGGGTGGGAATCTTTTGTTATGCATCGCCGAATAGGTTTCAAGGACTTTCACCGCTCGATGTGAGGTAATGCATTGAAGATCTTTGAACTGTATTTGACATGCAGTGTAATGACAATTGAACTTGTAGTGATTTGCGAATCAGACATTTTGAATTAATTGCGATATGATATTAAATTAAAGGTTGGACTTCAATCTTACACCGAAAAAAACAATGGAACCACCTATACATTGGAAATTAGATGTTAACTGTTCTTTGAAGTGACATCAATTATCAAACGCTTAGGATGTTTATTTTGAAACAGGATTTTGCTGGGATATCGTTAATTTAGATGTAATGTCGTTAATTGAGAGAACAGAAACGAGTCGTTGCAGTCGTAACAGCAGGTACTAAATGAGCGGTCAAAAGTTGAATCACATGAGAAATGAACAATTTAATGTCAGAAATATGATAGTATTAGTGCGCCATAGCTTTTAACTTTTTTCCTTTAACAGTATACAAAAATAAACAACAAAGTTATCAAAATATCATTTGGCTTCATTATCAAATTTGCTTTGGCAGTTGTTGGTCAATATTGGTGATTAGCGTCGCTTTACATATAAGTATGTACCTACGAAAGAATGCAACACAAGTAAAAGCTGCACCATCTTTCTACTAACCATAAAATTTATGAAGGTTACACTGGCGTTTGATGGATTCCGCAGCATTTCTGAGTCGGACAACTTTGGAAGAAATTTAACGCGTAGCTGCCATGTGCGATAAATTTCCTCGATCTATTGCAAATGATAATCGGACGGAAAACTCGCCAGGATTTTTTTTTTCTGAACGAATACCTCATTAGGCCTGTTATAATCAGTGGCGCCAAAAGTTTTGCATACAATCCTCAATAATTCTTCACATGTACTCTCAATAGGATTGTTCGAATGCGGTTCGAAATATATAAGGAAGTTACCTTATTTGGAAATGTAAAAAGTTTTTCACATGAATCCCATTTGGAAATGTGCAATAAATTGTTCAGGCTAGTAGCTACATATGATTGGTCGTCCTATTTCCCCAGCAACGATTTGAATCAAATGACTCGCTCCAGGTGACGAAATTTTTGATCGCGATAAATTGGACATTCATAAACTCTAATGGATGTAGTTGCTAGGGTTTACTTAACTGAACAAAATACTATGCAGCTATAAGTTGAGAATTTACATTAATAATAAGCAGAAAAAAGGTGTAAAGCAATATAGTCGATGTTTTATATCTTAAACTAAAAATAACTAATTTCAAATGAACGTTTAGTTTCAAATTACGCTAAGCTTGTAAAATAAATATTTAACAACATCTTAGCTCATTTGTCTTGATTAAATGCTATAAATGCTCACAATGTGGGAGTTTCACTTGCATGCGCGCGTAAATTTCTCACGATTAAAGTCCACAATTAATTTTATGATCTTATCTGGTATACTATTACTTAACTTATTGAATGTTAATTGTTCATTTTATTTGAGTTAAAAAAATTATGGTACCAAATTTCTCACGATTAAAGTCCACAATTAATTTTATGATCTTATCTGGTATACTATTACTTAACTTATTGAATGTTAATTGTTCATTTTATTTGAGTTAAAAAAATTATGGTACCAAAACGTAAGTGACACCAAAATAGGTTTATCTTAAACTGGAAACGTTAAAATGCCTTTTAAACCAATTATATATCCATTTTGTGATGGAAAAAGTCAAAATATCAATCTATTAGTGTTTGTAAAACCTCAACGATGCGCCTATTATTTGCCTTTAATAGGTCAATTCCAGTGAAAAGTAATTTTTCACTCAAAGTACTTCGTGTAATAGTACCTTGAGTGAAACAATGGGTCTGTTCTGTTTGCGTGCAATATCACTTTTACGTATACTTACTTACTTTTACTGATTTTCATTGATTAGAGCGGAATGTCAGAGAATGTCAAACAGCATTTTCCTTACTTTGCAGCTTATAACAACAATGAATTCCCTTCATGGTACATACAAAATAAACAAACGAAACCAACCATAAAAGATTATTTAATGGATTACGCCTATTGATGCTATAAAACAAGTACATAATGCCAAATTTGTGATAGAATCACTCTAGCGTCACTGCCATGGTCCCATTATATTGTCTTTATATTCAATTGGCATTCGACATTTTTCATTGTGTTGTGTCAATATTTTTTGTCGGCAACTTTTTTAAACATTTACATTTTAATATTATCTCTGACATTTGTCACCTGGAATAAACTCTACTTTTTCACACTTTCATCAACCCAGTGGCTAAAAGATACGAAACATTTGAAACACTGAATCATTGCCATCTGTCTAATTGACATTTTGCAAATTTACTTAATTCCTTTCAATCGAACTGTATTCCTAAAGCATTTCGCCACCGTCGCAAGAACCACGGTACTTCTTAAAAATTGTTGCCTGCCAATTTTAATCAGTGTGCACAATTTATAACCAATGACACTACTAACCGGAACAAACATAAAGTTCTCACAGTTTCCTGAAAAACCACAAGTACCATAACGGAAACCTAACGGCGCTCACAGATATGTGATGCCGAAATTTACGAGGTCTAAGTAAGATTAAATGTCATTGCCATTTGTCCCATTGTATGTCAAATTGCCATTTAACAAAACCACTTTATAAATCAACTACTATCTGAGACTTTTAAGCAAAATCTGTTCCTATTACGTGTCGGCACTATTGCAAAAATATTTGCACTTTTTGGAAATTTTGTTTGTCAATGTTTAGTCAGCGATACTTCGAATCATGTCAACCGGTTTGACCTGTCAAAATAGAGAAATGTTGACGTAAAACACAAAATTCACCACACAATGGGAACTGACGAGTCAACTACGAAATCCATACACCAAAACGCTATTATTTGTCGAAAAATCAATCATGACTAAACAAAAACAATGCCTCGAACTTGCTACCACACCAACAACAATACATGTGTGTATGATAAATTGCTAAGTTGGTTCATTTTGGTTTCACAATTTTTCAATTTCCATGTGTACGTGCAGGCCCGCAACAATGGGAGTTCCAAACAAAACGAGACGGACTTCCGACTGTATACCGCAAATCAGCCGGCAACCTTTATTATCATCTTTGGCGCATCGCGCCCTCTACCTATAGCCCCGCCATCTATGCAGCGCGTATATTATTGAGGATGAACATAACTTTTTGCGCACGGACACAGCACGATGCGGCAAAAAGGAAGTAGCTAGAGCTATGCTTTTCAGTTCGTGATTTCTTTGCATCTCTTCACAGTTTTTCTTCACGCTGATGCGAGATCTCAAAACGAACGAATTTTGTTTTTGAGGTCAATTGCAAATTCTCCTCTTGTTGCCGGTTATTGTTGCTTGGAACTTGGAAGTGATCAGGGAATTTGTTTGTTTTTGTGTGTTTGTACCACACGCGCGCATTCAGCTGCATGCTGAACAAATTGTTATCGATCGATGGTAGCGTTCATAATATGACTCCAGGCTGAGCAATAATAATTTTTGACTGTCAAAATGATTGCCAACTATCAAAAATTGTGTAATCAAAATTGCACCACCCATACTACCGGAATAATTTATAGGCAATTTGATTTTATAGGAACCTTCAGTGTTAAATTAATTATGTCACCGAAGAGCTGTAAAATTTGGACATTACCAACAATGCGTGGGAAAGGTGACATAGTTCAAAGTTGAACCACTGTTTTTTTTTTGTGATTTCCAAAATTGCGGTTGTGATTGCTTTGATCATCATGGGCTTCAAGTTCGTTTTTATAATGTACGTGTCCCTCAAATCGTTTTCACAGCAATTATGGAACGTCACTCATGATGATGTTGATGATGATGAATAATTCGTGATTTTTTTCCGTATTTTCTTTCAGATTCACTTTCATTGATTTTTTTAAAGAGGAGATTTTTTGATTTTTTAAAGAGGAGAAGAAATACGGTTATGGGTGAATTATCTACTGGAAGTCTGGAGAGATTTTTAATCAAAATCAATCATACAAGTCGTGGGATTTTGATTGGTTTCGATGAGCGGCTAAACTTTGTCGAGCATCAGGTGAAAGATCTGTGAGGGCGTGGAGGAAGTGATTTATTGATTTGGTTTGTCGGTTTCCCAGAAGGGAATCGAAAAAAAAAAATTACAATCTAGATCAGGGATCGAAGTTCGGAGGTTGTATTGTAGAAGCTTTGTGTGTTTGGGCACTTGTCTGTAATGGAGGAGCCATCATTTCGTATTAATTGGATCGACGGGGGTTAGATTATTCATGAAAGAAAGATTTTTATCAGTAGTAGAAAAGAAAGTACAAGTACCGGAAATTAACAGTTAGAGGATAGTGATAAAATGACTTTACATCAGTCAGTTTTTAGGAAAACATGTCGAAAACTTGGCATTTGTGTTAAAAAATAAAGGTGAGTTTTATCTACCAAGATTTAAAGCTAGCAATAGAAAATGTTGAGCTCGTATTATTACATGTTATATTGGCTCATACTAATAAAACCTTTTGGTAGAGAACCACAAATCTTTGATGTCTTCTTTTATGATGCATTCTTTCAACATGGCACGATAGCGAACTCTATTGACCGTAGAGAAATCGACCAGCAATATTAAAAGGCTTTCCTTCGAATGGAAAATTCATCTGAATCTATTGAGCCAACAGGATAAACGATGCTATGCAGTCAACTAAAGTTGCTATGATTTTCAAATACAAAAATTGAAAATTTGTAACTCTGCTGAGTTGTGTTTATTAGTTGGAACAGCTTGTTGTTATAGATTTCTCAAGTTTGCTCTTCATGCTAATTTTATTCAGCAGAACATGGGTTCTTAACCAGAACATTAAACACTTATCGTGTTATGCCTGGAGCTAACTCTGAGTTAACAAAGAATCAACAAATCCTGAATTGAATTTAATCTAGAGTTAACTCTTGAAGCAGTTACACTACTCCATGGGTATGGCTTCAATGAGGTAAAACTAATGATTAATCGATTATCTAACACAAAGTTATCAAAATATGTAATCTGCAACAACGCAGCTGTCAGTTTTCTTCCCCTGCATTTATAAACGCTGATTAGCTTATCATTGACGATCAAAACCATTTTTGTTCCAAAAAATACTCGCCCAAAAGTAAGTCACTGATTAGTTACTAAATGTTTATTAATAAGGGTGTTAAACTGAATATTTGAAACAATATCAAGTCACTTACATCTAAATCTGAATAATATCGTAAACGAATTAATTTTCTAAAACAATATTAAAAATCTTCACATCTGTCAAATCATCTGATCATTTAATCCACGGTTAATTTACCAAACGTGTTGGCTTAACTTGAATTTAAAACTAGATTGACATTGACGGAAAAACAAGTTCCTCGATTTAACTCGGGATTAATGCCTAAACTCGGATAATCCCGCACTGAAAAACCGGTGGTTATGCTGATATTGACATAATGTGAGTTTAGTTTGGTGATTCATGAGGGTACACAACATTTTCTATGTCATTGCCTACTCTTCTGTAAGAATTAATATTTCTTCCATGATTTTTAAGAACTTTTCCGTGAGTTAGTGAATGATCCTCAATCTACATATCTCTTTCTTAAAGATGTCTAGGTTATTGTCTGTTAAGTAAGGAATTATCACGCAAGAGACATCAGAATAAATCTTTTTCAATCCTGAGTATGATAAGGACAGACTTGTCCTCATTATCTCGACTCAACATTAATAAATGTCAGAATCCAATAGGCACAATCCTTTAACTAAGGCGGTGGTTGTCCAGCGCCATATGACAAACATTCTGCAAATGGCAATGAGTTCAATTTTTCGAAAATTTAGAATGCAACGCACTTGGCCTAGTCAATCTACTCTCTGCGAGAAATTACAGGAAGTTTGGATGTTAATCTGCCCTAGCGAGGTATCCGTCGTAGCGGGCAAATTTCCACAAACGCATACTTCGTCGGAGGTTCGAATTCCATTCGAGGTATGTGTCATCGAAGAAAAAATCACTTCACCCCAATTCGTAAATAAATTCCGCGAAGAATTTGTGTCGGAGGAAATCGGAAAAAGAATTGCACTTAGCTGTCAAAAATTGCACGAAAAATGCACCTGAACGCACTTCAACGCAATTCGCCATTCGCAATAACGCATTGTTATAAAATGTCGGAGAAATATTCCTAACAACTTTTCCGAAAAATACCTCCAAGCTAAAATCCTCCGAATCGTACAAAATCGGAGAATTTTCCGCTCTGACGGATACCTCACTAGGGTGAATATATTGCTTTCCAAAAATAACTACCTACTGCATGCTATTCGACAGTCATTTATCGACTCCCCTGGGATGTGTTGATAGTGCAATACACATTCTATTTATCGGCTTACGTTACATATCAACCCATCAAAAGCTGACTTACACGTTCATTAATCCGGTGACTGCATTAGTGTCAGAAACAAAAATTTACTTTCATGATACAAATATTTCTCATTTGCCAAAAAAGGATTTTATAATGGAAATTTCCCAACCAAGCGAAAATCTCATTCAAATCATTAAAATGTAGTCTACCCGTAATTTAATACTTAATTTCCACAAAAAAACCTATGAACTCATAAAAATATAATAGACCTATCAAATGTCAGGGCAAGATCACAAGTGAAAAGTCTCCTCCCAGTTGTGTCATGATCCATCCTTCAAATTGACCAGTCTAACACTGCAAAACAAAAAAAAACTGTACCACCACATGTTGCGCACATTCGACTCTCATTTAAAAGCCTTTCATCCCGATTTCGCTATTTGTTATCCCCCCGAACAATGGCCGACTTAAGAAAGGAGATTTGTCTTTCAGCAATCAAACAAAATACTCGTAGGTAATATATTATTCTCGTTAGCGTAACATATTTCGCAACAAAAGCCTCATTTAGTCGTGTGGGTGGGTCTGCCGAAAAACACCCGAAGCCGTTAGTTTCTCATTTTTCGTTTGGATTTTCCTTTCGTTTTTGTGTTTGTCGGCGAAAAAAATAACAAAAACACTTCCGTATTATCGCACTCTCCAAAGACGATTCTATTGTGTTGAGGTGCACAATTAAAAGTTAATTGTATATGTGTTTCGAATTTGCGCTCGCGATTTAAATCGCCAAACAAAGCACCACAAATGACAGCAGGTTATTAGTATGTAGATGGCAGCATGGGTCTGATTGTGATTTCCAATGGAACTGGGCTAATTGAAAGATGGCGTTTTTTGTTATTAAGTAATGATCTATGTGTGGTATGATCTTGATTTAATTGAAAAGAGATGCAAGTGAAATAAAGTGAATGGGGGAGAAGATTTGATGTTCGTAACCTAGAAATCTGTAAACACACTTTTGATTAGGTTTTTGGTTTATATGTGCATTTCCATTCAAATGAAATTGAAAGTGTTGGAGTTTGACATAGTTTTTGGTACTTTGGGGCAATGATGTGACTGTCAAGCTACTTTTGATGAATGTGATGTTGATGGATAATGGCAACAAATGAGAAGGTACAGTAGTGATCTTCTCGATGAAATAAAACGTTAATTTATGGACAGAAAGGGAAATCAATGAAAGGTGGACTTAAATTTGGAGAAATGTGTGCTCATTGTAATTACGTTTGTTCGGATTAGAAGCATGAAGTTACGCAATCAGAAGTGACTGGGAATCTTCATTGTTTGGATTTAAGTGGTTTATACGATGCTGCTTATTGGCTTTCATAATATTGTCTTATGTGTTAGGGGGGTTTTTGACGTTTTACATAATGCATCCTATATGGCCAGACAATTTAGAATGATATAAGGAATTAAAAAAATAAAGGGAGTATTTGCAATCGGTTCTAGTGGGCTGGACATGTAATGTGTATGAACAGAAATCTTCCAAGGCGAAGAGTCTTCGATTTTGAGCCAGATTGTCAACTCAGTGGAGAGCACGCAAGAATAATCAAAATTGGCCATCATTGGAAAGCATGAACAACCAATGGTGGTGAGAAGTATACCTAAATATCTTTCCATATGGTTTGATCAGTTTTTATATTTTAACAAAAATGCAGACTTTTGTTTGGCTTGTGCTTAAAATCCCTCAATACCTAACCTGTTTCAAAGCAGTCAACTTGTCTCAAGGGTAGTCTAGATGATGAGCCTGTTGATGCGTATCATGTGTAAAGAAATGTCTCCACTGGTAGATATTGCTTGTAAAGAGTGATTTTTTTTAAATCGAATAAAACACTCTAATTCGCATCAAAGATTCAAAAAAAAGTTTCAAATCGATAAATATGACTTTACCATCCACGTTTTAAAGACAACTTTATGCAAATGTTGTCCGCGGCTCCTTTTCAAATGGTCCATTCGGAAGGTCCAATTTTGCGTCACTTTTTCGAGCATTTCGGCCTGTATTTCACGAATTACGCGTTTTATGTTATCCTGTTAGGCTTCAATCGTGTTCGGCTTGTCCACATAGACTAACGACTTTACATAACCTCACAAGAAATCATCAAGAGGCGTTAAATACCATGATCTTGGCGGCCAACTCACAGTGCCATTTCGAGAGATAAACTGCTCACCAAATTCTTCCTTCAACATTTCCATTGTTTCACGAGCTGTGTGGCACGTGGCACCATCTTGATGAAACCACATGTCAACCAAGTTCAACTCAGCCAACTGGGGCAAAAAGTCTCGTATCATGGCTCGATATCGTTCGCCGTTGACAGTAACGTTTTTTCCCCGGTCGACTTTGAAGAAAAATGGACCGATGATGCCACCAGCCCATAAACCACACCAAACTGTCGTTTTTTCGGGATGCATCGGTAATTCTTATATGGGATGTGGCTGTTTATCTCTCCAGATGCGAAAGTTTTAATTGTTTACGTATCCGTTTAGCCAGAAATGAGCCTCATCGCTGAACACATTTTTTTTTTGATAAAACAGCGGATTCGCGCATTTTTCACAGAACACGAATTTTGATAATAAATTTCAATAATTTGCAATCGTTATTCGTTTTTAAGTCTTTCCATGATTAAATGGCAGAGTATACTGAAAACTTTTCACTTTGAATGATGAGGTTTGGCTTTGGATGCAATTACTAACCTGAAAACGTAACTCTGAAAAAATCACCCGCTATTAAGTATGCTGCTACACAGATCTGTATGCGTTACAAAATGCCCTTTTCCATGGATATCAGTTGAATAAATTCAACAATTTTCCTTAAGATGATTCGAAGGCACGTTTCTAGAGCATTGGACAGCGACAACAGCCTGGGTACTAAATCCGTTACAATCAAAACGATAATCGTTGGTGATAGTAAAGGAGACTTTCTGGGTACGTACCTTGCAATTTGTATACATGTCCGCACATACAATATAAAAATTACACGCTACGTATCCAGTAAGTCTCCTACACTGTCGACAACGATAATTGTTTAAAAAAATAAAGATATTTACTATGTAGAGTGAACCTATATAGGGCGTTATTGCACCAAAAGCGTTCATTTATATTGACATACAAGGCAAGTTCAGGCAAAGAACGGTATTCCGGAACAAGCGTCTGACCCGCGAAAAGTACATCGACAGCGATATCTTATGGCGACGAATCGGATGCTGAAAACAACATGAAAGTGAAAACACCTACGTTTTTCTACTGCCGCAAATCTTGCGAAAGTTTCAATAAGATTCATGAGCACAACTGTCATGAGAAGCTTCTCAAATCTGAATTTCGGACTCGTCATTAAACAGAAGATTATTTTTCTTTTGGCAAACAAATCTCCACACAACAAAATGAAAGGAGAAGCTAGGCTTGAGGCCCTATTTTTGAGATATTTGATTTTTTAGGACTTTGCAGACCTGTAGTACACTTTTTAGTTTAAAGTCAAATAATAAGGTCTAATCCAGCATCCAGGTAGAGTTTTTATGGCTATCCAAGCACCCAAGGACTTAAGACGAAAATCATACCATGATTATAAGAAAGTTAAGTTGTTAAGGATTTCATTTTTAGGTAGGATAAGTTTTTATCTTTCTTTTACAAAGAGAACATATTTTTTTGTGAATATTTTCGACTTATAGATTTTGATTGCTTCTAACATTACGTGGATACGGTAACAAGAAAACATTTTCGGAGGTCCGTCCATCTTTCCGTATTGTTCTCTCCAGCCGAAATGGCTTAACCGATTTTCTTCAAGCTTTGTAAACGCTGCGCCATGCCACACCGCAAATCTTTTGCAAAAAAAAATCTCATTAGACATTTGCTGTCAAAAATGACAAAATTTACTGCCCACATCGACTGCAGATTTGACTCCTATGGAGTCCATTTTTATGAGGCTCATTGATGAGCTTAATGCAAACATTCGTTCCGAAACCATCCCTATACCGCCCAGGATTCTCGAAAAAGTGACGAAAGTCGATGCAATAAGGGTACACTTTGCTTTGGTCAGTATAGACGATAATTTAAGTGATGTTGATTCAAAGACTAATTCAAATAAACTGTATAGAACCAAATTAAATAAAAAACATTATACATATATATATTTTTTAAATGCAATTCAATATGCACATTCCGACATAAAAGATGGCTCACAATTTTTTACTTATGTTTATCATTGCATACAAAAGCAATAATATGAAATCCAACGCAATGAAACTATAAATTCTATTTACCCTACATACTACAGGGTGGTCACATCCAAATAACAGAAAGAAAAAACTCTTTGACTTGGTGCCATTAATACTCTGCTCTCTGCACACCAAAATGATTTGTAACGAGTATGGAAACGTACAAGGGGATTTTCTCCACTTCATTAATCAAGCCATTCAACAAGAGTACCTCAAGTATCTGTACTTATATTCAAGACAATTGCGTAGAAATCCCCAAGTGATGATGAAGGTGGCGGTGGTGGACAACACGGCCAAAGCCTTACGTGCGAGTAAATCTTCTTCTTTGCACTTTCCTCGCCCGTTTTTTTTTTTTTTTAGTTGTGTTGTTTGGCTATTTACGTGCTGTCCGATTCGTATAGTCATCGACACCTAAAGGAGTTTAAATCACAATCATCGACATCATTTCGATATCCGCAAAGACACACATACACACACTGTCGATTGACGCCACAGTACAATATTACGGGCGGATTACATTGTATTCGGATCAACGACATAATTGGCAGGGGCGGATCGTGTGCCAGTATGCTTCATCGAGGTTCTCCTGATCTTTGTAACGATAGATGAAAGCGCTAAATGGATTTCCCGCGAAATGCCAAAATGCCATCCGACCTGGACACCTTAAGGCTACATTAGCTATTTGTAAATTTGCCAAAATTAAGCATCCGCATCCATTGAGTGAGAGGTTAGCGATGTGATGTTTGTGAGACGTTATTCAACGATCGCGATCTCGATTGGGGTCCTGCATTTGATTGAAAACAATCGTGTGGGTGATGTTTCACTAGAATATGGATACTTTCACCACTATTGGGCTTTCGGATAGTCTGAGACATTCGCAGATTAGCAAATCGACATATTTGTCATGATTTTTTTTTTTTGGTTTTTCAAGTGAGCCAACATTGTGTGAGCGCCATTATGGTGGACCACAAATGGCTGGTTTTCTGATGGGCAGATGATACAGTTTCACATACACTCGCTGCTGCCCGGAGAGCATACCACTTGCGGGCCGTGTGAGAGTCTTGCACTATAATATTTTAATTGTTTGCCTTGCGCGACTCTTGAGCAATGTAGTATGCCATCGGTCTTGAGAGTACCTGGTTCGCCTCCAAGTGGATTTCTATGCAAATTTTGTTTAATTTTCTGTTTATAGGAGCAGCAGAACACACAAAATTTCTTGTGGCGATGTTTTTTTTTCTTTCCTGCATTATTATCTTGGAGTGTTGTGTTTCTGTTTTTTTTGGAATAAACAATTTCGATGCTTCTTTCTCATAGATAAATTAAAATTATGCAAGTGCTTCTTTTTTTCCACAAACTAAGTAATGACTTGAATCACTCACTCTGCGCGCATTGCTCAATAGCGGCAGTGTGCGGTGGTGGCAACTACAAATGCCAACATCTATGGCGTCGGATTAGGGCGATGATGACAGCCTGGTTGGTGGTGTAGTGTAGCCATTAATTATCTTCGACATTGTCATAGATAGATTAGGTAAGTGTGAGTGTGATAACATGCAAGGGGTGGGCAATGAGTTTGTACTAAAAGGGTGGCATGAAAGGAATTTATCATTGAGAATTCACAGAAGCCAACACACAAAACAAGCAATTACACCCAAAATTGCGTTCTTATGTATACGAGGCGTGGCGCATGCGCATTTCATTGTTTTTCAAAAAATTAACATCAAATTAGTTGTTATTAGTGATGGATTTGATACAAAGATAATTAAACTGCGATGGAGGTAGCAACGTGATTATTAAAACACTTTTGTAGACGAAAGCAAATATTAGTTCAAAAAACTCATAAAAAAAACACGTCATGCTAATTGTGGATTGTTATTTGTTTTAACAATTTAAAATTAAAATTTATTTAAATTGGGGTAGGTATTCCATAAAAATAACGAATTTGTATTTGTATCTGGTCTGTTTAGTTGGACTGGAGTCGTAGCATCAATACTGACGATAAACGTAATCATTGATGGAGTTTATTTGATTTTTATTGTCAAAGATGATTCTAGTTATGACTTTTGAATCATGATGAGAAATAAATCAAATTTAAAAATGCGCAGTGATTTGTAATTTTTCAATCTATCGAATAGATTGAAATTTACAAAATGTTATCCCAAGTCTTAAAATGATCGTTAAATCTGCGTTTTGAAATGGTTGACGAATGAAAGAAACGAAAACAAATTATTTAACAATAGCTAAAGCAACTGGTTTTTCTCGTAGCGCCAATTTAATTCATTTGCTATAATGAGAAATGGAGATTTGATATCAAGGCAAATTTTGTGAATTTCAGGTTTGAAAAAAAAAAGCTTAATGAACCCATAAAACTCTAAAAAAAAAAAAGGTTTAAACTTCTGTTTGATAAATTGAAATAATCATTTCCCTGTCGAAAAACGAGCTCTTTAACTTACACACATACTCTCTGACATCTGCGAATTATTTTTTGTATGCTTTGTAACGAGGTTCCTTATTTCTCCGCTCCTGATTTTTTATCTGACCATCAAAGTTTTTATTTGTTCCCAGTGATGCAATGCCAGCACATTGCCCTCCATCTGTACTGACGAAAATTCCTGCCTGGAATTCGACAAACCCAACTTTTGTACTCTACATTAAATCGCGCCTGTTCCTTATAAATCTCACGACTTTTTTATTCAACCGACTGCCATCACGAAATGGAACACTTTTCCTACTTCGAATCTACAACATACACACGTGCTATCAAAAATGTATACCTCACCGACGACTCTTTTCTGAACTCATACAGCTAAATCCCAAATTTTTATCTTGTGTTTTATAATATCCTTTTCAAACGTTTCTACCTGAAGAAGTATTTTCCGAAACCATCATAACTCAACATACAATCTTCATTCTTGTAGAAGGAAAGGCAAACATGAGACCGAGATTCTAAATACAATCATGTTACTGTGTGCTCTACAGGCTCAGAGTCTGCAGTATTTAAAGACTTTGGGGATTTCTTCGCAGGTGCTCTATGACTATTGACTAACCCTTTGATTGCTGGAAGATTTTTAAGATGATTCGATGTGTAATTTTGGGCGTTGAGGTTCAGCTTAATCGTAAAAGACTAAAGTTTAATCGCAGATGAAATTTATACGTAAAACAAAAATCAATGCAACTGATGACCTAAGAAACTGGCGAGAAAAACGAACTAAGCTGGAGGGGCAGAAGATTCAAAGATCATCGTCCCGCAAGATGCTATCGTTATTGTAAAAACAAGTCCTATCCCAAATATTGGTTTTGTCATGGTGTTCCAGCCCCGTATTTTAGACTTTCGTATCAGTATTATCGACTTGAGCAGAAAGACGTCTACCTGAGTAGGTATTCACTTGGCCTCTTACGAATATGAACAGCTCAGCAGTGAAACACTTGAAACTGGACGTATTACAAATATAATTTTTCGGCGCAACAGGCTCGTTAGTACCCATGACCTAGCTTTCTCATAACTATTCATGTGCGCGTGTGTATTTCTTGAACGACGCTCGCCGTATTTGCTGCAACAAATATCTGGTTAATCATTGCGGCAAGAATCAATTTTTTATCCGTATCCGACTCCATCCATTTCACGATATTCGCATCAATAAGTTGTTGTCGTGCTTCGGAGTTGATAGGCTCCTAACTGAGGTACCTTCGGAAAACCACTGTTGCCCTTGTTAAAATCGGACAGCCAATTATGCTTTTGCGCTCCAACAATCGTTACAAGGATCAAGTCATTGAAGGAAGACTTGCGTCATGCCAAGTTCATCTTCATAGGCCGGCAAAAAATCTTCGTCTCAAAGAGGTGGGGATTCACCAAATACAAATGTGACCATAATGAGGAACTCCGTGATTCCAACTATTTTGCCCAAGACGGTTGCAATCTCAAGTAGAGTTCAGAACATTAATCAATGAACGCATTAGAGAAGGCACAGCTTGAACTCTATCGTTATAGGGGTTGATTCTCTTTGAAGACTTTTTTTAAGCAATGAAAATGCGAATTAAGGAACCCTCGTCTGAATATAATATTTTTTATTCGAACGCTCAAAAAAAAATGTAGACAGACTTATGATTTCATCTGAATGATAGAACGATGGATAAACCGAAAGTAGCAGCTGAAAATGTTTTTTTAGACCATGCTAGTTATAGGCATCAGCATCACCCACCATGTTTAAAATCTGATGAAGACCCAACGTAAAGTATTTTGATTAAGTGCTGTGAAGAAAGATGTTTTCACACGATGTACAACCCAAAAAAGCCTGGAAGTTTCTAAGCTATTAGAGGTTAAACTTAGTATCTTTTGTACTAATGGCTAATAATCTGCACCGTATTGCATTTAAGCTTCCACCACGGCTTAAATTTCAATTGTGATCATTCATTAGGTAATGACTACGAATGACCATTTTCAAGTCACAGTCAAATTCCTAGATCGACACCTTGGACTGTTACTATATATGATAAAGAAAATGAGACTTCACGTTGGTTGCCTTACAGAACTGGAGATAACCAGGGTTTTCAAGAACAACTGAGTTAGAGATATGGAGCATCGACGAATCCAGCATAGGCTACAACCCCCTCGAAAAAATTACCGTGGAATGACTATTTTTGAAAGTACTAAAAGGAGGTGAGAGAAGAGGCAAAGCGTTTAAATGTAAAACCTGGACGAAGCGGACGTCTCCATATTCTAGGCAGAAGAATAGAACAACACAGCCTCCCAGCTTAGGGAAAACAAGCAATTTCGCAAGTTCTATAAAAATGACAAACAACTTGCTGGCTGCAGTATCTAGGACGCCAGCCAAGTTAAAGAGATGCTGGACTTTGTATATCTCTTCTATTTTTTCAATGGAATGGCGAAATATGTTGGTCTTGTAGTCAACGAGGGGAAGGTAAATTATTGTCGACCTACAATCCTTTAAAAAATGTGATTTTTGATACAACAATTTTGAGGTAGCTAAGGAGTTCACCGACCTAATAATCAACATCAACTGCACGAATGACATCTTAGTGGAGATATGAGGATGATTGACCCTTGCTTCAATAGTTTGGTCGCCGTTTGTTGGCAATGTAAGGTAGCTCAGGAATGCTGAGCAAATGTATGGCACTTTCGAACGAAATTTGGTCCATTATGTGAAGAAGACGAGTAGACGAGAAGATACAACCGCAGTTTTTATGGGCGGTATTAAGATGTAATAAAATAATAAAACATTTCAGCCTCCAGTTTAAAGATCAAGCGATCGCAGATGATAGGTGTGCTTAGGTTGATCTACTGAAAGCAACATGCCCTAGATCAAAGCGGATGGAAGGCTGCCTTGTTACAGGATGAGACTCTCTTAGGGTCGAGATGTTATAGACGTTATAACGTTACTTACTAGAATCTTAGGCCGTGTGTCAATTGCGTTAAAATTTTAGCCAGTGGATAAATTTTGACATTAGTATGGTGACTAGAGACTTCAAAGTTTTAACCTGCTCAGCAGCTCGCTGCTCAAGGTGGCTAATTTTTGACATTTGATATACCTACTGAGGGGTGACAGAACTGCAGAAATGTCAAAAATTAGCCAGTGGATAAAGTTTACCCCAATTTTAACGCAATGGAAACACGGACTTAGTGTATAAAATCTATTGACGAAACCGCATAACGATATTGTGTAAGTAGCTATCAGAGATGACCCATTAGTCTTAGTATTCTGAATTATATAAGTTAAAGTGTGTATCACCAGCTTGATGAAAAACAATAATTTAAGGTTGTAGACGCAGTAATACTTCGGCGTATTGAGAGATGGGCTTACTTCTTGATCGCTTGAATTTCTAAAAGTAAGACCCTTCCACCATTTGTATTGAAGCTGTCTATAAAGACAGATAGAAGTTCAACGTAAAGGACTCAAACTATTTCTGATTATGTCCGCTGAGATAGCTGTCAGCTGTTGACCACCAGTCTGAGCAGTTTTTAGTTAATAATGGCCCTATCAGCTGGTTTAATAACCATAGTTACAGCTTGAAGACGCTGCAGTAATTCGTCAGATTGGTTGAGGAGCTAACTTGAGTTGCTGGGGTTAATTCGAGAGAGCTGAAAGTACAACCCTTACTTCATCAGCATTAGTGCCGCCTGAATGATAGATTAAATCTAACCATATAGATCCCATAACCGTTTGTAGTGGCTTCTACCCGGATGTTCAAGGTTGTAGCCCGTTCAGTCAAGTAAAAGGTCAATTTGATTAGAAGGTTACGTTGTAGAGCTTGGATTTAAGCAAGCCCCACATAATTTTGTTTCCATTAAAGGGTAGAAGTTGGTGGCTATTTGTAGAACACGTCAATCGACAAAAAATTTCAATCATGAATGAATGCTTTGAAGTTGTAACAGACTAATCAGAAAAATTATGATGCCTACAGCTGCTAACGTGCACGGCGAATAAATCCTAACTAAAACAAACATTATATTCCTCCATTTTTTTACCAATATCTCAAAACCTACCTTGAAAAAGTCGACCTGGTCAACCACAAGAAAAATACGTCCGAAGCCAAAGTATCGAGGCATGCTAGCTCCCGCACGTACTAGCCCCATACAATGCCTGCTAACGATTTGTTACGGTTCCATGCCGGATAAAGATCAGTAATTATTTAGGAAACCCGAAGTATCTTAAGTTTCGCATCCTTAAACAATAGCGCTACATCCCATAAATTTTCTCCAGGAGAAGAATCCTAGATCTTAAAGGATAGTCCTCTTCGTTTACCATCATCTCCTTCATCCAATGCACAAAGCATCAACGAGCATTCATCATCAGTAAAGATAGGTTAGGAATCATCGTCAACAAATCTTAGCCTACATCCACGATTGGAATTTAAAAACTCAAAACCGATTTCTGAGTAGAGACATCTACTAGAAATCCACGATTAGAATTTAAAAACTCAAAACCGAATTATGAGTAGAAACATCTATTAGAAAGTACGGATCATCACACTCGTCATACATAAACATGCAAACAAACCAGTATGCAATAAAAATTCTAAAGCTTGACTAATTTTCAAAAAAATTAAATGTTTTGAAGTTTGAAGTTAAAATAATGAATGTACATTTAAAATTGATTTAGTTTTATTTTTATTTGTTATTACAAAATTCTTATAAAAAAAGAATTAACCGGATCGACTCGGTATTCACTGGCGGATGGTGATTCCCACCAATAGTTCATAATTTAGAGGCTACTTAAATTTAAAGCCCTCTTAGTGACACCTCTTACCAGCTTTGAATCGAAATTGCCCTTAAAAATATGTTATCATATAATTACCGCACATCTTCACACAAAAAAAACCATGGTCAGTGATTGCACTCCACTTAGATACATCCTCATCATCGTTTTACAATAATTACCCAAGAAAATGTGTAACATAATGTATTTCAATTTTATATGTCTGCATCAATATACGCGCATGCGCAGAAAAAGAGTCAAATTATGTAAGACACCATAAACACTTCATGAATCGGCTGTTGGGTGAATTTCTTTTTAGAGGTCAGTAGAAGAAGCTAATCAAACCCAAATGATGAAAACCACATTTTATAGGCAGTCCAGTTTTTTTTTTGTTTACAGTGCGCAAGAAATGTACAAAAGTCTGGTCGTTGACCTAAACTTGCTACTGGGACACTAACGTGTTTATCAATCATATGAGCAGACAAAAAAAAAGTTAAGATGGCTTGATTAAGTTTATTTCCACTTTCATCCTACTCCCACCATTTTTGGAAACAAAAAGTTGACAAGCTAGGTTGGCTATGCATAGACGTATATATGAGATGGGGATTTAAATGAATATCCTATTATAAGACTTGTTAGCTTACTTTGTGTCCTCGTTTCGAGGAAAATTTTTATATAACGAATCAGGCATATGCATTGTAAGTATGTTTTGTAATCTCTAGGTTTCAATACCTGTGCGAAAGCTGTCAGCTTAGTATCGCTTAATACGATTTGTAAACTTTTGTGACATTTTTTGGTATCTTTGTGATCTTTTGTTACTAGGGGGGTTGGTCCCCTACTAGGCGCGTCCTTGGATGGTGTATGAAGAAAGCCACAATAAAGCTAAGTATAACAGGTGATATGTGAACATTGCTGCTTAAAATTGCAGTAAAGATTAGGTATTGTCGCGTTTGCCTCTTTTTGAACGCATGACCTGATTCCATTCGAAGAAGTCACGGAAAGTTTAGAGATCATACCGAAAAGCATGAACTAAATATTCGATAAAGAAATGTCGTCATTTATATAAAATTATGTACGGTTACATGAAGATGGAAAAGTTAATTAATATGCGAATGATGATCACCAGGCTCGGTTAGTAGTGGTGCTGAACAACTTTGAGATTCTGGACTGGGTTTTAAGGAACTCATATAAATGGGCGTTGCGGTGATTGACCACGGGAGTAAGAATCCTCTAAGACATGACTGATCTTTGGACTGCGTGGCTTTGCCCATTTAGGAGGTTGACCTCCTTGTAGGAGTATCGTGGTGAAAACGTATGATATTCTTATGTTTATGGAATGATAAACTTTGGAATACAAGAGGACCAAGATATACCTTGGTCATTAGCAAAGATACAGTTCGTGCTTACACATGATCTCTTTTTACTTAAAGCATACTTTACATAATCTGATCTTTTGTAATCACTTATGACTCATACATATGCTCTGAGGATAAACAACATCGACAAATTGGACATAATGTCACCATATATAAATACACTAACTTTTAGGTAATACACTAACTTTTAGGTAAAACAAGACTTTGTCAACCACGGCTCCGCTAATAACTCTGACAACGACATTTCGTCAAAGATAGAATGAAGAATTACTCTGTTTCTTCAGACTAACAAAACAGTATATAGACTCAAAATAAAGCCCTCACTCTGAAGTATGGACAGTAGGAAAAGCGGATGAAGAAGTCCTTGGTCGTTTCAAGAGACAAATCTATCGAAAAATCTTCGGTCCTGTTTGTGGTGACGGGCTTTGTCTCCAAATTACATTATGGGCTGTCCAGTGACTCTGGTAAAAAAAAAACCATATTGAAAGTTTGTGATGCCTAGGAGAAGAAGAGCGAATGTACATCAATACTCCGTCTCGCAGTCTTCGATTCCCAGCCAGACGTTGGACGATGTATAGGTAAACCTCGCCTTAAGTGGCGCGCACAAGTAAAAATTAACCTCAAACAACTTGAAATGTGGATCTGGAGGCAGTTAGCTAAGGACCTGTCTTATTGGAGAGGCATATTGCTTGAGGCTCAGGTTTATTTCGGACAATAGCGCCACTGAAGTAAGTAAGTTTGCTAGTAATGAATCTCTACCAAACTGGTTTTGTGGAGAGTAAATAAATTTTTTTTTCCTAGATTTAGATTTTATTTTTATTGCCCAACCAGCCTTATTTTTAGGCGCAAAGTGCTGTACAATAAACATGAAATTGAATCAAAGGGTAGACATTTTCGAAAGAAAAAACCTCCTTCGAACTGTTGTCCTTAACGTGGGAAAGGCGAAAGCTTTTTCAAGATGTGGATGTGGTACAAAAGGAATCGAATTTCGATCCTTCAGGTTTAAGGTGACAAGAAAGACCGAACCTCCATTGTAGAGATCAACCGATCGATAGCGATAAATAACGATAAGCTAATTGCAAAGGATTGAAGATGATAAAAGGTTGCTTTGTATCAGACAGACCCCCTGAATGTGTCGGGAGCCGGTTAAGTTATTTTGTCTTAGAAAAAATCGATAGAGATCATGGAAAATGGCTAAACTTGTCATATTCATATATTCACAATCTTAACATTGAGAAAACTTAAATAAAAGCGCCAAAGCAAAATATTTGTAAGTAGTGAGGACGCAATATCACTATTTCTTGAAATCGCAAATAAATCCCACGTTACTCATTCGTGCGAATAAAAAGACCAAGCGAGTGGAACATATGTAGACTTCTTTGTACGACGTTTACGATAAATATACTTCCATTTCGTTGTTATTAACTTACCACATAAAGCTGCTTTTATTGTTTATCAAATAGAAAAATAGGACTATTTTATCAGTACATAGCTCCTGCCTTAAGTTATGTACTTAAATAATCCGTCGTAGAGAAATAAAATGTGAAACCAATTGATCAATAAAAAAAACTAATCTAGATCAACAACAGCAATGAGCGACTATCACAGATCGTGATGTTAATCACGAAAAGCCATGGAAATATTTATTAAGTTAAATAGACAGACATAAAATGGTGCAATATTGGCATTTGACAGAAATATGATCTCTTATTTTTAGAGATATTTCCGCAAAACAATAATAAAGTTGAATCAACAAAAAAAAAAATACAAATCCAGATCAATGGTTCAAACAACACCTGAGTTTTTTCCGTCGTCTCACTTCTTGCGAAAGTTTAACATCGAAGAGTATAAAACTGTTATGGGAAGCTTCTTAAATTCGGCATTCACACCATGGCTTTGTAAAAATCTATCCACTGTACCTATGAGAAATAAAAGATTTGGTTAGACAAAAATGAAAAGCTCGAAAAAGATGTCACCAAACTCGTGCCCCGCAAGATAAAAAACATCTCAATCGGTTGAGTAACATGTTATCAAATTCGATTCAAAACTTTAAAAACCATGCAGTCGTAACTTATCTGCAAAGCCTAACCGCTGGAAAAGAATCGAATTATTCACTTTGGAAAGCAATTAAAGTCATAAAACGGCCAAAAAACGCTGTGCCACCAATAAGGGTAACTCAAGACGTTTGGGAAAAAAGCGATAAGGAAAAAGCAGACGTTTTTGCCGCACATCTTGAGGAAACATTTAAACCATTTGATGGTCCAGAAAACATTAATTTATTCGATACTTAAACCGATAGTAATCCAGTAAGATATGAAAGTATTGCCGAGATCAAACGGGAAATACAGAAATTGAAGACCAAAAAAGCTACGGGTTATGACCTAATTACAGGAAAAATTCTTAAAATGTTGTCCGTGAAAGCATTAATTAAACTCCTCTACATTGAAAATGCAGCAATTCGATTAGAATACATACCAAGGCAGTGCGAAGTCGCGGAAGTGATTATGGTTCTCAAAACCAGGAAAATCAACGAATGAAGTAAAATCTTACAGACCTACTTCACTTCTTCTAATAATTTCAAAAGTTTTTGAAAGGATATTACTCGGTCGCTTACACCCCGTTATTGATCAGAAACACTTTTTACCTGACCATCAATTTGGGTTTAGAAGTAAACATTCGACTGTGGACCAAGTTCATCGAATTACTGACGTAATTGAGAAAGCTTTCGAAGAAAAGAAAATTTGCTCAGCCGTATTTCTTGACTTGTCGCAAACTTTAGACAATGTTTGGCACAGAGGCCGTCAATACAAACTAAGACAAGATCTGCCTGAAAAATTAAATAAAACCACTGTGTCGTATCTTGAGCATAGACTCTCCCGTGTGAAACTTGGAAACGAATATTCGGAGTTCAGAGGAATTTTGGCAGGAGTACCCTAAGGAAGATTCCTTAGACCACTCTTGTACCTTCTTTTTACGATACAGCTATACTAGCAGTTGGCACAACAATAGGCACAACAATAGAGGACGCAAATATGGAATTACAAACTATGGAGTTGTACCAGTGAAACGAATCTAAGCATTCTACAAAATTTTGAAAACAAAATATGAAGATCATTCGTCAATGCGCCGTGGTATATAAGTAATGAAGATCTACGCAGAGATCTGGGTATTCTCGCGGTTAAAGATGAAACGAAAAAACGTTTATTGGGACACATTAACACAACGGTCTTCAAAATTCTTGACGAAACATATTTTTTGCGGTGTCTTCAACGAACTACGCCCTTAAATTTGGCACGATAATAACAAACCGCGCTATAAATTGCGGAGAAAGCAGGAACTCTCAAAGAAAAGTTACCTGCCAAACATTCATTACTCGTGATAAAAAAAATTCCTAGCTATGTCGCACATTTAGTTGCAATACAAATACAAAGAGGGTGGTGCTTTTAGTGCGTTAAAGTCCCACACTACTTTGGGCACGTACTCATCGTGTCTTTTGATATTTCCACTAGCCCACCGAAAAAATACCTGCAACACTGCTTCTACAGATTGTAAATTTGACAATTGAATGTTGGTTTTCAGTTGGTAGATTTTGGCAATGTATGATGAAAAGATTTTGAAAACCATGGTTCTGTTCGCGAACTTATCGTGTGCTACGTCCATTTTACGATCGACATAATCGTCAATCTGAATAGGTTATTCCGAATTGTTTTAGCACCACGTACACTCTGGTGGAGCTTCTTCTAAGACTACAAATAGTTCGAGCAGAAAAAGTTGTTGTGAAGCGCAGTGTTGAGGAGAATCCGAATGAGTAAATTCGCCATCGTGCACAGCAATTTGAGCCTTGCCCATACAATTTGTGGAAGAATTTACGGAAATATCTTGACTTAAAAGCTTAAAAAATCCAGCTTTCGCAAGAGTTAAAACCCCGTGATTATTGCATGAGTCTTAATTCGTTGAATGGCCCGAAAACATTATTCAGCTTGATCCTCTTTTTGAACGCAAAATGTTGTTCTTCGATGAGGCCTATTTTTTTGGTTAAATGGATACGTAAATAAGCAAAATTGCCTAATTTGGAGTGGAGAGAACCCACAAATTTTTTTCGAGGCGCCCTTAAAACTATTAAAATTCACTGATTGTTATGCATTTCAAATTTCTTTAAGGTCGATTCTGGCCAGAATGTTATGTAAAAAAGCAAAATTGCCTAATTTGGAGTGGAGAGAACCCACAAACCTTTTTCGATACGCCCTTTAAACCACTAAAATTTACTGATTGTTATGCCTTTAAGGACGATTCTGTTTTTTTTTAATTTCTAAGTTTCTCTGTTGATTGACATTGGAACATCATAAATTCATTACGGGGCACATTTGCTGAGCACATAATTTCGCTTAATGGACCTGTAAACTGGCCTCCACGACCCTATGATCTCACACCTTTAGATTACTTTCTTTAGGGCCATGTGAAGTCACTAGTTTATGAATATAAACCAGCACGTTAGACGATTTGGAAGTCAACATTCACCGTGGTATTTTTGATATACGGCTTCAGTAGCTCGGTAAAGTTGCCGAAACTTGGTTAACTTGGGCTTTATTCTCAGATGTCATGGTGAATTTCTGAAAGCCCTTATATCTTTTTTGTTTTCGATTCCAAGAAACTGACACAACTTGGACGAACCGTATGTGTGAGGTAACTTAACTAAAGGTAGTTTTAACTATCAGCTTAAACTTGCCATTTCAAATTCTGAAGAACGATATTCTCTTTGGCGCAGCAGGCTCGTTAGTACCCAGGTTCGAGATTTCTCACAACCATTTATGTGTACCTCATGTTTTATGATGACTCCGAACGGAAAGTTAGCCAAGTTAGATAAGCTTTTCTGGATAATATATACTACCCGGATGATTTGCCAGAACATCACGAGAGGAGGGCCAGCGTAACATCATTAAAAGTCTGAGAATGGAACGCAGAACTCACGTTAACCATCGCCACTGAGCCCGTCGTCTTTCGTTAAACGTTGGTCTTATAAATTTGGTCTTAAGACTGGTCAAGTTAATAAAATTAAGTTAAAAAATTTTTAAGTGTAACCGTGATTACAGCAGTTTAACAGAAAATTTCGAAATCCAAAAACATTAGGTAAGGTGATGAGATGCGATTTCTTCAATGTTGAACTTTAGAGGGTTGCGAAAAACTTACAAGCCAGGGGCACAATCTTTAAATCTGAATATATCCTTTTAAAGCAAATACCGTCGATATTGATCATAAACCGAGAACAGCGAGATGTCACCACCGTGTACTTGCAAGTATTAAGAGATAATACGCTAAACATTTATGAGATCAAAGCCAAGTGCATGGAAAAGGAATGGACAAACAACATCGAAAAATTGATATAACATTGATGTAATTCTGGATTTTATCGACATTGGAACCGCTTTTTAAACAGGCATTGACGTCTCGTTAAAAATCAAGGGGAGCATAGGTTTTATCATTCGGCGTTTCTATGGGTTAAGCATTTTAGAGTAAGGAAATAACTTGAAAAATTTTATAGATTATCGATAAGACCTGATTATTTCAGTACTGTTGAAACATACGCCATATGAAAAGCCAATAAGCCCTCCTTGATTATTTTGTTTTCAAAACTGTTTTAAAAAATGAAGTTTGCGTTGACGAACTTTGCAGAAGAAGATTTGGATCATAGATTATGGATGGATCCTAGCTAGGTTTGCATCAGCATTTCTAGTCATAATTAGGATATAGAGAGGCAATGGCCAAGCCTTCTTGTCTTTAAATAGTATTCGATCCAATTTTGTTGATGAAATTTATAAAAAAAATGTTTAAATATGATAAACACAGTTAAGGCAGACTAGCCAATAGTTGTTAGACCAAGCTCTAAACGACCAACCATAATTAGCTTGAAGATCCCAAATGAAGTCAGTTAACTACTGATTGTGATAAATGGAGAGTAATTGTGAATAAGTCGCTGTTTTATTCTTACTGTCATGACACCAAAGTACAGGAATATCCTGAAGAACGATAGATATTCGATTGCAAAGCTCTTTACAAAACATATTGTATGACACATTAAAATTGCACAATTAAACATGCAAAATGGAATTTAAACCATTTTGTCATACCTCTTTAGCTTGAATATGTCTTAAGCTGCAGCTGTGGTTTATTTTACAAATACATGCACAGTTCAGGAAACTGTGAACGAAATAACTTTGAAAAAACACATTCGGTATATCTTCAGTTCGTATAACAACTCTTTTGTTTTAATGTTCTACACAAAGCGATGTATCACACGAAGGACCCTGTAAGAGAACAAAAAATTGCAAAAAAGAAAATGCAGACATAAAATATGAACACCTCAGACGCTTTGGTGTTAACAATAGATATGTAGATACAGATCTATAACAATTAATAATTTTTAACGACGTTGCTACAAAAGGTCATTATGCCCATCTGCTTAATCTCCTTTGTGATTTGAAAATTTGAATTTGTAATGAAATACCCAAACCCAAAAATAACACCCCAAAGAAAACCCCTAACTCATTTTCATTTAAATAACTATTAATTAAAGCCATTTGAATGGTAAGAAACTAGAGACCTCCCAACGACCGAGAACGATAAAAACCAATGACTTAACCATCGTAACATCACATGATGTCATTTATTTTAAATGTTCATGTATTCACTAAAATCTATAAATATATGGCCTGGTTTTGTTATTTTTATGTCTTTCAATTATTCTAGTGCAGTATCTTGGATTTGCATTGTCACTCCAGGACTCAAAAAGATCGCAGAGGATTCGTTTATCTCTTGCTCTTCTTGCAACATGATATATGTATTAATAAAACGTTCATTGAGTCTGATAGATAATCATATGCTTTTTACAAGAATGTCTTCGGTGGAATGAATATAGTTACTGAAATACATATGATGTCATCAGAACGAACAGATCACAGCCTTTAAAATTTATACAAAACCAGCAATAGAAACAAAAGAAGTGATTGCCAGAATTATGTAAAACAAGACATAAAATACTCCAAATGCCAAATAACAAAAAAAAAAAAAAAAACGAAACCAACTTTGATAGAGACACAAAAATTAAACGGACCAAAAAGAATGCCCTAGAGCTTCACACAACACTGCACATACCGCACAAATACATAGTCTAATGGCATATCTAAGGAAGAAGTTCTCACAAAAAGAAATGAGACAACGTACACCAAAAAGAGGAGTAAGCAGACAGCAACAACAACAACGACATCAAGAAAAAAAATGCAGATTCCAAGATGCCCCAAAACAATGCACGATGGGCAAACATCTCCAACGAAAATTTAAACCCACAAAAACAACAAAAAGATACTCGCTAAAATGAAAGCGAATACGAAAAGTATCTATTAGTTAAAAATGAGACAGTAGAAAAAAATAACAAACCCACCGACAAAAATTAACCAAAACAAATGCGAAAACCCAAATGAAAAACAAAACAAAAATAACCAACAAAACATTGGTGATAAATGGTTCTTGAACAGTGGAGGCCCTAATACAAGAAAAATACCAACGAGAAAAAAAAAACGAACAAGAAGAACCATCAGAATGATACTAATAATAGACGAATACAAATGAGAGAACTAGCAAAAAAAAGATGATAGTGAGTTATGCCATTTATTAACGCGTATGTTTTCTTAGAACTTGACTATGTTCTGATGCGAGCTTTTTTGTATTCATTCACTTTATTGCTACCTATATGGCTATGATGCAACTCGCCAATGAGGGAGACGATACCAATGCAGATACATCGCATCTACAGCTATACTGAGTGACATTTATACAATTTTTTTTGCATTTCTATTGAAAGGTTAAACTTACCCGCAATCTGGATCATACGTTAACAAGTGTTAAGTAAAAAAAACAAAAGTAAAACCCTCCTTTTCCTTTCACTTGGAGTTATTTTGTTTTAAGATATTTTTCTTATATCGGCGTGGATTTATTAAAATTCAATTAACTGCGGAAAAAAAGAGAAGAAAATTCCATTTATTACATTCACCATGGAATAGCGTGTTTATATAATTTTTTTTGCTAAGCAAATTAAAAAGTCCATATGCACATACACGCGGATTTAAAAGTTTTATGCGGACTGAATTTTTTTTTAGCAATAGGCAGAGGGTTGCACATTTAGACCAAATTGGATTGGTCGAAGCACCATACACCACACATTACCCAAGTAAAAAGAATAAAAATAAATTAAAATTTCACATGAAATTGCGATACACAAAAAATATCCTTAAAAGTGTAACATCCCAAGGATTCACTTTCGAAGATAAATTGTTATTCACCACAAAAACGCTGAAGAAGAAACACGTCTTTTCACTATCAAAACCAACATTTGAATGTCTCCGTTGCGATACAACCGAACAATCTTTAGTAAGTCGGCCCGCCGATAAAACCCTCCACACGGATGAGTGTGTTTAGTAAAACTTTTCCAAAGAAGACGGGGAGACAAAAAAAACAACAAAAGCCGATGCAAACAGACAGACAAATAGAAAAACTGCTGTGGTTTGGTGAAGATCTCTTAACTTCTTTTGAATGGAAAAATCATCATCTCTTGGAAGAGTCGCGACTGTGTTGTTGTTGGATTTTGTTTTTGGATGGGAATAAGTCTGAAGAGTCTTCACGTTATCAACTCTAGTGTGATGTTGGTGTCTGCAAAGCCGCTTTGCAGACTAATTACCAATCAACTCCAGCAGAGAGAGAGGGAGAGCAATTCCCATCACGGCAACGATTCGTAATGTGTTGGTCTAATCCTTCTTCTCACCTGCTTAGTGTGAATTTATATGTGTGATCCGGCCGATTGAGTGCCCGCCTGTAAGTGGATGTTAATGATGATGATCTAAGCATTAGGAGATTTTTTTTTTGTTTTGTTTTGTAGTCCTAATACAAACCATGATTAAAAGTTTATTGACACATCGCACAGTCATTTAGATATTTCGCAAACAAAAAAAAAGAAAAACTTGTTCTAAACCTAACTCTCTTTTTATTTGATATTAAATCATTTACAGAATCATTCAACAGTTCAATTTACATATCCAACATTGATGGAGGAATCTATTCGAAACGAGTATAATTTGTGTGCTCTATAACTAAATGCGTAATAATACTCAAGAACGTCCATATCGACATCGCGGAATTTTCAGTGACAAGTTAATTCATGTTAAATGGTCAGTAAATTTCCGACACAGCTGACATAAAGTCATGTGGTTTTGTTGCATTATATGCGGGTAGATTATCGCTGTGAAGTTTAAAGGTTGACAGTTCTAGGTTCATTTATAAAAAGATCAGAAGATTCTACATGAGAAGAATTGGTGTAAGGCTTGCAATATTTAACGACGACTCATAAAACTGTATACATTTGGTTTTAATGTTGACCACACTCTGCAAAAGCAGAATGGGCCGCAGGGATCTTTCCACATTCAGCTTGACCAATCCTTAAAAAATCTTAATCGAAGCATATAGAGCCTTCTGTACCAGATTTTATAGTTATGCAAGCACAATACATATCTTCGGTGTACACTGGAAAAACAGACCTTGTGCAGGTTTCAGTTGATAAAGTTATTGCGTGAACAAGGGGTTAGGGGATGCAATCAAAGTTTACATTTTTAAATCTGTTAAAATGGATCGGTATACTGTTGGAGAACGCAGAAACATTTTTTTTTTGCGTAGCGTGAATTCCAGCGCATATTTTACAACTCACCGATATTAACTGGGCAAACACTTCGACGGTTAGCCACTCTCCTATAAGTGTATGAAAGAACACGAGCCAAATCTGGTCGGATCTGGAGCAGCCTTTTTGGCGAGAATATCGTAGATGTGGTTAAAGATCTCGCAGGAGAACCGGTAGTTTCGATCAAACGACGAGGGCATCAACCAGTGGTCTTTACAGAGAAATTTAAGTGAAGGATTTTAAGTTCTACCCTTATAAAGTGTAGACAGTGAATCACCCGTTAGTTTTTGACCCCAAACATATTTTACCCAACGCTGAAGCCATGCTGGATCTCAAGTACAAGGAAGAAAACTTTTCATTAAAAATCATCATGATCGATGAGGTTTATTTACATCTCTGTGCAAGCGACTAAGGTCGATTGAATGCGCTACAGCGCCATGCTCAACGAATTTTATCTTCGTCAATTGAATGAATTTTGGCTGGAAAATATTTGGTTCTAACATGAGCAATAACCGAAATTTTGAGGTCTGAATTTCCGGATGCATTTAAACGTTCTGAATCCTTTTGTGTTTTTTTTTGTGTAAGTTTTGAGTTTATGTCAGTAAGACTCAGACTCTTGAAGCCCTCAAGGGAAGAAAATGCATGCCTAAAAGCTGCAGACCCATTGCTATGCTATCCATACTTTTATGGTAATAAAGGAAACAGCTAACACTGATAACACTTCCTCAAACACTGTGTGGCTGGGTTGAAAACTTTCTTAAAGAAAGATCTTTGCAAGCAGTGGTGGATGGCTTTTCCTAAGATAGATTCTCTATAAATACTGGGGTACCTGAACACGCCTAATAGACGATTCTTTCCATACCAACTTCAAAACAGCAACCTTTGGAACAGCCAAGACTGTTAAAGATATTAATATGTCAGATTTTTGGGAAATCGTTGTATTTCAACAACCGACACAGACACATTGTCCATCTAACAAGGACGTGAACAACGCAATTCTTTTTTCGACAGACAATGGAACGAACTTCAAGAAGATGTTTTTTCCCCAATATATCGGGTGTTTTTTTTAGGGGTATAGAACTTCAAATTGAAATAAAATACAAGAAAATCATGTTAATGTCCATCATATTATCTTAATTGGAAGGATAATTTTATGCCATTGATGTTTAAATATGATTTGGGGATGTGGCTGCCGTGGCTGGTTCGAATTAACCCAAGTCTACAGGTCAAATTTACAACCACTTTTTCGAGCATTTGGGACCGTATGTCCGTAATAACCTAACCCTAACGTTTCAAACGTTTGTTGGCGTAGATGAGCGACTTCACATATCCCCAAGGAAAATATTCCAATGGTGTCAAATCACACGATTTTGGTGGCCAATTGACATTCCATTCCGCAAAATTATATGCTTCTCGAATTTTTCCTCCCATAAATCGATAGTGACGTGCACTGTGTGGCATGTAGCGCCGTCTTGTTGGAACCACATGTCATCCACGTTCATGCCATCCAATTCGGGAACAAAATAGACGGCTTTCAAAGCTATATACCAGTCTCTATTAACGGTAACTGACTCTCCAGCATCATTTCGGAAAAAGTACGGCCTAATGACTCCACCAGCCCATAGAGCACACCAAACAGTCAGTTTTTTGTGGATGCAATGGCGTCTCAAGGGTCTCATGTGGATTCTCTTCACTCCAAATGCGGAAAGTTGACGTAGCCATTCAACCAAAAATGAGCTTCAACACCGAACAAAATTTTGCAATGGTTCGAATTAACCCAAGTCTACAGGTCAAATTTTCAACCACTTTTTCGAGCATTTGGGACCGTATGTCCGTAATAACCTAACCCTAACGTTTCAAACGTTTGTTGGCGTAGATGAGCGACTTCACATATCCCCAAGGAAAATATTCCAATGGTGTCAAATCACACGATTTTGGTGGCCAATTGACATTCCATTCCGCAAAATTATATGCTTCTCGAATTTTTCCTCCCATAAATCGATAGTGACGTGCACTGTGTGGCATGTAGCGCCGTCTTGTTGGAACCACATGTCATCCACGTTCATGCCATCCAATTCGGGAACAAAATAGACGGCTTTCAAAGCTATATACCAGTCTCTATTAACGGTAACTGACTCTCCAGCATCATTTCGGAAAAAGTACGGCCTAATGACTCCACCAGCCCATAGAGCACACCAAACAGTCAGTTTTTTGTGGATGCAATGGCGTCTCAAGGGTCTCATGTGGATTCTCTTCACTCCAAATGCGGAAAGTTGACGTAGCCATTCAACCAAAAATGAGCTTCAACACCGAACAAAATTTTGCAATGACAATCAGTATCGAGATCAATCTCATTTTCGTCCCATACATCGAAATTAAGACGCATTGTATGGCCCGCGGCCTTAATTCTTGCATAAGCTGGATCTTGCAACGTCGTAAGCCAAGATATTTGCGCAAAATCTTCCTTAAAGTAGATTAGCAAAGCCCCGATCGCTGTGCACGGTGGCGAATCGATTCATTATGGTCCTCTTCAACACTTTGCTCTACAGCGGCAATTGTTTCTTCGGTGCACACGGTTCGACATCTCCGCGGGTGCGTATTATCATATAGAGTAAACTTAGTGCGAAAACGATCCATGGTTAACCGAATTAATTGCTCTGATGGACGATTATGTCGACCATAAAATGGACGGAGCTTGCGGTAAACTTTGCGAACTGAACTGCTGCTGAGATGATGCTTGCTCGCCTCACCTGAGAGGAGTGAAGAAGGCCATCCGTCAACTATGTGAGGACCTAACACCGGAAGTAAGAGTGATGGAACATGGTAAATATTTTAAGACCTTTTATCACACGTCCTTGCTCTTAAATCATAGGACTTGACTAATTGTTAAGCTGTAGCTGTGGTTTATTTCATAAACGCATGCATATAAATGAACATCTGAACGGATTTACTTTGAAAAAAAAATAAAATTATTCTACTTTCAGTTCGTATAACAACTCTTTTGATTTTATGTTTTATTGCTTAAATGTTTTAATGTAATAAATCAAATAAAGGGCTTACTGATAGAAACAATATTGTAAAGCAAATCGTCCATTGATGCCCGTAAATTGTGTGTCAGTCCAGCAGCACAAATTCTGTTTCTTTACGCATCACACGCGTTCCTCCGAGAATTCAAATCGCGTTCGGAGACATATTGAACATTCGCCAACTTTTAAGGATGGTGATGATGATGATGTTTATCGTGAAAAATATGCCTGTCTGGACAATTACCTGTCCCAGAAAGACGTATGGGGATTGCATGATTGAAGCCGTTACCGCATCAATATTGATCTGATGGAACCAGTGATTCCAGTTCTTCGTCTTGTCATACTCGCAGTATTTCCAAACTAAGTGGTTCATATAAAAATTGATTGCTAGTAAGACTTCCTTGAGCTGTGATATGAACGAATTTCAAATTAAACTCAGCAAAGAAAACATTTTCATACGATAAGGTTTGTGGTGTCGAAAGGATGCATTTTTGGGAGAAAAAATGTAGGATATCTTTATTTTTTTATTTCAAGTTTCTCCATTATAAACAAGAATGTACTCCCATTTACTCTAAACCTTTTGAAAAAGGTGTTATAAGTTTAGGATATGAAATATGTTTCAAGAAATTTAAAACTAAAATTGTAAAGGTAAATGATTGCCAATTTTTTTCGGCCAATGGACTCACAATGTCCAACTTCTGACTCGAAAGATGAAAAACCAACCAGCAATCGATTTAAAAGTTAAGAATTTAAGTGCACCAATTTATTTTCATAACAATAACAGACAAACAATACAGTTGACATTTGTTAGCCATTAAACATCAATGTAGCAGAATTGCGCTAGTACGATTGGTACAATTTTAAATGTGCATTCGATATATGACCATTTGTATGTGATCATCCCAACATAGTTACTCGATCATTCGATAAAGTATGCATTTAAATCACTCGTTAACTGACCCCAGGACCCCCGGAGACAAACAACTAGCGAAAGCCATAAGCTGCTACAAAGCAGACATTAGTGCCATTAAGAAAATGAAATGGGATGGAGCAGGCAATAATGGGATAAAATCGGAGGTGGATTTGTTATAAGTTCAAGACTTAGAAATTAAGTCTAATGGTTTCAAGAAATAACCGAACGCATTTTAAAAATTCGCATTAAGGCCAAATTTGCTAATGTTAGCTTTTCATGAGCTCAAGTTCTGTTGAAAGAAAAATATCATATTGCGAAAGACTGTTTCTACGAGATCCTGGGCTAATCTTATGAGTGACTACCAAAATACGATATTAAGACAGTGCTGATAGATTTTAACGCAAAGGCAGAAAAGGAGGATATCTCTAACAGCATTGTTGGAAAACACAGCGTAGATAATAACACGTCTAGCAACGGACTAAGGTTATTTGACTTTGCTGCGGAAAGAAATATCAGTATACGGTTTCCTATCCTCTATATCTATAAGGGGACATGGCGGTATCCATATCAACGAACAGCGAATGAAAAATCGAGTGACTGTATGGCTGCATATCTAGCGCCGTGAACAGTCTATCGGTAATATTCATGAGTCAATTGCACGTTGCACGTTATACGGAAACAAATGCAAATCATCCTTCAAAATGAGCCGTAAGTTATTTTCACTATCCCCAAAATGCTGAGCGCAGTAACGATGTGACACAAGTTTGCTCTCGGAAACACCCTCCTTAACCGATTCAACCACATCATTGGAACGTCTTGGGCATTGATGGACAAAAATGTGCTTGTTAGCCACGATTTTTTCGATAAAGTTAACTCAACTGAGTGACTACACTATTTGGGCGCACTGTTTTGTTTTGATGGAGTTCATGGTTGTGAAGCAATAAATTGTCAAAAACATTTCAACGCTGTCCAGAAGGTTTGGATTCAATACTCACCAATATAAATTTCCCTGACCCTCTCCTTGGAATAATATAAAAATTAATTGGGTAGCATGAATTTGTCCGCTTATTTTAACAGAGCCCTTGCATTCGGCGTAAAGTAAGAAGCTCAAACGCACGCACAAAAGTTTTTGAGAGAAAGCTAGATCTAAGTACTTTGGACTCTGACTTCAACAGCAGACTCTAGATTTCCTACTGTTATCACGCATTTCCAAAAGAAAAAAGTATTTGCTGCAAGACGTAACCATTTTTCAAAATATGACTTCTAGTGCCATTGCAATACCTAACTTATTCCACACATGCTGTACTGGGAAAGTAGAATTCTAAAAAAAGAAAAAATTGGTTTTAGTTAAATTCTCAAAACAATTTACAACCAATAATGACAAACCATTGCAATGTGGCTTTCGCTTTTCAAAATTGAATTTTTCTTTTAAGAAATAATTTCTAATTTCATAATTATGTTTATTCTTCTGACATTCGTGTTTTTTTCTATTGCAAAAATATTCAAGGTCATTTCTAAAATTTAATACACCAATGTCATAAGCTGCTTGTTTTAATTAATTTTTTTGATACGCTCAGTGAGTGTGAAATTAACGATGCAAAGCTTTGAAATGGCGGTGTTTTTTTTTGCTATTACTGCTCAATTGATTGAGCAGGGAGTAGGTTTAGACATAACTCATTCGATAGCGGATCTCACTCATCTGCTAATCAATCGCTCATTTATAGTGATGTAGTAATTTGATAAAAAGAAGAATCTGACAATGCGTCATTGTTGTCATAAATTATTAAAACCAAAATATTCAAATTATAGGAATTTTCTCATCGATTGCCAGTCGATTATTGGTGTTTTTAAATTGACTTCAAACGTGCGTTGAACCTGCTTTAATACCTTATGACAAGACTGTATTTCAATTTCACTTTACTGGCTTCGCATTTGCATTTATTAAAATAAAAGCTTCAACACAGATTGGTCTATTGTTAAAAAAAGTGACCTTAACAAGGTCGTCTAAATTTGTATCAACAAATTTATGATGTACTCTCTAAAGCTCGGCTTAGAAAAAAGGAATTCATTATCTTTCTTACAGATGGCTTTAGTTATTTGTAACTCGCGTTCTAATACGTTCTATTGGATTTTTGAGCGCGCGTCAAAAATGAATGCCAATAAACAGGAAATACGACATTTTTTACAGTTTTTCTTCGATAAAGACGAAAACGTAAGTAGGGATGAAAATGTTGATAGTCACGCTTATTGCGAAGATCAACTTTCAACCGATTTACAATTAAAACAATTTGAATCAATTCATACAATTTGGTGCTTTTTATTATTGTGAACATATTTAAGGTTGGTTTGGGTATTGTAGAACGAGGGTAGCTTATTTTTAACCTCCAAGTGGTAACCATCGGGTACTGGTCTCATCCAACTGGATTTGACTTGCTAAACGATAAGCGCGAGTGTTGAAAACACGACGATAAACAGCAACACCATAAGCAGACAGTCAGAATAGCACGGAAAGAATACCCGGCTTGCTGTCGTCCGAGGCGATCCTAGACAAACTGTTTCAACATATTCGGACAACAGGTTTTCTAGGAATTTCAAGGGCTAGTCAGGCCCCTTGAACAAAGATTATGGCAGATGAACCGAAAGGCCAACGGCAGCGCTCAATTCCGTATTGGATACTGATGGCCCCGTGTCCTAGGGGTATCTAATAAATTGGAACTGGCTCTCCAGGTTGTGGGTTGTGCTTTGGGTTTACTATCCAACCATGGAAAACACTAAATGTTACGAAGCAACCAATAGCCTCGGAAAGGACTGATTTTATTGTTGATGACCCTGCTAAACAAAAAAAGGACAACGACGTTCGTATCTGCAGCTGGAATGTGAGAACTTAAACAGGAGGGGTGCAAAGGGAACAACTGGCGGAAGCCCTAAGCTGCTACAAAGCAGACATTACTGCCCAGAAAATACGATGGGATGGGCCGGGCAAATAGAGGATGAAAAACTGTGACATCTACTACGGACCGTGTTATAGTGACCAGAAGTAGCGACTATTCGGATGCGGATTTGTTATAAGTAGCAGACTTAGGCAAGAAATCTTATGCTTCCAAGACAATAGCGAACGCATTGTAACAATGCGCATCAAGGCCAATTCGCCAACATCAGCCTTATATCCGCTCACGCCCCAACAGAGGAAAGAGATGATATAGCAAACGACTGCTTCTATGAGCTCCTTGACTAAACCTATGAGCGACTACCGAAGTACGAAGTTTAAATCGTACTGGATGATTTAAACGCAAAGGTAGGAAGAGAAGACATCTTTAGCAGTATTGTCGGAAATTAAGCTAATTGACTTCGCTACGGAACGGAGTGCGATTATAGCCATCACACGGTTTCCTCACCTCGATGTCCATAAGGGGACACGGCGGTCTCCAGATCAATGAACGGTCAACCAAATTGATCATATTGCGATAGACAAGAGGCACGCATCCAGTATTTTGAATGTCTAAGCATTCCGTGGAGTTAAAATCGACTCGGACCACTACCTTGCAGCAGCCAAGGTAAGAAAGCGGACATCAACCACCCCACAACAATCCAGAAATACTTTGAAAAAACTTAATGTCGAAAGACTGCAATCAAAAGAGATCGCCAAGACCTTCGCGCAACGGGTATTCCTTAACCTCTCGATTAACACCATACCACCAGCATCGAATGTCGAAGAGCAATGGTAATGATGCCAACAAGCCATTAGATCAGCCGCAACTGATGTGTTAGGTTTCTCGCGCCCAACAGCAAGAAACCCCTGGTTAGATGAAGAATGTCGACAGATGCTCGCAGCCAAGAACGAGGCCTACAAGGATAAGCTGCACATGAAGACGAAAGCTGCCGTTTAGCTCCATAGGCAGAAGGGAAGAACACCGGCTTTTCAGAGAGAAGAAAAAAGAGCAAGAAAAGCTCGCGATCGATGATATAGAGAGGCGTCACTCCAGGAACGATGTTCGCAAGTTTTACCAAAGTGTAAAACGTCAAAGCCAAGGACACAAGGCTTGAACAGAATCTTGGACATATCGTAGTTGAGACACAGTCGATGCTAAGGATATGGAAGAACCACTTCTGCAGACTGTTAAACGGCGATGACGAACAACATTCCGCTGTCAGGCATAACGAACCATTCAACATTGGCAACGACAGCGAAAACTGCCAGTGAAGTGAAGATAGCAATATCTAAACTCAAGCTTAATAAGGCTGCCGGAAATGACGGCTTTCCCGCCCAGTTTTATAAAGCCAGCGGAGATGACTTGGTAAGTAACATCCACCAACTCATAAGCCAAATCTCGTCGGAAGAAATTAACCTGAAGAATGGAGCCTCATCATCGCTTGGCCGATCCACAAAAAATGAGACCCTCTAAACTGCGCCAACTACAGAGGCATAAGTCTCCTCAACATCTCCTATGTGAAACCGCCCGAAACCGTTTACCAACAACCAGACCGGCCCTTATCAGTTTGGTTTCAGGCCAGCAATGTCCTGGAAAAAACCCAAGAAGTCTAAATCGATAGCCACCACCAATTCATCGATTTCAAAGCCACATACGACAGCATTTATAGAGACGAACTTTACAGAGCCATGTCTAGTTTTGGTATACTGCCCTAACTCGTATGTTTGTGTAAGATGACGATGGTGAATTCTCGCTGGTCCATCATTAGCGGAATTACCTCACCGACACATTCGATACCAAAAAAGGATTTAGGCAAGGCGATGTGCTGTCATGTTACTTCTTCAATTTGATTCTTGAGAGGATTGTGAAAAACTCACGAGCCAACACCAGAGGCACAATTTTCCAAAAATCGGTACAACAACTAGCATACGATGACGATATTGACATCATTGGTTGGACCCAACGTCATGTCATAGCCACGTTTGCTAGAACAGAGAAGGAAGCGGCAAAAATGGGTTTAGCAGTTAATGAGTGCAATACGAAGTATATGCTGTCAACACGAAAAGACACAACATCGACGAATTGGACAGAACGTAACCATTGACAGATATAACTTTGAGGTAGTACGGGACTTTGTGTATCTCGGCTCCGCTATTAACTCTGACAACAACATCTCGTCACAAATTAAACGAAGGTTCAAAATAATAATCAACACAAGATAAGACTAACAATACGACAAAGTACAAGGTAATTTATGATTCCGATTCCAAAAAGTCTGCAAAAGTCTAAACGTTTTCTAAGCCTACTTGGCAACCTTATAAATCAACACTTTATTAAAAAAAAACTAAAAAAAACCACAGACCCACCTTAATCATGAATCAAACAACATCACCTACAGCATTAAAAGTTCCATTACCAAATTTCTTGTTAAATAAAAAAATTGTTGCAACATTTTGCAATAAATTACGTATACGCCACCGTGCATACAGTAGAAGATCTTTGACCAGGAAGCCCAATTAGTTGACCCTCTCATACCAAATTAATAAGCCAACTTGTTTACTACTGTGTCCCCTCAGTATATAACTGCCACAATAGAATGTTCCTGGATACATCAAAATCCAATCTGTTTCAATGCCCACTCCGACAAACTCTCCATAAATCACCGCTACATCCAATCCAAAGCCACTCGGAATCGTTTTCCTAGGAGAACACAAAAATACGCTGAAAAAAAAACAAATAAAAAAATTAATAAATCGTGATTGTTACTACCAACAAGAGTTACATGCTCATTGGCTTCCCTCTTACCATTCTGATGTGGCACGGTGGCAATTAGGTCCGCCACGGTAAACTACTACACACCATCCCAAGCTGAACAATTTAAATGTAGTTTCGAACCAAGTTGACCCACAGCTAGACCTCTTCTTCTCGAAATCAATCTCCAGCACAACAGTATAATCTTTGTTCCGAAACCTGAAGAGACCGTCCAGGCGCTCTTCTTTGCGCCTCCCCCGAGACAGCCCATCTGACGACTTGAAGCGCTTTGTTGTCTGCCGTCAATGGTTCAATATAATCGTTATGAATGAATAATAAGGGGGAAAAAATACCTACCGTCAGATTGCAGTCAACCATATTCTGCTGATAGTCCAATAAAGAGGGTCTTCATCAACCGAATGCGCGCTGGCAACTAATTGGACGATGTAACGTCCATACAAAAATAAAATAAAACCAAAATGTTCATTTTGTAGTTTTGTAGTTTTGTTAAACTGATTTATTTGATTCTACATGTCACCAAAAGGAACTCTTAATTTTGAAAACCAAGTTTCATTGGGTAGGGTATACAACTGTATACTGAAGCACAGAAGTTGTCTAATCATCTTTATTGGAGTGCTCTTCAATTATTTTGGCGCTGATCTGTTTTAGCTGCTTACGAGTTGGTATATTTTGATGCGTGTTATCTTCCTGGGTCTCAGCTATATCCTGTTTATCTGTTACAAAAAATTAAAAAAATTTAAAAAAAAAAATACAATTTGGTACTTTAATTTGATTGATTAATACTTAAGAAGATTATAAACAACGAGTGGGTTGATAATAGATCGATAGATAGAGAGATCTCCGTTTTTAAATCAATCAATGTTTTAAATTACGTTAAGACAACCATCTGCAAGCATCATCTCAAGGCGCTCTTTCAGGGTGCGCTCATCTGAGAGAAGTATTAAAACAAATAAAAAAAAGCTTAGTTGCATGACATTGCAGGAGATAGTTGAATTCCAAACTTAGTGAATTGTTTCCACCAGGTTTTTCTTACTTTTATGCTTCTCGATGCCGATGAATGGTTATAGAAGAAAATTTTCTCCGATTTCTTCGAAATTCTCTACCAAGGTTTTCGTTCTGATTATCATACAGATAAGCGTTTTGCCGAAGCTGTCCCACGAAGAATTGTTCCGGAATCCATCGGGAATTCAAGGCAAACATTCGTATTGAAGTCATCGCTATACAGCCCGAGATGCATGAAATAATGACCAGAAGAACGATTCTTCTTCTGCCCTTAATCATTCGGCTTAAAAAGCTTACGTTCGTTAGTAAAATGGTGGACCAGAATTCTTCCATCACGATTTGCCATTATTCTTAGCAATTGAGCTGCAAAGCAGCTCTCACAGCGATTTTTGGCAAAAGACATTCATTTGCATGCTTTCAAGAATTAGTTGACAAAATATTTGAAGCCAGTAGACCCTGCACAATTTCAAATATGCGCAGAGTGGATCCAATAGCATAGCAACAACCAGTGAATAAGGATTTTTCGAAGAAAATTGTCCTCTACCCAAAGGTTTTCACCCTATGGGAAGAAGTTATAAATTAAAATGATGGCAACTGTCATTTTTGTTTTGATATTTATGAGATAAAGTAATGCACATGCACAATATACTCGGACAAGTAATGGAGAACTACATATATGCGTCAAGATTGCGGAATACTCCTGCGATATTTCTTCAGTGATTTTAAACATGTAATTCGACAAAAATTCCCCAGCCATCCTACGAATTCTGGTAAAACACTGGCTTGTGCATGAAGTGAACGTGGACGACTGAGTGACAAAACTCAGAGCACCGAGTTTAAATGACAATTGGCCAGTTATTTAGCGACAACTTTGAGCCGCTGGTTCTGAAAATGGCTTTTTGAAGAGATTTTTCCCCAAAAAATGGTCGTGACTCAATATTTACGTATGACGAGATCCAGCCAAACACATTGTAACTATAAAAATTTTTCAAAGTGGCATACTGTTTGGCCAAAAACAAGGTCTGCTCGCATTGTTTACATTTGTTCCGCTTTGCTTATAGAGAGGGTTCACATTGTTATATAAATATATATATATATATATATCGAGTATTGAATCCACAAAAAAGGAGATCCTCTGAACTGCGCCAACTACAGAGGCAAAAGTATCCTCAACATCGCCAACAAGATCATATGTCATATATGAACGCCTGAAATCGTTTAGGCCAGGAAAGTCTACAACTGATAGAATCTCCACACTTCCGTAATCCTGGAAAATACCCAAGAAGTCCAAATCGGTAACCACCACCTATTCATCGGTTTCAAAAACGCATACGGCTGTATTTATAGAGACGAACTATACAGAGCCATGTTTAGTTTTGGTATACCGCCAAGACTTATGCCTCAATGTTCATTGGTTAGACTCAACGAGATAGTCTCGTTTGCTAGTATAGAAAAGGAAGTAGCAAAAATGGGCTTAGCAGTAAATGAGGTTTAGACTAAGTGCTGTCAACACGAAAGGACACACAATATCGACGAATTGTATAAAACATTACCATTGACAGATATAACGTTGAGGTAGTACAGGACGTCTACCTGGGCTTCGCTAGTAACTCTGGCAATAACATCTCGTCAGAAATTAGACAAAGACTTACTCTTGCCAACCGCTGTTTGATCGGGCTAAGAAGGTAATTTAGTAGTAAGTCCTCACTCGGACTACTAAGGAGATCCGATATAAAACCCTGATCATCCCAGTCCTGCTCTACGGCGCTGAATCATGGACAGTGTCAAAAGTGGATGAAGAAGTCCTTAGTCGATTTGAGAGAAACATTTTCAAAAAATCTTCGGTCCCGTTTGCGTTGACAGATTATGGAGACGAGGATTCAACCAAGAGCTTTACGAGCTGCACACCGACGCACCCCTTGCCAAAAAATTCCGCATTGTATGTTTCAAATGGCTGGGACATGTAGAACGAATAGACACCAATACTCGCTCGCAGAGTATTCGATTCCTAGCCATACGTCGGACACAATAAAAGTGGCGGGCACAGTATAGAAAACGACCTCAACCAACATAGAGTGCGCAAATGGAGGAAGTTAGCTAAGGACCGTTCTGATTGGACAGGCAAAACGGTTGAGGACCAGGTTGTTTCCGGACGGTAGCGCCACTTAAGAAAGTAAGTAGAGAATTAACGTTAAAATTTTAATTTTAGATTTGGAACACCGTTTACATATAGACATACTTTTTGCACACCGTTGAAATTAAAGTTTCCCTAAGGCGTTTAACAGCTCGCCACGAATAGACTTCAACAGTCAAATTATTAAAGAGCGACGTAGCCCATTTCCAGCTTAACCGATACGTTGGAGAATTGAGAATCTATGCATTATTCACGAAAATCTATTTCATCCACTCAAAGTCACTAACTGTTGCGCCACTTACGCCGGAGGTTTTATCTGGAGTAATTTTTTCAAGAACGCCGCCATAGGGAATCGCAGTTACTGAGACTGGTTAGCGATACAGAATCATGATCAAAGAGTTTTTATTGCCACAAACTGATGTAATTGTGAAAGCTTTCGAAGAAAAGATAATTTGCTCAGCAGTATTTCTTGACGTGTCGCAAGCGTCTGACAAGGTCTGGCATAGAGGCCTTCAATACAAATTAAGACAAGTCCTACCTGAAAAATTATTAAAATCCTTGTCTCTTATCTTGAGCATAGACTCTTCCGTGTGAAACTTGGAAACGAATGTTTAGAGTTCAAATAAATATTGGCAGGAGTACCCGAAGAAAGCGTCCTTGGACCACTCTTGTACCTCCTATTTACACGTGATATCCCACAAAGAAACTAGCAGTTGGCACAACAATAGAGGACGCAAATACAAAATTACAAAACGCTTTTAACGAGGTTAATGAATGCACAAAAACCTAGCGGATTGCACTTAACGAGAGCCAATCTGTATTTCACAATATGGCTCGAGTCCCTTTTGCAAATGAAGCGAAATATCTCGGAATGACACTCAATGCAAAATTAAATGGAAGTTGCATGTCAAAAAGAAATGCGAAGAACTTAAAAATAAATACAGAGAACTGTACTGGTTACTAGGAAAATATTCGAAGGATAATCTCGATAACAAGCTGCTATTATACAAGCAAGTGCTAAAGCCGACAAATGGTGTACAACTATGGAGCTGTACCAGTGAAATTAATCTTAACATTCTACAAACTTTTGAAAACAAAATGTTAAGATCATTCGTCAATGCGCCGTTGTATATAAGGAATGAAGATCTTAGCAGATATCTGAATATTCCCGCGGTTTAAGATGAAACGAAAAAACGTTTTTTGGGACACGTTAACACAACGGTCCTCCAAATTCTTGACGAAACAAATTTATTGCGGCGTCTTCAACGAACTATGACCTTGGATTTCGCCCGATAATAACAAACCGCGCTATAAACTGCGGAAAAAGTAGGAGCTCTCAAAGGAAAGTTACCTGCCAAACATTCATTACTCGTGATAAAACAAAATTGTGAGATAAGTCGCATACTTAGTTGCAATACAAATAAAAAAAGGGTGGTGGTTTTAGTGAGTTTAGGTCTTACACTACTTCGGGCACGTGTTCATCGTGTCTATGAAGATTTCCACCAGCCCACTAGATTGCTTTCAAGATGACACACACCATTCACCCGACAATGGACATTTTAAACTTTACCTTTCGGAGTTGCCCAATGTCGTGTTTTGCTGATTTAACCGCTCCAGATTTTTTCTATGTTTTTTTTATAAAGTCACTGTTCTGTGTGAATGAATGACGCCATGAAAGAATGGCAAACAATGTAAGTGCTGAAGGCCTAACGTCCAATTTTAACTCATCTTTTCCTACCATACATACTGTAAGGCCCGCTAATTTATTTACTCCTACAACTGAAATCGGTTTCAAGATATCCAGATGTATTGTGACCACGTGTTTCTTTATTGCCCAATAAAATTGCGCTTTAAAATGGAAAATCAAAATTTACATTCCATAGCACCATCAATGGTAATCAAACATTCATATAGGCACAAATGTAAACACAACAACTTCAGCTTTATTAAAACTTCTATAGCTGAAATCTTAAGGAGGCTAGAGCTAAAGAAAACACTATTAAGTACCTGCCCCATATAACCGAATCAATCCCAATTAAATAACGAATTTTAAACAGAAAAATTACCTGATTTCTTCGCCATGAAATCACCATCCATCTCAAGCATACTGAGGAATGTTTCATGGTACTCCTTTTCATAAATCCTTGCGTCTTCTTTAGGCAAGCCATTTCTGTAAATCCTCATGAGCGCAGTTACTCTCTTTTTGAAATTTTGTAATAAGATATTAACTGAAAAAAAACACACATCAACCGTTATTATTGTTTAACATTAACAATGATGAGATTACAATGTAATGATGATGTCTAGTGTCGAATACGAATAATAACCAAGTGATGAAAAATCAATTTACACACGCATTTTACCATGAAAATTCATAGATACTTTTGTTTATGATTGTGTAAGATAGATGGTAAGATGAGAAAAGAAATCTTTGGGATTTTCTTTTAATTAACAAATAATAATAATCGGAAGCCGGATATGTGGGCACAATGATGAGCTTGATGTTTGATTTAATTCAATTTTGTTGGCTTAGCATGTGGACAACGTACTCTTTGTATCTGCAGCAACCCGGAAGGTTTTTTTTTGATAAATTGTAAGTTTTTTTTAGTGGTTTTAGTTATTTGTATGAATTGGCAATTATGTATCTGGATATCTTACATCTGATTATGAATATTGTGACGGTCAATAGGTGATATTTTACTAAATTGAATTAAAATGTAAGTTTGCAAGTGTCACAGTTTTGTAATTAAATTAAAATGTCATTTGCAAGTGTCAAAATTTGTAATAAGTGCATTTAATCACATGACAAGCATCACTTCTCTTGATTTTATCAAATAAAGTCATTCTTTCTAATTCTCAAGCTTAACTGCATATACTTTCAAATGAGCTCACACCTGCTGTTAACTTAATAGCTAATAATTTAAATCGCAAGATGTGAAATAGCACCTCATTCGATTTTACAAAATCCGAAATCCCAATTTCAGATAAGGTAATCTGTCAACTGGCGGTCAAATGGCAGGCAATGCTATTATGAAAACATAACTCCGACTATAGGGCTACCCGTGGCAACCGCTGAGTGCCTAGAAACTTGACCTAGAATTTTACCGGTGTGGTCTACAGTCCAAGTTAGGATGAATAAAGTAAACAACCTATTTTGAGCCGCTTTGACATATTTGGATAAGAGGTCGTCGTTGAATCTCAGGAGTAGGTAAGGCCCTTTCAACAGAGATAATGGCGGATAGCGTCCACGTTCGTTAGACTTACGAGTATGCACGAGTATGAGTATTACGGTTAAATCTGCCCTGAATTTCTGTACAGGTCAGAAATTACCACGATCCACAGATACGTTGGACAGAATCAGGAAAGCACAAACGAAAAACATGTGACGTTTATTACAGCACCCAACCACACCACAAGGAATAATCGAGTTTGAGCCGGTTAGTGAACGCCTGGCTGTGATCCGCATCAAATCAACGTTTTGCGACATTAGTTGGAAAGAACAGCCTCAACAAAACGACGAACAGACTTCGCTGCAGCATGTAATACTGTTATCAACCTGGGGATCTCCAGATGGTCGAACCGCCAACCAAATCAACCTTGGGCATCATTCAGTGGGGAAAACGTCGGCTCTGACCATTTTATTGTCTCAGTCAATTTCAAGAGTCTTCACTTTTGAATCCTAAGTGATTCGGAGATAGTCAGAGTCTACAAACAAAAGCTATGTGAGAGACGAAAAGTTGTTCATGATATTGTGATATTTGCCAGTACCAAAAAAAGATGACAGAATAGGCAAATATCGAGGCGGTACAATGCAAAACACAAGTCGCACGGAGAGTACCAAGTCAGGAGAAGGAAAGAGAAGAAAATCCTGCGTAGAAAAAAAGAAAAGACGCAGCCTCTCAGCTCACAGCAATCGAAGAGCTTCAAGATAAGAAGAACATCTGACAATTCTACATGAAAGCGAAACAACGGCAACTCCAAATTAGGAAAGCAATCTCTACGAAATAACAACGTCAACCTATTCGCAGGAAATTGTACATGTATTTAGGCAGCGTTTTCAGCAGGTGCTCAATGGGCATAATGTCGAGAGGATGAAAGGGCGAGAAACCAGCCAACTACCAGTCCACAAAGAGGTAAGACTTCCTACCATTATTGTAGAAGTTAGAGCAGCCATCAAAAACCTGAAGAACAACAAAACAGCCGGTTCTGTTGGATTACCAGCAGAACTCTACAAATACGGAGGTGCATTCACAGAATCATCGAGTCTGCATGAATGAGAGCATGCCCGATAACTGGAATATCAGCTCGATGTGTTCCATCTACAAAAAAAGGCGATCCCATCTTGCACCAACTACCGTGGCATATCCCTGATTTAAAACTTATCGACAACCAGAGTTGCTGAAGGGAAGTAATTCCAGGAAAAAACCAACGAATTTCCGCTCATCTAAATCTTTCCAAACTAATACAATGAGATGGGTTATCATGCGATTTCTTCAATCTCGTACTGGAGCAGATAGTGCGTAATGCAGGAGTTAATATGGAAGATAAATCTGTCCACCTGGATTTAGGCAAGGCGATGCGCTGTCATGTGACTTCTTCAATATGATTCTTGAGAGGATTGTGCAAGACTCACGAGTCAAGACCAGAGGCACAATTTTCCAAAAATCGTTGCAACTACTAGCATACACCGACGATATTGACATCATCGGTAGGACCCAACGTGATGTCATAGCCAAGTTTGCTGGTATAGAGAAGGAAGCGGCAAAAATGGGTCTAGCATCTGTCTGTCAACACGAAAGGACACACAACAGATATAACTTTGAGGAAGTACGGGTCTTTATCTATCTTGGCTCCGCTATTAACTCTGACAACAACATCTCGTCAGAAATTAAACGAAGAATTACTCTTGCCAAACGCTGTTTCTTGGGGCTAAGAAAACAATTCATTAGTAAAGCCCTCACTCGAACTACTAAGGAGATCTTATATAAGACCCTGATCATCCCAGTCCTGCTCTATGGCGCTGAAGCATGGACCGTCTCAAAAGCGGATGAAGAAATCCTTGGTCGATTTTAGAGGAAAATTATTCGAAAAATCTTCGGTCCTGTTTGCGTTGACGGGCTATGGGTACGAAGATTCAACCAAGAACTTTAGGAGCTGTACAGTGACATGCCCCTGGTAAAAAAAAAACTCCGCATTGGACGTTTAAGATGGCTAGGACATGTAGAACGAATGGACAGCAATACTCCGGCTCGCTGGGTCTTCGATTCCCAGCCAGACGTCGGACGCAGAAGAGGAAGACCTCGACTTAAGTGGCGCACACTAGTCGAAACTGACATCAACCAACTTGGAGTGCGCAACTGGAGGCAGTTAGCTATGGACAGGGTTAATTGGAGTGGCTCGTTGGTTGAGGCCCAGGTTCATTTCGGACTATAGCGCCACTTAAGTAAGTAAGTAAATCTGTCCACCTACAGGGGGCTACGCAGACGACATCGACATCATTGTTTCCTCCCACGCACCGTGCCGTTGTAGAAGCATTTATGATACTGTCAACGCAGTCCAATGTCGAGGTACTTTAAGTGTTCATCTTCCGGAGTTTAAATGACACCGTGGAGATAGGACTAAGAATATACCTGCAAAACCGCGGTTGTATTTTTGGTCCGAATGGGGAGGAGAAAATACAATCGCGAACTTTATGAGCTGTATCTACCAAAAGGAGTTAGTGAAAAAGGTAAAAAAAAAACGTAGACTACATTTGATCGGCCACATCGAGCGAATAGTAATAGTCCAAAAAAAAAACTTCGAGTTCCGACGTTCAGGTTCGAGGCGACAAGGAAGGCCCAACCTCCGCTTGGTCTAAACAACTGGTGTCCAGAATCGAAAAGAATGAAGAGCTGTAGGTCCTTGATGTATCGGGAGCCCGTTAAGTAAGTAATCTGTCATCTCTACATGTTACAATTTTCGGTATCGAAGTCCTTTCTTGTTCGTCGATGTTGTCTGTCTGTTTTGTTCGATGGAGTATGGCTAATCTCATTAAACTCAATGTATTTCTGCAAACATGGGCATGACTGGGTATGAAATCTTGTCGCTTTCGACTGATGATGGCAACGTAGTAGCTGTGTGGTACTAGTTGCACAGATCCATATAGATACATGGTGTCAAACCCTTCAGAGAGATTTTGCAGGTACCTATCGTTCTTCGCTAAATGCAGCCCTGGTTGCCTGCACATAGAAATATCCTGAAAAGAATTTCGGCCCTCTCAAGTCTTAGATCAGAAAGAATTAGACTTGAGAAAAACGATTAGTTATTCTTGATGTACATATAGATGGAAGTCTCAGGCAGTATTATATATTTTCTTGGTTTCAGTGGTGGTGTAGCATTCTCAGATCAACTGTTATCTATTTTAGCGGTCTACTGTTGCCAAGTAGCATAAATTATTTGTTTCTATATAATTTTTGATACTTCTAATTGGTGCAGACGGTATTACCTTAAAATATTTGCAATTCTACACTTAATTATACATTCCTTGGCTCAGACTAAAGCCCGTTTTATTAAACAAAACCAAAGCTAAAAGAAAGTCACCAAAGCGTGCCTGTCCAGAACTTCTGAACGGAATTAGGTGTGGTTTTCACGTTTATGATCTGCATTTTCCTGGGCAGGTTTTAGGGTATTCATCACTTACAGGAACAGAGCATTCGAGTTCTAAGTGGCAGAAATCAAATTATCCGTCATTAAACAGCCCTAAACTCAGCAACGTCTTATTAGATTTAATAGCAAATTGTGAGGGGTTGCTATTATACGTATAAAATTACTTCAAAGCTATTTTATTACTTTTCCAAGTGTACTCACTATTTTCTTCATAGCGCTCTGGTGGATATGCTTTTAGGGGCAAATGTATAAATTTCAATAGTGGAAGCTTCAAGTCCAATGTTGGGTATTCTCTTGGTAGAGTTCTGCGCGATTGTAAGACATGCCTTAAGACGTCATTAAAATTCCACAAAGCATATCTGAAAATAAAAATGCTGCTTAGAATGCGATCATCAGTTATATTGATGAAAGGCTCTTTTATATCTAAGAGCAAGTATTCTATCTGTTATATAAGAAACATTGACTACTGATTAAAATGAAAAAAAATTTAAGTTGTTAAGTAAAACCATGACTCATACTCACCTTAACAAAACAAAGGTTTCTCCTTTATCTTTGAGGTATTCAATGCAATTCTGCTCCACTACCTTATCTTGACTGATCTGACTTTTAAGATTCCTTATGAGTTCCAATCGACTACAAAAAATTGACAGTTTAACATTAACAAATACAAGACATTTCATTCAGATTGATCGTAAAACCTCAACGCATCTTTAGTTAGATTGTGTTCCTGGAGTTTCTTCTTCATACCTTCATATGTAGTCATATAACCATCCATAACCTTACACAGTTTTTGATTGTCCTTAATTTGTGTCTTAATTCTTAAAAAAAAAATATAAAAAACTCTCATCATCCCACCAACGTCAAACTGACATAATCTCTCAAACTCACCTTGGAAACACCTCGGTGGCCTTGCTGCATAGATTTGCAAATTTCACCCGGTTGATTGTTGTTTCAATCGCTTCCAGTTGCCCCTTCAACTCCACCATACTCGGAGTCTCACGTACGTATCGTTTAAAGTAATTAATGGTTCCCTTCATCAAAATGCAAATGCAAGAAAAAAGATACACAATTTTAGATGAAATAATTATACAGCACTTAAAATTATATATAAAACCTCTCCCTTGGCTTGTAACTTTCTCAGAGCAACCTGTCGCTGCAGAGTGTGTTGCTTTTGATTCTGCAACCCTTTCAATTCGGCTTTAGTATTCCGGCGAATTTTAACCTCCAGTCTCTGTAAAGTCAAACGCCAAACGTTTGATATGATTTCCTAAACCATAAGCCGACAATTAAAGTAGTTTCTCACCCGATGCTGTTCGGTAGTCTTTTTGAGATGGGGAATTACCGGCAGTCCCAGTTCGATGATGTAATTTATGAAATCATTTTGAGCATTCATATCCTTTTGCAGAGATTGCAGCACTGGCTCGTAATAGATCTCATCGTGCAACAGCTGCTGGGTTAATTTTTTGTAACCATCGTTGAGGGTCTTGGAGGCGTTCAGGCGAACTTTGGAAACCTCGATTTTATTTCGAATTTTCTTTCTTTCTATCTCTTTGTCAAGAGTGATCTTTATTTGGTACTTTAATTGGTCCTCGAGAGCGGCTTTTTCTTTCTAAAGGTCGATTTGAAATGACTGAGTCAGAACTTTAATCAAGGATGTGTTTCATTTCACCTTTTTTTCCTCCAAGGAAGCGCCAAGTCCTTTCAATCTATGCTTTAAACGATCTTGTTCCTTTCTTAGGACGAACACGCGTTGACTCAAATTTTGCTCCACCAAATGAATTGGCATCGTTTGAAAAAGTCTTTGGAGGTCTTTGTGATTCACGAGGAGGTTGTGAATTTTCTCCGAATCTGACCCGTGCAATGCCATTTGTAGCTCAGCTCTTTTATTGTGGCATTGTTTTTGTAAACTGTGATTTTCTTGTAGTAAGCGCTTTGTAGCCGCGTCTGTGATGAAAATATTTTTAAAAAAAAGTTCAAATAATAAAATGGATATAGATAGTGTACTATCAAGTCTATCAATAAAGGTTTTGTCTGCCCATACAGGAAAGATTTAGTCTTTTAAAAAAAAAAAATAGAAGTAGTCAATAGTCTCTAACAAGGAGACATGAAGAAAATTTTCAAATCCGACTCTCATACGCCGAGTAATATAACCATAGATTGCATTTTAACAGCTTTGTGATGTCTTTATGGCAGCAGATGAAAACGGGTGGGAATGTTTCCTCACCTCTAACTTCGAATGAAAAACCAAAGACTGAGTCTACGGTGAAATCTACAGTCCCAAATAGGCTGTACGATGTTAACAATCCAATGAACTGTTCTGGCAAATTAGGACAAAAGTTCATAAGGAATTAAAAGGTTTAGGTAGACTCCTTCAGTAGAAATGATGACGGATGAGCCGAAAGATCAACGGTCAGTATTCCGTAGTGAATACTGATGTTCTTATGAGTTCTATGGCTTTATTACAAATAGAAACTTTCCCTCCAAATTGGAGTTGTGCTCTGAGTTAACTAATCAATCACGGAAAACGACGACCATGTTAAATGAAATAAATGGCGACGAGTTTCGTATCACCTGGAATGTAAAAACACTCAAAACTACTCTAGAATCAGAAAAGGTAAAGCCGAACAACTAAAACACTAAGCTAATACAAAGCAGACATTACTGCCATCCAGGAAATACTATGGAGCGTGAGCCTATAAGGGTTGTCTGGCGAAAAATCAAGGACATGCTTTTGGAGACTGTTAAATGGCGATAAGGGACAATATTCGCGCTGTCAGGCATACGATCTGACAAACCATTCGAAAAGTATTAATTGTCTTGAAAAGCTTATCTCATGTTCATCGTTCGGAGATGGCATAAAACGGGAGTTCCCGCCATCGTGCTAGAAGAACACACACGAATGGTTGTCAGAAAGCTCGACCCTGGGTACTAACGAGCCTGTTGCGCCAGAAATTTGTTTTTTTTTTTTTTTATCAGGCAGAACAAATCATCCAATATTGGCGACTTCAGCGAACACCGACCGACCTGAACAGGTCAGTATAGAAATGTCTTTACTTAAACAGAACAAGGTTTCTGGAAATGGAAGCTCTCTTGCCAGTGAAGATGACTTTATAAGTTACAGTATCGTTTCACAGCATCGTTTCCCCGATTTATAGAAAGCAGATGCATAAATCTCATCAACATCTCATACAAGGGGTATGTGAGGTCATATGTGAACGCCTGAATCCATTTACTAACAGTGTGGGCCAGGAAATTCCAAAACTGATCAAATATTTCGATTTAACATTCCTGGCTAGCAACGATAAGGGCATAAGGGCTTATGTTAATCCCTGCATGGCTTCACTACATACATAGACAACATGGGGTAAATAGATGACCGCAAAACATAAAAGCACTCTACGAGGTTGCTACAACAGAGTTCCGGCACGATGAAGCGACAATGCGTCCCAGACTTCCCCTTGGCTCAGAGTTGCGCTAGACAAAAAAGAGACAAGAACCAAGCATCAAAACCCCAAACTCTAAACGCCGCAGAAGTCTTCCTTCACCAAAAAAAAAATGCCATGAAAAATTATAAAGACGTTTTTAACAACAAATTCTCTATACTATACTAGCAAACCACAGAACGAGAAAACTATTTAAAAAAATGCAAAACGACAAAAAATACTACAAAAACAAACGGCCAGATGTCGTCTCGAAAAGAAATAAATTGCGAAAGCAAAACGAGACCATAGGAGTCAAAGTCAGACTTGACGCGATATTGGTGGCGCTAAAAATTGGGAGTGGTTTTGTAAGGACGAAATATAGATATTGTAATTGTCTAAAAATGTTGTTAAGACACTTTTTCAAAATTCCCCAAAAACAATGTTTTTCTTAAAAGTGGGCGTGGCAGCAGGCGGATTTCAAAAATGTTTACTACAGGGTGTCCGCCGGGAGGGTATACTATTTTGTTTTGCCGCCATTTTGGTAAACATTAGTCTTGAAAATTCATATTTGGCAGTCGTTAAGTAGACACGTGGTAAATTTTTGATGGAAAAATATTCGATAAACCTGCGTGTTTTAATCGTTAAAACATTTTATCAAAATCAATCATCGATTACTGTGAAAATGAGAAAGTTACGTGAAATTTTTGGGAGAAACAACGTGCCAACAAAACGCACTATTTATTGTGTAGTGAATGATTTCGAAGAAAGAGGTTCTGTATGTGATAGGCCCAAGCGTGGACCACAACGTACTGCAAGATCGGCTGAAAACATTACTGCTGCTCAAGGAAGTGATCAGAATAATCCACCAACCTCAATTCGACGCCGTGCTCAGGAGTTTGGTCCTCAAAGAACAACTTTGGCCACAATTTTGAACAAGGATTGACATTTGCTTCCATTTAAGATTCAGTTGACACAAGAGCTTCTTCAACAAGACCATTAACGCCGCCGTACATATGCCAATAGGATGTTACAGATAGCCCATGACAACCCCGATTTTCAAAAAAAAAATCATAATGCGTGACGAGGCACATTTTCATTTGAATGGATATGTGAATAAACAGAATAGTCGGTTCTGGGCAATGAAAAACCCTCAGATTATTCATCATATTTGCATCCGTTAAAAGTTACAGTCTGGTGTGCAATTTGGTCAGGAGGAATCATTGGACCTTACTTCCTTGAAAATGAAAACGGCGTAACGGTAACTGTGAAGGGGGAGCGATATCGTGATATGATTGGAAACTTTTTAACGCCACAACTGCATCCTTTGGGCTTGATTAACATGTCGTATCAAGAAGAAGGTACCACATCGCATACAGTCAGGATTAAAATGGAATTACTGCGAGACCTCTTTCCACAACAAGTTATTTTAAGAAATGGTGATGTTAATTGGTCTCTACGGTCGCCTGATTTGACTGCTCTGGACTTCTTTTTGTGGGGATATCTGAAAAGCAAGGCTTATGCAAACAAACCAGAAACGCTTGAGCAATTCAGACAAATTATTCGTGATGAAATTAATGAAATACCGCGTGAAATGTGTGAGAATGTAATGAAAAATGTGCACAAAAAGGCTCGCATTTGTGAGACTAACAGATGCGGACATTTACCTGATATTGTATTCCATACATAAAATGCCGACATTAAATAAAACTTTTATCAATATTAGATCCATTCTTTTTCATTTAATCAACAATTATAAACAAAGAAAGTAGTATACCTTCCCTGCGGACACCCTATACTATTTTTCTTCGTCGTACAGTAAATCTATACACCAAATTTCAGCATTGTAGCTCAACATTAAAGCAATAATCGGTGATACACAGACGAATAGACAGACATGGAATGGATAGATCGACTCAGCTGGCGATTATTTGATCAAGGAGACGCTTTCTTTCGCTATTCAATAAAAACCTCCAGAGCTATTTTGCATAAAGATAACAGCATAGAGCCGACACCCAAAAGGCATGACGACATATTTTAACCTCATTGATTTAATTTTTCAACTCACTAATAACATTAGTCATGCACTTGGATTGGATTGTCCAAAATTTATCCATCAGAAGATGTTGTTCAGGTCTTGATGCAGTTTGTCCTTTCATTTTCTTTAAAGCCATTGTTATACAAATTAAAAATAAAAATCCACAAATCAGTTGCCTCCCCAAAATAGAAAATTCTTGATTATGAAATAACAATTTACTCTATGCCACGCTGATCAATTCCCAAAAGCAAAAAAAAAAAAACACCTTACCTACTTGAGTAAGCAAGTTATTATCACATGGCTTGAACTCGCCGTTGACCCATGTACTGATTCGCACCACACCGTCATGTCTCCCTTTAGGGTGGAAGGCACCTACAACACTGTATCTGCTTCCCATCGCTGAGGCGATTTTCATCCAAATTGGATAATTGGTCGAAATAATATGGAAGTGGAGTTCTGTGAAGATGCCACACAGGTAATTAACTTCCTTCTTCATCCCTTTACCTATACCTATACCCTTCCTCGGTATTGGATTCGAATTCAGGAAAATTCGAAATGGCAAGAAAATCGAAAAAAATCCCGAAGATGAGTTTCATAACTGATGCCCAACTCTGTTTGGATTTGGACGATGATTGCGCATCACTGATGTACGCCATACCGTGTGCCATTGTTGTATGGTCCATTCGAAACGAGGACGTTCATATTACATTACAAGGCGCAGATCGACACGACCGACGGCTCTTGATTACGTGAAGCGGTGCTCCACCGGATCAATTCACGTTGGAGTGCAGGAAACAAAGTGCGGGGAAACCTTAAGCTATCGAGGAGATTCTTTTTATTGCATCGCATAGATAGACGAGGTGACTGAGTACCTGTAGCCGGGGTATGCAAATTTGATAACGATCGCCAAGTGGAAGATCGCGACAGGCATACCCCTTTGCAGTCTTGGTGCCTTTCATTGGCAGCAACTTTTCGGTCTATGCATTTTTTTTTGGGGATCTTTTTTATGGACACGATAATGCGATGACAACGCTTTGGGTATAAGTGTGATACCGTGGGATGGGCTTAAAGCGGGTCGAACTGCAACGCGAGACTCAAAGCAGGGAGATGCCGCCGAGTCCATGATTTTAAAGTGTCATTGCTGATGAAGCAATGACTAATAGGCTGAGTATTGAAATAGTGTCTGCGTTTTGAGTTACTTACATATTCTTGGGAACTTCTGGGGAATTTTTTCTTTTTTTTTGTTACCAAGATTATCTACGCTATTGTCGGCGGATTTGTCTAGGATGCGTTTCGGAGTAATGCGGATACGGCAAGATTGCAATGGTTTGATAATCAGAATTGTAATCGGATGATTCATTTGGAATTGTTTAACAGGCCTAACTGCACAAACGAAATGATCACGCCTGTACAGGGTATGGCCTGCGAACTAAATACACGATTGTCGTTCGAGTTCTTCTTTTTTGTTATTTATGTCGGAAAACATTTGATCCCTAAAGTAAGGGAAGCAGCGTAAGGCCTGATCTGAAATTGTGATATCTATGTAATATACAAGTCAGAATTTTAGGCTACGTTATGGGATGTTTAATGGGTTGGTGCTGCTCTTATCAAGCGTCAAACCCGCATAGTCCTGAGTTGGCCCTTAGCTATTTCCATTGCTGATACGAATAAAGGCTCATGAAGAGGTATATTGATACTTTAATGGGGTTATGGTGTGGAAACAGATAGTAACACCAGCCAGAAGACCATGTAATTATTGGCTTCAAGGTCCCCTTCAAGGTCCCGACATTTTCTGGATAGGTGATGAATGCTGCTCAATATCATTGAACTAGAGTTCTTACCCAACAGGCTAGGGCTATAAGCTTATTTGATTTGACGCCGGTTATTTTCGGCCAAAGATCTTTAGTGTGCTATTGTTGTGCCAACTGGGGCCTTCCCCGATTTAGATCCATCAGTGTGGATCGATGTTTCCAAGCTGGTTACCACACTGTTTGACGACCATTCGTCCCTGCTTCATATTCGGATGGAATATTTGATACTAAAATAGTGGTGAAGGTCATAAGTTTCCTGCTGAAACCATTTACCAACAACCTTCATCAGTTGTGAACTCTTCTGGCCTCAAACCACACTCCAGAAGAGTTCACAACTGATCTAATCACACTTTGGCAGATCCTGGAAAAAGCCCAAGAAACCAAAATCGATACCCACCACCTATTCTTCGATTTCAAAGTCGCATACGAAAGCATAGAGAAGAACAATACATAACCATGTGTAGTTTTGTTATACCGCCCAAATCTGTCCGTCTGTGCAGGATGATGATGGGGAATACGCTTTGCTCCATCAGGGTCGACAACGTCCTCACCTCTACATTCGATGCCAAAAAAGGATTTAGGCAAGGCGACGCACTGTCATGTGACTCCTTATATATTATTCTTGAGAGAGGAGAGGATTGGTCGGACTCAACTTAATGTCATAGCCACGTTTGCTAGTATAGATAAGGGAAGGATGGACTTAGAAGTAAATGAGGGTAATACAAAGGACGCAGTGGACAGAACCTTGCCATTGACTAATAAATCTTTGAGGTAGTACAGCTTTTTCTACCTCTGCACCGCAATTGGCCGCCTACTGGATTTCAGAATTACTAAGATGTCTTAGATAAAATCTGAAATCAGGAACACGGCCATTAAGTCTGGCAGCAACAAACACAGATACAAATTTTTTGGAGCAACAGGATAGTTAGTACCAATGGCCAAGATTTCTCAAAATCATTCATGTGTGTGTACTTATTGCACGATGGCGGGACCTCCTGTTTTATGCCGACTCCGTACAGCTAAATTGATACTATTCGGATGATTTGTCAGATAAACACGATAGGAGGGCCAGTAAAACATTTAGGTGTTGCTACGTCTATCGAACTATGACCTTCTACGCGGCAGTAAATCACACTAACCATCGCATCCTCAGTGGCCCGTCTGACAGCAACATGTCATCATAAAGTATACTTGCCTTTAGTTCAAGTATATCACTTGAACTACTAAGGATATCCTATATAAGACCCTGATCATCCCAGTCCTGTTCAACGGCGCTGAATCATGAACCGTATCAAAAGCAAATGAAGAAAACATTTTAGAAAAATCATCGCTCTTGTGTGCGTTGACGGGCTATGGAGACGAAGATTACCCCTAGACAAAAAAAAAGCTCCGTCCATTTTATGTTCGAAATAATCGTTCATCAGAGCAATTAATTTGGTTAACCATGAATCGTTTTCGCACTAAGTTTACTCTATGTGACAATACGCATCCGCAGAGACGTCGAATAGTGCACACTGAAAAAACAATTGCCGCAGTAGAGCAAATTGTTGAAGAGGACCCGAATGAATCGATTCGCCACCGTGCACAGCAATTGGAACTTTGTTCATCAACTTTATGGAAGATTTTGAGCAAAGATCTTGGCTTACGACCTTACAAGATCCAGCTTGTGGTAGCATTAAAGCCGCGATACCATGCAATGCGTCGTGATTTTGGTGTTTGGGACGAAAATGAGATTGATCTCGATGCTGATTTTCGCGCAAAGTTTTGTTCAGTGATGAGGCTCATTTTTGGTTGAATGGCTACGTCAACAAGCAAAATTGCCGCATTTGGAGTGAAGAGAATCCACATGAGACCCTTGAGACGACATTACATCCACAAAAATTGACTGTTTGGTGTGCTCTATGGGCTGGTGGAGTCATTGGGCCATACTTCTTCCAAAATGATGGAGACCGGTATAGTGCGCCATGATAACCGGTATAGTGCTATTTTGTTCCCGAATTGGATAGCATGAATGTGGATGACATGTGGTTCTAACAAGACGGCGCTACATGCCACACAGTGCACGTCACAATCGATTTATTGAAGGAAACATTCGATGAGTGCATAATTACGCGGAATGGACCTGTCAATTGGCCACCAAGAACATGTGATTTGACACCATTTTTTGGGGATATGTGAAGTCGCTCATCTACGACAACAAACCAAAAACGTTAGGGGACTTGGAAGTCAACATTCGTGGCGTTATTGCCGACATACGGCCCCAAATGCTCGAAAAAGTGGTCCTATCCGAGGCTATTGGTTGCTTCGTAACAAGATTTTTTTGTCTATAGTTGGGTAGTTAACCCAAAGCACACCCCCAACCTGGAGGGCCAGTTCCAATTTATTAGATACCCCTAGGACACGGGGCCATCAGTATCCACTACGGGATTGATTGCTGCCGTTGGCCTTTCGGTTCATCCGCCACCATCTCTGTTCAAGGGGACTGACTAACCCTTGAAAATAAGAGACAACCTGTTGTCCGAATACGTCGAAGCAGCTTGTCTAAGTTCGCCTGGGACAGCAGGCTGGGTATTCATTCCGTGCCATTCTGACCTGACTGTTTATAGTGTTGCTGTTTTTCGTTGTGATATCAACACTCGCGCTTATCGTTTAGCAAGTCAAATCCGGTGGGATGAGACCAGTACCCGATGGTTACCAGTTGGAGGTAAAAAATAAGCACTTGATGTGTAGTCAGAGTTACAACACTGGGCATTGCCAAGTTAAAGCCAATCAGAGTCTACCCTCGTTCTACAACACCCAACCATAGCGCCACATAAGTAAGTAAATACAATGTGGTGCAAAAATAACCTTCCGATGTTTTTTCGCTGTCATTTAAAAAAATGGAAAACTTTGATTCTTTTTGTGGATTATTTTTATTTGGTCTTTTAATTTATTTTACATCAAGTCGAGAATATGATGTCATGTAAATGGCCGCCGCCACAGTTGATTGTCATTTGAGCCCTTTTTATGGCATTTTCCATCACTTTGGCCAAAACTTCCGGCGATAGGTGCTCAAATTCTTGACGGATATTGTCTTTAAGAGCTGCAAGAGTCTGAGGCTTGTTGACATAATCCCGCGACTTCAAAAAGCCCCACAAAAAGAAGTCTGGAGTGGTCAAATCAGGCGATCTTGCTGGCCAGTGCAAATCGACAAAACGGGAGATTAGGCGCCCGGGAAATGCATCCTTCAGCATATCGGTTGTGGCACATGCAGTGTGTGCCGTTGCACCGTCCTGTTGGAACCACATGTTTTCCAATCCCAATTCATCATCCCCATTCACAGTAACCGTTTGGCCCGCGACGTCTTCGAAGAAAAAAGGTCCGATGACTCCTCCAGCGAAAACAGCACACCATACAGTGACTTTGAGCGGGTGTAATGGCTCTTCGTGGGTTACACGCGGATTTTCAGTGCCCCAGAAGCGTAAATTTTGCTTATTTACGTACCCGCTAAGATGGAAATGGGCCTCATCCCTCATGATTATTTTTGATGAAAAATCATCTTCCTCTTGGTGGTGATTAAGGATGGCTTGAGCGTATGTTAGACGCGATTGGCGGTCAGCAGCTAACAGCTAATGCACCGTCTGGACTTTGTACGGAAACATCTTCAAATCCTGTACCAAAATTCGCTGTAAAGACCGTCGACTGATACCCATTTGCGTGGCACGTCGTCTGGTCGATGTCGACGGCGCTTCCATGACATCTTCGGCTACAGCAGCAATATTCTCTGCAGAATGGCTACTCCGGGGTCTGCCACGCCTGGCAGCATCTCGTGTTGCGCCAGTCTCTTCGAGACGAACGGCTAAACGTCGCAGTGTTTCACCAGTAGGCGTTGGATGGCTAGGAAATCTGCGACCGATTATTGCTCAAATAAATAGTCACCAATATTCCGCGTTCTGGAGCAGTGTAGCGTAACATTGTTTATTAACGTGTATTTCGCATGTGTTTACTACACAAATGTCAAAACAGAACTGACATTAGGGGCCAATAACAAAATTTATAGCATTTTCTGATGGGAGGATTACTTTTGCGCCACCTTGTATATGTATTGGATCAACCTATATAGCGATACAACTGCTCATCCATTGTGATTGATTCGTAGGATCTAAAGTTACACTTCTCACTAAAACTCTTACCCCCGTATTAGTAAACACTGATTAGCTAATCAATGGCTAACAGAACAGTTTTCCCCATAAGAAACACGCAAAAAAAATGCTAATCAGCATTTATTAATACGGTTTGTTGTATCTACACCTGTAAATTATGATGGTATGATATGAAGGCGAAATAAATACAACAACAATTATTTTTTCTTAATAGATACATATTTCTAGACATTTATTTAAATATTCTCTTCTATTACATATTTTGTTTTAGGGTGTATACATATAATTATTGGCTTTCGCTCATATATATTTTTTCCTCACTGTCTCTCTTTTGTTTTTCTGTTTTTTTTTTGTAAACAGCTAAATAATTGCAAATATCAATAATTAAGCTAAATATTTGTATTGTTGTTTATTCTTTTATTGGGATACAATAAACGGTGCATTTTTTTTTCGAAAATCTAGAACATTTTAAAGTTCGTCATGACTAATTCCGTTTTATTTTTAAAAGTTCTTGTGTAAACTTTTTATTTCATTTGTTTTAAATATACATATAGATTTTGTTTTGTATTCATTCTGAGATACTTGGTGGATTTGTGTATCATCAATAAATATTGTCATTAATATAATTATATATAGAAGTTTTTTTTTAAACTTAATTGATTTTGCGTTTTTGTAGGACTTGTTATACAATAATTCTAGGGGGAGGCTGTTAAATAATAAATGTTGCTTTGCAAGGTATGTATTTTGTAACTTGCAGTGATTTTTTTTAAACATTTTGTATTTTTTTACAGTTTACTATACATCGTGTAGGTATAGCGTTTTAATAGATGAAGCACATAGAACTCAAACTGTTTTGAACTACAACTTTACAAGGAAATGTTACAATTATTTTTGAGAGAATCTATCAGCTACGGATTGAATAATAAAATGGCTCTTTGAGGCTACCAACCGTTTAACATTGTGCTGGGCGGTTATTTATAGGATAACATTTCTAAGGAACAGTATTTATGGAAAACAACATTTTTTTCACTATCGTTTCAAAAAAGTAAATCAAAGTTTTAGACATTCCATGGGAATTTGGGAATTGTGAAAAATAAATAGTAGCGGTGCCATAAAGTAGACAAGTAAGTGAACATATATACAACGCAGAAGATAGTTGTAACTTCATAAACATAGATAAGTGAATTAATTTGTATGTGCTGAAGAACTAAAAATCGTCTACAGAAGTCATGGCCGTCAAAAACCATTGGTTTTGTATAACAAGTTATAAAGGCTATCCGAATCGAAGCTCAAGACATTAAAAAGTCACATCCGTTCCCTTTTAAAGCTTCTAAAACAACGAGAAACGTTTCTTCAATGTCAAGATTTATAAAAGAATGCAACAACAAAAGAGCAAATCATTCTACACCTCACTTAAAGAGTTACGAATTTTTGTCCCAATGAAACTGTATTTGGGAAAGGGGTGAAACTAGACATAGCTTGGAAGCTTGGTTAACTTCCTCGTTGGTTTGTTCCCATTGTAAGTCAAGTAGTGATGAGCCAAACCGAACATTTCTCAAGATTTCAAAGCTCGAGTTGAAATACAGGTGCAGTAAGAGACAATTTATTTTTTTTTTTTGCATGGAATTTGATGTTTTGTTAAGGAGAGTTAGAATGATCCGATAGAAATAAGATATGCGCCGATATGTTTTCATAATTCCATTATACATCGGTCTTATAAGCAAAAAACTGAGGCTGTCGTTTTTCACTACTGAGACATCAATCCTTGCTAGGTCACCGTTTAAACAGGTTGTCGTAAGTTTATTTTTTATCATCCATCACACATCTGCTACAGAAATGGGTTAAAATGGTTCAATTTTGCTGCGATTTATAATTAATTACCAGATGGAAAATCGGCCCGTAAGGATCTTCTTAATTTCGTGGCACCAGTCATCAAACTTCTTTTTGTATCGAGCCTAATTCAAATGGTTCCAATGAAGTTTTGTTTTTTTTTTTTCTTGGGCAATCCAAATAGGGCTCGATGCCATCCAACAATAGATGAGAGCCAAATTGAATTATTTTGTCATATATTCTGTCTACCAAAGAATAATGGGAGACATTGGTGCACTTGAACATCATCAGAGAAGTTGATCGGCTTTAAGGACTTTGATTGTGAACACTTTACGGATACGTGTTCAATTTAGACAATATGTGTATAAATCTGTTGTTATTTAGTTTGGTTATACTAAACGGCACTGAATGTCTCCGATCGTTTCAATCCTTGAATTTGGATACACACTTGGGTATTGCTATGATCTTTTAGAATCTCTTTTTAACAAATCGTCTTGATCCTTCTGCGCCGAAGCTGAATTGCCTGGGAAGGGACAGTATTTATCAATCATACCGGTCATCTTATGGTGGAACAATCAAAACCCATAGTCTTATTACACTCTTAACTATTCCTTAGTATATCATATTCGTTGTTTTCTTTCCATCCCTCTTGTCATTGTGATTCCCTTCTTGTTTATGACCGGAAACGATAACAGCTGTCGCAAAACTGTAGAACTCAACATATAAAACCCCCTCCGGGTTTAGGTGGATATAGATAAGGAAAGCTTTCCTTTTGAATGTGAACTATGAAGATGATGCTACGATCAAAATTTGGGATAGAGATCTTCTAAGTGGTAACAATAAGTGAAAGATTCCTTGGATTGACAGCTCTAGGACTTCCCTTTCAAATTGGCCATACAACTAATCAGATATCGTCCAGTCTTGTCTCTTTCTAATGAAACTGGAAGTGGAGTGAATATCCCGACATCACTGGTTACCGAATCTAAGGAGGGTAAAAAGACGGAAAATATGACCGCTGACTCAACCTAGATGGTTAAATCGATAAGTTAACCCCAATACGACCGCGGAAATGTGCACAGAAGAGAATCAGTTAGAAAATGTTGAGTATATTGTGCATATAGAACTGTATCTGGGGATGCAATAAGTGCGATAGCGGGGACTATGCCATCGGGCTGGAGAAAAAAAAATTTTGCGTCAACATACAATAACGAAAACATAGAGATAATCCATAAGAGAAATCGCTGAAAGGGAATCGCAAAGACAATGAAGACAATGGAACATAACACCAAACGTAAGATGGACGCACAAACTACCGCCGAATATTGAAGAATGGAAAAAGATAAAGCACGGTAAAGTAAATTTCTATCTATCACTATTCATAACAGATCAAGGAAGCTTCCGGGAATACCAACACAGGATTAGACTTGCTGATGACCCATTCTGTCTTCATTATGATGGTAAAGTCCAAAATGCCGAGCACGTCTTGCTGCAACGCCAAAAGCTGCGAGAAACGCATTAGAAATAGGCAGGAAAGTAACACAACGAAGTCTAATATTATATACGCCATCGACACATGAAGCATGGGAAACTGCAAAATCTCAAACACAAGGCTGCTGAAGCAGACCTGCACCCATACTGTGTGAATCGGAGGCGAGAAAGATGGGTTTGTCTGTAAATGAGGACAAAACGAAATATACATACATACATCGACGAATCGGCCATAATGTCACAACGGGCAGCCATAATTTTGAAGTTGTTAAAGCTTGTCTACCTAGGTTCCGTGGTTCCAAAATAACGTCAGTCAAGAGATCAAGCGAACGGGCAGCTACAATTTCGAAGTCGTTTAGGCTTTGGTCTACCCAGGTTCTGTGGTTCCAAAATGACGTCAGTCAAGAGATCAAGCGAACAATTACTCTCGGCAATCGCTGTTTCTAAGAAGGTAAATAAGAAGAAATGCCTCTCTAAAAAAAAACCAAGAACACAGCAGGCAGCTACAATTTCGAAGTCGTTAAGGCTTTGGTCTACCCAGGTTCCGTGGTTCCAAAATGGTCAAGATATTAAGCGAACAATTACTCCGCCAATCGCTGTTTCTTTGGGCTAAGAAGGTATATACGAAGTAAAGGCCTATCTAAAAAAAAAATCAAGAACACTTGATATAAGACCCTAATTATCCCAGTCCTGCTATATGGCGCAGAAGCATGGACATTGACAAAAGCCGATGAAAGTTCCCTTGGTTATGGACACCAGCTCCCCCGCCCGTCGAGTCATTGAGTCCAACACGGAGGGACAACGCAGCAGAGGAAAACCCCAGCACAGGTGGCGCTAACAATAGGAGAGCGACATCAATCAACTCTGTGTGCGAAACTGTAAGCAGCTATCTAGTGACCGAGCTGGGGAAGGGGCTTCTTGGTAAAAAATTAAAAATATCATTATAAATATAGGCTGAATTCCAAAACGTAAAAAAAATGCGCATTGTGAATGCACACTGCTTTAATGATGCCAGGTTGTGAATGCTTTTGCACTGCTGCGCATTGTTCGCATATGTTTTTCATCACAAACATTCACGATGCTCTTTTTGTGTGTGTTTGCGCAGTTTATGCTTTCACAATGCGTTTTAGAAAAAATGCTTTGCATCATAGTAATTCGTTTGCATTTTGGAACTCTTGATTAGGCAGTAATGCAGAAGTATTGGGTTTTGGAATTCAGCCATAATGGAAGATCTAAGGCTGAAAAACCAAAAGAGGCTACAAGAGGAGAAGACATGATGTCAACACCTTTCCTATGAAGGAATGCGTTGACAGCAAATATTATAAAAGCATACAGATAAAGCATTGAGAACAAAAAACAGAAACTTTTCATGGTACGGGCGGGCGGTGTGAGAAACGAGATCCTAACATATGGCGGGCTGTGCCAGTACTACCCGCCATAGAACCATTTCTCTTTATATTCTTTGGTTGACAAGCAGTAGCGTAGGGATTTACAGGACAGAATAGAGGGGATTTTAGCGTTTCAAACACTTCAAAATTTTGTTCGGTGTAGCTTCCTACAAACAAGTCATGCTGGCAAAATATAGATGGCGATACTATTAAGAGCTTAAAGTAAACAAATGGTCTCAAAACCTTTTTAATGCTCTGAATAACATACTTTTTTGTTTGACTCTCTTGTGAATATCATAAGATCGAACGACACTTTACCAACTAAAAAACTGTTTTCAACAATAGTTGTGTTAAAAATAAATTCTGCAAAAACGACTGATCTGGCTGTACAGCATTGGTCAATTGATGTGTTATCCTATATTATCTTTTGCAGAAAAAAAAAATAACTATATGACTGAGAGAAACTTATTCGAGTAAGCGCAAATAATATATCGTATTTTTTTATTATATCTGTTTTCTTATTTAGGTACTTTTCAAAGTAGTATCTAAATATACATATATCATTTAATCTGTATACATATATCAATATATATATATATATATATTTGTTTTTGTTTTTAATTTCTTTAACAGCGCAGTTATAATTGTCATAATCAACATATGTTTGTGTTTTTTTTTTCTATAACATAATATTTTATATCTCTGTTTTTATATATCTGTCTTCCAGCTCATAATGTTCGTTTACGTTTTTTTTTTATTTTTTATTATTTAATTATTTGTTTTACTAAATATCAAGCAAAATTTGCCTACCATAAAATAATAACATTTATTTACAAAAATCATAATAATTATAATATAATAATATTTAATAAAAAATAAAGAAAAAAAAATACTTAAATCAATTTATTGGAATGATATTACAAAAATAATAATATTTTTATTTTTCCTTTTTTGTTTAACTAAGAGGTTCTATAAAAAATAATTATTCGATTGTCGAATTAAAGAAACAAAATGTTTTTATTTTGTGTATACAAAGGAATAATAAATTTGTATGGAAATTATATTTCAACGGACGCGTGTATATTTTATATATATAAAAAAAAATTATAACAATAATGCTAAATTGCAGACAAACAAAAATTACACTCAGACTATTTGTCAATAAGAAGAAGAAATATAGAAGAACATCGGGCGCGCTTTTTCGTTTTTGGCCAGATTAAAAAATTACCGGTAGGGTATTTTAAATTGCAGGATGTTTTCATATAGGAGTAAGCTTTAGTAGAACTTTTTTTTTTCCTTACATATATCTATGTATATAATATTTTTCATTGCATGTAGTTTGTGGTTGTATATAAAGGGGGGGGAGTTTTGTTTGCCTTTTTTTTATAGTATGTGTATATAGCACAATCAATAGTTTTCAATAGCAATTGCAATAATAATAAGTAATATAATTATTTGATTTGTTTTAAATTGATTTCATACATATGTATATGAGTCGTATTATAGTATTTTTTTTTATAGTATTTTAGTGGATACGGATGTATTTATATCTTGTTGTCTACATCATTTATAACGCTCCGAATGGATCTAATTGAATGTTCTTATTGCCATTCTGTTGGGCGGGACTGCTGTGCGGCTGAGGTTGCGCCGCTGTCGGTTGCATTGCCATCATTGTTGGCATCACTGGCTGTGCCCCAGTCATAGGTGGCATGTTTCCCTGTGCCATCATTGGCGCTCCCATAACTGGCATTCCCTGCTGCAATGAAAAGAAGTTTACAAATACAATTTTTATTAAATAGTTGATTTCAACTAAGCCAGAGGGTAAAATTGAAAACAAAAAAAAATACCCATATCTAGCGTTAGGTCAAGTGTCAAGTGATTTGATTTTATTTTATTTTTTTAAATAAATAAATTACAACAAAAATGTAAAAGTAAATAAATAGTAGAATTTATTTTAACGAACTAGCAACTAGCTTACCTGCATGTAGTTAGGTAACACGGGATAAGTAGGGTGAATAAACGGATGATTAATTGTGACTGGCGCAGGACTTACTGTCATGCCATGTGCCTATATGTATGTTGTGTAAAAATAAAAAAACGAAAAAACAAATATTTTCAACGTAAAAATAAAAATAAAGCGATAAAATAAAAATAAGAATAAATGTTAAACAAAAAAGTAAATCGTTGACTTTCTTTTTATACGCTAAAGGATTTGCTAGACTAGAGGGCAGCACTTGATGTGGAAGAGGTTACTTAATTGTTTTTTTTTTTTTGTTTTTTTTTATAGCTGCTGCATTGAATTTCGACAAGGTGTTTACGAAAATCCATGGGTAAGAATATAACGGTCGTCTGAGTTAACACTGGGTGGGCAATCTAGTTGTTTCTTTTAAAACCATGGACCGTGTTTCGGATTTTAGATTACAACGGACAAATGTGATTAGGTATAGTGGAACGCAAAATCTTACTGAACAAAGTAATTAACTCTTCCAACCCTTACTTTGTAATTTAATTTTTCAACATTTATAGATTTCTATCAACTTTTATCCATTCAGAATAATTACTTTTTATCAGAAAAAAAATTTAAATAAACCTATAGTATCGGATATTTTAACTGAAATCATAAACATGTGTAAATTTCCAAATATCAACTTGTTTCGTCAGTCATTTACGCTCTAATGCCACGTGACTAAGGGCCAAGTTATAGCTACCATTGAACAACCTCATTGGAACACAACCCGTGATGGAGATGAGATGTCATCCCCATAGCTTCTTATAGGAACTATTGGAAAATGACGTTTCAGTTCGGTGGAATGACAATCATTACAATCATTAAAATAAATGTTAATCAGTGGAAAACAAGAAGTGATTTGTTGCGAAAACTAAAATTCGAAATGAAAATATTTTTGGATAATCATGTTCTAAAATCCATAAGCCTTGTTTTGACACCAACTTGCCAATGATTGAATTTATAAAAAAGCCGCAAGAATTAAAAGAAAATTTTCAATGATGGCTTTCAATGATAGATATAACGGGGCCCTAAAATGGTCGATTGACCAATAAGAACAGCGCATCGGTAATGTCAACTTGTTAAAACTAAAATCCGGAACACGGCCATTGACTGCACTAATTCTACTAGTTAGGGTTTTCAAAAACAAAAACTTTCCCAAAATTTTTGACGATTATGGACACAACCATATTCTCGAATTTGCTGTGACAGTTGACATTTAGACATATTCCGTTCGCGTACTTTGCAAAACCGTTTGCGTATTGAACTAAGGGGACATGGAGTTTCGTTAAAATCTATGAACGACGTAAAAGTTTGGCTGGGCACACTAAATGTGCAAAAAAACAACATATCTGTGGAGTTGAGTGGATGTATATACTCGATTCCCAAAAGAAAACAAAGTTAAGGGCAAAAATCCAAACGCTGATTACCAAACACTGGTAAAATGTCAATCAAAAATCTAAATTTCGTTTGCGGGATTTTTGCTGAAATAAGTGAATTATCTCTTGCTATTGGAGATTTGAAAGTTTTCATTTTTCTGCACACAAAAGGATTCATGAAGATCTAAGAGACTGATTTCGTTAACTAGCCGCACGTTAAAACTGATTTATGTGAGCTGACGAATCGTTGACAGCCACTCTAAGATCGAGTGTGAGTTAAAACGCGGTAGAAGTGAAACTGTATTCTAGTAAATTTTTAAGAGATTGAGATGAGTACACAATGGAGGTAGGAGAGGGAGAGAGAGATTGATCTCTTTCTCGTTACTAATGTCGTTTCATAAAATCTAATTCCAAATAAGGTTTTTTTTTTTAGAGGTTAGTTTTTTGAATAGAGATAAAACTGACATTTTGTTGGAAAATCGGGCAACTCTAGTCTCATCGACATTCAGTTTGGTTTGCCATTGCATCATGAACAGGTTGACAAACGAACAACGCTGCAAATTTATTTCGAAAATAATGGTTCAGTTCGCGAAGTTAACCGCAAGCTCTTTCATTTTATGGTTGACATAATCGTTCATCAGAGCAATTAATTCGGTTAACCATGAATTGTTTTCGCACTAAGTTTAATCTATACGATAATACGCATCCGCAGAGACGTCGAACAGTGCACACTGAAAAATCAATTGCCGCTGTAGAGCAAAGTGTTGAAGAGGACCCGAATGAATCGATTCGCCAGCGTGCACAGCAACTGGAACTTTGTGCATCAACTTTATGGAAGATTTTGTGCAAAGATCTTGGCTTACAAACTTAACAAGATCCAGTTTGTGTACGAATTAAAGCCGCGGGACCATACAATGCGTCGTTATTTGGTGTATGGGCCGAAAATGAGATTGATCTCGTTGTTCAGCGATGAAGCTCATTTTTGGTTGAATGGCTACGTCAGCAAGCAAAATTGCTGCATTTGGAGTGAAGAGAATCCACATGAGACCCTTGCGACGCCATTACATCCACAAAAAGTGACTGTTTGGTGTGCCCTATGGGCTGGTGGAGTCATTGGGTCATACTTCTTCCGAAATGATACTGGAAAGTCAGCTACCGATAATGGAACCGGTATAGAGCCATGATAACCGACTATTTTCTTCCCGAATTGGGTGGCATGAATGTGGATGAGATGTGGTTCCAACAAGACGGCGCTACATACCATACAGCGTACGTCACAATGGATTTATTGAAGGAAACATTTGATGAGCGCATAATTCGCGGGATGAACTGTAAATTAGCCGCCAAGATCGTGTGATTTTACACCATTGGATTATATTGTTTGGAGATATGTGCAGTCTATCGTTTACGCCCCCAAATGCTCGAAAAAGTGGTTGAAAATCGGACCTCTAGACTTGGCTGTATTCGAACCAGCCGAGGCGGCCAAATGCCCGAAGTCATATTTAAACATTAATGGCATAAAATTATCCTTCCAATAAAGCCAAATTGATGGACATTAAAACGATTTTCTTGTGTTTTATTTCAATTCTAAGTTCTATACCTCTACAAAAAAAACACCCTTTAGTTTGGCCTAAATCCAAAAATCAGTTATATGGGTTTTCTCGAAAAAAAAATATTGGTTACGCAGTTTTATTGACAACAATATACTTATTGTATGTGTTAAGTTTAATGAAAATTGTAAGAGCCTTTTTTAAAAGAATGTGGAATGTATTAAGAGGGTTTGTTACAAATAACATCACCTAAACAAGTGATATCTTCGAAAAACCTTAATTTTATTATAATATCGCACACAATTTTGATAGCCAACTTTTAATCCCTGACATATGTTTGTGTTTGCAGTCGACAAGGAACTTATTGTGGTAGATTTACTCTTGCGATTTCCACATTCCACATTTTAAAAGCGAGTAAGTACACGTATTGTCGTATGTCTATGTTCGTAATATGGGCTGTTGACGCTCAGTTGAGTCGCCAAGGTCACAAGGGCCTATTTTGTTTTAAGACAAATGGACTTCGCGTGGACTTTATTTATTTTATTGGACATCGCAGTACTTCGCACATGAATGCAACGAACTACAGACACGTAACAGCACTGGCGACTGAGGCCATCGGCTGGGACAGATCAAGACATTAATACAACAGAGAGAGACAGATAGAGGAAAGACATATAACATACACCTACGTGGCACAGAGGAGGAGAGAGATTTATATTGTCTCATATTATCGCACAGGTGGCCTCAGATAAGTTGGCAATTTTCGTAGAAAACAAATGCTGCCGAAGCTCGGGCTTGAACCCGCAGCGTTTGGCTTAGCAGTCAACTACGCATTCCTCTGAGCCGTGGCCACCTGCGACTTTATAACTATATTTCAAAAAAAAAAATTAAACTCAGGTCTATTTTAAGACCCTTTTTGGATTCTTTCATACCATCATCCATGAAATAAAATCAACTGAGCCTTTCCAAGTACAATTATGGCATGAATTATATTTATTGACAAATACCCTCATACCTAAGTTTTCGGCCGTAGAATTATACGCCAAATTTGCATTGCACATGCGGAGTAGTAATTAATTTTTTAGTTTGATTATTCTGCGTTTATTACAACATTTTATACCTATAAGCGATATATATAAATTAATACATCGAGCACAAAAGCTACAAAGCGAAGAATTAAATGTCATTACAATAAATATTGTGCGATCGAGTAAACTTTAAAAGGTGAATGTTAATTATTTTTATTTCTTGCATCGACTGGTGATCAATTATAAACGAGACTACGACTAGATTGAATTTTTATGCGAGTTTGATGGAATTTGAATTATAATTTCAACTCATCCGATACTGACATAAGGAGACAGGGATACGAATTACGTTGATTGAGAATGATATAAATCGCACTTTAATACTTTTGATATTTTCTTCATACACACCAACATTAGACAGATTTGATAACAACTGTGTGATAGCCCAGGGATCTTATGGTATTTTTCTCACATGTTATCATCTATTTAGTCTATTAAGAGCTTATTTGCGATTATGGATTGTCGGCAATAACGTTTGCTTGTCACGGGTTTCGTAATGTGAAAAATGGGCATAAAGTCGGTTTGTCTATTATTAAACAACGGCAGATGCATTCCAAAATACAGGGTGCGCCATATAAGACTAACCAATGAAAATATTTTTATTTTCATATAAAATGATTTTTTTTTCTTTTGCGGGTTTTAATTGATTTATAGTGGATACATACAGTACACAACAATGAGTTACAATTATTGATTTTTCTATTCTTGTCAAAACAAAATTAGGGCGAATATTTTAATTCAATATGATTTTTGAGGAACTGGGTTCAGTGGGCGACCGTGCAGGTAAAGTTGTTCATTGAAATATTCCCACTGAAGACAACGTGGAAGTTGAGCAGTAGAGTGTTGCAAATGTAACACTCTGCTGCTCAACTCGTCATCGTTCGGGCATATCTAGAACAACATTTTAATTTGGATCTTAAGATGTATTCATACACAATTTAAATTGTGCAAGCAATGATACCGCAAGACCACTGACAACGACTACAATGTACAAATACATTACACAATTAGGCCCGGTTTTCAGACAACGACTACAATGCACAATTACATTACACAATTAGGCCCGGTTTTGCTTAGTACTGATTTAGCTCTGAGTTAACAAACTCTGGATTAAATTCAATTAATAATAATTCGAAAAGAAGTCTTGGCAGAAATGAAGCACCCACCACTACAGCTATACGAATGTTTTTGCAAAAAGTTCGTGAGACTGGTATGCTAGTGGATAACACTCATAGTCCCCGTCGTATTATGGTAAACTGCTCTAGCCGATAGGGTCATACTCAATTCAGGAACAGCAACTCGTAATCGTTCAGCACAAAGATTTCGGATTATTCGCTGCAAGGTCCAATTGAATCAGCTATTGAAGGCGCACGTTCATCCACTTCCTTATCGCTTCACAGTTTGGGCCTTAGAGCAGCTTAAATTAGAAAACGATTTTGGGTGAAAAATGATCTCTTCTGACGAGGCGCACTTTCATCTCGGCAGTTAAGTTAACAAATAAAATTGCCACGTCTGGGGCACTTGAAACACCGCCGGTTATTGTCAAGAAGCCGATGGATCTAAAGAGAGTGACAGTATAGTGCGGATTGTAAAGCTGTGGCATCATTGGAACATTTTTCTTCGGAAATGAGGGTGGGAACAATGTTTCGGTCAATGGTGGACATTGCAGAGCCATGTTAACCGACTTATTGTCAACTGAAATTGAAGACATGAATTTGGAAGACATATTGTTGCGCCATGCCACACAGCTCGCCATAATCTATATTTTGTGCACTGTATTCCCGAATCGTGTTATCAGCCATCATGGCGAAGTCAATTGGCCGTCTCGAAGCTACGATTTAATCCATTTGGACTTTTTTTTGAGGGGAACCGTGAAGGACTGATGTTATGCTAACAATCCGGAAATGATTCAATCACTTGAGGCTAATATCATCGATGTATATTCCGGGTCCTGTCCAAATTCTTTTTCAAGTTTTTGAGTAGCAAACGGGCGTTCGTTCCAAGTGCATACTCGTAAGTCAGTGTACGTGGTCGTTCTGGTTCTGATTGGCCATTCCGAGGTGGTTATCCCTCTAACAGCTAGTTATTTTGTAAGTGGTAGAACCCCAACCTGGATTGCAAGTTCCAATTTTTTAGATACCCTTATGACACCGAGCCATCTGTATCCACTACGGGATTGAGTGCTGCCGTTGCCCTTTTCGACTCATCTGCCACCATTTCTGTTCAAGCGGCCTGACTAGAGATTCCTATATAACATGTTGTCCGAATATGTCGTAGCAGCTCAAAAGCGTTGTTCACTTTGACCATCCTACCTTAGACATTAGACGCCACCGTTGAAACCATCTTGGGAATTCTTCCACTGCCGCCTTTGGAATGGAATATGTGCGTTAGGGCACAGTTACGACTAACGCTAATAAGCGAGTGCACCAGTTCGCGCTAGTCGGCGCTAGTAAAAACAAGTTGAACGATCATTTACGCAAGTTCAAGCTAGTAAACTTAGAAATCAAATGAGTTTTGTTCTTAATAAATACAAGTGTGCACTAGTGATGTCTTGTGCGGATTCTCTTAGCATGATCTGTGACAAGATCATTATGACCATTCATTACATTTGAATTTACTAGCGCACTAGCTGGAACTAACGCAAATGTTTACTAGATTTGGCCGTAACCGCGGCAATAGTGTGTGCAACTTCTTTCTACTGTTCTTCATCTGCCGCCGTCAAGACTTTACACAGAGATTGGAACCGTATCTATGGAAAATATACTAGGCACTAAGTGGTCACTATGAAAAGGCTTAGAGTCGGAGTTGGTAGGCGTCACCTAGGTAAAAACTCAAGGTTTTATTTATTATTTTTTTTATAATTTGCGCGCACTCAAGGGGTTTTGAATACCCTTTATATGTTTTAGCACAGTGCGGGCGTTAAGGAAATTCGGGATAAGAAGAAAGGAGATACCGATGCACATTGGTTTTAAATTCCTGTAAGTTATAATGGAATGGAAAAACAGAGTTTGGTGGAGCATTCCACATTCGTGTTGTTCGGTTAATGTACGAATCTCAGCGTTCGCCCAAAGATAGGCTTGAAGGTAAACTGATTTGCATTCATAGCGTAACGAGTATTGCGGCTGAATTGTTGAATGGGAGGAATGCAGCTGGCTATTTCATTGAGCATTGGTTGTTAAAATAGCGATATAACAATGTAAGGCAGGAGATATTTCGACGGTGTTCAAGTGAAACTAAAGAGTTCGATATTCTAATGTCTCCTATAAGTTTTTTCGCAAGCGTTTGAATCCTATCTAGGAGGTGCAATGTTGTTTTTGGTGCACCCGACCAGATGTTGGCGTTAAACTCAAGTTTATTGTGTATAAACGCTTTATGTATTGTGGCCAGATCAGAAGGGGTGAAATAGTTTTTACAACAATTAAGGAAACCTAGACATTTCGCTGTATTTTTAGCAACTTGGAATATGTGATCGTTCCAGCGTAAGTCGTTACTAACGCACATACCTAGCATGGAAAGTTTTTCGGTTTCTTCGACGTAAGTGCCATTCATGGATAATGGCTCTAGATTTTGGTTTCGCTTTAACGACAGAAGACAGCATTGTGTTTTGGAAGCATCGAATTCTACTCTGTTCGATTTACCCCATTTGATGATGCTGTCAAGGTCGGAATTCAATGAGCTTAACATATGTTGTCGTTTATATTCCACGTTCGAAGATGAGGGACGTGAACCTGAAGACGAATAGGAGAAGCTGGGAGTACTGTCATCAGTGAAGGAATGAATTGGATTAGAAGTTGCAGACGGAAGATCATTGATGAAAATGAGAAAGAGAGTCGGAGACAAAACTGAGCCTTCAGTTGCAGACTTGAATCTGTCTAAGAAAATCTTGAATTGAACGTTTCGAAAGACAATTTCTAATCCATGGCTTGATGCCAAACGATTTATCAGCGATTCCATGACCTTGGAAAGAAGGGACGTAAGTACAATTGGTCGGTAGTTGGAGAGAGAAGAAGATTCGCCTTTTTTGGTACAGGCTGGACAAATGCAGTTTTCCATCGACTCGGAAAGAGACCTGATGAGTAGGATTGATAGAAAAGCTTACGCAGTGGTTTTGCTAGCGTAGAAGAACACCTCTTCATAATAATGGGGGAAATACCAACTGGACCAGCGGACTTGTGAATGTCAAGATCAAATAAAACACCAATATTGCTGGATTAACCCGTAGTTAACTCTGGATTAAAATTTACTGAAAAACTAGTTTCTAGAGTTAACTAGCATAATATCGTACTGAAAAACATGGCCTTAGCCAAGTTAATTTTTTTGAAATTATGTTTTGATATCGGATGAAGCGTATTTCTATTCAAGTAAGTGGTAATTCCAACTAGAAAAACGGTAGCTTCCGGGGATCCGAAGATCCCAGGGTACCACCGCCGGTAAGCATTTTGAATATTACGGAATGAGTGCCAGAATGATTGTAGACATATATTTGCTTTTGTCAGTTTTTAAAATATGTGGGAGTAAAAAATTAAATAGGGAAGCCTGAATTGAACCCATAAAGACTTTATCTCCGATCAATAAAATTGTTAAAAACTTTGTGCTGGAATTGTTAGCTGACAATTCACGTAGTGTTCTAACCACCACATTTTAGTCGTCAATCAGAGAGCATTTTAGTCATCAATCAGAGACGGTGGTCTGTCTCGTAGGTTTCTGTAAATTCTGAGGACTAAATTGCGGTGAAAATTTATACGTTATAAGGAAGCATATATAGCGAAAAAGTAAGTATTACGTGGACAGGTACCCCATAGCTGGGAAGAGATAACGCTTACCCTGAGTATCAAACAAGTTAGCGCAGCCATAAAAAGCTGAATACCGACAAGGCAATTGGCTATGAAGGGTTACCAACAGAACTCTGTAAATACGGAGATGTAACCATAGATGCGTGTATTCATCAACTGAATTTCATGAGTACCAAAAAAATTAGCGCAGCCATAAAAAAGCTGAAGACCGACAAGGCAGCTTGCTCTGATGGATTACCAACAGAACTCTGCAAATACGGAAGTGTTAGCATAGATGCGTGTATTCATCAAACTATCAACAAAGTCTACATGGATGAAAGCTGGCCCTGATGATTGGAATATCAGTTCTATAAGTCTCATCTACCAAAAAATACGATCCCATTTTGCACAAACTACTGAGGTAAGCCCCTGCTAAATATCGCATATACAACCCTAAACATACCTATTTCGACAGAATTATCGACACGTACCAGTGTGTCTTTCGGCCCTGTGGATAATAGAACACTAAAGCAAATCCTCAAAAATACCAACGAATTTGTAGCCGAGACACAAATTTTTGCCATCGAATATCCATGGCAAATATAAGTGCCTTCGAACAAAAATTCTTTGGTCCTGCATGCGAGAAAGGCTAATGGAGTGGATGTAACACAGGTCAAAATACGTCAAGTGAATTAACATTAAAGCTCCAAGCATGAGAATCTTCAAATACCCCCCTTCAGGTGTGAGACCACAAGGAAGACTGCACCTTCGGTTTAAGAATCACGTAGCGTATAACAGAGCGCCTGAACCAAATGACAGAGAGACAGACCCCGGGAGCGGAGTCCCTTTCAGTAAAGAAACTAACTTTATTGGAAGCTCTGGATGGTTTACGAATTGAGGAAAGATAATCACCCATATACAGGTATCAGTTCGGAAGACAGTTTTCTCTGATATGTTGAAATCAGAGAATTTTACACCGAGGTATCCGTTCCGATTAGCATTTGAAACAAAACTTCCGACGAAATGTAACGCACATGATCGCGCATTGATGTAAGTAAACAATTTTTGACAGCTATGCGTCAAAACTTCTTTCAAAGTTACCCGACGACAGATCGGTATGGAATCAAGCAAAAGCCAATGTATGCTTTTTTATTTTGTTCCGCAACGGATAAATCAAAAGCAAATTCAGTTCCGATGGGAAATGACTTTCGTTTCGAAAACTATCCACACGGATTGAATAGATAGATAGGGGTGAATAGATCCTTGTGGTATCATAAAGGATCTCCTGCTCCTCAAGATTTGAACCATATACCTCTCGCTAAGTTGTCCAATCCAAAAATCCAAATATAAATCGCAAGAGCATCGACGGCGACTCGATGCGTAATTTCGATTGAATTTATGGGTCAGTTGGAGCTTGTAATTCAATGATCAGTGCGAGTTTAAATGCTATGCTTCAGGCATATTTCCAAAAGCGCGGTAAAGCAGTTCAGTTGGTGGAATTGTATTTTTGTATTTTTAAAAGAGATCCGATTTTATTGAAGCGGTAGTTGTAGGTGGATACAATCTGCCAAATATACACAAGAAAATTATAAAGAACAGAAAAAAAAGACATACTGTGTAGCTGTCAATTTTTTTTGGAAAAATAATTGGAATTGAAGACGCAGGGAACTATTGAAAATATTATTTTCGCTTTTGATAGATAATAAAGGAAAGCGAAGTCGTTCGAAATTGAGGTATCGCGTTCAGATTTAAAGCATTTGGTAACTAACTAGCCCCCAGTTAGTGCACCCAAGGCGAATACTTGTACATAGTTACCATGTTAACATTCTTTAAAATATAAGTGCAGCTGTACTATAATGTACACTTCCTAGGATACATATTTCGAAATATTTTCAATGTCTTTCAACAAATTTCGTTGCGGGAAGGATCTGCGTTTCAGAAAATGTGTAAAGACCAAATGAGTGTCAATGTGAAAAGAAAATTTGGTTTAACAAAAAACTAGCAGACCTTATGTCTCGTGGTTGATTGGTTTGATGGTCTAATCCGAAAAAAAAACTCAACAATTGATAAACAACAAACAAAAGACTTTTTTTTTTTATTCTTAAGGCAAAGTAAGCAACAACATTTCAAAAAACTGGGCAATGCAGCGAACAATTTACACTCCACTAAAAAAAAACTGCAATCCACAACATTAAGTCGCTTGCTATCTAAAGTCAGAGTTAACAAATATCTGCTAGTAAGGCCCAAACACTATTCTACCGAAGAAGCAATAAACTAGTAAGCAACTTTAATATTTTCCAAAGCATTTATTAAATTTACAATTCCTTACAATTTTGTTTACAAAAATCTAAAAATTCTAAAAAAAAATCTCGTTTATATTCGAACACCTATCGCACAGTTTTTTTTTTTAGCATTACTCGAAGAGCAAGAATTAATTACGAAAAAAAATATTTTTTTTTTTAAATCGAATTGGAAGACTTTAGAGAAAATTTTTACACTACACAACTCACCATTGGGCGATAACCTGCACCAGTTGTTGCCGCCATGGGTTGTGGTGTCCAATTAGCACCTGGCTTCGCTGTATTTTTAGGCGAATTCCACTGCACGGGTCTGCAATAGCACGAGGAGGAGACATATCAGTATCAGAAGGACATCGTTAAACAATTTTTTTTTGTGATTTTTGTGATTTTGTAAAACTGTTTGATTACTCACTTTGCACTTCCCGATTTATTTATATTTAAATTATCTACCAGCGACATTAGCGAACTGTCCAGATCACCAGTTAGAATTTTTCCAGTTGAGGCTGGTTGTGTGGCACCCTGTCCTTGGAGCTGCTGCTGTTGTTGCTGTTGCTGGAAACCGCCTGCACCTGTAGCAACAACATCAGATTGATTCGGTAAGGCGGACATGGCGGACATGCTACTGCCCGCAGTATTGCCGGGCTTCAATACATCACCCAATGCATCGAAGCCTTACATACATAGTATTTATGTGTGTGTGCGTGTATTTGATTTTTTTTTTTTAATTACCGATTTTTTTGTGGTTGTTACGAGTATGTACATAGTATGGAGCCGCCCCATAGTTAGTCAGAACGAAACAAGGTTAAGTTGTTTTTTTTTTTTAGATTTATGAGGCGATGTTATCCGAAGAACCATCACAAGGATCAGATCAGAAGATGATGTGTCGAGAGAGGCGGTTCGTTATAGTAATGTGCATGTTACCACCACAAAGGCACGCGCGTATTGGTTTTGTTTTGAAAATTTTTCAATAAATATAGACGAATGGAAAAAATAAACAAAATTCCATATTAGTTACCGTGAGGAAAGAGATAAAGCGAATAATGTGGATTAGTGGACCTAAACCATGTTAGCAAACACAAGTATTACAGTATACATTACATTCAAGGCGGTTGCAAACATTGTGCACAAAACTATACAGAGAGCGATTGAGTCGGTTAGTTAGTAATTTTTTTTTTTTTGAAGACCATTTTTTAGTGCATTTTAGAATTACCCACTACCAAATGCAAAGTCCTTGTTTTACAATAAAATAAATAAAAATAAAACATTTTCAACGAGACAGCAAATATACGAATACAACGTGGCAAGTACCTCAAGAGCTCTATGCAGCAAGTATATATTCAAAATAAGCGTTTTGATTTTTGTTTAAGATCCTGGCGCTACATGTACATTAGATACATTCAACTACAAGTCATAAAATTGCAAAACAAAAAATTGAAAATGTAACAAATTTGGTGTTTTAAATATTTTATCGGGATTGGTATTTTGTATAGAGAAGTTTTTCTGTTACCACGGAGTTGGTATTCGTGGAATGAGATGAAATAATGATTTTTTTTTAAACAGCCAATTAAAAACAAGCAAAATAGACTCAATGCACAAGGATGTGGATGATTTTGAAACGAATTTGATGCAATGATATCCCAAAAATGAGTGCGGTCAAATAAACTGACCATTTAAAGGTTAAGTTCTATTTACATGATCTAGAATGCTTTTATAAACAATCCATTTTCGAAATTTTGAAAGATCAACACTAAAATTGTACGTACATACTCCAAATGATTCTTAGCTTACAAATTATCCTCATTGTCACAATATATTGCTCAGAAAGTTTAATGGGGCTAGTGAAAATCTTCATACACAGAGATCATGTGCCCACAGAAATTTTAATCACTAAAACCACCACCCTAATTGTATTGGTATTGGAACTAAGTATGCGACTTATCTAGCAATTTTTTTTATCACGAGTAATGAATGTTTGGCGTCTAACATTTCTTTGAGAGTTCCTGCTTTTCCGCAATTTATAGCGCGATTTGTTGTTATCGGGCCAAATTAAAGGGCTTTGTTCTTTGAAGACGCCGCGAAAACTTCTTTCGTCAAGAATTGGGAAGACCGTTGTGTTAACGTGCCCTAATAAACTTTTTTTTCTGTTTTAGTGCAAACTTTTGCGTTTCATATATATCCGCGTGAATAACATTTTACTTAACATTAACATTTTGCTTTCAGAAGTTTGTAAAATGTTTAAAATCGTTTCACTGGTACAACCCCATTGTTGTACACCATATGTCCAAACTGATTTCAGCACTTGCTTGTATAATAGCAGCTTGTTATCAAGCTTTAACTTCGAATATTTTTCGAGTACCAGTACAGTTCTCTGTATTTATTTTTAAGTTGTTCGCATTTCTTTTTTATATGTGACTTCCATTTTTATTTTGCATCGAGTGTCATTGCGAGATATTTCGCTTCATTTGCAAAAAGGACTCGAACCATATTTAGAAAAACAGGCAAATGGTTTGTCCGTTTATGGGAAAAATCTACATGATTCGATTTACTCTCGTTAGGGCAACCTGACAGGATTTTGTCCATTCATTAATCTCGTTAAGAGCGTTTTGTAATTTCATAGTTGTTTCCTCTATTTTTGAGCCAACTGTTAGTTTAGCTGTATGGTCAGCAAACGTTGCAGCAAAATTTTGAATCGTTAGTTTGTGAGACATCACGTGTAAATAGGAGGTACACGAGTGGTCCAAGAACGCTTCCTTGGGGTACTCCTGCCATTATTTCACAGAACTCTGAATATGCGTTTCCAAGCTTCACATGGAAAAGTCTATTCTCAAGATACGTCCCAAGTGTTTTATATATATTTTCAGGCAGAACGTGTCTTAATTTATATTGAAGGCCTCTATGCCAAGGCTTACAACACTATAATGGTTTGACAATGCTATGGGGTAGGGTATACAAATAGTGTTTGTAAGAAATCGCCTCCTAAAATTGAGCGTGACAAGAAACTTTATAAGAACGAAATATAGATTTCAGATTGTCTCAATATCTTGTTCTGATAGATTCTTAAGATTCTTAACCGTTTTACCAAAACGAGCCTTTTTCTGAAAATTGGGCGGATTTTAAAAATGTCAAGGATCCTATATATCAAAATTTTACTACAATTTAAGGCCTAGAAATTGGTGACATACAGACAGACGGACGCACAGACAGACATGGCTCAATCGGCTCAGCCATATTTGAAAGTGAACTGTCAAAAGCTATCCGAAAAAATGATTCTTTCAATTGTGAATATTGACGGAAAAACCTGTTAAAAAATTATATCTTTTAATAAAAATATTGCTTGGGTAGAACAATCCCAGTCGGTTATTATAAAATACGCAAATCAAGCATTGGTACATGAAAGTACAAGGTGGGCCAAAAGAGATCACCCTATTGGAAGATGCTCTTATTTTCGCAAATGGCCGCTAGTGTCAAATCTGTTTTTACATTTGTGGAGTAGACAGATGTAGAATACAAGTGAACAAGCCATGGAGCGATACAATCCCCAAGAACGCGGAATTATCGCGGAATGAGGCTCGTTTCCACCTCAGCGGGTACGTGAACAAGCAAAACTATTCCTTCTGGTGCCTCGAAAATCTACGAAAAATGCACGAGGAGCCATTACACCCGCTCAAGGTTACTGCATGGTGCGCTGTTCACGCTGGAGGAGTCATCGGGCCATTTTTTTCGAGAACGCCGCTGAACAAACGACACAGGTGCACGCTATAGGGCCATGTTAACCGAGTTTTTTGGCGCAATTGGACGAATTAGGACTGGAGGACATGTGGTTCGTACAGTACGGAGCAACGGCAAACACTGCGCAAAACACAACCGATATTCTTGAGGGCAAACAACATCGGATGACTTCTTTTGGCCCACCTTGCATCTCTTCGAAATATACGTAACAGGGTCTGGTATAATTTTATGAAAAGCCAGAATCAATACGACTATGTTAAGTATTTTAATAAATTCTTTGCGATGTCAAGTAGTTATATATAATGACTATATAGTCAATATTAAGATCGCTCTTAAAAATGACCCTAGACGCTTTTAGGGATGTCAATTCAAAGAGAAAAACGGATAGATATCCAGCCAACTTCTCTCACAATAATTCAAAAACATCTACCACTCTGATTTTATCTAACTTATTCGCAGAGAATTTCAGTTAATCATTTCTTAATACCCCCCTTGCTTTTGAACGAACACAATTCCATTTTAAGGGTTAGTCAGGCCCCTTGAACAGGGCTGGTGGCGGATGAACCGAAAGGCCAATGGCAGCGATCAATCCCGTAGTGGATAATGATGGCCCCGTGTCCTAGGGGTATCTAATAAATTGGAACTGGCCCTCCATGGAAAAATCTAACGGTTACGAAGCAACCAATATTCTCGGAAAGGACTGATTTTATTGTTGACGACACGGCTAAACGAAAAAAGGACAACGACGTTCGTATCTGCACCTGGAACGTGAGAACATTTAACAGGAGAGGTGCAAGCGAACAACTAGCGGAAGCCCTAAACTGCTACAAAGCAGACATAACTGCCATCCAGGAATACGATGGGATGGGCCGGGCAAAAAGAGTATGAAAAACTGTGACATCTACTACGGACCGTGTTAAAGTCAGCAGAAACAGCGACTATTCGGATGCGGATTTGTTATAAGAGCCAGACTTAAGCAAGTAGTCTTATGTTTCCAAGACGTTAGCGAACGCATTGTACCGATCTGCATCAAGGCCAAATGCGCAAACATTAGCCTTATATGCGCTCACGCCCCAACGGAGGAGAAAGATGATATAGCTAAGGACTGCTTCTATGAGCTCCTTGACAAAACCTATGAGCGACCACCGAAGTACGATGTTAAAATCGAGCTGGGAGATTTTAACGCAAAGGTAGGAAGAGAAGACATCTTTAGCAGTATTGTCGGAAAAAATAGCCTACACGACAACACGTCTGGTAACGGACTTAGTCTCATTGACTTCGCTATGGAACGAAATGCCATTATTTATAGCCAGCACACTGTTTCCTCACCTCGATATCCATAAGAGAGCATGGTGGTCTCCAGAACGGTCAACCAAATTGAATATATTGCGATAGACAAGAGGCACGCATCCAGTATTTTGGATAACACTCCGAGGAGCTAACATCGACTCGGACCACTACCTTGTTGCAGCCAAGGTAAAAATGCGGATATCCAACACGCCACAACAATCCATAAATACTGTGAAATTTAAATTTAAATTTATTCCGCCGCAACTGATGTTCTAGGTCACTCGCGCCCACCAGCAAGAAAACCCTGGTTTGATGAGGAATGCCGACAGATGCTCGCAGCCAAGAACGAGTCATACAAGGCTAAGCTGAAGTCGAGAACTGAGCTCTATAGGCAGAAATGAAAAGAAGAACACCGGCTTTTTAAAAAGAAGAAAAAAGAGCAAGAAAAGCGCGCGATCGAGGATATAGAGAGGAAAGATGTTCGCAAGTTTTACCAAAGTGTTAAACGTCAATGCCAAGGATACAAGGCTCGAACAGAATCCTGTCGAGATGAACAAGGAAATATTGTAGTTGAGACACAGTCGATGCTGAGGATATGGAAGAACCATTCAATATAGGCAACGACAGCGAAAGCTGCCAACCACCCGACCTGAGTGAAGTGAGGATAGCACTATCTAAACTGAAGTTTAATAAGGCTGCCGGAAATGACGGCCTTCCCGCAGAGCTTTATAAAGCCGGCGGAGATGACTTGGTAAGTAACATCCACCAACTCATAAGCCGAATCTGGTCGGAAGAAAGTATGCCTGAAGAATGGAACCTCAGCATCGGTTGCCCGATCCACAAAAAAGGAGACCCTATAAACTGCACCAACTACAGAGGCATAAGTCTCCTCAACATCGCATACAAAATTCTATCTGCCGTAATATGTGAACGCCTGAAACCGTTTACCAACAACCTGATCGGCCCTTATCAGTGTGGTTTTATGCCAGGAAAGTCCAAATCTTCACACTTCGGCAGATCCTGGAAAAAAACACAAGAAGTCCAAATCGATACCCACCACCAATTCATCGATTTCAAAGCCGCATACGACAGCAATAATAGAGACGAACTGTACAGAGCCATGTCTCGTTTTGGTATACTGCATAAACTCGTCGGTTTGTGTAGGATGACGATAGAGAATTCTCGCTGCTCTATCAGGGTCGGAAACGACCTCACTGACCCATTCGATACCAAAAAAAGGATTTAGGCAAGGCGATGCGCTGTCATGTGACTTCTTCAATCTGATTCTTGAGAGGATTGTGCAAAACTCACGAGCCAACACTAGAGGCACAATTTTCCAAAAATCTGTACAACTACAAGCATACGCCGACGATATTGACATCATTGGTAGGACCCAACGTGATGTCATAGCCACGTTTGCTAGTATAGAGAAAAAAGCCGCAAAAATGGGTTTAGCAGTAAATGAGGGCAAGACGAAGTATATGCTGTCAACACGAAAGGACACACAACATCGACGAATTGGACAGAACGTCATCATTGACAGATATAACTTTGAGGTAGTACGGGACTTTATCTATCTCCGCTCCGCTATTAACTCTGACAGCAACATCTCGTCAGAAATTAAACGAAGAATTACTCTTGCCAACCAGTCATCCTCTACGCGCTGAAGATTGGACCGTCTCAAAAGCGGATGAAGAAATCCTTGGTCGATTTGAGAGGAAAATTCTTCGAAAAATCTTCGGTCCCGCTTGCGTTGACGGGCTATGGAGACGAAGATTCAACCAAGAACTATACGAGCTGTACAGCGACATGCCCCTGGTCAAAAAAAACTCTGCATTGGACGTTTAAGATGGCTAGGACATGTAAAATGAGACACCGATACTCCGGCTCGCAATAGGAAGATGTAGAAGATGTGAAAACACCAGTGTACGCTCGTACATCTCGTACTGCAGAAAATGTTGCTATGGTTCGCGATAGTGTGGCTGAAGAAAAGTCCACCTCAACTCGTCGTCGTGCCCAACAATTGTAGCTCTTACGCTCGTCGTTGATGAACATTATGCATAAAGACTTGCATTCACAGGCTTACAAGGTGCAATTGACTCAAGAACTAAAGCCTCTTGACCATTTCAAGCGTGGTCTTTCAATGGTGGCAAGAAATGGCAACAGTAGATGATCAATTATCGAAGAAAACCATCTGCAGTGGTTTCATTGCCGCATTTGGGCGAATGATAATCCAAGAGTGATTGTCAAAAAAGCAATGCACCCACAAAGTGTGACTGTTTGGTGCGGTTTATGGGTTGGCGGCATCATCGGGCCGTATTTTTTCCAAAATGAGGCCGGTCAGGCAGTTACTCTGAATGGTGTTCGCTATCGTGATATGATAGCGAACTTTTTATGGCCCGATTTGGAAGATATAGATGTGGACGATATGTGGTTTCAAGAGGACGTGCCACTTGCCACAGAGCTAACGAACAATGACTCTTTTGCGCGACAAATTCAATGGCTGTGTTATCTCACGTGGTGGCGATGTCAACTGGCCGCCAAGATCATGTGATTTGACACCGTTCGACTTCTTTCTTTAGGGTTATTTGAAAGAACAGGTGTACGTCGATAAGCCAGCAACAATTCAAGAGCTAAAGGATGAGATAATTCGGCACATTACCGGCATAGAACCTCAATTATGCCTAAGCGTCATCGAAAATTTGGACCATCGGATGGAGGTGTGCCGCCAAGGTCGCGGCTGCCATTTGGCCAATGTTTTCTTCAATACGTAATTGAACCATACCAATATTATTATAATAAAATGAAATGACAATGATTTCCTTAATAACTTGTGGTTTATTCAAAATCAAAATCGGCCCTTAAAATTTAACCACTCTTTAGATACCGATTTGAGTGATAGAGGTGTTTTAAGGTTAAACCACCTCTTAAGTTTCTTTATGAATACGGCTGTGGGTGTTTATTTGATCCTTAAATGGAGTTTATTAAACACATGAAGTTTATCGTAAATAAATCCAACTCTATGTTATAAGTCCTAAAAGATGGTCAATAGAGTTTAATGACCCTTACTCTTTTGCTCTCACTTGGAGTATGCGATATGCCTCACAAGTTTGGACACCCTTCTGTTTATTCAGTTCATTCAAATAGAACTGAATCAGTCCAGCGTGAATTCATAAGTTTTGCTTTGAGAGGATTTCCATGGGATGATCAACACAACTTGCCTCCGTATATGTGTCGAATTAAACTGCTGCAACTGTTGCCTTTGTCACAAAGTAGACTCAACAATAACATAGTTTTCTTACACCAAACATTATCAGGACAAACTGATGCTCCTGATCTTTTAAATGCTATTGGTTTTAATACCTGAGAAGATTCCTATAACCGTTCCTGTAAGCCTAGATTGATGTAGTTGAACTCCATGTTAGTAAAAGTAGTTTAAAAAATTCTCTGTGGAATTGTATGGTAGAGTCGTAATAGTTTATGTAAAATAGTTTTTTTTTGTTAATAATATTATTATATATAGCTAAATTGTATTTTCATCTTTTATTGATATTGTTACTGACTTGTATGTTCTGTTATGTCTCACATACAAATCTCTAAATGTATTTAGCTCGTTACGGCGCAGATCTGATAGTGTACAAAAAGAACATCGTTGACTTAAAAATCAAGTCATCGGCAGGCAAGGCATATGCACTATCCCAATATTTAAATGTAGGTTGTAGCAGAGCAGAGCTTGAGTTTTTAAACAAAAACTGAGTACATATTTCTTTGACAATCGAATGCAAATTTATTTATATTTACCAATTATTGGTCCACCAATTGGCACCAACGATTGACTTGAGCTCTATTTCTTCTTCAAATGAGCATCTCGAAAATTTATATTCAGCCCTAGCGGGGTATTCGGAGGATTTTAGCTTCAAAGTATTCTTCCGAAAAGCTGTTCGGAATATTTCTCCGATATTTTGTAACCATGCTGGCGAATTGCGTTGAAGTGCAATCAGGTGCATTTTTCGTTCGCAATTTTTCACAGCTAGGTGCAAATCTTTTTCCGATTTCCTTTGACACAAATTCTTCGCGGAATTTATTTATAAATTGTAGTGAAGTGATTTTTTCTCCAATGACACATACTTCAAATGTAACTTCTACCTCCGAAGAAGTATGCGTTGCGGAACGGATACCTCGCTAGGGCAGATTTGCTTCAAAGAACGGGCTTGAAACACAAAAGTGGACTTTTGCAAACGTACGATTCAAAAGATTACGATTAGTTTTTTTTATTGTTTTGTAGATGCCAAACAAACAACACAATTCGGTCTGTTTTTCAAACAAACAAAAAACAGAGACAGTCAATTTCTTTACTTTCAATTTCAAGTGACGAATATTTTTACAACAAAACCGCATATTTTTTATTCAGCTAAAGATCTATATAGATATGCTGAATGCAGTGAAGTGATGGCAGTAATATCTAGACTTAAGCTTATAAGGGTTTGCAAAAATGACGGGCTTCCTGCAGAGGTTTAGAAAGCCGGTAAGGATGGTTTGTTAAGCAACTTCAGCTTAGTTTGCCCGATTCACAAAAATGAGACCCTCTAAACTGCGCTTATAACAGAGGCACAATTCTCCTCAAGATCGCCTGCAAGATCCCATCGGCCGTAATATGTGAACGCCTGAAACCGGTAACCAACAACCACGAAAGTCCACGACTGATCAAATCTTCACACTTCATCACCATTGACAGCTATAACTTTTAGGTAGTACGGTCAGAAATTAGATGAAGAATTACTCTTTCTAACTGCTGTTTCTACGGGCTAAGAAGGCAGAAGTAAAGCTCTAACTCAAACTACTAAAGTGATCCTATACAAGACCGCGATAAGCCCAGTACTGCTCTACGGCGCTGAATCATGGAGCTCATCAATAGCGGATGAAGAAATCGTTGATCGCTTTTAGAGGAAAATTCTTTGAGAAATCTTCGGTCCCGTTTGCGTTGACGGTCTATGAAGGCGAATATAAAGCCACGAGCTATACAAGCTGTAGAGCGACGTACCCGAGGTAAAAAAAAAACTCCGCACTTGAGGTAAAAGACGGCTAGGACATGTAGAACAAATGTAGACCAATACTCCGGCTCGCAGAGTTTTCAATTCTCAGCCAGATGGCGGACGCAGTAGAGGAAGACCTCGCCTTAAGTGGCGAACTAAAGTAAAAACCGAACTTAACCCACATGAAGATCGCAACTGGAGGCAGTTATGTAAGCACAAGGCTAATTGAAGAGGGATGTTGGTTAAAACTTAGTTTCATTCGCATACTCCTTCTCGCGGAGTCTTCAATTCTCAGCCAGATGTCGGACGCAGTAGAGGAAGACCTCGCCTTAAGCTGCAAGCACAAGTAGAAACCGAACTTAACCCACTTGAAGTGCGCAACTGGAGGTAGTTAGCTAAGGATAGGGCTAATTGAAGAGGCATGTTGGTTAAAGCTTAGTTTCATTTCACAATGTAGCGCCACATAATGAATGAATGATAGAATTGTTTGTAAGGAGTATCAAGACAACAAATTATCCAAATCATTTTAAATTGAATAAATTTTTAAGACTATATCCAATGGTAGAGTTGGTAGGTAGTACACATTATCATGCAGCAATATTAGGTATGCTCCCGTAAAATATGCAGTAAAAATTAGCAGTCCCAATTTCCTTGGAGAGGGAAAACGAAATTACTGAAAAGTACCGGAACGCGTTAAAGTAAAAAAAAAGAACGTATGACATAAAACAGTTGTCAAAGCAAACTACCTGCTGCTTTCTGATACAAACTGAAAGTTTAATGATTCTTACTATGAGAAGTTTCTGCGGTAAATTATTATTTTACAGATTTTTATGGAGGGGTAGTATTTTCTTCTCTGATTAGCCCCAACTCACGTTTACTAATTTTTACATACGGGCACGGATGAAAGAACAAATCAGTAAACAAAATTTGTATTTTGAACAGACCTATCGAAATAAATAAGATTAGCAAAAATAATTCTACAGAATGTTGTGCAGGTGCGTCTAATCAACCGAGCCAATAAAATGAACGAGAAAGGTATACGAAAAAGAGAGTAAAACAACCGAAATGGGTCTTTAGACAAGGTTTTATCTAAGGCTGTTTTCTTCAGTATAAAAGAACCATTCTGCTTGCTACAACATTTATATCGTATATCTGCTGCTAAATATTCTGCCTTCGATTTACAACATCAATCAGTATAATTGCTATATACACCATTAAAAAAGTATAGGCTTCTGGAAAGAAATACTCCTTTTACAGTTCATCAATATATCTATGACCACCTATACAAAATACCAACCATTCCAATCTGAATTTCAAATTGAACACAAAAACAACAAACGATAAGCAAAGAACATAACAACAACAAAAAAAAAACATAAAAACAACAAACCAAACAAAAAAGAAACAAAAAAATTAAGCTTTGGCAAAACATTGGAATTTGGTAAGACCTCCATGTTCCATGCCAACAAAATTTTGCGACTTTGGTGCACAACCAGCATAGCTTGCGTTCGAAACAACACCAACATCAGCGGCGGCAGAAACGGAGACGACAACAGACACATCCTCGATTGCTATTAAGGGTTGTGATTGCAACTGTGGAAGAGGTGATTCTCTCTGAATGCCATCATTGCCAGATACATCGACTGGCGTAGAAGTGGCGCCCAATAAAACTTGTGGCGGCTGCTGAGATGAATGCTTCACCTCTTCCACAGTAGTGCAGCGCTTTAGTGTATTTGAAGGCTTTGCCTCTTCACCTGGTGGTGCATAATATTGTGGCTGCTGATAATGTTGCTGCGGCTGTTGCTGTTGAAGTTGAGGTTGAAAACTGGCATATTCCTGTGGAACGGAATGCATGTCATCCGCTGCATCAAAGAATGGATTTGGCAATATTGCAGATTGTCTGGCTGAGAGATCCATTGTGTTGTTGGCGCCGACGGTGGCAGCAGCTTGGAAATACGTTTACATAATTAAATTTAAATATACAAAAAAGTTCGTCTTAACCCAGGTAAAGTGATGTGGATATTACGAGGTGTATTGTCTTTTGTTTGGATGTTCTTTTGTTCGTGGGTTGTATTACAGATTTTTTTTTTTATTTGAAAAGACAAAGGCTATGGACTTAAAGGTTCGTTTGTTAGCAAATTATAAAAATGAAAAGATTTTGTTGTATATATACACAAAGTACAGAAACAAATAGAAATCAATAATAAAAAAAATAAATAAATATTTATAAATAAATTTGTTAATAATGTTAGTGGTTCGTTGGTTAAGTATATATTAATAGTTTTAGATACAGGGCTGTAAACACTAGGAAGCATGCGCTTAAATATTTATTTTACAAGTATATATACGTTGATTTGGTTAATTTATGCGCATCCCGTTTGTTATGATAATAATTTTGTTTAGCGGTTATTTTATAACATTTATATAACATTCAGCTAATCAAAAGAATTCTTGTCTTTTTTTTGTTTTATACGACAAGCAAAAGAGTAGGTAACTCACCTGTTGGTTCTGTGTTTCCGAATACCGATGAAAAGTTACTATCCGAGACGAACGCATTTGCAACTGATCCCTGACCTGTAGCCGAGCCATTGAAACCTGATTGTGTAGTAAAAAGAGATGATGTTGAGTATCCTGGAAGATGTTTTTGAAATAAAAAAAAAAAAACAAAGTAAAATCATAACAAACTAAAACAAATAAAAATGAAGAAAGTAAATCAAATAAAATAATCACATACATATATTGGTTGAGCATACATTTGCAAAAAAAAAAAAAAGTTTTCCAATAGGAACGACGCTCAGTGGGACAGCTCCATGCATAAATCTCATAAATGGTTTTTAAAAAGTTGCCGCGAATTATTTTGATGCAAATCAATAGTTAAATATGGAACCATATAAATTAGTTTCTATATTGATTAATTTTTTTATTTCTAAAGAAGTTAGTAAAACAGTCGCCGACATGCAGTAAGTCAGAATATTGATTTGAATGAATTCTCGCACAGACTTTTCAAAAGCGTTTACTGGAAATCTTGCATTCAGAATTGTATAGATATTACCAGTTTGGTTTCAAGGCAGGACATGACTGTATTCACGCTGCCTCCAAACTCGTCTCTGATTTACAATGGAACAAAGCCAAAAAAACAGTGCACGGGTGCATGTCTGGTTTATTTAGAGAAGGCTTTCGACAACGTATGGTTAGAGGGCCTCTATCTAAAGCTGACCAGACTTGGCATAAGTAAACCACAGCTATATATGCTTCATGACATGCTGACTGGTAGAATGTTTGTTGTCAAAAATGGCAATGTAACTTTTACAACTTTTCATTAAAAATGGTCTGCAACAGGGAGCGGTAAACTCGCAGATTCTCTTCATCATTTACACCAGTGATATGATAGGTAGTCTTTCTCAGGCAATTGCGTATGCGGACGATCTTATCGCGTACAGAACAGCACCTTCTGTCGAAGTGATTCTAACTCTTTTGCAGCGGGACTTCGACAAGATCCAGAGATATTGTGATGAAAGTTGAAAATCAACTTTCAGAAATCGGAAACTATCCTGTTTCGTACACCGTTGTCTAGGGCCTGTGGGGATACGAGAAAAAACTGGAGAAAGCTGGTGATCGGTGGACCAAACGGACAGCCACTGGCGAGTAAAAGTGTAGTAAAGTACCTTGGCATCTGGTTAGATCAGTATCTATATTTCGGAAGACATGTAGATGCTGCTCTGCCGAGAGCAGGGGGAGCATTTGCCCTGACAAGGCGATTGTTTTATAGCAGTCGTCTTGACAGCAGGGTGGAGGTGATTTGCTACATGGCCCTCATTAGGACGATGATTGCCTATGGGTGCCGGGTGTGGTGCAACGTTGCCCCATCTCAAATGGAAAAGATACGGGTGTTCGAGAGGCAGTGTTTAAGAAGCTGTCTTGGACTTCACAGAACACCGGTATCTGACTACACAAAATATTATTCCAACAACGGGGCCAACATAAACGGAATAGACAATTTTCTGGTGAAACTCATTTGGTTTCACGTTGCAAGAGCGATGGCTTCGAACAATAGTCTCATCTTTGGGGCCTTTTCCCCCAATGATGATTATTTTGAGAGTGCGCGAAGCTTTCCTAAATTTGGATAGTCTAGGGCTGATACAGGATAGATCGGCGGTTTCGCTAATCTACCACGTCATTCGACGAACTGTGGATAGGCGGCTGTTATACGACCGAGAAGTCGTCGCTCAGGGCGGAGGAAAGCGCCTGCGGTTCAGCAGGAGTGTGTCCGATTGGGACCGACGGAGTAGGTTGCAACATGAGAACCTGTTGTGGTGGTTAATATAGATAAAGATAGTTGACTTACAAATTCTATCGACTTACATAGTTTAAAACCCCAACCATGGAAAAATCTAACGGTTACGAAGCAACCAATAGCCTCGGAAAGGACTGATTTTATTGTTGACGACCCTGCTAAAAGAAAAAAGGACAACGATATTCGTATCTGCACCTGGAATGTGAGAACATTAAACAGGAGAGGTGCAAGTTAACAACTAGCGGAAGCCCTTAACTGCTACAAAGCAGATATTACTGACATCTAGGAAATACGATGGGTTGGGCCTGGCATAAAGTGAGCAGAAACAGCGACTATTCGGATGCGGATTTGTTATAAGTGCCAGACTTAAGCAAGAAGTCTTATGTTTCCAAGATATTAGAGAACGCATTGTAACGATCAGCATCAAGGCCAAATCCGCCAACATTAGCCTTACATGCGCTCACGCCCCAACGGAGGAAAAAGATGATATAGCTAAGGACGGCTTCTATGAGGTCCTTGACAAAACCTATGAGAGACTACCGAAGTACGATGTTAAAATCGTGCTGGGAGATTTTAACGCAAAGGTAGGAAGAGAAGACATCTTTACCAGTATTGTCGCAAAAAAATAGCCTACACGACAACACGTCTGGTAACGGACTTAGTCTCATTGACTTCGCTACGGAACGAAATGCCATTATAGCCAGCACACTGCTTCCTCACCTCGATATCCATAAGAGGGCATGGTGGTCTCCAGAACGGTCAACCAAATTGTATACATTGCGATAGACAAGAGGCACGCATCCAGTATTTTGGATGTCCGAACACTCCGAGGAGCTAACATCGACTCGGCCCACTACCTTGTTGCAGCCAAGGTAAAAATGCGGATATCCAACACACCACAACAATCCATAAATACTGTGAAAAAATTTAGTGTCGAACTACTGCAATCGCAAGAGATCACCAAGACCTTCGCGCAACGGGTATCCCTTAATTTGTTGATAAGCACCATACCACCAGCATTGATTGTCGAAGAACAATGGCAACGATGGCAACAAGCCATTAGATCAGCTGCAACTGATGTAACATAAACACATGTTTCTTTGATTATGAAAAAAAGGAATGTAAGGAATGTATTCGGGTTATACTGGAGTCTTATCAGCCGAACCTTTCGACTGATTTTAAAATTTATTTCAGCTTTTGAAGCTTCCAATATTTCCTGATCCAGTAAATAAATTAGTTTTGGATTGTAAGCACAAGCGAAATATAATTTTTGCGACTGATTTTAAAAAGTTTGGCCACTGTGGCCGTTCAATTACTTTCAACGAAACACAAGAAATGTCAATCAAAGGTACCAAACCTCGCGTAAAATAATACTTCACTTGGTATTTGTACTCCGTGTAAAATCTCATCTCACTGGGTAGCGAATTCTAACGAAAACACGACTATGATTTTTTAAAAAAATTTTAATTTTAAAAAAAAAATCAAAATACTTTTAATTTATGTAAATTCGAACGATATTCTCCTGTTTTTCTTGTACAAATAACTTCTGTAAATGTCATTAGTAGCGGGGACTTATCTGGGATTAGGCCTTTTAAGTTGACGGAAAGCTAAGCACCGGGCTAATTAGGAGAGGTATGGCTGGTTAGAATATGAAACTATTATGACCCCAAGCTTGCTACTCTCATATTGTATATGAAAATTTTCAACTACCCTTGAGAAAAAAGGAAGCACAAGGAATCAGTAAAAATTATATTGTACAAGGACAGTCCTAGGTTAGGTAAGGTTAGGAAGGGTAAGGTTGCAATGGCTGCACTCGATGCACGTGCACACTTAGAGAATAAAGGTCCGTTGTGGTACTACGAGTTTTAGTATTCAAACAAATAATTGTTGACCAATTCAAGTGACCGGTAATTTTTGTCGATGTAAGATAAATCGGCCTAAAATCATCTAAAAAAAAAAACTAAAAACACGGTCTATCTTGTTGAGATATTTAAAAAAATTGTACTCTCCCAATTGTACTCTCCCCCATAGAAATAGAGTTAAGCAAAATATATCAAGAGAATCAAGATTAGTAGTGAAAATTATAGAAAAAAACTATCAAACAAATAAAAACAAAATCAAAAATAATAACTACCGTTATTCAGCCAAATATTATTAGCACCTGGACCTCCTGCTGCAACCGGAGCTGGAGCTGCTGATGAATCGAACATATCAGCGAATGGATTACCCAACTGCAAGAGATCATCGGAAGCCTTTGTGGTGCTCGTCGCTGGTGCACTCGGTCCAGATGATACCCCAAAGAGATCAACAATCGGAGCATTGCCCTGTGAAGCTGGTGGCGATGACAAGAATGGATTCGTCAGAGCATTAGCAGCACCACCTCCACTCCCGCTGGGCGATGAAACTTTTGACTAAAAAAAAAAAAACGAAATTGTGTTTCAATTTATTAAAAAAATTTCCATGATTAAGCCGTAATTAAGAGAGAAAAACTTACTTTGTACTGGTTCATGGCGGCTTCTTCTTCGGCTAAAGCTTGAGCTTTAATACTGTCATCGATACCATTGGTGTTGTCGAATTTACTTGATGCGGCCGCAGTGCCAAACGAAGAGCTAGTAGAAGATAGGGCAGACACAGCACTCTTTACGTTCTTTTGGTTGCAACTTTTGTTTGTGTGAAGTTTTTTTTTAACAATTTATCAATTATTTTTGCAAAAGTCCGTGGTAACGATTGTGCGAGTGATTCGATTGATTGTTTTTTTTTACAGAAACAAAATTAAGATTTTAACAAAAGTAAAATATTTTTTTTTCATGATCAAAGCATAATGCAACCAAAATCACATAACGGAAGGTAAAGGAAGAGGAGGATACGGAAGTAATTTTTGTTGTTTTAAGAAAAAAAAAAAGTTAAAAAATTTAACGAATGGGGGTGTTAATCGAATTAGCAAAACGGGAAAGAGTGGTTAGAAAAAGAAGTGATATGAGGGAAGAAAAAAAGACGAAAGAAAATATTATAGATTACTAAATTGTTCTACAAATAAATATGCAAAAATTTCTACTACAAGTTCATACATTCATAAAAGATTTACTTAACTACACAAGAAAAAAAAAACGTTCTACAATAAAATCAAGGAAGGTGGTACGTACAAAATAAATGCTCTGCTACTATTTTTATTCGGAAATTAAAATTACAATGACAAGAAGATTGCGCGCTTAGGAACTTACGGTCCTTGAAGGAATCGCTAATTTTTACTTAAAAGGACACAAGAACATGTAACACAAAACACAATTACTTCACTGTAGCAAAAAAAAATATAAAAAAAGACCAGAGTGCAGAGAGACAGAGAGAGAGAGAGAGGGAAGGAGAACTTTCAGCATAATTATCACTGGAGTTGTAAGAAAAGATGAAGGCAACAGTTGTGACATGCATGTTCGTCGCAAGATGTGCATTGCTAATCGACAAAAAAATTAATTGATTAGTTTGTATTTTCCTCAGCACGACATTATTGTTAAATCTTGATCGAAGAACTTTTTCTATTGTTTGTCCTTTCGTTGGCTTGTTGAGGTTGTCATTTAATGCCAAAGGTAGCAAAATGCACCAATACAACTGCGACCAATAAGCCTTTTCTCCTTCCAATTAAAAACGATGAAACGCGTAGTAGCTTGAATCCAGGTCTATCCATAAACCAGCACTCTTTTATGTAGAAGCACTAACGAAGCTACAGCATATCTACTTAAGCCATACGAACAAGTCCGACATCAGGTCTATAAACAAACTAAAGCTTACCTCAAGGCGACCACAGAGTATCGAGATGAAGAAGGGAAGATCATAGTTGACTGTGTCGATGCTGAGAATATGGATTAACCGCTTCTGCAAACTGTTAAACGGTGACAACAAACAATCTTCTGCTGTCAAGCAGATCAATATTGGCGACGACAGCTAAAACTACCAACCACGCGATCCAAGTGAAGTGAGGCTACCAAAATCTAAGCCTATGATTAACAAGACTGCCGGAAATGACGGCCTTCCTGCCGAGATGATTTTTTAAGTAACTTAACCAACCCATAGATAAAATGTTGAGGTTCCGCAGAAATAAGCTTCTCAAAAAAAGAGATCCTCTGAACTGCGCCAACTTATCATTACCTACAAGATGTTATCTGCCGTAATATATGAACACCGGAAACAGTTTTCAAAAAAAATGTATCGGCCTCATCAGGTTGGTTTTAGGCCAGAAAAGTTCAAAACATATCAAATCTTCATACTTCGACAGATCTTGGAAATAAACCTAAGAAGTCCAAATCTATATCCACCACCTATTTGTCGATTTCAAAACCACATACGACCGCATTTATAGAGACGAACTAAACAGAGCCATGTATAGTTTTGGTATACCGCTCGAACTCGTCCGTCTGTGTAGGATGACGATGGAGAATTCACTTTGCTCCATCAGGGTCAGCAACGACTTCACTAAAACCATTCATTACCAAAAAAGGATTTAAGCAAGCACAGCCATGTGACTTCCATAACATCATTCTTGAGAGGATTGTGCAAGACAGAGGCAAAATCTTCTGTAATCCGGTGCAGCTACTAGCCGACGATGTTGACGGCATTGGTCGGACTCAAGAAGATGTCACAACCACATTTGCTAATATAGATAATGAAGCAGCAAAATTAGATTAAGCGGTCAACGATGGAAAAACCAATGACAAGCTGTTAGCCAGAAGCGCACACAACATCGACGACTTTTAATGCCCCTGATTCAATATTAATTCTCAATTAATTCTCACCAGAAATCGAACGAAAGATTATTCTTACCAACGCGCTGTTTCTTCAGTCTTAAAAGGCAATTTAATCCATTCTCAAACTACTTACAAGATTCTCTATAAGACCTGATATTTGCAGTGCTATGTTAAAGCATGAACCGTTTCAAAATGCGATGAAGAAATCTTTGGTCGTTTTTAGGGAAAAGGTGAATCATCCCTCAATTGGAGTGTGGAGACGATGATTCATATATGTTTTCGCTAGAAATATATGGCATTAACATCAGATACGGTGGTGTGTGCGACCTCCTCTTTGACGCCGATACGAAAACAAGTGCATTCAAACGAAACCTTCGTGGCCGCATCTCTAATGCTCATTATTGGAAGTATGCTCAGACAAAGAAATATAAATGCGAAGCTGGGAGACACACATCTCCAATAAAAGCATCACGAGGCACACCACAAGGAGGCGTTTTCTTACCTCTGTTGTGGATCCTCGTCTTTAACGAGATACTCAATAAGCTGTGATGCAATGCGGTAAAAGTCATAGCCTAAGCAGACGGTGTACCTGTACTAGTTAAAGGAAAATTCATACCCACCATTAGTGAGCTGATGGAGCATGCATTAAAAATTCTTAACCACCAAAGAAGAGAACTCCTTCCTTGTTAGAGAAAAATACCAATATTCGCTGCCCCCAGCATTAATCAGGAGGACCAGTCTGTAAAAGCCCCGCTAGTTGCCCTCAAATCACGGGTGGGACAGAAAACACTGAATATTGCCAAAAAAGATGGAATTCCCTGCCCACCAAAACATTTAAGAGGATGTGGCCTCAGTATGAAAAAGCAGAAACCACAAACTACTTCAAAGAAACTGAAAGTCTATTTCGACACAAGTAGGGATCTTAACTGGACATAACTAGCTTAAAAGCCACAAACTGAAAAGCCACCTTATAGATTATGAACTTTGTAGAGGCTGCGTGATGAAGGAATACACGAGGAGACCCTATATTTTTTGTGGCACTGCCCAGGCCTCAGTCAATTAAGAATAACAACCTTAAAAAATAACTTTTTAGGTAGATGAGGTACACTCGTCGGAACGGAAAATTAGGGAAGCCTGTAATTACAGTTTTTATTCTTTGACGTTTAGACAACTTTTTCAAGGCAGTGATAAAAAACGTTGGGGTTGTCTTTTGCGAGATTTAAACCAGGGACACCGCGCTTAGTAGTCCAACGCACTAAACAAATGTGACGTCAACTGAGGCGATTTGGCTTTTTTACGGAAGCTGGATCTGAAGCGGTACCGAGGCAATCAAGGAGTAGAGATATTTGGGTTTCCCAAGACACATTGGAGAAAATTACGCAGCGCAGAGCATTCAAAATTAAAATCGACAACGAAACTGATGCTCACCAGAAGCTGGTTCTACAGAACGAGTATGGAGCTGCTCCACAAGACATTGCAGCGCTTGAGACCTGATAGAAGGGCTAGAAGCTGCAAAAAGAAGGAACGTGAGGGAGCTGCACAAAATCTCTAAGGACATTATCTTTAGATTTCCAATTGAGGCGATTTGGGTTTTCTACGGAAGCTGAAACTAAAGCGGTACGGAGGCAATGGCAACCAAGGGGTAGAGATATTTGGGTTTCCCAAGACACATTGGAGAAAATTACGCAGCGCAGAGCATTCAAAATTAAAATCGACAACGAAACTGATGCTCACCAGAAGCTGGTTCTACAGAACGAGTATGGAGCTGCTCCACAAGACATTGCAGCGCGTGGGACGTGATAGAAGGGTTAGAAGCTACAAAAAGAGGGAACTTGAGGGAGCTGTACAAAATCTCTAAGGACATTATCTTTGGATTTCCAAAGACACATTGGCAAAAATTACAACAACGAAACTGAGCTGCTTCAGAAGACACTGCAGTACTATGTGAGACGTGATAGAAAGGCTAGAAGCTGCAAGAAGAGGGAACGTGAGGGAGCTGTACAAAATCTCTAAGGACATTATAGGTGCTATATACGAATGGAGACCTTTTAGTGTCACTAAGAGCGGCGATCCTGCTTCTAAAAAATAACAAGGCAGGTGGAGTGGATGGCATACCTGCCGAGTTCCTGAAAACGGGTCCAGACGGCTGTATATTTTATTCAAATGTTCAGTTGACGCTGTTGGGAAGAATTAAACCTTTCACAGGGAATGGAAAGACGTCAAGATACCGAAACAAAGGCGATCTTAAGAACTGCAACAATTGACATGGTATCACCGTTTTCCCTAAGCTGATAGTAACGAGTCGACGCTCAAGAGGCACCAAGCGGAATTTCGTAGTGGTCCATTATGCGTCGATCATATTAACACCTTGCGAATTGTCCTTGAATAATCGTCAGAGTATCAAACCCATATTTTTCTCCTTTTCGTCGACTTTGAAAAGGCTTTCGATCGGGTTAATCGTGGTTGCGTATGAGAGGTATCCCTGAAAAAAATGTTGCTATAATTAAGTAGTCGCAGGAGACCGTTTTGTCACCGATCCTGTTCTTACTTTCAATTGATGATGTAATGACTGCCATGGTGGGTTCAAACGAGAGACTTGGTATTCAATGGAACCCATTTGATAAGCTAAGCCACTTGTTCTACGCTGATGATATCTGTTTCCTGGCAAACAACATTGTTGCTCTTAACCAAACAAGACATTCGGTGCAAGAGAATAGGAAGGTGGCTGGCTTAAGTATTAATGCCAACAAGACAATTAAAACGGAAGACCATAGAAGAGGACACGCAGTTCATCTATCTGGATGACAGAAAATGACCGAAAAAAGCTCGTAATGCATTCGTCCTCCTTTCCCCAGTTTGGAACTCAAAATATAGCTTCGCACTAAGTTAAAACTGTTTGAATTCAATGTAAAATCTGTACTGCATGTGAAAGGCGAAGCAGAGCTTTCAACGGAACCTTCAAGGTGTAAGGCTCAGTTGGTAGACCAAGAACAACATGGAGGTCAACTGTTTTGACTGAAGCTCAATTCGAAAATGTATGATCGGATTGAGGTATCGAGCTGCAAACGGAGAAAGATGGAAAGACCTGCCCTATGCACCAAGAGGAGTTAAAGTGTTGCTGCAACCGCAGCTCCCGAAACAAAAGAACACTTTTTCCACATACAAATTCAGTTCAGTTGTACGAAAGGAAGGGCTCAACAAATATAAAAAAAAAGGCCAAGAATGTCCAGCATTGTCAAGAGAAACCCATGCAACAGTCGACAACTTTTGCGAACCGGAACATTTTAATATATGCCCTCCACACCACATGCTTCTCTTTTGTTGGTTAAGTCTTTGTATTTGTTAAGTTTGTTGGAAACCCTTGCTTCCTATGCGAAACGGGAATGACCATGGTCCTTAACTGTTCGACTTAATACTTCAGTACTCAAGCAACTTAAACCGAAGGAATAGCAACGGACAGCTTTCATAACGAGATACAGCTGACACACCTGTATTTGCTATAAAATTGTGTTTTGTCTCGTACGAAAACAATCTACCTGATTGTTAATGGCTAACAGACAAATTATCTATCTTTTGTTTATTTTCATAGCTTGACCTGAATTCTGAAAATGCTCACCAAACACTTTCGAATTTGTCTTATCTAGTCTTTTCCATCTTTAACAAAAGCTCAGCAAATGAAAAAAATAAAAACAGAGATATACAATCAGCTGAAAACCACGGCTCTTAACGGATTTCTTTGGCTTAACAAGAAAACAACAAAAAACACCACATACCTCGCCGATGTTGGAGTGTTTGCAGTAGAGCCCTTTCTACCCTCCAACGTTGCCAAATGTTGTTCCAAAGCATCGAGCAATGAGCTTGGTGCTTTTGTCAGATCTGGTATATCACCCTTGTCAATGCCCACATTCTGAAAAAAAGACAAACAAAAAATGTATTTGAAATAATTTGTACCACCAATGTATAACGCGATCCATAATACCTCAGCGACTTTCAAGAACTCTCCGACACGATCCATTCGAACTAAAAACTTTTTGTACAAATCCAATGCATCGCGACACTGCTTTTTGTTCATGTCAAAGTACTTCTCCAGTAGATTGATAATACCGTCATTGTAACATGCAAACAGACGAATGAGATCACGGAAGAGCAGCATGAAGCTCATATTGATAACACCTAAACAGTAGGGAGGAGAAGGCATACATGACACTCTCGTTGTTAATGCTTGTTGATGAAATGGACTTACCATTCGTAAGATCGTTTGCTTGACAATCGAACTCGAGCAGTCCATCCAATTGAGCTTGCAATACCGGCAATGTTTTGAGCAATTTATCAGCATTCATCGACCGCAAAGATCCCTCTTCCTTTCTGCAAGTGGAAATAGTCATGAGTTGGTTAAATATTTTTTGTTAATTTATACTCACCCCCGTTTAACCTTGCAAAAGTCAAATGCAACTGTCCGGTATGAGAGGGCCTTTTCATTCAAGTACTTGGCATACCTTCGAATGAACGGCGACATATCGTAACCTGCGTAAGGAGAAATAACAAAGAGAAGAGAGATTTTAGTAAGAAAACGCACATGTAAAGCCACTCTATACAGGCAGATCGTCTGGTAATAGCACGAAAATTATGGCAGCAAGAGTAGTAGTCGTAGTTATAGTTACAGTTGAAGTGGCAGTGTACTCACCCATTCTGGCCCCAACGGCTCCTATGCCTTCTTTAATGATGGGAATGGTTATGGTATAGATTTGATTTGATTTTTTTTTTTCAATTGAGTTAAAACAAAGCCAAGAGAAAAGAGAGAAAAGCAATAATTACGTGTTAATATTAATCGATCTTCTCAGGTTATGTTTTGGTTTTATTTTAATTTTATTTCAAAATACATACAATCAACAAAACTGAATGGTGTTAGTCATTGAGAATAATACAAGGAAAGTGTTATTTTGTGATGAGAAGGATGAATAGGGTTGTTGTTGTTGTTTGGGGCATTGTAGTTGATACAATTATTGTGAGGGGAATATGACAAAGCAAATGGGGTAACAGGTGTGTATGGTATGTGCCTTGAGGTAGTAGATTTGCCTATGGATTGTGATGGTTTCACACTGGAAATGTTATCCCAAATGGGGATTTCTCTATACTCATAGCTTCAAGGTTTTTTTTTATGTTTCTTATCATGAGTTCATTAGATGTGAAGCCATGAACACATTCACAGTCAAACAACGCGCGTAAAGGTTATCCAAGTTTGTTATGATTTGATTGTTCTCTCTTAATTATCGTGCATACAATCGAAGGTCGATGTGACAACACTAGACTATGTCGACCTTTATTCGTCATCCCGGATCCTAACTGCGGGCTATGGAGACAAAGATTCAAGCAAGAACTGTACGAGCTGGTCCTGGTCAAAAAACTCCGCATTGGACGTTTAAGACGGCTAGGACATGTAGAACGAATGGACATCAATACTCCCAGTCGAAGTCTTCGATTCCCAGCCAGACGTCGGACGCAGTAGAGGAAGACATCGCCTAGCTAAGGACCGGGTTAATTGGTGAGGCATGTTGGTTGAGGCCCAGGTTCATTCCAGACTGTAGCGCCACTTAAGTTAGTAAGTGATAATCTGAACTGCACATCTCAGGGAGATTTTCCCAGCGATTTTTGACAAACGACTTGGTAACAATGTTTAGTTGAGCTAAAGCCCGTAGGTGGTCTGAAGCGTCTCTAAAACACCGAATGGATGCGCCACTGATTGATATGTCAAGTAAAAAATATATCCAGTGAAAGAAGACTTATATCACCTCATTGGATTCGTCAAAAAGCAGAAATTTCGCACCTAGGCTGATGTCTTATGAGAACTCAGGAGTTATTGTTGAATAGGTTATGCTTGCACGAAAAGATACGCTCTTTGAAGTTCGGGGTATTTGGCCCACGTTTTTCAAAGCTGGCCAAGTTAAAGTATAGAGCCAACAGGGTGGCGTCACTTGTAACACAGTCATCGATCGTCCCATTATATCATTAAGGACTAGACAACTTGTTTTTTTTTTTCTTTAAATAAAATGCAAACTACTTGGGAAAAAATTGGGGTGAATTACTATCAAAACATGAATGGAATTCGACTTCGTTCATATGTCCACCACGGGAACGTTTTCAACGGTCGATGATGGACCCAATTTTCGTCGACATTTCGACTGAAACGGTCCCCTATTTCTCGTTCAATATTGACTCTAAGCTCCCCTAACGTCGTCGGCTTGTTGGCATAGACCAATGATTTAATGCAGCCCTATAAAAAGATGGGTCCGTTTCTCAAGATAACACGTTCACTGAACTGAGACTTTAAAAACTCAATTTTTGCACATTCTGTGTGGCTTGTGGCACCGTCTTGTTGGAACAACATATCACTGACTAAGAATTCATGCAATTGTTCAACGAAATAACGGTCCAACATGTCTATGCAGCGAATATCATTAACCGTAATGTGAGGTTAATTTTCATTGAGGAACAAAACGACCTAATGAAGCCACCGGCATGAAATTCACACCAAAAAGTTACTTTTTGTGGATGAAGTGCTGTTTTATGAAGCAAATGAGGCTTCTCACATATTTTGCTTATTGGCGAAGCCATTTAACCAAAAATGCCCTTCATAGCTACAGATGATTTTGCGCTGAAATTTTTCATTTTCTTCCAGCATGTCTAGAGCCCAATTCGAGAATGTACATCGCTTCATATGATCAAGTGGCTTTAGTTCATGAGTCAGCTTGATCTTGAAAGGGTGAAGGCCCAGATCGTTATGCAAAACCGCCATAATGTGGTCTGGGAGAGGCCCAACTCTAGAGAACTCCGTGAGAGTTCATCCCCAAAAAGTTACTTTTTGTGGATGAAGTGCTGTTTCTTGAAGCAAATAAGGCTTCTCACATATTTTGGTTATTGGCGCAGCCATTTAACCAAAAATGCCCTTCATAGCTAAAGATGATTTTGCGATGAAATTCTTCATTTTCATGTATCATATCCAGAGCCAAATTCGAGAACGTACATCGCTTCATATGATCAAGTGGCTTTAGTTCATGAGTCAGCTTGATCTTGTAAGGGTTAAGACCCAGATCCTTATGCAAAATTCGCTACAATGTGGTCTAGGAGACGCCCAACTCTAGAGAACTTTGTGAATTTGTTTGATTTGGCTCGTTTCGACGGAGGCCAATATTCTGCACCCGCGTTAACGCTCTTAAAAGTGCTGCCACCAACTCGGAATTTCGGTAGTAAATTTTTATTATTTTAAAACGTTGAAAATGTTGATTTTACTGAATATTTTGACATTGACAGTTTGGTAATGGGTTAAAGGTGCGTTTACGCTGAAAGTTTGAAGTTATCCAGTCGCTAATGAAAGACCCTTTATATGCGTAGAAATCCCAAAATGGCAACTACATGTAGATCAACTGAAAACCATCCGGCACGCAATCTATAAAGTAAACTAGGCCGACTAAATGTACTTGCTGTCTAGGGCGTCAGTAATGTAAAAAAGTCTTTTTTCAGAGTGATTCAGTGGAGCAGTTTTTAAACAACTGATTACAAAAAAAAAGGAATTTCACAGTCAATTACAATTTTGAACGTTGGACCTGAATCTCTTAAAAACTCAAACATACTCGTCATACTCGTTGAACACTTCTTTCTGTAAAGAATCAAACAACCACATTCAGCTCGCACATCAGGTGCACATTTAGATTCATGTCAGTGGTATGTTGTGGCGCCAAGTGCTTAGTGCTAGATAAGTGATAAACAAAAGTAAAAAAAAGAACGAAACGTCAAGGCTGGAGAAATGCAATGTCACACACATATTCCCACACAATCGACATACAACTTCAGCTGCAGCCAACTCTATTGGGTTAGTCACACGACAAAATCTCAACGACACATACCAACACAAACCACATAACAGTACCTTTCTACGTTTGATTAAACATATTCTCTCAAAACAATGATCACACAACAACAAAATACAAATAAAAATTTAAAATTTAAAATAAACTCAAAACAAAGTGTAGGAAGTGTATAAATTCCTCGCATTCTTACCCTGGACGCCGCCTTTATCCAGAAAGCTGTTCAAGTTGAATGTTGAATTGCTCGAAGCCAAGTACTGCATGAATCTCTGCAAGAGAATAACAACAACAATAACATTTAATAAAACTCAATTTATCGCAACAATCAATTCGCAGAACTAACCTCATTTCCATAGGCCAAGAGATGATGGGCCGTTATCAGCGCCTTATACACCACCACCCAGTTGGCATTCTGTGATCTCTCGATAAGTAAATTTGCCAAATGTGGAATAGATACATTTGGTTCGTTGGTACAATGAACTAGATCTGCAAACGAAAAACAAAAATTGGAAATCACAATCACAGATAGCAAATCAATTTATTTTCAAACGAAGTTGGGAATACAATTGAGGGTTGATCAATGGAGGAGGCTACTATCCCTAGAATGCACATCCACATTTTGTTTTTTTCTCCTCGCGTCGCTTGCGTTTATTTTTACCGAGGCATAGATAAAAACAACGCCGCGAATTTACGCAAAGCCGACGATGGCAGTGTCGATGGGACGTTGAGCACCCCTTATCGGTCAAGTTTGTATCAACGTGATATGAGTGTTTTGATAAAAAGGGAAAAAGCAACAGCCAAGCAAGAAAAAGAAACAAGCATCCGCAGCACAGAGTCAGGCGAGCGGGTCTCTTGAACTCCTTCACTGACTGATTGCTGCATTTGAATGTTTTGTATTCTTTTGAGAAGTTAACCTGCGCGCTAATACAACATATCAGTTGAGATATATTTGGGTAAGCGCACAAAGCATCGAAATCTAATCTCCTGCTCTGTTTATTGCTTAAGATTTTGCTAGAACAAATCTGACTCAAGCAATGAAATAAGTTGCACCCTCTGTCGCAACGAAATGTATAAATGTATTGCCAAGTACATCTGTAGTAACCATTGCATGGAGTTTTCCATGAGAGAGAAGCTATGAGTCGTTTGGCAAGGTGCCAAATGGTTGCGGAATGCCAAACTCTTGTAGGCGGACAAAATGTATTGTTTGCAGAAATACATTTGCTGGATGGGAAATAGGACTAACTATGCACAGTCGATTGAATGAATGCTATGACACAGGAATGAAGTCGTTTATTTTGTTGGTCATCTCATAGTAAAACGCAAAAATAATCTCTTTGCAGTAGTGGTGCAGAATTATCGATATTCGCGACTCGTCGAAAGTTTTCAATAGTGAGAGCTCAAGAGAATTCCTTTATGACGTTTTCGACCGGACTTAGGCTAATGACTGTACTGCGGAATCAAATGCCAGGTTAGCCAGCATACGATTTCTTAACCGTAATGTTTCAAAAGGGACATGTCGCTCTTCATCACTCCGTCAGAGTTCAAGAGTACATTTTTAGCAGTATCATCGAAGAACATGGTCTACAATACTCCATGTCTCGTAATGAACTTATAACCATCAATTTTCTGCCAACCAGTGCATATACCAAATTGAATATGGTGTTCTACGCTTAATATTGATTCAACTCCAGCAATTATGTTCGGAATCCCAACAGAAGTTAAAGTTCCGGATGGAATCCTGATCAGAGCAATAAGGGACAACAATTAAGTTAAGTCATGTTCGCTACTTTGAATAAGGAAGAACCACTTTGGCAGACTGGTAATGGGACTCAAAATGTTCCATTAAACAGAACGAACCGTTTAATGTTGATGACGACCGTGAAAATAACCGTTTAGTTTACTTACTTACTTAACGGCGCTACATGCGCTTCAACCAACATGTCTCTCCAATAAGGCTAGTCCCGGTTCCTACTTGTGTGTGCCATTTTAACCTCAGCTGCGTCCGAAGTCTGACTATGAATTGAAGACTGCTAGCCAGCGTAGTGTTGACCAGTCGTTCTGCATGTGCTAGGCAACTTAAACCTCCAATGCGGATTTGTTTAACCTGGTCTATGTCGCTTTACAGCTCGTATTGTTCTTGTTTCAATCTGCGGCTCCAAAGCCCGACAACGCAATCAGTTCGAGGATTTTTCAAAGGATTTCTTCATCCGTTTTTGGGACAAGCTTAAGCGCAATGGATTAGGAGTGGGATGATCAGGGTCCCTTATAGGACCTCCTTAATAGTTTGAGTGAGGGCTTTACCACTTAATTGCCTTCTGACCCAAAAAACAGCGTTTGGCTTCATTTTATTTCTGGCGGTATGTTTATGTCAGCTCACACGTGGTGGGTGTTGGTTGGGACTTTTTGAGTTTTTCCAGGATCTGCCGAGGTGTGACGATTTGATCGGTTGTGGATTTTCCTAAAACTACACTGATAAGTTCCGATCAGGTTGTTGTTAAACTGTTTCAGTCGTTCACATATTACGAAATCGTGGAACATGTTGGTGATTTTGAGGAGACTCTGTGGTTGGCGCAGTTCAGAGGATCTCCAATTTTATTGATCAAACAAACATTCATCCGAACAAATTTTGCTAGTGTGTCGGTTTACCAAATCATCTCCGCCGGGTTTGGTAGCTCGTCATTTCCAGGGGCTTAGGTCTGACAGCGTCGTCTCCGTTTAACGGTCTGCAGAAGTGGTTCTTTTATATTTCCAACATCGACTGCAACTCGTTTCACCTTGTAGGATTCTGTTCGAGCATTGTATCTCCGGTTTTACTTTAACTTTTGTTTTATTTTTGAAAAGCGTGTGCTCCGAACTTGCAACACAGAATGTCAAGTTGGCTTCTAAGAAATGCAATTATCATGGGCCGTTTGGATCTCGTCATCTCGTCATTAGCACACACACGTACATGATTGATTGTTAGAGAGATTAAGGCCCTAGGTTATTGTAAACCTAGGCAAACATTTCTATTTTTTTAAGTGAACTAAGGTCGCTGGAAATTGACAGGATTCCTGTCGTGACTTGGTAAGGAACATTTTATTGCAACTAACACGTAAAATCCTGTTCGGATGAACGTTTCCCCGCTGAATGAATTGTCAGCACCGTTTGCCCAATTCACAAGAGGCAAGAAAGTAGCCCCGGTGAACAACAACAATTTTTATGTCAGTCTCATGATTGTCTATAACATCGAATATGTGATGGGCTGAAACCTTTTAATCTTATCGGTCCCTATCGCTGTGGTTTAATGTTGTTTTAGTCCATAATTAAAAAAAAAATAAATAACAAAATCCTTACCTTGATCATCGCAATCCCATATTACGACGATGGAGAACTTTTTAGACTGTTGTGAGTCTGAAATTATTTAAACTTTACGATCTACACGGCGCTACATACCCCACAAAGTCATCGACTCGTCGGCTTATGCTCGGAAACTGTAGACAGAAAATTGTTTATAGTCAAATTCACGGTATGTCTGTTCACGCATTGTCAATGCCTCTCCACAAATATCCAAGGGACAACTCATAAAAGTCGAGTTGAATAAAAATGTTATCAATCCAGACTCTTATATCGTTTAGAGACAAGAAGTACAGACTGGCTCTTGGAAATGAGCATCAAAGTTGTAGTTTTTACTAATAAGAACCCTTTAGGTTGTCGCCCCTCAGAAACGAAGATTCAACCACGAGTTTCATGGACATAACTGGAAAACATCCTTAACAATCCTGTTCTGTTCATATAGATGCTGTAATCTACCGAACGAGTAGTTCATACATAAAATCACTTCTAGCCTAGGCCACGCTTCTTGTGTTTGTTCTTCTTGCACGATCTCGGGACATGCCTGAGTTAAGATACGACTTTTTTCTTGACATTTGATAATACGCGGATGACTTGTCATACCATCGCAAGAGAAGGGCCTGTAAAAGACATTTCAGTGTTGCTCCGACTGCGAATCAAACCCCGACTTTCTGTACGATGGTTTATAGTACTAATCATCGCGGAACTGATCTTTAGACTATACAAACTTTAAAACTTTTTATTCGTGTATTTAAGAGGATATCGCAGAAAAAAGTTTGATGAGACAGCTTACAAGAGCGAAGTTGCAACTAAGCTATACGTTCTCATAGCATGTATTTTCTTCAAGTCAAGAAGACAGCCCACCTTTAGCCAAAAATGACCAAACTCAACTTCCTGCCCCCACTCAATACAATGCTGGGTAACTGCAAATGCAGAAAGACCTGCCCTTTGCAGATCAACTACATCATGCACAGTAAGCTGATTCTGAAAAAGTTCAAGAGCTCTACACGACGAGCAGCGGAGTGTAGGTCTCTTTAAAACGGAACCATTTAGTGTATTATACGATTGCATCAATCTAGTCCAGATAGGGATAGGCATGGAAAGCATATACAGTCGACATCGGCATTATAAGTTCCAACGATCCATTGATGAGCCGGTCAAATGGTGGAGAATGCGATTATGTAAAACTTTGACTTTACACCAAGCTAATGCCTAACAACTCTGACTCTCAGGTGGCGACCGCTTAGTGCGTTGTATCTTCGCCGATAGGGTTAAAATCCCTATGTAAAGTTTTGACAGCAGCAGACGAGAGAGTGAGGAAGAAGTGTACTTACAATAAGGCACATATTCCATTCCAAAGGCGGGAGCGGAAGAATTCCCAAAATGGAGTCAACGGTGGCGTCTGCAGTCCCAGTTAGGATGGACAAAGTACACAACTTAGTTGAGCTGCTCCGACATATTCGGAAAACTGGGAAATCTCCAGCATTAGTCACGACGCTTGAACAGAAATGGTGACGGAAGAGCCGAAATGGCAAAGGCAGCGCTCAATACCGTAGTGGATACTGATGGCCACGTGTTTCCAAGAGTCTCGCAAAAGACTGATTTTATTTTTAGCGACCATGCTAAACGAAAAACGAACAACAACGTTCGTATCTGCGCCTGGAATATGAGAACATTAAATAGGATAGGTGCAACCAAGGAACTAGCGGAGGCTCTAAGCTAATTAAAAGCTGACATTACTTCCAGAAAATACGATGGGATTGGCCGGTCAAAAAGAGGATGAAAAGCTGTAAACCGCGTTATAGTAAGGAGAAACAGCAATTTTTCGGATGGTGTTTTCTTTTAAGTGACAGACAGACACATTGTAACGATCAAGAAGAAATTCGTCAACACTAGCCTTTTTTTGAACTCAAGTTCCGACAGAGAAAAAAGAAGATATAGCGAAAGACTGCTTCTACGAGATCCTTAACAAAACTTATGAGCAACTACCGCTGTGAGATTTTAACGCAAAGGTTGGAAGAGAAGTCATCTTTAGCAATATTGTCGGAAAGTACACTACGTCCAGCTACGGTTTTATGCGGAAGAAAATGCCACTACAGCTAGCACATGGTTCCCCACATCGACATTCATAAGGGGACGCATCCAGTATTTTGGATTTCTGAACATTCTCGGCGGGCTAACATCGACCACTACCTTGTGGCAGCCAAAAAACACAACATCTGGATTATGACCATACTAATAGCATCTAACGTCGAAGAACAATGGCAACGATGTCCACCAGCCACTAGATCAGCCGCGACTGAGAAACCTAGCATCTCGCGTCCACCAGCAAGAAGACGAAGACGAGATCTGCCACGTAGCTCTATAGAAAAAGGAGGAGCGAAGAACGCCGGATTTTAGAAAAAAGAACAGAAAAGGAGAAAAAGAGCAAGAAAAGCGCCTGATCGAGGATACAGAGAAGTGCCACGCCAGGAATGATGTTCGTAAGTTTTACTAAAGTGTAAAACGTCAAGGCCAGGGATATAGAACTCGAACAGAATGCTATCGATATTAAGAAGGGAATATCGTAGTTAAACACACTCGATGCTGGGGATATGGTAGAACCACTTCTGCAGACTGTTAAACGGCAATGACAAACTACATTCCGCTGTCAGGCAGAACGACAGAACAATATTGGCAACGACAGCAAAGATTGACAAAATCCCGATCTGAGTGGATTGAGGATAGCAAGCTAAACAAGACAGCGAAATGACGGCCTTCCCGCTTTATAAAGAAGGCGGAGATAACTTGGTAAGTAACATCCACCAAATTTGGTCGGATGAAAGTATCGGGCATCGTTTGCCCAATCCACAAAAAAGGAGATTCTCTAAGCTGTGCCAACTGCAGAGGCATAAGTCTCCTCAACATCGCCTTCAAGTTTCTATCTCCCGTAATATGTGAACGCGTGAAAGCGTTTACCAACAACATAATCGGCCCTTGTCAGTGTGGTTTTAGGCCAGGAAAGTCCACAACTGATCAAATCTGCACACTTCAGCAGATCCTGGAAAAAACCCAAGGAGTCCAAATCGATACTTCCCACCTATTCATCGAATTGAAAGCCGCATACGACAGCATTTATAGAGACGAACTATACAGAGCCATGTGAAGTCTTGGTATACCGACCAAACTCGTCCGGCTGTGCAGGATGACGATGGAAAATTCTCGCTTCTCCATTAGGGTCGGAAACAACTTCACCGACACATTCGATACCAAAAAAGAAACGATTTAGGTAAGGCGATGAGCTGTCGTATGACTTCTTCAATTTGATTCTTGATTGTAAGGATCGTGAGGATTGTGAAAAACTCCCGAGCCAACACCAGAGGCACAATTTTCCAAAAATCGGTGCAACTACTAGCATACGCCGACGATGTTGATATCATTCGAGGGAAAAATTATTCGAAAAATCTTTGGTTCTGTTTACTATGGAGACGAAGGTTCAACCAAGAACTATACGAGCTGTACAGCGACATGCCCCCAGTGGGATGTTTAAGGTGACTAGGACATGTAGAACGAATGGACACCAATACTTCGTTTTCCAGCCGGACGTTGGACGCAGTAGAGGAAGACCTCGCCTTAAGTAGCGCGCACAACTAGAGATCGCAACTGGGCTAATTGGAGAGTCATGTCGGTTAATGCCCAGGTTCATTCCGGAATATAGCGCCACTTAAGTAAGATTGGATATCTTAAGCGATTTTGAGCATACCAGAGCGCTTGACATAAATTACTGAGAGCATTGTCGAGGAGCTTAATAGAATAAACGGGTTATCTGCCTCGGAAAATAATTTTTGGAGCGATTACGCAGACGTGGATCTTCTTGAAGTGTCGACCAATCTTATGGTTCATATTTAACTGCATTCCTTTCACAGAGAGAGCTTGGGGGCCCATTAGAATAATCCCTTTTGCAGAAGAATCTTATATCTGTGTGAAAGCAATCTTCAGTAGTCCAGTGGTGGCAACCAAACATATTAATGGTCTGTTTCTACTGGAGAACTGCTTACATTTACTTCATTTTGTGGAAGGTGGATCTATTGCTCCATTTTAGTTCATTCTTGCATTGTCAGAAGGGCCACGACAATAAGAGCCACCTAATTATTTACTAAGTAATGTCCTCCGATGCTCAAGAGACAGTATCATACCAGAATCCTTTTTGAAACACCCCCTTTGGTCGGTGGGTATATATTTTATTGAACTAGTCCCAGTGCTAAGTATGAATGAGTCACTTTTTAGAGCATTGTTGGCATTAAAGTCGCTCAAACTTGTTCGACATTATGACACATAAACTACACAAAGTTCTGACAACATAAAATGAACCCTTCCCGGCGGACATACATGGATACATCAGAGTGGGCTCTAATAAAAGCAACGAATCCTGTCCATTTGTTGATTAGAACATCGGGCAGTTTCTAAACTCTCCACCAGAAAAAAAAATCAAATCAATCGATAGATTCACCGATTACATGATTGAAAACAGGTCTCTCCACACACAGTATGCAAACAGAATTCCAAAAAACCTTGACAAAACCAAATACCTAGTCGCCTATCAGCAACTAATTTGACAACGTAAACAGATTTTATATGTTCAGATGTGCACTTTTTGCAAAAAAACATATACAGCTCCAAAACAAAATTAATTTGAATATGCAAAGCGAATTCGCTCTGCGTTATGATTTTTTGTTACTTTTTTGAGTGCAGAAAAAAGGGGTGGTTTCCACTCTAATCACTATGCAACACTTTTTTATCTGTTGCCGAAAAAAAATGATTGTACAGAAACACAGTTATTAAATCCCAAAAGACTGCGAAAGGCTCTCAAGAATTTTACAATCGACAAAAAAACATAAAAAAATTAAGAAAATATCAAGTGATAACCGAATTTGCATGATAGAGAGAGAGGAAGGAAGGAGAAACAAAAGTAAATATACTTACAGTCCAAGTGTTTTTTCTTCGGCCCAATCAATTCCTCTGTAGTTGCCTTGCACACAGATTTGGCTAGGCCTTGACCGGCCAAACTGTGTCTAGCAGCCAAAAATCTGTCGTTTATCGTTTGGCCAGCCATTACGACAATGTATAGTGCTCCGCTTTGAAGGGGTGTTTTTTTTTTTTTTTTGTTATTTAATTTAATGAAACACTTCTCGCGATCAATTGGAAATCAATCAAAGGGAACTTCTTTCAAACTGAGGTAGGGGAAGCACTGTAAACTGAAATTTTAGTTATTTTTTTTTACACTTTTTCCACACTTAACGATCGAAGTAACGAGGAGGAAGGTGGTTGCTGCTGCTGCTGGATGGGAGATGAGATGTGTAGTAAGTCTAAGTTGGGAAGATTATTTGCACACCTAACTGGATTTCTTTTCCTATTGGATCCTATTGGAAAAGGGCGTGTTGGTGGCAATTTTCTTGGACCTTTTTTCACTTTTTCTAGTTATACGCAATCATAGTCGTCGACACGACGGGAAATTGTATTTTTTTCTTCGCACAATTGAATGTGTGTGATACTTTGCGTACCGCGCGCCGCCCCCTTTTTTCTCAATCGATGACAATGATGGTGCTCCACCATCAAATTTGTAGCTCCAATTTGGATCGCATGCGAAGAGAATGCGAATACGAGGATTATTTTTTCTCACTTTTTTCGATAGACTGAGGTGACAGTTCGGCGATTTGTTGGACAAACAGAAAAAAACTGGAAACGTTTTGAGTTTTTTTTATAATGAAATTAATTGAGAGTAACTTGTGGTATGTTCTGTGTTTCTTCGCTTTTTTCTTTTCTTTTACTACGTTTGCGCCTGGCAGGGAGAATCACAAAAAGCCAACTTGCACGAAAGACACAGGGCACCACCGTAGTGAAGTTGATTGTGGATGGAATGCGAAACGAGTCTCGAAGATGTCGGATTGACGTTTGGAGCAATTTTCTTCTATTTTGATGCAAGTTGAATGGTGTTGAATGCAGTTGGGGTATCTAGTCGATATGGGAACCGGTTAGGACAGGGTGTGTCGAAACATATATATCGAAGAGAGCCAATAGAATGGATTTTAATGAAAAATATCGGAGTATTCATGCGACGTCGTAAGTTGTACATCGTGCGAAAAATGATAAGATGAGTTTTAACTGAATTCAATACAATCTTAGTATTTTGTAACTTATTAGAAAACTTAGCTTTGGTTATCTTTCGTTCAATCGTCTCTCGATTACTTTTTCAGTTTATCTTGTGTTTGATTTGTGGAAGTGACTGAAATGTTAAAATGGCGTTTTAAAAGTTAACAGCAATAATTGCAATAATACGCTAGGGTGGTGACATTTCAATTTCATCATGAGTTGTGTTCCAATGAAGTTGTCCAATGGTAGCTTAACTGGACCCTTGTTATATATGGACTGCTAGTAGCCAACTTCACATATGTTCCAAAACTACATACACGCCACTGTTTCACTGCGGAAAACTAAGTAAGCAAAAACAACGTTTCGTTCATCACATCGCAAGAAAAATTGATGTAAACGATCATAAAACATTAGTAAGAATTAAATTTACAAAACTTGTTCAGTTTATGGGTCAATAGTAAGAAAACATTTTTATTTCCAGAATTTATTTGAAATCCTCTTTGCAGTTTCGCATCTTTTGAATGGATTACGCTACATGTCGCTGTGGAAATGAATCTGTTGGCACAAGGTGTCGCTCCTTTGTCAGCAATTCACTATGGAAATTCAAGCTTGATAGACGGATTCGCACTGCCGTTTTGCATTTAAGGAAACATGCCTAGTAATGAAAAACATCAAATTGGTTTTCTGAAAATCTTTGAAATTTTGAATATGACAGTTTACTTTTTAAGCGACGATATGCTCGTTAAAGAGATTTCAAGTAACGGCGAGAACAACGTTAAGACCTCTGCTCGTATGGGATTTATATATAAACAGACGCTGGCTGTTTTACTCTAAAATGGTAACTTTTTTGTTGACATAGCGGAATTGTTTGTTTCTCTGCTGGTATGCAACAATTGCGCCACTTTACATGTTATTTGTGTTAGACGCTATAAGAGTACTGTCATCTGCAAAACTAAACCTTCTATATTCACTAGCCAGACTAGGATCGTCCAGTTGCATCTTCTTATGCGACAATAGGGTTAGACCACCACTTGCTTTCAAGAAACAGAAAATAACCAGATTAAAGCAAGGTGAAACAAAATCTAGGTGGAAAACATAAACACTTGCAAACACACTAAAGACCTTTTACCGGAAATAAGCGGTAGCAAATCTAACAACCTTATAGCTATGAACAGAGCTTCCATTATTGCAGTGAGAGTCATAACAGGACACAATCTGATGGCAAAACACCCCCATAGGATTAACCTAACTGACTCGCACCAACTTTGCAGGAAGTTTGGAGACCCAGACGTCGAGAAGGACATCGTCAACTATAATGTGTCACTGCCCCGCGATCTGCAACAGCTGTTACAAAATCCTCGGCAGCTTCTACTACGATGACTAGACGGTTCTAGCCACTACACCTATTGCACAGGTCGTCAGTTTCTGCTGCAAGTCGGGTAGGAGCAACTTACTGTTTGAAGCTAACGGAGCAGCACAAATCACCTAAGTATTACTCTTCTTATTAACGCAGCTTTTTTTTTCAGGTACAATAAAGGGTATTGATATGGGCTCACTTAGGCCTATGTGCGTTTGACGACTCACTTGGGTGTCAACAACCAATCAAACCTAACCTATCGTCAACTTTGAAAGTTACGGAATGAAAACCTGATAAATGTGACAATTAAAAGCCTATAGAGCTGCTAAAACATGTAAGGAGCATAGCGCGTGTTAGCTGCTAAAACATCGAGAGAACAAAATTCTTGCCGAGAAATTGAACTCGTTAGAACCTATAATTCAAGAAGAGCTGAAATACATATCTGTAGGGGGAGAGATACGAATTGAAAATTTCCGATAGCTACCTTTTGATTAGGACGACTAATATTCTGTTTTAATGGCAAACACAATTACCACATTTATGGCTGAAGCTAACTTTTGGAGTTAGAAGTCAAACCACTGTCTAGTATATATTTAGATATAAAACTCATCCTTTCAAATGACAAACTTTGGAGCGATGATTATTCTGAGATATTTCATGCCCGTATTCAAAATCCAATACCTGTATGAATTATAGATTCTTTATTATTATACAGAGGTAAATAAAGTGTACATAAGCAAGAAAACGTCATCATGTTTATTCTATTAAATTTTTGACAAAATATTTGACCAATATGCAATTACGGTTAAGCCCTCTCGAGATGGCATGCACGGACCCAAGAATTCCAACAGCATCGGTGTTTTTCGTACCACCGTTGAATAGTCCTCGTAAGATATAACTCCATCCTGATCGATATCAAGCTTTTTAAAAAGTAAATCAACCATATCCTTAAAGCGAAATATAACCATTCACATATATAAATAATAAAATAAAAATCCATGCAATTAATGATTACCGCTCTTAACTCGGCACATTCATCTTCATCTCCCTTGGTGAAGAAATTTTTAACAAATTTCGTTAAAATATCTCGATTTAAAAAGTTTGTCCCATGGAGATTATAAATCTGCAAAAAGTGAGATTTTATTGTAGCTTAACTATTGTAACATTGATTTCCGTTAAAAAAAAGCAAATGTGACAAACTTACACTAAACACAAACCGCATCTTCTCCTCCAACGAATCAGACATAAAAACAGAAAAAAGTTTTATCCATGCTATCGGTTCAATGTATTTCTTCGAATCTTTTATAATGACCATTAAGATCCTTTCGATTATTTCAGTGTCAGATATTTTAAAGAGAACATCGGAAAATTCAATAAATTGTTCCTTTGTCATGGCTTTAGCTCGTGATCCATTAAGAAGGACAAATTTATGATAAATCATTAAAATACAATTTAATTCCACTTCGGAGAACTGAGTTTGCTTAAGCATTTCTTTTATCAGCTCCCGATAGATGATTAGAAAGCGGGAATTTTGAGTTCCATCTAAGGTTCCATCTAAATGCTTCATTATTGTACCTATTTTTCTTTTATATTGATCGAAGATTATAAGTCTACTCGATGAGGTTTGTAGTAATTTAATATTTCAATTGTCATTATTTTGATTCGAGTACATTAGGTATCTTCGATTTAGATATGCAAATTCCAATACATATCGTGATATTTACCCATGCAAACGTAGAATGCATTTCATAACATCGACGAACACACCCTCAGAGTGCATTGCATTCAACAGTTGAAAAAACTTGAATAACAAAACAAGTTCACTGAAACTGACAGCATAGATAAGAAATTTTGCAAGATGTCGATGAGAATTCGAAGAACTATCGGTGAAAAGGTTTTTTTTTTACCAAAATTCTTAATGAAATTTCAAGTGGCATTTAAAAAATCAACATATTTTCCATACTGTACTTATAGATCTCTCAAATAATCAGACGAACCGATGTAGCCGATCAAATTGCGGCACGCCTCGAGCTACCAAAATCTCTTAAAGCCATCTCTCAACCAGAACTGCACTTATCTGCTGCTGACATCAGCACTATCCTTGGAAAGGATAAGACCACTCTGTTAGAGAGCATTGCCAATTCTCCTATAGACAAGACAGTTGTAGAAAATGTGTCACCAACGCCATCAAATGGTCGTTCCAAGCCAGGATTCGCATTTAAACTTAACCATTCCGCTTTTGTTAATGATGTCTTAAGTTTGGAATTTGCTTCACCTCCAGCGACGCACACATCTGGCCGTGTAGTCTTTGAATTCAGTTCTCCAAATATTGCTAAACCTTTTCACGTGGGACATCTGCGATCCACCATCATTGGCAACGTTCTCGGTAATCTGCACCAGCATTTGGGTTACGATGTGATCAAATTGAACTATCTGGGCGACTGGGGAACCCAATTCGGTATGTTGCAGGTTGGCGTTGAATTGGAACAGCTTACCGATGAAGAAATGCAGCGTAACCCAATAGAAAACCTGTACAAAGCCTATGTCCGTGCAAATGAGGAGGCTAAGAGGGATCCCAGCGTTGCTGATAAAGCAAGGAAATACTTCAACGAGCTAGAGAATGACGAAGCCCCTGAAATGCAACACCAATGGTCAAAGTACAGAGATTACACGATAACAGAGTTGGAATGCGCCTACAAACGGTTGGGCGTGAAATTCGATGAATACAACTGGGAGTCGCAGTATAGTCAGAAATGCGTTGTCTCTGTCTTGGACATGATGAAAGGCATGAATCTTGTTCACGATGAGGTCGATGGACGAAAGATTGTTATTGTTGGTAAGCGACGAGTTCCGGTGATCAAGAGCGACGGGTCGACGTTGTACCTTGTGAGAGATATTGCAGCGTTACTGGACCGATTTGAGCGGTTCAAGTTTGAAAAGATATTCTATGTGGTGGACAATGCACAGACGGATCATTTTGATGCCTGCTTTAAGGTGACCACGGCGATGGACAGTAATGTTGGATCGAGAGCGACACATGTTAAATTCGGAAGGATACATGGCATGAGTACTCGAAGGGGAAATGCTGTATTTTTGAAGGATTTGCTTAACGAGGCTAGAGATATTATGCTAGAGAAACAGATGCAGAGTCCAAGTAAGTACCAGGATGAGTCTATAGTTTTTATTGGGATAATACCCCAAATTCACTGCAAGGAGGAGTGTGAAACAGGAGTCTTCTCAGGCCGAAGAAACCACTCTTGGCAAGAATAATTTTTCGTTTGATTACTGTATCCGACGTCTGGCTGGTAATCTGCGAGCCGGAGTATTGGTGTCCATTCTACATGTCCTAGCCATCTTAAACGTCCAATGCGGAGTTTTTTTTGACCAGGGGCATGTCTTTGTACAGCTCCTATAGTTCTTGGTTGAATCTTCGTCTCCATAGTTCGTCAACGCAAACGGGACCGAAAAATTTTCCTCTAGAATCGACCAAGGATTTCTTCATCCATTTTTCATACGGTCCATGCTTCAGCGCCGCAGAGCAGGACTGGAATGATAAGGATCTCCTTAGTAGTTCGAGTGAGGGCCTTACTTGTGAATTGTTTTCTTGGCCAGTGGAAACGGCGGTTGGCAAGAGTAATTATTCGTTTAATTTCTGACAAGATAATGTCGTCGGCGTATGCTAGCAGTTGCAACGATTTATGGAAGATTGTGCCTCTGGTGTTGGCTCGGGAGTTTTGCACAAACCTCTGAAAAAACAAATTGAAGAAATCACATGACAGCGCATCGCCTTCCCTAAATATTTTTGTGGTATCGAATGTGTTTTTGAGGCCGTTTCCGACCCCGATGGAGCAGCGAGAATTCTTCATCGTCATCCTGCACAGACTGACGAGTTTAGGCGGTATACCGAAACTAAAGATGGCTCTGTATAATTTGTCTCTATAAATGCTGTCGAATAAATAGGTGGTGGGTATCGATTTGGACTTCTTGCGTTTTTTTTTCAGGTTCTGCCGAAGTGTGAAGATTTGATCAGTTGTGGACTTTCCTGGCCTAAAACCACACTGATGAGGCCGAAACATTTTTTTTGTAAACTGTTTCAGGCGTTCACATATTACGCAGATAGAATCTTGTAGACGATGTTGAAGACTAATGCCTCTGGTGTTTGAGCAATTCAGAGGGTCTCTTTTTTTGTGAACCTGGTAAACGATGCGGCGGTTTCAATCTTCAGGCATACTTTCATCCGACAAAATTTAACTTATAAGTTGCTGAATGAACTTATCAAGTCATCTCCGCCGGTTTTATAAAGCTCGGCTGGAAAGCTGTCATTCCGGAACCCTTGTTAAGCTTGCGTTTAGATATTGCTATCCTCAATTCACTTAGGCCGGGTGGTTTGTAGTTTTAGCTGTCGTCGCCAATATTGAATGGTTCGTTCTGTCTGATAGTGGAATATGGTTCGTCATCGCCATTTAACAGTCTGCAGAAGTGATTCGTTCATATCCACAGCATTGACTGTTTCCCAACTACGGTATTTCCGTGTTATTCTCAACAAGATTCTGTTCGGGCCTTGTATCCTTGCCTTTCACGTTTTACACTTTAGCAGAACTTACGAGTGGCACCTTTCTATATCCTCGATCGCGCCTTTTCTTCCTATTTTTCTTCTTTCTAAAAAAGCAGTGTTCTTCAGTTCTTTGCCCATTGAGCTCAATGGCAGCTCTCGTCCTCACCTGCAGCTTAGCCATGTAGGCCTCGTTCTTGGCTCCGAGCATCTGTCGGAATTCCTCATCAAACCATGGGTACTTTGCTAGTGGACACGAGAAACCTAGCACATCAGTGCGGCTAACCTAAAGGATTATTGGCATCGTTGCCATTGTTCTTCGACATTAGATACTGGCATTGGCGGTCTCTTGCGATTGCAGTCTTCCGATATTAATTTTTTTTACAGTATTTCTGGTTGGTTGTGGCGTGGGGGAAATCCGCATTCTTACCTTGGACCACTACCTGTCCGATGTTAGCCCCCAGAATGTTCGGACATCCAAAATACTGGATGCGTGCCTCTTGTCTATCGCAATGTGATCAATTCGGTTGACCGTTCGTCGATCTGTACACCGCCGTGTACCCTTATGGATATCGAGGTGAGGAAACGGCGTGCTGGCTATAGTGGAATTTGTTCCGTAGCGAAGTCTATTAGCCTAAGTCAGTTGCGAGACGTGTTGTCGTGCAGGCTGTGTTTCCGACAATACCGCTAAAAATGTTTTCCCTCCCTACCTTTGCGTTAAAATCTCCCATCACAATTTTAACAACGTACTTCGGTAGTCGTTTATAGGTTTTGTCAAGGAGCTCGTTGAAGCAATCTTTAGCTACATCATCTTTTTCATAAAGTACTTAACAGTTGCTGTTGCGTTTCGAAAATTTGCCGCAACAAGGAAATGCTCAAGTCAATCCGAATGTTCAGCCATATCGCCATGTGGTCGATTGGATTGAGCTGCTTGCTCTGTGACGAAGCTGTGTGCTGGATTTTAGTGACAGGCGTTGTATATGCTGTGTTTTCCGATAATAATACCAAAGAATTCCTTTCTTCGTACCTAAGCGTTAAATTTACTCAGAACGACTTTTACATCATACTCATAAGTTATGTCAACGACCCGGTAGAAACAGTCTTTAGTGGTGCCATGCGTTTGCAGATTTCTTAGGAGCATAATTCTTATTGGCTTAGTCTGTCGCTTGTTACAAATACGCATCCAAATAGTCGCTGATTCTGCTGACTATAACACGGACTGTAGTAAATGTCAGTAAATGTAGTAATAGTCAGTAAATGTATTACTGCCGCGCAGAAGGTCAGTGTTTCGTTTCCCAGCCCTAGCAACACCTAAATATTTTTCACTGGCCCTTCTCTCGTGATGATCTGACAAATCATCCGAGTAGTATCAATTGTCAAGAAAATTGAACCGTTCAGAGTCGGTCCAGCCATCGGGGAAGAAGCACACACGCACGCATGAATGGTTGTGAGAAAGCTCGGCCCTCGGAACCGTAACGATCGACTCAGAATTTTTATTTATTTCATACATAACTCGCTCACGATGAAAACACACGTTCAGACATTGACACCCCAAACAATCTAAGGGTGCGTTTGTCTAGAAATAGAAAATGTTAAGACCTCAATACGGTCGTTAAACGAGTGCACACACTTTGTATGATTATCGCTACATAATTGATTCACCTGTACGAGTACATCCTTAACAGATAAAAGTCCATCATACGCCCCAACTCCGTGACTTCCAGAATTAGCTCGAGATTTGTCATTCAACATGATCCCCAAATGACATATTTACTTCCAAAGCGCTTTACTACGCCCAATCTTCGTCTAACTGCAACTTAATTTGCATAAGACCCATATGTCCCACTCGTCATTGTTTATGATTTATGCGAATGTTTTCACTCTGTCACTTGCGCACCTTGTGCATGCCTTATACGTCAAGCTATCTAGACATTTATTGATTTTTTCATAATTTTTAGCAACAAAAATTAACATCTCATCTGTGGACTCAACCGTTGCCGATGTTCTCGGTGTGTCAGCTGTGATAATTAACGATCTTAAGCAACGACGTCAGCGAGATTATGATTTCGACTGGAACAAGGCTCTGCAAATGAACGGCGACACCGGCATCAAACTGCAGTACACACACTGTCGACTGTCGAATTTAATCGAAAACATGTCGAGTATTCCAGTAGCAACAGAACCCAATGCTAGCTTACTCACCGAACCTGAGGCTATGGAGCTTATTGTGGAAATAGCTCGCTTTCATCAGAGTGTTTTCAAAGCTGCCGACAGTTTGGAGGCATGTGTATTGGTTACCTATTTGTTTAGTCTATGGTAAGTCATGTGGATAACTAATATCCATAACATGGTATACCTTTCCCGTCCTTCCTTCTAGCAATTCAACCAGTCGAGCACTCAAGCGGCTCAACATTAAAACCGAATCCTCGTTGGACGTTCAAGCCAATCGAATGGCGTTGTTCTCTGCAGCGTACGAAGTTCTTGGCTGTGGAATGAAAATACTAGGCTTGAAACCCCTGACAAAAATGTAAAACTAAAAAAATTAAATAAATTGTTTATAATACAAGAAAACTTTATTCTTTTGTAATAACAAGCAGAGAATGTGTACAGAGATTGCATTTGAATTGCGAGCACACACTATCGTTTCTTCCAGGTATACTTTCTGCGAGCACCTTCTTGGCCGAACTTCTTCCTTTCACGGCGACGATAGTCACGGGTTAACAAACCAGCTGTTGAATGGAATTTAAAATTAGAAGACATCATGGAAGGTGTAGTTATACCATACCCAATCGCATTTCTTCAATCATGTCCTGATCAACGAAACTTCGGAGAGACATTGCGATACCCCAACGAATTGCACCTGCCTGGCCAGATGGTCCACCACCAGCCACATTAGCTTCAATGTCGATTTTGCCCAGCATTTTCGAGAAAATCAAGGGAAAGATAATCTGAAACGAAAGGAATTTTCTAAATCAATATATATGTTCTCTTGGGTAAATTGTAGTGAAAAGGATAAAAGGCTTTGGTGACTTTATAACAAAGTTAAGACGCAAGATTGGGACCAATATAAGTCCAGACTCCGTAAAATACTATCCACCAATCCACCCAAATGTACAATCTCCAGCATGGAAACCATTAACCTAGTTTGGGACACAGATTTTCCTGGCAACTCCTCTAACCCTTCACTTCTTTCAATAATTTCAAAAGTTTTTGAAAGGATATTACTCGGTCGCTTACACCCTATTATTCAGGAACGACTCTTACCTGACCATCAATTTGGGTTTAGAAGTAAACACTCGACTGTGGACCAAGTACATCGAATTACTGATGTTATTGAGAAAGCTTTCGAAAAAAAGATAAGGATTTCTTCATCCGCTTTTGAGACGGTCCATGCTTCAGCGCCGTAGAGCAGTTCTGGGATGATCAGGGTCTTACATAAGATCTCCTTAGTAGTTCGAGTGAGGGCTTTACTACTAAATTGCCTTCTTAGCCCGAAGAAACAGCGGTTGGCAAGAGTAAGAGACGATATGTTGTCAGAGTTACTAGCGGAGCCGAGATAAACAAAGTCTCGTACTATCTCAAAGTTATATCTGTCAATAGTGACGTTCTGTCCAATTCGTAGATGTTGTGCGTCCTTTCGTGTTGACCTCATTTCTTGCTAAGCCCATTTTTGGCGCTTCCTTTTCTATACTAGCAAACGTGGCTATTATTGTTTTTTTGTTTTTTCCAGTATCTGCCGAAGTGTGAACATTTGATGTGTTGTGGACTTTCCTGGCCTAAAACCACACTGATAAGGGCCGATTAGGTTGTTGGTAAACGGTTTCAGGCGTTCACATATTACGGCATATAGGATCTTGTAGGCCATGTTGATTAGAATCATGCCTCTGTAATTGGCGCAGTTTAGAGGGTCTCCTTTTTTGTGGATCGGGAAAACGATGCTGAGGTTCCATTCTTCAGGCATACTATCTTCCAACCAGATTTGGCTTAAGAGTTGATGGATCTTATACCAAGTCATCTCTGCCGGCTTTATAAAACTCAGCGGGAAGGCCGTCAGATTTATTAAGCTTAAGTTTATATATTGCTATCCTCACTTTACTCAGGTCGGGTGGTTGGAAGTGTTCGCTATCGTTGTAAATATTGAATGGTTCGATCTGCCTGCAGCGGAATGTTGTTCGTTTAACACTCTGCAGAAGTGGTTCTTCCATATCATAAACATCGACTGTGTCTCAATTACGATATTTCCTTGTTCATCTCGACAGGATTCCATTCGAGCCGTGTATCCTTGGCTTTGATGTTTTACTATTTGGTAAAACTTGCGAACCTCGTTCCTGGAGTGGCTCCTCTCTATATCCTCGATCGCGCGCTTTTCTTGCTCTTTTTTCTTCTTTCTGAAAAGCCTGTGTTCTTCCCTAATTCTCTACCTATATAGCTCAATGGTAGCTCTTTTGTTTTCACCTGCAGCTTAGCTTTGTAGGCTTCGTTCTGGGCTGCAAGCATATGTCGGCATTCTTCATCAAAGCAGTGGTTTCTTGTTGGTGGGCGCGAGAAACATTTTTGTATACTCGTGATAAAAAATATTGCTAGATAAGTCGAAAACTTAGTTGCAATACAAATGCAAATATGGTGATGGTTTTAGTCAGTAAAAACACTACTCACACTACTTTGAAGCACGTGCCACCAGCCCACAGAAAAAAAAAACTCCTTAAGCAGAGCTGATCGGTACATCCATTCTATTATTACCATCACCAAAAAAAAAACTTCTTTGGTCCATCATTAGCTTCAAACTATTTAAATCCCCTGGACCAGATGGTATCCTGCTATCACGGCTACAAACCATCATGACCAGTTGTCTTCTGTTAGTACACATGCCCAAAGACATGGGCGGCAACATCATTGGCGTGACAGCTAGTTTGACAGTTAATCCCTATCGGAAGTTGTATACCTCTAAAAAAAACACCCTGAGGTACAAAAGGCGAAAACTCTCAGGCACATGTTGAGACTCCCGATTGCTGCTAAACGTATTTTAGTCGCTCGTTCCCCTTGCTCGCAATTGCAGTGGTTACTCAGATGGTATTCTTTTGGATCAGATCTGCTTTACGACAGCTCTATCAAGAGCTCTCGTCTTCGCTGGCGGGGGTTTATAGAATGAGAACAAGCACGTCAGTTGCAAACATAGTTAAATCATGCTGCCAACGTTATATACAACTGCTTGGTAAGTTCGGAAGAATGCCGAACACATACAATGTGACCAATTTAGAGGATGTTAGTGTTCAGCGGACAGTCGTGCTCTTTATGATGAACAAGCTGTGTACATGCTTAAGACAGCAATATTATAACATGTAACTAAAGTATATAGATACTCACTATAGAAAACAAAATTTGCACACATTTCAAATGCCAAAGGAACTTCAATTTCGTTATTTAATTAACACCATTGAAAAGCAAATACTGTCCATTTTATCCGTTGCTAGAAACAAGAACCCATTCGTTCGGTAGTTGATTTTGTTTGCGAAATCTTTTCACAGAAATTGTCAACGCGACGACCATACATGTTTTATTTCCAACCATTTCCTCAGCTTTAGTCTATCCTACGTTCGTTACATTTTTGAAAACAATCATTCATGCGTTTCACGTCATGTATATAGTTGACATGTACTTCAGCGAACTTTGTTAATTGAGTATGAAGTTTGCGTTTCCAGTTAGGATTTCTTGTATTAATACGAAGACTATAAAAGACGTTATTAATTTAATCGTGTGGGCGCAGTTTGTTAGCGCCTTTGGCTACTACGTAAGAAGTCTGGATTCATAGTATCAACAGGCACCACCTTAGTAAACAGGTTAAGTGTTTTTTTTTTTTTTTTTCATATAAGATGTAAGGTCTGCGACTGGGTTATACGTCTATGATCAGCTTTAAATAACTAACTTTTGTAAATTTTACACAACGTTTTTTTACAGCGCAGATACTAGCCGGTCGGAGAATGTCAAAATTATTGACGAGGTGTTCTTCCACCATGGCAAAACCACTGCGTAAGCTTTTCCATCTGTCCCATTCATCAAGATTCTTTCTGAGGAGATGGAAAACAACATTTGTCAAGCCCATCCCCAAAGCGAACCGTCTTGATTTTTCTACTACCGATCGTAATTACCTCCCTTCTTTCTAAGGTCATGGAAGCGGTGATAAACTGTCAGTTTGAATCACGAAAACTCCAAATGGTTTTTATAGCAACAGGACCACTGATAATTAAAAGTGGAACCAACCAATCCATTTGGTGGCGAAAACAAGGTCATTGCACTTCTACAGTCAATTGTAAGTTGTGGATTTTTTTTTTGCCACAAAAGAAAGACAAAATAAATAACCTCCCATACATGAGCTTAAACATCCAACTTTTGACTGAGAATGGAAGACTCTAAGGGCCGGAGTTTTGGTGTCCATTCGCTCCACATGTCCCAGTCATCTTAAACACCCACTGCGGAGTTATTTGAACAAGTCACTATATAACCTAGTTGTGGGTTGAAACTTTGTCTCCATAGTCCGTCAACGCAAACGGGACCGAAACATTCCCTAAGAATTTCTCGCTCAAACTTACCAAGTATTTCGGTTGATGCTTCAGCGCCGTAGAGAAGGGCTTTACTACTAAATAGCCTTCTTAGCCCAAAGAGACATAGTAAATCGAGGATCCGAGCTAGACAAAGTCACATACTACCTCAAAGTTTTATCTATCAACGGTGACTTTCTGTCCAGTCATGTCCTTTCATGTTCATCATAGCTTAACCCATTTTCGCCGCCTCCTTTCTAGTGTAGAGATATTACGCAGCTGTAATCTGTAATCAACAGTAATCTCACGTTGAGTCCCATCAATAATGTCAATATCGTCAGCATATGCTAGTAAATAGTTGCACCGATTTATAAACAATTGTGCCTCTGGTGTTGGCTCGGGAGTTTTGCACAATCCTCTCAAGAGTGATATTATCTCCTTTCTTTCTACCGAATGGTTCGGTGAGGTCGTTGCCGAATGCCGACCCTGAAGGAGCAGCGAGAATTCTCCAACGCCATTCTCCACAACCGGGCGAGGGGGTATACCAAAACTAGACATGGACTTGTTGGGATTTTTTCAGGATCTGACGAAGTCCGAAGATATGATCAGTTGTGGACTTCGTGACCTAAAATCACACTGATAAGTGTCGGTCAGGTTGTTGGTAAATGGAACTTTTAAGTGATGTTAGGAAGACTTATGACTGTGTAGTTTTGCAGTTCAAAAGGTCTCCTTTTTTGGATGGGATAAATGATGCTGAGGTTCCATTTTTTCAGATATACTTTCAGTTGCGGCGGATTTATTTTCTCGATAACATCGTCGCCATTGTTCTTGGACAACAGATGTTGGGGGTATGGTGTTAATCGAGAGGTTAATGGAAAACGCGTTCTACAAAGGAGATATGTGTGTGCGAAAGTTTTTGTTTGCCATTAAGAATGGGACCTCCTTTTAATGCCGACTCCGAATGTCGAAAATTACAATTTTAAACCCATGGATGTTTATCTAACTTTTGCAAGTGGTAGGGGAGCATTGTGCTTATTTGTCCAGACAACTAAAGACTAGGCCACTGCACCCACCCAAAGGACGGAATCTAAAATTAAATGCTAGTTCTCAACAACCAACTTGGGCATGACAGATTCATACCCTTGTGTTTGTCAGAAATAAAACGTTTGGAACTGCTACTGGCTGGTTATGAACCAGATATCCACCAAAAACTACCATTGGAAAACCAGTCGCTCTCGAAAGCTATTCGCGGTTAAAAGTCAGCATAACCTCCAAGCTGGAGGTCAGTTTAATTGTGATATCTAGCGCCATCTATTTAAGTAATTAAGGAAACGAGAAAATCGTAACAAAATACTAAAATTGTGTTGAAATTCCAGAGAATATAGTCTCTGGAATAAAGTACTCTCTTAATTGGTTTTCCTAGTCAGCAATCAATTGTTACAGATACAGCGATGTAAAATCAGCTCAAAAACTCTGTCACTGCAAGTGCAGTAATTGCCAGCTATTTGGTTGAACCTTTTACGCGATGTCATACTTTGAACGTTATGCAAAAGTATAAATAAATAAAAAGATCGCCATCAAATATCTAACTGTATATGACAGTTTATTCTTCCGTTTATCAGTCGCTGTCTCTTAATAGACGCAATACAAAAATTTCGCAAGCGCGCAAGTTCTGCGGGATATTGCGATTCGTCGGCCCGTCCAAACAATCAGCAAGTGGCGGCGAATACAATTTCTTTTCTTATCGGATTATTTCCATCAGGGCAGTTAAATGAAGCGCACAAACCGAGGGAAAGACTTTGACAAGTAGTTTCCACAGAATAGCCATACTTCGCATCAGCTTCTCTTTTAGACACATCTTGCTCATACACACTGTACACAAACGTCTCAATCTCAGTGCAGCTAAGAGACGAGTAATTGAACTTGCCACCTTGAAAATCCATTTGAACAGCTTCATCGGTTGAATAGTTTTCTGTCTACGCGGTCTCGAAATCCATTGTATATCTACGTCAATGTTAGAGGAAAATCTCCTGCTAAGCACCTGGTAGTAGTACGCACAAAATATGTGCATTTCTTGCGAGTGCACGCTTATCTGGTGGCAATAAACTCGCTTATTTGTCGGTTATGAAAAGCCTTGGCTTGGATTCTCGTGTAGTGCTCGCCTGGAGTGCATAAGCCTTACATAGACGGGCGTAGCAATTAATGTGTAAATCTTTATAAATCTTAGCCAGCGCTAAGCTAGCGACACAGCAATGCAATTGATGCGGAATATAAATAACAGCGACCGTTGCCACTGTTTCAACGAGAACTACTCGTATCGAGACAAAGTGCACAATTTCACAGAAGATAGTTTTTTTTCGTGCAAAGTGGAAAAGATTTAAATCAGTGGCGGCGGGGTTGGAGCGATAATTGAACCGCGCGCGCGGTACTCGTTGTAGAGAAAATTGCGAAAAAATGTTTCATTAATTGATGAATGACGACGCAATGAATGAGCTTCCCAGGCAGATAGCGGACAGAGATTCAATTAACTAACGCGTTACCGCATCGATACTTATTTTATGGTTGATGCGCTTTCCATTCAAACGGATTTATACAAAAAAGGTGGAGTTTCAGTATTTACATTGGGGAATGTATTGTGAGAGAGTTGAAAACCCCGGTCTGTCGACTCCACTTTGGAGAGATTTTTCGTCTGACTACAGCAAAGTAATGTGAAACATTAATTAAATTGACAGTAAATTAAATTTTTTTTTGTTATAGCTATACGTGACAGTTAAATTGTCATCTTTATGTTTGACATTTTGATGCGAATGGAAAATTTCACTTGATCGGAGCGTTGGCTTTATTTTTTTATGCATAATGTACTGCTAGTGAAATGTCAATTTCCGAAAATCATCTTTCTCTCTTGGATCACTGTGTCAAAAGTGAGAACTAAAATGACGCTAGGTTCTATTTTTTTCACTGAAAAAGTAAATTAAGATGAAATCAATGAGAGACCTATTTTCTTACCTATTTACGGGTTCACTCACTTAAACAAGTAAGTGAATTCTGTCTTCATATTTATGATTTGACAGTTTTCATTTTTAACATTCTTTTACAGAGATTATTATATTAGATTTGTTTTATTAGATTTTATTTCATATATTAGGCGATTGAACTGGCGTTCGATGCAATAAGGGGACGCAAATCGGCACACTGCTTTGCAACTGGACCAGTCATGGCGGAACCTTTCATTTCACCCTTATTATTCACGGTGACGCCTGCATTGCCCTCAAAGTATATAAACCCCCGTCCTTCCTCCTGAATGGTTTTCTTTGCCTAATCACAACAGCAGACGTTACCTTTTTCCGGAGCTAGGGCTTTCCCTTCTTGACAGTAGCAATAAACTTGTCACCAACACCGGCGGCAGGCAGACGGTTCAGACGACCACGAATACTATTGAACAGCGATAATGTTTAAGTTCTTGGCTCCTGCATTATCTGCACAGTTCATGACAGCTCCAACAGGAAGAGCTCTACTCTATTCGACATTTTTCGTGAAAATTTTCGACTTCGATATTTTGATTGATTTTAACTGTAGATATGGTAGCAGAACCCAAAAAATTCGTTTTTGGAATTCCGTCTGTCGGTTCGTCGGTCCGTACTGGTCTCTCCAGCCTATACGACTAGACCAATTTTCTTCAAACTTCGTATCCAGCGTTTTTTTTTGGTCATAATTCTAGGCAATTTTTTTTTGTTTGATTAAACTTCATATATACCTACTATAAGCATATAAGATTCAACAAAACTGCACAATCAGTTTTTTTTGGAGAAAATCCATATAACTGATTTTTGCATTTAGGCCATATGAAGAAACTTGTCAATTTCTCGCAAAGTATTTTGTCAAATTGAATCAAATTTAATTTGTATATGTTCCACTATTACTGTTCGCATAAATTCCACATAATTAGTTTTGGTCCAACTATCCCTAAACAGAATTTAGAGTTTTGTTGATTAACGGAAAATCATAATTATTCTCATAGACACCGATTCCTTCCGATTTCGGAACGAACGTTTACGTTTAACCACATTTTGAGATTATTTATATCATTTTTAGCATCAATAATCGAAATGTATATTACCCATTCAGTATTTTGGCCAAATTATGAATATCGTCAAATTCTCTGATGCTTGGGAGTTGACCTAACGCCCAACTCACTGTGAAAGAGCTTTCTCTCATACAGCGATCCAGTCTTGCACCAACCTGTCGTTATTCAATATTCATGCATGTATATAGTAATATATAACTACTTGTAGCTCCTTAGTTTCGCTTCAAAAAAGCGATCATCAGGCTGGGTAGCTTTAAAATTTTAGACCGTGCATAATTTTTGACAGTAGCGTGGTGAAAAGAGCACTTCGCGAAACTATCTCTCTAACAAATATTGATATGAGAATGAGATACTTTATACGGCGAGAGATGGCGGGAGTACTGAATTTTGGTATTTATCAGTCATATGTCAGTTTTTATTTGACACTAACGTTTTCCCGAAGTACTGTGTATAGACTTTAAAATTCTAATCAGATTTACTGCTCGCTAATTTGTATCCAGTGTTTTAGTTTTTACGTTTCGTATGCCTACTGGGGATTAAGAGAAATAGACAGCACAGGCACACTCTGGGATTGTTCCCTGTTAACAGTGTTCACAAAACGAAAGCAAGGAACATGTACTTTTGTATCAGAAAATGTAACGCAACCTGCAAAATTAACTATGTAACTATATTCAGCTTTTGAAAATTTTGCCATCACTTCTGAGAGCAGTAATTATCAAAATGATTCTTAATTTTGTTCGTGAAACGGGTGTTTTTTGTTAGTTATCTTTATATTTGGTTTCCAAAAAAAATGATTGGCAAAATATTAAAGGGAACGTTTTTATTTGCCTCTCTCTCTGACAATACTTAAAACTCTATAAAAAAGATTATATATCTCTCGCGATATAAGTAGCACTTTTATGTCCATTAATTAAAAATGATATTGATCAAATGACCACCTCCTGCGTTGATGCACATTTGTGGGGGAAGACTTTGCTGTAGGTATTACCAACCTAAAGGTATACTTAATATTTTTATCGCTACATGTAAACATATTTTAGCACAGCATCCTACAAGCAGATAGATTAGGCTTTTCACCTGCGAGGTTATCAATCAAATTTCCCCTGAAACAGAAACGACCCGAGATCGCCCATTACAGGTGTCATATAGGCAAGCATGGTACAAAATTTGGCCTTTATGCAAATGCCTTCGGTTTCGGTAGTAACTATAGGAAAGAGACGACTATGTATTTTCTTTGTACTTGGTCGGCCCATTCACGCAAAAGAAAGCTACACATTGGAGAATACGACTACTGCCCTCAATATGTCTGCGATGTACACAACACACAAGTTAAACGCCTACTCCGATTTATTGGCAGCTCATGACGGTTTTAGATGTAAAAAGGGGAAATCCCCAAGTTTCAACTTCCAAGATGTATCAGAACGAACCAAATCCGGTTTAAGTGCGCCAGGGAACAACAAGCAGTAACAATAACCTAACCTAAACTTACTTATTACCGTTACTGAAAGAGGAAAAACTGTCCCTCAAGAAATTTAGGTACTGCAGAAAATTCTATTGATAAACTGGCAGTGGGCATTTCAAATCGTTCGTTTCGATGTATGATTTATGTCCTCTAATTTTTCTTAAATTTATATCTTTCAGAGAGAGATAAAGTGGGAGTTAATTCTGAATGGGTGTACATTTCAGAATTTAGTAAATTTTACTGGGAAAGACCTACAACTTCCTTGTTATCAAACATTCTGTCGTTCTTTGGTCAGATTTTGCAGTATATATGAGTAAGAAGGCGTAAACAAATATAAATACATTGGGTAAACGTCACTAATATCAACCGTTCATGACAGGCCCATCAAACCCATTCGTCCTTACATTTTTTACGCATGAACCAAGACACTTTCCCAACTTTTCGTTTGCACATACATAAATGTTTTTTTGAGAATTTTGTCATCACCGACTCTTGTCCGTACCCAATCTGTTTCAGAAGCGATATCCAGTGTTTTGTTCATAACAAATGTTCACACCCTAATCCAGGGATACATTTTGATGTTGGTGTTAACCATAAGTATAATATACTCAATGGTTACCGCAATTGAGAAAAATCTGGTCCCAATATCTGTCTTCCCGAAAAAAATTGCTAAACATAGTTCTGTTGTTTCTGTGATTGTCTTTGGATGTTAATTTTTTTGTGTTATCCAAAATAAGCGGGCGAGAAAGAAAGGTCCCGCAAAATTATTAAAAAGCTAATGGTATGGTTAAAAAAGGGCACATAAGACATTGAGATTCTAAATAAAATCATGTTGCTGCATGTGCAGAACAACACACATACACACTGAAAATTTGCTGTGCTAAGGCCGTGTGTCAATTGCGTTAAAACGCGGGTTATTTTAAAGTCTCTATTCACCATACTAATGTCAAAATTGATCCACTGGCTAAAATTTTAACGCAATTCACACTGCCTAAGTGAACTTTTTGACTGAGAGACAATTTTTGGAGATGTTTTAACCCTTTAGGTCCAGCAGTTAAGTCTGTGAGTTGTTTTGGTTATCACGGATAAATAGAATTCCTAACCAAATAAATTCGCTATCATTTAATCCACCAGCTAATCAAAAAAATTTGTTTACAAAAAAATATTCTGGAAAATATCTCACAAACAATGTTGTTTACAAACTTTTAATCACGCTTTAGGTCGTGTCTCTGTTAGTCCCATTTTATTTAAATTTACAACATACCTAAGTCAAACAAATATTCCATCGCAAAGTTCAAGTGCGCCACAGTTTCCTGATATAAAAAAAACTTTTTAGCACAAGCCAAACAACTCAAATCAAACAGTCAAGCTACCTCAACGTTGGAAATGTCGTATGTAGCACACATGAAAAAAAAAATCTATCTGGGTAAAGATACAAACGCTGCAAACACCATCGTTTGTATATTCAAAGTACGACGACACCAGGTAGTTTCTATATCATATCAATCATTGGAGTCCCCTCCGGGTTCCTCTTTGGAGACCCCTCCCCCCCCCCCACACGCATTACTCTCAAATGTGATTCTCTATTTTTTTTCAATTAAACTTGTCACTCCAAGTTGTTAAATATTTTCCTGGCTAATTTCAGCTGAAAGACTTAAAAAAAAAACATAAAAACATTTTTTTTCCTTTTGACACATGATCATCGTCGTGTAGTACACGATCGTTTGTCGTTTCTATATATGAGAGGCTACTCTTGGAGGCTCATATGTGGAAAAGCTTTCGGGAAGAAATGTAACCTGATCTGTGGTGATAATCAAAAGAGATACAGCTGTGTATTTTACTACACGAAACGATCCAAACCATCGGTGTCGTTGTATTCTCGTTGTCGCTGTCGTCGGTGGCGGATTTATAGTAAAAAAAAAAGAAACAACAACACAAATTTGCATCAAAAAAAACTCCGAATAGTTAGTTTAGTTTAGATACATTCGCCGCCGAGTTTAAATCACCGATCGTTTTGTGCCGATCATTCGTGCTAACGGATATTCGAATTTTTTGTTGTTACTGTTATCATTTGCGGAATGGATTTTTAACTGGTTTCTATAAATTAAAAAATGTACGAATCTATTTTTTTCCAAAACAGGATATAAAAGGATATGGTGGATTTTTTTTAAAAAAAGATCAGTGATCTTGTAATTGGTTTAATAGGTGTCTTGACAGTGGAATAATATTACACTTTTTGACACAAGTGTCGTTGTTTTGGATTGTAATCATCAGTTTGTGTGCTATAAAATACATTAAAATGCCATCATAAAGTGATAAACTATATTCTTGATTCGCTTTTTGATCTGGTGATCCTGTGGGGACTTTATAGATCTCCACCTTTCAATTAACTGGAATATGCTCTTCATGAATGAGGGTGGAATACTGCTTTAACTGATATTATATATTTTACCGTGTCAGCCTTAATTAGAAATTCCACATATACAGTGAGATCTTGTGCTAGGTAAAACTAAAAGTTCTCACATTAACAACGATTATAACTCCGGTTTACTGACAAACCGGTAGTAGACGAACAAAAGTGGCTTATGATCCCACTTGACGATATTAGAGCCATTTCGGTAAAAGGAAAGATCAATCAGTGTTCCACGATCCGAATGGTTGTATGATTCATAAAAATTTGGATAGAAATTGGATTCATTTTTTGTGATGCCATCATAGTGAATATGCTACGTCTGCTAATCGTGTGGCATTGTATCTTCAGCGTTTAGAGGCCACCATTGTCTTAAATTACTGTTGATAAAGTTAAGTTGAACATAAAAATTCGTTTTCCTAACACAACAACATTAAAAAAAGGACATTCCTACTGGTATCAACAAAGTTCAAAATCGGTGCCTTACAAACGAACAGACAAGAAGGGCTAGATCGAATCCTCTTTTGATTGGGATTCGATCCAAGAAAAAACAAACTATGCATTAAAACGAATATAATCCTAAAGGACGGGATTTAAATTAATTGGGTTTACTGCCCCAAAATTATAGTGCTTTCCATAATCTGGTGCTAATGTGATTGTTAGAGGCTGCAAACTTTTGGTAGCAAATACTTTTTGTTATTCTTTTTCTATTTTGTTATCTTGCGTAAATATTTACAAAACGTTTGATTCAAATGAAAGTAATCACCATCTCAATCTGATCATGCGATCATCAGGATCTACAAGAAATTAAAAAATAAACACCTCCCTATGTGTTGTGATATTGTGTCATATTGAAAATATCTTTTATTTTGAAGACAAATCCACAATCTCGTGATCAAAATTCACAAACTTTTAGACATAATTATTGTTCATAGTTCCATATTCCGATTTTGAGATCTTCAAGTGGAAATTTACTTAACCTTGAATTCAAATGATACGTAATCAAACTAAGTGCTATCTGCAATCTCCCGATCATGACTTCATACTAATATACAAACTTTTGGATAAAAACATTTTTCAAGTTGAGAGATATCCACAGTTGATCAACGCTGAACAAGACCCTTCTTTGTTATTAGAATCCTTTCCTCAATGCGTGTTTTGAAAATGTTTTACATTTTAAATATAAATGTGAAGTTATCATGCGAAATGCTACCCACAAGTAGATCACATGGAAATTTGTACACTTTTTACACGATTACTATTCTTCTTCGGAGTAATAAACATTAAACCAAATTGGAGAAAAATTCGGTCCTACAATCTCATCGTTGTTGTGATAGTCAAACATATAATCACTTCAAGCTGATACTGATCACCACACGTTAGCTTAAGTCCTTCCCGCAATCTCCACATCATGTGATCTTTATTTTTTTTTACAAACGAACATCTTTTGGATAAAGATCACTTTTCAAAAAGGCTTATCCTAGGTTTAACCCCCCACCTACACCAAGTCTCAACAGCGTATTTTCCTTACACAAGTTCAAGGGCAACCTCGCTGACAATTGATCTAATTGTGCAATTGTGAGGAATAAAATAAAGAAAACATTTTGCATCTATTGCATCGAAGGCAATATAAGGTCTTCCGGTCCGCGTCGAATTTGTTTCTTTACCAATCGCCGCACACACTCAATGGCCGTCTATAACAGCCATCACAATCATGATCGTGCAGTGATCATCAACCATCATCAGCAACCAGCAATATCTGTTTATCAGCGCAATGTCTTTTGAAATGCATCATTGACGCCCAGAGATACTCACATTTAGCTGCGTTTGCCGTGATGCGCGCGCGTTACCGTCTGACATGGTGTCGTTCAGCAGCTCCTATCCGTTTGAAATTCGTTCGAGTCTTTGTTGGGTCAGTTGGTCGTATATTCAATTTAGTATGGGGTGTCAGTGTCAGTAGGTTTTTTTTTTCGTTGTCAGTGGAATGCTGCTCCTTTTAATGCCTATTTAGTGTTTTGTGTGCGTTTTATTATTTCTTTTTTTTTTGTCGCTACAAACCTAAACTGTAGTTAACTTAATCGAATTTGAAAAATACACAACACAATACACTGCAAAACCATCAGTCTGACGTAGTAGTTAGACTATGTTTACAAGCTATTGTTGTTTGGATTTCACAATCAAAATCGAGAATAGTATCTCGGATTTCTTCTCTTTTTTCGTACTTTGGTCACATGTAATTTGTTCAGAATATCAGTTGGTTGTGATGTCGTTTTTTTTTTCTCTATTCAGATGTTGTGCGGCTGTGTACACGATTAAATCTCAATTCGGCTTCACAAATTAGATCTTTTTAATTTAAGTTATTTCTACAAATACTGGTGGATAGACATTGTCGTCATTTAAATACAAATAAGCGTAAGGGGTACAGCAACCATACTGTGTACAACAAAAATTGGGCTCAGCTAATGTGGGCGGGTTAATACTTAATTTGATGGTTCATCATTAAGAATAAAATTCTGTCTGACAGGCGGTATTAGGTTTAGCAAGTTTCGTTTGATTTGATTAATTGATTAATATGTAAAATTGTTTTTTTTTTTTTAATTTTATTTTTGGATGTAGAAAGTTCCAAAAGAGCACAAAATTGTTAGTTTAGGAAATCAGTCACATTGAGGTGTTGGCAACTACCATTTTGTTGAAAAAAAAAAGTTCAAATTTGTTTTGGGCAAACATTTTGCATATATTTGAGAATCTATTAATTTCGAGGCGAGTGGAATTAATCATTGGATACAAACAAATGTCTGTCTACATGCAAAATTTTCCATGACCAAAGTGATAAAATCACGTAAGGTGGATGTATTTTTGTGTCGGCTTTTGTGGGTTTAAAGTCCACAGAATGTTGTAAATCACTGCTGCCAACGGCAACTGAAAAGACGACATTAAATATTGTAAATCACTTCGTTGGGTCGGTGTAGATCATGGTTTATTATGACGTTTTGTGAAGGGCTGACATTAAACGTCATCTTCGAATGACTCGACATTTTTTTCAAGAACGTTATCAGATGAATAAAAATTCTATGCAAATTTATGCAGGCGCATGAAATAAGAAAAGACATGTCTATTAGGGGAATTCGTCTTTAACTAGTTCGTAAGTAGAGTCTTTTATTTTATAAAGAGGTAGGTTGATAAATTATCATACATCATTATTAAACGTCAACCAGATTGACATTTAGGCTCTCTACATGAAATGCGAATTTGAAGCTTATAAAATTTATAATTTGCATAAAGGAATTTGTCAGAAAAACTTGTTATATTGACATTTTCTATTCTAAAAACATTTCTCCGTGATGTATTTCCATTTGATGATCGGTAAACTGCATTTAATTGCGTTCACATTCAATGAATATTGAATCATAACACATTGAAGAATTGTATGAAATATAGATTCGAGTTGCGCATGCTCCGCTAATTCTCATGTTAACAATAGAGGTAATGAGGTATCTATACTTTTAAAATTGGACGGTTAGCTTTAAAATTAAAAACGTATACGCACCTTTTTTACACAGATGGCAAAGGATTGGCAGTGTCTGCATAGGCATTAGTCCAATCGTGATTTGGAACGATTTCAGAAATGAAAGTCAGTTCTAATAGGAACTCAGTGTGCCTTTTTAAGGTACCCCTTGCGGAACAAATAAAAAAACACCATATAGTCGCATTCGTTTGATTCCGCAAAAATTCTTCGGCGGACAACTTCTGACGAAAATTCAACGTGTAACTGTCAAAGATTGTTGACCTGACGCATCACGCCGATGCGCAAAATATATGCGATGTGTGATATAGTTGGTTAGAAGATCAGTTCGAAAAGCATGTTGGTTTGAATACGTTGGAAAAAAATTCTTCCGAGAGGATACCACCTCGGTAGGGGTGAATACCAGGAAATAACTGTGATGCATTTATTTCACAATCGCGATTCGCGTTAGAGTTGATTTGTCGTTCTTGAAAAGCTTGTGTACCCAATATCGATTTTAATTGAGCTAGGTTTTGCGATTCCCCACTGCAATAATCAAATTTCTGTACTTTGTCAGTCAGAACTTTATCGCTTAGTGGCTTTTGGCTCAACAACTAAATGGCCGCTCCAATACAATCTCATTATGTTGTCCCTTAGCGTTTTACCGACTGATCGGTATTTATTGCGTGGCCGAGCAATAGGAAAACAATTATGTGAGTTAGAAACAGACTGTGTGCAAGAATTGAGCCATGAGGTACTCCAGGCATGAAAATGTATCCGAAGGTGTACCATCTACCAATAAAAAAAAATATTTGGCATGTATTTCCCATACGGGCCCCTTAAATCTAGCTTCGCTTTCAATTTTTGTGTGCAAAATTTTTATTTTCATTTAAACGGTGCATCCGTTTCTTTAGGATGTTATGCAGACTTTCGCAAGAGGTGCGGTAGTAAAAGAACTTAGGTGTTTTCGTTGCCGTATACTTATACTGAGTTTACAAATTTGGATAAATGCGCTTCTCCTCTTAATTAAATTTATAGTATTCTCTTTAATCATTGCGCTATATAGCTCTTCTCTATAAAGAGTGTCAGAGGCGGATTCCAAATCGACTACAATGCCTTTTTAATATTGCTTAGCACCGAAATACTGACGCACATTAAAAATATTCTTTCAGTGTGTCCCACAACCACCGTCTGAAAACCCTACTCGTTGTTTGGTGCAATTGACTGAAAAGCGACCAAGGATTACTTCATCCGCTTTTTATATCTTCGCTTCAGCGCCGTAAAGTAGAACTGGAATGATCAGGGTCTTATATCGTATCCCTTTAGAAGTTCGGTAAGGGCTATTCTATTATTAATACTATTCGCCTAGCAAACTTATGTCCGACTAAATATAAGCGATTAGTTGAAGAACGCACCTTACTTTGTCACCACCTAGGGGTTGTTATAGTGCAACGGGAAGGGTGTCACTTTCATTTGCAGTTTGGATATTGCTATCTTTGCTCTATTCTGGTCGATGACAGCATCGTTTGATCTGCCTGATCACCGATTTTGGTAAACACATTTCATATAACAGGCAGCAAATAATTCTTCTCAATTATTCTCAACAGAGATTTATTTTGTCTTTCCTCACCTTACCCTTTCTAAAAAAAAAAAGGTTCGGCTGGTTATTATCGGCATTTCATGAAGAAATCTACCATTACTATAGGCTGTCAACAGAAAATCTCAGCTGAGGCAGCGGAGGAAAATCTTCGAGGGATTTGGAAGTGGAAGGAATATTCATACTCTATCTAAACACTGTCAAAAATCTCAGAGCATAGATCCGTCATGGAAACCTTCTCCAAAAGAATATTCGAAATCGGTGTTACATTTGAAATCATCTTGTTTAAGAATTGGGACGAAATTTATCAACCTCTTACGTTTGCAAATCCTCTTACGTTGTCTTATACCTTTGACATATTGGTGTTATAAATACTATGGTATACGGGTGTATCAACCAATTGTCAATAAATACTACGCGACCCATATAGGAGTTGCATGGTATTGATCCTGGGGTATTTGCCGAGGTATACATGGCATTCTGCTGATTGAAGCGCCTTTCTTCCTAAGTGGCATGTTAAGAATTATATTTTTCAATTGTCTTTATAGCTGTAAAATTAACGACAAATTAGTAGCCGTATGGATTCGGTACTTTTTCACTGACTACCCGTTACAAAAAATTCGTTACTTTAGTTACTTTCGTTACTCTCGTATGTTCGATACAAATAATAAAAATAAAAAATATTTACGTTTTTAAGTATGTAAATATGTACTCACTATTTTGAGTACTCATAGACCCAGGTACTTCAGCACACTACGGAGCCACTCACACGTTCTCAGCGGTTGAGTAAATCATCAGAAAAATCTATCGTAAGATGACGTACACACTGACACACACACAACAAGGGTTGATCTACAAAATTCTTCCTCGTACTTCTAAAATCCAAACTGCAAACGTGTAAAATAGTGCGAGTTACCAAATCAAAACATACGAACAACGAATTTGATGCGAGTAACGAAACATGTTTAATTTTATTTCTGAAGTTTTTTTTATTTTTTTATTTTGAAAGTAATAGTGCTTGCACACCGAATCAAAACTGAGTTTTCCGCAAAAAGTTTTCGAAAATCACTTGTGCTTTCAGACCGAACTCTGACCAGATTTCGTTTGACATTTCAATCAGCTGTGATACAAGCTGCAAGACGTGTGTGTATTATATAGTATGTTAACTGATTAAAATAATTCAAATATGTTGAAATTAATATCAGCATTTGAAACTGAAAGGGAAACAAATATAAATTTTTTGACAACAATTTTTGACTCTCAAGCTCGCCGCTACAAAAAAAAAGCAAAAAAAAAAGCAAACGAATGCCCATAGCTTCTCAGGTACTCCTGTTCTTCCACACACCATATATTTTTTCCTTTTTTAGAAATTTCCAACATAATTTAGTCTAGCATGCCAGAGCCATAGTTAAATAAAATGAAAAAATTAATTTATTTTGACAGCAAGTCCATGAGCTGTTTTGTGGGACGTGTGGTACACATGTAGAACGCATGAAAAGGTGTGTTCGTTCCAACAACCTTCAATGATATGACGTCTGCGATGTGTTCTCGAGATGGTTACGGCGTAACCTACTAGTTTTTGAAAACTACAAAAGTATTGGAATACTGCGTTTCCAAGTGTTTTTGCCGAACCAAAAACTGAGTTTTCGCAAAAAATAGCGATTCGGTACTTTGAGTCGAATCGATATCGATTACCCGTCACTCAGTAACAAATGCATACAGCTCTAACTGCCATTTGTCAACCTAATTTATATGAAGCGTGTGTCACCGTCCTGGCATTGCCAATACCACTATCTATACAATAAAAGTACATATTATGTGACATATAAAAACTGAGAAGCTATGTTCTAGGACGTGTTCAATCGTTGAGAACTGAACAAGTTAGTAACTCCGTACAGAAATATGTGCGCATTTTTCACTCCATCGTCGCGTTATAATGCCAAAACGTTCGCCTATTGTGCGCTCAATTCCAGCTTAAATCTATGAAACCATTATATAAAGATGAATAAATAAAAAATGCGAATATTAGCCAACACAAGAAATAAAACAGCGACTTGCCGCTAGTAGTTCCGATACCACCCATAGAGCAAGTCTTCAGTACACGCGTCGCCTGTCCTATCTCTCCCTATTAAACGTCCAAAAATCATATAAAGGCATTCATTTGAGTCTGCGCAGATTTAAAAAAGTAATGTGTATGGCGTATGCGTAATTTTTTAAGGTATGGTGATTGTATTTTTACATATCTAAATGTCAGTTTTTTTGGAAACATTTTAATCGTTTCTGTTTACGAAATAATACCTAAAAAAAAACTAACTAACTTACTCACACGATGCAAAAATCCGCATACAGTTCGATCTCCAACATTAGCAATCTTTTCTTTATAGCAAAATATTCATACATTAATTGCCACTTAAGAAGTGCATAATTTAAACTTATTAGTGATTACATTTATTATCCAAACCAATTGACCATAAAGTGATTATTTTCATGATGACAATAAACTTCGACTCGAAGATGAGTGGCACACTTAACGATTGTTTGATTTATTTTAATTAATCTAAAACCTTGTAGACAGAGAAGGTACACATTTAAAAATGTGAAATTATGCGCTCCGACACACACACAGTAGAGTAAGTGAGCATATGTGTTATTTGTTTTAATTAACACCGTCGTTGGTTTGGTTAAGATAATGAAACAGAAATGTCAAAGCAAATACTGAGAATTTTTTGAAGATGATACAATAAGCCACTAGTAAATGTTGGCGGAAGTGGATAAATTAAGAAAAATAGAAACGATTAGATGTTTAAATATAAAGTGTCATCAATTCTGAAATGGTTTTTATTGGAGAGGTTATGATCTTAATAAGAGGTTTACAGTATGGCTTATTTTTTTTCTTTTAGTTGATCAGCTGATAAATTTTGTATGTAACTTTTTTTTTAAATGACTTAGCAAATTTTTTCATGTACTATAGGGGAAAATATCAAATGATTGTTGCTATTTTAATGTAACCCCACATCTATATAAATAACATTTATTTCCTAGGGTCTTATTTTGACTAAATTCGATTTTCATTAATTCGATCGTTTTTGTTTTATACTCATAGTGTGACATTTGTCATCATTCATAAAGATTTCGATATTTTGATCGGAAAAACAAATCATGATTTCAGGCGAAGTTTGCACCTACTTGCACCAAAAATTTAAAAATTTATAAACGTCAGTTTTAAATTCATATTTAGACTTGAATTATTTTTATTTAGATCTCTTTTAGCTGTAGATACTTATTTTTTAAGTTAAAAAAACAAATAAGAAGAAACATCCCATCCTTAAGACTAGTATCGCCAAAATTTGGGCTTTCTTGGGATGAAATATAGATAATGGCATTGTCACAACATATTGTTCATATTGTTTAAGATTTTGCCGAAAACCTTTTTAAAATGAAAACTACACCAAAAAGTGTGCGTGGCAAAAACTTTATATAGACAAAATAAAGACTAGATTGGAAATATCTTGTTCAGATGCTTTTTTTAAAATTCTTTACGGATTGTTCAAAAACTACGTTCTTTTGAAAAGCGGGAGTGGCATTGCCGGGAGCAACAAAGAGTACGTATAACAAATTTAAATTTGGGCTCAAAATTTAAGGCCCAAAAACTGGTGACGAACGGACAGACATGGCTGAGTTGATTCTGAGTCGATCCATATGTTTAATTGAAGGTATATCGCTCTATTTTATTTTACAAACTATTATTCAAAACTAGTAAACCCCTATCGGATGGCGATTAAAAATCCATATAGTTCCCTATATGTACATATATCAATACTAATACATTTGACATTTTCATAAACGTCGGTTTAAAATTCTCAAGTTTTTTTTTTTTTGAGTAGGAGTAAATTTTTCCCAAAAAGAGACAAACGTATGAAAAGAACATGAACGCGTTTAAGTAAAATTATTCTTAACGTCTGCTTTTTAAAGAAGAAATGACAAAAAACACATGTCAAAACAAACGACTTGCCACTTTTAGATACCAATTGACAGTTTACGGGTATGTACCAGCGTTCATTTCTGCAGTTAAATATTTTTATCGAGTGGTTGTTTTCTTCTTGCCTTATGCGTACGGGAATGCAAATAAGAAAGAATCAACTAAATTCAGTAAGAACGAGTATACAAAATTGTGTACGGAAACAATCCTTACAATATTCCAGAATGTCAAATCCTTGAATCAAATCTGCCCTTTGGATTAGGCGTTAAGCAGGATGTCCTCTTCCTTGTGGCAAAAATAGTAACCTCGCACACACAAATGAAGTTAGGAGCTGGTTTTGAGGTTCTGTATGCGCCGAAATGACGAATATTTCAAGATATAATAAACAAATACATACTTGGGTTCAAAGCTACTGATGTACCAAATCGAGTATTCCTTGGGTTTTTTGTAAAAATTAAACAAATATCTATGGTGCCTGCTAATTTTTTTAAAGGGTGTTTTTTTAGAGGTTTAGAACTTTGAATGAAATAAAACACAAGAAAATCGTTTTAATGTCCACCAATTTGGCTTTATTGGAAGGATAATTTTATGCCATTAATGTTTAAATATGACTTCGGGCATGTGGCCGCCTCGGCTGTTTCGAATAATGCCAAGTCTAGCGGTCCAATTTTCCACCACTTTTTCGAGGATTTGGGGCCGTATATCAGTAATAACGCCACGAATGTTAACTTCCAAGTCCCCTAACGTTTCTGGTTTGTAGGCGTAGACAAGCTACTTCACATATCCCAAAAGAAAATAATCCAATGGTGGCAAATCACACGATCTTGGTGGCCAATTTACAGGCCCATTCCACGAAATTATGCGCTCATCGAATGTCTCCTTCAATAAATCCATTGTGACGTGCGCTGTGTGGCATGCGGCGTTGTCTTGTTGGAATCTCATCCACATTCATGCCATCCAATTCGGAAACAAAATAGACGGTTATCATGGCTCTATGCCGCTCTCCATAAACGGTAACTGACTCTCCAGCATCATTTCGGAAGAAGTAGGGCCCAATGAATCTGCCACCCCATAGAATACACCAAACAGTCAGTTTTTGTGGATGTAATGGCGTCTCAAGGGTCTCATGTGAATTGTCTTCACTCCAAATGCGGCAAATTCTCTTGTTGACGCTGAACAAAACTTTGCGATGAAAATCAGCATCGAAATCAATCTCATTTTCAGCCCATGCACCAAAATCACGGCGCATTGCATGGTCTCGCGGCTTTAGATCTTGCACAAGCTGGATCTGGTAAGGTCGTAAGCCAAAAGCTTTCATAAAGTTGATGGACAACGCTCCAATTGCTGTGCACGGTGGCGAATCGATTCGTTCGGGTCCTCTTCAACACTTTGCTCTACAGCGGCAATTGTTTCTTCGGTGCGCACTGTTTGACGTCTCTGCGGATGCGTATTATCACATAGAGTAAACTTAGTACGAAAACGATCCATGGTTAAACTAAATAATTGCTCTGATGGACGATTGTGTCGACCATAAAATGGACGGAGCTTGCGGTAAACTTTGCTTACTGAACTGAACCCTTATTTATAAATTTGCACGATTTGCAATTGTTGTTCATTTGTCAACCTGTACATGATGAAAAAGCAAACCAAACTGAACATAAATGACATTAGAGTTGCCCGATTTGACCACAAAATGTCTGTTTTATATCTATTCGAAAAACCAACCTCTAAAAAAACACCCGTTTTGTCATTAATTATAAAATTACTGATTAATTACGTTCGCTAAGATAAAAACAAAATGCTTTTACATTCGATTATATGTACGGAATTCATATTTCAATGACATTGATACTATTGTAGGTTGTAAAACCACCGAAAAAACCAAAGTTTGCTGACTTGCTTACCAGCAAGGACAATCGCGCTTCCTCCATAAGCTATATAAATAATATGATTGTGTGTTTATCCAATGTATAATGTATGGACCTTATTAGGCATAGAAGATCATGAATGCACTACATATCTAAAAGTAGATCAATTATTTGGCGAGTTTTTCAATTGAAGATCAGGTTGCTGCTCATAAGATATGTTAGCATCACCGCTCTCCACTTATTTTATCCAAACTGAAGATATTCAGCTACACATGACCCAGAAAAATTACATACATTGTTTCATTTGTCATATGTCATTGTAATTATAATAAATGACCCATAAATAAGCCCATTGCCACAAACGGAAAAAAATGTTTTAATAATCTGAAGTCTGAAAACAATGCGTCGGACATTAATTTCGCAAGATAGATAAGTGGAGACCAGTCATCCATCGAGTATATCACTGTTCGTATATTTAGCCTGAACGTGCTAAATTACCTCGCTAAATGTTATCCCAGTCGAGATTTTTCAGTCAAATTATTATTCAACTGAGAGATACTCAGGATGGTGTTCTTGTTCCCTTACTTTTGAAATGAGCTTTTGCTTATCCTGGAGGCATAGATATCTTAGTTTGGTAAAAACAATGAAATACACTTCCATGAACGCATTTATTGAACTAATCGGTGATTAGTGCCAGAACTTTACCAGAAAATGTTAAGATTGTTGATACAGGCCCTCTCAAAAATATAGCTAGAAGCTAAACTCGAAATAGCTAAGATATCACTTTACTATTTCTCGAAACACAAGGAACACGATGGGAAACCAACCCCGCATCATGTCCTGCCTCAATACGTGGGTCACCAAACTGATCCTTGGGTTTGGAAGGATCCATGACGTAACCTTTAAAATCCTAGACCATTTGTATGTGATAACGTTAACTGTTTCACTTTTAATCACTCGATGTTGTCGGAAGCAAGTTCGAATTTTCAACCACTCTTAGATGACTTCTAGTTTAATGACGAAGCTACCTTACTTCGTCATTAAACTAGAAGTCATCTAAGAGTGGTTGAAAATTCGAACCGGGCACTACTTTTTTTTATTTTCAAAACTGTGTGGTCATTCCAGCACCGTTTCCCCAAAGGCCGGCGGTAAAGTTAATTTAACAAGGGTCTGCTCAGCCAGCTATGTGGTTGGGTTAACTTCAGCCTTTTGGGATTGGACCAAGGCAGAAGGCTTCCTTTATTCCAGTCGAGTTTTCCAGTTATATTAAATATTTTCCAAGTCATTTCTACCTAAGATTCTACCCTTTCGGTCTGTGTTCACGGTCTCTAAGCCTACACATGAACTTGCGACTATTTCTACTTTGTAAAAAAGGGTCCTCTAAAAGATGTGTTGGTAGATGTGGTAATCTTAGTGGAAGCTGGAGCTTCAATTATGTTTCAACACTTGACTGATTTAATTTGTCAAAAATTTTATACATATTGTTCAGAGTCGTCAATATATCCCTGTGAAATATTTTTACTAGTTCAGCCATATTCTTATGAGCTATGACATATCGAAGGCATAGAAGTTCTTACGAGAATTTCCTCGGTAGTAACTACGAGGAAAAACGCGTCTGGTGAAGTGCTCGTCGCAATCCAAAGACTCAATTTTTTGAAAGTTAAGAACATTATTCAGCCCAGGTTTCTTTTTCTTAACTTACAATTTAATATTCTTCTCTAAAAAATTTAGTCGACGGGAAACTTGGTGATCATCATCCTCGAAAAGTAGATTACGATGATTGAGGTAGACCGATCACTCATTTCTCCGAGGACCAAAAAAAACAAAAGACGGTTATTTTGTAAATTGTTTATACTCAGACTTTTGGACACAGGGTTAAGTGCGAATGACATTTCATTATTATAATCACCCATATACCTATACTACTACTTATACTTACTTAAGTGGTGCTACAGTCCGGAATAAACCTGGGCCTCAACCAACATGCCCCTCCGCTTAGACCGGTACTAAGCTAACTGAATCCAGTTGCGCACTTCAAGTTGGTTGAGGTTGGTTTTTACTTGTGCGCGCCACTTAAGGTCTTCCTCTACTGCTTGCGGCATCTGGCTGGGAATCGAAGACTCTGCGAGCCGGAGTATTGGTGTCCATCCATATTACTCTACAGAAAAGGTAAAATTGACACCAGAGTATCTTTATACTACTAATCGTCCACAGATTGAAGAAGACATAATATAACGTCATATTATATAGGGGAGCCGTTATATTAAAAAAAAATTACACTTCGTGTAGGATGTGACTCACTATATTCGAGTTACGCATGTTAACAAAACTGAAGGGATGGAAATTTGTAAATAACCGTTCCAAAGATGCCAAGTCGAGGAATTAAACTTTTTCGGTCTTGTGCGGGTTACGTTCCTTAGCAATGACAGATGCATAATTTATTTTCTTGGATTAAAAGAACCAAATGCCTTCGACAGTGATAAGCTTAGCACCCGTACTTTTTTCATAATTAGGACTGTTCCCCTATTATGCAGTAAAAGTTGATAAATTTTCAATTTTTTTTAAGTGGTGGTAAATTCTCTTACAAAGAAACAAATTTACGAAAAAGTACAGGAACGTGTTTATGTAAAACTCAGAAAACGTATTCCTTTCGTGTGACTTTTTATGAACAAATGAAATAAAACACATGTCAAACAAACGACTTGTCACTTTTGGATACCTACTAACAGTTTACTAATTTTTACCAATAGACATTTCTGCAGTAAGTTATTTAACTTATTTTAAGATAGAAGAAGAGATAGTTTTTCCTCTCTCTTACCACCCTTTATTACTTATTTTTGCGTTAAGGAATTTCAATAAGTAAAAATCCATAATAATCAATAAAATATAAGGAACAGATCAATATTCTTGACCGTTACATAACGTCAATAAAATCGATAGTAAATGGCAATAGCGAGAGCCATCAAAAGCGTCATGTGCAATTTTTTTTTTTTTAGACTTTGACTCGTGATAATCTGACAAATCATCCGAGTAGTGTCAATTGTCATGAAAAGCTTATCTCAACTTAGCCGTTCGAATTCGGCATAAAACAGGAGGTCCCGCCATCGCGCAAGGAAGTTTACACGCACACATGAATGGTTGTGAGAAAAAAGCTAAGCCCTGGGTACTAATGAGCCATTTGCGCCATAAATTTATTTTATTTTTATTTTTACTTCGACTTGAATGTCATTCATGAGTCTGCCATTGGCATATCAATCAGTTACAAATATAATTTTGTAATTCGACATAACTTGTGCATTTTTATTGATAATTAAAACGCCATCGCCGAAGTCAATTCACATGAATTGTACTTTTTGTGTTTACCAATACTGTGCGGCGGTATTTGCATGCAAACATCAAACGTGAACTTGAACCTTTTGACATACAGAAATAAGGCTACACTTGACAATGTCAAACAACAACAGTGCAAGAATACTTAAAGATAAAAATTTAGTAATAAATTTTACAACATATGCTGTGACATAATAGAATATCCACCAGGGATTCCATGGAATGATAATGAAACTTCAGTTCATTACACCAGTAAACAAAGTGTCCATCCTACGTCAAACGCACACTTTTATACTATCTGAAGGTAAATATCTGCAATGTTTTTGCCAAACACACACCGAGCTGAGATATACTATTAACTCGTGATAATATCTAATGACTGACGTACGCAAATAAGATTGCCCACCACCATTGTGTTGGGATTCAGAAGCTCAATAGATCTCATTCCATAAAAACAAGTGACACATTCCAAGGCTTATCTTAGCTAAAGTGAATCTGAGAAAAGACTTGGTCCAACCAAATATTGAAGATAACACTCCTTTTTATGTATGTTTCTTAGCTCATAATTAGTCTGGTCTTGCTAGCGACAGGTGGTGGCTATTTTTCGCGGTGAATACGTTAGAAAAAGCTCATTGAATTCTACATGTAATGACACTTTGTCAAAAGCGAAAATATTCCTCGAACTGTCATTTAATTTATATAATTTTGAATTCATAGATCCAATAATGATATACGAACCATCGAGACGAGCCAACCAATCGAAATAACAACGGTGACAGTGACAAGCGTCAGATCGAAGACCGAGTTTTAGCCTCGAAGTTTAAATGATCTTCAAAATTCGAAAATTGCACAGATTTATTCATAAGCGACGTCATGGAAAACATGGGATACAAAGAAGGCTCGACAAAGCCGAGGCGGATATCAAGAGCAGTCAGTGTTGTGACCAAGAATGAAGCCGAACAGCCATTATCTGAAAATAACAGGTGAGTGTTCTTTTTTTTTTAGATGTAATTGTACGTGACTTTCGGTTGGAATGCACTTTTATGAATGGAGTAAAGATTTAATAGTTATATTGAAATTCAATTGAAAGCATATGCAATCGAATGTGTAACAACGTATACGTATGTGTGCAGACGTGTCTAGTTACAATCGGTTCTGAAAATATTTTGCTGTCACTCAACCAAATCGAAGAAATAAACACAAAATGCAAAACTTAGGCTTAAACGAAAGAAGGTTCGAGTTAGTTGATTGCACACAAGCATTGATGTTTATTTTGCACGGAGAAAATTAAACTGTTGTATAACAAGAAGTGTCAAACGATTAAAACAAGTTTATTGTGTTGGTCTTAATATACTTACATTTTATCAAATGTCTGCGCAAAGAATTGTCTATTTGCTTAGCAATCTGCCAATTTGGCTCCTGTTTTGGGCTTATGAAAGAATAAAGAAACATGCACCGTGTATAATTGTGTTTGCAAGGAATCATCCTGAATGTGGGTAATAAAAACAATAATTATGTGTAAACAAAATCTATATTTGTAAAGGATGTATAAACTTTGACATTTTTCGATGTAGTTGTTATTTAGAAAATAGGTATGTCCCGGTTCTTTTGCAGTAAAAATTGGTTAAATAGATGCACAGACAGAAGGAACTACCTTGATGCACAGTTTGACGTCTATGTCAGTTTTAAATAAATTAAGATTTTGCGTTCGAAATCGTTTTACTTATTAAATAGAAATAAGGTCTGTAACGGTACATTTGCATTAGAAATTAATAAATTCTATAATTTCAAATTTACAAAAAAGTAATCGAATGCGGTTAAGGAAATTACAGGAAGTTTGTTCGTATCTTTTGCCTTGTATAAAACAAATGATACATGCAAAACACTTTACACAATTTTTACTAATTGTTGCTTATGGAAACTGCAATAACTAGAAATCAGTATGAATAATAAAAAATCAGTAAAATGAGAAAAAATCAGTAAGAATGAGAAAAAATAAGTAAGAATAAGTTTAAGTAATAGGCTGAGTTCCAAAATGTCAAAAAAAAGTTTTAATGTGGTAATGCGCATTTTCAATGCAATTTTGATGATTTGCATAAATTTTATTTTCCACTAGTTTGAAGTTTCGAAACGCATTCAATACAAAGCAACCATTTGCTAAAATCAAAATGAATTTAAACGAATTTTAATTCAGTTTGTTTAGGGTATGGATAAACTAGCCGAAACCAACAGTTATCTAAGTTTTTTAACGATAAGGAAATTGTTTAAATTTAGCAGAAATAGACGTGCAGTGCAACAGTGCAACATTAACCTAAGCTATTGCGGCAGAAGTTTCCTAAAGCTATGCATTTTTTTAAGACTATTGAACAATACCCCAAATATGATTTTCATAGTAATTTATTCTAGAAAACATACGCGTCATATCGAAATCTGCAGCTCAAAAGCAGCATTTTGTACCTACTGATGTTTCCACATTTTTTTAGTAATAATAATAAATAAAACAATTAATAAGCAATAATTAAAGAAATAAACAATTTTTGCTTACTTCTTTGGAGACTAAACTTTTTGTTTATAAAAGTCAAAAGAAAGCATAGGTGATGTGCCCTTCACATAACTTATACTCAGTTTATACTCTTGTATTCTTCTAGTTTTATTCTTAATTATTTATTCATTTAATTCATTATAATCACAATTTAAATTCGAAATAGGTAAAGCGAGGTATGGGTTTAAACCTGATGGCTGCCGGTTATGAACTGACTCTGGCTGACCTAAGTTAACTGCTTGTTTGCGCGCTGAGTTATTTACTTAATTGCATCAGACTAGGGAAAAGCTAATCGTACACATCAAGAGTGTAGAGTGTTTATACCATTACACATCGAACAAATTATCGAGGCAAGGATTTCTCGTTGATAACGCTTCGGATGCGTTAAGGATCTTGCGACTATGTTTTACTTTAATTGGTTTATCTAACAAATTAATCACGTAATACTTATGAGAAAAGGCCCGACGATAGAATGCAACATTTTATCATTGGCTGTGTTCCGCATTTCAGTTTACAACTGAAAATTAAGATGATGTAAAGTGGAACGCAAAATCTTACTAAGTTGAAATGTATATGTCAAACTATTTGAACCCTTAACTTGAAATTTAATTTTTCCATTTTTAATTTTTTTGATTTTGAAATTTAATTAATTTTCTCATATATATATAGATTTTTATTTACTTTTATCTATTCAGAATAATTATTCTTTCTCAGAAAAGTGAAAAATAATATCAAAAAACCTATATTATCGGGTAATTTTACTAAAATCAAAAACATCTTCATGACAAGTCGAAGAAAAATCAGCTGTTTCACTCATATCTGCAGTCGTCAGTCATTTCGCCTTAAATGTCACGTGACTAAAATGGTCGATTGACCAATGATGGCAGTGCACCGGCGAAGTTAACTTGGTAAAACTCAAATCCGGAACGCACCCATTAGTTCCCAGCTGTCATCTCATGATAATGCTTTCGTTAACCTACGATATTGAAGGTTGCTCAACTTACTACTTACTTATCTGATGAAGATTAATCATGCTGAATAGATAAAAGTGAATATAAACCTATTAACATGTGAAAATAAAATTACGAAATATAGGTTGGCACAGTTTGACATTAATCCGAACATAAATGTAAGATTTTGTGTTCCGAATCATGTTACCTTAGGCCGCTCCCTGACTTGTCGGTACGGTATCCGTAATCGGTATTTCTTACCTTACCGAGATCACACCCATACCGCCTTTGTCTGCTCACTTGTCGGTATTAAAACTTCAAATTTGCAGAATCTTCGGGAGCAACAATTCGAAAATATTTGACTATTTTATTCTACTAAGAGCATCCGAGGCCGTATAATAATTGCTTTAATTAAATAATAATAAACAAATTATTTACAAGCTATTATTCGTTTAATTTTTTTTTTTTTTGAGAATTCATTCAATGAGTGTTTAGTAAGTTCTTTTCTTGAATAATGCAATAATTTATAGTTGTACAACGATTCGTCTTTTTCAATTTCAAGAACTAAATTCACATGATTATCACCTTCTGCAGACAACATTTTCGACAACACACGCGGTACATACCGATTGTTTACTGATTGTTCGTACCGCGGCTCGGTTTACCATTTGTATTCCGCCCTGTTCCTGTACATACCGAGCGTATAAGGAGGAACACGATGAAATACATGTATTCGGTAAACATTCGGTATCTCATATGTGCCGAGCGTACCGAACGAAACGATACCGCACCGACAAGTGAGGGAGCGGCCTTAGTTTTAAAACGCGGCCATTTTCCCTTGCAAAAATTTAACCTTAGTTCGAAAATATAACCGAAACATCGTTCTATTCTTCACTTTTGATTAAGCGAACTCTTGCAAATCTGACAAATCTTCAGAGGTAATGTCAATTAAAGCTTAAATCAACTAAGTCGATTAGACTCGGCATAAAATAGTAGGTCCTGCTAACATAATTAGGAGAGGTCACATTTTACATCCTCAACTCCAGAAGACGCGATTTATTGGAATAGAAATAGAAAACCGAAATAAAGCATTACACAAGGTTTCCATAGTAAACGAACATATTAACTATACGTATGCTCTCTAGCGGACCCCCCAATTTATAGAACCAGAATCCCAATTTGCAAGAGCACACAGTTTTCAGTTAGCAAATTTGGTAAAATTATGATATGCATTCTGCATGATTTCTAAATCGGCTAAAACATCAAGTATGGGTTTCATATTATGGTCGATTTTGTTTCTAAGACGAATTGGGAAGACTCCCTTATATAACCTAACTTTTTGCTTAGTTTTCAGTAACCAGTAAGCAAGCACGAAATTGCGCGTAAATATTTATAATAAGAACGACCGCTATGCTACCAAAGTAAAATATGTTAAAATGCTATGCTTGTCAGATTATAGGTCTGTTCCCATACAAATAATTTTAAATGGATTTTAATAAAATTAATTTCTGCGGCAGTAGAAATCAATAAGAGACAGTAAAACAAATATTATGTACTGGAACAGAGTTAGCTGGATTGCCAATGTACTTACCACTGCGCCAAAACTTAAAATACTTCTAAAAATATGTTACCGAATTCTATAAAAAAAAACGTTTGGCTAACCTCCAATTTGTAAATTCCTTTCGTTACAGATTTAAAACAGTTCCACCCAATCTAATGGTGCGATGGCGCAATAATCCCGATGCAATGCTTGAGGCCCAATATCCTACACCTGGTGAATTCGAGTACATGGAATGTGGTCCCTCGCCACCGGCTGAGAGTGCGCCCAGCATGTACGACAGCTTTGAGGAGCCAGCCAGTGAGTTGAGCGTTCAAATCTGCAACGACACGTTGCGCGTCAGCTTGATCGATCAAATGAAAAGCGGCGGTGGACGTGTGCGTTTTATGGAAGAGATTGAACAGGGCAATATCATTGGCGAGAATACATCTACACATTTTGAGACCGCAACAAAGACAGAGAAAAATTTCAGCTTTCTTTGGGCGGCGTTTCTTAAACGCTGGGATTTATTAGAAGGCCTATTGGCGGCTGGTGCTGATATGAGCTTTTGCGATGCCAATGGAATTTCTGCTCTCCATCTGGCCGCGTTTAGTGGCTGTCTGTCGTCGTTGAGTTTTCTCATCGACAAGGGTATGAATGTGAATCAGCAGGTGAAATGCTATACTCCGCTACACTGTGCGGCGTTTGGAAACGCAAAAGAGGCTGCTAAAATGCTTATTAGTAATGGAGCAATCATCACCATTGATACAAACAAGCCGAACTGTGAGGAGTCTTTGCTGCATTGTTCGGTGCGAGCCAACGCGATGGATTGCGTTCATCTGTTTATTGCCGAGGGGGCGGATGTCAACTCATTGAAACCAAATGGAACGAATCCAATACATCTGGCAGCCGATTTGGGGAATGCGCAATGCTTGGAGGCACTGCTAAATGCTCCAAAAGCTGATCCAAATGTTCGTATTTGCATAAGAGAAAAGGAATCGACTGCTTTGCATCTAGCCGCGGATGAAGGCAATGTGGAATGTGTAGACCTCTTGCTGGCCAAGGGTGCTGATGCAAAGCTAAAAAATCATAGGGGATTCACTGCATTGCATTTGGCAGCGAGAACATCAAGTTTGGAGTGTGTTGAGTCACTGTTGCGCAATGGAAATGCCGATGCGAATGCAGAGGACTTTGATCATCGCACGCCATTACATGCCGCGATCGGTAAATCGGAGAATGCCTTTGACATCCTGGAAACTCTGATATCTTGGGGTGCCAATGTCAATCATAAGGATATCTATGGATTTACAGCTCTTCATCTGGCTGCTCTTGATGGTTTGGTCCAGTGTGTTGAAATGTTGATCTTTCATGGGGCTGATGTGACCACAAAATCAAAGAAGGGCACGTCAGCGTTGAATGTGATTACACGAAAAACTCCCGCTTCGGTTGCAATGATTAGGCAAAAATTAGACGCTGCAATTACATTGCATCACTCCCAGGATCCGGTGAATCGAGAAGTCGAATTGGAATTGGATTTTCGACAACTTTTACAGCATTGCCATCCGCGGGAGATAAGCTATTTGAATACATTTGTCGATGAGGGACAGAAGGAGATCCTAGAGCATCCCCTTTGCTCGGCATTTCTCTATATCAAGTGGGGAAAGATCCGAAAGTATTACATAGGTCGGCTAATATTTTGCTTCTCGTTTGTTCTGTTCCTGACTCTCTACGTATTGACAGCACTGGCGCACAATTGTTACAACGGCAGCAAGGACGATAACACGACAATTCAAGCACAGGAACTTTGCCAGAAACAATCCATTCTTGGCGATATGCTCAGAAACAACCCCTTTGTCATGGAGATGCAGTGGTGGTTCCTGGTGGCCATAACGATAGTGGAAATATTTCGAAAACTATACGGTATAACAGGCTACTCGTCGTTTAAGCACTATGTGACGCAAGTGGAAAATATTATGGAGTGGTTTGTCATTACGAGTGTGTTTGTCATCTCTTACATATACACGAACAAGACGTACACCTTTCAGAACCACATAGGTGCTTTTGCCGTGCTCCTGGGCTGGACCAATCTCATGTTGATGATTGGTCAGCTACCCGTGTTTGATGTTTATGTCGCGATGTACACACGAGTGCAGGGCGAATTCGCAAAGCTCTTTATGGCATACTCCTGTATGCTTGTCGGATTCACCATAAGTTTTTGCGTGATTTTTCCCTCTTCATCGTCATTTGCCAATCCGTTCATGGGATTCATCTCGGTATTGGTGATGATGATCGGTGAGCAAGATCTTTCACTACTGATCAACGATCCGGATGGGAAAGACCCTCCATTTCTACTCGAAATCAGCGCCCAAATCACATTCGTCCTGTTCCTACTATTTGTCACGATTATCCTAATGAACCTCCTCGTCGGCATAGCTGTGCACGACATACAAGGACTAAAGAAGACCGCCGGCCTATCGAAGCTAGTTCGTCAAACCAAACTGATATCGTACATCGAATCAGCTCTGTTTAACGGATATCTACCGACATGGCTACGCAATTTACTCCACTACACAGCATTAGTATCACCACAGGCGTATCGGGTCGTTCTCTGTGTTAAGCCACTAAATCCTAGCGAAAAACGCCTGCCTCGTGATATCCTAATGCAGGCTTATGAGGTGGGCAAGCAAAGAAAACACTTTGACCACACAATATCGGCCAAGAATTCGGCGGCCACATACTTGTCGTACAAGAACAAATACAATAGCAATGGCGGCAGCCAATCTCCCGACTATGGAGGCGACCTAGAGAACTCATCCGCATTCAGCGCTTTGACCGGCAAACTGGACGATAATGCCGATCGCATTGAATTTCTAACACAAGAGATTCAAGAACTGAAACAGGTACTCATTCAGCAGCATCAGCAGGCTAGCAAGGTGATAGACAAGCTGTTGCTTGTGATATCCAATCAGCAGATGAATAATGTAAGGAAATAGAGAGTCACCAACCAGGAGGAGAGGACGGAGTTAACCAGTATTCGCAACTATTATTATTTTGTTATTCATTTGAGATTTGTTTTGGCCAAGACGTACCGCAACACATTCGAGTACATTTACCATTAGAGGCAAATGTAAGCAATATCAGTATCATAGAGCCTAGCGTATAGTAGAGGGTTTAAGTAGCGTAAGCACATTATATAAATTCATCTCTGTATATGATTATTCCTTTTGATTTGTAAAAGTAATAAATGTGGCATAATGGCTGTGTGTTAGAATTTCAATAACCGAAAAGAAAAGTACTATTGGAGACGTGATCTTGGGAGCTCTAAGGCGAGTGTCAAATTTAAGTGAGATCTTCAAAGCCGTTAGTAATTGTGGGTAAGTAGTTACTACTTTACTGGAATAAGTGAGTACCCATTGCCGAATGAACGTAATTATCTTAAATTTTAGTTTGATGAGGGGTATGCATGTTGGGCAGTATTCGATTATAGATTTAGTCGGGCTATGGTTATATAGGTATATAACAAAGCCTAGCATATGTTATGGTTTCCAAAGTGAATAAATCTTTTGAAAATATAAGGCAAAGACCGCAAACTATTGCGCTTTTATCTCCAAAGCTAATTACTGGCCGGGCTTTTGGCAAAAGAACTAGCTCCAAGGATAAATTGTAGGTTCTGCAGACTTAAGAAGACAACTATTGATACATTGATTGAAAGATGCTCTAAATTTCTTTCTAAGCAGAGAAATTGTCGGAAGAGTGAAAAGCTGAATACTGAAGAAATATCCGAAAAACTGATGAACTACCAAAACAACACATAAAACATGGAGGTGAGCCATTGTGAGGGTTTATGTGTTAGACAAGGTACGATCCTCTTTTCGTCCGGTGAGATACCACTACAGCATGTTATAGGGTCCGTAAAGTAACGGGTGATCAATCAATGTTTTTCGTGCGCTTCGGCGAACTTATGGTGTCCGAAATCGACCTGCTTAAGCCACTATTTGCCATTCCATCAAGAAATTGGATAACCAATAGACCTGGTCTCGCGCGATATGTTGAAAATATAGCGGCTGTAGCTGATAGTGTAGATTCGTGCTGAATTTATTCGGCGCCATTCTCAACAACTTGGCTATCATATGGTACAACATGGGAGATTCTACGCAAAGATCTTGGTTTGAAGGTATACAAACTTCAGGTGACGCAAGAATTGAATTGAATAAGGGTGACCTTCCGTTGCGTCGTCGTTTCAGTGAATTGGCTCTCGAGGGACTTGCTGAAGATCCACTGTTTCCGATCAACATTTTGTTCAGCAATTAGGCCCATTTCCGGCTCAATGGATACGTCAATATGAAAAATTACCATATATGGGCTGATGAACAACCTTAAGAGGTTCAAGAACTGCAGTTACATCCCTTCAAAACAACCGTGAGGTGTGGTTTCTAGACCGATGGAGTCATAAGTGTTGTATTAGTGCGGTTTTAGGACAGGAAAGTCCACAACTGGTCAAATCTTCACACTTCGGCAGATCCTGGAACAAATCCAAGAAGTCTAAACCGAGACACACCATCTATTCATTGAATTGAAAGCCGCATAGGTCAAACAGATCCATGTCTAGTTTTGGTACACCGCCCACACTCGTCCGTCTATGCAGGATGACGATAGAGGATTCTCGCTGCTCCATCAGGGTCGGAAACGACCTCACCGAAACATTCGATACCAAAAAAGGATTTAGACAAGGCGATGCACTGTCATGTGGCTTCTTTAATTTGATTCTTGAGAGGATTGTGCAAAACTTCCGGGCCAACACCAGAGGCACAATCGTTCATAAGTCAGTGCAACTACTAGTATATGCTGACAATACTGACATCATAGCCACGTTTGCTGGTATAGAGAATGAAGCGACAAAAATGGGGTTAGCAGTAAATAAGGGTAAGACTAAGTATATTCAGTAACGAAAGGACACACAACATCGACGACGAATTGGACAGAACGTCAACATTCGCAGATATAACTTCAAGGTAGTAGTAACGGAGCATCGTCTACCTGGGGTTCGCTATTACCTCTGACAACAACAGCTCAAAAAAAAAAATAGAAATTTCTGGGAGAACAGGCTCAATAGTACCCAGGGCCGAGCTTTCTCACAACCATTTGTGTGCGTGTGTACTTCCGGCACGATGGCGGGACCTCCTGTTTAATGCCAAACGACGAATTTGAGATAAGCTTTGCTTGACAATTGATACTACTCGAATGATTTGTCCGATCATCACGAGAGGAGGGCCAGCGAAAAATCATTTAGGTGTTGCTACGCCCGGGAATCGAACCCAGACCTTCTGCGTAGTAGTTCATCGCACTAACCATCTCGCCACTGAACCACACGAACAGTGTGGGTGAGTAGCAACAGCTCTTCAGAAATTAAATGAAGAATTAATTAAAGCCCCCAATCGAACTACTAAGGAGATCCCTTATAAGACCCTGACTCTGGTCCTGCTGAAGCCTGGACCGTATCCAAAGTAAATGGAGAAATCCTTAATCGATTTGAGAAATTCGACGGCCACTAGTCAAAAATCTACGCATTGTACGTTAAAGATAGCTAGGACATAAAAAACGAATGGACACCAATACTCTTGTCTTCGATTTGTAGCCAGACTTCGGATGCAGTAGAGGAAGACCTCGCCTTAAGTGGTTCACAAAAAAACAAACCGACCTCAACAAACCAACGTAGAGTGCGCAACTGGAGGCAGTTAACTAAGGACCGGGCTAATTGTAGACGCATGTTGGTTTAGGCCCAGGTTCATTCCAGGCTGTAGCGCCACTTAAGTAAATAAATAAGTAATCATCGTTCCATTTTTGTTTTTTTTAAATTGAGGCTCGCGCGTACGTTTCTTGTTACTATAACACGCCCTTGAAATAACGAACATATTGAGAGACCGCTTCGTTGAACAACTAATTTCATGCTTCCCACCAGTGAATTGGCCAGCATGATCATGCGATATCACAACGTCAGAATATTTACTTCGGAGCTACGTTAAGACAAAGGTGTTTTGGATAATCTAGCATTGGAGGGCAACATTACCCGTGTTTTTCGCTAGATACCGACAAAATGCTCAAACGCGTCATCGAAAATTGGAAACTCCGCATGGACGAGCTATTGCGGAGTTGCGTGAAGTGAATGTCAAGAATGGTTCTTTAGATTTATAATAAATATTTCACGATATATTTGAATTTTTTTTGTTATTTCGCATTTAAAAAAATACCACTTGATTGATCACCCATTAGTTGTTTTGTAGTTTGTCTAGCTCTAACCCTAGTCTAACAAAAGTGGAAACCAAAAGTCATGGTGGCACATCCTGCATTAAGGAATTCTGGAGGTTAGCTATTTCCCCATTCGGATCTCTGGTGGAGACAATTCCACGGTGAGCAACAGGCAAGAGAAACTAACAGCAACATTAAAACCAATCTTATGAAAGAATTCCGCAAATATCGAGGTCTGGGATAAACTCAAGTCAATGTCAACTCCGTACACCAACATCTCCAAAAAGGAACGCCACACATGTTGGTCCAAAGAGAATCGCAAGTTAACTCGACTACGGACCAAACCTTTCTTCGGTACCCTGACTGTGATCTGCATCCACGTCTCCATTTTAAGGGTGGTCAAAGTGCATATAAAAGATCGTACCTAACATCTAGAATCTGGTAGCCTCGTTGTTATATGGCTTAAACTTGCCTTCCAGGGAATCTCAAAATTCATACGCTGCATATATCGCTCTCCAAATGGCGATCCACCTTCAAGACTATTTATCCGAACTGGATAAGAACTCATCATCTAACAGTCCATGCTATAATCTTTGGCGATTTTAACGTGCACAACTCCAGTTGGCTACAGTACTCCAACAGGACGGGTGACGCAGGAAGATTGCCCGAATTGTTTGCCATTACCATTACATATTTCTGATATCCAACTTCAAAAATATCTTGGATCTATTTCTCGACGGGCTCAGTGTTGCGATGAACTGCTGCGCAGAAGGTATGGGTTCGATTCCCAGCCGTAACAACACCTAAATGATTTTTTACCTGCCCCTCTCGCGTTATGTTCTGACAAATCATCAAAGTATTATCCATTGTCAAGAAAAGCTTATCAGATTCGCCGTTTCGATGTACACACGCATCATGTGTGCGTGTTGTTAGAAAGCTCAGCCCTGTGTACTAAAGAGTCTGTTGCGCCAAAATTTGTTTTTATATTTTTCACATCAAATCCAACCTTTGCTTCATTAGGAAACCCAAATCACCATTCAATAACAAAGATCTATACACTATCCGTGTCGATGCCAAGGATACAAGACCATCAAGGAGTTGTATGGAACTGCCGAATAACTAACTGGGATAACCTGCTTAACTCTTTCTGGGTTCTCTTCCTTGGGAAGAGGTAACATGAAAAATGTATGTTAAATCTTGCAGAGATCATTCATCTGCGTATCGAACTATTTGTTCTTCACTCTATAAAAATGCAGGCTCAACAAGCCATGGTTCTTCGTGAAAAATGAAAGCGAAAAATCCAACTGTTAACAAATGAGCATACACAACCAAATAAAAAAAGCCACAGAGAATGCCTACAACGAAAGAGTAACTAACAAACTTATGGCAAGCCCCGTAGGCTCACAGGCAATGGAAAATGTAGTCAGTAATAATTTTACACAATCTTCATTCCCTCAATTGATTAGAACTAATGGATCACAAAAGAAAAGGTCGACTTATTCACTTACAAGCGATGACACCAACGACAAGGTACGTATTTCTTAATATATATTCACTAACAATTCCCACTAACCTGTTCTCTGCTCTGAGCATGCTCAAAGTATGTGATATCCGAGCCATTAATTTGAATTTTGCCTGTTCCCGGGAAGCGCAATGTAACATCGGCACGTGCTCTCTTCCGTAAACACTCTAAAGAAACAATCAGAAGTTCTAAAACAAAATCTATTCACGTGAAAATCCCTTACCATATGTTGTGATGAATTGCCTGCCCTGTTCGTCAATTTGCGGTTTTGGAATTTCAGACTGTTTACTTTGATCCAGTAACGGTTTGGTGTACTTGTATATAAAATCTTTTCGTTTATACGAGTAAGGGTGGGCAACAAGGCGTTCCATTGCATTAACAAAGTTGTTATACTCTATGTCGGCAATCATTTCGACAAGTTGCTTTTCCAACTCCTCCTTTGGCATCCATTGGAGGCCAGTTAGATCTCTGTAGGGATGACGTGATTTTTTATAAATAAATACTGAAGAAGAATTTAGTAAACTTACAGTTTTTGGTTAGCATCGGCTATTGTACCACGACGCAACATTCTCTCTTCCATGTCATTTAATTTATTAATTTCTTCGACAATATCCTGGGGAACATAAGCAATAACTTGGTACATACTTCAAATAACAAAAAAAAACGCTTGAACTTACAAAAAGCAATTTGAAAAAGTTTGGCCTGCCAGTATAAAACATGCTATGGAATGGTCTTCCGGTTTCATCAAATTCGGCTGCTTTTCGCGCCGGGAATACTTGTTCGGGATTTTTCATTGCCGGCCTAGCGAGTTTGTCGTAGATCCCCGATGGAAACAGGTATTCAATGGCGTTCTAGTTAAAAATTGCGACATTACAAGGTTGTATTTGTTTTTGTTTTTTATACTTACGTCGACATCCTCTTGTGTGAATGTTTCTGGATCTTCACCCATCATATTGGCCAAATGTCGTATCCCAATTTGATACTCTGTGTGCTGTGTTTTCATGAATTGATCATGTTCCTGGGCCCGTTGTAAGTAAGCTTTCATTGCTTTGCTAACCTTTTGAGTTTTTACAGCCAGAGGAGCAGCTTTAACTGTCACTTCTGAGCTGTAAAAGGTCTAAGGAAAAATACATTTTATTTAATAATTTTCCGGGGAAAAAAATGTTTAAGTAACAACTAGGTGGACGTTTTAGGTTAGAACAATTGGCGGATTGAGGGAGAAATAAAAGCTGACATTTATACCAAGCGATACTAACCACATTTGATTTGATTGCAGAACTACTGATGTTATTGAGTAATACATTTTTATTTGTTTTTGTTAAATTTAAAAGAAATAAACTTCGAAGAGCCATCCTGCGAAAAATCCGTACCAAGTTTTCTTTTCAACAAAATGTCACAAATGACAGTAGAGGTTGACTGACATCAGTGACAAGCCGTCACTGTTTCTTTGAGGAAACAGATCTTATGCACAGGCTACATTTGACATCGTTGACCGTGTTCCGCATATGGACTTGTTATAACTAGTTATATGGACTGCTAGTGAAATGTCATTTTCATACGCTTCCAAAACAGCACAGGCTCCGTTGTTTCACTGCGGATTAGCAAAAAAACACATGCCGCCGTCAAGCTAAAATTTATTTAGTACCATGCAGTAAAAAGAGCGACATCTTGTGCCAAGAGATTCACTTCCTCAGCGATCATCTATTCAAATGATAGAAAACTGCAACGAGTGATTCTGTAATAACAATACATTTCTTTTCTTATTGACCTATAAACTGAACGAGATTTGTAAATTTATATCTTGCTAATGTTTTATGATCATTTACATAAATTTTTTTCGCAATATAATGATGCAAACGATTTGTTTTTTTTTTTTTTTTTTCTTACTTCGTTTTCCGCAGTGCAAAAGTGGCGTTTATGTAGTTTTTGAAAATGCATTAAGGGTACTAGCACTACTAGCAGTCCATTTATATTTATAAGTGAATGGTGTTCAGGGTTTCAGTTTTGATAAGCTAACTTTGATGAAGGTATTTTATTGTTGCTCAATCGACCATTTTATACACCTGACATTGAACTGACGAAACAAGTTAAAAATGTACGCTTAGGCATTCAGATATGAGTGAAACAGCTAATTTAGCTTCAACCTGTCATAAAGAAGTCATAAAGTGTATTTAAATTATTCAATACTTTTCTGATAAGGAATAATTATTCTGAATAAATAAAGAGCTAATAAAAATCTATTAATATGGAAACATTAAATTAAATAGTAAGGGTTGGCATAGTTATTGCCATTTACTTTCAATAAGATTTTGAGTTTCACATCACGTTACCCTATTTTTCAGTAAAATTCATTTTCAATTTGGTTTATTAATACGGCAGTGAATAAATTACATTCTACCCAATGACTTACCTCTAGTGATAACATTTTCCTTCTGTACCTGTAACCCGAAGTGTTGTGATGGAAATGTTTCGTCAGGTAGATACTTACTTAAATGGCGCTACAGTCCGGAATGAACCTGGGCCTCAACCAACATGCCTCTCCAATTAGCCCGGTCCTTAGCTAACTGCCTCCAGTTGCGCACTCCAAGTTGGTAAAGGTCGGTTTAAGGCGAGGTCTTCCTCTACTGCGTCCGACGTCTAGCTGGGAATCGAAGACTCAGCTAGTCGGAGTATTGGTGTCCATTCGTTCTACATGCCCTAGCCATCTTAAACGTCCAATGCGAAGTTTTTGACCAGTGGCATGTCGCTGTACAGCTCATATAGTTCTTGGTTGAATCTTCGTCTCCATAGCCCGTCAACGCATATACAGATGTTATGTGTACATCAATAGTAACAAAACACCTCATTTGGTTAAAATTTACAGAATCACTATGGAATTGCAGGCATGAAACACAATTTCCATTGACATTTGAAAGTCAACCATTCCGAAAAGCTCTTTATTATGGTCATCTAAGTGAAGTGATCTATAGGTTGTTTGTAAATCTAGTACAATAGTTTACTGCCAATTACTGCCGAAGTGCGTACAAGTTTCCATTTCCACTAGGATACAAGTTTGAATGATTTTTCGAGACTCGAGACTGTTATTTGCTTCTTGCAAACTATTCATTTTCAATTGGTGCAAATATTTTTGTTATGTAATTTTATCTTTTTGATTTTTTTACTTGCTTCGATAGAAAATTGCATTTTTAGTACATGCGAGTGCTAACCATTAAAATATTACAAGCGTGGTTACTCAGTGGGGCGTCAACGATTATAATTTTAAAAGTTGCGGAATGAGTACTCGCTGCTAACTGCGGATAGTTTTTGTTGATGTTTTCAAGAGTCAGTGCTTATACTTATACTTTAAACAAATTGTTGTTTAGTAAAAACTAAAAGGAATTATTAATAGAAAGAATCACTTAACACTTTCTTTAGAATCATTTTTTTTCTCATGATAATCATACACTGCCAATGCTTTTTATTAAAATTTGTTAAATAACAATTGCAAGTTGCAAATATTAAAATAAACATTATACAGCTTATTTCGTTTTATCCGGACAGGAACTAAGTTTTTTGTTAATAATCGCTTTTTGGCATGTAGTAACAGTTGACTAACAAAACCTGGAGTTACGGTATAGTGCGAAACTCATCGTTTGTCAAAAATCATATTTTTAACATTCTATCTCACAACACAAACAAAACAATCAGTGACTGACTTTTTACATTTGCGCGGGTATTTCTTATGGTAATTTAATCAGCCTTTATTAACAAGGGGTTATTGTATACACATATTCCAATCAATACCCAGGCAAACGTTAAAGACTTTAAATTTTTAAACTGATAACAAAACCTATTCGCTATGTAAACCCTGTATTATTAACAGCATCCAACATGTGCGTTCACCTTCAAATGTCAGTTGACCGATAAGTAGTCCACCAATCAGAGTGACCCACATTTATATTATTCTCGGTCTGCCACAAGTACAAGTGGGTTATCTCACTCACTCCAATACATGTTATATATAAAACTTTGCTGCTACCGATTTCTGACGTGTGTCAAAATATCTCTCTGCCTAGAAGCGGCTGGAAAAACTCAATTCATAAATTGATATCAACGAAAATACAAGTTCTTATCTTTTTATATCAACCAAACACGTCTACGTTTGGCCAGAAAATGTTCTAAAATACTTCAACTCCCAAAAAATATCAATCACACAAATCAAAGAGTTCAAATAAACAAAAGATGAGCGCCTTTCTAAGTGATATTTCCCTTATGGGAGAGCGAAAATTAGTTGCGTGTGCGATATTACTGCTTTTGGAATTATTTTTGGATGGTGAGCTATTTTCTAATTCTCTAGAGATGAACATGATGTCACATATATGTAATGCAATACCTTTGATCTTTTTATTCTAGGAGCTAAAGCGACTAAAACCGCTGATATAGAGAACCACCTGGAAATGGGAAGAGAATTCCTGGCTAGGGGGCAACTGGCAGATGCCCTTACACATTATCATGCTGCAGTTGGTAAGTGAACATTTAAGGCTAACTGCGAGAATTCTTGCTAAGAGTGATTTCACAACAGAGGGTGATCCAAGGAACTACTTGACATTGTTTAAGCGAGGTACTGTATACCTTGCGTTGGGTAAAACTCGATTCGCCATACAGGACTTTACGAGGGTACTCGAACTTAAACCAGATTTCACAGCAGCTCGGCTACAGAGAGGTACGGTGCATATGAAGTCTGGCGAGTACGAACTAGCTGCGGAAGACTTTGCCCAAGTTGTAAGTGAATTGTTACTCATTCCCTTAGTTTGGTACTAAATTTATCTTTCACCAGCTATTAGAAGAGCCTTACAATGAAATTGCTCATGACAGCTACGCCCGTATAGAACCAGCAGATGAACAATGGGCAATGGTCCAGGAGCTAATGAATCGTGGTGACTATCGCAACTCAATTGCCCTACTTACCCAGTTGTTGGAAGTGTCGCCATGGTCGACGGTTTTCCGCCAGACCAGAGCTGATGCGTACATCGCTCAGAATGACTACCTAGCAGCTATCTCAGATCTTAGATCCGTAAACAAACTGACCCAGGACAGCACAGACGGATATTTCCGACTTGCAGAGCTTCTCTATAGAATCGGACACGCAACTACGTCCCTGAAAGAGATTCGGGAATGTCTGAAGTTAGACCCGGAGCACAAAGACTGTTTCCCCTTCTACAAAAAACTTCGTCGTGTAGAAAAGGCCCTTAGCAATGCGGAAGCTTCACGCGAAGAAAAGCAATACGCCGATTGTGTCACATCGGCCGAGTCGGTGCTCAACCACGAAAAAGAAGAGAGCATGATCATTTTTGAAGCGAAAAGACTGCTATGTGGCTGTTTAGCACATGACGACCAACACACAAAAGCGATATCACGCTGCAAGGAGGCTCTGGACATCATGCGCGATGCACAAATCCTTTGTGACCGTGCTGAAGCGTACATCGGAGCGGAGATGTACGACGATGCCATACACGACTTCCAGGCTGCCCTGGAAATGGACGAAAACCTTCAACGTGCCAAGGAAGGTATCGAAAAAACCAAACGCCTGCAAAAGCAAGCCGAACGTAGAGACTATTACAAAATTCTGGGAGTTAAGAGAAATGCCAACAAACAGGAAATTACCAAAGCCTACCGTAAGGCAGCACAGAAATGGCATCCCGACAACTTCAGGGACGATGAAAAGAAAATCGCCGAGAAGAAATTCATTGACATTGCTGCCGCCAAAGAAGTACTCACAGACCCCGAGAAGCGAAGGCAATTTGACAATGGTGAGGATCCACTCGACCCCGAGGGTGGTCAACAGGGCTTCCGTGGTGGTGGTAGTCCGTTCGCTCACTTCCAGCACGGCTCGCCGTTCCAATTTAAGTTTCACTTCAACTAAGCCAATCTAAAGACTCATGCCTCAACCGGACTTGTCGTCCAGGTGCATTTCAAAAGATCAAAATTGAATTTATATTTGTATGTTTCATCATGTAAGCTACAAGTACAAGAGATACACATCAGCCGTTAACAGCACGCACGCATTGCATTTTCGCAGAGCGACCCAAATCAAACTTTTTGATTTTATTTATTATTATCATTTTTTTGTTAGTCTCCTTAGTCATAGAGAGCGATCGAGTTAATGTTGCTAGAAGATCATTTTAAAAGAGAAAAAGAAAACTAAATTATGAAATGCATAAACAAAACCTTTTTTTTGTAAATAGTAGGGTAATTACGTCATATAAATATAGCAATAAAGAAAAAATCAACCTTTGTTACTAACTTTTGGGCGTTTGTTTTTTCATAACATTCGGAACCAGTGGGCGTCCTTGACTTTGATGATCAGCGATCACTTAGCATTCATAACACATGCGGTTTGACCGTGATTGACTCCATGCACCTACGTATCAAATAGGGTCATACCCAACCATTTTAGCTTTGTTTTAACTGAACTTAATGCTTTCTTTTGGGATTATTTCTTGTGGATAAGCTTATAATGTGCGTTTATGGTGGCGCCCAACGTGGCGTTCTGGGACGTCCATCTAAACCATATACGAAATGAATGTTTACTGGTGCTACATTTATTGCTATTGCCATTTACCAACCCCGCTGGTGAAGATTCAAAGGTTTTTTTTGAAGCGAGTCATCTCAAAACGTTGGAAATCGCTCATTTTCTGAATACTTCTTCAACCAGAGAATTTGCATTTTTACTTACGAACGGACCCTATTACAAACCCTAAGTAGGTACATGGAGATATTAACGGTTGATTTTTTAAGAGTTATGTTTTTCAGGTTGGCAGCACTGGTTAGTAATGGCGGTCAAACATCATCTGTCAAAGTGAAAATTTTTCAGTACACTCTGCCATTTAATCATGGAAAGACTTTTAAACGAGCAACGACTGCAAATTATTGAAATTTATTATCAAAATTCGAGCTCTGTGAAAAATGTGCACCGATTGTTACGATCACGGAAACGTAGATAAGCCAAACTGTCGCATCTGGAAACGTTACGTCAACGGCAAACGATATCAAGCCATGATACGCGACTTGTTCTTGCCCCAGTTGGCTGAGCTGTACTTGGTTGGCATGAGGTTTCATCAACACTGTGCAAGTGAAACAATGGAAATGTTAAAGGATGAATTTGGTAAGCAGCTTATCTCTCGAAATGACCGCCAAGATCATACGATTTAACTCCACTTGATTATTTCTTGTGGGGTTATGTAAAGTCGTTGGTCTATGTGGACAAGCCGAACACGATACAGGATAAGATAACAAGCACAATTCGCGCAAAGAAACGCGAAATGACGCTAATATTTCAAAAAAAAAACTCATGGGAAGTGGAAATTACGACTTCTTGTATGCCTTTTCCCTCTTCTAATCACAAAAATTACGCAATTCGTACGGAAAAAAATAGCAACAACCTAAGATTAAATTTCCTTATTAAAATAATAAACTAGACTTTCAAGGTCTCAAATATTAAAATATTTGTAAAACTGCGTATTTATTTTCATCTTTAACATTTTGTTTTCTGGTATGAGGAATGAGGGGCCCAGGTTTGCGGACCTCATTCCGTAAAGTGATTATCACCGGATGATAACATTTCGAAGGTACATGCTTGCATCACGTAAGATCAATAGTAGTTTAAGCTGTCGGCGAAATCACTTTATTTGCTTCACGTAAAACAATAATCGTCAAATCAAAGACGATCGCTCATGCGATCCCGTCTACCACTCAGGCGGATAATCGTTTTCAAAGTTACGGAATGACCCCCTGTACAAATAGCACCCTTAAACTTGAATTAATAAACGCTCACTAGCTAATCAATAACTAACGTGACCGTTTTTCCAATAAGAGATACTCGCGCAAATGTCAAAAGTTAGTCACTGATTAGCTACTCAGCGTTTATTAATACGGGCGTAAATGGGCGTGTTCCGGGTTTTACATTTCACAAGTTAACTTTGTCGATGCACTGTTCTCATTGGTCAATCGACCCTGTCACGTTACTAAAAATGTTCGATTGACCAATGAAAATAGTTCATCTGCAGAGTTAACTGCGTAAAACTAAAATCCGGAACACTGCCAATGTTCAACTTTTCAAGCCCCACTCGACTCTTCAATATTTTCTACAGAAAATCACTTTTTATATCTCACTGATCAAGATTTATTTTAAGGCAGTTAAAGGGTGCAGGTAAACAACACATGATGGAATTGAAATGTCACCCTCACAGCTTCTTATAGGACTTATTGGAAAATTCCGTTTCAGTTAGATTGAATGGCAATCATTACTTCATAGAAATATATGTTAATCAGTGAAAACTAAGTAGAAATTTAAATATTTTTAGATAATCATGTTCTAAAATTTATAAGCTTTGTTTTGACAACAACTCGCCAATGGTTAAATTTATAAAAAAAAACCACAAGAAGTAAAAGAAAATTTCCAATTATGGTTTTCATTGATAGCTCTAATTGGGGCCTAAAAGAAAATTTCCAATGAGGCCACAATGATAGCTATAACTGGACTGTTAATCACGATGACGATGAAATTGGCTTTGTTACTTTGAGTAGAGGAAACCGATAAGCTAACGTATATTGAAATGAGAATTTGCTCAACAGCGATAATTGCGAAAAATACAGTATCTGATATAATCTCTTTTGATTACATATCCAACCATCAAAGTCCTTATTCTATAATTAATATATTCCGTCCATTGGATTTATGCCCTCCCTGTACCCTGTACACTGTCAAAAAACAATTAAGCTTCCATTATGAACACCCAGATGTCGTACCATGTTGATTTTCTAAAACTATGACATTTATGTCATGCCTTCTCTCTTTCGCCATTTGTCAAGTTTCCGGTACGTACGCGAATTTAGGTATAAGGAAATAAAATTTTTAAAATTTCTATGAATTTAATGTTTTTTAAAGAAAATCATAATTTTTTTGGAATGTTTAAATGTTTTCCAATCTAAATACAAAGTTGGCTAGTGATTTCGACAAAAATTGTGCTTGATGTTTTCGGATAAAAATTTACTTCTGTGTTTGAGTGAAATGTTCGATTCCCGTTGCTTGGGAAGAAGAAGTCATTGGCCAACTATTTTGACAGATTATCCTCGGAATATGCAAATACAATGTGAATAACAATGGATTATCTTGTTAATTTTTAGGTAACAATGGTTGACACAGCAGTTAAACCAGCAGCAGCACCTGCCAAGGCTCCTAAGCCCTCTAAGGCTGAAAAGGTCGTCGATAAGAACGAGAAACACGTTCGCCCACTGAAGCGTCATGGTCGTCTCTTCGCCAAAGCTGTCTTCACTGGATACAAGCGCGGTCTGAGAAATCAACACGAAAACCAATCCATCCTCAAGGTTAGTATTGGGCGGTCAGGCGAGATACCATTGAACGGGAGGGAATAATAATTTGTTTACATCTCTACTTTGCAATTGCAGATCGAGGGTTGCCGCAGGAAAGAACACGGTAACTTCTATATTGGCAAGCGTTGTGTTTATGTGTACAAAGCACAGACCAGGAAGTGTGTGCCACAACACCCAGAGAGGAAGACCAGGCTGCGCGCAATCTGGGGCAAGGTGACCCGATTGCATGGAAACACTGGCAGCGTACGTGCTCGTTTCAACAGGAATCTGCCCGGTCACGCAATGGGACATCGCATTCGCATTGTAAGTTAATGAAATTCAAATACAAATGGTAATTTGAAATGCTAATCGAATTGTTTTTATGTTTCTTACAGATGCTGTACCCATCCAGGATTTAAGTTGATGTGTTAAAATGCTTCAAACAAATTTTATAAATAAAACCTAAACTAAAATTTCAATGGTGGTAGTGTCTTATTTGGGTTGCAGAGCCGTCTTTGACGATTGGGAGGCAACAGTTGTCAGTGACTTGTGTTTGCAGTGAAGTACGTATGTTTTGTTGGAGCACATGTGCGGTTATTATTGGACGGTGATCGTCAGAATTTGTAATCTTGTTATCGTCAGGGCATTATTTTGATTTGACAGTTTCAAAAATTGATTTAAATGTTAATAGTGTCTAACGCCTTGATTGGTGTAAATATTTCTAGGATTGAGGACAATTTATTCAATCAATGGCACTCGCTTGCCGACACAATAACTAACATCGAGGCTTGGAAGGTTGGACTCAATGGAAGAGTTGCTACAATTAATCATCAACAACTCGAAAATCGTAAATTCTTGGAAGAACTGGGTTGTCATCTTAGTCCATAACGGTTGAACTACTTCTTCATTCTACAAAAGATGAGGTCTAAGAATTTGCGACGATTGGCACTTAGCCGATGTTTGTTTATACGGACATGTTGGCAACCTTTTGAAGCTTCAGTTTAGATATGAAGTTTTTGCTCCCGTTTAATAGTTTGCAGAAGAGCTCTAGGTGACCCAACTAGGATTCTCCATTGATCATAACGAAATATTTTATTCAGGCCTCATATGCATTTTATTGAGGATTAAACATTCCTAAAGTTCCTACTCAATCGCTCCTTTTTCTTGTTTTTTTTTTCTTAAACCCCGGTACTATATTTTTAAACCTAAATAAATATTAAGCAGTAACAGCCACTACAGGTCCTTAAGCCTAGCTTTTCTTTATATAGTGTGTAGGGGATATTTAGATTTCCGAGTAAAAAAAATGTTCAGTGTTTATATTGTTGGTGAATATCTTACATAGTTTTAGGTGTGTAACCTTGCAATTACTTATATTTGTCCTTGTAGAATGCATTTACTAGAGAGACCATTGAAATTCCTTGAGTCCAAGGCAACATAGGTGCTGTTGATTAAGAAAACTGTTGATATAGGCGCCAGCAAGACGAATAAGCTGAACGATAAAGTAGCAAGAGGGGTGCTGGCTACGGTATGAAATTTGGAATCGTTTGAACAAGTAAAGCGGGCCACCCAGATACCTATATCTCTTGAAAAAAAAAAATTAAACGGACAAATGTTTGCACACCTAAAACTATGCAAGCAAAAATGTACATCAATTGCAAGGAGATTATGATCTGAGAGAAATCCCATTATATTAGGAAAGACCAGAGATAAAGGATGTAAAGCGCTTAGTAGATGTACTTAGATAATCTCTGGGTAATACCATAAAGGTACGTTGTGGTACCACATGTCGCCTTTCCCTATTTTCGTTCGCCTAATTGAACCATTCAGAGGTGGTTGTATAGCGTAGCCAGCTCACCTAAATTATCAAAGAAGTATTTTCTCTGATGGAATTTTCTTTTGTCGTAGTGAGCTGCAGTAAGGAGCATAGAATGTGAGAAAAACTTTCCTCCTACTTTTCGTGCAAGCAGCATCTACAGAAGTCATTTCTAAAGAGGTCTAGTCTTTTTGCGTGCAGGCCTAAAGGACACCGATTATGGTCGTCCTCATGTTTGATCTTTTCAGCATTTTCAAGTAGATGGAGCCTGGTACCCAGAAGAGGTGAATGCTGAAATGCTCTGCCATCTCATTAAGAGTCGATATTCGTGGGCTGATTTCGATTTGAACGAGGTCGATTCTAGGGATTTGATTGCCGCTTGGTTGCCACTGAACTTGGTAATATACTTCGTGGATATTACATTCCTTTTCAAACAGGACAAGGCTTCTTTGATTGACACTGAAAACGCCTGGAAAACGCTGCAATGATCGGGAAGGCAAAGGATATGCTTAGGTTAAGGATCTCGGAGAAAGCACCTACATCCACTCCATATTCTCTTTCCCATCAGTATAGGTGTGAATAGAGCTATTGGTTCCGATCGAATCCGAATCACATTCAAATCGACTGGGAATGGTTGTCCTGAAATTATCACTCTTAAGGTGATTCAAAATCTTTGTGTGTTCACATTGAATAGGTTTCCATTGTGCGGAGGCTCTCAGTCTCATAGCTGCAAAAGCAGCGGTCTGCCTTAAATAGCTAGGGGCAGTATATGCAGGATAGCATCTAGTGCTGTGGAGGGGGTTGTTCTTAGAACTCTGCTAAAGCAAATGAAAGCAATCTTTGAAATTTACTTAGAAGTTGCAGATGGAGCCTCTTTCTTAAGTCCTTTACCAGATTTAGACACCATAAAGGTGTATGATTCTAATGACAGGCATGAAAAGGAAGGGTATGGGGTATGCAACCACATATCTGTTTCTTTCGATTGCCTTTTTACAAAAGTATAAGGCTTCGGTGGCTTTCTTAACGCGTTCTTGGCTGTTGGTTTTCCAGTTCAGTTTCTTATCCAAAATTAGAACCGGGTATTTGGCTGATTCTGTGAATTTGAGACTGACGCCATTAAGTTTGGAAGAGTCGATGTGAGGGAATTTGTATTTCCTGCTGCAAAAAACCAATTCGGTTTTTTGGGGGTTTGCGCCGAGTCCACATCTGGCGGCCTATTAGAGAGACCATTTTGTAATAATTCTTTAAGCGTAAGATGGTATATCCTGATACAGCTATCGTCATCCGCATATTCAATAACTTTGCATCCTTCTCTTTCTAGATTTACTAGTAGCTCGTTGACCACTAGAATCCAGAAAAGAGAAGATAGGAAGCCTTTTTGTAGCCACAGCTAACAGATCTAGAAATTTCATATGATTCATATGATCATCAAGATATAGCTGAAAAGTTATATTTCGTGCTTATTTCATTTAAACAAAATGAGCTCTCAAAACGATTTTTCTAGAAAATAGGCATCGTGTCCATCCACTGAGTTTGTGGATCTTGATTTGAGTCAATCAAAATACACGCGAAAACGACTCCATCTCAAGAATTGTATCCTTGCATATCCATCACATTTAATTCCTCATTGCCGGCAATTTCAATGTACGAAATTTTTGTACAATCTTTTTGTTAAAAAGCAAAATTTGGGCCCAGGCATCATGAATAGCTTCGATTACAGTGTCATTGTGTTCAAATTATCTGCCACTTTCATACACTTTACGAATACCCTAACCAAAAATGTTCGATTAAGTTTAAGTCCGTTGAATTGGGCGGCCATAGCAAAAATCAAATGGCAAAAACTTTAACTCGATTATCCCATAGTAGGTATTAACTCCCCACACCACTACATCTGATGTACGCCTGTCTGGCCAAAATAAGCTTCTCCTTTTGTTTGATCATGGAAATAAAAGTTGTAACCATCAGGGTCGTCAAGGTTAATTTTTTTTTCATACGAAAAGACAACGCGTTTCCATTCATTGCTCCAGGCGACATGTTCTTCTGCAAAATTCATTCGATGCTCATTGCGTACTTGATTCAAAACAGGTTGCTTATTAAGTTTTCTTCTCTGTATATTACCATTTTTTTCGTATTATCCTTCGGACAGCTGCTATGCTCTGCTGATACACAGCTGTTGACACTTATTTTAGTCGCTGGTAGAGTAGAATTTAGTTAGTTAGTCCTTCTTGATTTTATCCCATAGTGTTTTAGATCCGCAAGATTACTATTTAAGACAGTCTTAGTTCCATTAAGCCTCCTTGCAAGATCTCGGGTTGAGAGTCTTAGTCCCTTTGAAACATAAATTTTTCCTCTTTATGTCGCTGCCAAAGTCTTTCCGGAACCCATTTTTTTAAACCAAATAAACAGTTCTTTTGAACGCTTCTGTTTTTTTAATATTCTTAAGAAATCTTTGAAAGAATCGCAGCAACAAAATATTCCCAATGGCCTCAATGTAGTGGCACATCTTTTTATACACTCTTCAAGTAGTTCATTGTATGATCTTGGGCCCAACGCTCGTTTCTTATTTACCATTTTATTTTATTACTTCATGTTAGGAAACTATGTACCTGTTTATAGCTAGTAAAAGTTTCCGAGTACAAAATTTCCACCAGCTATAGAGTGAAAATCGTTTAATAAATATATGGCCTTGTCCTAGTGATCGCTAGTGTATGATCTGTGAGAAATAAATAGGAAGAAATAATTTTTTAAACCTGGATATCTCCTTAACAAGGCTTTTGCTGGATAGGTAGACTTATACTGAAATGAATCCAGTAACAAATAATCTTTACTATTGTTCTCAGATAGCATGGGATTAAGAGTCTTCCCCAATAGTTCACAAGGAAACAACTTATTTGTTTTGCATTTGGCCCTCTTCCAAGAAATATTTAAATATTCAACAAACAAATGGTTCGCTCATCCTGGATTTCAGGGAGTTATCCCTTATTTGCATATCTAAGTTTCCACTTGTGCGCGCCCCTTGATGCGCCTCGCCTACTGAATCCCACGTCTTGCTGGGAATAGAAGACTTTGTGGGAAGGAGTGTTGGTATCCATTCGCTTTACATGTTCTAGCCATCTAAAACGTCCAATGCAGAGCTTTTTTGGCTAGGTGTATTTCACTGTGCAGCTCGGTTAGCTCATGGATGAATCTTCGAAGATTTTTAGGAGATCCGCTTTGAAGCTTAGCTTGAAAAAACAACGTTTGGAATGTATATTTGTTCGTTTGATTTCTGACGAGATGTTTTTGTCAGAGTTAATGTGGAGCTACCTTACTAACGAAAAAATTAAAGGGCCGCCCAGAATGCATATCTGTAGCTGACGCTTGTAGCTGAGTCAGAAGTTAAAAACAAGGCAAGTTGTAAGCGCTCACGCAACGTGAATCTGTAGTTTGAAGTTGAATGAATGGCAACTTCATACAAGAAATGTATCTTTTTTTTGACAGCGATACAAGATACCATCTACAGATACGCATTCTGGGAATGCCATTAACTGTCAATGGAGCCGTTCAGCCCGATTTGTCGATGTTGTGTGTCTTTTTGTGTTGAGAGCATATACTTGGTCTTAGCAAGCGCAACACGTTGAGTCGGAGTTTGCTATAGTAATTGCACCAATTTCGCTTTATGGAAGATTGTGTACAAGAATGATGTTAAAGAAGTCATATAGAAGTGCGTCGCCTTGCCTAAATCCTTATTTGGTATCGAATGTATCGATGAGGTCGTTTCCGAACCTGATGGAGCAGTGTCAATACAAAAACAGACGGAAAAGTTTGGGCTGTATACGAAAACTAGACCCGGCTCTGTATATTTCATCTTTATGAATGTTGTCTGTCGTATACGGATTTGAAATCTTTGAGTAAGTGGTCGGTATCGATTTGGACTTTTTTTTGCCGAAGTGTGAAGATTGATCAGTTGTGGACTTTTTTGGACACACTTATAAGGCCCGATCAGGTTATTGGTAAACGGTTTCTCTTTCTTCTAGGCAATGTTGAAGAGACTTATGTTTCTGTAGTTGGCGCCGTTTACAGGGATAGTGTCTTTCTTCTGGGCAATGCTAAAGAGACTAATGGCTTTGTAATTGGCGCCGTTTCCAGGGTCTCCTTTTTAAGAGTGCACCACATGTTCACGAGTGAATAACAGCTAACAAAAATCACACAAAGTGTCAACCCTCTCCTATCAAATTCCTGGACTTTTCCAAATTACCTAACAGGTGGCTGCATTAATTTTCCCACGAGTAAGCTCGCACACACACTCTCATCCACACCATATATATATATCAGCAATCAAATAACTGGTATATTCTAGCACTTCAACGTTCAACTCCTCCCTCTCACTCAAATCCACCTTGCATTCCAACGCACAAGCACGTTCACATAATGAAATCACCACACCAAAACGCAACACAACAAACAACAACAAACTGTACAAATCAGTTCCAATTCCAAATGGTTTCACTTTACATTTCCGCTGCATTCGCTGTTCACTGCGTTGTCTGGGAGGGAGTGGATTTTCAAAAGGTTGAATTCAAATTGAATGGACGTCTGTTGAATATCTTCATTCTTCAATCTTCTCCACCAACAACATTGATTCAACACTAACTAAACAGTCATCAATCAGACTTTGTTTCGGTAGGTGGTCTCTGTGACGATCGTTTGTTGTTTCGAATTATTTATTTTTATTTGTTTTCCTAATTCTACCTTATTTTGGATTCACCTGAATTAGTATTTTGTTCGTTTCGCTTCTGTGTGGTTAGTTCATTTATTAGTCCACTGCACCGTGAAGTGAGTTTAATATCTTTGTCTTGTGTTTGTACGTAGTTTTTATTTCGATTAACTTGTTTTTTTGTGTCTTTCTTGTCGTTTGTTTTGTTATATTTTTTTTTTATTAATTCTCGCACAAAATGGTCGGTTGAATAAAAGTTATTTGTAGTGAATGGGAAAAGAATAACTCAATAGTGCTGCACAAAAAAAAATCAAAGAAAAAAAAGTATGCTCTAATAGCTTCATTGGAATTTGGTACATACAACACAAAATAATAAAACAAAATACACGCTCAGCCAGTGTTTATATGGCTTTGAAGAATTGAAAACCGGTTGCTTTCTAAACACACCACTAACACCAAATAGCAACAACAACAAGACAACATACCTACCATCGGAGATCCGTAGCAGCAACAAAAAGGCCACTCAGCTTTCATAAAAGAATTCCCGTTGGCACTGTGCTGCTCCTATTGTTCGTCTTCGTCGCCGTGGTGTTGTTTTTTTTTGTATTGTTTGTTCGATGTTGTTATTTTCAATCCGCTGTTCAATTCCCCCTGTTAACGCTTTGTTGTGTTTTAACTGAAGTATACAAGTGTTTTAAAATTGAAATCTCTTTCTAATGACAGCGCGGGATAATAAAAAGTCAAAAAATTTAAAAAAAAACGAATAAAACATTCAATCAGTTTCAATCAACAACAAAATACCCAACGGACTGCACAAATTTTGACCATCTTGGCATCACTTTACCCTAATTTTGGATACCAAATTGGACATAGAATTAAGGTGAGTCCCTCTCGAAAAAAAAAAATTATTTACCATTCCACTTATAAATGGCGTAGTGGAAGTGGTGTCTACCTCGTTGCATATGTAATCGCCGTTCATGCACTGAATTCTTTGACTTGGCCAGCGAGCAACAGGTGCGCTCTTTTGACCATGATGTAAATATACCCACACCTTGCCCCTTGTTTGTGCACACGCAACGCGCCATTAACATTTTGTGTGTTTTGAATAAAAATCGTACTGACTACTGACTGACCAGCGTGCTGAAAACCAGTAATTAGTGGTGGGTATAGAAAAAATTCCTCAATCGTCAGTGAAGTGATAGTTGACGACTTCCATAAAACATGGTGATGGACTGGACACATACTACCACTACCACCTACCTACCGACAATTATGCATGGCGGCGAATGGCGAACGAACGGAATCTCTTGACATCTCTAGCTTCGGCTAGCGAAATACAAAACACAAAAAAAAAAACGTTAATGATTATAAATGTGTTTTGTAGAAGTATAACAGTTTATTATGTGTGTTATGCGAACGCAATAACTATGTTATAGGTAACGGTAATAGTACCTTTTAAAACAATAAAAATGTGCACATCATAACTGCGTATACTGGTTTCATTTTGTCAGCTTTGTCCACTGCAACATCATTTCGATTATGACAAACAAATGAGCACATGTTTCAAACCCTTTCTGTTCTTTTGTGATAGTTTTATAAAACAATTTATAAAAAAAAGTGTTACACGACATCGGTCATCAGCTGTAGCCTAGCCATTGCGAGTTTGCGACGCAAATCTGCGCGAATGGAAACGTGTTTACACACCATCAGGGATGGATAATAAATCTCGATTAAGAATTTCGAATAAATTAAGTGAGCGGTTATAAAACGAGCGCTAGTTAGAGGTTTAACTAGATACACGAAGAGGTTTTGCGCAATGGTTGTTGGTCTTGCGGTTTCCAAAAGACGTTTGCCTATTAAATGTTGTGTCTTTCGACGTTTACTTTTCAGGGTTGCCACTTTTATTGGTTTTTGTTGAATGGAATCTGTTGCTTTAATATGCAATCGTGTAGAAAGAATTGCGATAATTTGGGTTACCTATTGCAATGGACATTGTTAACTAAGTAGCCTCATTTTTTTAAGGATTATGTACGATTATTATTATTTTTTAATGTAAGGAAAATATACTCTAAGGTTACCTGCACTAATTAATTTATCTTTACATGCGTTTTTTAGTTGATTTCAGACAAATTTATTCGTTGGATGAGGTGTTGTAAGTCCTTAAGGTGGCTTAGAGGTCAGTGCTGCCAAATAGAATTAGTTTCTTGTTCTCTTTTCATTTTGATTTTGAGCTTTGGACGTTGTAAATTGATTTCAAAATATGCTACATTTTTAATGTAGGTAATTGCCATATACCTAACTTTTCTTAGACACATTACAAGTATGGGTTTGCTGACCTAATGGATAGCCGCTATGAGTGTAAAGTCTCAAAAGTAACAACATCTAGCGTTTTTTATTATTAAATATTTCGGCTATTTCGAAGATCTGACAAAAACCTAACAGTAACATCTGACATGAGAAGATTTTCAAACATTCAGTTCGAAATCGACGTTAAACTGTTCGCTTCCCACACATAAAGGACACACTAACGGGTCATTTTTAGATAACACTAACATATGCATCAAATATTTTAAAATTTTCATTCGATAAATACGTTTTAAGGACAGCTTCATGCTTGGACCATTCGGAAGGGCCAATTTTGCGTCACTTTTTCAAGCATTTCGGCCTGTATTCCACGAATTACGCGTGTAATGTTATCTTGTAAGGCTTCAATCGTGTTCGGCTTGTCCACATAGCCTAACGACTTTATATAAGCCCACAAGAAATAAACAAGAGGCGTTATATCGCATGATCTTGGCGGCCAACTAACAGGGTTATTTCAAGAGATAAGCTGCTCACCAAAATCATCCTTCAACATATCCATTGTTTCACGAGCTGTGTGGCATGTGGCGCCGTCTTGATGAAACCACATGTCAACTCAACGAAGAAGAAACATGGACCGATGATGCCTCCAGCCCATAAACCACACCAAACTGTCGTTTTTTCGGGATGCGTCGGTAATTCTTGTATGGCATGTGGCTGTTCATCACTCTAGATGCGACAGTTTTGCTTATTTATGTATCCGTTGAGCCAGAAATGAGATGAGGCTCATGAACACCCGTTCACCAAAAATTAGACGTTGTGGTAGGTCATTCGGCTTCAATTATTGCACAAGTTGAATTTTATAGGCTTTCAAACCCTAATCGACACGTACAATTTTCCATGTGGTTGAGTAACACATGCCGAATTGCTGAGAACCGCGACGAATTGACATTCGACGACTGCAACATTATCTTCGGTACGCACTGTATGCATGCGAGTCAATGGTTTAATGGCCAACAAAGTAAATTTGGTGATAACAGCACGAATTGTTGATTCAACAGGTCGATTATGATGACCATAATATGGTCGTAACAAAGGGTGCACATTTTTCACAGAGCACGAATTTTGATAATAAATTTCAATAATTTGCAATCGTTGCTCGTTTGTATGTCTTTCCATGATATAATGGCAGAGTATACTGGAACTTTTCACTTTGACAGATGACGTTTAGACGCCATTACTAACCAGTGCTGCCAATCTGAAAAACATAACTATTAAAAAATCACCCGTTATTTGCCGAATAATTTTTTGTTTGAAAATATTTAATGCCTCGATATCCTGCTTGTCCTCCAACACTAAGCACCAAAATGTAAAATTGGTGGAATGATGATCCAGTAGAGCAAACATTTAATTTATTTCCATTATGAAAATAAATTCATAGCTGATTTAAACGGTTGGAACCTGTTTGCTAATTTCTACAAATAGCTGTACTTGTACGTTAACAAACTCTGCATTGCTTTGGAAGGAACATTTTCTAGAAATCCCTGTGTAGTTTTGTAAAAGGAATATTCATTGCAGGATAATAATGAAGAGGTCACAGGACAGGTATTAAAACTATTTTTAAATATTCACATTCAACAATTGTCAAAATTTAAATTTGAATTGTTATCAGCTTTTCATAGAAAAAATCTTTCTATGATATTATGTAAGACGTTGGTCAGAAAAGGGTACTTGGACACCATAAACTGGTTGATTGGAGAATTTCATAAAACTATCGAGGCTGAATTGGAATTTTCGAACACAAAGAAAAATGCATTTTCTAAGATATGAATAAATGAATACGTAGGAGTACTCATAGAACTGCAGAGAAAGTTTGTAAATCAATAAAGGGTTGTTTCGAATTTCCATGTACCTAGAATGTATTTTTTAAGCTTATTAGCCAACATTAGCCATCTACCTACTATCGAGGTAAATTCGATTTTTTGTACTTCGAAATATTAATTGTTTTATTGTGTAGGAATAATCATGGAACTGCAAGAAAAGTCTATAAAACAATCGAGTCTGATTTCGAATTTTCGAACATCCACGTAAAACGTTTTTCTTAAGATATTAATTACTATTTAAAAAAAAAGAAAACATTTAGGAGATTATAGAAAGTGTATATAGGGTGATTTCGAATCCTATAAATTTCAAGTAATACAACTTTTAAAGCTAAGAACAAGACTCTTAGGACTGTTCGTAAATCATCGGGCGGACTCGATGAGTCGTTGGTAAATGGGATTCTAAAATATTTTTAGTCTACGATTTGTCGGTGAACACCACCCTTATTTATGTTCAAAAGAAATTTTAAATCAAACGTAACCCAAAACATATTATGAATAGAAAAAAAATGTTTTTGTTAAATATTAGAAGCTCTAAACAAACGACTACCTACAATATCCGCAGAGATTTCATTACTTGAGTCCAACCATAGCCCGGCGAATAGGGAAGAGTATTAAGTGTCATGAAAGTGTACCAAACCGCTTTTCGGAATCTTCGTTTATTTGTCGTTCTCCTTCGATCAAGTCTTTCAAAGTCTAAGTTTTAAATCCTGTATGAGCTGATAATGACTTGTAAACAAAAATATAAATACTTATTTAATCAAACGAAATTGTAAAACTTAGAGGAATAACTTATCTTTTTTGCTATACCCGAAAAAGTAGGAAAAAAGGATGTTGTAATCTCCTGAGAATACGCAATATTTCTAATGATAATGGTGAAAATAAAAAAGGAATTACTTGATGCTTTCGGTTTGTACATTTGAGGGTACATGTATAACTGATTCTCTATAATTTTAAATCAATCTTGAAATAATTCTAAAAATTAAGATAATAATTCAAAAGAGATCAGGTTTTGATTACACTGTCGTCTTGAAAAAAGGTGCCTTAGATAAAATCCTCAGTCTAACTTTTGCTTTACAAAAAAAACCCTCCACAGATTTTTAAAAGTTGACAGATTAACCACCTCAATGTTGCCATAATATATAGAAACATACAATATTAACTCCATTTTCACTCATACTTACTGCATACTTTATTACTGAAAGCTGTTCCCGTAAATAAATACGGCTTCAGAAAATATGTAAAATCAGTAAAAAACTTCAATCAATTGTTTTAATTTTGAATGTCTCCTGCCGTAGAAATAGTCGAGATATTTAAAATGTTCGAATTTGTTTTATGTATATTTTATACTTCTTTTAGGCAAAAAATCCTTCAGATGTTTATTCATTCGTCTGCTTTCCGCCGCAAACGTAAAAATTTATAATTACCACCAAAAAAAGTTATGTTGACAGTAAACATTCTTACCAGACACCGATTTGATTTGTTTAAATTCCGCCTTCATAAATTGATTTCATAATAGTTACATAATCATCAATTTTATTGGGATATCACTCCTACACATAAGATGCTAGATTAGTATTTTATGAAAATTACGTATTCACACTCAGTATACCCGCCTTTTCGTAATCTATAAATAGCGTGTAAGAACACGAGCTTACAGCATTCAGAATGAAAATTGTATGAAATATGAACGGAGTGCATTATTTCTGCTTAAACGTCAAACTACTATATCTGGTTGATGTTCGGTGTGTAAGCGTTAAATCGTTTTCGAAAACCTTTTGTCGAAAACTCCGGTGTGAAAATTGTATAAATTGACATATGAATACTATGTTTGTTCTCCTTTCCCAATGTCGACTAAATCTTTGTCTTTGAGCTAATCCCCTCAATCAGGATAAGGCATAGGTTATTGTATTCAAAAAACATATATACATATATAAATAATAAGAAGCATGCATTTTGGTACTTGGATTTGATGCGTATTTAATATGACAAATTAATCAGTAAAAACGTTTTGTGAACGAAGACCATTAACCAATTTTAGGCCAGCAATGTTATTCGTTTGCATGTCTCTTGCACCATCACTCGGCATTCTTCGCCGAACGAATGTTTGCTGGTTTGATGAACGGCGTCAAATTTACATTTCTTTAATTGTGCCAAAATTAAAAAAATTCGCATACCTATGAAGGTAGAAGGTAGGTAGATTTTAGCCCTTGTATGGGCCGTACATTTAATTTCTTCCAACCCTTCCATAAAAGGGTTAAGAATTTATACGATGGAAGAATTCTCGTGTATCTGAATTTTTTTACTTCATGCCAAATATCCACCGAAGTTTTTATTTTATTTCTGAAAATGTAGGTGCAGGCATTTTGGGTGGGATTTGATCTGTAACCTTGATAAAAAAGCCAAACACATTAGACATATCCAATTGCAGATCCCGAAAATCTCATAAGTCGATCGAGATTATTCACATGAAAAGTTAAAGATTTCCTTCAATGTACCTGCTAAACGAAAAGAATTCATCATTATTATAAGCTGCTTTTTGGGAAAATTGTAACAAATCGAGTTTCCCTCTGTTGACAATGGTGTTTTACTGCATCAAAAAATCCCAACAGAGGCAACAGAGGAACTATCTGACGGGGCCGTTAGTGAAACACGTTCTGATTGATGGCAATATGGATGGCTTCTGATGTTCCAGTCAATCGGCCCTAGCAAGGTATCCGTCGGAGCGGAAAATTCTCCGATTTCGAACGATTCGGAGGATTTTAGCTTCGTGGTATTCTTCCGAAAAGCTGTTCGGAATATTTCTCCGATATTTTGTAACGCATCGCGGCGAATTGCGTTCAGGGGCAATTATCGTGCAATTTTTGACAGCTAAGAGCAATTCTTTTTCCGATTTCTTCCAACACAAATTCTTCGCGAAATTTATTTACGAATTGTAGTGAAGTAATTTTTTTTCCGATGATACATAGCTCGAATGAATTTTGAACCTCCGACAAAGTATGCGTTGCGGAAAATTGTCCGTTCCGATGGATACCTCGCTAAGAATTATCTTAAGAATCGAAATCTGTTAGTGCAAACGAGACAAGCGACTTATTTTACATTTGTTGTGTTCTTGGGCTTCATCATACCAGTATTTTGTCGCTGTATCTAGTCGTTGTCTCTAGAGCACGTGGCTGAATGGTATTTAGAATTTTGTTTCTCAACATATACGTACGTGACTCATGAAATTTGAGTGTTAATCTATTTTCTGCATTAGCATCAGAAGGTAATTTATGATCCCTGACAGTCACAATCAATAAACTTGATACCTATATTGACAACTGAAGGATGGCTTTTTTGAGTCCAAACTAACAAGCTTATCAACCTTATAACATTGAGATCTGAACAAATTTAGTGAGCAGAATGTAAGCGAGATCGTAATATTAACATAAGAGCGGATTTTCATGAATCTTTCTGAAAAAAATTGAATCAAGTGGGTAGTTGACAGATGATTATGTGAGTAGTTCAGTAGAGATTACCTCCAGGGAGGGCAGACAAACTTTGCCATTCGTCAAATGTTACTCCGACAATCACGTTTTTGTAACTTTTTCCTGTGACAGGTATATAAAAGTCACACATATATGCCATACAAGGACCGATTTTTTTTACTGAATGAAAATTCATAACCACATAACCACACACATGAATGTGCGTGTGCACTTCTTGCAAGAGGGGGCGGCGGGGTAGTTTTATCTAAATCGGGTTTTTTGAAATAAGCTTTTTATGACAGTTGGTAACTATCTACTTGACGGATTTGTTTAACAATCGCAGAGGGCAGTGAAAAACATGTAAGTGCTTTTATGGTTGTGAATCGAACGCACACTTCCTGCTCGTCAGTTCATCGTTATAACCATCATGTCACCGAGCACAACTGTCACTTATCATACATCACATTTGCCAGATCATCGCCAGAGGAAAGACAGTGTATTTGATTTTGGTGCTGCTATGGCTGTTCATTATGTCACTGAGTCCGACTATCACTTATCAAATGTCACCTAAGCCGATTCCACCTCAGGTTAATTTCGAGTTTTGAAACCTTGCTTTTAACTTTCTGGATCTGAAATATGGAGTTAAATCTGCATAATCTTCGCCATGAATTAAATATGTCAAACACAGTAAAACGCAGCTGCAAACACGTAATTTGACCGAGTTGGTCAACTTTTAGTCCATACAACTGCAGCTCTGCATCATCGATGACGATTTACCATCTATCTCCATTGACAAAGAATAGTACATCCGTATGTGTATGCACTTTGGTTCGCCAATTTATTGACTGACCTCCACATCCACTTCCTTTAGTAGAACTAGATCAGCCCACTCTTTTATTGAATTAGCGCAACCAACTCACTCTACATGCTCACACGCGAGTAACAAAAAAGGTGTCATTTCATCCTCTCCCATGGAAGCCTTAAACGTACTCCAATGGAGGAATCAACGATTCCAGCACAGACATCACCACCAGTAATTTTATATGTAAAACGTAATGGATATCCACTTCCTATCGTTGCATGGAGGAAGAAGGAAATCGCTGTACACCTCGTTGCTGGCTATCGAACTCGAAATTGGCACTTTCCATTTACACACACACAGGGTGTAGCAGCAGCACCATCAGCAGCAAAGTAGCAAAGCACTTCCCATCATTAGCTAAACTCAGAGTTAGCTGGCTTTGACAACCAGCTTTGGTCGATGGCAACCACAAGCCAACACCCAGTACACACCTGTGTTACAGACAACCGATCCACTCCCGTCGAGTAATGTTGAAAGTCGTTGATGTGGAGGCTCTGTTTTGTTACTCAACGCGAATCAATTATTTATTAATTCATGAGGAGTGTGAGATAAATCGGAAGTCGCTGGATATTGCGAATCTTTTATCATTTCGAATGTATTTCTCTTTTTCGTTGGCTGTTTATTGTTGCGTCTTGATATCCAAATTCACCTCGCCTTTTTGTTGGTACGCATTTTGCAAGTCTAAAGCGAATAGAGAAAGAAACAGTCAAAAGGTATTTAAATGTATTTTAACAAAAAAAAAAAATAAATAAATGACACAAAACTCGTGTGGCATTATAAAATCGTTCGTGTGCATAACAATACCAGCAACACCACACCGCAGAGATCGAGATGACACATGTGACATGAGTACTGATCTGAGAAATGCGCGGCGCGTATAAAAAAGGTGCGTCCCATAAAGTGGTTAAAAAGTATAAATGAAAATAAATTATTTTATTGCCCAGTGTCGAGAGCTGGGATGCTCGAAGAGATTACGCGGAATTATTCGCATATCGACGAGGGAGTTGCCTTTCCACATCGAATTCCATACTCTTCTGATAGGCACGGATGACAATGACATGTCACCGCGGTGAAAACATCAACAGAGGGCGCAATTAAATACGTATGTGGTTTATTTGTTCCTACTGTTCGTGTTTGCGCATTTTTATAATCATAGCCTGTGTGCATAGAGTTGACCTATGATTGCTGAATTGCGGACATTTATTCGCTGGACTTAATGGAATGATTAATTTACATATTATGATGATTGCAACATGGATTGGAGCGGGACGACGTTCATTGTTGTCGCTGGCGTCACAAAGCGTAATATCAAATATGGCAGACAAAAGAAATAGCGCGCTATTACCTATTAGGCAAATTAAGAGCATTTATTAAGTTTGGTATATTTCGAAATTAAATATGTTAAGGTAGTGTTTCGTATCGTCTATCGTCTCGCATAATGTATGTGTATCATAATTACCTAGGAAGTTGAAATGAGGACACAGCGAAGAAGAAGGAGAAGATTGGTAGTTATATGCTTACACTAAATGGATCAGTATAATGCACGCAAATGGCAACAGCACACATTCGCAATCGTTATGTTACTTAATTTAATTTTTTTGTTCGTTTTGTTTTAAGTGCAACCTGATGATTACCATTTGTGTGTTGCTTACATGCAACTTTTTTTGATGGGATGAAGAGGAAATGTTACATTCAGTTCCTGGTACCTACTGTTTCTGTTTGTCTTTTTGTGAATGTGTGTTACAACCTAGTCTTGTACTGACATAGACATTAACTTGGATCGGCACAAACCCGAGTTCAAAAGTAGTTTACAAATTGTGAAGACATCAATAATATGCAATAATATGAAATTAAGGTAATCGCGCGCATGCTTAATGTCTATAGCTATCAATTTTTATTGGCTATTATTCAACGTTTATGGGGTCGACATGTAATGACAGCTGGGTCAAAAAATGCAAAGCAAATAAAAATAACTGGTTGACGATTAGTAATTGTGTTGTGACATAACACGTTGCAAATTGAGAATAGCGATTGAAAAAACCTGCAATCAAAGATAGCAAATAATTAAAACAAAAACACTACGTGTACTATATTTATAGTTATTTCCTAATCAGCGTTACATAAGGGAAACTTAATTGAGAATTTAACATTTTTAATCATTTTTAGCCAACGCCAATGTTGGATAATATTTTTAAAAAGGCGCTATTGGTAGTGCTCAATGTGACATAATTCAATTGCCACTCGAATTATTTAATATTGCAATAGAATTATAATAATTATTCAATGTGGAAGGATAAACAATTTCCTTAAATTATTTTTTATGTGTTTTATGTAATGAACATTTAAATAATGATGTAAACGACTAACATGCCACTCTAGATGTGTCCATCGTGTTAGATGTCAATGATATCTAACACGGTGGACACATCTATCCACCCTTAAAGATATTTGTAGATTTTAAAATTGCTTAAGCTTTATATAACTGTCGACACCTGCTGGCAAATTTTCGCACCGGTGGAGTGCTGTACATTTTGACAGCTTGTGTAAATAATAATAATAATTGACTATATTAAAACTGTAGTAAATTATTAATAAACATAATAAACATCTACACAAAGCAATTTTTAAAAAAAATCGTTATTAATATATTTGTCAGTGTTCACAAACACCATTGTTTTCATAATAAGTCCCAAAGATTTTGCTATTAATGTTCAAATTAAATTATTATTTTCATACATTTCGCACCTCCGGTGGTACGACGACATAAATGCAAAAATGTCGATTCTTCAACGGAGAGAAGTAGTATTTCTTGGAAATGTTTAGCACTACTGACAAATAATGCAAATTATTTCCTAAAAACTAACGGTACAAAGACGTATCTGTCCACTGGAAACAAATAGAATACTTTAATTGGATTGTAGATAATCGTTTCGACAATTTTTGCATGCTTTACTCAAAAAAATTTAGTTATTTGCACTTACATCGTCCTTTAAATACCGGAGGTACGATATGTAGGTATATAAAAAGACAGAAAGGAAAAGGAAGACAGCATTATGGAGTACCTACCTCAGTGTGATATTTATATACCATGGAAATGGAATTAAATCGACCCATCCTCCAGCAGACGTTTGCAAGTCCAGTGCTCTTCTGAATAAGTGGACGATGGGTAAACATTTTTTTAGACAGAGTAATGTTTTGAGACCGTATTAGCGGGGCCTTTGAAGTTGGAGTTCCTATCATTAGTCCAGTTAATACATCTGCGGATAAAGGTGTCGAAAGAGTAATAGCATAAATCCAAACGGTTTTAACAATTTCTTCATCATCCCGAATCGTACTGAAGTACTCAACAATTTCATAGAGAAAAATCGACATGGTCATCGCAAGGTTTGGGTTAGCTGGTGGTTCTACGTTGAAATTGTTATCACAGCTATAGAAATGATATTTTTTTAGTTTTTATTATTAAAAACAATTACAACATTTTAAAGCAATCGAACCGAATAAATGTATTTATCAGCTATGTTTGTTTACATTGATCAATATATATAGCAATATTTGAAACTTGTTTTTACGTTGCGATCTGTTGTTTTTAACACAAATTTCGAATAATTAGAACTTCAATTTACAAATTGAATTTTTTTTCACATAAAATACTCCGAATATACATTTTTATCACTAGGTGTCGCATTCAAACATTTTGACTCATCGAGTTTGCTAAAATTTTGATAAAATTATTGGAAGAAGTGAAATAGGTCTGTAAGATTTTATTTCATTCGGTGATTTCCCTGGTTTGAGAACCATAATCACTTCTGCGACTTTCCACTGTCTTGGTATGTATTCTAATCTAATTGCTGCATTTACAATGTAGAGGAGTTTAGTTAATGCTTTTCGGGGTAACATTTTAAGAAGTTCTCCTGTAATTAGGTCATAACCCGGTCATTCCAGTTTAAGCTCGGCAATACTTGTATGTATAACTAGATTACTATCGGTTGTAATTTCGGCCATCAAATGGCGGCAAAAACGTCTCTTTTTTTTTTCTTTATCGCTTTTTTCCCAAACGCCTTGAGTTATGACTTTAATTGCTTTCCAAAGTGAATAATTCGATTATTTTCTAGCTGTTAGGCTTTGCACATAAGTTTCTACTGCATGGTTTTTAAAGTTTTTGATCGAATTTGATAGCATGTTACTCAACCGATTGAGATGTGTTTTATCTTGCGGGGAACGAGTTTGGTGCCATCTTTTTCGAGCTTTTCTTTTTTTGTCTAACCAAATCTTTTATTTCCCATGGGTACTTGATATCACTGTATTTTCGATTTTGTGTTCTTGAGGAGTATGATTCCATGCTGCTTTTTTGGTATCGATAAAGGAGTCAACCGCGACTTCAAGTTCAAATGGTGATGTTGATGTTGATCGAGAAATTGTGATGTTGATTGGCCTCCACGGTCGCCTGATTTGAGTGCTCCGGACTTATTTTTGTGGAGATCTTTAAAAGGCATGGTTTATGCAAACAAATTAGAAACGCTTGAGCAACTCTAACAAAATATTTGTGATGAAATTAATGAAATACCGCATGAAATGTGTGAGAATGTAATGAAAAATGTGCTCAAAAGGGCTCGCATTTGTGAGACTAACGAGACGGACATTTGCCTGACATTGTATTCCATACATAACTGCCCACATTAAAAAAAACATTTATAAATATAAAATCCATTCTCTTTCATTTAATCAAAAATTATAACCAAACAAAGTAGTATACCTTCCCGGCGGACACCCTGTATTTCAGTCACAAAAAGACAAGAAATGGTGTCCTTGTATTTTAAGTTTTAGATTTTTAATGTTAATTTTTTTCAATTTCAATATAACAGGATAAAGAAACCTGTTACATTTATAAGTAAATATTTGTAGAAATAAGAAAAATTGCCAAGACAATGCTTTTAAATGGAAGATTTTCAAACTGATCATTCCTCAGTCGTCCTACCAACAAAGACTGGTTTCTATCCGCAAAAGTTTCCAACTAATAAAAGCAACTACGCACATAATTTTGATATTAATGGAATGAAAATCATCTGTTTAGAAAAGTAAATGATTAAGGAGTTATTTCTTTGTTTGTAAAAAAAAGTTAATAAGAGATTTAATATTTTTGGACGAACATCATTTCAGACGCTTTATTTGACAAAACCATGCCATGTATTCAAATGCAAGTAAATATCTCAAATGATGGTTTCCTTGATATTCAAAAAACAAGGTCTTTAATAACATTTGTGTCACAATATTTTTTTAAAAGTAACTGTCACATGCGTGCTGCTCAGATAATCTAAAATGTTCCAATCATTCATTCATTCCAATTCAATAAAGTAGGTAACATACAATGAATGCCGAATTATTATAAATGTCTACTATGCCACGCAGTTGTTATCCACCTATGTAGTTTATTCAAATCTTTATAGCACCATCATGTTAATTAAAAAAATTGCATTAGCTTGTGTGAATGTTGGTGTTAGCATAAAAGTAAGCGAACATATATTCCCATTTTAGATGTTTGCAAATTCGTTCCACTAGACTGAAATTCAATATGCAAAATCAAAAAAAAAAAAATCGCATTCGGCTATGACCTTCACGCTGGATTTCAATACTATACTCTTAGTCTCGTTAATTACATAAGTATATGCATCGCCATGTGGTCAGTCTTTGCGGCGGAAATCAAAGATTAAAGTATTTTTCATATTTTTTGTTTGCTGTCTGTGTGTTAAATTCCATTAAGAACGAATAGAATCATTTGCAAACAAAAAATAACGAAATTGGCATAACAAAACGATTAGTTTGGCAGGAAGGGTTACGTAATTGTTGAAAAATTTACTAAAAAGAAAGGTAAACACATATTTTAAATATTTGTTTGCTGTAAACCTTCATTTTGATTATTTTTTTGGATTTGTTTCACACATCAATTTATATTGTGAAAAACCCAAATGTGAATTGTTCTTATTGTTTATTGCATTCATGACTTGTCATGAGATTTTTTTGAATTTTATCTCATTTTGACAGTTGTCATTTAATTAATTCCTATCAGATGCAATATCACATTTATAAATTCGATAAATGGAAGATGAAAACCGAGGAGACTAGTTTTAGATCTCAAAATTCATCGGGCATAATGCTAAATGTAAGATTTGTTGTGTTCTTTTGTAAGATTTATTGCTGGCAATATTTTTTTTTCCAAAAAAGAGGTACATATTTAGAAAAAAAGGTAAAAAAAAGATTTGTTCAGTAGGTCATACTCCCTCTTCATCTTCAAATCCAAAAAACATGTTATTTATTTCATTATAAGACATTTTACGAAAAGTGACACATTTGGCTTTAATATCTGTCAGGGTTCTTAGTTTTATGTTTCAAGAAAGGGATTAATCAATATTATTTGCGGTGAAGTGAGGAAATTTTTGTTTACTGAAAAGTTTGCCCTTCGTTGAAAATATCGTTCTTTATAGTCAATAGATTTTAACTGAGGCAACGGTGTAAAATCTCTGAGTAATTTGCAACAACATCAGTACAAAATAAAATGTGACAGCTAGCAAAACTTGTAAGACAACAATACCAATCTATACATACGTTAAATCAAGCTTTCAAAACCTTAAAAATAGCAGGGGAAAATACTGCTTTTTCTTATATATTTTGTAATTGAACTTATTAATGAAAGAGAAATCGCATTTTTAAGAGAGATAGCTTTACGAAGTACTCTACGTCTGCATTGTCTTTCATAAATCATTTTTGATCAAAGTTATTGTGGAAAAAATGTGAGGCTTTCCTGAAACCTTGAGAATAAATAAATAACTTTTCATTGTATTGTTTACATATTTTTATTAATGCCTATAAGCTTTTAGTATAAAATAAAATGTAATGAATAAGGTAAATGTTATTTTGTTTCGTTTTACAAAGTGCACAGCAAATATTGTGTTCAATTTTGTCAAAAATGTGTCACTATCGTGGTGAATATATAAATACTTAATTTCAACCAATATGCCTTAGTCGTTGCTCAGTTGACATAACGACTGATGTGCGTCAATCGGGTAAAAATGTGATTAACAAATTGCTATCCTGCTGAATAAATGAATAATTTAGTAGGCCCCAAAATATCTTGGGTTTGGGCTGCGCATAAATTTTACTCAACTCAGTATCCACATTTGTCGTTTTGCTTAGTGATTTTTTAAGAAGTAGAACACGAAATCATGTATTTTTATAAACAATTAGTGATGCGTAATTAGCTTCTTTTAAATTTCATCAAAATCACATTTTTTCGCTATTGCGAAGCAGTCTTTTAAATGATTATGAGAAGATCTAGCTCGTTTTTTACACTTCCAGTGTGGCCATGTTTCAATAAAAATACAGTTTTGGTCATTGCGCAAAAAAGCTTTCAACTGGTTGTGGCAAAATGTTTTTATCTGTCAGAGGAATAGATGAAATATTTATAGATTTCTATTTAAACTTAAACATAAGAATTAAATATTAAACAGTATTAGTATCGGAGTGAATTTCATAAAATATGTTGAAAATGCTTGACCAATATTGTGCCAATAAAGTACAATATTTTCGAAATGCTTTTGAAATATGCAAACAATTACATTAAAACAAATGTGTTTTTTATGACTGAATTGTATCAGTTCCACTTTGAACTCAGTATAGTATTGTTGATAATGTGTGGCAACTAGTAAGCATTATAAAAATTATAAAAAAACAATCAATTAAGTCATGACATAAAAATACAAGACACTTTAAATCCATTAAAAAAACAAACGATTTCCAAGTATGTATTTGCACAGCCATTTAAATTTTTAATGTTCCAACAAAACCTACTATTAAGTATTAAGTCAGATGTTAAAATTAATTCACTAAATCCTAGTTAATTGGATTAGATTATTGTGAATTAATTCATTTTATTATTTTTAATTGCTCTTTTTATTTTTAAGCCGTTTTGTTTGCGTTTGTATTCAATTTAAATTACAAATTCATTTAAATTATACCATCATTTGAATTGCAAAATTCATTTAAATTGCAAATTCATTAAAATTAATTACCGAGATAATTGCTTTTCTATTCTCCAGAACTTATTGTTCTAGTGTAGAAATAGCATAGTTCGAATAACTAAAGAGGTTCGTTATAAATTATAAACGTCTCAAGAATGCCAGTCAAAGCACATTTACATGTAATTGTATTTATGGGCGTTTTTTTTTTAAATTAGCCGATTGAACTGGTTTTTGACAGCAAACGTTTATTTATTCAGAAATTTATTCTTTTGCTTTCTAATATCATACGTCAAACTAATTAAACATTTTTTACTTGGCATGTAGGATTATTTTTAATTTTTTGAAATTTTCTATATGCCTTTTGACGTTTGGAAATGGTAGTGAAATAAGTCTTGCATCTTGGTATGCTTTCATTGTAGACTCATAAATGATGAAGATGGTTATTAAAAAAAAAGAAAAAAAGGTTTTCAAAAGGAATCTTTCAAACAAATTTAAAAAAATATCTTAGTAAACAAGAAACAAGAAAACGTCGAAAAACATTAGGAGTGTTTGTTTCATGAAAACATTGTTTGAATAATTTCTTTGACCAGATTTAGGAAAATTTACCGGAATGTTGGTACACAGCTGAAGAAAATCTTATTCAGGTGTGTGCTTTTGACTTGTTGAATTTGTAAAACCCCTTTCTCTTCCTACGTGCCGGCATGAAAAATCATGAGCATATATAATCACGCTTACTCCACCGACTATAAAAGCAAACAGCGCAGTACTCAAATGTGTGTTTATCGCTGACTGACGCTGGTCTTCATTATTATTGCATTTTTTTTTAAATTCATTTTTATTTTATTTTTTCTTAAAACTAACTTACATGCTAGACAAAAATTCATGAAAAAACTAGCTTACTTATCAGCTACTTAACTTGCCCTATGCGGGCGCCCTAAATTATACGATAACTCAATTCTAATGCCTTTCGGCCTATTATCTAATAATATTATTATTGCATGCAAACATTTATGCATGCACAATTAAGAAAATCTGAAAGCGCTTGCTCGATCACACAGTCAACACCATATACTCTCAGTTTGCATGCACGATCACTATACTGAGCATGCATGCATGTGTAGTGTGGGAACCCCATTAGTGCTATAAGCCTACACTCGGTACTACTCTGTGCTCGGACACGTCAGAGTGGAAGCGAAAGAAAAAGCAGATTAGCTAACCAGTTGGTGCTCCGATCAGAAGCAATTCAGCAGACATACAGCTGTTGGTTAAGCAAATTCTTAGTCTGTGGTTCGACATTGAAAACAACAGATCAAAATTGTTTGCCTCTTTTGACAAAGCCAAATACGAACCATACTCTAGGATTTCACAAACAACTTTTACAGACCCGAAGATGGAAAACAGTCTGTCGAGAATCTTCTGTGGGCGGTTTTGCAGAACTGTCGTGCTTGTCTGAATATTCATTGATAGTAGTGGGTTTTCTAAACGCTGCAAATTTGCCAATTTTGACGATCAAAATTAGCTTTATTGCCGAAGAAGATATTGTTGTCAGTAGGCTTTAGTTATCAAGTCAATTTTTGAGGCAGTTCGATGTAGATAACTTATTAAAATCTGCAATTATTGACCACTGTCCCGAATTAATGTTCCTTAACAACACTCTAAAGAAACCGATGTGGTTAGGTCACTAATGGATACATTCTCTAAATATTGAACTTGTTAAATTATTCTCTTTACATTTGCGTACTTCTTTTGTATGGAACTCAATCCAATCCATTATTTTCCTTTTTATTTTCATATAGTATTAGTAATAAACCTAAACTGTCAGCTGTCACTATGTCCTTCATTCGTAGCTCACGGTTTGCCCTACAAATGGCGGATATTGATTTTTTTCTGCAAAGTAAATTGAGAACTGACAATTCTCCAATATCTGAAAATAATTCCCTTATTTCAAAGAAAAGTACCTGTACGCTTTCGCAAAGGAAAATTGAAACCGTCAAAGTTTTAAGAAAACCCCCACATTAGTGATTTACCATCTCAGCATATTTTTACATTATTTTTTGGTATTCCAGGCTGTCATTTTTTCAGGGTGAAGAAAATTAAGAAAGGTTTCGGGAAGTTTCACATCTAATTCGAATTTTCGCTTGAACATGAGTATGTGATCAGACCCAATTGGTGGGTGTTTTAAAAATCCATATATACTGCACAAAGAGCAAAAGAGAACCAAATATTTTCGTAAAATGTAAGTTTAGATTCTTTTTTATTTAATGCAGCAACAGATTTTTTTAACCCGTCAAATTGTTTAAATTTAAAACAAAAATATGTTTTGCTTCTTTAAATAAATAAATGGTAAAGAAACAAATTTCCATCGAAAATCGAGTAACTAGCAGTAGTTCTAAAAAGCGAGAGAAATGGGATAAATTTGTATACAACCGTTTTTAGAATATTTTAAACCTTTATATTTTTTACTTTAATGAAGTCTTTTTAGATTTTGCAATGTCAAATTTTCAAAACTAAAAAAAATACTTCCAGTTCTAAAGTTCTTCCTGCAGAAAATTCCGAAAACTCCATAAGGAATTCCATATCAAAACCATAAAAATGTTAAATATGTCAGCAATCCTATAAAAAACCGATGAAATGCAACTGCATACGGGATTTGGATTAACAACAATATGTTCTTGTCACACACTGAACTGATACAGCATTACAACAACGCTGCTAAAAAAAATTATAATACAAATGACGTATTGTACTCGAGAATTGGTTATTACTTTTGTATTCTACCAACGAGAGACAGAATTGTCTGTCACTTTGGAATCACGCTACTCACTAATCGCATCAGTTGAAGATATCAATCCGGTGTGAAAGCAAGTCTGTGTCAGTGTGTTTAAATTATTCTTGAAACATCAAGAAGTTGTAACTTTTTTTTTGTTTTGAAAGTATTAGTTTGTTTCTTGTTTTACAAAAAAAGATTCGTCGATAATTAGTGTGGACTTATGTGTAGTGTTTTTTTTAAATCTTAAATAAGAAAACAAATTAAATCTACAAGTCTAGCTTTAACTTAACATTTTGTTTTCAAGATTTGTGTTTGAATATGTTTTAAATGATTTTTTTAAATATATGAATGAATTGAAAAAACAAAAAAAATAAAATATAAAGACCTTAAAATCTTATCATATTTATAACCAAATTCAAAATGTCGGTTTATTTTTAAATTTTATTTACATTTATTCCATATTTGGTAGACTTTTAACGTTCGGATCTGCCTAAACTTAATGTCAAAACCAGTGCAGGAACATTTCTCAATATATTTATACTTATCATCGTAAAAAATTAAAATAACAACCACCGTTTTGGAAATTCTAAACTTAATGTCAAAACCAGTGCAGGAATATTTCTCAATATATCTATATTTATCATCGTAAAAAATTAAAAAAAAAAAACAACCACCGTTTTGGAAGTTCAATGCGAACCTGATCCGACGTTCCTTACATATTTTTGTATTTTTTTCTTGTCGTTATTGTAGATCAATTTTCATTAATTTTTAGGAAAGGATCGCTTGAAAATTGTCGAATAGATTTTGGAAATGTTTGTATAGCTATCGGAAATTACATGCAGTGCAATACTTTATACGACAAATAAAACATAAGTCACATATAATGTTTTAATGAAAAGTATCCAATAAATACACCCAAGCCACATTCTTTTGTTTTGTCTCCAGATCTAAAACAAAATAGGAAGATCAGGAAATCTGTCATAAACTTTTAAAGATAAAAAACAGCAACCGCCCTAAAATTTCTCTCCAATGAGGTTAAAGTGAAAACAAAAACAAGTCATTACAAACCAAGATTTAAATTAAATCCCAAAATATATATATTAAATCAACTTGATCATTCAATATATAGATTAAGATTTCGAATATTAAATACAAACACACTTTCGGAAGTGTGGTTCAATATTCATAATATTTTGGTGGAAACTTTGCTTTATATATTGAGAGGGTTGTACTCATTACGTCAGTCGATTTTTAAAACCGTTATTGTTTTTAACTTTACTTTTTAAAGGATGACAAATGTTTTTTTTTAAATAATCCCACCAAGTAATCATAACTTAGTGATTTTTAATTACCAAAACACATTTAAACAATAATTAAAATCAGAATTATTGTTAAAATGTGGTTTTGCAATTATAAATAAATCTGATTTTAAAGTTGAGTTGCAAATTTTTAATGAATGAATAGAAGGCTGTGGTTTTTGACTTTATTCTGTCGGTCAATTTTCTTTATGGCTAAGTCGGTAGGTTGTTATAGCCTTAAAACTGGAAGTGCAGTTTGAAGCCTTCCTAGCGAGTGTCCTGTCCTAAAAGATACACCCAGTCATGCTCTCTGTAAAGTATACTATACTATTTATCCACAATTTACCTTCAGTTCATTTTTAAGTTAGGACTGAGACCGTATTCCTTCCCGATGAGCACCTGACCAAAAGGACGATAAGAATCACTACAACCTTGAGCCATAAGAACTCTAAACTGAAAAAAAAATTATTTTTTGTTTTTTAACATTATTGCACTTTAGTTGGAATGAAATTTTATCACTTTGGATAAAACCAGGCTCTAATCGATGTGGATCTACACATATATTACCCAGTTTTGTAAATCATATGAAGTTCGATGGTTAAGCGATGTCGCCTACATAACTGCCATTATTTGACATGTGGTTAGTCAACAAAAGCATTAAATAGTCAAAATGACGTCACCTGATCGTTTTTATCTAACGTCCAAGGCCGTAAAAAGCTCAACAATTTTGTTAAACTTTTCTGTAAGCTTTTTTTTAGTTTTTTTATTACCTAAGAACAAAAATCACGCCCATCATTCAAACCAACTCGAAAACTGAGTTTACGACAAAACATTTTTTTTTTCAAAAATATTTGACGCCGACAGACAAACATTGTGATGGTTGCGCTGAGGTTTAACAATAAATAATGCCCTCCGTTCTTTCAATTTAAGTTTCAATAAAATATAAAGAGCAAGTTCACAAACTGGATTTAAAAAACTTTAATTCCATTTAAAAAAATCTAATTAACTTTGCCGCAAATGTGTAAAAAAAAAGCTGACTCCGAAATGTTCCAGAGAAAAAAATAATTGGTGTTGAAAGCTCGTGGACATGTCATATGTTCTGTGGGACGTATGAAATGTAGCAAATGGTGTGTTTGCTCTAACAATCTTTAACAAAATGACGTCTGCGAAGCGTTTTCAAGAAGGTTGCGTCCTAACCTAAAACTATTCGAAAACAGAAAATGTTTGGAAAACTTAAGTTATTAGAGTGGTTTCATCGAATTCTAATTTATAGATGTTTAGTTGTACCCTCTACCATGTCGATTAAACTTTTTGCAATATATCAGCTATGTAATTTATAATGCAAGCGATAATTGCGTCATTCCGTTTAACTGAGAATACCTTAACGATTGAAAATGGCAAAAACGCCAGGGAAGTTACAATTGCGTTGTAATTTGCATGCCAAGTCAATGGTTTCTCAAATAAAAAGCAAATTACAGCTTTAAATTGCATGGCATTTGTGAAGATACTTTAAGAGTGCAATTACGAAAATAAAGCTCCCTTCGTAGTTATATTTCCTGCTTTGATCGTCCCAAATCGCGATAAATATGTTGGCAGAAAAAAAAACACATTTTTTTAAAATGTTAACAATCACGACATGCAATCATTTTTCAAGTATACGAATTCAATTAAATGACACAGCAAAAGGAAAACAAAACAAATAATCCAAACAAAATAAAACCAAAACAAAAAAACTCCTACAAACTGAGTTACTCAAGCAAGTCACATTCGAGTGGCTATTTGACACGAATCTACAATAATTCAGCCGTCCTCCTCGCCGTAACATCATCATCATCATGTGAGCATTACCACCGATTGAATAATAAACAAGTGATTCTGTCATTTGTAACACAACCTATCTACTGCAATTTCAAATTTGAATGATTTACTACTAGGGTACCCTGACGAGCAATAAAACAATTCTTGCCGCATGACTTCCTATAAAAATAAAACAAAAGTAGACGCAATTCACAATCGCCTCGAAATTATAGCCATACCCCTACTAGATTGCGTAATTTTATCTAGGTGCTCATCAAAAAAAGAAAAGAAAAACACATATGAATTCGTCTTACCGATCATGAGTATAAATAAAATTATCTCAATCGATAATTATAAAAACGCAATTTAAATTAAATTCCCTATATCGATCAATGTTGTGATTTTTATTTACCCACTGACCACAAAAAGTCTAGCTGATCCGATGCATGTACTTAACTTGTGTACTCCTGATCAAACTTTGCAAATGCCATACAAATTCGAATTTTATTGTCAAAAACTGATATTGCTATCGATAACCACAAATCACAAAATCTTCGATTGATAGCAAATTAATTATTTGGAGGTGCTTTTTTCGAATTCGATAAGCGAGCATGTGAGCAATAAACTTGTGAGTCAGTGAGTTTTATCTGACGAAACTATAATCGCCCAACTGATTAACTATATTTGGCAATATAAATATTATTACTAGTTCCATTGGGATACATATGTCATTATTTTATGTCAATATTCATGAATTCATTCTTAGAAACCGAATACACAACGATTGCGTTCGGATGAATTTGTGTGAATAATTCATTGGAAAGTTACGTGGTAATTGATTTAAATTCCATTGTAACTATCTACAGGGAATTTGCTGTTAAATGAATATTTTAATTTTTAGTCAAATTAGGTAATGTTTATATGACAGTATTAACTAACAATTTGATTGAGTGTCAATATTTTTTTTAATGTTTTGTAGATTTTGAAACATTAAAAAAAAAATTACGGCGCAACAGGCTCGTTAGTACTCTCAGGGCCTAGCTTTCTTCTAGCAACCATTCATGTGTGCGTGTGTACTTCTTAGCACGATGGCGGGACCTCCTGTTTTATGCCGACTCCGAACGGCTATGCTGAGATAAGCTTTTCGTGACAATTGATACTACTCGGATGATTTGTCAGGTCATCACGAGAGGAGGGCCAGTGAAAATCATTTAGGTGTTGCTACTGCTGGGAATCGAACCCAGGCCTTCTGCGCGGCAGTTCATCGCACTAACCATTGCGCCACTGAGCCCGTCGAAACATTAACTGGAACATATTGTTAGGTTTCAATAAAAAAAAATAGCAAAGCTTCAGTCGGTGCTATGACAGCTTTTTTCTAGTTGACATTTATCAATAAAAAATCAAATATTTCATTCAATTCTTTAATTGCTCTGACTGTTATCCTGTGATTTTATAATTTAAACAATTTCGGTTATATTGGGTTTTCCAGTTGACCGACGCGATGTTGACAGTTTACGTCATCCATGTTGTTTTGGCATCGTCTGTCATATCGGCTGTTTATTATTCAGGACCTGATGTTAAATCACCAAAACAAATTTCACTATTGGTGCTGCTCAATAGTGTAATTTGTTTGGTGATTTGGTCCAAATGATAAAGCTTGATTATTAAAATGAGTGCTCGTTTGTGAAAACCCCCATTTTACGGCAGGCGAGGTGGCCCTTTAAAGCTTTTCAAATTTGAGACGTATGGTGCGAACTCGTGCTTTGAAGGAACGTGTTTCCAGCATGGCTGTGCTATGTGCTACACTGCGAATATATGTTCTGTATGAATGATTTGAGGATTTAACTATATCTGCGGTGGTGACGTCAAGATCATTCGATTTGACAGTTATATATGACTTTTTCTGAAGTCGCAGGTCTATCCCAACAAGCCCCAATGTGCTGATACCCCAATGGATTGATGCCCTAAAAGCCAACATAACTCAGGCCATTCCTCAAATTCAGCTGAGTGTATGCGGCAAAGTCGTTGAAAATTTGACCTCTCAGATTTGTGTCGGATATTTGAACGATTTAATTTTCCATACATATTGGCATACATGGTCCCCTAAAACAAAATTCAGTAAAACCTCACACGCATTGCTTTATACATTTTGTTCGTCCATCTTTTGAACCCCATGTCGGTAATACACGGTACATGTACTACATCTCCCAAGTGACGGAATATATAACGCTGAAAGAGCGCCCCCTAGGGTAATGGTTGAAGTTGCTTATTTTGAGTGACTCTGGTATAATATTGCTATGGATTCTGTTTTAGTGGATATACCTCCTGGAAATTTGTTCCGGGCTAAGTGGTGGAACATTTAGTGCTCTCAATGCAACGGGTCTGAGTTCGATTCCTCGCTTCTCTTGCCACTGACTTTTTATATTTGACTGCTAGTGAAATGTCATTTTCATACGCTTTTGCGAGAAAATATGTTCCGAAACGACACAGCCGCCGTTGTTTCAGTGCGGATTAGCAAAGAAACACACGCCGTCGTGTAGCGCCATCTATTCAAAAGTTGGAAAACTACAAAGAGTGATTTCAAATAAATTCTGCAATAACAATACATTTCTCTACTTATTGACCCATGAACTGAACAAGTTTTGTAAATATGTTTTGTGTGATCATTTACATCAATTTGTGATGAAACAAACGTTTTTTTTTTGCTTATTTATATTTCCGCAGTGAAACGGTGGCGTGTATGTAGTTTTGGAACATGCGTGAAGTTGACTGCAGTCAATATATAATAAGTCAATGAATCTTGCGATAATTTAACAAACTATTCGAGAATTATGAACTGTCAAAGAAAGTTTATCTGAACACAAGCATTAGGATTTAGCATGTTATGGGATGTTCCACCATGCTGAATGAAGTTTACACGTACGCACGAATATGTGTGAAAAAGCTAGGCACTTGGACATATCGGCCTAATCCGCAAAAAAAAATTTAATAAGATTGATAGTTCGTTACATTGTTTTAGTAATGTGATGTCCGTGTCATTGTTAGTTGGCATATGGGTCTGTTTGCGACTTAAAGTAAAAACATATTCCGTATCCAAAAAAAAAATGTTTCTGCCAAAATCAATAACAAACCTTGACCTTCAATATCGATATAACAAGCAATCTTAAAAGCAACCAACAAATGGGTCTTCCGTTTAAAGCAATTGTTCATACTTCATTAAAATAACGAGTTGGTAGTAGAACATAACTTTAAAAAAAAACGTATGAAAAGTACACATACTATAACGATCATAATCTTATTTTGCTCAAATTCAATTCCAAACACAGAATAGCTTCTTAACACTTTCAACTTCCTCAAACTGCCTTGGAATTATGCATTATTTCTGAAACCCCAACCTTTCACCATTCCTTGTTATTAACATCTTCTTATATTCTACAAGTCCAAGTGACAAAGAGAATACACAAATTATGCTCGTTGACACTGACTTGCTATTCGCTGCTCCTGATGGGCTTGGCAATTTTTAACCGACCACGTTTCTTTTCTTGGCTGAAATATGATTGATCAGTTTCCAGTTCAATGATCGAATGACCACTACTTCGTGACTTTGGGTGACTGTCATAAGCACAAAAACAAATCAATAACAGTGCTGTCGAATGATTTCCTAATTGCAATCTGTCAGACTTTCATCGAAATGACAGGGCACAATCAACGTCGTTGCTCGGTGATACCACTGTGAGAGTTAACATAAAAATCTTGTCGATCACTTTATGTTCATACTTTTTATGATAATATACGTGACAATGCTTGAACTTGGACGCCCCACATCTAGAAGTAAATTTAATGTGAAAACTTCCAAGTCATAAAATGTCACTCAGAATTTAAAATGCAGAGAAAGTGTCATAAATATTTTTTTATTCTTTGTTTTTGTTTTTTGTTTTGTACTATCATTGCGTAAGCTTTAGAGCCTACGCAGATATGTGACAAGTATGATACAAACTTGTGTCGCTTTTATAAAGTATGTTCCAACAGCTAATCAGTTGCAATGCTGATTTTTTGTCGTATATCTCTTAATGGGAAAGACCCCTTTGGTAGTTAGTAATCCCCCACGACTTGAACGTGTAGCATATAAACTGAAATTAAAATACAACTGGTTTACGATTATGACGTTGATATGACACATTAATGTATGCTAGGGGTTTTGTTTATCAGCCACTGGTAGAGCGTAATGGGTTGTTTGTTTTACGTTCAAACAAGCATGTCGTCTAATGCCATGCTATCATTGAACGTATGCGGTTGGACTTCTTTTTTTTTTAAATTAATGGGCGGCGAAGAAAATAGAAATGACATTTGAATGTGAATATTTATTAACGCCTTAAGAACTATGTTGACTTTTTAAAAGTTATAAAACGTATTGTTACATTTTGTAACTTATAAATAAATTAAAAATGTCTGATTTCAAAACTACGTGATTCTATTATTGTACGTTTCCACTTAACACCATACATATTGTACATAATCTCATAAAATCAAGACAATACTAAAAGTAGTCTGGAAATTAATATTCAAGCATAATATAAATATATAAACGTTATATTAAACCCGATAGTTTTAAGGAGAGTAAAACAATTTTAAATCAAACGCATCTTTTTCACAAATTGAGATGTAAACTCGGTTAAATGTTTGCTCAGTTTTAAGGGATTTCACAAAAAAAAAAGAAGAACTGACGCCAACGTTAGGAACTGTTGTAGATTTGCTGTTGCCTTTGACTTCGTAAATCTGTAATCTGTACCCAGCCGATGGCCTCAGTCGCCAGTGTTGTTATGTGTCTGTAGTTCGTTGCATTCATGTGCGAAGTACTGTGATGTCAATGTCAAAAATGTAATCTCTATATGGTGCCGTTAATGTTGCTGTGGATTTGGCTGTGCGCATGTGTTTCTCGAATTAGTTCCCATATGCTTTGTTGTTAGTTCTTTTTCGAATGTAGACAAGAGTGACGTTTCGCTAGATCATTTTTAAATATTACTTATAAGAAAGAGCTATGGATCAAGTTCATTAGGACTCATTACAAAATTGACTTTCATTGTGTCATTTGGATTTTGTTTTATATTTTTATCACATCAAGAACAAAAAGACGTTCGCTTGTAGATGAAATCCCTGAAATTATTTTCTATAGGGCTCGGTTTCATGGATTTTGCACTTGATCAGCACGGAGTTGGTGGTGGTTTGGGAGTTTTGCAAAACCCTCTCAAGAACCAAATTGACTTCTTCAATTGATGATGACAGCGCATCGCCTTGACTAAATCCTTTTTTTTGTATCGAATGTGTCGGTGAGGTCGTTTCTGACCCTGATGGAGCAGCGAGAATTCTCCATCGTCATCCTACACAAACGGACGAGCTTGGGCGGTATACCAAAACTAAACATGGCTCTGTATAGTTCGCTTTGAATAGCTTTGAAATCGATGAATAGGTAGTGGGTATTGATTTGGACTTCTTGGGTTTTTTCCAGGATCTGCCGAAGTGTGAAAATCTGATCGGTGGGGGACTTTCCTGGCCTAAAACCACACTGATAAGGGCAGATAAGGTTGTTGGTTAACGGTTGCAGGCGTTCACATCTTACGGCAGATCTTGTGGGCGATGTTGGTAAGACTTATGCCTCTGTAGTTGGCGAAGTTTAGAGGTTCTCCTTTTTAGTTTATTGATCAAACGATGCGGAGGTTCCATTCTTCCGATCAGATTTGGCTTATGAGTTGGTGGATGTTACTTACCAAGTCATCTCCGCCGGCTTTATAAAGCTCAGCGGGAAGCCAGCCTTATTAAGCTTGATTTTAGATATTGCTATCCTCACTTCACTCAGGTCGTCTGGTTGGCAGTTTTTGCTATCGTTGCCAATATTGAATGGTTCGTTCTGCCTGACAGCGGAATGTTGTTCGTCATCGCCGTTTAACAGTCTGCAGAAGTGGTTCTTCCATATCCTCAGCATCGACTATGTTTCAACTACGATATTTTCTTGTTCATCTCGACAGGATTCTTTTCGAGCCCTGTATCCTTGGGTTTGACATTTTACACTTTGGTAAAACTTGCGAACATCGTTCCTGGAGTGGCACCTCTCTATATCCTCGATCGCGCGCTTTTCTCGCTCTTTTTGCTTCTTTCTGAAAAGCGAGTGTTTTCCATTCTTCTCTGCATATAGAGCTTAACGACAGCTCTCGTCTTCACCTGCAGCTTAGCATGTAGGCCTCATTCTTGGCTGCGAGCATCTGTCGGCATTCCTCATAGAACCAGGGGTTTCTTGCTGGTGGGCGCGAGAAACCTACCACATCAGTTGCGGATGATCTTGTTGGCATCGTAGCCATTGTTCTTCGCCATTCGATGCAGTCTTTCGATATTATTTTTGTTCACAGTATTTATGGATTGTTGTGACGTGTTGGATATCCACATTCTTACCTTGGCTACAACAAGGCGGTTGTCCGAGTCCATTGTAGCTCCTCGGAATGTTCGAAGATCCAAAATACTGGATGCCTGCCACTTGTCTTGTAGTAGGAGTAAATTCATTGAATTAGTGTATAAAATCATGCACTCCTTAAAACACCTCTAAACGCAAATACATTATTAATTAATCATATACAACGTTGAATAAAGACTGCATAACTTAAATACTTCTGATAGTTGCGTAGGGGCTTTATATAAGAATGTTTTACTTATTTTTTGTCACTGTTTTTCACAATTGGTTGAAGGTCAGGGTTACCAATGACACAACTGTAAGTTGAAAATAATTGTCCAGAGACAAAAAGAAGGTCTTTTTTGCATTTTAGCAGTTGTGTTTCACGGTTTAATTTATTCAAATGCTAATTCCTTCTTTCAACATTATAAACTGTTATTCAGTCAAAAGAAGTCACCAAAATGTTTTAAACCTCCTAGAGCAATCTATGCTTTCGAAACCATAATAAATAGTCGATGGCAACTCTGCCCATCCGTGGAACAGCTAATTGTAATAGATTTACCTCTTTTTTTTATTTGACACAAACGCTGTATAATTATTACGGTTTGGGTAAAGTTTTATAAAAAAGTGTTTGTGCGACCCTGAATAAAGGCTGCATAAATACTTATGCACTGTATAACTATACAATCAGATGTTTTTAGCGAACAGTAATGAATAAGGCTATGAATCGTTAAATAAAATCCAATTCGTTGCACATATGTATCCATGATCCAATGCAATTTTCTATTGACGTCTACATCTACTGCGTGAGTGTTTGCGAACGTCATATCGGCTGTATATGATAAGACGCTTACATTGTGTTCACAATTCTATTTTAAGATCACAAAGTACCAATTGTCATTTCGACACTTTTTTAAATATTTATCACACAATTGCCCCAACTTCCGGCAAAAAATACGAGGGGTATATTTGCTCTTAGCAAGTAAATACAAAATAAAGCAAATACCATTCATGGAACTCTTCTTTTTTTATCATCTTCGGCATGTATTTTGCGGCAATTAAAACTGCGCGTGCACCAACATCCACGCAGTAAAACTCTAAAATATTTAAATTTACAATAAACCAATTCACGAATAAAAATTAACACATTTCGCGTAGGAAATCCATATATGTAAATAAAATTAAACTGAACAACAGTTCATCATAAATAAAAGCGCCACACTTCTTAACGCGATTAGAGCCGATGGCCGATGATATTAATTAGACCTGCCCTCGGTCCAAGTGTCAAATATACCATCTCTCTACCTCTCCTTACTCTGCCTCCAAGCATATTATGATGATGCAAAGCAAATACAATTATTTCAAAATATTTATCTATGCGCAAGTGCAGTGCACTCTTGTAACACTCACTTATGTTGGTAGGTAGGCATTCATTTTTTTTTGTAGCGAGAAACTTTTAGGTATGTACCAAGTCAAATAAAAATCGTAATCGGATTTTTTATGGTTGCAGCTTTGAAGTGGCAGTCAAGTGAGTGAGCGCGCGCGATGGCGCACTTTGCCAATTGACGATGAAGCGTAGAAAGTTGTAGCGTCCCAACGATTTCCACAGTAATGGTGTCTTGTATTTGGCTCTACATCATTATGCGTATGACAAACCTACAGTGGTACGGACATTAAAATATGCACGACATATTTTATAGGTTTATCGAAAACGTGCTGATGGCGGCCGATATGCACAGTGATAAATGACAGTTATTATAAAAGTTGTACATCTAAAGGGTCATCCATGTACGGTTGACAGTGTTGTTAAGGTGTGACATGAAACAATGTGGGGCTGGTATACAATGCATTTGCGAAAGAAAGTTGTAATGTTTGACCTACCGTCTACTGCCTGTGAATAGGTTAGAAGCTGTCACTATAAAAAGAGAAACATACAATTGGAATGCAATAGAGATTAATTTATGTGAAATTATTAACACTTGAAGAAAGCAATAACTAATCTGAAGTTATACTAGCAGCACATATATGTGTTAGTGTATCTTTACCGAGAGCTATTACTAGCACTTCTAATATCAAACGTTTTTTGCTAGATTTGAATATTTATAGCAGGTAATTGCATGCCAGCAATGAGACCACATAAATGTTGCACGTACACTCACAAAATGAACACTGCGACATAAATACCGCTAGTATCAAACGGTAATATAAACCCAAGAAAGAGGGATGTCTTCTAATCCGCCTTCATTGGGCTCGTTTTCAAATAGATTTTAGTTAGTTTAGTGCATGTTTTGGGGCGGTACTGCAAACACAAGAACAGTATTCAACCACTGGTCATACTTGTGCTTTACAAAGGAGAAAATCTTTTTACGACTGTGGTGTATGGATTCTTTAGGTTTAATGACTGTATTCTGCATTTCTATTTGTCAAAGTGTGGCCTTGTTCCTTTTTGTAAAGTCTGTTTACTGCGTTTTCTTCCATTTAGAAGTGTATATTCTTTTCCTCAATGTAAAATCTTTTGCAGGACCTCTTCTAGAATGAATATTTGCCAGTAGCTCTATTGGGTGTGTCACTCTATCAGCGTCCTACTGTCATTCGCCAAAGTTATAAAATGGTGTTGCATGTTGTCCCGAAAGCAGAGAGGGTAAATTAATTAAACCAGCGTTTAAAGAACATTTATATCCGAAAAAAACCTCATCCAACACTACTTGGGGATTTCTGTCCTAAAGAAAACTTTCCTTCAAGCATCACACAAGTTGAGGTTCATCTGTTCAATATGCTGGTAATTTGGCAAACAACTATATATACCAAGCTCGATCAAAACTTTGGGAATATTCAAGACACCAGCTAGAATTAACATATGTATTTTAATGCAAAACATATCTTAAAAGGGTTGCAAATGTCAGTTTATTGTTTTAACCCATAGTGCCGATTGTCTTACTTACTTACTCACTTAATTGTGAGTAAGTAACATGCCTCTTTAATAACCTCAGCAATTAACTACCTCTTTCCAGTTGAACACTTCGAGCTGGTTGATATCGGGCTCTTCTTGCGGGCGTCAATTAAGGCGAGGTCTTGCTATACTGGATTTAACGTCTGGTTGAGAATCGGAGACTCTGCCGGCCGCAGTATTGGTGTCCATTCGCACTATATGTCCTAGAATTATAAAAAGCCTAATACAGAGTTTTTTTTTATCAGGTCTATGCCACTATGTGGTTGCAGTGGCCAAGTAATTAGTTCCTTGGACTATTAAACGCTGGATTCCAGGTGCAAATCTTGAGTATGACAACGTCCTCATATTAAACTTTCGGAGGTTGCGGCAAAAAAAAGAAGAAGAAAAACGAACCACACGTTTATAGAAGAGCATGGTTTTTGACACTTTATGGGCCCTATATCAGATATATATATTTGTTTCTGTGTTGCTGTACGGGACCAAAGATTAATCGAAAAATTTTCACGCCACAGAGCAGGACTGAGATGGCCATAATCTTATATAATAATCTCCTTAGTGCCTATGTCGTCGTTTTACAGTGAATTTTAATTTTTAATGTTAACCCCGAGATCGTGATAAATCTTTAAATCTGTATGTATTAGCAGTGCTGCCAAACTGAACTATCATTTCTGATTAATTTGAATTAATAATTAGGCTAATATAAAGGGTGGCTAAATTTTAAGGGCCGATGTTGATTTTGACTAAAACACAAATCATTTAGAAAATTATTGTCATTTCTTTTTATTATGATGACATTGGTAGGGTTCAATTTGTATGGAACAAAATATCGGCCAAATGGGCCATAAAAAATTCGTTATCACTCACGATAGCGAACACCATTCACAGTAACTGTCTGACTTGCCTCATTTTGGAAAAATGTACGGCCCGATGATGCCGCTAGCCCATAAACCGCACCAAACGGTCACTCTCTGTGGGTGCATTGCTTTTTCGACAATCACTCTTGGATTATCATTCGCCAAAATGCGGCAATTCAACTTATTGACGAATCCACTGAGGTGAAAATGTGCCTCATCACTGAAGATGATTAGCTTTGAAAATCATCCACTGTTGCCATTTCTTGCCACCATTCTGACCATTGACGACGCTTGAAATGGTCAAAAGGCTTCATTTTTTGAGTCAATTGCACCTAGTAAGCGTGAAAATGCCTTCTTTATGCATAATGTTCATCACCGACGAGCGGGAGAGTCGCAATGTTGGGCACGACGACGAGTTGAGGTGGACGGCTCTTCAGCCACACTATCGCGAAGAGCAGCAATATTTTCTGCAGTACGAGCTGTAAGAGCATGCACAGGTGTTTTCTCCCAAAATACCCTGTTTGTACGATTTTTCCGATTGTGTGCACATTTGGACGATTAAATTGACCGAAAAAATTGATTTGAACGCCCATTTTCATAATAAGCCTGAAAAACTTTAACGCGTTGCTCGATTGTGTATCTTTCCACGGTTAAAATTGAGTTAGTGTGAAATTGAGAAATGTCAAATGAATTTTCAGATAAAAACTTGACGTTTAGGTGTGGTTCACATTCAACATCGGCCCCTAAAATTGGTGAAATCAGAATCCTGCAAGCTAATATTTTCTTTAAACGAAGAATATGTCATAAGGATTTTATGGTCACAATCAACATGATTTGAATAAATGTATTAGTGATGATCATGCAATATCACCTGCTAAATTGAACACGTGCAAATGCACATTTTAAAGGGAATTTAGAGAGGACATTTGTGGTGACATTTCTAGCGGCTGTCATTAGAAAAGGTATGTTCTGTCGGCACTTTTGTAATTTGTTTCCCATCTCTAGGTTTTCTAACATGGGTAATTCCCAAATCACTTAATCATAATTGTATCCACGTACCCATGAGACTTCACACAATAACATTAGAAATGTGTACAGCCATTAACTATTGAATCCTTGTTTACTTAATAATGTCACATCATTTGAAAGACGTGTGTCGTGCAAGGGTACACATTGTCTTTTTAGACCGGAAACGTATATAATTAGGACATTTCCTCACAAGATAATAGGTTTCCAAAAACCGAAGGCATACGTGTGTTTAACAATACTTCAATTACGGTGTAAGCACGGTAAAATACACATTTGTCATGCCAGTCTTTCAGAATATGACAAATGACACCAGTAGGGTGAACATTTTAGGTCATTTACAAGGTTACTTGATGACAAGGTTATTATTTCAAGGTTATTAACTAATTTGCACAGAACAAGGGCTGATGTTTTTCGTTGGATTTTATAATTTGTACAAAGTTTGTGTAAAAAAAATTGTAATTCCTGCTAATTTTAATTCGATTATAAGTATTAAAAGTGTGTATGTACGTCCAAAATGTATAGCCCTCATAGTTCTGAACTTCGTCATAATCAAAGCATGTTAAAAATATCAATTACGGTTTTTACCGTGTTATACACAGCATGCTACCGATCATAGCGCCAAGTGGCACGATTAAGAGCAATACTTGTCAATAGGCATTTGTCAACTTATTCTACATTAAGTGTGTGTCACACTCTTATTGCTAATACAATGATATTTATACAACCAGTGTTTAAAATGAATAAGTGATCAATAAAGATGTAGTTTTTAATTAAAAGCGTACAAAATGTCAAAATATCATTTACATGACAAGAAACTGCACCCACTATTCGATTTTGTATAATCAGTTGTGATTATTGGCAACGCACATGGTTCGTGCGTAAAAACTCTCAAGAACCGATCGAAGAGTTTTTCAAAGAAAGGCACCCGTACATTTTCACAAAAAAAATATCAAAATTATTATAACTGAGACGACAAACTAAAAACATTATGGTAGGAGTGTGTTAGGAGTAACAACGATTCTAACTCTAAGGGGGACAGGTCCTCACAATTACTCCTGGGGAATTTTGTTGTCATTTATTATTTGACAAATACTTGTGTACAAAAACACTATTTGTTTAAAATTAGAAACATTATATTTTTGTTTAATCTGTCTTTGATCTTAGACTTGGTTTTTCTTTTTGATTTTTTATCTATACGTGCAAGTTATACGCCGGTCTTTAGTTATTTACTAAAATTTCCTGTTTTATATTCATAAGACAGCAAAGATTAGATAATACAATTTTCTCCGTCATAAATGTCTGTTTTTCTCTGTCAAATGAGTTAAAAAACTACTTTGTCAATTATTCTGAACCTGCACTCCTACTGCCACCTTTAACTTTCCCAAGGGAACTACAAACTATATAACTATTAATTAAAAATTAAAATAAAAGCCTCAAGTGCTTCATAACCTTGACATAACTAATGACACTTTGGCACCAGTTAACACATGACATATGGCTTTATTCTGCACTTAATTATTCATTTGCATTTCATTTATTTCTCTCATGACAATTCTTCGTATTTAATTGACAAAATCTTTTTATTTTCTCGTGAGATATTTAATTAGCTCGCCTCAATGTAGGCGAATATGTCAAATGTCAAAAAAACACGCGTTTTCTGTAAACATGGACGCAAATTAGACTGCAAAGGGAAAATGTCAACGAATACAGCAACAATATTATAATCCCCCGGGAGGTTTTAAGTTCAAGTGGATTTCCACTATAATTAGATGGATTTATGAGGGAAGTTCATTATTTTTATGTATTTATTCAGAAACCAAAACCAAATGGGGGCGATTGCTCCCGCAGTGTGTACAATAATTTTATTTTTATCTTCACAACATTTACGGAACAGCAAACACGTACCAAACAGGTGTCTTATTTTCTCAACCGAAATAGATACATAAGAACCTCTTCAGACATCTTATCCATTGACTAGGGTAGTTGGTAAGTTATTCGATCCGAGTGGGCACTTGAACAAGATCATAAAGAAAGATGAATAAAACAATGTGTACGACTCTCGCTCCACGCCAGGGGTATCAAATCGCCGCTATGATCAAGAAGAAGTTGCAGTCAATTAAAGAATTCAGAGGAGAAAGATGTGTATGAACATAAAAAAAATGGAAGAATGCAGTCGCCCGAGGAAGCCACAGAAATGAATGAAAGAAATCACCAAGCGATGAATCAGAATTGAAACCGAAAACGGAATACCGCATTGTTTTGTTTTTTGAAAGGCTTATAGACGTACTGTGCGTAGAAAGACTCGTACATCATGAAAATTCTTTATCTTGAGAAAAGTCTGGCGAGGTTTATTTTTATGCGGCGATTGATTAAGAATATTCTTTCATAGCAAGACTTGGTTCTAAAGTTTGGATTATAGGGAATCAATACATGCCCGGAAAGAAACTTCAAGTAAAAAAAAAAAATTACCACTTAAATGTCAGGATGACACTTATTGAAATTTGACTTTTAAATTTATTTCTTATAATGTTGGTCATTAAACATTTGATGATTTAGTGTATTAATGAAGATGCACTTAAATATTCATCATCAATCAATTAAGGGTACCTCCATGCTAACACATACGTCATTTTCATTTATCAAATGGACATTGGATGTGTAATGGCAAATGACCCCAATTATTGTCTATAGATGTGCAAAAATAAGTAAAAACAACGGTAAAAAACACGTTACCTAAATCGGAGAGAGTTCCTAAGAAGAAAACTGGGTAATAGGTATCAATAAAAAAAAAAGTGGCAGTAGTGTAATAATCGTCACAGAAAATCGTCATCATTAATAGGTTCTTCGTTTTTTTTTACATTTTCACTATATTCCGGAGCCAAACGAGGCCGCCTTAGTCAACATACTCACCAGCCATAACGATCCCTAATTACTTATGTTTGTTAGATAGGTAATTAGGGAACTTTTCTCCAGGGTTACCAGATTTTTTTTTTGAAATTCATCCGAAATAGGTACATACGGTAGCAAAACGGCGACAGTCATTTTTTATAGGTTATAGCTTTTATAACCTGCATATGGAGAAAACGGATTCATACGGGTTTTACCCTGAGATAGTTTTTTTTTTTTTGCTAGCTTAACGACAGTAAAAGATACCCGTTAACCGAATGATTGACACTTAATGTAAAAATTGAAGCTAGTACTAGAACTTAGGGCAGAATGTTGAACTCACAAAAATACAATTCTGTAGCTTAATGGGTTCACTGTTCCCAGCTTCTTTCCAGACATCACATTTCCAATTTCGCTGAAACGGGCTTATGATTAAAAGGGGTCTTTATTTATCCGGCACCGTTTCGTAAAAGTTTCAAATAATATCAAATATATATGGGCCCAGCTGAAATTTATCGATACAAATTCTTCCAAACTTTACAGGGAGTGGCGTATTTACGGAACAGAATCAGATCACTAAGTGTAATTCCCTCGTTAAAATGTTCAAGTTTTTTTTCGGTCGGTAATACTTTTAAAAATTTTTTTAGCGATCGACCGATTCAAATTTATTTACCGCTTAATTCACTCACCTAATTTGCTATATTTTTGTGATTTAGTGACCTAATGTCTATAAATCGTAGTTGAACACACGGTTGACAGAATTTTTACTTCACTTACCACCTAACGAGAAATGGCAATGATCGCAGCTACTCTCAAAGTCATTAAGAGACAGCGACATAGGATAAATTAATAATTGCGGTACCAATAACTGGATTGTGTAATACGAACCTCGGCAGCTGTCTCCTTTTTTTTTGAATCGAGATGGTTGTGTAGCTGAACTAAATTTGGAAGTAAAGTAGTATACATGATTAAAATATTTATTCTAAAGACATATATTAGCCAGAGTATCAACAAAGATGTTCCAAACATTTTTTTTGAGTTACAAAGGATTTCTTAAAATATTCACTCCATCGTACTTACACTATAACATTATATTAAGCCCGTATTTTTCCAACATTTGAATATAGCTCGCACTTTATATGGGTTTAGCCAGGAAATCAACAAATATATGCCCCAATAGGTTTTGTTAGTTATCTCCTGTAATCGTATGCAACTTCTTCTTTATATCCACAAGACATTTCATAGGCCGCTAGCTGGTTACAAATTTGGAGTATCTTGCATTCATCGAAGTATCCCAATGACAAAAATCTTTAGGTATTTCAAATTACTAAGCATTTTTGACTCACAAGTTTCTCAATAGTTAATTATCCTAAAAAGATTTCCTAATGTTTGAAAAAAAAAGCCAAAAATATGCGCAAGTACAATCGAAGTTATTTTTTATGTGTTTTTGAACATCATCTCTATGCAGAATTTATGCAATTAACATGAATGCCAAAGATAGTACAATTTTGATGTAAACGTCGTTCATAAACGTCAAATATCTGCCACACTGGGCCATTTTCAGATTCATTCTTCCTATAAATACAATAAACAAAATATTTCGCAGCTAAGCTCATTAATTTTAAGATTACCATGTAATTTAAATTACCTGTGAATAAAAGATAATAATAATAATAATAAAATTCGCATAAAATCCTAATAACCTAATGTAGATACAATGTTTCTGAAGAATAGTACTTGTTATTATAAATCTCTGTGTAAAACGTGCGGTAACAAACCTGTCAAATTATATACAAAATAAAATATCTATCTATCTAAATATGGCAATTCTTAAATTTTGTAAACATAGAAATAAAATGGTTGCCCAATCTACCCGACGCCAACATTACACAAATGTTTTTGCGCAGAAGATACGCTCAAATTCTAAAGCTTAATTCCCTTCCAATAACTGTCAAATTGTAAAACTTTGACGGTTCTCAGATGCTTTCGGTAACTTCTCAGAACTCTTCTGACAACAAGGAAAAAAAATTCTATTTGTCATAATGTACAGCTTTAATAGTTCTCCGATGCTTTGGATAACTGTGCTGAGTTCACCCAGAGTAAACTATCCCCGGAATAAACTTAATCCTGAGTTAAGCAAGTCTAGTAGCAATAATGATTTATAAACTTTACTGTCAAAAAGTTATTGAAATTGAAATGAATAGAATCTGCAACAGCACAGTTTGTTTATTTTTTTTTTCAAACAAATCAAACAAAACTAACAAGTCCTTTTCTTCTTAAAACTCAATATTTGAAACAGTTTAGATGCGATCTGAATTTATATCGAACACGTATTTAGTTTCTAAAAATTTTATAAAAATGTCCACACAAATGGAATTGAAAATTATTTTTTGCTTGGTATATTATCATCCGTCAATAATATCTGATCATTTAATCCAAGGGTTTAATTTTAACTCTGGATTTACATTTTTTGTACTCGAGTTAACTTGAGTTCAATCCCGTAGCTAGGATGATCTCGGACGAAAAACCGGGCCTAAGTAAACAATTATAATCAGTTTAATAAAATCAACGACATGTCATTCAAGTGAAAGCCCTATCGAAGGTAAACACCTCCATTAACAAAACAAAAAAAAATTACTACCCCTTTAGGAGTAACTGATAATTAAATAACAAAATTATGCAAAATGATTCGTCATTGACATTGATTTCGATTTAATTAGATAGCAGAATCGAAATCCCTTATACCGACCTCCATATTAGTCGTTTATAATAAAGAACATGAACTCTGACTGGATAATATTCCTAAATGAGCAGGGCTCGCGGATCAGCAACAGAGGCCTTTATATTCTATTAACTAGAAACGAGACCCCGAGACCTTTGCATTTGATTGAGACTCTTTCGCGACGACATCCATATATCACATGTGTATGAGTTTTAATTGATTGCGGCGATGACTGATGATGATGAGCACATCATGTGTCTTTCTTTTGTCATGTGGGTTGTTGGGAAGCTTTTGAAATAGAAAATAGGAAAACTTGACAGAGAAAAGTAGAAAATACGTCAACTGCTGGCAATAGGTGGTGGTGGGGCGCAGATTGGATCGGATGGATGTGCGAATAAAAAGCCAACTACGACGTCAATTCCTTAAAAACCTGGCGATGCATGGGAGCACTGTTTATTGTTTTGTATTTCTAGCAGGAAATATTAATCGAGGTTCCATGTTTATTATTCAAGATGGATAGAGGTATGATATCGAAATTCGAGGTTGTACGCATGTGCATAGCTTAAATTAACTTCAAATAGGAAATATGTCTCAAATTAAGGTCAAGTCTGGTGCTCTTGCTCTGTATAGAATGATAAGTTTGGTCTGGTGGGGTTACTCTTTAAGGAATGCTGATATAAATATTTTGATATCTTTGTTCGGTTTTTGGACTTTTGACATCAAAGACATTAATATTTCGTTAAAAATGGCCACAAAAAACTTTCCACACTTGGGCCCGATGTTTCAGAGCTGAGTTGTTAACCCAGAGTCAACTAACTCTGGATGAAATGTATTCCAGAGTTAACTCATGAATAGGTTTTTTTAATGCAGCATTATGAGTGGATTAATTATGATAACACTGAATATTTTGCTGCCCCAAAAGTTATCGAAATGTATCGATTCTGTTTAAATGTCATCTATTGGTGGTTATCAAAATAACAACAAAATGAATTTCAATACAAATGATTATCGTTGTTGTTACGTTGCCTTGAAGTGCCATTAGAAAAGTAGATGGTATGGTGCCGTCAAGCCGAAACTTTTAAATTTGTGTACGGATAAGCTCCAAAATAAAGGCATATGTCTTTGAAAGCCAAAGTCGGACATATAACTATTGTTTTGGTGATCTTAAAAGCCGTTTTTTTAAACACATTTCAAACAATTACGAGTCTCTGAGATCAGAATCTGAATATATTGTACTCGTATTCGTTTTCTTAAAAAAATTAATAAAATTCTCACAATAATTGAATCGAAAGGAAGTATTTTCTTGCTTTGTATCATCTGTTTTAAATACATCTGATCAGGACTAAATCACCAAACTTGTTGGTTTAACTCGAAGTTTAACTAGGATAAACTCGCACTGAAAAACAGGGCCTTCCGGTTTTTTATGTCATGCGATGTTATCGGAAGAACTTCGCAAAGTTATCGGAAACACTGTGCCTCTTGTTGTCACAAGCTATGCTTTTATTTCCGCTTGGCTGTCTACATAAATGTAAATATTCTCCAGTGGATAGTTTATTCTACACTAACCTATTCAGCAGTTCAAGGCTTAGATGTTAGCTTACTAAGTTTGGGGGTCCAAACAAAGCAGATATTCTATTCTTATTGGAGTAAACCCCAGAAGATTTTCCGAATTCAAGATTTGACCAGCCTTTCTTGATTATTTGACATGTTCTTGAAGCCCTTTTATAATTGAATTGTATTGCTATTGTAGTATTGGCCTCAGAATTGACCTTAAGATCTAAGCTGGGTTAAAAGTTACGATGCACTAGTTGTCAACTTACTTTTTAGCTGCACTAATCATAGAACAATATGTAATTGAAATCTCAGAAGCCCTTCTCAAAAGCCAGAGTGTCCTTATTGATTAGTAAAAAGGATGACTCCAACGTAGCGCCACTCATTTTGCCACTAATTCTCTATTGTGTTCAGAAATATTCAAACAAATTAATACAACCTATCAACACTTTATCGAAGTTTAATCTATAGTTTGTAAAGTACCCATGAGTAGATTCAGATACTTAAGAACTAAATAATATCCACACCTATCGTTATGTTCAATGAAATCAAAACCTTGTTCAATTACAAGTGTTGTTTAGAGGACAGGGTTTTACTTCGTAGAAATCATTATTGTACACCCACTTTCTTGAGCGATAACCTTCTTATTGATAAAATGTTGAATGTAGGTGTTTATTGTGATATTGACTTTGCACTATCAAAAGATTATCATTTGTTTAGGTACTCAATGCGTGCTTCGTAGCTTTTATTGTAGGTATCTGGATGTAAACACCTTTTTTTTGCGTCAGGTACATTTGTATAATGAGATATATATGAGTGAACCATCAAATATACACGGGGATACCATGATTACTCATGGCTACACCGTTTCATACCCGAAAATTTAAGTTAAATCGTTGATCTAAATCTTAGTTTATCTCAAGTTCTATCGATCTAAAATCGAGTATAAGAACTATAATAAGGCATGTTGTATTAACGGATCCCATAACAACTTTCTCCGCAGTGGGGATGTTTTTCTGTTCAACAACAGTTTCCTTCCGTCGCAGCTTATAATAATGATAAATTCCCTTCATGAAACATAGATACCACATAACCATCAGCTGTATCCTCTTTACAAAAAGGGTGAAGAGACGAATTCAAAACACCTTAGTCTTCGCATATTGTAGAAAATAACTGGGTGACGTTCTAGCAAACCGCACCGTGTTTCCGTGCATTCCCATTATGCCACGTTTTTTGATCACCTTTCGAAAATCGTTCCGCTATTTTCATTATCTGAATCCAGAAAATAAATTTGGTGTTGATTATCACACCCAAATTACTCACGGGCTTATTACTTTTTCTTATTAACGCCTGAACGATTCGTAAGACGATTAGAGTAGAGATCAGAACGACTATCTCGGTTTTTTCCAATAGCTTCTCGTAGCATATTTTATTTTATTTTTTTTTTGCTCGTAGCATAACATTGCTTAGTTTTCTTTGCGCACTTTCGGTGTCGTATGCTATTAGCACCGCCGCGATATCATCTACATACCACACCAGAAGGATGCCTTATAGAGGCCGTGGCCAAAAATCGAACCTTGCGTTACTCCGGAGTTGACTTGAAATCTTCTTTGGTCTTCTTTACTATCCGCAAGATATAGACTGTTATGTTGAATAGTTTTCGAGAGCGTACAGGATTTTATTCCACCTGGCTGTGTTGAAGGCTTTTCTGACGTCTAGATCTGCAAACAGTATACGACCTGTCTTAAGTAGTTGCATTTCCATTTGGATATTTGGGAAGCATTTACCACTTCTGCAATCTTTTCGATCGTAGAGTGACCTTTTCTGAAGCTGTACTATATTTTTTTACAGATCTGCTCCTCTTTATACTGCAAGAGTTTCCCTACACTAATTTCATTGCCTTTACTGATTTGCGCAAGATTTTGTGTGTGCCTATCACCTTCTGAGAAAGAATCCCTCTTTCAGTCAGCTGTTGTTCATATTCAGCAAAAATTGGGGACATGAGTGGGCGGTGAACTTTAGAGCTTCTTACCGTTTCCGGTCGAGCCCAGGCGGTCTTTTGTTTTTTTTTTAGAGGATTCAGTGCTGTTCTTCACTGACAGCCGTCTTTTCTCTGTGTGTTGTAAAATGGCTGTCCATAATGACTTTCATATTTTCGTCTTTGAGGGCAGCATTTGTCATCTGATCTCTAGATTCCGCATTACAATCCTGTAGTCTATTTCTCAGGGGTCACTTTTGATCCACAAAGCTTAAATGGTGATATCGCACTCCATGTTGAATGGCATCACTTTAAAATGCTGTGTGAAGTTGCTGTGTTACTACCCGTAGATCGAGGCATAGATACCAATCACATGTCCTGCGTGGATCACTAATTTAAAATCCTTACCGCTAAAAAAGAAAAAAATGTACAGCGAGGTATCCGTCACAGCGGAAAATTCTCCGATTTTATACGATTCCGAGGATTTTTAATTTTTAACAGCTAAGTGCAATTCCGATTTCCTCCAATACAAACTTTTCGCGGGATTTATTTACGATTTGTAGTGAAGTGATTTTCTCCGATGACACACACCTCGCATGGAATTTTAACATTCGACGAAGTATGCGTTGCGGAAAATTGTCCGCTCACACGGATACCTCGCTATTGCAGATAGGTAATCTAAAATACTTTTTAACCATTGCACGAAAAAATAAGCTTCCATCTCAAGTAGATTTTTTTTCTTCTGTGTGTTCCTAGGATTTGGGGTATTCTTCATAGGACAAGCCCAAGACGTAGTAGAAAGAAAGTAGTTTGTGAAGTAATTCACCTTTATACCAGAGCTTATCAACAATATTCTCAGCCTTTCCAGACATTATTCACTCGCTTCTATTGTAAACTAATCTCATATCTAACAATCCGCTAATTAGTCGATCACCTCTTTGCCACGAGAATGTTCACATTTATAACCAATTGACATGATCTGCTCGGTCATTTATGATTCACAAATTGACAAATTAGATTTCTCAATACTTCGAGTTGATTCCGCATCCACCCGCTCTGATCTAAGCTAATAGCCCGGTATATACACTGCGCAATCACAATGACGTGTAGGCATTTGCTAAAATGTAAGTCACCAAGTCTGTATCTCCACCTAAATGCCCCTAATTATTTAAACAATTTGTGTGATTTGTGATTCTAAAAATTTGCACTTGACAGCGCGAAAAATGTGAAATATTTTTCACCAACATTGGCTAAAAATAACCTTGTCAATTGAATCTAAATGTAAACGTGTAAATTTGTATAACACACTTTTGTTATTTTCGGATTTTTATCAATTAATGCCTTGATAATAATCTGGTTTTAAATTTTCTATTTTTGCAATGATGATGGACAAAATTTGTTTCTTTTTATAAAAGAAGAATTTTATACACTATAGGGGCAAGCCATTGTGTGTAGCTGTACAATAAGCCTTTCTCGACTTTCAATATCGTAATCCGTGTCTGGCATACCGTATTATAATGCCCCCCCCTACATTCAGAGAAAAATAAGACTCGAAATTATAGTATCTGTCAGTAATAACTCTGTGGCATAATTTTAAATCACCTTTGTATGGGATGTGTGTGCTTGTGTGCGTTCGATGAAAAAAAAAACAACAAAATGCTAACTTTCATATTATCACCATTAAAGCGTTGCAATTAGTATTTTCTTGGCTCGCCTGCCAATGCAAATACGTGTATACGTAAAATTGTTAACTAGTTCGCCTGGGAAACGCGACAGATACCACACCATTGGGGCATGGATATTGGATACGGCAAGGAAAAAGCGTGAATGTCGTATCTACATAACGACCAACACGTACATACCTCCACACGTATCTAATGCGCCTTTGCACGCCGTCGTTGCTTGCGTCGCGTCGCATCGCCATCATCTACGACGTCGTCGTGCTGTCGCACATGGTTAGTATAGCCTTATAGCTATTGTTGGGGACGCTTAAATATTTTTCTCACGTAAGCATTTTGTTTTCCAAATTGTACTGAAATTCTAAATACCAACCACCGGCGGTGGTGGTATGCTAGCCCATAGCTTATTGCCTATAGCCTATTGCCACTATAGCCTCACGATGCAACGTTCGTCGCGCACTATCTTAAGCTGATTGACAGCGCGCGAACTGTTAGATTGAAGCTCAAAGAAGTCAAAGTAGTCGCTTAAGAAAAAGCTACTACATAAAACTAACTTTAGACCAGTTCGTGTGCACTGCTATATATCTATATGTGTGCAGACTATTTGTGCCCAATTGGTGTGCATTCCAAGATACTTTTTATGGCAATCATGCATGCTGCTGCCAATCCGCGTAGAGTGGTGAAAACCCTAAAATGAAATCGCGAATACTTTTTTTTTTTGTTGCTATAAGCTTATGCAGATACACAGAAACACACCGTCACCGACTGTGGCCTGTAATCCGTGATGAATTTAAATTACAGGTTGCTTATGCCACTGTAATTGTGGACAAGTTGTGGGGTTTTATGTGTGCGTGTAAGACAGCTACTACCCATCATTACATGGCAGTACAGTACTGCAAGTTTAGTTTGATTCCGTTTTTTTATTTAGTTTATGCAGTTTTGTTTTTATTGTTCAATTAACCTGCATAACATGATATTTAGCGAATGTAGCAAATGGAGAGGGAGATCATGTTTTGAGTACCTGAACTTTTGTAAACAGTACGGTGGGTGCAGAAGGCAAAAAACCAGCATAATTTTTTTAGGTTTACCATTTGATCAACGTAAAATGGTTTGTGTATGAGAATATGCTTTTGGTTTTGGTAGTTTACTTTATGACTTCTACCTTGAAAGTGAACGAACAAAAAAAACTGAATGGTTGTTGGGTAAAAAACAGACAATTCGGTATTCTGCAACATCGCGAGTGACACCATTATTGAGATAATTAAATTTTAACTCGCGGTAAATTGACCATATGGCGATTGGTCAACAATAATTGTCAAAAGCAGGTACGGTGCCGGAGTAGAGAATTGTTTAGATGGAATAGAATTGAGTGTTTGAATTTGTTTTGATTATTTTTGTATGGCATCGGTAAGGTAGTGTCTCAGTTTTGACAATTTGTTTAACATATGGTTAAATATTAATAAAAAATGTGTGCATCAATAAAGTTTAATTGTAACATACAAAAAAATTCCAGTATTGTCCTTTTGATTCACTATTCAGATGGAAAACTTAGCATTGAGATCATAGAAAGATTTGGATTTTAAATCTGGCATTTATAAAACAGCTTCCAGATTTGATCATTCTGATTCACACTCAACACACTCTCTTTATCATTTTCTATAGTCTTATTTGTGGCTATTTTCTTTGACAAGTAAGGATATTTGAATTTTTATTTCATTTCGGCTAGTGAGAAAAGAAAAACTGTGAAAGGCAGTAGATTTGACATTTTTCATTTAGGTATCAACCTAATAACTGTGCATTAAAATTGTAATTATCAGTTCAGTAATTTATGTATATCCATTACCGATCAATTTTCCTTGAGTTTCTACATTATGTTTTCGGATTTGACAACTCTTCTCTTTAATAATATTTTTCACCATTGACTTATTTTATATGGACTGCTAGTAGCCAACTCCACGTATGTTCCAAAACTACAAACACGCCCCTGTTTCACTACGGAAATCTTAGTAAGCAAAAAAATAGTTTGTAAGTTATCATAAAACATTTGTAAGATTTGAAGTAAAGAAATTTATTGTTATTGTAAAATTTATTTGAAACCACTCTTTGTAGTTTTGCAACTTTTGAATAGGTGACGCTACATCTCGCTATGTAAATGCATCTCTGTGCACAAGATGTCGCTCTTTTGTAAAATGTTACTATGGAAATCCGCAGTGAAACAAAATCCACCAGGATTTTGTCCATTCACTAACCTCGTTAAGACCGTTTTGTAATTTTAGAGGTATTTCCTCTATTGTTGTGTCAACAGCTAGTATAGCTGTATCGTCATCAAACGTGGCAACTATTGTATCGTTTGTTTGCGGGATATCACGTGTAAATAGGAGGTACAAGAGTGGTCCAAGGACACTTCCTTGGGGTACTCCTGCCAATATTTCTTTGAACTCCGAATATTCGTTTCCATGTTTCACACGGAAGAGTCTATGCTCAAGATACGACACGAGGATTTTATGTAATTTTCCAGGCAGAACTTGTCTTAGTTTGTATTGAATGCCTCCATCCCAAACTTTGTCAAAAGCTTGCGACACGTCAAGAAATATGGCTGAGCAAATTTTTCTGTTCTTCGAAAGCTTTCTCAATTACATCAGTAATTCGATGAACTTGGTCCACAGTCAAATGTTTACTTCTAAACCCAAATTGATTGGCAGGTAAAAGGTGTTTCTGTTTCAGGCAACATTTTAAGAAGTTTTCCTGTAAGTATGTCATAACCCGCAGCTTTTTTAGGCTTTAATTTCTGTATTTCCCGTTTAAGCAAAGTGAAATTACATGAAAGCGCGAACTGTCAAAGTATAACTTAACTTTGCTAAGGAATGACATCTGGTGATATTTTTTGTAAGAACGAAATTGGCGATTATGATATAAATCAACTCAAACAATGAATAAGCGGGTTTGTATTACCAAACGAAGAAGATATTTCTTACAACTCCCGATCGTGCTTGCTATGTTGCTATGTGATCTTTGTTTGTTTCCGTCTATTTTCCACCTCGGATGAGATGTGCCTCAAGGACTATCGAACAGTGTGATAGAACAATTTTTTTTTTGACATAAGGGATGGGTAGGCCAACCTTTGGACGGGCTCAGTTGCGCGATGGTTAGTGCGATGAGCTGCCGCGCAGAAAGTCTGGGTTCGATTGCTAGCCTTAGCAACACCTAAACGATTTTTCACAGGAAAAAACAGGAAGTACACGCGCTTACATGAATGGTGTTGCGACAAAAATTAGTTTTTTTGTTTTTTAGGCCAATCTTTGTCATACTACTCGGGATGTCTCAGATTCTGTTCAGCAAACTTGCTTTAGAGAGTTTTAAGTCCATTCGCACACCTTCCTACGGTATCGAAAATGTCTTTTTAACAAGCTCACAGCAACGAGCAATAACTTTGACAATGCTTTGAATGACGATTCATTTTTACTAGTAACTTACTCACTGCTTTAGATTATCATTTTCCCTTGACATATTGCAGTTAATCTTTTACAATATCATAATTCATACCAATGGTAGTTCACTTCAAGAAAATTTGGCGCTTCTTTCCAATCGCCACTTCATACTAGGATTCCTCCTTGTCATATGGATTTTACAGACATCAGAATGGACCTACATAATTCCAAATGAGGCTAGGAGAAAGTCAGTTTCTTCCCTTCAAGCCATGAAGCCATCTCGCTATATGCAAGGTTACTATAGTGAAAACCACGCATCTAGATCTCTGCACCTGTCATGCTTAACAGGTTGCTGTATAGTCAGTTTGATGCATACTTCTTCTACTTTATATCATAAGCTTACATGGCCATTTGTCATGTTATCGGCGATCATGTAAACATTGCGCATCGATTAGGTGTATAATGTTGTTATATGTCGGTAATGTAGTTCTCACATGTCCTTTCGAAACGTAGATTTTAATTAATAGAACTGTTCTTTGCTTAAAATATACTAAGCTTATATGATCGTTGTGTACATATAGTTTGCCTTGTTTAATTTGTTTAGAAACAAAAAAGCCAAAACTTTTGGCCATATTTCACTAAATTATCCAAAACTATAGTGAGTTTTGAATTTTCGAATTTATAAACGATACCTCTTAAATGAAAATCATGCTTCATTGTTCATATTCTAATTTATTCATTTTCGCATATTTATACGCATGAATTTTATTATTGTTGCGACGTTTTTCCAAACAAAGAGTGGATCACTTTCATTTGCAAATACAAAAGCATGCTCCCATTTCAAACTTTCAAAAATCTCCACTCACCGAACATTTTGTTTTGGAATGGAACTATTTTATCATGCGTCGATTCGGTGGACTTCAAAATCGAATTTCACACATACCCATCGACTCCAATCCGAAGCACTACATGACGACCACTTTTGTCCGAATTCCTCGACTTCATCCATCAACCAACTTAATGAATTCATTTAAGTATAGGTATACCTTTTGAAACAAATGAATTTCTCTCATTAACTACGCAGCACATATCATACTCGCAGCGCGTACCTATAATGAAAACGAATTATATCCAAAAGCAATTTCTTGGCGATTTAAATGATTTTGTGATCACACAATTGTGCACGGTGGTGACATGCCAAGTATTTGTGTGTTGTTGGTAAAAGCATTTAACTCGTTCACAAAAGCGGCAATACACACCGAAGTAGTTTGACATGCGATTGCTTCTACTGTCAATTATCCATCAGTTATGTGTATTTTACTGCCATCAGCTTATTATTAATGAAAATTACACTTGAAACGGCCTCGAAATAAGTGACCCATTCGCCGAGTAGCAGCGTGTTTGCATGCAGGTTTCATTATATCACAAAAATTACTATCACAGTAATTGGCCGCTCTGAGTATCCACTTCTTCTTTCGTGATCCAACTATTTCTCGGTGTTATGAAATACACTTTTTTTTCTTTTTTTTTGATTTATTGAGAGTCTTTTTATTTTATTGCAATATTCAGTTGCAATACCTGTTTGCAATTAAGTGAATTGTGCGAACATTCCTAATCTGTGTTTGTTGAGTGAAAATTGTTGCACGATCATATTTTTATCAGGATTTCCAAATAAAACAGAAAATGGAAATATTTGACAACAGACAATGGAGTGTGTTCACAAATTAGCATTGTTTTCAATTATTGTGAATTAGAAATGGACCATTGTGCTGCGAGCGTGCTTTTCTTTGAAATAATTTACTTTTAATCGAAAATGAATATTGTAGAGACCGACAACACTAAAACAGGTTCACATATGCAAGTGTAAATAGTTTTAATTTTGAGTTTGAACAATAAAATATGTAAACAGATTAATTTAAAAAAAAGGACCAGTCAGTCGGATGACTAAGAATATCGCTGACAGTTTTCTTCATTTGTCTCTGGACAAAGTGACTTCCGTCGTGGTGGAGATGTTTTCTTTCTCGTGACTCAGTCGTTTAACGTTACAATTTATGGCGTGACAGTCAATACGAACATCTAACAAACCAACAAAGTTATGTCAGACTTACTTATGTTGTGTGTTTATTTATCACCGGTATGTGGGCTGTGTTGACCGAGTAAAATTTATTACTCCATTCAACCACCGCCTGCAATATCTAGTCCCATGTGAATGAACTTGTTCACCTTAAATTATGGTGATTTTGACAAATTGGAATTTTATGTTTCTATTTTTTTGAGATTTTAAGAAGGTTTTTGTTTCACACGAAGATTACTTAACATATTCGCGTACCCCTGTATTTTTTATCAATGACTAACATGACAGCGTTTTCCAATAAGAAATACTCACGCAAATGTCAAAAGTTAGTCACTGATTAGCTACTTAGCGTTTATTAATACGGAGGTTAATCTACAAAGGGTCGAAAAATAAGTTTTAAGTAAATTAAGCCAGTTCCGAACGTATGTTTGTAAATCGTCTCATGGCAGCTGAAAAATTGAGAAGTTTATCAAGACATTTTTCTTTGTGTTTTTTAGACTTTCGTAAGACTGGGCAATGAAAAACACTGAACAGTTGCAATTTCCGGGGTTCGAAACAGGGACCGAGACTGCATTCAATTTAATTGTCGGAATGGTTCAACAATTTATGTCCACCTTTTTATGAAGTTTCCTTTAACTTTATAAAACCCTGTTTGTTAGTTGTAGCAAAAAGTTATTTAGCTTGTAAATGAAATGTCACCAAACCCGACATTTTTCTACTGTTCGAATTTCCTCCTTCGTTTGTCAAATTTCTGAATATCTGACAGTGTTCTCTCATCAATAAAACACTTGTTCGTCCCCCTCGTTCTATTTTAAACCAACTAAATAAGTTAAATTAGTATAATTCACTGTCTACATCGCTCTTTCAAGCCATAAGTCTCAAAAATGACACTTTTGCACATGTGCCAGTTGTAAACATAAACATTCTTCACACTTTCCATCTTTATGTGAGAGTTTTTGCTTTTGTTATTTTACTCTTTCTTGCAGTCGAAGTAATAAATCCATAAATTCAGACTTCTTTCCATTTCTTTGCAATTAATCATCACAATATGATTCGCTTTGAGAAAAAAATCGTAGTCTGACATTCCGGTGGAATCTAGCACAAGACTGACTATATTCGCCTCAGGCGATTCATCGGCAGCGTTAATTAGCTGAACTGAGATCTTTCTTGAATTGCCGGCAATTAATTGTGTTACTATGCTCTTAAATCACAATTGAATGAACTTTATTCGTTTATAAAAAGGCAGAAAAAAAGAAACAACAACATTGTTTATCTTTTAATTTAGACTACTTTATCGCTAACCATACGTTCATATGAGAACATCAAATAATGACCTTAATCCATTAACGTTTAATGTTGAGTGTGTTTTTATTTGCCATTTTTATTGACTTCGTACTCTTTGTATCCCTACAAAGATTTTTGTTGTTGTTTTAAAAGGAAGCCATCGTTGGGGGTATTTGACATCTGAATAACCCAACAGCTTGGAGTCAACAACTTTCAAATGTCATTCAATGCTCTGCTAATTTTTTTTCAAATTCCACTATGCTGTTATGATGCACGTCAACTACTTGTCACCAAAATGTCAACATTCCTTAATCCCAATTATACACGCTCTAAAAACAGAAAGGCTGTCATAAATAATCGTTTTATTGATACCATCGACATACTGAAAAAATGTCGAAATGGGAGCAATAAAATTCACCACATTTTGATAAAGCGCCCATTCATAGCCAACCTGTCACAAGACCGATAAGACAGAACGTGTTGGTCTAAACAGTGCATTTGTACAGACAGTTAAAGTGAAAACGTGTATATTGATTAGTTAATTCTGAACCATAATTGGTTTTTTAAGTGTGTTCAATCGATATATAATTCCTATTGTATATCTATATTGATATGGTTGTGATTTCTCAACCAAGCCAGCTGCCAGATTAAGCGTTTATTTTTGTCGAAAATATTTGCTGATAAATTAGTGCAATTTTGATGTGGAATATAAGGCAGTTTTTGTTTATAAAGCTTTGCGAGCCTCTGGTTCCACAATGTTATAATTTGATTTTAATAAAAAGTGGAACTTTAAATAAATCTGTCTCCTGCAATACTTCAGGTAATTTTGTCTTATTAAAACTCATCATTGGTAATTTTCTGATAGATTTGGCAGCACTTAAAAAAGACAACGAAGGTTTAAAAATGCAAAATAATATAAACTAAGAATAATTAGTAAAATTATTTTTGTTTCGAACATCAGTTTTTTTAACAGGTGATTTTCTTATCATCATAATGCAGCATCAAATCTTTTTAGAGAAATTGGGCTCTGATAGATTTGGCAGCACTTAAACAAAAAACAACGAAAGTTTAAAAGTGCAAAATATAAACGAAGAATTATTAGAAAAATTAGTTTTATTTCGAACATCCGTTTTTTAACATCGAACATCCGTTTTTTTTTTTTTTGCTTGTCCCAATTTGATATAAATCTTTTCTTTGATAGCTTGTTAGGACTTGGGGGTAAACCGTGTGTGCTTGTTGTAAGAATTTTCGTTACTCAAGAAGCGCACAACGATAAATAGAATTGTAAATATTATGACGCATTGGGTAATCCATCTATCAGTAATGCCAAAGTTTGGTTATAGTCTCAAATTTCTTAAAATATATTCTGTAGCACCGCTACTACATCATGCTTTATCAACTTCGATGTCAAAAAAAACAATCGAAATCTATCAATTCTGCACTGCCAGCTAACTTGTCAACTGTTTACAATTACTACTTCAATAGTAATCGAAAGAGAACTTCAAAACAAAAATTAAGATTATGAATAATCACAATCATCTAACAATTATTCCATTTGTTGGGCTAACTCGGAGTAAGCTCGGTAATTAAATTGACGGATGACCTCTCACTTGCCCTAAATTGAAACCTGAATAGCTTTGATGCATATCAGCAAACGAACATACGAGAGCTACTACGAAAATATCATGAATGACATCTTCTAAGATCTCTTGTCAACCAGAGAAAGTTGTCATTCATTTTCTGTGGTATAGAATTTTTGATTCTCACCTTTTGTTATTCGTCTGTGATACGACATAACTTACTTTTATTGATGTCAATAAATGGGAACTAAATGCATTCATGGAAGTGTCTGATTCTGTTGAACGTACTGACATGGTTCACGTAGCAAGAAATATGGAACACAAAATTTAGCACTAAGTGAGTTATGCTTTCGAGGTCAACAAAGAAAACTAAAAGAAACAGGTGTGACGTTTAACTGGCATTTCGTTTTTGTTGTTATTAGGTTTGGTTTTGTTTGCGAGACATGTTTGTTTTATTGAAGTTTATTTTTTGTATTCCTTTAGTCAATTTTCTTATGGAGTTCGAATAAATTCATTATGACTTTTGATATGTCAAAAGAATCAGTTTTACAAGAAGCAATTAGTAGTTATGATGATTTCTGGATAAATATGCCTTAAGGAAAAAAAAAGGCAATGTATTCTATGTTAAGCCCTTAGATAAATAAAGACCAACGGCTCTATATGAAGGTTGTTATGCCAATAGTTATGGACTTCATAACGTCCCTATATTGGCCATTAGTGGTAGATATTAAATTTGTTTACTAATCAAAATTGATTGCGAACAAGATAATAAAACCACTAAAAAAATGTATATTTATATATTTATGGGTATTCGGACGAGCTTGGAGTCATTTTCCAAAAAAAAAAAAAAAAACTGATACTCACCACATACATGCTGCTGTTCCCCAATGCTATGTTTTGTATCGACACTTTTTTCATATTTATTTATCACATCTTGTTTGCAAAGTTTAATCGATTTTTTTGCTAATGACATATACTGCCTCGAATCCTTTATATTCGGACATGTAACAAAAATGACAAAACATATAAATGAGGTAAGTCTGAAAGAGTGAAATTTAACGCTTGACCGATAAAAGAAATATTTCCCTCTGTCTGATTTGGCCTCAATATATAAAACATATATACGCCCAGACATAAATTCAGCACCCACATCTAGCTACGTGCCGCAAAAACATTATTGTACCTTCTAGATAGGAGACTTAACCATAGCGAACTCCATAGTCTCGGTTGAACATCGTAGGAGTGTCTCCCTTTTATAAAACAAATATTCAAAGTAATAGTCTGATGCACCTAATCAACAATTCAACCGCAATTCTCGAAATGCCAGGAATGCTAATCTATTTACTTCAAGCCTACCTTAAGACGTTTGCGGAATGCTTTATCAAACTCAGTTTTTCCTCCCCATAAACCAACGGATTTCTTTAAGTTTTCTCAGATATCAATGAAAACAATATAAGTTAAGCGAGTATACTTAATCGAACCTAATATCATGCAATACCGATAACTTTTAAAGTTTTACAAGTAATGCGCTCTCAGCGTCCATTATCATTTTACATTCAAAAATTAATCGAACGTCTAAAGAGTGTACACACATTTTTTTCGCTATGCATGTCACTCAGAATTGACAAAAAAAAAAGTATGATTGCAGTTTAACGAAACAAAAAAATGTTTTCTGAATATGTATATGTACCCAGTATGTATAGTATTTGTCTTTTACTTGTGCCATATCTTTGCGTTTCTATAGGTAAAAGTGATGCCAAACATGTTTTATATTAATTTTTTAACAACAGAAATAACTTCAATTTACTCCTACAATATAAATGCCAGTAGATCACAAATTTTGAAATCCGTAATCAATAAAATATCCATAATCAAAACTACCAGCTTTCGACTGATCGCATTTCACTGTTAACGACCTTAGGCGCCATGCCACATAATCACCACGATCATCTTACCTGCTATACTTAGCCAAGTGCTAACCTGCTAAAAGCTTTATCAACATCAAAATGAAAGTATCTAAATTAATTTCAGTGCCATTTGAGTTGTTGGCAATCCACTGGTAGTTTTCCTCAATTACATCCAATCAATTGCTGCACTTATCCGCAATCCAATATGTCGTACTAATTCTTAAGTAAATGACACTCATTGCGGAAAATACCCAATTAAGGGAACAAATTGTCAAAAAAATTTGAATTCGTGTGAATTATCAAAAAAAAAATGGATTAGTGGCACTTAGCACATCCTGCCCTGCCGCGGCCGGTTCAATTCCGCTAACGTGTTTATCGGACGATATTGTTTGTTCTGTTTATTTGTATTTTTGTTAAAAGCCCCGCCCACAACTGATTTTTTTTTTTTTTTTTACAGATTTACCAAAACCCCCTTGATGAGATGTGATAACGCACAATGATGCTGAATATCAATCACTGTTCTAATAGCATAAATTCCAGTACAAATAACAATTGCATCATCAGCAATAGAATGACCAATCACGGAACCCAATCCAAAGATGAAGTTGATTTTGTTGTTCGACCGCAGGCGTTCTTCGATCATGACAAGAAAGAAGAGTTGTCTCTTGTCGATGTCACACAAGTTCAGAAAAAAAGTGAAACTCAAAATGGAGTCAAGAAACCAGTGCTACCAAATAAAACAAATTTTATTAATAGCAACGACGTGAAGGGTTATGTAAAGCCCTCTCTGTCAACTCTGGACAAGTTGTCGTTGTTCGCGTTTAGTAAGAAAATTAATAGTAAATCAAGTCCTACAGTTGTCACAAATAATGGGCTAAATCCAATAAATGATGCCAAATTACAAATGTCACTGATAGGTACTATGCCAAAAGATGCACAAAATAGCGGCGGTGGAGGTGGTGGTGGTCAAAGACTGGTGAAGGGTGCCTCAATAGCTCGTCTCCTGGGCAACACTTATAACACAAGGAAATTTGAAAAGGAGCTAGCTGCTGCAACAGCTGGTGGTGGTGATGTGAAGACAAAGTTTAATACATTTTCGGGCGGTAGGCGGAGAGGGAATGGCCCACATTTGGAGAGATTTAAGAAATGCTGTCAGGAGGATGAGGATCTACCGGATATTGGAAGTGCTTGCAACGGTACCGGCAATACCGGTGTACATATCGATAGCAAAGATGTGGCAGCACTTAATCTGGAGAATTTCCACGACAGCAATAAGGACTTAAGTGCGAAGGCTTTTCGAACAATTTCCCGCGGGCTGGGTAAATTGTGGTGGAAGAGGACGCACAGCGTAGATATAAGCAGCCCAGATCCGGAATATAAAGTTTCCTATCTGGGCAATGTGCTCACTGGATGGGCGAAGGGTGAGTTTTGCTTCTTTTTTTTTCCAAATTATATTGTTAAGATAAGTTTGGTAGAGATGGATGCCACTAGTATTTGTGTCGTGGAGGTTGTGATATATGAAAATGATTAGATATGAAGTTGCCACCTACGACAAACCAGATGGACGTACAAATGCGATGTACTACTGGAGTTTTCACAATGGTAACGCTGTTTGATGTGGGTAACGCAGCTTGCTTCCTAGTAGTGTTTTTTTTAGATGTATAGAATTTCGAATTGAAATAAAACACAAGAAAATCGTTTTAATGTCCATCAATTTAGCTTTTATTGGAAGGATAATTCTCTGCAATTGTTTTTGGCTGGTTCGAATAAAGCCAAGTCTCGAGGTCCAATTTTCAACCACTTTTTTGAGCATTTGGGGCCGTATGTCGGCAATAACGCCACGAATGTAGGCTTCCAAGTCCCCATACGTTTATGGTTTGTTGGACCGACTTCACATATACCCAAAGAAAATAATCCAATGGTGTCCAATCACACGATTTTTGTGGCTAATTGACAGGTCCATTCCGCGATATTATGCGCTTATCGAATGTTTCCTTCAATAAATTGACTGTGACGTGCATTGTGTGGCATGTAGCGCCGTCTTGTTGGAACCACATCTCATCCACATTTCATCCACATTCATGGCCATCCAATAAACGGTAACTGACTCTCCAGCATCATTTCATCATTTCGGAAGAAGTATTGCCCAATGACTACACCAGCCCATAGATCACACCAAACAGTCAGTTTTTGTGGATGTAATGGCGTCTCAGGGGTCTCATGTGGATTCTCTTCACTCCAAATGCGGCAATTTGGCTTGTTTTTGCAAGCCATTTACTTAGCCATTTACTTAGCCATTCAACCAAAAATGAGTCTCACCACTGAACAAAATTTTGCGATGAAAATCACCATCGAGTTCAATATCATTTTCGGCCCATACATCAAAATCACGACGCATTGCATGGGGCTTTAATTCTTGCTCAAGCTAGATCTTGTAAGGTCGTAAGCCAAGATCTTTGCGCAAAATCTTCCATAAAGTTGATGGACACACCTCCAATTGCTGTGCACATAGAGTAAACGTAGTGCGACAACGATCCATGGTTAACCGAATTAACTATTATTACTGCCATAAAATGGACGGAGCTTGCGGTAAACTTCGCGAGCTGAACCATTATTTTCGAAATAAATTTGTACGATTTGCAAGCGTTGTTCATTTGTCAACCTGTTCATGATGAAATGGCAAACCAAACTGAAGAGAAATGACATCTAGATTTGACCACAAAATGTCAGTTTTATCTCTATTCGAAAAACCAATTTGTAAAAAACAACACCCAATACATTCCTATTATCTAAACTTTGCTATTGGAAAGCATTGTTCCGTACCAATAGAGATCTCTCAAATTTTTAATATGAGCATGTACAACATTTTTTTGGCTGAATGGAATCCTCTTCGAAACATACCTCAAACGCTCGTTGCAGCTAATTGATCATTCATTGGATTTGATCCTTTCTGTCAATTTTCTTTAAAGGTGAAAATTAGAACTGTAATAATAATAATCAGACTCAGTGGTTAATACGATGCCTCGCTCTATAAAGGGCCGAATATTCCATATTTCGCTGATCGCCGGCTCGCAATGATCTAATAAGTAATCTGAGAAGTATGTATTATGTCATCCAGTTTCTTACTTTTTGGATATCCAAGTGTAGTATTACCCGACTTTTATTGGGAACTGTTCAGTGATTAATTACAGGGGTTGTTGTGTTTTATCCCTCGTACACATTCATGGTCGTCGGTAATGGTTTTGTTTTTCCTCAGTCGCCCATTACCAAGTCAATACCCGTGTTTCACCTACGGATCCGTCCAAAATTTTTCTCAGGCAAGAGTTTCCTAGTGAACATTTTTTTTCGGACGATGTGAATTGGATTTTACGAAACGAATAAGTGTAACGAAAATGAGGCAACTATAAATGAATTAATAGGGTTTAGGATGTGAGATAATGAGATAAAGAGATGGATCCTTCGTCTCCTTTTTGTGCTATGGTTCCTAGCTTCCACACTAAACTACAGTCGTATACAGGTTGACTTCTACTGCGTATGAACTCACACTTGATTTTTTTTGTTGATTCAGTGAAACAACATCCTCAGTGCGATATATTTTTATATAAACAACAGTTTCCTTACTTCACAGCTTATAATAATGATGGATTCCCTTCATGCTTCGTATAAAATGGCCTTTTCCACTTTATCGACTAAATTATCGGGTAGTTCTCCTTTTCGAAAGTATTAGTGGATTTCCAGACCATTAATGACGTAGATTCGCAAAATCAGACAAAGACGAAACTGTTTATTTGTATCACGATCTATGGAGATTTTATGCGCCATTTGTAATGAACTGTCCTTGAGCATTTTTAATGAATTAAGGCAAATGTATTTTCTTAGAATTTCTTCTTTTCGGGGCAGCTGTTTCTAAAGATGGTTACGTACTTGTTTAATTTTGTTTTATTTTACCGTGACGATAATAAAGGGTGGTTAAATTTTAAGGACCGATGTTGATTTTGAATAAAACACAAATTATTTTTTTATGATAATATTGGTATGGTTCAATTATGTATGGAACAAAATATCGGCCAAATGCCCGCCGCGACCTCGGCTGCATACCTCCATCCGATGGTCCAAATTTTCGATGTAGCTCGTTAATATGCCAAAATAACCCATCCTTTAGTTCTTGAATTGTTGTTGGCTTATCATCGTACACTTTTTCTACCAAATAACCCCAGAGAAAGAATTCCAACGGTGTCAAATCACATGATCTTGGCGGCCAATTGATATCGCCACCACGTGAGATAACACGGCCATTGAATTTGTTGCGCAAAAGAGCCATTTTTTCGTTAGCTGTTTGGCAAGTTTCACCGTCCTGTTGAAACCACATATGGTCCAGATCCATATCTTCCAATTCGGGCCATGAAAAGTTCTTTATTATCTCACGATAGCGAACCATTCCGTAGCCATTCACAGTAACTGCCTGACCGGCCTCATTTTGGAAAAAATTCGGCCCGATGATGCCGTCAGCCCATAAACCGCACCAAACAGTCACTCTTTGTGGGTGGTTTTTCGACAATCACTCTTGGATTATCATTCGCCCAAATGCGGCAATTCTGCTTATTGACGAATCCACTGAAGTGAAAATGTGCCTGAAGATGATTTTCTTCGAAAATTGATCATCCACTGTTGCCATTTCTTGCCACCATTCTGACCATTGACGACGCTTGAAATGGTCAAGAGGCTTTAGTTCTTGAGTCAATTGCACATAGTAAGCGTTTAAATGCAAGTCTTTATGCATAATGTTCATCAACGAAGAGCGGGAGAGGTGCAATTAGGCACGACGACGAGTTGAGGTGGACGGCTTTTCAGCAACACTATCGCGTAGAACAGCAATATTTTCTGCAGTACGAGCTGTAAGAGCATGCACTGGTGTTTTCACATCTCCTACAGACCCGTTTTGCTCAAATTTTTGCACGATTTTTCCGAATGTACGCACATTTGGACGATTAAATTTACCAAAAAAAAATCACGAATTGCACAATATGCATTTTGGTTTGAACGCCCATTTTCCATGCAGAAAAAAACTTGACGTTTACATTCAACATCTGCCCTTAAAATTGAACCACCCATTATTATTTGTATCAGTGGCAGAAGAAAATCTATATCCCAATGAAAACACCTATTGCATGGATTTCGGCGCACCTGGTTTTGGTTATTACTATCTAGATAAAAACACGTAATCTATTGTATATACTTAGTTAAACCATTACTTTTTTGTTTTGCAAAGCAATCTGAGATATAGAAAACAGCCAACAAAACGAATACACACAAGAAAAAAAACCCAACACTCTAAATGATTTATAAAAGTTCGGCGCGAGTTGACTTCTAAACTCAACTCACCTAGCTATATCTGGATTAATACCTATGACTTCGAATAAAATGCGACGCAATTATCTAGTTCAAATAATAATCAGCAAAGGTACCCATTGTAATAGCACCCTTATGAGTTTAAAGTAATTTCAAGTGTCAAAGGTACCCACTTTTTTATGATACACAATTGATCTAATACACACGTCAAAAACTAAACACGCTTATGGTGTCATAATACATAATAATATCTCATAATACATTGCGATTTTATGTCGTGCTTAAAAAAAACACCTACCTACCTACTGTCGTGAAACTATCAAGTTTGCAAATAAGAAAATAAAACTGCTGTTATCACATAGCAAAAAATTTTAAAAATAAGCTCTTACACAGTTTGTTAAAAATCCCATTAACACAATTTATCAAATTTATTTGAATTTATTTTAATTTATTCGTTCTTTGATTTGTATCAGTATTCCTAATACTATTCAAAATCGCATAAAAACCTGCCGTGCAAGTTTTTTACGTCGCCGCCGCCGGAGAATAATTTATCAGGCTATACTACTGCTAATGTACACTGCTACAACAAACTGGATATTATAATTTCCAAGAACAATATTAAATATTCTGTAAGCAAAAGCAAAATGCTGAACGTTCTATGTTGTTAAACTCAAGCCACGACTAATATATGTTGATTTTCAGGTTAATTGAGTTTGATTAGAATAAGAACTAAAATGAAAGATTTATCGGAATATATTCTTTTAGAATGGCGCACAAAGTGTAGCGAAAAGAAGTGTATATCGATGTCGGTAAGGAAGTGTAAATTTGGTATCACATCAATTATTGATAATTACAAAGGTTAATTGTGCAAGCAATAGGGTGTTAAGTGAATTCTGATAAAGTGGAAACAAGTTGTTTCCAAAATAATATCCAGTTACTTTGTAAAAACGTTTTTTTTTTTATATAAATGTCAAACCAGATTGTTAGCTATGTGATCAATTTTGTTGATCAAGACATGATCATGAATGAAAGGGTCACGAACCTGTTAGGCCACGATAAAGAAAAATAGTAAATTTACGGAGTGATATCATAAACTTATACAGGTTTTGAGAGCAATATCAAATCATGAATAATGTGATAATCATAACGTGCATTGAAAAGGCATTTCGTAGGGAATCTATGCATTTAGAGTTTGTTGTGTTCCTTTTGTCATATCTGTTATGAGTCAGTCTTTTAATGTGTCTAAAATGAATTAATTATAAGTTTGACTAAGTCGAACAGCAATTGTATAATTTTTATATTTTATATTTTTAAAGTCATTACTACATGTTTGATGCGTAAATCTATTTTTTAGTAGTAACCTTATTGATCTTGTGCAACAGTCCATCACAAATGTTAATCTTCATGAACTTGTTAACCAACAAAAAAATATTATCTTCTGATTTATTAATACCAATATCTCAACCTGGAATTGACGTATGCGTCACTAATGAGTTCCACGATCAAGCTGTTGACGTAATCTGCAAGATACAAGCCAGCCGCAATTTGCCATCTTGTCTATGGCACTGTCAATAGAGACACATGATGATTTCATTTGCACGTGTTGTTTGTTCATATAAATAAACTTACACGGTTTTTCAGTGGTTTTTATTTCCAATTACTAAGTAATGCTAAATTGTGGAATTCATAATATGTTGTATGGCCGAGAGAAATCCACTTTTACTGAAACTTGCAGAAACGATATAACATTAGGCGTGCTCCATCTACGTATCCCTCAGAGATTTTCCTCCTCTGCTTCAGCTGAGAATTTTTATTTAATGGAACAACATTCTCCGCAGAGCGGAGCTTTTTCTGTCGAAAAACAGTTTCCTTACTTGGCAGCATAGAGTAATAATGAATTCCCTGCATGAGCCATATAAAATAACCAGCTTTTCTCTTGTGTGAGAAAAGCTCCGATTTGTCAAGCTAGGAATCGTGTTGGCTTACGGAAATCTCGGATGGATTCATGAGTGAAACAGACAATTGTTGTAAAGATTAGAAAAGAGGCGATTTTTAATGCTTGAAATTGATATTTCATTTAGACAAACTTTGTTTGGAGATTAGACCGAATGTTTTACCGATGAAAGTTTTGCCAAACTTTGACAACTTTTTTGTGACCAATTGAAAACCCAATAAGTCAAGTCTTACCCCATTGTTGCCAATGTTCATATTCATAATCTGCGATTTTTTTTATTATTTCAGGTGATGGTTGCGTTGAAAAGCAACTCAACACACTCTGGCGCAACTACACACAGAACAACAAACCCGACATGATAATGCGTGTGAAAGTTTGTGCATCTGGACTGAAGGCAACAACAAGGCAACATGGCTTGACCGAATACTGGTCAAATCGGATAACGCATTGTTGTGCTCCGAAGAATTTCCCACGAGTATTTTGCTGGATCTACAGGCACGAGGGCAGAAAACTTAAACACGAATTACGATGTCATGCGATTTTGTGCAGCAAAGAAAAAGTTGTCCAAGAGATTTGCAGCACTCTAAAGGTCAGTTAGTAAAACAAACAAATACCATGCCCAATGCTAACCCATTTCTGTTATTTTTTTTTTCTTATTTTTAGGAAAACCTAGAACGTGCTCTTATAGAATTTAAGCGTGATAAAATTCTCAAACAGAATGCACGATTGAGTCTAGCAAATGCCGCCTATGATAATCCAAGTCTGCCGCGCAGAAAAATCCTCCTATCGGTCGGTGGAAATAACTATCGACAGCCATTGGAGCGATCAAAGTCAGCACCAAAGCTTATGGCAATCGAAGAGGCAATCGGTGAGGAGGATGGCGAAGAGGCGGAGGAAACCAATGAACCCGAAATGAGAGCTTGTTGTCAAAAGGATTCACTGTATCCAGCCATGACTTTAGGCAGGCGAAGGTGCAGACGAGGTCATTCAATAAGGCGGACAGGAAAAGCTAGACCAGACTTTTGCGGAGCATTTAACAATAACAGCAATAGCAGTAGCAGTGGTAGTGGATGCTGTAATACCAAAGAATGTAATGAAAACGAAACAAAACAGACAGAAGCGCCAGCAGACGATAATAAGAAGTCAGCGGAATCCGGCTCTGATGAGGATGATTTTGAGAAGCTGCTGATTTTCAACAATTACGACACAGATTCTCCCCTGGCTGGAGAGTTGTTACCCTATTTTGACATGCAAATGCACAAGACCAACAGTTTGACTGATTTACCAGGTCATTGCGATGACGAAGGGGAGGAGCAGGATGTGGTCGAAGAGCACCCACATCCCGATTTTGAGCCGTCAGCTGATCACCTCGAAGTGGAAAGTCCTTGTGAGCTGACCATCGCAGGCTTGTGCAGCGACGACGAGGAAGAACTCCTTGCAGATGATTTGTTTTTTAGGCAAGCCAGCATCTTGAACATGCTCCATCGGAATTCCATGCGAAAAATGACAAATCTCTCGATGAGCAGTGAGGAGAGCTCTTTAGAAAACCAAGGATCCACAGGCAGCCATCAGATAACATCGAATCGCAAGCAACTCTCAATTGACAGCGATGAAGGTTCCATATCCAGTGGCTGTGAAACAGCAAGCACAGTAACAGCGAATGTGGATGACATGTCGCTTAAGTTTCGTCAACGAACTCCAACCATAGGTAATTCGCCTGTTGAAGGAGAAGAAAAATCTGCATCATCAAGCCTGGAGGGAAATTGCCAAAGAAATTCAAGTGACGTGCTCTTCTGCAGTCGGAATTCCATATCGCTAAAGCTTCCGTCACCAAATTCCGCCTTCAAGAGCAGTATTCGCCGCAAAAAGCAAGCAACGAATGGTGATTGCTCCGATTCCGAATGTAGTGATGAATCGGGGTATGTGGAGTATCAGGACGCGAAAGCAACGAATAGCAGTAGTCAGCGGGCGAGCACAAGTACCGCCGTGTAATTTTTTCCATCTCCGGATGATATTGATATTTTTTTTGGACAAAATCAAACAAATTTTAATTTTTATGTGTATTTATTTTTTGAGCACAACTGTTTGTGCGTCTTAACGATGATAATTATGTATGTATAGTCAGTAAGTTGTATTGTTTTATTGTCGTTGTCTACTGTATTTTATGTTGTTCTATCGTTCTTCATTTAAGACTTTAATAAAACACAAAAAAAAGACAATGTTATAGGATTTATTAGAGTTTAGAGAAAATAATTGTATTAAACAAATTAGTGTGAAATGTTTTATTATTGTTGTATTGTATTGTTTTTTTTTAATTATTATTATTTGTGAAATTTAACTTTTAAACGAATTATTGAAAATATCAAATTAAGATTTTTTTAAATTATGTTCCGTGTTGGTTTTTTTGCCACTGACTGTCTGGTGTACTGAATTGTGCATCATACTGTGTGTGGATGTATGGAGTAATTGTGACTCAGTTTCTAAATAATTAGACAAATAAGTTTTCATGGGTCAACCGCGCACCGGCTTATCAGTAGATTTGGTAGCCATGTTTTACTTTATGTAGCATTGTGTAGTCTTTGCGGCAACAGATTAGAGCGGGGTGGGGTGTTTCCAAGATAAATTCATCTATAGTTTTTGAATTGGACGAGTAAGCATTCTGCATGATCTAATCAGATAGCAGGTCACTTAAGAGTTTCACTGCCTCTTGAACAGATATGATGGCGGCTGAGCATTAGATAAGTTGCACCGCCAGCACACAGTATCGTAATGGATAATAAGACCGTCGGGTAGCAAAATGTAATTGGCCCTCCTGCATGGTGGTTGTGAGGCAAAAACATATGAAATGGATCCCATCAAACAAAAACCGAACATCTAACAACTACGGACAAAAGGTGACGAGTTTGCAGTTGGACACTGTACACTGCAATCCATGTGCTACACTCAAAAACTTAAATTGTTTGTCGATTCGAGAAATTCAATGATTAGGTTCAGGAGAGTAGATAATTAATACTTGCGAAATTAATTACAGCTGTTACAGCTGGAAGAAAGATTCAATACGGAATGCAGATTTGTTGGGTACAGTCGACCACAAACCTTCATATCACTAACCATCGCAGCACTGAGCCCATCAACTGCAAAGGCATATCCCTGCTTAGTATTACATATAAGATCCTATCCAACGTACTGTGTAACAGTCTGGCTTCTGGTCTGGCAGATGAATCGTAGTCCAAAGACTCATCATTTTCCTACTGACATTTATGGCGTATCATATGCGCCATAATTGTCATCCACCGCTTGAGGCACCATGGGACTATGGTCGATATCGGGATCCTTGCTAAATGTATCCAGCCTATCGAGGTATCCGTTTTCAAGAGTTTTTCTCCTCTTGGTTCAAACATTAGTGCGATGAACTGTCGTGCAAAAGGTCTGGATTCGATTCCCAGCCTTATCTGGCCCTCCTCTCGTGATGATTTGACAAATCATCCGAGTAGTATCAATTTTCAAGAAAAGCTTATCTCAAGTTCGCCATTCGTCGTCAACAATAAACAGGAGGTCCCGCCATCGTGCAAGAAGTATACACACACGCATGAATGGTTGTGAGAAAACTCAGCCAACGAGCCTGTTGTTCCAAAAAGTTGTGTTTTTTTTGGTTCGAAACCAGCAAATTTTCAACCCATGTTTCTGTTGCGACTATAAGTTTGTAGAGACCTTCAGACTAAATTTATCGAAGTAGTTCGAAAACTGGGTTTCAATTGTATACCTCAATAGGCTGTATGTTATTGGCTAAAATCACGATTTGGAACTACGATCCGCTGATGTTACGCCCAACTCCTTTACGCGCGGTTTGACATATTCACTTGCTACAAATATGGCGGAAATGTTTAAAATCTTCGTTTTATGAATCATAATCCATAAACATTTGTGAAAATAACCCAGGAAACAAGAACAAATATTTTGACAATTCACACTTTTTCCTTTCATCGCTTTGGCCCACGTCGATTTACAGCAACATCGCGTTAAGATTTTACTGTTTTCCTTTTAGGGTGTAAGCGCAATGCCAGCAAAGCTACATTACGATAGGTAACGTTGATTTCATATTGTTCAACTATGTGCGTCTTCTAACGCAACGAGCCAAATCGTGATTGTGTTTCAACCATTAGAAGCAGCTCATCTGAACTTTACCATAAATGTAGCAGTTTTTAAAAGGCGATACGTTGTCATGCGATGTGTCCAATATCCTGCTCGAACAGAGACAATGAAGTGAGACAGTAAAAGACGCAGTCATTCGACGCAAGTTAGCATTGGAAAACACAGCGGACGAATTCCTGAAAAAGATTGGGATACTCCTTAAATATTGTTTCTAAAACAGTGGTCCCAAAAAGTATTGTTGATGTAGCTGTTGAAAATGCTGGTTCAATGTGACAATGTGTTTCTACTTCGAAGTTCATCTACTTTTGCTTAAATATCACCCCGACACATGGCATGGAGATCTGCCGAAGTTAGAAAACGTTGGTTTGGACAAACAGTGAGCAAGAGAAGCAGTATACCCAGGATCGAAGAGACCCAAATGATGTGATAATAACAGAATTGAATAGATACCTTAGATGATCTCGAATTTGAAGAAATTTGCAAAATGTTAATTAAAGAATCAGCTTCCCGATCCACAAATAGAAAACCGAAGCATTTATTAGCACTTTCGAATGAAAAGTTTTTTGTTGAAAAACTTGACACCGTCTGCCAAATCTGATCTGTCTTAATCTGTAAAAATCTGAAAATTTCATCTACAATCTGATAGGCTATTATCAATGTTATTTTATGGCAATCAAGTTGACCAACGATTTCTAAAAAAATGTAAACTCAATGTTCACCAATCACCATTGGGAGAAACGCGCTATTACGAAACGAAGCGGAATGATTTATAAATGGTACGTATACGACACAGTGTATGTAACAGTGTAATGTGTTATGTTTGTGATTCGTTTCGTTATCAATTGTTCAAAAATTGTGTCTGCACCTTGAAACTATTTGTTTACACGTCGCACTTTTGTTATCGAGAGTGGTGGTCAAAAATATATTCAACATCTACAACCCTTGTAAGTCCAAAATCGTAAAAAAAAACTAAGTTGCATACACTTTGAAAGTATTTACAAAATTTTACTGTCCTTCGTCATTTGAATTAACACATTTTTTTAACAAACAGAATTAAATGCAATAGACCCACGCGCTTGTAGAAGGCTGCAAACGACACCTTTGAAATTGGAAAGAGAGCTGTCCTGAAGATTTTGATCGAATTTCTAAAAAAAGAGAAAATGTTTTATCATAAAGTGTCTTTTGTAGCTAAATCTCATTTCATGTAGAACCATAAGACAAAAGTGTAGTAGTATTATCATAATTGGCTAATGGCTTACATTTTTTGACTAAAAGTAACTCACCCCATCGTAGACAATTGTTGGAACAAAGGTTGGCGCATAGATTTGTGTAATCTTCTCTGCATCCAATTGCAAAAGAGTTCCCAACTCAGAACTCATACATTCATTGATGTCAGCGGACAGACCCACTGAATCGGCGCAATATTGAATGGAAGACTTGTAATTGGCTGTCATTTGGCAAACGGAAAATTTCACTTGGATTTCTTGATTAGTAGTTTGTTGTAGGACACAAGATTGCATGCGGTTTCCCTCACATTCAGCTGGGCCATGCTGACAGAAGAATTGAGCTCCATCGTTAGTACTCTGTAAGGATTAATGTTTGGTGGTTAAAAATAAATATTAAGTAATATAAAATTTCAGGGCTATTTGAATTCGTATAGATAAATATAACTATATCGCTCTTAACATTAGCTTAGCTCTACTTGGGTATATGAAAGGTGAATCTTTACCCGAGAAACCAGTGACTTTAATTTCATTAGTCATCTTCTCACCTTTTTTTACCCGTTCACATACTCAAAAAGTACTAAAAATTAAACTAAATAAAAATCAGTAACAGAATACACTGTAGAAATATTTGTCCGTAAAATGTCAATCGGTAATTGTCAAATTGTCAAAATCGTTTGTTTTGACATTTATTTGAATGCAAATGAATTGATAACTTTTGTTTATAATACTCAACTGCGTTCCCGTGTTTTCGGAGTTTTTTGATTATTCGCTTAATATCTGTTGGCAGAGTATTCCAAAGCTTAGTGGTCATATCTGCGTAGACCATAAACGTAGCGAACTGCATTATTAAATGCAAACGGGACCGAAGATTTTCGAAGAATTTTCCTCTCAAATTGACCAAGGATTTCTTCATCCGCTTTTGAGACGGTCCATGCTTCAGCGCCGAGAGCAGGACTGGGATGATCAGGGTCTTATATATGATCTCCTTAGTAACTCGAGTGAGGTTTTTATGGTTGGTACAGGATAAGTTGCGATTTAACTAAAGCTCAAGACTAGTAACAGTGTTGACAAATGATAGAAAATTGGAGCTAATATGTATCTCTGTATCGAAGCTTCTATTATATATCAACATTAGTTGAGTTTCGACTACATTTAGTGTACGTTTGTTTGCAATTGACCAGTCTTATATAGCCGTAAGATCCTCGCTAATTCTGCAGACTAAATCCTCATTCAGACCAGGTGGCCGGGACAAATAAAACTGTACATCATCTGCGTACTTATGAGCAGAGCCGTTCATGCATACTTTTTTCAAATCATTAACATACATGCAGAAAATTATAGGGCCCAAAATAAATCCTTGTGGTACTTCAGATTTTAGATTTTTCAATCCTGATTTCTTCCGATTCCCACTTTCTGCATTCTATTACTCAGATAATGTTTTATCAATCCGATAGCGCGCTGGCTGAAGCCAAAAATAGTGGCGCAACTTGCAACATAAATTTGATGGCAATTCAAAGGTTAAGTAGGTATGACCAATTCGTCTCGGTCAAAATTATGCCTTATGCCGTCCAAAATTTTTATCATTGCAGTGGAACAGCTATTTTTTGCTCTAAAACCAGACTGAAGTGGGCACAGTAGACTTTTTTCAACCTGTTGTACCAGGATTTTCTCACTAGGACGTGAGGCATGCGGTTTTTCAGCCACAGGTGTAATTCTTGCTTTTTTCCAATCGTTAGGGAAAGATGATGAGGCAATACAGAAATTAATAACATGTGTAAGGGCACTAAGAACATATGGAATTATTAATTTAAAAAAAAAAACGAAGTGGCAGACCATCCAAACCTATAGCATTTCACTTTAAATCGATAACAATATTTGCGATCTCACTTTCATATACTGTTTCAAAGTCAAATTCATAATTGTTAAAAAGTTCTGTTCTAGTATCCAAATTAGTGTAAGCCAGATTATCCGGAGTAAAGAAGTCATTAAGGTCATTGGAATCTACTTCATACTTAAAATTGCTTCCCCTTCCTAATTTAACGCTAAGTAAGTTGTTCCACAAGCGCTTTGAACCGAGTTTCGGATCAAGTTTAGATGAATAATAATCTTTCTAAGCACTTCTCGTTGTTTATGTTGCTAAATTGCGGGCTTGGCAATATATTTCCCAATTTCTGTCGCTCCGAATGCGTTTCCACAATAAATACTTTTTCCTTCGAGGTTTAATTGCATCAAAGACTTCTTGCTTATTGAATAAATCTAGCATAATCTGGATAACATTTAGTTTTTAGTTTGGTGTAGAGAAATATTTACAGCAATATATTTAACAAAAAATAATTTCGATAGTTTCTGACAAATTCTTGGGCTCTTAACTTTGGACAGTTTTCATTTTCTCAACACCCGAAACTCTGCGTGAAGAAAACATCGATAAATATAAGCTTGCACATAAGTACGTGTACGGACCTAATAGGTATTTGTAAGAAAAGTTCTTGACACCAAAAGCAATGCGGCTATTCAGTATCCTTGAAAATCGATTTTATGTTGTTTTGGTTTTTCAAATTGAATTGAATTTGATAAAAAAAATAATAAGCAATTCTCAAAACTAGCTTCCCTTCTCAAAATAGTATTTATACTCTGATTTATAGGCAACTTTAATGACAAAACTTAAGAAATAGTAACGTAGAAATTTGACATTAGCTTCCGATTACTTTAGACCATTACATTTCAGCCTTAAGAATTATCCTTAAGTGGAACTAGCTTCGATACATTATTTGTTGATTGCAGTTTGTTTAATTTTTAGTTTTGGAATGTTTATTGATTATTCGCCATTAGATAAGTTAATTTCAGTAATGTTCCCTTAAATGACAGCGAATCAGTGGATTCACAAATGAAAATCAAAAAAAACATAATAAATAGGCGTAGTGAATACTTTATGTGTTTAAAGCCTTGACGTAGGTACCTAATGTATATGTATGTTACCTTAATTTAGGACTTACTTGTGATTTACCAAATGGTACTAAAGTAATATCGATAACATCCTTCAATGAATCGTAGTTAGGTCCCAGTTGATCTCTCATAAAACGAATGCTGTCAGGGCATAGTGATTCATACAGCACAAGAACGCTTATCTGGAAATAAAATTATTTAGTTAGACATAGAACGGCTGAGAAGAAAATGATCAAATGATCATGTTTCAATCAAAATGTTGATGGATTTGGAATAATTTTTTAAAATTTGTTACGTAATTTAGTAACAAAATCCAGGAAATATTCAGAAAGTCATAAATCTTCTCCGACTGCTCGTTTATCCTTTCGAATTCGATAAACGTCTGCCTGAACTTACACTTCCTCTTACGTGATGAAAGTACAAAATTCTACAGCCATTGAAATTACCCAGTGATTCATGACAAGAAAAATATCGCGATATGGTACACAAAAGGCTAAAATAACGATTTGACATGCAATTTATATTTAATCGAATTTGGAAGTACATAATAAATTTTTAAATAATTGTAATAACTTGGATTTTGTTACTTGGTAACACTCTTAGGTAGGTTAGGTTAGGTAAGTTAATTAACAATCTTGATGAAACAGTAAGCATTCTATATGGCCGTTATTGACTTCATTCTCATACTAAATGACAGTCAAACTAATTTAAATAACTCAAAAATTAGCCATGTCCCAAATTTAAAAATACTCAAGAAAGATGTCAACTACTTTGACATCTAATAAGTAGACCTAGAACCCTAGAGATATTATGTGGTTCACCGAATAGTGAACATACATTTTGACAGGTAATATTTGCCAGCCGTCATCAATAGTGGCGTGAAACCCCATTTAATATAATTCAGTGAATGATTTTTTTATAAAAAGGGTTTTGTAGCAGAGCACAATTAATTGAAAACTGAAGCTGCTGAAAATAATGCTATTAAGTCTGACTGAATCATTCACCCTTATTTTTGGAGATGAACCTAAAGTTATGTTCAATGTTGCTTTACAATTTTTTTAATTTAATTTCCATACTCGAATATCTATTTCGACAACAAATAATCTCAATAATCGATCGGTCTCCAAGGAGAGGGTAACGTTATTTATAACCCTTATATAAATAAAAATACATTTTTTTGGTGCAACATTCTGGTTAGTACCCAGGGCCGAGCTTTCTCACAACCATTCATGTGTACTTCTTTCACGACCTCATGTTTTATGCCGACTCCGAACGACTGAGTAGAGAAGCTTTTCTTGACAATTGATACTAGTCGGATGATATGTCAGAAATTGACGAGAGGAAGGCCAGTGACAATCATTAGGTGTTGCTACAGCTGGGGATCGAATCCAGACCTTCTGCGCGGCAGTTCATCGCACTAACTATCGCGCGATATTCAATGCACTACACATTTTATCAAATATACCGAATCCTGATGTGTTTGATGTCGTTGTGAACTGTCAAAGAAGCTACATGGATCTGCCATTAGAGAGAAAATAAAACAGAGTGGTATAACACAGATATTAAGTAGATTTCAAAGTCAGGGGCATTGATGCAACGTAGTAAGCTTACAAGGAGTGAAAAATTATAAGTTTACGATGAACGTTTCGTAAACGCTCCAAAAAATGATGATGTTAGTGATCTGGTAAATCCCTCACTTTTGGTTTAATTTGAGGATGTTACGGGCTTAATGGCTTTAAACTATTTCATAAGTTTACGACATTTACCATCTCGGCTTACGCACCCAATTCATATGTTAAATTTCAGATACTGTTGTAAAAGATTTCCCATACAGATTTTAAAAGTTCATTAACCACGTCGTAAATTTACCAGTTTTACTACGTTTATTGTGGCTTTTTAACGATGCATGAATATCATTACTATCTACGCATAATGTATAGTAATGGACTATTCTTCTTTTTACTTCCGAGCAAAACCTCAGATGTCAAACAAAATGTTTGATTATTTTTTAAGCTTGTAGTGCATGCTTTTTTTTGCTCAGTGCGTGATCAGAGCAAACTCTATGAGATCAAGGCTAATTGACCTAGTATCATGAGCACGAAAGGATTGAGGTGAATTTGACACTTAAAAACATATGAGCAGGATAAAATCCGCTGTGCGGATCGTTTGATACCCTATCAAAATATACCCTATTAAAATAAATGACGGACACACAGACATGGCTCAATCGACTCAGCTAGCGACTCTGAACCGATCCATATACTTTGAGGTATATCTAGCGAAATTATGTCAAAATAAATAAATAAATAAATGTAAATAGATAAAATTAAAAAAAAATTGACACGTTTAATGGCGTTTCTTTATATGAGGTTAGCATTATGTAACAGTTAAGTGAGATCTTAAAGTTTATGTGGATTGAAATTCCATAGTTCTCTTTAAAGAAACAAAACCAATTTATATTTGACAGATGATTTTCAGCATGGCGTCAGTAGTTCTAGTTTAAACTTAACTACCAGGGAGCACAGACAAACTTTTGCAGTCGACATTTTGAACAAATCAACAACGAAAACGAATTGAAAGTTTATCACCCATAAGTCATCTGTTTGTGAATTGTGGTGCCACTGGTGGTCATAATGTGTATTATATTGATTGAATATATGACAGTCGATAATATGACAGTCGATAACATCACACTAAATGAACTTTCAATGGAACATTAAAATCAACTAATTGCTGCATAGACGGTTGACTGAAGCTCTTAAATCTTTTACAACCACAACGCTGGTGTTGCTATGTCTTGTGTTTACAGTTCCAATTCAATACGTTTATAGGAAAAAACCTTATTCTCGGCGTTATTGCATTCGTAATATATAAGACATAAAACCACAAACTTTTAACGTGTCTTCAAAATGAATTAGGAACAAAACGACACACACGTGATGGATATTTTGCATTTAAGTTGTTCAATTGAAATCAATCACAGCTCCATTTTCATGATTTATCGTAAGTCAATTTAGTTAAAGATAATTAAAAAGTACACGAGGAGTTCTATAACAAAAAGCCATTCAGCTTAAAATGTTGCATAAGTTACCATACAAAAAGGCTTAAAATACTTAATTGTATGCAAATGACAAAATAATTGTCACCAATCATCATTACATTCATTCATGAAGTTAACAAAACAAATTCTCACTAACTACACTAATCGCTCCGCTCATCGACTACCAATTAATTCATCGGTTCTCATTTATAGTGTCACGTTTCTGCATTTACAATTTAATCTCATATGCTCTTAGCGTAATGTCCTTGCATTAAGACGCAACCAATTTAGAATAAATCGCATCGTCGAATACGAAGTAAACAATTTTTAAATTCTTTTTAAAAGATTATGCGCACGAAAACATCCGCATGTCGATAGTATGCACGGTTTAATCTGATACGAGAAGTCAAATCCAAGACAGCTAGTGAATTCAAAAGTAGACCGCTATCGGTAATCACTAATCTGATTCTATTCCTGATTTAATCACCGATTTACGGATCACTTTGCCAAATCGTATACAAATGAATTTCATTATTCTCACGTCCACATATTCACATCGATTTTATTTGCAAATAACATTTTTATCGATTGGATAAATATTGTTCACCTAAGGCCTGGCTTACCTTCTTCTCATTGGCGGCACAGGTGAATTGCACAATTCCACTGGCAATTAGAACGAATAGAAATTTAATCGATAACATGGTCCGTAATACCAGTTTAAAAATTAATTCAAGTAAATGTCTTTTAGTAAAAATGTGTTAATTTTCAATAAATTTTAGCTTTTCGCGGGGATTTTTTTTTTTTCGTTTACTCCGAACGATACTGATTTTGCTACTGACTCGTGCTACCAACTTCGATTTTGGCCAACAGCATTACCACTACCACCATCAGCTAGCGTCGACACTGTCAATTGATTTAGTGTAGCAACTTGTTGTTGGTCTCTCTTTGTCTGATGGCCGATGTGGACTGTGGAGGTGACTATGGAATTGGCCGGGAATGACACATTTAATCAGAGATCTGTATTTGTTGGAACTATATAAAGAGTTTAGAAAGTCTTTAACGGCTTGAACAGGGTGACATTGACAATTATATGTAAACATTGCGTATGTTATGCCAATTACAGGTACCTACATGTGTATAATGTTTTCGTTTTCTTTTTGGTAAAAATTTACTTGTTGCTGTCAAAGAGGTGCTAATTTCATATGTAGACATGTGTGTGTGAATCATCTCCGGGATTACCGTTGAACTCAAATTCATAGAAAAACTGGGTATTCATTGTGTGGTGATAATAATAGCACTCTTTGTGAAAATCAAAATAATTTCTCAACAAAAATGTTACTTGGGCCCCCGTTATTCAACTTGAGGATGTCTATGGTTTGGTTTTGCCGCCATTTGGAAGTTTCTTTTGAGCTCCTTCAGGGTGTTATGAATATTCTTTACGCCACTTATCATGTAATAAGAAAGGAGGTACCAATGCACATTGGTTTTTAATGAATTTAAGCTATAATGGGAAGAAAGAGCATTCCACAATCGTGTTTTTCGGTTTATGTGCGAATCTCTGTAACTTAGCGTATGTCTAAACTAAGCTTGAGGGTAACCGCAAACTGTCTGAACAATATATTTTGACAATGCCATTTTCCATATTTCATCGCCATAAAGCCGACATTTTGGGGATATTAATTTTAAGGATGGAATGTGATAGGCTATTAAACTATCTGCACAGCTAATTTTAGCCTCTTCAATCGGGATGTCGAACCCTCGAGGCATATACAACAAACGCTTGCCACCCAGATTATAGTAAAGTTAGGTTTAAGTAGTAAGGTAGTCTTAAGTAGTTTAAATAAAATTTAATCTATGTTAAGCTTTTTATATAAGACGAAAACATATGACAAGACTCAAAGCTTTTTATTTTTTTATTCGAAAATTCAAATTTATGTTAGAACATAGACACTCAATACATTTAAGGCAAACGAAAAAATGTTAGATATAAGCATACAGCGCCCGCTATGGGCCGATGAGTTAGATTAAGTAAACATGTTACTAATAAGTAAGATTAAAGCTTTTCTGTCTAGTAGCAAGTTAATATTTTAAGATAAAAAAAAATAATTTAAAAGTAAGTAAAATCTCTTACTCGTAACCTTAATGTCAAACGTTTTTTGCCAACAATATTTGACAACTGCTTTGAAAGTTACTTTGACTTTGGGTATGTGTTCTCTTTTCCCTAGTACAAGGTGGGCCAAAAGAGAACACCCTATTGGATGATGCTCTTATTTTTGCAATTGGCCGCCAATGTCAAATATGTTTTGACATTTGTGGACTAGACAAATGTAGAGTACAAGTGAACAAGCCATGGACTGATACACTCCCCAAGAACGCGGAATAATCGTGTCTAATTTTTTGCGTAACAATTCGTGTGTAGAGTTGGCGCAGCGCGAATTCCGTTGCCAATACCCCAGCCATCCGACACCGACTGCGCAAACACTGCGCCGTTTGGCCACCAACCTTGAAGAGTATGGGACCACACGAGACGTTGCCAAGAGTGGCCGGCCCGGAGCGCCCGTTGTGCCGAGAATATCGACATTTGTGGACTAGACAAATGTATAATACAAGTGAACAAGCCATGGAGCGATACACTCCCCAAGAACGCGGAATAATCGTGTCTAATTTTTTGCGTAACAATTCGTGTGTAGTGTTGGCGCAGCCTGAGTTCCGTTGCCAATACCCCGGCCGACCGACACCGACTGCGCAAACACTGCGCCGTTTGGCCACCAACCTTGAAGAGTATGGGACCACACGAGACGTTGCCAAGAGTGGTCGTCCCCGGAGCGCCCGTTGTGCCGAGAATATCGCCGCTGTTGCCGAGGATGTCGAGCTGCCGCCGGAAACATCGACCAGACAGCGTTCCTCGGAATTAGCCATCAGCCAACTTTGTCAAACTTTGGTCAAAGACTTGCGCATGTTTCCGTACAAAGTCCAGTCCGTGCATCAGCTGCTGCCTGTCGACCGCCCAAGCCATCCTCAATCTCGAGGACGAAGTGGGCCATTTTTCGACCAAAATCATAATGATCGATGAGGTTATCGTACATCTGTCACTTCTAAGTGAATTAAAGCCTAGTAATTTTATGCCAGCAGTTACTGGCTGGCTCTTGTCTAGTAACAGCCCTCAATATAAACCATGGCTTAGGCACAAAAATAATAATAAATTATTTCAGTTTGTCGTTTATATTCACAAATATACCCCAATCCATCGAACAATAAATTCGGGAGATAAATAGATCCCTGCCATCTGCTGTGTATAACAAGAGATTTTGAGTGACCTATCTGTAAAAAGTTATGCATTTAGTCGATACTGCTTTACTAAATTGTCACGCAAGATGTTATCTCTGTGGAGATTTTTGTATGAAAGATAAAATAAAGATCTGCAAGTTTATTAAACCTGATACGAAGTTACAAAAAATAGTTACTGTGCTAATGTACCAAAACACTAACTTCTGCCAAAGATTGCAATGCAAATTTTTAAATTAATAACTAATGCATCAATTACGTTAGCATCTTGTTGTATATTTAACAACAACTGATTAAATGCAACTATTCCATTTTTGTACGAATAATCTTGTTACGACTGATCCTTGATGCGTAAGCATCTAGTTATCTTTTATTTATTTTCATTAATACAATCTGCTTACTCATTGCATTGGCTTTTACCACAGGAAGGAAACATACCATACATGGGTGCAGATAACTAAAATGAGGACAATGAGAACAAGAATGCATAACTATATCACATTCGCAACGTTTGCTTTGGTACTCCAAAGTTGCATTACAACTCGACAGTCCAAGTGAATGTATTAAATAACCGCTCGTGTGTAGCTACAGGTTTTGTGCGAGTATGTTTATCAACTTGAAGTTGAAGTTTTTTTTTTAATTTGTAAGTTGCTTACGTACTTATTACATCATTGCAAAAATGTAACGCTTATTTTACAATGGTACTCCGACTTTATGGTTCTATATAATTAGAGAAATTCATAGAATTGTTACAGATTACTATCTTATGGAAGCAACTTGACGATGACGGGCTTACTAGTTACGCATGCAACTTTTGATTTCCCACTTACATAGAGTTTTGGTCGTACATTTCTAATTGCGTACGCTAATGCATTTGGATTGTCACTTGTTTTTGTATGTATAACTCACTCTCTTTATTAACATAAACAGTCGTATTTATTAGATTTGCTTAGGCGGTGTCTCAGAGGTTGCCCAGTTAGGCATGCCTAAATATTTAATTTGTATCTAGGCAACGTCGCCTGATTTCTTTTCATTTATCAATTTTTCATTGCTGCCTAACTAGGCAAAGGTTCTGTCAAAACACGTAGTAGAACTTACAAATATGGTATAAAAATTAGTTTCTTGTACTTTGTTTATATGTGATGTGTTTTTTTGGCATTTTATTGGGAAACAAACATTAAAAAGGAAAAACATGGAGCTCTTGAATAAATTAGGATTAGCACCAATGTCTTGTAGCAGCCATCACTTGGAGATCAGCAGAAATGTGACTACCTCTATTTGATCATTCACGATCGGATAACTTTAACTATTGACTTTACAATATTGAGTTTGGAAAATCTATACCTTTCTAGAAAATATATACCTTTTACCTAAAATGTTCATCTTCAAGTTCCATTGAATTAAATCTTTTTTTAAATTTTTCATCTCCCACTTGTTGGCACGTATGAAATTATAATGTTCCCTACACTTAAATCATTCACAAACGAAATGTAGCTCGAGTCCAATTTTATTAAAAAAAGTTTCACTTAATTGAAAATCACCATACAAAAATTCAAAGCCAATTTCGAAGTCTAAATTCTCGAATATGTCTAAATAAAATGAAAATTCCTTAGGCAGGGTTCGTTCGCGTTAGAGTGCAGCGACCTTAAGTCAACGCTGCCTAAATTTGAAAATCGATTAAAGATACCGATTTTGCACTTAGTCAGAACTTAAAGGTTGTCTTAAGTTGGGCAACCTCTAAAATGCTTTTGTAGGTACGGTTGTAAATGATCATTCTGATGGGTGTTAAATAAATATTTTGTAACTCTTATCGACCTTTGCAAACAAATTTATTATTACAAAAATGAAAAGTAAAATGAAAGGATGCCATACATAAGGCGTGTTCCACTTAGGGATCCCTCAGAGACTTTCCTCCGCTGACATTTTGTATTCATTGGAACAACATTATCACCAGGTGGTAACTTATTCTGTTAAAAAGAGGTTTTCTTATATCGCAGCTTATAATAGTGATAACTTCCCCATATTGTAAATATTTATAAAATAACCAGCTGTAGCAGAATCGGTGAGTAGATGAATGCAACAATATTTAGTTCAGCAGAAAATCACCGCCTTGCCAAATGAGGAAACGTGTTAGACTTACGGAGATCTAGGAGATATTGGAGGGATCCGTAATTCAAACACGCCTATTGATGGCAAAATCATTTTTTTGTTATAAGCTTGAAACTCCACATAATTCAGATGATATTTCATATCCAGAGAGATTCAGGAAAATAGAAAACTGAAAGATCTGCCGGTATTGATTAATCAGGCATAAGATAAAGAACACCAGCTATTCAGAAAGGTAAGGAACGGAGAAAAAAAGCGACGGATCGCAGCTTTAGAATAATAGAGCTTCATGTTATTATTTCCAAGAGTTGAAACGTTAACAATAAAGGGTGTCAAAAACTCCACGCAAATTTGTCATTTTGCGCCATTAAAAGTACTATGTTGGCAAAGTGAAAAGATTGGTAACAATGTTACAGCTGACAGTTCAGGGCATTGACTTATTATATATGGACTGCTAGTGAAGTGTCATTTTCATACTCTTCTGCAGAAAATATGTTCCAAAACAGCACAGGCTCCGTTGTTTCACTGCGGACTAGCAAATAAACACATGCCGCCATCAAGCTAAATTTTCATATTACCATGCTAAAAAAGAGCGTCATCTTGTACCAAAAGATTCTTTTTCATAGCGACGTGTAGCGTCACCTATTCAAATGATGGAAAACTACAAACAGTGATTTCGAATAAATTCTGCAATAACAATACATTTTTTTACTTATTAAACCATAAACTGAACAAGTTTTGTAAATTTGTTTCTAACTAATGTTTTATGATTATTTAGATCAATTTTTTTTGCAATGTGATGGTGCAAACGTTTTTTTTTTTTTGCTTACTTAGTTTTCCGCAGTGAAGCAGGGGCGTGCATGTAGTTTTGGAACATGCGTGAAGTTGGCTACTAGCAGTCCATATATAACAAGTCAAAATGGAGCCCTATACGAAAGAACAACGAATTTTCACTGTTAAGCAATATTTTAAAAATAATAAAAGTTTGTCAGTTACAGTCCGCAATTTTCCTATAAAATATGGCCGTCATAGTGTTTTAAAGCCATCAACTGTGAAGAGAATTATTGAAAAATTTAACAGAAAATATTCGCGAGAGTATTGCTGACAGTCTGGGAACATCAATTCGGCACCTTCGCCAAGAATTTGTCATTTCGAGAAGATATGTACAGCGAATTTTCACAAAAGTCTTGAAACTTCATGCTTACAAAGTTCAATTGACTCAAGAACGGAAGACTACTGACCATGGAGCGAGAAGAGTAAGTTGAATGGATATTGTAACAACAGCAATGAATGCTAATTTTTCGAACAAAATCATCTTCAGTGGTGAAGCTCATTATCATCTTGATGGCTTCGTTGATCGTCGAAATTGTTGCATTTTAAGTTTGGATGATATGGATAGATATGGATGTGACCAACATGTGGTTTCAACAAGATGGCTGTAGCCAAGGAAACAAATAAATTACTACATGAGTCATTTCTTAATCGTGTAATATCGTTCGTCAGCCAGATGTTGCGATATCATTCAGTTAAGAGACTTTAAGATTGATATAAGATTGATTGTAAAGGATTGGTATAAATGTGAATAGTAACATTGGTATATATATAATAAAAATGCTAATAAAACCTCTGTGTAAAGACGCACGAACGTACATGAAATTTTAAGTAAATCAGTTAAGCTGTAAAGCCTCCAGCTATGATCACTGACCGAAAGACGGACATTAAGAATAAAGTTGTAGCAGTTTTGAAGTCTGGGGGACTAACAAAAAAAACTTTTTGTGATGATATCTTGTTTTATCAGTCATCTTGCATAAAAAAAAACTTCTGGTAGGTTGAAACGTGAAAGAATGATTGCTCTAAGCTCTTCTTAACAACTGCTGTAAACTATTTGTACTAAATAGGAATCTTTTAAGTATTCACTAATCTAAAGGTTAGAGATTTTAAGAAAGTAAAAATCGTCAATAAAATTAAATTTCGTCTTTGAGCCCAGTAAGAGTCCTGTTCGTTTATTGCATCTTTTAGGGCGAAATTCTAAATATAAAATTTGTATTCAAGACTTGGTCTTAAGTATAACTTGTAAAAATTAGCGGAGCTGTGTTTTTTATAATGCTGTATACTGAGTTTTCTTAGAGTTAAATTGCCCCTTTTTTCAACATGTCAGCCAATTCGCGAAATCAAAAAATGCCGTTTGTCTTTTTGTCCCATTTTTCAGATTTTTTTTCGATGCTTACCAATAGAAGACAATAGTGGATTTGTCTTCTCATCTTATAGTCGCGGGACTTTTGCAATTTGTTAAGAGATTCATGCCGTGAAACTATTCAATGCGAAGGTAGAGAAAAATGTCAATTATCAAAATATTTTTTGTTGATTCTAGATGCTTTTAATAGTGCCTTAGTGTCTTAGTACCTTAATATTGATGTCAGAAACACGAAATTTCAGATTTTCCTATATTGATAGTTGAAAAAGAAAAAGGTGGTTTTTTGCGAAAACTTTAATAATTTTTTAATCTAAGCTTTGTTTTGACAACAACTCGCCAATGATTCAGGTTTAAAATTTAATGCTGGTATCCCTGATGCTCAGCTCACTGTTATAAACTAAATTAATCAAAATTAAAATATCATTATACAGGCACTACTCCACCCTCAGACGCGCTTAGGATATGCGCAGTGTCTATTCAACGTTTACCTTTATAATTTTTTTCTTAAATAGGACATCCATGTATACTCTGCATGAAGTGCATAAAAAATTACAACAAAAGTAAGGTTGCGATAAAATGGAGTTGACTTTTTGCTGTGTCAATTGGATTTAATGGGATACTATTTTAAATTTTACCGAGCTGTTGAGCAGGTCAAAATTTTGAAGTCTCTATTCAATTCACCATGCTAATGTCAAGAATGATCCACTGGATAAAATGTTGATGAAATTGACACATGGCCTAACTGACAACGCATACATTCCTTCCTTATAATAAGGGTATTCATGCAACGTCGTAATTTTATTACGTGCGAAAGATTGTAATTTTACGACGACGTTTCATGAACGACCCTAAAATTATACCACTAAATAATGCGGTACCCACTGAATTCAATCTCAATTTAGTTATTTATTTATTGATAAAATATTGTTCCTATTGTTCTCTTTCCGTTCTCCATAATTTTATTTTCAGTTTAGGTGCACGTTTGATTCAGTTTACGTTTGATTTGTGAAATTGACTGATTAACTGTCAAAACAGCATTTCATAAGTTTTCAACGTTTACCATCTCAGTTTAAACACCCAATTCCTGTGAGAAAATTCCGATATTGTTGGAAAAGATTTCCGATAAAAATTTTGACATTTCATTCATCACGCTTACAACGTTTGTGACGACTTTCCGACGTTTCATGAATGCCCTTAATTATTTACAACTACATAAATGAATTAATAAAATAGTAGTGTTGAATACACCCCGCACTACATTGCCATTACATTTTGGACTGAATTCTTCCATTTAATTGTTTTGACATTTGTAAGAAAGAAAATATCATTGACATTTGATAAAAGAAAAGTCGACGAAACATTCAAGAGGAGATTACATTTTCCCATTTTACTTATTTAAATCTCATTCCGAAATGAAAAAGAAGGTAACATCGACTTCCAACTTTTGAATTCCCTTTTAAATAATTCTCTTTGAGTAGGTCCTTTTGATGGGCAAGAGTGGTTCTGGTAAGACCAGTATGAGATCCATAATCTTTGCCAACTACATCGCCAGAGACACCACCCGTTTAGGAGCAACAAGTAATTAATTGTTTTTGTTTTGTTTATTCTCAAGGAATATTTAAATATACTTATTTACAGTTGATGTTGAACATTCCCATGTGAGATTTTTGGGTAACCTGGTGCTGAATCTGTGGGATTGTGGCGGACAAGAATCTTTCATGCAACAATACTTTGCATCACAACGTGATAATATCTTTCGAAATGTCGAGGTGTTGATTTATGTGTTTGATGTGGAGAGTAGAGAGCTGGATCGTGATGTACACTATTATCAGTCTTGTTTGGAGGCGCTATTGCATGTAAGTATTTAATTATTGTTTTGTTGGTGCTATCTTCTATTATAGGCGGGGACGTTAGAAGGACGTTGTGACTAATCGTGTAGGCTATCAACATTCGTGTGGGGACGTATTGCACTACAGATTTCGAGTGAAGTTTTCGCTTGCACTACAATATTTGTAGTATTAAAATGCTAGTACTTGTAGGGCTTCCCAGACATGTATGCTTAAAAGTTGAAGACAAATTTAATCTATTTGTGCTCAGCAGTCATTGAATGCTAACTACAATAGCTTTTGGCCAGGAGGACACTTTAATAGTGACCAACACTTTCTTGTGGTCACTGAAATCGCTGATGAACTGGCGAGAAAAGGATTGGCCTCCAGCATTGATCAGTCAAGCTAGTCTGTCAAACCGCCAGTATGTGACCTAAATCACGGGTGGGACAGAAGAGACTGAATATTGCCAAAACAGGTAGAAATCCCTTTTTACCTGTGAAACATCCAGAAGGATGTAGCCTGAGTATGACAAAGCCAGAACCCACAAACTACTTCCAAGAAATAGGAAATCTGTTTCGACACTAGTATCCAACTGGACATAACTTACTTAAAAGCCATAAACTGAAAATGTATCTTATAGACCTCATCATCATCTATAAGGTCAAAGGCCTTTGTAGAGGCTGCGGGGATGAAAAAATTCACGAGGATACCCTCCACTTTCTGTGCCACTGCCCAGCCCTCAGCCAATTAAGAATGAAAACATTACGAAAATACTTTTTACAGACCTCACGCATCCATCCGAAATCGCTCTCCCTAATCTTTTCAGGTTTGCAACAACATCTGTATGGCTGAGAAAGAGACTAATAACAGTGGACGGTAACGGAATAAATGAAGAAACCAATCAAGAACGTGGACCCCAAAGAGCATCACAGCGGGTCTACATTGATCTGAGTGTGATGTGGGAAGAAGACCGCCTACCTCATCAACCAATTATCCTTACCTAACCTAAATCCCGTCAACGCAAACGGAACCGAAGTTATTTCGATAAAATTTTTGTTGCATAACCGCAAAGGATTTTTTAATCCGCTTTCGATACGTCTCCGCGTCGTAGAGTTGGACTGAGATGATCAGGGTATGATATCCGTAGTAGTTCGTGTGAGGGTTTACTACCAAAATGCCTTCTTAGCCCAAAGAAACAGCGGTTGGCAAGAGTAATTCTTCGTTAGATTTTAAACAAGATACTGTTGGAGGTAATACCATAGCCTAGGTAGACAAAGTCCCGTTGTACCTCAAAATATTTCTGTCAATGGTGACGTTCTGCCTAATTCGTGGCCTTTCGAGTTGACAGGATAAACTTGGCCTTACTCTCATTTACTGCTAAACGGATTTTTGGCGCTTCATCATCTATACCAGCAAACGTGTCCATTACATAAGGATGTCAATATCGTCAGCGTTCGAGCCTTGATTCCGTGGCTTTGGTTAAACTTGCGAACATCATTTCTGGAGTGGCATCTCTCTAGATCCTCGATCGCATGCTTTTCTAACTCTTTTTTCTTCTTTCTGAAAAGCGAGTGTTCTTCCCTCCTTCTTTGCCTATAGGGTTTCAATGGTGGCTCTCGTCTTTACTTGCAGCTTAACCTTGTAGACCTAGTTTTTGGCTGCGATCATTTGTCGGCATGTTTTATCAAACCAAGGAAACCTTCCACATCGGTTGGACTGATCTAATGGCTTACTGCCATCGTTGCCTTTGTTCTTCGACATTAGATGCTGTTGGTATGGTGTTAATCGAGAGGTTGAGCGATACGCCAAGGTGGTGGTATCTTGCGATTTTTTCATAGTATCTCTGCGTATTGGATGTCCCCATTCTTACCTCGGCTGTGGTCATTCCATTAACACATTTCTCTATTTTCAGAACTCTCCAAACGCAAAGATCTTCTGCCTCATTCACAAGATGGATTTGGTTGCCGAAGAGCAACGTGAGAGTCTCTTCAAAGGACGAGAAGAAGATCTCATTCGTCTATCTCGGCCGGGTAACATAACATGCTTCAGGACCAGCATCTGGGATGAAACACTATACAGGTGAGCACACATACACACACATTTACATGAACCCCCAACTGATTCGAGTGCCTTCGATTTTAGGGCCTGGTCCAGCATCGTAACAATGCTAATACCGAATGTACAAGCACTGGAAAACTCGCTAGCGCATTTTGCCAATGTCATTGACGCCGACGAAGTGTTACTCTTCGAGAAGGCCACCTTCCTTGTGATATCCCATTGTCAGAGCAGACAATACCGCGATTCGCATCGCTTCGAAAAGGTCTCCAATATCATCAAACAATTCAAACTAAGCTGCTCCAAGTTGGGCGCGAAATTCCAATCCATGGAAGTCCGAAACAGTGTATTTGCCGCATTTATCGACACCTTCACCAGCAACACATACATCATGGTGGTCATGTCTGATCCCAGCATGCCATCCGAAGCAACTCTAGTCAATATTCGGAATGCGCGCAAGTACTTTGAGGAGCTAGAGAATCCCAATAGTAACGCTGTGATTCACTAATACCAATTTCTTTGCCATTTTTCTTTCTCTGTAGTTAGTTGAGTTTCTTAATTTGTTTCCCTTATCCGTAGTACTGGTGAAAGACTACACCCACTCTTGTTTCTGTTTTAGTATATAATCTCTTTACAAATAAAAGATAAAACAACGAAAAGACAAACGCCGGCTGTTTTAGACGTTTATTCAGAAAAACATTAAAATGAATCTGTTCTGGACATGAACACCCTGTTTTGTTATAATTCTAGTTACGCTATAAATACACGCAAACACATACGCATAAGGTACAGTTTTAAAAATTCATTTGTTTCATTCCATTCTCCGGGCACATCGGTCATCGTTTAACGCTGTTCGGTGGTAGATAAGGCTTCACTACGCTAGGCTACAACAAAATATCACGTATCCTCTGCATTCACTTTCTCAGAGTGGGCTTGCAGTTGCTTCCAACTAGGAATAGTATTTACTAACTTCATCGGAAAGTTTTTGGAAATTCTCCTCATCGACGGGTACGAACCGCTTTGCACCACGGCTGAAGAAGTAGATATCTCCGGTGTAGATATCGAACCAAAGAGCATGAATATGTAGATCATGCTTTTTCAGTCGCTCGTGAAGAAATCCATACGAGGCGACATTGGACAGCTGTGTCAGGGTGTTGATCTGTGAGAGTTTGTCCTCGAGGGCGAATTTATTCTCCGGATCGATGTAGGCGACGAATTTTCGTGAAGGTATCTCTGACGAGAACATCAACGGGTCTTTCATGCCGTTATTCTTCCATTCGGTGAACATTTTTAGGCTTGATGCGGCATGTGTACACATCCACGAGCGTAGTGGTGATAGGCGGCGATTTTTCTGAAAGAAGAATAAATTTACAAGGGAATGGGTTGTGTGGACAAGTGCAAATCCTACTTGTGAACTAAAATTGGGATCCTTTAGTTGATAGAGGAGATTCATTGCTTTGCAATCGCTATGACCACAGACGATAATGTGCCGAACACTGTTGATCACACAGCCGAGTTCGAGTGCAGCTGGCTCACAGCTGAAATATTCATCTTCGAAGTGGTGAGCGTGGGGAATTACGTTGCCAGGATTACGCACTGAAAAATTTAAATAGAACGATAAACGATAAATCGAAGCATAGCTTAGGAAGAGACTAGTTTTCAAGCTTGCAACCCAACAAAATATCAGACATGCCTGTTCTCCCTAAAATACAATGGGATTGGTTGCCCTAATGGAACATTTTGACATATATATCGATCAGATTATAACTGGACTTCTATCAGCGAAAGATAGTGAGCGCATCAATGGTCAGTCTGACGACTTACAAAGGCTAGGTTAGGTTGTAGTGGCTGCACGCGATGCTCGTGCACACTTAGACCATAAAGGTCCGTTTTGGTACTGCACTGATCTGTCGACTTTCCCTATATATTGAAATATTCAGAGCTGACTATATAGAGTAGGAGGTTTCTGATATTTATATTAGCCAGCTCACCTAGATTATCAAAGAAGAAGTTTCCCAGATGTAGTTTTATTTTGTCGGAGAAAGCTGGACAAGAGCAGAAAGGTGAGGAATACTTTCCTCCTCTTCTTCATCCAAGCAACTTCTACAGAAGTCATTGCTGAAGAGGCCAAATCTTTTTGCTAGTAATCGGACAGTGTCCAGTAAGGACACCGATTATGGTGCTCATGTTATCTGTTCAGCATTGCCAAGCAGATGGAGCGCTTCTGGTTATAGTTTGGCCAGAGTTGTCTGGATATTTGACAAGTTGTGATGTTTATCCCTCTGCGGTTTGCTTCCTTGATCCCATCCAGTTTGATCAGCAATTTACATATATGATGCGGCAACACAACTTCATTTTTTGAAATTTTTTGCTCAAGTTGTAAGGGCCGTAAGGGCCTGGAGTGGTCTCATTCGACCAGAGTAGTTATTAAGTTTTCCCAGATCAGTGTTTTTGCCATCGAGATGTACTTTTCGAATGGATGATCTGTGATTGTAACCTAGTGTGCTATCAAAAATGGCTGCAATTTAGTTAAGTTGAGCTCTGTCCGGGAGCATAGCTTAGGAAGAGAAGCTCCGCCGGCATCGTTATAAAGTTTTCCTACTCTTAATCACTCTTAATCATCCTTTGGAACAGTAAAGAGTGTGCGTTTGCATTGAAACCTACTTTTCGAACGCTTGATCTGTGATCGTAACCTGTGATCCTTCAAAAATCTCTTCGATGTTTCCCCGTTGTGCTCTGCCGGGGATTTGAAATCAACTGTTAAGTGGGCAAGTTCGTTCAGACAAAACGTGAGTGTGACAAGACGTACCACCTAAGAACAAATTCAATCGCCACGGCGTTCTGCGCGCATGTATTTACCTGCCCTTGAACTTTTCGGTCGTTTGTTACCATTCGCACAAGTGAGCGATTGTGCAGGAACTATGCGAACATAACTTCAGCTCCCGTAGGAAAGCATGTGAGGTACTTCTCGGAAACTTTCCGGAAGAAATTGTCTTTTTTTTTTACAAATATGAAGCCGATTATCACTTGAGTGGATCCGCAACAAACAAAACATGTTTGCGCTGACACCATTTCTTGATAATTCCATCAAAGGCTTTGTATTCACATCACACAGTGAAATAAATAAATAAATGTATGGCGCAACAGGCTCGTTATAACCCAGGACCTAGCTTTATTCTCACAACCAATCATGTGTGCGTGTGTACTTCTTAGCACGATGGCGGGACCACCTGTTTTATGCCGAATCCGAACGGCTAAGTTGTGATAAGCTTTTCATGACAATTGATACTACCCGGATAATTTGTCAGATCATAACGAGAGGAGGGCCAGTGAAAAATCATTAAGGTCTTGCTACGGCTGAGAATCGAACCCAGATCTTCTGCGCGGCAGTTCATCGCACTAACCATCGCGGCCTGAGCCCGTCACACACAGTGAGTTGTGCAATTTCATTGTGATTGTTGGCTTGAAGAATATGCGGTCAAAGTGACATTGAATTCAGACCGATATTTGAACCAGCTTGAAAAATATTTTTTCCACGACATAATAAATGTCACTATCACTCGGTTTCCTTATCTCGATTTCAATAAGGTACGACGTCGGTCTCCAGATTAATGAACGTTCAATGAAATTGATCACATTGCGATAGACAAGAGGCACGCATCCAGTATTTTGGATATTTGAATATTCCTAGGAGCTAACTCGGATTACCTTGATCCGAGTTTACCACCAGCATCTAATGTCAAAAAACAATGGCAACGATGTCAAAAAGCAAATAGATCCCGCACTGTTGTGATAGGTTTCTCACGACCACCAGCAAAACCTTAGTTTGATGAAGAATGCCACAGGATGCTTGCAGCAAAGAACGATGTCTACAAGGCTAAGCTGCTGGCGAAGACGAGAACTGCCATTGAGCTCTATATTCAAAAATGGAGAAAAGAACACTGGCTTTTCATAAAAAAGAGCATAGAAGAGCGCGCAATCGCAGATACAGAGAGGTGCCATTCCAGGAATAATGTTTGCAAGTATTACCAAAGTGCTAAGAGTCATAGCCAGGGATACAAGGCTCGAACAGAATACAGTGGAGATGAACAAGGAAATATAGTATTTGAGACACACCGATGCTGAGGATATGAAAGAACGACTTGGGAAGACTGTTAAACGGTGATGACGAACAATCTTTCGGTGTCAGAAAGAAAGTACTATTCAATATTGACGATGGAAAGTTCACAACCGATCAAATCTTCACACTTTGGCAGATCCTGGAAAAAAAAACCCAAGAAGTCCAAATCGATACACACCTATTCATCGATTTCAAAGCCTATACAGAGCCATGTCCAGTTTTGGTGTACCACCCACAGTTGTCTGTCTGTGTAGGATGACTATGGAGAATTCTCGCTGCTCTATCAGTCGGAAACGACATCACCGAAACATTCAATAAGGCGATGCGCTGTCATGTGACTTCTTTGACATCATTCTTGACAAGATTGTGCAAAACTCCCAAGCCAACACCAGCGGCACAATCTTCCATAAATCGGTGCAGCATATGCCGACCATATTGACATCATTGTTCACAATATCGATGAATTGGACAGAACGTCACTATCGACAGATTTACCATTGAGGTAGTACGGGGCTTTGTCTACCTCGTATCCGCTTTTTCTCGTCAGAAATTTTACGAAAATTTCTCTTGGCCAAGGAGGCATGGCATGGAATGGCTCGCAGTCTTCGATCATCTTCGCCTCCAACCTATTATCCCCCTTCATTTGTGTGCGCGAAGTTGTTTTGATTGCCACAAAGAAAAATTAACTCTTGTTTAACGAGAAACCCGAAAGAAAAATTTAAGAAGCTTCTCATGACAGTACTACTACTCTTCGATGGCTTTCAGACTTTCGCAAGAGGTAAAGAAGTAAAACAAACGTTGTACCATGAAAATGTATCCATACTCTTATGTTTGTAATTAGGTATAAGTATAAGGCCAAAAGAAGTCATCCGGTGTTGTTAGGCCTTCAGAATATCGGTTGTGGCTCGCCGTTGCGCCGTCCTGTTGGAGCCACATGTCCTCCAGTCCTGATTCGTCCAATTGCGGCAAAGAACTCGGTTAACATGGCCCTATTGCGCGCACCGTTCACTGTTTTCGTTTGACCAGCGGCGTTTCCAAAAAAAAAATGGCCCGATGACTCCTCCAGCGTAAACAGCACACCATGCAGTAAAAATTAATAATTCTGAGCGGGTGTAATGGCTCCTCGTGCATTGCTCGTGGATTTTTGGTGCCCCAGAAGCGATAGTTTTGCTTGTTCACGTACCCGCTGAGGTGGAAATGAGCCTCATCGCTCATTATGAATTTGGTCGAATTCTGCATCTGTCTAGTCCACAAATGTCAAAATAGATTTGACATTGGCGGCCATTAAAAGATTCTTCCAATAGGGTGATCTCTTTTGGCCCACCATGTATATTGCCAAAGAAGCCAAAAACTCCTAAGGTAGCCAATTAAGTGCTGTTTAATGCACGAATAAAATTATGTCGTTTCAGTTAAAATATTAAACAACATCGGGTGAATGTTTTGGGCTACACTGTAAATATATTTTAAAGTTATCACATCAAGTGATGACGATCGAAGGTGTAAATCGTCAATTCACAGGTTTTAATTTAATTTAGTATTGAAGACCTACGAGTAGATTACCTACGCACAATGGGTAGATAGATCGACACATGGTACAATTAATTTTAGCAAATATCTATCTCCATTTGAGAGAAAAGCCCGATATCTGAAGGCCACCGAAAATACCCGCAATATGAGAATGTGTCTATTTCTGACGTGTGCTGATGTATATCTACCGACCTTGTCATTATAAAACCAAACCTACTCCTTATCATATAACGCCGTCATTGCACGATAAGAATTAATCGCCGCATACTGTTTCATTAGTCTGGTCTATTTCCACTCGTCCACTGAATATAATTAACAATACAAATTCCAATTTGCAAGTTCATTAATTAGCGCATATTTAACGAAAAAAGGGTTTGCTAATTAAATTACCACAATCGATTCGATACACTTTTCCCAACTATATCGTGAATTGAAGATGCGAATTTAATAAGTGACCGAAAGTATGTCAAGAGTAGGGAGGTACTTGCTCATTCCATCCCTATAATTAGGCTAATAATATAGAACATGTATCTTTCTGGCTTACCCACAAACATATCACCAACATGCGTCTCGGTGAATCTGGTCGGTATCATCCGACTGTCCATACATGTGAAGAATACAGCTTTTGGCTAAAAAAAAGAAGAAGAAGAAGAAGACTTATAGACTTTAAAGTTGACATCCCCAATTAAAAGGTTCAAGCAAGCACATGATAACACAAATTATTTTGTTGCCGGAAAAAATGCCATAATTTTTGGCCTCTAGCCAAAAAAGATTGACACTCTAGTACTTTGTACTATTAAAAGATAAAATACACACACACAAACACTAGTGAAAACGAAATTGAGGACAAAAACACACTTAAGGGTGACCATTTGACCATATGTTCGTGACCACTCCAACTCCAATCAAGCCCTCAATGTTGACACTTTCTCAAATGACAATGCCGCAGCGATTCATTTGAAATATATACACAAACAAACAAATAACGAACAAGTGTTTGCGAAAGTACATCGCACGATGTAAACAGTCCAAAGGTTAGCGCGCTTCAATCGCGATTCGCGATTAGCTCTGATCAAAATCAAAGTCTCAGTCCTCAAACTCACTCCCCAATCTCACGTCACGTTTGTGTGCTTCTCCTGAAGGTATCTCTAGAGACTCTACCCCAACTTACCTCTGGGTTGTCGCGAACTTGCTCAAATTCCTTAACCATCTGTAAACGGTCGGTCTGCCGATAAAGTAGAATGCCTCGTAATATTCTGTTCATGGTGTTGGCGTCTTACGTCTTAGCTAGCTAACGTCTTTCCTTTTGTTTATTTGTTTTTTGTTCAACAAATTATGCTAATTTTGTGTGAGTTACTTTCCTTTAAATGCTATAAACACTCGTAGATACAGTGAGTTGAAAAAAATATGTAATAGATTTTCTGTAGCTGCAAAACGTTTTGATTAACACATTTTTGTATGTGGCTTTTGGCGAGGCAAAGTGCATGTTAGGCTACGAAAACAGGTTGTTGGCTTTGAAGATCACACGCGCGTTTTGGCCCAATTTAAACAGCGACGAACAAAAAATAAATCGAGCGACGAAACGAGTCTAACGATGCAAGTGTAGACGACAAACTGCCTGCAAAAATCTAAACAAGTCGAAAACCCCGATGAAAAAATACTTTTTTTGGAACGATGATGACGAACGCGCGCTGGATGAGGAGCTTTAATACAAAAAATCTGCTCATGAGAGAGTGCTTTAGATAATTGTACAGAGAAGTATGTGCTTTTATAATTTTGCACACACACACTGATAAAATGTGGTTTTGTGAGATTAGCAATAAAAAAGCGCTTTCCGAGGAATGTCTAATCGCGTTGTGGGCCGGTGATTGTTGTTTATGACTCGTGTTCATTGATAATGGATAATTGATATCGCATATACGATTCTCATGGAGTCGGAATAGTATAATATCAATGGCTTTGCGTTAAGACGATTTAAATGTAAAAAAGTCCACACAAATTGGGATAAGGGTAGGTCAAATTAAGTTGTGGAAAACAAATCTGGAACACTTTCGATAACGTGGAAGTAATTTGGCGATTATATTTTGTTATCTCCTTTTGTATTGATATTGAACTTAATACTCGTGCAAATGCCTGATAATATAATCTTATACCAACTTATATTCAGTTTCTAAAGGTTTATTAAATTTGATAATAATTACTTGTATTTACAGGGTGGTCCCAAATGTTGCATGCTAAAACTTTTACAAATGGCAGCAGCTTCTAGATTAGTTTTGATGTTTGTGACCAAACAGATGCATTTGATATACCCGTTAACAAGCCATGAAATGCAGCATTTAAGGCGGATATATAATGACCCTCTGAACTGAGCCAACTATATTGGCATGAGTCACCACAAGATCGCCTACAAGATCCTATCTGCCGTAATATGTGAACTCATGAAACCGTTAACCAACAAACTGATCGACCCTTATCAAAGTGGTTTCAGGTCAGGAATTCAGCATAACTAACATATAGACAAAAATCGTAAATCCTTCATTCTGAAAATTCTCAAATGCAACATCCCTAGAACACGAAAGAGCTTAACAGCTTGTTATGTTAATGAAAAATTTCGACGTCTGGCTGGGAATCTAAGACTCTGCGAGCCGGAGTATTGGTGTCCATTCGTTCTACATGTCCTGGCCATCTTAAACGTCCAATGCATAGTCTTTTGGATGGTTGGGTGTTGTAGAACGAGGGTAGACTCTGATTGGCTTTAACTTGGCAATGCCCAGTGTTGTAACTCTGACTACACATCGAGTGCTTATTTTTTTACCTCCAAGTGGTAACCGTCGGGTACTGGTCTCATCCAACCGGATTTGACTTGCTAAACCTTAAGCGCGAGTTTTGATAACGCGACGAAAAGCAGCAACACTATAAACAGCCAGGTCAGAATGGCACGGAATGAATACCAGGCCTGCTGTCCCAGGCGAACCTAGACAAGCTGCTTCGACATATTCGGACAACAGGTTGTCTAGGAATTTCAAGGGTTAGTCAGGCCCCTTGAACAGAGCTGGTGGCGGATGAACCGAAAGGCCAACGGCAGCGCTCAATCCCGTAGTGGATACTGATGGCCCCGTGTCCTAGGGGTATCTAATAAATTGACGACACGGCTAAACGGAAAAAGGACAACTACACTACAACTCACCGAAGTAAACTGACCAGCAAAGGTTAACGTCTATAGTCAACGACGTGTGTTCGATGAATGGGACCATTTCTGGATGAACGGGTACGTCAAAAAAACAACTTTTCGGCCAAGCGGCCAAGCGACTGGACCATTTCGTGAAATAACACGTTCTCCAAACTTGGTTTCGAATAAATTGATTGTGGCATTCGCTGTGTGGCTTGTGGCGCCGTCCTGTTGGAACCACATGTCCTCCAAGTCCATATCATCGGACGGTAGCGGAAGAAGTACGGCCCAATGACGCCGCCGGCCCATATACCACACCAAACCGTAATTTTTTCTGGATGCAATGATGACTCATGGAGTACGTATGGATTGCTGTCTGACCAATACCGCATATTTTGTTTATTGACGAAGCCATTCAGCCAGAAATGATCCTCATCGCTGAAGATGATTCTTCAATGAAAGTCCGAATCATTTTCAAGTTGTTGCTCAGCCCAATTCACGAACATACGACGCATCTGGTGGTCAAGCGGCTTCAGTTCTTGCGTCAATTTAATCTTCAAAGGACGTAGGCCAAGATCTTTTCACAAAATTCGCCACAACGGCGTCACAGAGGCCCAACGCTTGAAAGCGACGTGTGAGAGACACATTTGGGCTTTCTTCAACTGCAGCCTCAGCGGCAGCAATATTCTCGACACTACGTGCACTTCTTTGTCTCACTGGCACGGGAACATTTTTTACTGTGCCTGTGGATTCAAATTTTTCCACTAGACGCTCAATTGTTGATCTGCTAGGACGATTATGACGACCATAAATTGGACGTAGCGCTCTTAACGTTGAGGCCACTGACTCCGAGTTTCGGTTGTAAATTTTAATAATTTCGACTCGTTGTCTTTCTTGTTGTCTCTTTCTTTCCATCATGAAATGGTAAACCTTACTGAAGAGAAATGTCAAAATAGCGGCAAGAAATTTGGCGTCGTTTGCTGTCCCTGTCGCTCAACTTTTGTAGCGTCCCTGTTAAAAAACCCGATATTAGAAATGTTATTAAGGCCGTGTGTGAATTGCGTTAAAATGGGGGTTAAACCTTATCCACTGGCCAAATTTTGACATTTCTGCAGGTGCTTTCCATCTCTGTCACCCCTCAGTATGTATATCAAATATCAAAAATTAGCCACTGGATACATTTTAGTGAGCTGTTGAGCCAGTTAAAATATTGAAGTCTCTAGTCCCCATACTAATGTCAAAATCTCCACTGGCTAACATTTTAACGCAATTGACACACGGCCTAAGTTCTCAATGAGAGAACACAAACAAATAGTGGGTTAGCGGAAGTTAACGGTTATTTTTCTCTTTCTTGCCTATGCCCAAAGAAAATTTGCAGTTTTTTTTGTTCACATGAATAGACGCGCACGTTAAATAAGTTATTTGGTTGTGATCTGCTACTTATATTTTAGTTATTTTTGAAGTTTAAGCAGTAAGGATATTTGCCAGCGATTTTTATCCAAAATGGGGGAAAAAATGTTTTATCAGTGAAAGGAAAATTAAAAATTGAGGCGTTGCATTCCGAAGGGGTTTCCACGTGAATTATTGCCAAAAAAATGAAATAAAGTGACCATATTGTGAGAAGTTATACTAAAGACAGTGCCTTATAAAGAAAAAAATTCAAGGGAAGGAAAAAACCCGCTTCAGCACCTTAAGACAGAATAAAAGTTCTTAGGCCTTTTGTCAATTGCGTTATAAGAGGGGTTACATTTTATTTACTGGCTAATTTTTGACATTTCTGCAGGGCTGACACAAAATATTGGCTTTTTGTTGTGCCAATTGGATTAATTTAGATTTTATTTTTATACCTACTATTTTCAAAAATTTCCCAAAAGAATTGAAACAAAATTTATTTCTTTACATTAATATTATAAAATACTGAACAGATTTTAGAGAGATCATCAAAAGGTTATATATTATTATTAGTTACTAAAATATTGTTGTATGATTTGTGTTCATAATTAAGGGCCCAGTTATAGCTATCAATGAAAACCTCATTGGAAATGTTCTTTTATTCAATGCGACTTTTTAATAAATTCAACCATTAGAGTATGTTTGAACATGTTTACCAAAAAATATTTAAATTTTTGTTTATAGTTTTCGCGGAAAATCACTTTTTTTCATTGGTGAAGATTTATTTTTGTGAAGTAATGTTTGTCGTTCCACCCAATTGAAACGGAATTTTTCAATGATTCCTAAAAGCCGCTATGGAGGTAAAATTTCAATTCCGTCATGTTTTTTTTATTTATTTACAGTGACATTACACTTTCTTTAAAAAAACGTTGTTTGCTTTTTATTTGATATTCTCAATGATGTGCTATTTTCCCTCCACATGTGAGCATAGGATTTTCCGTTTGAAACTTAGAAACGAATATTTAGAGCTCAAAGAAATGTTGGCAGGAGTACCACAAGGAAGCGTCTATTGACCACTCTTGTACCTCCTATTTACACATGATATCCCGCTAACGAACGATACAACAGTTGCCACGTTTGCTGACGATATAGCAATACTAGCAGCTGGCACAGCAAATAGAGGAAACAAATATGAAATTACAAAACGCTTTTAACGAGGTTAATGAATGGAAAAAATCCTGGCGGATTGAACTCAAATCGGTTCATGTAGATTTTTCGTAAAAACGGACAAACAATTTGTCTGTTTTCTCAATACGGTTCGAGTCCCTTTTGCAAATGAAGCGAAATATCTCGGAATGACACTCGATGCAAAATTAAAATGGAAGTCGTAAGTTAAAAAACAAATGCGAAGAACTTAAAAATAAATACAGAGAACTGTACTCGGAAAATATGCGAAGCTTAACCTTGATAACAAGCTGCTATTATACAAGCAAGTGCTAAAGCCGGTCTGGATATATGGTATACAACTATGGGGTTGCACCAGTGAAACGAATCTAAATATTTAACAAACTTTTAAAAACAAAATGTTAAGATCCTTCGTCAATGCACCGTGGTATATAATGAATGAAGATCTACGCAGAGATCTGGGTATTCCCGCGGTTAGAGATGAAACGTAAAATTGTGCACGCAAACATAAAAAACGTTTATTGGGACACGTTAACACAACGGTCCTCTATATTCTTGACGAAACAAATTTATTGCGGCGATTTAAGGGACTAAGCCCTTTGATAATAACAAACAGCGCTATAAATTGTGGAAAAAGCAGGAACTCTCAAAGGAAAGTTACCTGCCAAACATTCATTACTCGTGATAAAAAAATTGCCAGATAAGTTGCATACTTAGTTGCAATACAAATACAAAAAGGGTGTTGGTTTAACAGATTTAAAGTCTCACACTACCGCGTGCTCATCGTGTCTATGAAGATTTCCAACAGCCCTCGGAAAAAATACTTGCAAAGAGTTCATATATTTACTAATTTCTCAAAAAAAAGTTAACTATAAAGCCTTCTTTTCTAAGCCACTGAGGGTACCTTACACAAACGCTTTTATTCAACTATCCAGGGCACAATTTAAATGCCCAAGTCATTTAAATGTGTTGGTGCAAATGGCCATAAGTATACTTACCTTATTAGTATCTTTTCTGTAAATTTAACTTAAATATTTGTGTCAATTGACGAGTGGAAAAGTTGGCAAAACTCTATTAGATGCAACCATGTGAAAATGTACTACCATTCTCATAAGAAAACAAAGTTTAAACAAAAACTAACAATTTATAATTTTATTTTGAGTTTGTCATTTCACATTCTCTACTTAATGTAACATTTAAAATTAAAAATGTTCGATTCTTCACTAATTTATAAGTGTCAAGACTTTACAAATGAATAAAAATAAATCTAGAACGCGGATTTCCAAATATTTGAATGCATTGTCTGCTGTTTTCGATATGAGCAATTTTGGTAGCTTAAAAAAATTAAGTCAAAGCATGTTTGCAAAAATAAAAAACCAAGCGTTAAGCACTGAAAATGAAAAAGTTATTGGGGTTTTTCATTGGTAAACAAAATACTTTTGTTTTGGTCTATATCTGCTGAAAGACCGATTTTGACAGTTGCTATCTTCCATTGGGCAACCAAAATTTTTTTTTTAATTCACATTATTTTCGCAGAACTTGATTTTCGGGCAGATTTATCCCTTTTTACAGTGATTTTGGTTTTGATTATTATTATTTCGACTGTGAAAAACTATTAATGATAGCAGTTTTATGAAAAATACATATTAATTAAATAAAAAAAACATGTTTGACTTCACGGCCAAGAAATTACATCAATACAAAGCAAAACAAAAATCTGAAGTCGTGTTCCATTAGCAAACAAAGTTACAAAGTTACGTTTTAGATCAAAATCCGAAATCACCAATGGAAAACATATTAAGTCTTAAGATTTATATTAATCACTGTAAAAATCAATAATTATTGCTTTTCATTTTGTTAAAAAATTTCGAAGAAGAAATTAATTAAAAAAACATATGAGAAGTTTACAATCCGTGTATTGTTTAGTACCTTATCCCATCCCATTATCATCATTATCATCCTCCAAAAAGTGGGTGTGGCTAAACACTTTCTCCTGTATGTATTTATAATTGGTGATTAGCTAATCAATGACTAACATGACAGCTTTTCCATAAGAAATAATCGCGCAAATATCAAAAGTTAGTAGCTGATTAGCTACTCAGCGTTCATTTATAGGGGGGCTTAATGGGATGACAATAGCTTTGTTTGGAAAATATATCCAAAATGTGGGACTGGGTTAAAATGATTTATAAACAAACATCCTTATTTTGTGTCCTTATTATTAAATTACATTAAATTTAACAGTGGAACACAACTTTAAAATACAATAGACTCTTTTTCCTCTGGACGTATTTTTGCATGCATCTTTGTTAATCCTAGAGCTTACCTGTTTGTGACAAACAAACATATACACCCTTCTACAGGCACTATTCAACCATCATATGCATTAAGTTATGCAGCCTCTATCCAAAGTTCTTTACGTTTTATGAGTAACTTTTATGCGTTAAGAATAATTATAAGGGCTGCATGAAAGTATTTTGCATTGAAAAAAAGTTCCTTAACATTTTACCGAACCCAGTTTTATATAATAAAAATAAAAACAATATAAAGGCGAAATATAGGTAAGATTTTCAAAATACCTTGTTCAAACACTTTCTCGAAATTGTAGACGAAAAATTCCGTCCTCTTGATGAAACTGTGAAATTGGTTTAGATTTCACGGACGGAATTTTCCCTTATAGGTCCCATACACGAAACAGACACGTCGCTGCATACACAAATTTTTTGCTGTTGTGCACATGTCTGCGCAGACCGTCTGTATCGTGTGTATCCATGTCAATTGTTTGCAGCAGTTTGAAAACCTTTTGAATGTTTCTTGATCTGCGACGACATGTCTGTGTGGTGCATTGTGAATTTTGCACTGTCGAGCGAGGAAATATAAATAAAAATAATGACAGACAACTCTGTGTAGAGTTTTTAGAACTTTATCAGATTTTGCAGGTTTTGTTTGAATTTCAAAGTGCTAATTATTGCATTCGCATTTTAAAATTACCATTCCTTACTCCTTGCTCTTTTTTTCCTGCAAAAGCATGTGCATGTGCAGATTGTCTGGCGAAGGTATGTGCCTGAGTCATGTATGTGCCCTATTAACAACGTTTTCTGAAAAGTGGTTGCATTTTGAGAACTTTTACACTTGGTTGATGGCCACAAAGAACAACCATAAAACAACAATTTTAATCCAAAAATCGTTGACGGACGGATGTTAAAAACTTTGTATCAGATCTGATATACTCTTATGGGATAGAGTATAACAAAATTAAGACATTGACACCGTAAAAGAAAACAAATTGATTTACCCTTGCATAAACGTACGAGAGATAACTTGTTGATTACTTAGAAATTTGGCGAATAACTTGTGCATAATATGACTTCAGTAGTTTATTAGTATATATGCCAAATATGTCAACCAAAGTTCACGAACGTTTTGAAGTCAAACAAAAAAAACATTTCCCTCAATCCAATATATGACTTTAACAATAACAAACCTCATAACATTTTCATGGACTGCACGCCTGTCAAATAGCCCAAGACTGATACATTTATGGAATTCTATATTGGTAACTATTATTACTCTTTGATTGATGAGGGTTACAATGCCTCGCATATCAAATTTATGACAGCACTTTACAGTTATTTAGGCCTCAAGATGACCAACTCTTTAACGCCCAAATGCCTTGTGTATACATAGGTGTGCGAGTACCTTCCTGTCAAAGGTGCTAACCAAAAAGAAATGTCCAATTCGTTGTTATTTAATTTAAAGATGAATCGAAAATGAAGACGAAAATTCACTTTTCGAATGATGTCACTCGAAATCGGGTCGAATATATGATGATGATGATTTAGCAAGTCCAACGTATACAGTCGGCATCATTCACACACACAGAATGTAGGGCAATGCTTACATTAAATGTGAAAGTGAATCACTAGCACGGCCAGAATAAGAACCGGAAAGAGTCCATGCGAAGACCTAAAAAACTTCTTTTTGTTCTTTTTCACGACAACTTATGTCACTTGATCGGTCATGGAAACGGTTCTTTTTGCGAGCCCTATACACCATTACTTCCCTCTTCAATACCGCTTACCGCGCACGGTCTATACAACACTCTGCGGTTTAAATTGGAATTATGATTTTGGTCAGAGGAATGTTCCACTCTTAGTTGGCATTTATTTCGGGTTTTTTTTTATTCTCAACAAAAAACTCAAGTAGTTGTGTAGACAGGTAGAGGTGGAGTAAAGGTAAGGTGGGTAAGAATTAAGTAGGTCGTGTTGCTCACTTAATTTTGGTAAGTTCTGATTTTTATTTATTTTTTGTAAGCTAGTTCTCAGAATGATGAAACAAATGTTTAAAATCTGTAATTCTGATTAGGATGTCAGTCGATATCGAATTTACGGTAATAAACAGAACCAGCTTTAGCGATAGAAGCTAAACGAATGAGGCTTAAATTTGCATAATGCTTGAAGATCGGTCGATGCGTGATTAACCAATTTTTAGTGGGCCATGTTTTTGTTTGGTCCGTTGAAAGTAAGAATGTATCTATGCTTTTGAATAACATAATGTAATGTGGGCCATATTTTTTTTTTCTACTACAGCACGGGTCTAAATGATATCTAAATAATTTTTGATTTGTGTCGAACATTTTTGGCGTGCTCTGAATTTTATATATGTGCTTGAGAAAGTGTGTTTTTAAAGAGATGTAGAATGGAAAAATGGAAAAACCGACACTCGTACATTAGTTGTGTAAGCCATTGTTTTCTTAATTAGTAAAGGCCTTAAACCAGACATAACTGCCGTCCAGGAAATACGAGGGAACAAATGGGTTGAAGAACATCCTTCATAGTGACCATAAACAGTGATTATTTTTAAGCGACATATTTAGAAGTTTAAAAAGAATGTGACATTGCTAAGGACTGTTTCTACGACCCCCTGGACAAAGCTTATGAATGACCACTGTAGTAAGATGTTAAATTCGTGGTGGGAGATTTGGACGCATATGTAGGAAGAGAGGGCAATTAAGGAACTATTGTCGAGACTTGAGTTAATTGAATTTGCTTCGAAACGAATTGCAGCAAGGTTTTCTCGCCTTGATCTTTATAAGGGAACATGACGATCTGGAATTCTCTGATTATCTACCCGAAGATGGGGTGAGTTTTTATAAACATTACTTAGAAATTTCAAAGGTTGGAATGATTTCATTTATAGCTTCTTCTTCTGGGTTGATTGAGGCTAGAATAGAACGATGCCTACTCGACGGATCAAACGGAACAGTGATTATTACCAAATTTCGGACTAGCTCTGAGTAAGAATAATGGTAAAACATTTTAAGATTCGTTTTCTAAAAATAACTTTCCTTTCAGATCTTGCCGTCTTTACTGCGCAGATGTTTCACTAGACTTCTATTGAAAAAAACGAACGTCTAATATTCAGCCATTCGGTTGCACTTTGGTAAGGTTCCTTGTGATTTTACAAACCCTCTCGTTATCATAGATCTACTTATCTAGTTTAAGTCGGTGATATACTGGACCGACTGGTTTAATAAATCCGTATACCGTATATAAAATCATATTGGCGAGATTCGACATTCCCTTAGCGAAGCTTTGGATATACGATCGGTTTAAGCCAAAAGCCAAACTGACGATTGGAATCAGTGCTCATCGTACAATGATGGATGTTCTCATCTTTGTTTGTTCCGAGGATGATTCGTGATTGCGCCTGCGCCTGTCCAATACTGTGAAAAAAATTGTCGAAATACTGCAATGGCAAGAGACCGCAAATACCTTTTAACTAAGCATTTCTCACAACCTCTCGATTTCTCGATTATGTCGAAGTGTGTTGAAGAACAATGGCGATGATTTTTAAAAAAGCCATGCGAGTCGGGTAGCAATACGCCTGTCCAATACTGTGAAAAAAAAATTGTAGAAAGACTGCAATGGCAAGAGACCGCAAATACCTTTTAACTACACATTTTTTACAACCTCTCGATTATGAGATATCATACCACCAGTATGTCGAAGAATAATGGCGATGATTTTTAAAAAGCCATGCGAGTTGGGTCGCAACTGATGTCCAAGGTTTCTCTAGTCTACGAGCCAACAGTTGCTTACAGCCAAAAACGAATCCTACAAGTTTCTAGGCAAACGAGGAAAGAACACCGGTTTTTTCAGAGAGCAGACAAATGTGTGACGAAGGTTGGTATATATATAGCAATATATATACCAACCATAGCATGGCTGTCGGAAGTTACGGCCTTCCTGCCAATCTGCATGATGCCAGTGAGATGAATTGGTGAGCAACATACACCTGCTCATTGGAAATAATTTTTCGGATAAGAGTATGCTCGAATAATGGAACCTCAGCATAGTTTGCCTGATTCACAAATTAGGAAATCATCTGTACTGAAACAACTACAGAGACAATAAGACTATACAACACAACCTAGACGATCCTATCGGCCGTAATATGCGAACGCCTGGCACCATTCACCATTCACCAACAACCCGATCAGCCCATGTCAGTGTAGCTTAGGGCAGAAAACCCCACAGCTGATCTTTCGAAGTGTGAAGATTTGAAGATGGTACGTTTGGAGGGCTATGGAGACGAAGACATCAATCTCAGTTATGAAAGACCTCGCCTTGAGTGACGCGCACAAATATAAATTTACCGTGTTTTGGTTGTTTGCACAGGTCTTTGCAAGTAGTGATGATCTTTCCTCAGATAGATTCTCTATTAATTCTGGGGTACCACAAGGATCAATTCTCTCACCCACTATATTTCTATTGCCCATTAATGATGAATATCGACTTACTCAAACGTGCAGTCAGAGAAGGCGTATTTCCACTAATATACAAAAGTTCAACAGCGGAGTCAATGAACATCTGCAGACAATATCTCAGGTCGCTCCCGGAACGTTATACGTTCGCCTCGCCTAAGAAATGTTAAAAAAAATCGATGCTGGTACCGTATAAAAACCGGTAACCAATCTTTGGTCTATTCAATCGTATTATTCTTTGGAAAATATTCGGTCCCGATTGCCGAAGCTCGGAAGCCGAAGATGCCATGGTGATTTTTACGACCATTATAGTGACATCTATGTGTCCTACTGGTGGGCGGCGATTTGGGCAATAGTTACCTCTCCAGAGTCTATATGTATCCTGATTTGGGATGAAGTTTCTGCCAGTCTCAAGCTTTACAGTTCTCCTCGGAAGAGGGCTTTCTATGGTGGAGTTTTAGAACCTCGATGTAAGATTCTTGTAGGATCACGAGGTGTCACTATTCCAATTCCAACTAGAGCTTTAGGGGCTATGAAAATAAGTTCTTAAATCTTGGAAATTTTTAAGTACGATTAGGAGAAATGAAGGCTTTATATTCTGTTGGTTGGCTGGGATTCGCATACTCTGTTCATGAATGATCGAGTTTCAGTGAACTGCTGATCTCAAAACTTGGGTTCGAGCCAATAGGTCACATTTAGCTTCAAAATAACTACAACTTCATCATTATTTTTTACATACTGGGCCTCAGCCAACAAAATCTCTAATTTGCACGATCCTAAGCTTACTTTATACAGTCGCGCTATTCATGTTGATTGAGATGTTAAGTGCACGCCACTTAAGGCGAGGCAGATAATCGAAGACTCTGCGAACCGGAGAATTGTTGTCCTTTCGCCTTACATGTCGTAGCCATTTTAACGTCTAAGTCAAATTTTGTTTGACCAGAAGAATGTCGCTGTAAAGCTTGTTTAGTTCCTTGTTGAATCTCCGTCTTCGTATCACGTCAACGTAAACGGGACCGAAGATTTTTGAAGAATTGTTCGCTCAAAACGACCAAGGATTTCTTCATATGCCTTTAATACGGTCCATGTTTCAGTGCCGTTGAGCAGGACTGCAATGATCAGGGTCTTGTACAGGATTTTCTAAGTAGTTAGAGTGAGGACGTTACTACTAAATTGCCTTCTTAGATCGAAGAAACAGCGATTGGCAAAGGTAATTCATTTTAATTCTTTTATTTCTGATGAGATGTTGTTATCAGAGTTAATAGAGTAGCCGAGGTAGGCAAAGACCCAATGGTCGCAGTATGCTAGTAGTTTCACTGATTTATGGATGGCTGGGCCTCTGGTGTTGGCTCGGGAGTTTTCCACAATCTTCTCAAGAATTAGAGTAAAGAAGTCATATGACGCCTTGCCGAAATCCTTTTTCGGTACTTATCGAATGTTACTGTGAGATCGTTTCCGACCCCGATAGAGCACAGACGGACGAGTTTCTGCGTTATACCAAAACTAAATATAGGTGGTGGGTATCGATTTGGATATCTTTGTTTTTCCAGGATCTACCGAAATATAAAGATTTGATCTCTAGTTTTATAGTCAGTAAGTTGTTATAATGATGATAGGCTTAAATGAATAAAGAGGTTGTTGGTAAACGGATTCAGGCGTCTGTAGTTAAGGGTTTCGATTCACAACAAGAATCGATGCTGAGGTTTAATTCTTAATTTAGCTTATAAGTTGTTGAATGTTTCTATCAAATTCATTAAATCATCTCCATCGGATTTTCAAAACTCAGTAGAAAAGCCTTCATATCCGGCAGCCTTGTAAAGCATCAGTTTAGATAGGTATTACTATCTTCACTTAAGTCGGCTGGTTGGTCACCGATAATTTGCAAAAAAGAACTAAAAAATCCTGCTACACCTGTCCAATAGTGTCTGCGTCATTAAGAGTACTCATTAAAAACCCACTTAGTTCATATCCATTCATATGGAATATACAAATAATTACTGTTAACAACTTCCAAATCGACCAAATCCAATTCCACGTGTTCGTATAATTTACTTCTCATTATCTTCGCACCAGTTCAATGTGTCGGTGGATTCATTAAAATATGATTGGGAAGACGAAATTCCATTCCGTTATAGCCGAAATGCACACGCTACATAAACTCCAACCCATCTGTTCATATGCCATTAACTAGATTCAATCTAGATACCTATGCGCTTTAACCTCAAGCTTAGACCTCAAAAGCTGCTCAACAAGTTGACACGCAGTTGTGCGTTTTGTCTTCCCAGCCTAAATCGATAAGTGGTGCTAGTATGCTTACCCACCATGCGTCGGTGATTCCCCCTTTACCCGATCGCGGAATGAAAAAGCCCCGCAACTTGCATTGCTGCCCGAGCCCGATGACTATAAATCGTAAAAATTTTGTTAGTTTTTGTTTTATTCATTTCACGCACACGTACACAGAAATAAAATAAAAAAATTTTTATATCTGATTCCAGAAACCCAGATTAGAGGTGTATCTACTCGTATTCAAAGCGGCGCAGATAGCTGACGAGATGGATGGACGCATGCGCGCGCGCACTCGTTCATTCGATTCGTTTGCGTGTCTGTTAGTTTTGCCAATTATGTGCCGTCCTCATTTTGTATACGCTGTGTTCGTGTATAGAGTGTACAACGCGGCGGATTGCTGTGCGCGCCTGCCCTCAGCAAGTGGGTCACTTGCGATTTCATGACCGACTTAACAAAGAACAGGCTTTTTTTGCGCGCGCGAATAGGCTATGGGCTCTATGTGTAGCTTTGTTTCCCTTTTTTCTTCCGCATTCTGGTTGGGAGTGTATCTTTCGGTGATTTAAGACGACATTTCCCAAGACGTCAATCTATTGCAGCAATCTTTACACTTGGCTTCCTATTCTAACCAAGGGGAAAATAATTTGTGCGCCTGCGCAATAAAAATTAACAAAAAGCTTCGCACTAAACTTGCATAATCCAAGCTATAATTGCGAGCAAGTGCGAGCTCTGTTTTACGGTATCTAAGTCTAGGTAGGTACGTATATAAAAATAAATCAAACCCAGCAATTAACAATTAACTTGCCAGAGAACAACTAGACCCCGTCCAATCGGATATTCTTATGAAATATTCCGTTTTTAGTGCATAAAACACAAAAACAAATTAAATAAAACGAAGAAATAGATACAAAAGAACTGCATAGAACGAAACCGTGCTTCATCGTAATTGGGGTTTTATTTCTTTGTTTCGAGTTAAGTCGAACCGACAAACGATCAGGCTTTGGAGTAATTAATCTACGTGAAGTATAACAGGAACTAGCCAATGCAGCCAAATCGATAGCCAGACCTTTCAAAGGCTAAAAGCAACCGGAAAATTATTTTCAACTAGTTCTGTCCGCTCACAGGAACTTGGCCTATTCATTTGCATGCATAGATACACAGTATCTGTAGCCAGGTGTGATTGGAGAAGAAGACGAAACACAATCTTGGCCATTAACATACATATCTGTGTCTATTGTCTTGAATTCCTCGAGCTATTCCCATCTTCATCTAAAGCGCGGCACTTGTAAGTTCGAAGTCAATGCTAAAGAAATGGCCAACAACACTCACACACACACACACTGAGGCATGAACGGACAGAGAAATGTAAAGAAACACTACGTTCGTACTTCTATTTCTCATTCGGTTGTGAGGTTTTTTTCTTCGTTTTATGTTGGAAAAGTAGGTCGTTGACATAGTTTTCGTGCTTTTTTTCATCTTTCATTTATTCGTTATTGCTTGCGTGTGTTTGTGTACGTGTATATACAGATGTGTAGCTAACCTTTCTTCTTTTAAAAGTCTGGTCATGATTCTGCTGACTGACGACGACAACGTCGAAGTTGGCTTAAGTGGTTAGATTGCTTTCTTTCTGAGCCAGCAAGCGAATGGAGATGATGACGACTCGGTTTGAGTGCGCGTTGTTTGTCAATAATAAAGCGTAGCTTTGAATACCGAACGGAAAAAAGTTAAAAGTAAAATGTGATAGGTGTCAAAAAATCAGTGCGGTCGAGACTGCCTTTGAATTGAAATTCAACAAAAAGTTCTGGACTGACTTTGTTTATTGTGGTGTCGTACCACGTTTGATGGAGTTTATCACTTTTTTGTACATGCAAACTGGTTTCGAAATTTTTGATTGACACTTTGTGCTGTCAAATATTCAAAGAAGGTCTTCAAATAGCTTATGTCAGAGCTTAGAATGAGCGCAGAGTTAAGACGATATTAATCCAGTCAATTGGAAAGCATCAGAGTTTGTGAATATGAGGAATTTTTAGTTATTTTGGTGGTTGAACTTTTAAGTTTCTTACTCACTATACTCGACCTCCGCTAGCCTAGAATTTCACTCCGTGAAACCACTGTTAGGTACTACTCTCCCGATGGGTCTTCCGGATTCTAGTCGAATGATCTTGCTAACGTAGTATTCGCTTTTTCTGTCTGTCTTCGGATGATATGTAGCGTGCAAACATCATTGCAATTGCTGTTCAATTTTAAAATATCCACTATTATGTTCCAGGTAATGAGGGTGATCACCTGGAATATCGAGAGACTTAAAACCGATCTAAGAAAACCTACCGAAGACTGTCTTTTGTGGTTGCACTTGTGAGTTATTTTGGTCGGATATCTATACGTTTACTTTAAATGTGCTCTTGAGCTTCATTTATTTTTATTTTTACAACCTTACCTACATAGATCAGCGGTGTTTCCCGTCTCCTGACTATATTGCCAGTTCTCAATAGCTGCGTTTTTTCTATGTGACGTAGCTGAGAAGCATAGCCCCTTTGTCTTAGAGTTACATTTTAGCTTCATCGCTGTTAAACAAGATATATAGTACTGGACACTACCTTGACATCTTGCTAAATTCTAAAAAATCGCTGTACAGTATAAGAATTCTGCTTCGGCAGAAGCTTTTGTAGTTTATGGATAAATTCTTTGTGCAAAACTTTGTCAAAAGTTTTCGATAAGTCCTCTCTCTCTCTTCCAACGTTTTATTTTTTTAATTTTTATCAGTTATTCTATGTACCTGATCGACTTACTTACTTTATAGAGTGGCGATACAGTCCGGAAATGAACCTGGCCCTCAACCAACATGCTTATAAAATTGGCCCGGTCCGTAGCTAACTACCGCCTGTTGTGCACTTCAAGTTGGTTGAAGGCGGTTTTAACTCTAAACTAATTTTTTATTTTCCGTTTCCGAAGTCTAGGAATCACTCTAGACTCTGCGAACCTGAGTATTGGAGTCCATTGGTTCTACATGTCCTAGCCATCCTAAACTGAGGTACAGTTCTTGCTTCAATCATCGAGTAGTATCAACTGTCATGAAAAATTTTCTCAAATTCGCCGTTCGGGCTTGGCATAAAACAGGAGGTCCCACCATCGTGTAAAGAAGTACACACGCACACATAATTGGATGTGAGAAAGATCGGCTCTGGGTACTAACGAGCCTGTTGCGACAAAAATTTGTATTTTTAGTGAAGTTCTGTCCAATTTTTCGATGTTGTGTGTCCTTATGCAGTTGTTGGTTGACAATTTCAGGCGTTCGCATATTACAGATGATAGGATCTTGTATGAGATTTTCAGGAGACTTATGCCTCGGTGTTTGTTTCCATTATTCAGACATAATTTCATGCGACCAAATTTGGCTTATGAGTTGGTGAATGTTACTTACCAAGTCATCGATGCCGGCTTTATAAAGCTCGGCGGGAAGGCCGTCATTTCCGACAGCCATGTCAATATTTGCATAATCTCTTCACTTACGTCCGGAGGTTGGTAGTTTTTGCTGTCGTTGCCAATATTGAATGGATAGTTCTGCCTGACAGCGGAATATTTTTTGTTATCGCCGTTTAACAGTCTGCAGAAGTGGTTCTTCCATCATCAGCATCAGACCGCGTCTCAACTACGATATTTCCTTGTTCATCTCGACGGGATTCTGTTCGAGTGTTGTATCCCTCTAACGTTTTACACTTTGATAAAACTTAACCACTCATTTGTAGAGTGGCAGCTCTCTATATCCTCGTTCGCGCGGTTTTCTTGCTCTTTTTTCATCTTTCTGAATAGCCGGTATTCTTCCCTTCCTCTGCCTATAAAGCTCATGGCAGCTCACCTATTCACCTGAAGCTTAGCCTTGTAGGACTCGTTCTTGGCTGCGAGCATCTGTTGGCATTCCTCGTCAAACCAAGAGATTTTTGCTGCTGTACAACAGTTCTTCAAAATTAGACGCTGGCGCTGGTTGTATTTGAACAATCGAGAGGTTCAAAGGGATACGCGTTCTTCGTCAAAGTTCTGATTTGTTATGGCTAGTGGATATCTGCATTCTTACCTTGGCTACAACAAGGTAGGGGTTCGAGTCGATGTTAGCCCCTCTGCATATTCGGACATCCAAAATACTGAATGCGTGCCTGTTGTGTATCGCAATGTGATCAATTTTTGTGACCGTTAGTTGATCTGGAGAACGCCATCTCCCCTTATTGATATCGTGGTAAGGAAGCCGTGTGCTGAGTTATGCCCGCCACTATCTCTGTTCAAGAGGTCTGACTTACCCTTGAGATCCCTTAATGTCCTGTTCTCGGAATATGTCGAAGCAACTCATGTAGCTTATTCGCAAAACTGTTTCTTCAGATTGGCCAATTTGAAATTTGATTTGCGGTTAGTACGTTTTTCTTGTAAACAAAAGATTAACATCAGAACAACGCATGCCAAACTTATCGTGAATTACGTTCATTTCACTGTCGATATAATCATCCACCTGACCAAGTTATTCGAAATACGAGGAATGCTTTTCGCACCACGTACATTCTTGTGAATAATACGCATCCCCAAAGACGACAAACAAAAGGAATTTATTGCCGTTGTGGAGCGCAGTGTTGAGAAGAATCCGATTCGCCATCGTGCACAACAATTGGAGCTCTGTCCATATACTTTGCCGGAAAGATCTGGCTTGTGCATGAGTTGAAACCTCATAACCATTATATCCGTCGTAGGTTCGGTGAATGGGCAGAAACCCTAATTCAGCAAGACCCTCATTTTCATCGCAAAATTTTGTACTCCGATGACGCCTATTTTTGGTTAAAGGGATAAATGAATTGAATTTTCATTTCATCTTCTTCGTTCCTCAGTTGAATGTCATTGACAGAGCTTTGGTTTCAACAAGAGCTTTGGTTCAACTTACCGCACGGCGTACGATACCATCAATTTGCTGAGCGCATAATTTCGGGTAATGCACCAGTAAACTGCCCTCCACGATCCTATGATCTCACGCCTTAATTGACTTTCACTTGTCTATGCTGATAAACTAGAGACTCGATTATATTATTATAGTCCAGCCTTGGGGCTGAAACTGAAACATATAAATAGACGATATACTTCAAGATATCTATTCAAGTATATCGTCTATTTGTCTATCTTTTCCTGTTTTTTTTAATATGATTTTTGACTCCTTTGACATCATTGTTTTAACATTAAGTTTGCGTCTATTGCTACTTCAAACGGATGTTTTGCCTATAGCTACCAGTGTCGTGGATTTAATATTATTCAATTCCTCTGGGCTAACCTATAATTTTCTCACCTTCTGAACTTTGCTGTAGCCTTGTGATATTGACAAACGTCAAAAGAGTATAAAACTGTCATGAGAAGTTTCTCTTGATAAGCAAACGGCTCTTCAAAAAACAACAATTAAGCTAATAAAGAAATTTTTAAATTAATGTTTTAATGGCAATTTTGCATCTCGAGATTTTATCTGACACAATAGCTCCTTCAGGCCAAACGTTTAGACCGATTTTCTTCAAACTTTGTATTGACATTTTTTCTGTCACAATTTGGTCCAGCCATTTTATTAATGGTAAATATTTATACACACACCTGTCCTTAATTCGTATTTTTTAAAGCTGAACACAAATACCCTCCTGAAAATTTACCACAAAAATAAAAACAGATTATGTTTTTTTTTTTAATGTTGGAAACAATTTATATTTCGTTTTTCGTTCTCTATATTTACATTCAGAAAAAAATAAATAATTGCACAAAAATAAAAACAAAAAATAATTAAAAATTATAAAATAGTTAAATAATAAACAAAATATAATTGAAGAAACAGATGTTTTAAATAGGATGAAACGTTATTTAAAAAATTACATTTAGCTTAAAATAAGAGAAACATTACAGATAGAAATACAAATAGAAATATTATTTATTTAAGGACTCCTTTTTCATTATAAGTTTTTTTTGTTTTGTTTAAACTAAGCTTAAATAAATAACATCTTAAAAGAAAATTCTTTTTATTGTTTATTTTTACAAACATTACATGCTCAGAATTTTATTTGCTTTTAAATAAGTTAAAATATTTATGGTCCAGTTTAATTAGTTTAATGTAAAAGAAATTTGTTAAACTAATTTCATTGATGCATTAATGTATTTGTATTTATATATAAAAGAAGAAAATTTAATATCATGAGCTTACAAAATAACTTAAACATTTTTTTTTATAAATATTTTGTACAGAAAATAGAATTTGCTTTTAGTTTTTTTTTTAATTTAAATTAAATTAGTTATTTTACAATTTTACTAAATGATTTTATTATAAATTATATAGATATTTATGTGTGTGTTTTTAAATTAAAATATTTATAACATTTTATTATTTAAATAGACAGCGCACTGTAACATGGTTATAGAATTTGCAGTTGAGGTACATATTTTTTTTTTAATTAGAGCAATAAGCTTTAGTTTCAGTATTGTAAAGGCACAGTTGCACCAAAACGGAACAACAGTTGCAAAAAGACAATTGGACGCCCCGTTGTTCTTACATTGCTTTTGCTCTTTTGTTTACCTGTGGTGTGAAGGGGGTTCAGCTTGTTTTAAAAAGGAAATGAATTAACGTTTGTCACTTAACTTAATGAAGCAAATGTCATTTGGAGCTTTCTTGGCTTTTTGTTTTATATGGATTTCCATTGAAACAATAGACACAGAAAGTACTCCGATATGACAGCTTCTGTTCGAAAAGTACTTGCGTTCCATTTATTAGCGAAGAGACGAAATAAATTAGCTGCTTTCGAAATCGATAGTAATGTGAATCAACTTCAATAAATCATTCTAAGGATAACACCAAAATGGATCAAATTTAACTGTCAAAATTCATTTTGTGTGACATTAACAAATGGAGTGACGAATTGTTTGTCAGACAGAAAAAATATCAAAATGTATTCCCTGCTTTAAATACGAGAGTATTTTCGATCGATTTTCGAACTAAAGCGGTTGAAAAAAATCTGTACAAAAATCTATATATTGCGTTAACTGACATTGAATAAAGCGATTTGTCAAACATTGCTGTTAATGTTATAATATTTGTTTTACTCTACGATAATTTTTGACTTGTGGACTGGTTTACTTTCAACTAATATTCAATCAGCTTTTCGATCTTCTGTCACTCAATTTGACATTTTAATTGAATCAAATTCGCTTAAAAGAATACAAAACAACTATATTTTGAACTGAGATCTCCTGTATCTAACTATCCGGTGTCAGCAAATTTTGAAATTAAAAAAAAAACATTTCACCAAACGCTCTGGTATCATTTGTGGCTAAAAGTTATCCGACTGACTGAACACTTTTGTAACAAAATCCAACAGTCACCTGTTCTAAAGAGTTTTGTCATCTCCAGAGCTTCTCGGTTACTCAATGAAAAAGACTAATAACTAATCCGCATCATGTAAACTTTTGTTGATATTGGTTGTATTTAATCAAGCATCAGTCATGCAATTACTAGGCATCCTGTCATTGTTTCAAACACGAGCCCCAGCAAAAGCTTAAATGATACGAAGATTAAACGTCAACCAATGATATTTCTATAAACTTTGTTTAATTGCAAATAAGGTACAAATTTTCTACTGTCAAACTTCTCCTACATCTTTTATAAAGCTGCCAAAGCTGTCAAACTAACACAAATAATAAATAAAATTAATAATCTCTATCTAATGTAAAAAAAAATTACTTTCCATCTCCTATTAACGACTAGAAATAACGGTATACTACTTATTGCATCCCCATCCCCTCAGAAAAGAAAAGACCAAAAGCAACCAACAACAACGAATAACAATGTCATGCCACACAATTCAAACATTCACACTCGACCTTGTGTCAATGGAGTTTATGTCAAAAAAATATTCAAAACAAATGTCAAAGTAACTTTGACAGATTTTTGTTGATGAAAAAACTCCATTTGCACAGGGTGATAGATATTTTTGTGACGAGAATTGTACTACGCATGAATTGGTGGATGGCGGGAAAGAATATCTCTTGACATATTCGCATATGTGTCTCTTTCGGCTTGTTTTGCATTTGTAAAGTTTTTTTTTTTATTTTTTTTTTCACAAACGACAACACAATTGTGTTAGATCATCTTGTCAATCACGCCCAATTCTCTTATGTATCTGTTGATGTTTGAGCAAGTGAGCTTTTTGTCGAAACGCCTTGGCGCAGACGTCACAACGGAACGGTTTCTCGCCGGTATGCGTCCGCAAATGTACTTTGATATTGCTTTTATTTAAAAACCCTCGATTGCAGATGTTACAACGATGCACGGGCTTCTCTTTTCCTAACAGACCGGATAGGTCATTTGAATTAAAATTAACCGATGACGGTGACAGAGAGTTTTGTTGCATCTGTTGACTGCTGCCTGGCGAATGTTGCTGGTGACCGCCGCTCGCTGAGGATTTCTTTTGTGATCGCGAACGCTTCGTTTTCGGTGTACTGGGTGTGACGGTGGTCGTATGCGGGTAGTTGCCTAGGATGTCAGGACTACAGATGCCGTCCGGCTTCATGGCATTCGTATTGCTGGACATGGAGATTGTCGAGTATTGGGGGGGATTTGAGTTGAGATATCGACTGCCATTGATCATCATGTTGTCTGTCGTTGAGACAACGGAACCGGGCGGGCTTGTTGATGTAGATGATGTCAATTCGTTGCAGTATGAGGTAGAACTTGGCGCCTCAGTTTTGATGGCACCGAGAGGTGGTCCGTTTTGCAGACGATTCTGCAGCAATGGCATGTAGCCGTGCGTCAGGAGGCTCTGTAGCGTAGAATTACTTGTGTTAGCGGGCGAATTTGGTAGAATAAAGTCACTAAGACTGTCCTGTTGTGAGACTATTAGTTTGCCATCTTGCTGGATACAGTTGCCGCCAATCCACGCGTCAATGTCCATCCATGAGTCTCGGGTATCATTGCCATCGTCGTTTTCCAGCTGGTTGTGTACTGTCGTATCAGCTATGGCGGAACCAATAATAGCCGCGATATCGTCTATTGAGTTCATGTCTACATAGACACCGGACACCGAATCAGGACCCTGATCGGACATCACACAACTGTCCGCGACTGAGTAAAGCTTACTTTCTAATTGACTATCGGCAAAGAGTTTCACATCGGAAAGGCAGGCATCATTTCCGTCCGAACTGAGCACAGACTCGGGCAGACACGTTGACGAGGACACAATATTCTGATCGGCCGTTGAACCACCATTATTATTTGTATTAGAAGATTGATTGGCTGACGTCTGATAGGCACTTTGAGCATAATTGTTGTTACTCTCGTCCGGCAATCGTTGGGCAATTGCATGATAGTGATGTCCTGATATGCCATTTATTGAGAGATGGCCTGTATAGTTTGTGAACGGTGGCAGTGGTTTGTTTTCCGATATTCCAATGGACGATGAGTTCATGAGCAGGTTATCGAGAACATCGAGTGATCCACACTTTTGGTCTGAATCACTGGGCAGTGAGTCGAGATCATGCTCTAAGAGTAGTTTATGTCCGTCTAACAGGTACTGGTCTTGACTTCCATTTTGCGTTTGTCCCCAACATGGGCTCATCAGCATACTCTCAACTTCGGATTCGCTTGGGCCGTTCATTCTGCAAAACTTCATTGTACACCTAGTGGGTGTGATGTGTCAATGAATTGTTGAATTTTCTTTTCTTGTACTTTTTCTAAAAAAAAAAGTTTTTTTTTTTGTATGTTTGAGTGAGTTTTGTATTTGACTTGAGTTTCTTGTATGGATGGTAAATTGATGTTTGGCACTATCACGGTGTCTTCAATTGTCGTTTAAGGGCTATAAATTCTCTCTCCTCGTCTTGGATGGGGCACATATTTTTATCTGGAAAAGACATTTTTGAAAAAAAATTAATTACTGAAATATTTTGCAGATTTAATGTAAATTCAATTCTAATGGGTTCAGCCAGAGAGGTGGTTTGTACAGTTAATGGACATTTTTTCACCTCACTGAATCCTTAATTTATTAGAAATTAGATTTTAATTCTTTTTAAATTATATATGGCTGCAACATTATTCTTGTTCCTCGGATCGCCAGTGTTTAAAATAAATTTGATAATTTTATGTTTTAAGGGACTAATTACGAAAAAAAATAAAATGGGCGCTGAATTTGAATGGTTACTCGCAGGAAAGTGGAGTGCATTTCTTAAGTTAACATTTTTGCCATTTTCATTTGTCAGAAGATGACATTAAAATACATATATAGGCGGATGAAGATCTGGGAACTCCTCTTTATTTTGAAACTATCTAATCTGACATTTGGTTGTATTAAGGGTATTAAGGGGATTCCTGATATGTAGGTAGTTTTTAAATCAGTGAATCGATGTCTAAATCCTAAAACTCTCCCCCAAATGTGAGTCAGCTATTTCAACAACCACTTTCTTTTACGGTCTAGTTTAAATGTCTTTATATTATTCAAGCCTTTCACAAATCAAGACAGACCTTTTAAACCTATTTTGTGCCCGTTTTATGATGGATAAGAGGCCAGTTTCAAAAGTATTTCAGGCCTACACTTGTGAATTCTTGGCTTACCTAGTATTATTAATATATTGCGCAGCTGCTTGCAAAGCGTTCACTCGTTTTTGATCTACAAGCTTCTAGGCTATTCAGAATAGATTCTCCTAAAAAAGACAAGCTACTACAAGAACATAAGGCCCCAGTTATGTTCTTGTGGTTTTGGCTTGTTTTTGCATTAACAAAGTCAGTAAAAATTTCCTCCAAACTTTTCATCGTAAAGAAGCAAGACGCAAGCCGTATTTTATTATAGTTTCAGGGCTTCTCTTCACACCCTGGTTAGTAATAAAAAGCAGACAAGTATCGGAGTCATATTAGCTCAACATATTTGGGATTCGTCAGCCATCAAGTGGTAGGAGTGAAACTGCAGTTGTAAGTCTCCACTTTATTTAAAGATCAGCTTTAGTCGATATTGACATTAACAGCTCAATATTACTTTTCTATAGCCTGTGTAGTTTGATCTTTGCATCACCCTTTATCAAAGTCGGCAACAACATAATTTCCATCAATTCCAAACGTTGACGTTAATGTTAATGACGGTTGCTATTCTTTGCATTTGCATTGCATTTCTAGCATTAGTGATAAAATACAATGGTAATCCATTTTAATTTAAAGCAATGAATCAATCAATTTGATAAAAGTATATAGATCAAAACATATTGCATGAAACAAATCAAAAGTTAATATTAAGTAAGTCAATATTAACTTATGTGTCGTAGACGTCAAACTGTGCCGCCCTGTTTTTACAATTTCATCTTTCCATATGGCTAGATCTAAAAGAATTATTTTTATTCATTTTTATCTTCTTCATGGGAAAGAAAATTGATTGTGTGTAAAAGTCATTTACATATATTAACTTTTTATTCAATATTCATGATATTTAGAAGCTAAATCTGACTGACTTTCAACATTGTCAGCTTTCTTCAAATGTCACTTGAATATATTGATCGATTGAGCAATGAAAACAGAGCTTCTTCTTAGATATTTAACCAAATATGAGTTTCTGAACGCGTCCAGTATTTGCCTTGTTTGTTCAGCCATTCCCTTACAAGTGTCACCTCTGTAAATTATTCGATTAACAACTGCTAGCAGAAATTCTCTAAATATCCGAAATCTTACATGGAATCTGATAAATAAAAGCGTAATTCTTAGAAAATAACGACTACCGATGAAGTAAATCAGTTATTGAAGTTTAGCGGGTATAAATGACCAGCATTTTAATAGAAATTACATATATATTTCATATGTATAAAAATAATGAGAAGTCTTCCCACTTCAATATCAAAACGTTTCAATATAAATAGATATTTCAATCAAACTTCAACTTAAAACGAAAACGTAACTCAAACTTTTGTTACACGCAAAATTCAAAATGACAGCACCATCTGCCAAATACATAATTTAAAAACAATATTCTAACAGAAAAGTCTTTAAAAAAATTCATCAAAATGAGGACAAAACATATGAATTTTATCTCCTTAATAATCATTTAATACGATTTGAATATTTAATTCCAATTAAGAAGTGTTTATTTATCGTTGAGTTCTCAACACAACTTAAAAACTGTCTCACAAATGACAGTTTACCATATTTCCTACATTGGAATACAAACAGAAAAAACGTTAAAAGCTAACGTTACTACGAAAATTTAAGTCAATACAAAAAAAGATATTCATTTAAATAAATGTCCACTGCCTGACCCATAATATGTTGACCATTCGAGTATCTTATGTATCTTGAATAAATTAATGCGCATGGATATGAATTCACAACGGGATTCAATAGCGAAAGTGGGAGTAGATCGTATACAATATTCGTATGTTATGATAATTTTTTTTAAAGAATTACTTCTACATACGAATTATGTTTTTAGGCACTGCTTCGTGGAATTTGTGAACGCAATTTAGCGGTATTTGGTGATTTTAAATGTTCAGATCAATACTTAATGTATTTGGGCGGTCAGTTCTTAAGAAGTGACTATCGCATTTGCTCCGTACCTACTTTTCCGACTAAATAATAGAAGTCATAAATTTAATAATCGGACATATCAATGTTGAATAATAAATGTGAAATATGTCAAATGGCGTATTCACAATAGGTAACCATTGACAACTCTGTCACTTAAACTTGATGCTTATATTAAAATTAACAAGTTATTATTGGGGATTATTAACGAATTGGCTGAATGAAATGCAATAAAATAATAATAATAATAATAATAATTGTTGCTAAAAAAGTTTTTTTTTCGAATATTTAGTAATCCAAATGATTCAAAAGCCAGTATCTGATTTTTTGAACGCGGTACATTAGGAGACTTAGTTTAATTTTTTTTTATATGAACAATGTTGTTGCGGAATGAGTACCCATGATGTAGATGGAACAAAAACAAATTCAATGATAAGATGTATACTTTATGTTTGATTGATTGGTTGTATTGTAACCCGAATGGTCGGCGTTATCCCTACCGATGTAAGACCGTTCAATGACGATCTACGAAAACGGCTAGTATCCCTATAGCCCAGATCATACGAATCTGCCAACAATGAGATATGAGTGATTAATTATTTACGACATATAAATAAACTCTGCTTAGCTAATAAATGATTAAAATAACAACTCATCCCCTTAGAAACACTTGCTCAAATGTCAAAAGTTAGTCATCGATAAGCTAATGAGCGTTAATTAATTCAAAGGTAATATTTTTAAGGGTAACGCTAAGCACAGGGCTATTGGAGCTTGACGTATTGTCAAATCGTCAACAACCTATCAAACTAAATGAATCTTGCTGAACGCAACTGCTATGCTGTCAATTTCAGTTCGCAGAATTAATAACGTGAAATTTAAAGGGATCTGCATTATCTGTGTTTCCGTTTAATAAATCGACAAACCGACGCAGATAATACAGATCTCTCAAAATTTCATATTTCAAGATGTTTGTTTGCATTTAGCTTGCAAGTCGAGTTTAGTTATATATAATTTAAGCAATAAAAAAAATGAACGTTTATTGCAAAGGTGTGATTTCACTCCATAGTCGCCCTTATCGACAATCAATACTAGACGGAAGTCCTGCATTGATATTAATCGTCCGTCACCTGCTCATTTTTCGTAGTCATTTTATTGAACAATATAGGTAATGTTCTTCTAAGATATACATATTTCAATTTTTATTAAATTAACAGTACATGTTGAGAAAATAAATATAAGTATCTGTTGAAAGCTTGGCATGCAAATGCCAAGTGAATAAGGAATACGCCTAATATTTGCAACATATTCATTAATGCGAAATTACTATCAAAGTTACCGACATAAAGTTTTTATTGTGACTATTTTATGCAGTATATCAGGGTTTATATAAATGGTAAATGGTAATTTTTTATTTCTGACACATTAATATTAGGTCGATAGGCAGTATGAAAATGTGTAAAAACAAAACAAATTAATTATGGATGTCAACGACATAAGATTTTCTCACAATTTTTAGGACATACATCGCAAAATCGATCCAAGCTATTCAATAAAAAAAAAACATAATCAAAAGTTAAATACCATCCACGAAAGCTTTTTTCAGGCGCTTGTCAGATCTTACAATATTTTCAAGTCTATAAATGGAAAATAAATCAAAATCTAGCAATAATATGAACTGACAATATTAGTCTGTCAAAAAACGCATTGTTGGACTTCAATCTGACATCCTAATTGTGAAGCACTAATGACAATAATGTTAGATCTGACGTTCGTCTTAAGAATGACTTGGTGTAGCAGCCAAAATATTCTAAATATTCCTAAACGCATGCATGATACTTAGAAGCAAATCAGTTATCTTACTTTAACTGAATACTCGGTGAAAATTTTAGCGTTGTCAGGCATTTCCTCTCAAATGTCACTTGAATAAATTGATCGATTGAGCATTGAAAACAGAGCTTTTTGTTGCTCCTGTTGTCTCTTTATTCTTTTTGGTGGATGAACATACCAAAGTAAAATGTCGACTCGCATTTTTTCATCATACACTGTTGTGTGTTATCTAGACGAGAATAACTACTTGACTGGGTCTACGTACCAATTGTCAAAGTGAGAAATACGATAACACTGAATAAATTGCAAAGATTGTATTCCACAAATAAATGGAAAACATATGAATTAAATGTCAAAAAAAACTGCAGCTGAATTGAAGCATAGAAGTGTGGTAACGTGCTTAAAAATCGTAGTAAGTAAACACTTTTCAAAGGTCGTCAAGCACGGAGAAATTAAATCGCTAACCAAACCGCAGCTATCTTTGCGCTAATAGGAGAAATTCGAAACCAAAACGAATCATCCAAACTCAAAAATTATGTACTCCACTCAACGTTTCTGGTATTTTTTTAAGGATCCCATTGGTTACAGTATAGCTTTAGGTAAATCCATATAACAAAAAATGGATACCTTAAGGGCTGTAAGAAATTCTACAATAAACTACGGCTCTTTCGAACATGCTTTATTAATCTTCAGTATTCATTAATCATACTAAATTAAAACTAAAACAATGCCAATAACAATCGCCCTACCTTTTTTGTTCCTCTAGGCACAACTTTTACGTCAAGATCATTGATCACAGCCAACCTACTTAATTGGAATGGAATACTAATTAATTATCGTAGCATCGAAACACCACCTAAGGAATACGTAAAAACAAAAATACAAAAAATAAAGACGGAGCAATATCTTTTCTTTTGTTGTTGCCAACATACATACTAACTAAGTATCTCGAACTAAAATCTTTCAAAAGCTCCCACATTAATTAAGAGACATCAGCTTAATTGATCAAAATATCTATAGCTGCCAAACGAAATCAGTTAATAAACAGAAAACAAGTTCTTAACTTGAAATTCAGAATTTGGGTCAAAATGGTTCATTTAATTGTTTGAATATCCCGCTCATACAAAAAAAGGGGTTGGGTCGAGTTGGTTCGGCATTCACCAATCTGTACTAGAGATAATCTCCCAAAGAGCTCCAAATACGTAGCGCGTACACATAATTTAGCTGCACAAACCATTGGACTATGATAGCCAGCATTAGACCAGTGGGACCGACCGCATTGTCAGGGGAAAAGCAAAATAAATTTCGCTTTCGACAGGTTTGGTGTTGGCGTCATACCAATGGTGTAAACACGTTAGGTCATACATGTGATACTGGATCGATGGTTGTATAGTCGCACACACATGTGGGTAGCGGCACGGAATATCTGCTTGTGTCAGTGTATGTCAGTTCCAGGCTCCCCAGACACAAGTTGGAGTATGTGTCGGTGTGTGTGTGTGCACCGGTGTATCTGTAGCCAGAAAGAGACGAGAAGAATCAAAGCGATAATCATTAAAGCCATCACACATAAAAATGAGTACCGTTATTCAAAAGACCTGCTGACATACTTCCGCGATCAACAGCGGTGTACAGTACATACCCCACCAGATGGATAGATACATAGATACAAAGGTAGTTATACAGGTAGATACGAATTTACCCGTTTGGCTCAGTTATGATGCGGATGAAGGGAGGCGGGCGAAGTGCAGGGAGGCGGACAGACCCCACTGGATTCGGGTTGATCGGGCAGGGGGCTTACCGTCGACGGTTGGCACAGATTTGTGGGATTTTTGTGGCCGTCGTCGTCGTCGTACTTGTCGTTGTTGTTGTTTTTGTTTATATCTGGACACTGTGTAGTAGATACACCTATACGAGGAGAGTATTTGAGTCGTTTTTTCTTTCTTTCGTTTGCCCGCATGCCCATCCGTAACGAAGAAAGAATGTACAACGACTTAAACTTCATGATGGTTTAAGGCTGGCTGCGGGGGGAGTGGTAGCAAAAAGAGAAATGAGATGATTATAAGTTCGATATATTGTCGTGTCGTCATTGTGACTCGTTTGGCCTGACACAGAAAGAGTGTGACTAAAGAAACACGATGATTTTCCTCAACAGCAAGCTGCTGCACACGCAAAGGGGGATGGCTTATGGCTAACTGGCGGACACGTGCATCGTGCAATTCGCAGTTTTGACACTTCATGGGTTTATCTATATGCAACCTACTCGCTTGCCCCTGGCTGGAGGGTATTTATCTTTGACCGTCATTTTAGAGGTTATGAATGAGCACTAGCCATTCGTGGTGGGAAGTAAGCTTTTACAAGAAGCTTTAAATTTGCGGTCAATTTGCATGAGAAATGCTTTTAGAGGAAAGCAACAACAACAACAAAAAGTTTCTTTTGTAGGTCAGTGAACTGCTTTCGTGGGGGTAAATAAAAATGAGCAACTAGTTTCTATGTATTCGTTTTTTTTTTTTGCTTTTTTGACAGATGATTTATGCATAAGGGATTTTTCGCCGGTGAAATAATAACGGTGAATGGATTAGTTTGCAACGGGTGGGTGTATTTTTTTTTCAACTTGAAATCAAAATGACAGAAGTGGATTTTGGTTTTTATTTTGATTTGACTGCTTTTTTTTGAAAAAAATTTTAAAAAATATTTTATGAATCGAACTTTTTATGTTGATTAAGTTTTTTTTCGAAATGCTTTTTTAAGAAAATTTTTGTTCATATCTTCCTTGGAAGTCTAGGATTTAAATCTTATGCAAAATGAAAAGCAAATGCAACTTTCCAATACTCAGATTTTACCTTTGCATGCAAACTCAGTTTTAAGAAGCCATTGGATTTCGAGTTAGGCAATAGACACACGTAGTTATTTTTATTTCACTAAAATTAAGCGAATCAAAGGACCCACTAACACTTATGATATTATAAACCTCGATAGTTTCTTTTGAAATTAGCTATTGTAATCTAATATTTATTTATGGTGATAAGTTGATTACTAATGCCTAAGTTTTGCACCGCGAGATTATTCTAGTTTCGGGAATTAAAAAGTTGCTGACCCTGCGTTATTTCAAAGATAAATCAGAACTGAAAACCAGGGTCTAATAATGCATTTTAGTAGTGTCCACTACATCATATCCATCTCTTACAATTTCTAAAATAATCTATAACAAAATTAAATTCGCTTCAATCATTTCAACGGGCGTAGTAACAATAGAATATAAAGCTAAACATTATTTCACATTAATTTAAATTCTGAATAAGTTCTTACATCAAATATAGTTCACATGATATTGTGAATAGGTCCTTGATTGCTATAATTTGCATCAATTCGAGCCTTAAAGTGTAAAAAGTGAGCAAACGTGAACGAACATTTGAGCAAGAATCCATTGTGGTGACCCCTTGTATCGGCAGAGCTAAGTACGATGACTTATGCATCCATCTTGCTTATTACATAGAGTTCATTCAGTGCAACACGGCATAAAATGAACCGTAGAAACCCACTTAGAAATTTAAGATATGCCTTTAGTAAGTTGGAGTTGAGATGTGGGCGGAATTCTGTTTAAATTGCTGTAATTGCTGATTAATGAAAATTTTGGACACGTCAAATTTAATCGATTAACGTATTAGCTTTCAAAAATTCTGTCAAATATATTCTTTTTCAAAATACAGGATGAAATGCGTATACTTTGTCAGTTTAATGCCAGTTTTATGTACGAGTTTGAAAAATAATCCTAGTTTGGCTTTAAAATTTGCCTTTTTTTCTGATCCTCTGGTTTGTGTTATGAACAAGTCAAGAAATTGGAGGATATGTGCAATAAGTCGTATAACTAAGCTAATAATAAATTCAGGGGATGTATTCACATAGTCCTTTAACAATAATAGGTAACACATGTCAACTCCTCAAAAATCAAAATGCCCTTGAATCTTGGAACAAAATAAATAAATTGATAATCTTGCATCTACATTAAAACAATATATGTAGGTATGTATATTATTAGATCTTTCCATACTAAACAGTAGACTTCGATGAAAAAATCAACATTTTAAAAGTACCCAAAATTGAAATTAAAGTGTTCAAACAAAAGACCAATTGAAGCCCAAATAAATAGGTAAGAATAATTATAGTAAATCGTTATCGAGAATGTCCCTAAAAAAGACGTGGGTTTGTTAAAATTTTATTTTTTAGTACATCTATCGAATTGAACGGGTTCAGGCATTTGGGTTTAAGCAAGGCTTATAAGGATTAAACATGGTTACTCATAAACGAGGAGACGGCTACCCATAAAAAAAAACAGTAATTCTGCTAAAGTCACTTAGTAGAGATAAAGAACTCTATAAATCTAAACACATCTAACACATTTTAAATGCTCGTATAATAACTTCAAAAAAGTCTTCAATTGATGATCGATAACATGGCAGTAAACAAAGTAAAGTTATCTTACTCGCAACCAGCTGAAAGTGAATGGGAGTGAAAGTAATTTCCTGATCGTCAATAGTATAGGCTCCAGCAATAAAAACTATAGAGAATTTTTGAAAACAAAAAAGTAGAGAGCAACGGAATGTATCTCCCCATTTCGGTGCCTTCTAGTTTTTTTTTTTTTTTTCAACATTAAGACAATCGGGAAAAGTCACCTGTGACGTTAAAGATATTTTCTGTCAAACATCAAATTACGGGCATTCAAAAAGGTTTAATGATTTATAATGTCAATCATTCTTAAAAATGTGTTATCAATAAAGAAAAATATAATAAACCTCAAAAATCTTAACCAATCCAAAACGGAAATGTCAAAAAATAAAGTTGACAAGTCGAACGTCAAGTGTCATGTACATTTTGCTAAAAAAAATCTATAAAATAAGTACAAAACATGTCAAGAGCTTACGCATCCCAAGCAAATCGAAAAAAAAGTCAATGAAAATATTTTAAAGTCTTTCGTTTTGAGTCCAGAACGATAGTCTGTCACAACATTTTTTATTTCATTTATTTATTTTATTCTTACATATGAATGAAAAAAAAAATACTAAAAAATTGGTCCCCGTTCATTGAACATGTTGTGACAGACTATCATTCTGAACACCAAAACGTTAGAACAAACTTCAAAGGAAAAATACAAGGTGGGCCAAAAGAGATCAACCTATTGGAAGATGCTCTTAATTTTGCAAATGGCCGCCAATGTCAAAGCTGTTTTTACATTTGTGGACTAGACAGATGTAGAAAACATGTACATACAATGTGAATAAACCATGGAGTGATACACTCCCCAAGAACGCGGAATAATCGAAGGGGGCGATTTTTCGACTAAAATCATATTGAGCGATGAGGATTATTTCTACCTAAGCGGTTACGTGAACAAGCAAAACTTCTGGGGCACCGAAAATCCACGAGTAATGCTCAAAGTTACTGCGTAGTCGGCTGTTCACGCTGGAGGAGTCATCGGGCCATTTTTTTCGAGAACGCCACTGGTCAAACGACAACTGTGGATGGTGTGCGCTATAGGCCAATGTTAACCAAGTTTTTTTTTGCCGCAATCGGACGAATTTGGACTGGAGGCCATGTGGTTCCAACAGGACGAAACAACGGCACACACTGCGCCAGCCACAACCGATATTCTGAAGGCCAGACAACATCGGATGACTTCTTTTGGCCAACCTTGTACAAACGTGTGTTAATGTGGATGTAGCTTAACAGTTAAATCCGAAAGGTATGGGGCATTTCACTGTAAATACATTTTGTTTTGAAATATAATGACTTCATCCAATTTTAAGTCATGAATATAAAAAGTCATGAATAGAATTAGTAACAACACGGCACTAAATGATTCAAAAACTCAAAGTCCAGACAAAACTCAAAACTCAAAGTCCAGACTCGTATAGAGACATTCAAACGTTTTAGTTTGACAATACCAGTACTTCATTAATAAATTTAGAACTAAGATCAGGTTTGTTCGTAGTTTTTATGACCAAGAATAATTTTTGTTGGTAGAACATCATTTAACCCAATTGACATATAATCGCATATATGCAAAAACTACAATTCAAGCTATTCAAGTACTTTTATGGGCTGAATTAAAAGATAGGTAGATAAAAGGACTAAGTTATTTTAATTTAAAAGTATATTTGTCTGTACTTAATAAACAGTAGCTTCCGTAGCGACTGAAGAGTTCAACAAACATGAAGTGAATTGAAAGTCGTGCTGTGTAGCCGTCTTTTACTTACGGATCACTCGGAGATTGTCCTCAGCAGCCCCAACTGAGATTTTTTTTTATTCAGAGGTTAAAACTCTCAATAGTGGAGTATTTATTATGTCAAAAAATCGGATTCCTTACTTTGCAGGTTATTATAATGATGAATTGTTCAAATGATACATACAAAATAACCAGCCTTACAATTTTTGCAGAAATATTCGATGTTTGATTAAAAGGAATTTATCCTTTTTTCCTCCAATTTTTTGCAATTTTCCAATTTTTGCAGAAATATTCGTTGTTTGATTAAAGGGAATTTATCATTTTTTCCTCATTAGGTTTTCGATTATATCCCTATCTTAGCTCATATGTTTAAATTGTAGATGTAATGGATTAAATGTAAAAGTAGCGTTTTAAAAATTAACGACGTTTACATTCCCATTTTTTTGGACAAATTTTGACAGTTCATTCACAACCACGTAAGTTTACGACGTTTACAAAGACTTTCCGACGTTGCATGAATTCCCTTACTGCCTTATATGGGAAAATTTTAGTCTAAACTGAATGTAACTCCTACGGGTGTGGTTTTGTTTTTTGTTTTGTAAATATTTTGACAGGTGTCAAAGTGAATACAGCGAGTTCTCTGACGTGCTAAATTGTGTATATAGTCCGATGGTATATTTTCTTATGCTAGCCTTTAGTAAACGAATAAAACACCATTTTGATTCTTATATAAAGAGATCATAGTTTCGGCAAGAAACAAGTTCCAGTGATAAGAAAATTCTTGTACAGAACAGAATGAATTGTGGGGAAGAACCAGAACCTTCAACTGGCATTCATTTATAAATGTAAAACAAAAACAAAATACAGATACAAATTTTTGTCGCAACAGGCTCTCACAACCATTCATGTGTGCGTGTGTAATTCTTGCACGATAGCGAAACCTCTTGTTTTATGCCGACTCCGAACTTCGAAAATGAAAAAAAGCTATTCTTGACATTTGATACTACTCGAATGTCAAATCATCCCGAGAGGAAGGCCAGTGAAAAATCATTTAGGTGTTGTTACGGGTGGGAATCGATCCCAAACCGTCAAAAACAAAATAATAAAATAAAAGCTAAAGCATTTTATTTTGACAGCTATTATATTGTAATACTTAACCTTAAAATCAATTGATCGGTTTCGTAAACTAAAAAGTGGCCAATTGTTATCGAAGAAGTGAGGTCACATTACATTTAATTAAGCTTATAATCTACCAATAACACCACTTATATAGGCGGAGTAATATTTTTACCACAACGAAAATAAATTATTTTTTTGTCAAAATGTTTAGAGAAATTACTCATGGCAGTTTCCAAACAGTTATCCAACGTACTAACCCGCTCGATAATTATTGATTCCCATCAATAGATGAAGTTCTAATTTGCTTTTGAAAATAACTCATGTCCGTTTAAGTTATCCTAAATAATGCTTTAAACAATTCTGTTTTAATAAAACCTATGCACACCAAAACCCCACTGATTAGTAAAATAATATCCATAAACCATAGTTTTAGAAAATATATAAATTTTGTTTTCTAAAAAACTGCTCACCAGACCTTTAAAGTTATGCATTTTTCATTTAGAAAATGTCCTTTGGCGTGAAGGCCAATCCAGATCGTGCTGTCATTTTATTTTCAATTAAAAACCGATTTAGTGTATCACTTTTGTTTTTAAAATTTATCCTTTTTGTTGTTTTTTCACTGTCGTCTTTTATATGTTTTTCAATTAATTTCAACATTGTTTTTTTATTTATTTATTTATTTAATTTTTCATTCATTAATGTTCAACATAGAAAAAAAAATTAAAAACAAAATAATAAATTTACCTAACCAAAGCAGAACAAAAGGAACAGAGAGGATAGAATAAAAAAATAAAAAAAAAACAGCCCACAACCCCAGGAACAAGTAATAATACTACAAAAGTTAATTTAAAAAAAAATAATATGTTAATCATAAATAAAAAAAATAAAAAAATATAGGAAGGAAAAATACTCACAAATAACAGTTAATAGTTAAGTGTTAAAAAATTCATATCATGGATATAGGTAGGTATAAGGCCAAAAATGTTATGTAAATGAAAGATGACTTGATTTCATGTAGTTCTTTTTTTTATTTACAAAAGTGAGGTTATATGGTTATTGAATTTTTTTTAACACTAGATATTTTCGATAATTTTGAATGATGAAAATATATATTTACAAAAGTTCTTCTTTGGTTGTGTGGTAGGATTTGTTTTCCGAAATTATTTTTTTAGAGGGATTTTTATCATTTTTTATATAGAACAAGAAAATTGTTTAAACATTTGATGTTTTTTTTTCCTTTTTCTCTTTGCAATTATTTTCTCTTTGTACTAGATTTGTATTTGTTTTAATTTTGCACTTCACTGTTGGTATTTTGTTTTCCTTTTTAATTTTTTAATCACTAAAACTTTTATATTTTTTTATATAAAATTGTATTTCACATTGTGTTGAATTAAATGTAGTGTAATCCAATTGTTGAGTGGGTGTTGATGGTTATATTCCTTGTTAATCCGTTTTATGTTTTATAACATATTTTTGTTTTGATTTTTTATTGCGGAAACGGATTTTATACACGTAACGTATGGAGAAGAAAATAAATATATATACGCGTTAATTGTTTGTTTTTTTTTCGAGGTCCGTGAGCCGACGCGTCATGCACGAAAAACCCCTAAATCCGACAACGTCAACGGTAGAAAGCTAACTGTGTATAAATGAAAAACTCCTCATCCAAGAGGAGCTCTATTGCAGCAAAAAAAAAAGATACCGTGGATCGCCGCGTGTCCGTACCGAGGAAGATACATCCGACAAATAACAACACAACACCAATGAAATTAAGCACTCTAGGTCGCGCAACACTGAGTGTGTATACACATACTTGTTAACGATATAGAACGCGATGGATGAGGAGGAAATCCATCTGTTAATGTGTGTGTGTTAAGGTCCAAACCATGGTGTTCGACCATCATACGAACCGAATGTATGATTCCTCATCATCCAAGAGACCACAACCAACAGTAGCTGCATACACACAATACCATTAACAAACCAACCAGTCATCCGCAACAACATGGCAAAAGAAGTGTGCAAAGAACTCTTCAAAAAGATACTCTCACACTAAACAGATTCACATACACACAGAGACTGGTGTACATCTGTGACGAGTATCTTCACAAACCGGTGATGCCTTCTGAATGAGCAAGAAGTTCGAATTGAGACGACTTGTTGCGTGCCGGTGCGATCGATGGTGCGTAGCGAACCACATACAACATTTTTGCTTCTTTTTTGTGATATTCTTTCGCGCACATATACTCATGTACTGTGCTTGTAGTTGTGCCTTTTTAATATATACAAACGGACCGTGAGCAACTTGACCTACAAAACATTTTTGATATTCCTGTTATTTCGGAATGTTGCATATGCATGAGATCCAGACTCAGTTGGGTACATGTTGCAGACACGAAACGTCAAACAATCACCTTAAGAATTTTTGTTGTTGTTCTTTTGGGTACGTGTTTTATTCGACATCCATTTGGCATATTTATGATTTGATTATACAAGTTAATCAATTGAATGAAATGTATAAGAGTGGGCATACACTGATCCAGGTGAAGTTGTAAATTTATTCAATGGGAACAGCTTTACTTTAGAGCCGATTTGTATTGTCAACATTTGGTCTTCACTGGGAACTAGAGCGGTTTGTTTTTGTTAGCTAATGAAAAGCCTGACTTCAGTAAGTTTTAGGGTGGTAATTTATTTAGTAAGTTATTTGAATCTAGCGGCAAAAGAGTGTTAGAGAGTTGACAATCTATTTTCGTCTCTAGGTTTTTAAGAACGTTGTAATTTTACAGATAGTTTCTTATATTTAAACTATACAATCAAAAACCAGGTTCTCCCAAAAGCCAAGTTGAAAACAGTTATATTTCTGGTCACTATTTTCTTAAACTATGGTCCCTTTTTTTCAACACATTTTTTCTTGGTATGAAATCTTTTATATCACCGTATGGAATGACCTTAGCTGCATAAGAGTTATTAGATTTGTGAGCACATCTTTCAGTCTCATAAGGCGAACCCATCAGATGATAAGCTTTTGAAAAACGATCACGGACCTACTACGTGTTTTGAAAACATAAGCGGAGCAACGAGGAACCGTGAGCAGGCCTGACTTCAAAGAGGATATTAAAATCTCTTTATCTCGCGTAGAGGGTTCCAAAGTGATGCGTTTTGTGAAAAAGTCATACAACTAGACAAATGTAAACCAGAGCAAGTCCACAGTAAGGGTGTGGAACTCTACAAAGGTCATTAGTTGAGGAAACAAATCCTTTTGTGTCCTAAAGGTACAAAACATTTGGTAATTTGTCATGAACATACAACAAGTTGTTGTACTTATTTATTCTGACGCCAATTTATAATTCCAGCAGTCAGCTTTTTAGACTATAGGGTCAGTCAGCAACAAATATTATCCATCGCGATTGTGTTATACTTGAGAACACCACACTGTCACATTTTGTGGATGCAATTGACTCTTACACTTGAGAACTTAAGGATTTTCTTCAAATATTTGGAGAAACCAATCGGAAATGTTTCGCCACTTAAAATAATCAAGAGATTACAGTTAATGAGTTTTTTTGATCTTGTAACGGTTGTAACGGTTATCGGCGAAGACATTCAGTCAAAAATAAACTTCATTGCCAAAGATGATTTTTCGATGAACCCAATCGGAGAAGTTTAATCTTGTAAGGGTTATTGAGAAAGCCATTCAGCCACAAATAATCGTCATCGCTGAAGATGATTTTTCGGTGAAATTCAGGATTATCTTTAATTTATTCAGAAACCAACTAGAAATGCTTCGGCGCTTCAAATAATCGAGAGAATTTGATTCTTGAGATAATTTGTTCTTGTAAGGGTGTTTCCTATGAACGGCGTGGAACCGACTGATTAATTTTGAGCTAAAGCACTTACGTCTGCGATTTTTTCGCACATCAATCGCACTTTGAAAGCAGTCTTAGTGTTGCGACCACAGACTCAGTATTCTACAGTAAGCCTCGACTTCCGTTTTAACATTGACAGATCAGAAAAAAAGTTTAACGGTACATTTGTATGTATGCGTGGTGATGGTTACTGAGATGAACTGCCGCGCAGAAGGTCTGGGTTCGATTGTAAGCCGTAGCAACATCAACACTCTCGCGATGATCTGACGAATCATCCGAGTAGTATCAATTTATAGAAACGGTAATCTGAACTCGTTCGGATTCGGGATAAAACATGAGGACCCGCCATCGTGCAAGAAGTACACACGAAGGTACACATGTATGGTTGTGAGAAAAAGATATGCCCTGTGTACTAACGAGCCTTTTGCGCCGAACATTTGTATTTACATCTGATAGTTGGCTATATGGAACCAATCAACCAAAAAAGAGAACTCGTTGCCTTCTTGGTGGTGTAAGAGGTCGCATTTGGGGTCCCGGCAGCACGTTAATACCAGCGGTTTTAACAACGTCTTAGGGGTAAAAGTAGGGGTTAGTTGTATATTTTGCAATAGCAAAAGAGGATAAATCATTTTTATCCTTGGCTACTAATGTTTTCTGTCTTGTTACCACGTCATGCTTTGACGGTCCAGATCCTAAGCAGACGTATTGCCACCAATATACAACAATTCAAGAGCAGAGTCGTTTGATACCATCAACTCAGGGCGCTTCTGATGCGTTAAAGGTTCCCCTCCCCTGAAATATGTTCATAAAGGAAGAAAAATACACTGAGTATATCTTAGATGCAGCTTAATGATGACTACGTCTACTATTAGACTGGAAGAGTGGCATCGCTGCTGGAGCTTGCAGCTTTTTTTTAAGTCTAGGTACTTCGAGTTCTTGTTTTGGTCTATTTTTATTATTAGCTGTAAAATCCAATAGATCGAAATATTTCCGTATCTTGGATACACATGTTAACAACTGAAATATTTTTCGACTATCCACTCAGTCTATTTGATCATCGGCAATAAAACGCCCCACTATCCGAGCAGATTAATGGTGATACTGTGGAATAAAAGGAAGAGAGAGAAGGTTGGTCAATTTCGTGATTAAGTTCAGACAATCCGGCCGTGTGTGGGATAAAGAGAACATAAATATCTGCCATGAAATGTCCATACAGGACCTCAAACCTATCTTCGCATTCAATTGAGTGTGCGAATCCCGTTTGACGCAGGTTTTAAATGCTTCTCATGACACACTTAGATGTTTTCTAGACTTTCGCAGGAAGTTAGGCAGTAAATAAAATGTATGCATTGTCATTTATGAAATTTGTATCCACTGCAACTGGGCATCAAGTTCGAATGTCACAATTTGAATTTTTTATTTCGCTAAACATTCGCCATCACAACCTTTGCCTAGAAGGCCTTGCCGAGCTAACGGCTGGAGATTTCAAATAATCTGTCTATAAGACAATCGGTCTTTGAATAGACTCCAGTTAAATAATTGCTGAGGATTATTGCGATTTTAGGGCAACTAACTGGCCATATCTAATATTTGACGACATTTTATGCAGATGCATTGGCTTTTATACTTTATATCAGTGTCCTCTTAATAACCACTACCCAAGAAAAATAAAACGTAACGATTGTTATGAAATAAAATGTATATGTGCCGCATACTTGTACAATTTATACACTCAAACAGCAACGGCCATGGTGTCTCAACGAGACTGTTGTGCCAAACAATTATATTTCCATTTAAAATTGTAACTCTTCTGACACCTCTGTTTATTCTTCTCTTATTTGTCCATATACACCTTATTAGCATTTGTTCCGGGATAATAGATGCTCTATTTTTATTTCACACTTTTATGAGTTATGACAAAGCCTACCAATAAACGTGCAGACCATATTTCAGGGCTTGTCACATTCCAAAAACAAATTGTACAAGCTTACTTATACCCAATTAGGGCCTCATAGCTTGGAAGAAAAAGACTCAATGAGAGTGAAAATAAAATAAATAAACAGATAAAAAAATGTAGGTTCCTTCATTTGCAAATAATCTAAACTGTCCGACACGACTTGGACAAACTTTAACAGCTATAAACAAGTGCTATGCGTTGAGGTCCGCATCTGTTCATGGCAAAAGAGGAACACATCCAATGTTTGCAAGCTGACAAAAACGGACTGGAAATATTGACACAGTGTTATTTGGTGGAAAACTAGATTATTGGCAATGTTCGACAGTCTAGTGATTGAGACAGCTGGGCTGTCGGTCATGTGTAAGGCCGTGTGCTAATTGCGTTTAAACTTTAGCCAATGGGTTATTTTTGACATAAGTGTGGTGAATATAGTTTTCAAAATGTTAACCACGTAAGGGAGCTAGCTAAAATATATCTAGTGGCTAATTTTTGACGTTTGTTTAAGAAAAATACTACTAAGCCAGTTGACAAAAACGTCAAATTTAAACAAGTGAATAAAATGTAACACCATTTTCACAGCAAATGACCGCCGCGACCTCGGCGGCACCCCTCCTTCCGATGGTTCAAATTTTCGATGACGCTGAGGTATAAAAGAGGTTCTTTGCCGTTAACGTGCCGAATTATATCATCCTTTAGCTCTTGAATTGTTGCTGGCTTATCGACGTACACCTTTTCTTTTAAATTACCCCAAAGAAAGAAGTCCAACGATGTCAAATCACATGATCTTGGCGGCCAATTGACATCGCCACTACGTGAGATAAGACGGCCATTGAATTTGTCGCGCAAAAGAGTCATTGTTTCGTTAGCTGTGTAGCAAGTGCACCGTCCTGTTGAAACCATGTATCGTCCATATCCATATCATCCAATTCGAGCCATAAAAAGTTCGTTATCATCTCACGATAGCGAACACCATTCACAGCAACTGCCTGACCGCTCTTATTTTGGAAAAAAATACGGCCCGATGATGCCGCCAGCGCATAAACCGCACCAAACAATAACTCTTTTTGGGTGCATTGGTTTTTCGACAATCACTCTTGGATTATCATTCGCCCAAATGCGGCAATTCTGCTTATTGACGAATCCACTGAGGTGAAAATGTGCCGTATCACTGAAGATGATTTTCTTTGAAAATTGATCATCTGCTGTTGACATTTCTTGCCACCATTCTGACCATTGCGACGCTTGAAATGGTCAAGAGGCCTTAGTTCTTGAGTCAATTGCACCTTGTGAGCGTGTAAATGCAAGTCTTTATGCATAATGTTCATCAACGACAAACTTGAGAGGTGCAATTGTTGGGCACGACGACGAGTTGAGGAGGACGGCTCTTCAGCCACACTATCGCGAACAGGAGCAATATTTTCTGCAGTACGAGCTGTACGAGCATGCACTGGTGTTTTCACATCTCCTACAGACTCGGTTGGCTCAAATTTTTGCACGATATTTCAGATTGTACGTACATTTGGACGGTTAAATTGACCGAAAAAAATCACGAAGTGCAGAAAAAAACTTGAAGTTTAGGTGTGGTTCACATTCAACATCGGCCCTTGAAATGTAACCACCCCGCGTTGTTTGATTTGCAGTGTTGCAAATCGTTGTCAGAGAGCAACTGTTTGGCCTTATTCCAAGTTCAATGTTTAGATACCAACATAAAAAATATATTATATCCTTAAGGACTGAGATTCATATTGTAATATTTTATTGATATAACAATGTACGTCTCGAAAAATGCATGTTTTCTAAAATGTTAGAATTATTAGTTTGCAATTTTGAACCGAACAAAACCCCAGGACCGGACGATATCTTGCTCTTACAGCTTCAAAAGGCTTTTCAACATGTTGAACACATTCTGTCTTTGAATCCTTATAGGTTTTCTAATTCAGTTAATGGACTGAGATTAAATAAGTTCCCTTTCCCACTGCAAGTGGCAAGTAGAGCCATTAAACGCTCTACCAAAAGTTCCCTGGTTATTTTGGTCTACAAATTTTCTACTAAAAACAATTAAGAGAACTCTCGACATCGACTCTTGAACTAGGATCGCAACTGTCTTTTAAAATTAAAGCACATTTTTATTTAATTTGTGTAAATCTGTAAAAATGCGTTACCTTTCATCTTTATTCATAACCTCTCAAACGTCGTGCGTCGTTCTTAACCTGACCGCTGTGGAATGCCAAAAATTTCGTAGCGGTCGAATAATGTAACATACGCAAAGTAAGTTTCAATTTCTTTTATATCTTAACAGTTCCTGTTTAAATCTGGTGCTGTTAGGTCTGCACCTCTGTCAAGATATGCAACATTTTCCTTATGTTTGTTAAAATAGCTATTTTGCTTGAATGTAATACACAAGCAGAAATGTTACTGCAGTAACAGGAATTTCTTAAATTTCTTAAAGGGAAAAACCTTGTACATGATGTCAAAAAGAGGAGATACACAGCATAATGTCGGACTATTGAAGCATTAAATGACTTTGGCCTCGCAATAAATTCTGAAAATGCAATCTCGTTAGTAACTTAACAAAGAATAAGACTTACCAATCGGCAATGGCTCTTTCTTATGGGGAAATAGCAATTAAGCAAAAAAGCTACAAATATAAGTACGGAACAGATCCTGGACATATTAGTTCCACTTTATACAGCTCAAGAATGGACTCTATCAAAATCGTATACTGTATCCCTTCGTGCGCAAAAGTCGTTACAAAAAATATTTTTCCTGATTCCCTCGTACAGCGACACATACTTTTTTCGATAATACACTTATCAAGCGTGTGAGATGGCTTTGATATGTTAAGCGAATACATTCCAAGGTTTCGACCTGCAGAGTGTTAAGGCAACAAGTCGAGCCAACTAAATATATTGGCTTAAGCCCCGGTTTACTGGACAAAAGGGTTTCGAAACAAGTAGAGGTTGATCAATCAAGAGGTATTTTGTTTAAATTTGAAATAACACAAAAAGATCAAATATATCGTGAAATCCTTATTAATAATCTAGATAACCATTCTTGACATTCAATTTTTAAAGATAATCCCTTTCAAATGTTGGCCGCAACTCTACGGTGCAGTTGCGGCCAACATTTGAAGTTCCAATTTTTAAGGACTCATTCGAGCATATTCATCGGTATATCGCGAATAACGCGAGTAATATTGGCCGCCAATGCTTCAATCGTGGCGGGCTTATCCACAAACACCTAAGACTTTACATAGTCCCAAAGAAAAAGTCGAACGGAGTGATATCGCATGATCTTGCTGGCCAATTCACTGGTACAAAGCATGTCATTAATTGTTCACCGAAGCGGTCTATCAATATGTCCATTGCTTCTCTGGCTGCTTGGCAGATAGCGCCATCTTGTTGGAACCAAATGTTGTCAAGATCTCAGGCTACAATTTCAAACGCAAACTAGTCCCTTGTCGTTAGTACCCAGGGCCGAGATTTCTCACAACCATTCATGTGTACGTGTGTACTTCTTGCAAGATGGCGGGACCTCCTGTTGCATGCCGACTCCGAACGGCGAATTTGAGATAAGTTTTTCTTCATATTGATATTGATACTAATCTTCATGGCGCGATGTCAGGGATACATCACCATTAATTGTAAAAGCGGAAATTTAAAAATTTTGTAAAATGCATATAAGGCAATAATGAAAAAAAAACCAATACTGTCAGGAGAAGCTTGTTAAGCTAGCCAGACGCAACGGCGTTAAACTCGTGATGCCATTTTATGGGCCAAAATATAACTTCGCTCACCAAAATGAATGGAAAAGCTAGGCTTGACACACCAATAAAAGGGGAATTTATTGAATTGGGATTTTAACTCTTATCGGTCTGAATTATTGCCAACAACCAATATAGAGGTATCGTCTGCAACTTCTTCTTGACCTCACAAAACTCTTGTATTAAGTAGACGTGATATTGGTCCCGTGACGCTACCTTGTTGTCTATGGAGAGAAACAATACCAAATGAAATTTGTTAACAACTGGAAAGATCAATACCTTACACACATCTAAGAGACTAAGCATCAAAACAAAATTAAACGTTTTGTAAGCCTTTTATGACCACCCATTCCATGCCAAAAACTCACAACTAAAATACTACACCTCATTCATGGCTTCTTTACAAAATTTTACGACATGTAAGCGTGTCGTTTACCTCAAAATTTACATAAATACTTTACGATTTAAGATTGTCTTAATTTTGTTCACACCCTCTTGCAACTCACAAACAGAAATGCCTTACCTCTGATTCCAACCATATATTTAAAAAAACAATCGTTCATCTTAATGACTAGGTACACTTTAACAAAAAAAAGCGTGTTCCCAATTTAATAGACATCTTGATCCGCCTTCTTTATGGTCAATTTGGGACACAACTGCATACTACACATACCATACAAGCCTCACTCTCAAAACACCCCACCGATATGGTTGTGTACTTATTTTCATTGGCTTAGCAAAGAAATTCAATATATCGCTTTATCCATTTACAGTAATACCAACAGTAGTTTGAACTGTCGGAACCTTTAACCGACGAAATGCATTACTAAGCCTACATTGCTGTCAAAGATGCTCCATCATCATCATCATAGATGGTAGGTACCGTAAGTACACGAAAAATATGTTTTTCTTCTTACTCTCATAGGTACTCCCAAAAAAAGGGGGTTACGTGTCGCCCAACGGGTCCATCATACGAGTACCCTTTACCCAATATCATCACAGCACGGCACATTGCAACGCTACTCACTAAATACTGTTTATCTTATTTGTGGCCCTTTATTCGGTTGTCTGTTCCATCTTCTTCGGCGTATACACGCTTCTACTCCACTCTTTGTACGAACAATTCGGTTCACATGGACAGAAGAAGCTGGCAACAAAAAAAAAAAAAAACACAAAAACACACACGAAAATTAAATAAGAGGTGCGCGCGCACCCTCAAACAAAAGTGAAAAAACAGAAAAAGACAGTAAAAATGGTGAACCGTTATAATGCGATTCCATACCATCTCCCGTCGTCCGGCCCGACCGTTATTAAGAGAGTAGGTAACACAAACCAGCTATATTGGGGGCCCCCACCCAAATCCTCTTGATGAGGTGGTGCTGTGGTTCGGTGTCTGCATGAGTAACGTGGGCTACAAAACCAACAGCTCCATACCAACTCTGCCATCATCATCAGCAGCGGATAAGAAAAAACAACCGAATGCAACGGATCGGATGCATGTGTGTTTCTTTTTTCGGTACAGATAGTTTCGGCTTAAAGATGCATTGCAGATACAGAAATTCACATATACAGATACGTTAAGAGTGTAGATGGGGACCGCACAACGGCGACGAACGCATTCGCTGCTGTACCGCTGCTGCTGTTCTTGTTTTGTCATTGAACTTGCTCTTGATATTGGACCGGGGTGCCGCAGATGAATGCAATGCAATGCAGCCATGGTGTGGTATCCCGAAGCCAAACTGGAGGAGCTTGAAATTCGAATCAGATATTTTGAATCCAAACTGTTTGGGTGCACAGTCAGCGAATATTTTATAGGTTTATTCATTTTGTTGTGAATTTTGAAGTTTTTTATATTTTTTTACCTAAACACTAAAAAAAGTTACAACTGCTAATTTATCTTAGGTTACCTACAACATGTCCCTTAAAGCGGAGGTTTGGATGCTGGTTGCTTCAGAGAGGCTATTACAAGTCATTATGCGTGCTCAACTTACGGATCCCACAGACATTTTCCTCCGTTGCCTCTTTTTTTATTCAGTGGAACAACATTCTCAGCAGAAAGGAATTCTGTCTGTCAAAATACGGTTTCCTTAATTAGAAGCTTATAAAATGATGAATTCTCTTCATTGCATTAACAAAAATAAGCTGACGTACTCTTTTACAGAAAGGGTGAGGAGAGCCCAAAAAATTTGTCTCAACATATTGCAGAAAATGTCCGAATTGTCAAGTGTGGAATCTCGGTGGGGTTCGTTAGAACGGTCTTCCAATAGGGATTTTGACAGGCTAGAGCGGGCATATTATTGAATTATGATTAAAATTCTGTTAAATCATTTATTCGGTTTTTTTTCTAAATCACCATGGATGGGCATAGCTTTCAACAATACGTGCGAATGCTAAAATTGTTTTATCAAAATGGCTGTTATTTTCGGACAACGTTCCTTGCATTACACCCGTTGTCCTACCAAGAGAACTATTTGCATTGTGGTGGATAAATTTGAGTACGCTCGTTCGGTAAATGCAAAACTAACACTCATACGTCGACGAAACATAAGATCTGACGAAAACATCGGCGCTATCGGTGAGAGTGCACAGCTAAATCCGAGTAACCTAATTTATCGTCGCTCACAAGAACTCTGTCTTTCGCAGACCATTACTTGGGGAATTTTGCGTCGTCACTTGGGCCTGCATCCACACAAATTCTAACTGATCCAGGAGCTGAGGATACACGATCATCTTCAGCTATGGGGCTCATTTCTAGATGAATGGGTCGAATTTGGGACTATGCCAATCTACGTAAGGTCCAAAAGAAATCACTGTTTGGTGTGGATTTCGGGCTGTGGCATCATCGGTCGGTATTGCATGATATGTGCACCAACGACATGTGGTTTAAACAGGACGTCGCTACGCCATGTTGGCAATTGTGCACGAGTTAGAGCATGGATACCGTGATCGTGTAATTTGACACCTTCAGACTTTAATTTTGTGGGGTTTTCTGAAGTCGAAGGTCTATGTGAATAAGCCACAAACCACAGAGGGCTGTCGAAGTCATTCGAACTCTTTTGCAGCGGGACTTCGACAAGATCCAGAGATATTGTTATGACTGGAAGTTGAAAATCAACTTTCAGAAATCAGAAACTATCCTGTTTAGGACACCGTTGTCTAGGGCCTCTAGGGATACGAGAAAGAACTGGCGAAAGCTGGTGATCGTTGGACCAAACGGACAGCCACTGGCAAGTAAAAGTGTAGTAAAGTACCTTGGAATATGGTTAGATCAGTATCTATATTTCGGAAGACATGTAGATGCTGCTCTGGCTGGAGCTAGGGGAGCATTTGCCCTGACAAGACGTTTGTTTTATAGCAGTCGTCTTGACAGCAGGGTGAAGGAGCAGTCAAATCAGGCGACGGTGGAGGCCAATCAACATCACCATTTCTTGAAATAAGTTTTTGTGGAAAGAGATCTCGCAGTAATTCCATTGTTATTCTGGCTGTATGCGATGGGGCACCGTCTTGTTGATATCACATGTAAATCAAGCCCGAAGCATGCAGTTGTGGCGTTAAAAAGTTTTCATTCATATCACGACATCGCTCTCCATTTACAGTTACCGCTACGCCGTTTACATTTCCAAGGAAGTAAGGTTCAATGATTCCTCCTGACCAACTTGTACACCAGACTGTAACTTTTAATGGATGCAAAGATGACTGATGAACAATTTGAGGGTTTTCCATTGCCCAGATAGTCGGTTCGTCTGTTTGTTCACATATTCATTCAAATGAATATGTGCCTCGTCACTCATTATGTTTTTTCATGAAAATCGGGGTTGTCATGTAACATCCTATTGGCATATGTAAGGCGGCGTTAATGGTCTTGTGGAAGAAGCTTTTGTGTCAACTGAATCTTAAATAGAAAAAAATGCAAATCCTTGTTCAAAATTGTGACCAAAGTTGTTCTTTGAAGACCAGTCTCCTAAGCACGGCGTCGAATTGAGGTTGATAGATTGTTTTGAACAATTCCTTGAGCAGCAGTAATGTTTTCAGCCGATCTTGCAGTATGCTGTGGTCATTCGGAATCATTCATTACTCGATAAACAGTGCGTTTTTTGGCACGTTGTTTCTACCAAAAATTTCACGTAACTTTCTCATCGTCACGGTAATTGTTGATTGATTTTGATAAAATGTTTTAACGATTAAAACACGTTGGTTTTTCGAATAATTTTCCATAATAAATTTGCTACGTGTCTACTTCACGATCGCCAAATATGAACTGTCAAGACTAATGTTTACCAAAATGGCGGCAAAACAAAGTAGTATACCCCGTCCTAGACGGGGTAGAATGTGATGAGCACGATGACCACGCAGAAGGTCCTTGTGTGATTCCCAGTTGTAGCAGCATCAAAATATTTTTACTTGGCCTCCTCTCGCGACGATCTGACAAACAATGGCAATAGAATCAGCTGTCATGAAAAGCTTAGCACAATTTAGCCGTTCGGTTCCAAGACCATCGGAAAAATTGTTCCATACATGTGAATGGGTACCGATTTCTTTGGGATAAAGGTAATGGCACCACAAGATCTATGTTAATATGCTTAAATCAATCTTCAGGTGGAACTTAAGTTGCTAAATCTAAGAGCTTCCGTCTAAAAATTGTATTTTTGCTTTTAATCCAGGTATCATAGCACGGATTTAACCAAGCATACCACTCAGTGAAAATTCTTGAAGTAGCTCGTGATCCTAGATGTGCTAAGCCGATATTCAGCTTATCCCCGCAAGTTCGCCAGTATCTGAACACCTTCACCTGAAACTTTAACCAAAACGTCTCAATAACCGCGTCATAACAATTATTCATAACAAAAGAGTTCACTACCAAACTGGTTGCAAAAAATCCAGCGGCACTGTGTGCCTCTCACATAAATACATCACATGTCAATTTAAAAATGTCGCATACTGTCGACTTCCCATTAGTATATTATTGCCTTTCCTATATGCACGATCCCCACACTATCGCCTCGCAAAGACAGGATCTCAGAGACACAAAGCCCAAATTGCATCTGTGAGATACTTTACGAGGCAGACGCAGAACATAATATCTGAACTGTTGCGACTGCGTCGAATGAATTACAATGCAATCACAAATGTACGCGACTAGTGACTACAGCGTGTACATTTGTCGCTCTGCTTTCGTTCAAGTTGCCTAGTTTTAGATCAGCGCAATTCTTCTGTATCTGTGTGTATCTCCATCACGTTTTTCTCTCGCTAATACGACGAGTATACGTGTATTCACAAGATGCTGCCACTATGCCACTGCGACTACTATACGATCATGATGATGACGATGCAGCTTCGCATGCGCGATACGACATTTATTCATCGCTGTGGGTAGCAGGCAGCGCGCAGCTCCTCCATACCTAGATCCGGTTCTGGTTGACCTACTTCCGGTTTTTATTTATATGAATTATGAATATCACTCATACACACACGCACGCAGATGATTGTACAAAATTTTGCTAGCACGCATTCCCATGCGGGGCGTGGGACACACAATACATATGTAGATTTGCGGATTTGTCGAGTGTACTTTGTTGTGGAATGGCTTAGTTACTGCACACCTCTCTATCTCGGCGTGTAACTCAATCGAATTGATTTGAATGAAACATATACAGCACTGTCGTGTCAAAGCGCTACCTACGACCATGACAAAGGGGTTTTTTGTTTCATCTTTTGCAAAATTTTGCCAACCATCACTAAAGTGCTCTGCAACACTGATTTACCTGTGTCACAGTGGTTCCCAGAGAATCGCCATTTCCCCGTGACATATTTATTTAGCTAAAACACCCAGTTGAATGTTTTGGCAACCTGTCGTGCTGTGCCAGTGACAACTCTGACAGCGGGACTGCCAGATTGTTGCTGCAACAAATGAAGACTGCTCTGTCGAGAGAATTGACACAGAATTGCACAGCTTCCGTGAAGCGGAGCAAAACAACAATCGCACAGAAAGATATTACGTTGGATCTTAGAATCACAACAGGTACCTACTGGTGGTACTGTTCTCTTTTGTTCGTTTTTGGGAAATTATATTTATGACCCGACAAGTGGTGAGACTAGATCTCGGGCTATACAAAAGTTGCAGATATTTGCAAACAACGCACCTCAACCAGCATATACTAACATGACAAAAATATCGACACGGAGGTGGGTCAGGTTTTTGGGTAAATTACTCAATTTATGGTTGCATGGTGCCACCCCAGGAACTACCGTAGGGTATTGCTGATCTCGGTGCAATTAAAGGAAGCGCCTTTGGCGGAGAACGGTGTAAAGGATCGTTTTAAATTCTTGACTGGAAGACGTGTAATTAGGGTTTGCAAATATTCGTCGTTGTTTGCGTTGCAATTTTGAGGACTGCGATTTTTTTTTTACAAATTTCGCATCAATTGAGGACCCATTAAGCTGGTTACGTTTAAGTCTTTTGAATTGTCTTGAGTGGAATTGCAATTATTCTTAAATTAACTTTAGATTTACGACCCACGAAAATGGATATTTTAAAAGGGATTAGTGTTTGATTTTGTGTTAATAAATGTTTGACAATCTGCAGTCATAAATAGACGTTCATCGATATTCAATCATGGGATAGTCTTCTCGGATTTGATGGGTCAGCTTTGTCTGTCGAGTGACGTGTGCATCTGTGCATCACACATTTCAGTGTTCTCGAAGACCTATATAGAGAAGTAGGGTTTGGAGATTTTGAAAAAAAAAACAGAAATCGGGACAGTGGCAGAGAGAGTGAAGTATATCATCGTGTGTCTGTTCATCAGCACTACCTCTATATATGTTGTCATTCGTAAGATTTAATTTCATTGTAGCGTTTGGGCGTTGTAGAACTAGGGTAGACTCTGATTGGCTTTAACTTGGCAATGTCCAGTGGTTTTAGCTCTGACTACACATAAAGTGCTTATTTTTAACCTCCAAGTGGTAACCATCGGGTACTGGTCTCATCCAACCGGATCTGACTTACTAAACGATAAGCGCGAGTGTTGATAGCACGACGAAAAACAGCAACACTATAAATAGACAGGTCATACCAGGCCTGCTGTTCCAGGCAAACATAGACAAGCTACTTCGACATATTCGGACAACGGGTTGAACAGAGATGGTGGCGGATGAACCGAAAGGCAGCGCTCAACCCCGTAGTGGATACTGATGGCCCCGGGGTATCTAATTAATTGGAACTGGACCTCCAGGTTGGCTGTTGTGCTTTGGGTCAACTACCCAACCATGGAAAGGATTTTATTGTTGACGACCCTGCTAAACGAAAACAGGACAACGACGTTCGTATCTCCACCTGGAATGTGTGAACGTTAAATAGTAGAGGTGCAAGCGAAAAACTTCTGGAAGCCCTTAACTGCTACAAAGCAAACATTACTGCCATCCAGGAAATACGGTGGGATGGGCCGGGTAAAAAGAGGATGAAAAACTGTGAAACAGAAACAGCGACTATTCGGATGCGGATTTATTATAAGTGCCAGACTTAGGCAAAAAGTCTTATATTTCCAAGACAATCAATGCCAAATTCGCAAACATAAGCCTTACATGCGCTCACGCCCCGACGGAGGCAAAAGATGATATAGCTAAAGATTGCTTCTACGAGCTCCTATAAAAAACCTGTAAGCGACTACCGAAGTACGATGTACGATTTTAACGAAAAGGTAGGAAGAGTAGACATCTTCAGCAGTATTGTCGGAAAACAGAGCCGGCTACCTCAAAGTTATATCTGTCAATGGTGACATTCTGTCCAATTCGACGATGTTGTGTGTCCTTTCGTGTTGACAGAATATACTTCGTCTTGCCCTCATTTACTGCTAAACACACTCTTGCGGCTTCCTTCTCTATACAAGCAAACGTTGCTCTGACATTACATGATGTCAATATCGTCGGCGTATGCTAGTAGCTGTACCGATTTTTGGAAAATTGTGCCTCTTGTGCTGGCTCGGGAGTTGTCAAAAATCAGGTTAAAGAAGTCACATGACAGTGCATCGCCTTGCCTTAATCCTTTTTTGGTATCGAATGTGGAGGTAAGGTAATTTTCGACCCTGATGGAGCAGCGAGGATTCTCCTTCGTCATCTTACACAGACTCACGAGTTTGGGTGATAGTTCGCTGCCGTATGCGGCTTTGAAATCGATGAATAGGTGATGTGTATCGATATGGCCTTCTTGGGTTTTTCCCAGGATCTGCCAAAGTGTGAAAATTTGATCAGTTGTGGACTTTCCAGGCCTAAAACTACACTGATAAGGGCCGATCAGGTTGTTGATAAACGGTTTTAGGCGTTCACATATTACGGCAGATAGGATCTTCTGGGCGATGTTGAGGAGACTTATGACTCTGTAGTTGGCGCAGTTCAGAGGATCTACTTTTTGGTGGATCGCGCTAACGATGCTAAGGTTCCATTCTTCAGGCATTCTTTCATCCGACCAGATAATACTTATGAGTTCGTGGATGTTGCTTACCAAGTCATCTCCGCCGGGTTTATAAGGCTTAGTCGGAAAACCGCAATTTCCGGCAGCCTTATTAAGCTTGAGTTAAGATATTGCTATCCTCGCTTCACTCAGGTTGGATGGTTGGCAGTTTTCGCCAATATTGAATAGTTCGCTCTCCCCGACAGCGTGATGTAGTTTGAAATCGCCGTTAAAAAGTCTGCAGAAGTAGTTCTTCCACATCCTCAGCATCGACCCTGTCTGAACGACAATATTTCCTTATTCATCAAGGATTCTGTTCGAGCCCAGTATCCTTTTCTTTGACGTTTAACACTTTGGTAAAACTAGCGAACATAATTCCTAGAGTTGCATATCTGCATATCCTCGATCGCGCGCTTTTCTTGATCATTTTTTTTCCTGAAAATCAGGTGTTCTTAATTCTGCTTTGCCTATAGAGCAATGACAGCTCTCGTCTTCATATGCAGCTTAGCCTTGTAGGCCTTGTTCTTGGCTGTGAATATCTGTCGAAATTCTTCATCAAACCAGGGTTTTATTGATGGCGGTCTAGAGAAACCTATCATATCAGTCGCGGCTAATCTAATGGGATTTTGGCATTGTTGACATTCAATTCTGGTGATATGGTCAGTCGGGAGGTTAAGAAATACGCGTTGCGCGAAGATGTTGGCGGTCTCTTGCGATTGCTTTCTTTCGACATTAAATTTTTTTCACAGTGTTTCTAGTTTGTTGTGGTATGGTGGATATCCACATTCTTACCTTGGTTGCAACAAGGTAGTGGTCTGAGTCTTTGTTCAAATGGGTTGTTTTACCCGTGATATTCTTAGATAGCCTGTTGTCCTAGGAAAGCAGGCTGAGTATTCAGTGCCGGTCTGACCAGGAAGCTTATAGTTTTTCGGCTTTTCGTCTTCGTATCTATACTTAAACTTATCGTTTAGCAAGTACAAGTCCGGTTGGATCAGAATAGTATCCGATGGCTTCCACTTAGTGGTTAAAATAAGCACAATTGAGTTGCAACCACTGTTCATTGTAAAATTAAAGCCAATCAGAGTCTACTCTCATTCCACAACATACAACCATCCAACAATGTCATCTATGAACTTTATTATTGGAGTAATGGAACTATCGGGTCATAAATTGGAGGCAGCTCTTATAAGCAGCAATAAAAAGTTAAGCACATGAGCATACATTTAGGATAACTCATATACTTACTATGAAAATGAGTTTAGAAGTCGTCTTATTTCAAACATGAGATGATCGTCCTCATATACTCAGCTATCATGTGATTCAGAAGAAAGATCAAGCCTGTGCATCGCTCAGACGTGTGACAGTCTAATAGGTTGGTTTTGCCTGACAGCAGAAGATTGCTCGCCATAGCCGACGACTCGATTCTCGTCATGCCACCACGTTTTACATTTTGAAAAAAATTCAAAATATGATTTTTTTTTAATTCGGCGTTCTTTCCTTATCTCTTACAGATACGGCACTTGCCCTTTGATCTTCGAAAAATGAGCCGATAATTACACACACCTACTTCGCAGCCCTTATGGTGAGTCTGGACAAAAGATGGTGTTCTTGAGGCTTGCGTTCTACTTATTCACGTGTTCGTTAAGATAAAATATCTGGGCCGCTAATGCCAGATATTTCATTTTATGGTGAAGATCCGATTCATCCGAAAATAAGATGTTGAAAAGAGCTTTATCACTTGGCTTACGAAGTCGAGCCTCCGACTAGCAGATTAACTTTAATTCCTGAATTTTTTAGAGGGTGTACTTTAGGTTTTTCTGAAAATTCTGCGCATTAACGACTTGAATGATACCAGTATTATGACCCTTTTTCGAATCAGGGGTATGCTGGGCTCATTATTTAAATGGGGGAAAAAACCATACATTTTGCAGAATCCTGTATGCTTCACAGTTTACAAATCACAACGGGCACAACGAGTGCTCCACTATACAGAAACTATCCATAGCAGTGAATTCCTCAAAGCTAGGCTCTTGATGTTGATACCCCACACCCATAGGATCTGTTACGTTCATGCAGTAAGCTAAATACAAAGGGCCACAATAGTCCATAAATGTGTAAAAGTACTACCATACCTTATTGGCCACATTTGAAGCAATCAATAGCAAGTTATGGCACACAAACATCGTCGAATTGAACAGAATGTTACACTTGATAGCTATAAAAAACTTTGAGACAATAGGGAAACTTTCCGCCTCGGTTTCCGCTATTGATTCTGCCGTTGATATTTCCACCATTGTCAGTTTTGGTAGCAACTCTTTTGTTTTATGTGCCCTATCATGAATAGATTAAAAACATTTTAAGCACTGGAGGTGGATTGTTGGAATATCGTTAAATTTATTACTTTCTACATTGAGGAAGTCCTTCAAAAATAAGCCTTTCAAAAAATCACATTCCCTATAGAGACCTTCTTATGCTTAAGATAGCCCTTACATCAAACTAACATGCAACCCCCAATGTCGCAATGGCATGGTCTTATTGCACATTATTATATTCGTCAAAAAAAAGTCCTTTGAAGGTCGCTAAAATACGTACAAAACCATTGAGTTCTCAAATTCTACGTTGCACGTAATTCCGTTAATTGTAAAACTTTACAATACGCAATTAAAAGAACATGAAGACATTCCGCGTGAAGAACCCTTTCCGTCTCGCGCATACCTTGAGGAATAATAATTGCATAACTGTACCTTTTTGTGGGCAGGTAATTTAGTCATCGCAGGCGCAAACAATTGACAGTAAACAGTTTTGTAGGAATGAGTATTTCAACGCTCAGAATGGAATGCTAGGAACGAAAAAAAAACAAAAGATCCTTTCGAAGACGATCATAAATCATGTTTACTACTCTATTACACAGTATTTACTGACATTTTTCTTGGAACACAAACCGGGGTAATCTTACAACTCGCCAGTTCTGTCTAGCGTGATATGCCAAGTCTGTTTTAGACTTTTACATTCGACAAGGTGTTAACTGACTTTAGTTTTTAAAAATGTTAAACGCATATGTTGTCAATATTCCGTGACAGAATTTGCGAAATAAAAAACATTACCAAAAATTCGCACGCGTCAGCCATCACCCATCGCGTCGACATGTGTGTTCAGAAAATAACCATTCAAACGGTATGCACATTACATCATACAAAGAAACTCACTAATGACGCAAAATATGTGCTATTTTGTGTTTTTTTTTTTTGTGGAAATGGAATGTCCTTTCGTAGACACCAATCAAGGACAAACTTAACATTTTGCGAATTAGGAAATGCCAATTTAATTGACATGGCATGCAATGCAATGCGTGAAGGTCGCGTGGATGGAGAATTTTTGCGCAGTGGTGACATGTTGAAGACATTAAACCACGTGTGTCATAAAGAAGTCGCAATTTGGAAAACAAAAAATAAATATTTGGAGGACATTCAAATGATAAACCCGACAGCAAGATGATTCTCAATAGCATTGTTAGTGGGTGTAATAACTGTCACATATAAACATTTTTTTGAGACTTAAAAAACGTTTTCCCAGTAGAATGCTCATGCAATTTGTTTTCTTACTTATTATCTTACGACAACCCATGTCAGATTTCGTTGTAACAGTTCTGCCAAGTGATCAAACGGAACCCATCCAGGTGAAGGTAATTATTCTACTTATTCTACAACCGCTCTTTCTTCGGGCCAAGAAGGCAATTTAGTAGTAAAGTACTCACTCGAACTACTAAGGATATCCTATATAAGACCCTGATCATCTCAGTCCTGCTCTACCGTCTAAAAAGCGGATGAAGAAATCCTTGGTCGATTTGAGAGAAAAATTCTTCGAAAAATTTTCGGACGGGCTATGGAGCCGAAGATTCAATCAAGAACTCTACGAGCTGTACAGCAACATCCCCCTGGTCAAAAAACTCCGCATTGGACGTTTAAGATGGCTAGGACAAGTAAAACGAATGGGCACCAATACTTCGGCTCGCAGAGTCTTCGATTCCCAGCCAGACGTCGAACGCAGTAGAGGATGACCTCTCTTTAAGTGGCGCGCACAAGTAGAAACCGGCCTCAACCAACTTGGAGTGCGCAACTGGAGGCAGTTAGCTAAGGTATGGGCTAATTGGAGAAGCATGTTGGTTGAGGCCCAGGTTCATTCCAGACTGTAGCGCCACTTAAGTAAGTAAGTACTAAATGAATTACAAGGACATAACGATTTTGAATTCAGTAATCAATTATTTGGAGTCAATTTGAAATCACTCGATGTGGCATTATCTTGTTGGAACCACATATCATTAATGTCCATGGAATTCTGACCAAAAATGGCATTGCAACAAACCATTGAAAAGCCCAAATGATCGGTCGTGAAGTTATTCGATTTTTAAGGGTGTTGGTCATGATTTTTAGGAGAAACTGTTGCGATATTTTCGCTATTTCCAACAGTGGGTTGTTCACTAAAAAACAAGGGATTATCCTCAAGGATTACAAAATAACTTAAGTAAGGTTGAACGTTGTGATTGGCTTCAACTTGGGAATGCCCACTGGTTGTAATTCTGACCACACATCAATTGTGCTTATTTTTACCTCCAATTGGTAACCATCGGATACTGAACTCATCCAACCGGATTTTGCTTGCAAGTGTTGATAACAATACGAAAAACAGCAACATTATAAATAGACTGGTACGGGATACCTAGCCTGCTGTCCCTGGCGAACCGAGATGAGCTGCTTCATCATATTCGGACAACAGCGTATCTGGGAATCTCCACGATAAGTCAGGTCTCTTGACTTATCGTGGATCTCCTGCAGATCAGCGAACGAACCAAATTGCGATGGACAAGAGGCACGCATCCAGTATTTTGGATGTCCGAACATTCATAGGAGCTAACATCGACTCGGACCACTATCTTACTACCTTGTTGCAACCAAGGTAAGAATGCGAATATCCACCACGCCACAACAAATCAAGAGACCGCCAAGACCTTCGAACAGGGCATATCCCTTAACCTTTTGATTAACACCATATCACCAGCATCGAATGTCGAAGAACAATGGTAACGATGCCATCAAACAGATGTGTTGGGTTTCTCACTCCCACCAGCAAGAAACCCCTGGTTTGATAAGGTATGCCGACAGGTGTTCGCAGCCAAGAACGAGGCCTACAAAGTTAAGATGTAGGTGAAGACGAGAGATGCCATTGGGCTTTATAGGCAAAGAAGAAGGGAAAAGCACCGGCTTTTCAGAAAGAAGAAAAGAAGCAAGAAAATCGCGCGATCGAGTTTATAGACAGGTGCCACTCCAGGAACGATGTTCGCAAGTTTTACCAAAGTGTAAATCGTCAAATCCAAGGATGCAAGGCTTGAACAGAATCCTGTCGAAATGAAAAAGGATATATCGTAGTTGAGACAGAGTCGATGCTGAGGATATGGATGTACCACTTCTGCAGACTGTTAAACGGCGATGAGGAGCAACATTCCGCTGTCAGGCACAGCGAACCATTCAATATTGGCAACGACGGCGAAGACTGCCAACCGCCCGACCTGAGTGAAGTGAGGATTGCAATATCTTAACTCAAGCTTAATAAATCCGGCGGAGATGACTTGGTAAGAAACATCCACCAACTTAGAAGCCTAATCTGGTCGGGTGAAAGAATACCTGAAGAATGAAACCTCATCATCGTTTGCCCGGTCCACAAAAATGGGGACCCTCTTAACTGCCCAAATACAGAGGCATAGGTCTCCTCAACATCGCTTACAATATCCTATCGGCCGTAATAAATGAACGCCTGAAACCGTTTGTCAATAAACTGATCGGCCCTTGTCAGTGTGCTGTGAAAATCCACAACTGATCAAATTTTCACACTTTGGCAGATTCATGGAAACCCAAGAAGTCCAAATCGATTCCCACCACCTAGAAAAGTAGCAGCATATGGAACCGAACTATTCCGCCCAAACTCGTTCGTCTGGTTAGGATGACGATGGAGAATTCTTGCTGCTCCATCAAGGTCGGATATGACCCCACCAACACATTCGATACCAAAATATGATTTAGGCAAGGCGATGCGCTTTCATGTGACTTCTTTAATCTGGTTCTTGAGAGGATTGTGCACAACTCCCGAGCCAACACCCGGGGCACAATCTTCCAAAAAACGGTGCAACTACTAGCGTACTTCGATGATATTGACATCATTGGTCGCACCAACGTGATGACACAGCTACGTTTGCTAGCATAGAGAAGGAAGCGGCGAAATGGGTTTAGCAGTAAAGTATATGCTGTCAACACGAAATGACACACCATATCGGCGAATTGGACAGATCGTCACAATTGACAGATATAATTTTGAGGTGCTCCGCTATTAACTCTAACAACAACTATTCGTCAGAAATTAAAAGGAGAATTATCCTTTCTTCGGGCTAAGAAGGCAATTTAGTAGTAAAGTCCTCACTCTACAACTACTAATGAGATTCTTTATAAGACCTTGATCATCCCAGTCCTGTTCTTCGGCGCTTAAGCATGGACCGTATCAAAAATGGTTGAAGAAATCCTTGGTCGATTCGAGAGGAAAATTCTTCGAAAAATCTGAAAAAATGGATGAAGAAATCCTTTGTCGATTCGAGAGGAAAATTCTTCGAAAAATCTGCTGTCCCGTTTACGTTGATGGGCTATGGAGACAAAGATTCAACCAAGAACTACACGACCTCTACATCAAACTGTCCCTAGTCAAAAAAGAACTCCGCATTGGACGCTTAAGATGGCTAGGATATCTAGAAGGAATAGACACCAATACTCCGACTCCCAGAGTCATTGATTCCCATCCAGACGTCGGACGCAGTAGAGGAAGACCTCGCCTTTAGTGGAGGCAGTTAGCTAAGGACCGTGCTAAATGAAGTGGCATGTTGGTTGAGGTCCAGATCCATTCCGGATGTAGCGCCACTTGAGTAAGTAAGTAAGATCATTGCACAATAATTTGCATTCGCTGTTTTATTTGTTTGTCAAAACTTAAAACGGATAAAACAAAAAATTTAGACTTCTGATAAGTCAAGTCAATACAATAAACCTACAAACATATTTTAATAATGTATTTCACGATTAGAAACTCAGAAATCTCAGAATAAATTCTATCACGACAATTAAAAAATAAGCGACCATCGCCTTTTATGTGCACCACTAAACCCAATTTAATACCATATTTAGGCGCCATCTAAGTGCCCCATAATCACACATCTCATTTAAGACTAAATGCAACCTGCAACGTACATTTAAACAAGTGTTCTTACAACTCATGACAAACCCAGTTTGATACTCAACTCTTTTGTCTTTCCCTATCAACCAAAAACCGTCGCAATCATTTCTACTTTCTTTTCCCTAGAATACACAAAATACCATAATTACCTTAAAAAAAAATAAGCTCCACATACGAGTACGACATTATACTCTCCTCACAAGAAAATCCCTATCGTATCTTCGCTCATTCATAACCCATAATGATCACACTACGTCTACTACTTCGTTTCGCTTCAATTAATTCGTAATAAGCAAGCTTATAATTCAATCTCAAAGCGGAACAACCGAAAAAAATTGAAGCTCCAACAAAAAAAAGTCTAATTGTCCTCTGCGACAAAATCACAAAAAACCCTCACACGCACAACAATCCATGTACGACAACCAAAAAGACGACCAAAAAAAAGCTAAAAATAATTAGCCTAAAATAATTGCCTTCATTATTCCAGTTCTATACGCCAAAAAAAAACGTTATTACTCTCATAAGACCTTTAAACGAGATTTCTTTTCTTTCCTCTTCGCCGTCCTCAAACAATGTGTACTAACAAAACGGACAAGAACAAGACCAAAAGAACACAAAAGAGCTAAAAGCAAAAAAAAATAATAATAACAATCTGGCAAAACTCCGCAACTAATGGTAATTATTATCATGGGAGACCCAATTCCAATGTGACCCACTTCCAGCTCCAAAGATGTAGGCCGCCATAAGAATCGTGAAACTGTAAAAAAAAAAGAAAAAACGAAGACAACACAACACTCCGTAAATGTATTCGTACCAAACATAAAAAAAATAAGCGAATGTGTCTCTTCGTCTTGGTCTTGGCTTAGGCCCATAGTCGTCTTCGACATCGACGTCGACGTCTTCGTGATTCAGCTAGCGAGTTTAATAATATGGCGGCGTTTGCTAGTTTTGTGGTCTTGTGGTCCGTCATCATCATCATCATCATCCGTCCGGTTGACTTCATTGAAACAAGAGTGGTGTGTTACCACGCCAACATGGAAAGAGATGTTTTCTTGGCCAGCAGGACGAGGCTGTTAATACAAGAATCCGCGTTGATAATTACCATATACATACACCAGAACGAGTATGGATAGTCCCCGCCCTCCCCTACTGGGTAAACTGTTAACGATCGAATTGAAAAGAAAATTTTTATCCAACAATGAGACGCGAGAAGAAAACGAAAGAAAAAAGTGCAATGCCGAACAAAAGACGTGCAAAATTGGATTCTTCAGAACAAACACAAAAAGACCACAGATTATGATTCGCTTTACAAGAACTCGATGAACAGGAATAACACAAAAAAAAACACACGATGACGACGGAGATGGAGAAGAAAACTTTCATTTTATAAATGATCGGCGCTGAGCGGTGGCACAGCGCGGCGATACAAAGCTTCTTACGAAAAGATACGTATCGACACAAAACTTAGTGAGGTAAATGGGCTTTTTAATGGCTCACTATACAATGGTACTCGTTTGGCCAATTATTATTATTGTGGACAAATCGATATGATTGTCATTATGATCGCACGGTTTTTTTTTCTCGTGATAGAGGTCTGCAGATTATGATGGTGGTAGGGGGTACTAGCCGGGACGTTTAACATTTTTATATGTGTAATTCCAAATTACCCTAGTGAGAGTTGAAGCTAAACTCGCACTTCATGGAGCGGGTGATAGGATTGTAAAGCGTTTTTTTTATAGGTGAAATGATGTATCTAATTAGGTTAGCTAAGCTGCACGCGTATAAGTACGTGCACATGTGGACCATGAAATATTCTATTGTAATACCACTACATCACTTCATAGGCACGTAGCTCAATGAACCAATCCGAGCTTGCTAGAAAGTCGTCTTAAATTCGTAGATTTAGTTAAGTTTCTGTATCTGGTCTTGGACGGGAAATTAAACTAGAAGGCTGATATTCAATAACACGTAAAATAAATTCATCAGCTTGTTCTAAAACTTGTTTTTTTCACATATCTTCACAGATGTTTACATATGCAGGTCTCCAGTTTGTTTCGGAAAGCATCCATTCATCCGTTCCATAGTAATCAACAATACCTGTATTGATTGAGTCTATTAACTCCATACATCAGCGCGACTATGACGCGTAGAAGGTGACTAAGGATCCTAGAGCAGCGATGGTCATGATTCATAAACTATGAAAAATTATACTGCCGTTTTCCTCAGGAATCTCAATTTATTGTGTAGGGTGATTCTTTAGAGGCATAGGAGCTTTTTTAAAAAGTAAAATACAACAAATGCAATAGAATTGCCAAAAGTTAAGCTTTATTTAGCTCACACAATTCTTGGCATTTAATGTTTAAAAAATATTTCTGACATATAACCTCCGCGAGTATGCCTTAAGAATGCCATCTTTTCGGTAAAATGTTGTACAACTTTTTCGAGCAAAAGCGATCTTATTTCGTCAATAGTGCGTAGAGTTTTGAACTCTAAGTGATCAATCGATGCTGGTTTATCATAATAGATTTGACATACTTCCTTGCTTACTTATGTGGCGTTTCAGTCTGGAATGAACCTGGGCCTCAACCAACATGTCTCTCCAATTAGCCCAGTCCTTAGCTGACTGCACCGAAATTGTGCACTCAAAATTGGTTCTACTTGTGCCACTTAATTTGAGGTTCTCCTCTATTGCGTCCAACGTCTCGCTGGGAATGGAAGACTCTCCAAGCCGGAGTATTGGTGTACATTCGTTCTACATGTTTACAAGATTCCGTCGCCAAATGTTTGGATTAACAAAGACATGGTTGCACGCGCTGTATGGTATGTTGCGATACTTCTTGGAAGATTGGAAATCATTTGGAGGAGAAATGGCCAAATGATTTCAAATGGCATGAGAACTAAAAAAAAACACGAAACGTTTGCCTGAAACGTTCGCCATTCAGAATAATGTTGGCACCGATTTCAGATTTGACGACAAATGAGCCGATGATGCCTTCAGCATATAAGTTTCAAGAGTCTCATAAGAATTGTGCTTACTACGAAAACGATCGTTATGCTTGTTTACATACCCATAAAGACAGAAATCATCCTCATCGCGGAAGATTATTTGACGATAAAAATCTGATTCAACTACCAGCCGAGCCGGAGTATTGGTGTCCATTCGTCAATGCGGAGTTTTTTGACCAGGGGCATGTCGCTGTACAGCTCGTATAGCTCTTGGTTGAATCTTCGTCTCCATAGCCCGTCAACGCAACGGGAACGAAGATTTTTCGAAGAATTTTCCTCTCAAATCGACCAAGGATTTCTTCATCCGCTTTTGAGACGGCCCATGCTTCAGCGCCGTAGAGCAGGACTGGGATGATCAGCGTCTTATATAGGATATCCTTAGTAGTTCGAGTGAGGGCTTTACTACTAAATTAGATTCTTAGCCCGAAAAAAACGGTTGGCAAGAGTAATTATTCGTTTAATTTCTGACGAGATGTTGTTGTCAGAGTTAATAGCGGAGCCGAGATAGACAAAGTCCCGTACTACCTCAAAGTTATATCTTTCAATGGTGACATTCTATCCAATTTGTCGATGTTGTGTGTCCTTTCGTGTTGACAGCATATACTTCGTCTTGCCCTCATTTACTGCTAAACCCATTTTTGCCGCTTCCTTCTCTATACAAGCAAACGTGGCTATGAAGTTACATGATGTCAATATCGTCGGCGTATGCTAGTAGTTGTACCGATTTTTGAGAAATTGTTCCCCTGGTGTTGGCTCGGGAGTTTTGCACAATCGTCTCAAGAATGAAATTAAAGAAGTCGCATGACATCACATCGCTTTGTCGGTGAGGTCGTTTCCGACCTTGATGGAGCAGCGAGAATTCTCCATCGTCATCCTACACAATCTAGTTTGGGCGTTATACCAAAACAAGACATGGCTCTGTATAGTTCGTCTATATAAATGCTGTCGTATGCGGCTAGGAAATCGATGAATAGGTGGTGGGTATCGATTTGGACATCTTGGCTTTTTTTCCAGGATATGCCGAAGTGTGAAAATTTGATCGGTTGTGGACTTTCCTGGCCTAAAACCCCACTGATAAGGGCATATCAGGTTGTTGGTAAACGGTTTCAGGCGTTCACATATTACGGCAGATAGGATCTTGAACAGCTATGCACATTTAAATTTCTATGCTCATAAGAAACGAATTTTTTTGGTAAAACAACTTCCATTCTATGGAAGTGGGCAACCTGAGTATTTTACAGTACTGAAGAAAACTTAACGTAAAATTTTGAGATTTGCTTCCGATTGCTTTCGACTATTATAGTTCACCCTTAAGCCCATTCACGACGACGCAATTGAATTTCCACTGGCTTTAGTTCGTGGATCTTATATGGATGTAGTTCCAGATCTTTCCACAACATTTTCCAAGTAGTGGACGTACAAAGACCGAATTGCTGAGAACGGCGCGGCGTCGGATCGATAAATTCGGGTCCTCTGTCGCACTCACGTCTACAGCGACGATGGCTTCTTCTAAACGCGCGGTACGGGCTCGATTTGGTTGAATATTATCAAGAAAAAGTAAATGTGGCCATGAATCGATCCATAGTATTGCGTATTAGCTACTCAGTTGGACGATTATGCACACCGCAAACTTGAAAAAATGCTCTTTAAGGTTAGCGAACAGAGCTCAAGTTTTTCCATGTTGATTTTCCAAAGTATATTAAAAAAATCCACACAGACTTCATAAGTATGGCAGCTAATTTGGCAGTTATCCTCTTGAGAAGTATACCTCTAAATGAAATAAACCTCTAAAGAAACAAAACCGTCAAAGCGTTTGATGGAAAGCGGAAGAAAGAGAAGACTTGTGTTCAAACGAACTTTTCAGGGAGTAAGTGTTTTTCTTGTGTTCGCTTAATTTTTCGAAAGTTGGTTTTACTTACTGGTGGTTGGGTCCCCACTGAACTTTTGTTTTACTTCTCTGATGTTTTGCTTCATAAATTTTGGGTACTATTAAGCCTTCCGCTCAGCAGATCAACACACCGCTGTCACATACTAAATTGGGTATTATTTGCAATAATCTAAAATGTCAGGATTCTGATGCATAGAAGATGTCATAACATTGTGTCTGCATCCTTAAAGAAGTGTGAACCACCGACCCAAGTCGCAAACCCTACAATGGGTTACAGAGCCACCAAAATCAAAATACATCACATCACCCTTGTCTGATGTGTAACATCCTAAAACACAAATCGATCGCTGAGTTTTATAAACTGATTGGGACAACTCCATTAGCGCCGAGAAACATCAGTTTTGATATCAACTCTTTTGTTTATCAATTTATGAAGAATAGAAAATAATATCTTATTCCTTTCGAATTTTCCAACGCAAGATATTCCAAATCAACGATACGGTTACTGGCTTTGAAACTGCATTTCAAGTGATTTATTAGTCTTTGGATAACATACTCTTTTATATTTTACTTGATAGACAACATTATGATCGTAGCAAAAAGTTTCATAAAACATAAATTTAAACGAGTATTACTAGTCTGCCATTGTAGCTTTTTGAATATGCTAAATGGAAGCTTGTAATACTTCTAATGGTCAATAACAAAACCAATCTGTGTTTTTCGCCATCGACGATCGCTTGATCAACTGAAGACTTGGTCTTTTCTGCCAGCTCGAAGGGGTTTCAGAATATTTATTTATTTTAAAAAGTCTAATTATCTGAGACTTCAATAAGTCAAGAGTTAAGCGCGGAATTCATGTTTCAAATCCAGAAAGTTACAACACCTACGATTTTTTCACAGCCCCATCTCTTTTATCTCTTCGTGACAAAAACAAGACATCGCACACATAAATGAATGAGATGTTAGGCTTAAAGCCCTATATGATTTCACATTCAAGACCAATTAATTACCCAAATTAGATATCTTCTTCCACAATATAACCGTTACCCTAATTAATAACCAAATATTTCGATAAAACCCAGTAGGCCAACAAGTGGTCAATTAGGCTACCCATTTATTGTTACAAGTGAACCTGTAAATTAAACGACAAAAATTCCAACCAAAAAAAAATTCAAGCCCCGCCTAAAATGTCCCACGCCTAAAAAAAAAACTCCAAACTATAAATTCTGCATGAGTAAATGAATGTGCAGTCAGCGTCTTGTAGTACGGCCCACGATATTTGTTCTAGTAAAGACCAGTCCCTTAACATCGACATCATCACTTGTGTCTAAATTCAGGTTGTGAACACCCATTAAAATCGTTCATTCCTTCGGCACGCAACTAAAGCTTGCTTATAACAAAAATATTGTCTTAGCATACCTAGTCTAAGCTATTCTCAACGCAATCTCATGAATAATTCGAATGTGTGTGCCCATTTGCATGCGTTCGCATCTAAAAGTGAAATTAAAATTCTTCCGTGTTCGTAACTCGTACCGTAAGGTCTTGCCTTTATTTGTTTTTTCACCCAAATCATGTCTATCAATTTATCCAATAGTCCGAAATCGGTAAACGGCGCACATAAACCTACAGAAAATTGGCCATCGTACTAGCCGTATGCTATTTTAAATGCACTTTCAGTCTTAAGGTCTTGAGCGACGCGGCCGCATCGATTTCGTCTGTACGGCTATGCTATATGAAGGTATGCGTGTTCTAAATCGTGTTTGTGAACGTGATTGGAATTCGTGAGAGGACGCTTAAGAATAAATTTTAGCAGTGTGCATCTATATGGACGTATGATACTGCGTCAGTTCCGGTATTCCGCATGAGTAATTGTCTAATCGTTGGCGGCGCCAGTAATATGCGCGAGTAATTAGTGAAAATTGTGTACAGGGAAAACTGAACATTTTGTGGATGGTGTGTGAAGGGCACTGTAGTCTTGCAGTTTAAATTCATTTCCATATACAGGATCAGAAACAATATATTCTATAACATTCCAATGTTGGTGCACATATGTCAATATCTTTTATTTATGTGATTCTTTAGTTTGTGGTAAGCCTGGCATCAAATCGACCGTATTTCTGCGATGCAAAAACTAGGGCAGTGATTTGCAATACATGTCAGAGCCATCTTATCCCAATGAGCCAATGAGCAGATTGACAGATTTCATAATGTTCCTCATAGAATTGTTGCCTCCCGAAACACGACACAGCAAAATGGGACCACACATTTCACGAAGAATTGTGTGTCCGAGCAGTTATATCTTGTTATTCTCGTCCAATGATGTAAATATCTTCGGCGTATGATATAAGTAAGTCAGGATTATGGAACCAGGACCAAGCTTTCTCACAACTTGTACTTCTTGCACAGAGGCGGAACCTCCTGATTTATGACGACTCCGAACGGCTTAATTGAGATAAGGTTTTCTTGACAATTGATAAAAATTCATTTAGGTGTAATCATTTAGTAAAAATCGGCCTCAATCAACTTATAGAAGAATGTTGGTTAACGTCCAGGTTGTCCCGTTTCTATAACATTTATTTAATGTGATGGATCAAAAACCTCTACTTCACTGTATCCTTAATAATCAGCATGTGAAGTTGACCGTTTTTTTTATTTGACCCTTAGGTTTAATGAACGTGGTAATGTCTAGACGTGTCAACATGATAATTATAACTCCCAATACTTTCCAAGTTTCTGCGATTGCAATAGACCAAATCTTCCAACGTAGTGCGACAAAGTTTATCATGTTTATATGGTTCTATAAAAATATTTAAAAAGTTTGGTATGATTTGCACTTTAAAGGATTTCTTCGCAGCATCTGTCGAAGTGTAAAGATCTAATACTCAAAGATAAACCTGGTCTAAATCCACACTAACTAAAGCCAATTAGTTTGTTGATGACCGGTTTTACGTTTTACGTCGGATTAAATCTTAGCGGGCTCTGTGGCGCAATGGTTAGTGCGATGAACTGCCGCGTAGAAGTTCTGGATTCGATTCTCAGCCGAAGCAATACCTAAATGATTTTTCACTGGCCCTCCTCTCTTGATGATCTGACAAATCATTCGATTAGTATCATTTGTCATGAAAAGCTTATCTCAAATTCGCCATTCGGAGTCCTCATAAAACAGGAGGTCCCACCATTGTGCAAGAAGTACACAGGCATACATAAATGGTTGTAAGAAAGCTAGTCCCTGGGTACTAACGAGCCTGTTGCCTCAAAAATTTGTATGTTTTTTGTAAATCTAAGACTAACTACATTCTAACTGAAGCAGCCGACGATCTTCCGTTGTCCCTTGTTCAACCAAAATCGACATCAAACGGCGAATAGTGCTATCAGCACCGTCTTATTGGCCACAACATTTTCGACGATATTGATTTGACATAACGACTATTTCTACTGCACAGCATCACATTTCCGCGCGTTGTTTTGGTACCGAATTGACTTTTCAAAAACATGTCTACTCAAGTTAATCGGTTGTTAAATGTCAAAGTTATTCATAGTTTACATGTAGACACAAAAGATGGCTTTAAAGCCAAAACCTTTTAGATGGCGTACTTATTTCAGATGTTTGCCCTATCAACGTCTGTTTGTTTTCCTAGGAATGTAGGTGTAGGTGCAAGTCCGAAGTAGGTTCCTCTAGCTCTTTGATAAAGTTCCGATGCTGATTACACTTTGTTTTGACATTAACGAATGTAAAGACATAGACTCTTACCCAGAAGTTCTTTGTAGTCTCCCACTGAGTCTAATAAAGGCTCCCAACATAAAAACTGTCAAGTTTTTGTGTACCTAATTCTTGATTAAAAATTAAGCTCTACATTTATCTGCGACGAAAAAGTGTTCCGATTTGACATTGAAAATATTTACATCCAGAATGTTTGGTGCGTACATCGATCGCACACATAAACAAAGTGGCCTTGGTTGGCATTTCGAGCATCTGGGAATATACCAAATCCTTTCGATGTCTGCTGTTATCTATCGTGTCATTACAAATTGTTGCAAAATGTATAGGTTGACACCATTATCTGTCAGTTTTTGAACGATGTATATTCCAACTAGTAAAATTTGTCCACAGTCTTGGGGTTTTGGCATTGAAATCCGCAGGCACGATGTTGGCGGCATTTTGCAGACAAGCTTGAAAAGTTTCATCCAGAAGGTTTCTTTGATAGAACCTTTTTTTGGTAAAAGTGTGTGCATATATTTACCTTGTGTTATAAAACTGGGCTTTGATATGAATCAGAAGACAATTAAACAGCCATTATGTCGACTAACCTGGGAAAGAGTCAGTAAATCTTAAAATTAGAGGATCTCCATCTTAAATCCTATATCCTAAGCTATTTTCAATTCGATTGGCTTTTTTTCATCAAACGAGTCACCTTGGCTTGGCCTATCCAGTCCTATCGTTGACCTATTGAGGTAATATGTCAATCTGTCATCAAAGTTGGGGCAATGGCCTTGTGCTTAGGCCGATATATTAATAAGCACTGGGTCTATGGCCAAAACCCGAAATTACGGCAAACATCCAAGATATAAAAGAGTCACTAGAAGCTTTTCAATTCTGCCCTTCGAAAACGGGGTTAAACAGTGGGCTTTCTTCGAAAACGGCCAAATCAAATCTTTCAAAATGAGATTCAGCTTTCTGTGCTGTTCAACAACTCTGATAAATTTCGGACACAAACATTTTAACTGTTTAAAAAATGTAAGCCACGTTTCAGACCTGCAAACGTTTCTGTTTATTTTCTTTGACGGCACTTTATTGTGCGCCTATAAAACACACACCTGATACATGTTAAATTTTATTTACAATTAATAAATCTATTGCTGAGTCAAGACCATAATTGGCAAAGCCGACATAAGTTACCAGCTTTTTCCAATTCGAATGTGTAAGCGCTCAAGACAACCCCTTTCGTCTATTCACCTTTTCTATGTGCAAATATAGTAAGTAGGTACACATATACGATGTGTAGACGAAGAATGAGGCAAGCAAAAAAAAATCAGCAACAACACCTATCAGCAAATTTATATATATATATATCAACCAAAAGAAAGCAAAAACAACAAATGGAGAGCTACTTTCACCCAAGGTCATTGTGTCTTTTACTGGACTCTCAGCTTAACGTCAGCCATGGCAGCGCGCACAAGAGTATACGTACATTTTCAAGACTGCATAACATACTGTTGCTAAGTTTTCTTCTTCGTCCATCATCGATCGATAACTCCGTCAATATAGCCCAACCGAGCGCTTAGTTGCTGTGTGCAAATATTTTTGTCATTTTGTAATTTTTTTGCGCAATTATAATTGCAATTGAACAAATATTTGCTATATAGCTGATTAGCAAGCTGAATTGGTGAAAATGCTATCGACATTCTTCGAAAAGACTGTCACACGATGCGTCAATGTATCTCGTGTTCGAATCTTAACTGCATTATGGAAAATAATCGTGTCAAAACAAACAAATGCTCATTTCGTCAATTTGACCTTGTTAATGATCATGAAACAAGGTTTTCCAACGGTCACGTTGGCCCCCATCTCGCTCTCGTGTGCTGTTTTGCGATTCAATGAGCTCTCGCTCGAACGAACTCGAACTTCCAAGAGTCACTGTCATGGCCCTTTTCGCCTCTTGCGAGGTTAGGTTGAGATAAAAAAAAAATGACAAAACAAAAAAGAATCAAGGCGCATACCAGCACACTACGGATACACCTATGGATGGGAAGCGAAACACGTTAGCGGGGTTCGAACTCGATTTCTGTTTTATCCACCGAATAGAGTAAGCGACATCTTGCAATGCTGCTGTTGTGCGGCTGCGCTGCTGGATGGTGCTATAGCGCCTAACTGTATGCGGGCTTGACTGGCCAATACACATGAAGTGAAACCGGCATAAGCTCAACCACTACATATAGGTGCTGAGAAACTAGGTCAACGAACAAGGTTGTGTACAATAGCAACGGTGCGGTGCTGCGAGTCGCGGATGGGCTTGGAGCGGCATATCTATAGCTGAGCCAACAGCGGCAGCACCTATACCAGAGAAACTCACTTTTCCAGTTGAGGCTTTTTTTGTTTTGATTGCCCTCCTCTGCGTCTTGGGTCTTTTCATCTCTGCTTTATCTCACTTTTGGTTTATTTAAGTTTTTTGTTGTTGTAAATTTGCTTATGTTGTAAATATGTATTCATTTGTGTAGCACTTCTGTAGGTGAGGTATTTATTAATGGCTTTGATTTATTTGACATGCGATGTCTAAGTCTAGCTATTCTGATCTTCAATTATGCACTCTGACTCGGATTATTGGCGAAATTTAATGTTAATATGGTTTAGTTTGAGTTAAAAGGGAAAAGGAGGTCAGTTTTAATGGAATTCATAGCCTGAAGAGGCTTTGTGTCAAGTCAAGCAGGTTGCACGGGACCGATGATCGGTGGTGTAGTGCAGAGTTTGTCTGGATGAAATTGATTTGTTGCTACCGATAGCGCTGCCGGAAATGTCTGCAGTAAAGTTGATCTAGTTCTTGTGATTAAAATCAAATCATTGACGATCTGAGTAATTAGCTGGGAGTTTAATGCTTGTAGGCTTTAAAGTGGATTGTCGGACAATTTATGTGGATTACATTCGTTAAGATCGTTAAAATTGGACTATACAGGCTTTGGCTTAATCGTCTGTCTTCAAAAGAGGCCCGATCATGGGTTAAGCTAGGGAGGCACCTATTCACGGTGCACCTTGATAAGTAAAGGCTCTATTGTAAAAAAAAATAGTTATCTTAGATTAATGGCCCATAAACTTCGCTTATCTATTCAATTGTGTGTGCGAAGTTAAATTTTCTCCATAAAGAATGGGACTTCCGGTTTAATGCTGACTCTAACTGATTTGGAAAGCTTCTCATAATAGTCTTATACTCTTGGATATTTGTCAGATTTTTGCAAGACGAGAGGCAGTGAAAATACTTAGGTGTTGCTCCTTTGGGATCTGAACCAATGACAACGCGCTTAGTAGACCAACCCACTTTTTTTTAATTTATTTTTTTTTTATTTTATTTTACATATAGGTTGTGCATATATTGTTTTATAGCAACCATCATGATAGGAGTTGAAGGAGGGTGTCAGGTGTAGGACAGCGTTTCCGCATATCAAATGGAAGGCCAGAGTCTGCGTACACAAAATATTATTCGAATCAAGTCCTATAGAACGGTTCAAAATAAAGAGAATAGATAATTTTCTGGTAGAACTCTCCGGGGTCACATTGCAAGAGCGGTAGCCTCGAGCAATAATCTTATCTGATGAATATTTTGAGAGTGCGGCGTTCATTTCGCGTGAAGCTTTCCCAATCTACCACGTCTGCCAAGGATCTTTGGATAGTCGGAGTTGGTTGCGACATAAAAACCTTTTGTCGTGGCTAAGTTAGTAAGATAGTTGACTAAAAAACTCTATCGCCATCTTAGATAGTTTAATGTATAGGTAAAATATAGGTAATCAACAACAAGCGTACCACAAAAAAAAAATCAAGAAAATAAAAAAAATAAAATAAAAAAAAGTGGGTTGGTCTACTAAGCGCGTTGTCATTGGTTCAGATCCCAAAGGAGCAACACCTAAGTATTACCAAAATAAAGATACTGAACCAAACAGATGCCAAGGTATTTCGCCACTCTTTAACTTGCAAGTGGCTATTCGATTGATCCCACAACAACCAGCTTGCGCGAGGTTTTTTCGTAACCCTTGAGGCCCCAAGCAAAAGTTTCTTGTAAAAGAATCGTTTCAGATTTTTGAAATTTAATTTTCAACTTCTAGTCATCACAATATCTCTGGATTTTGTCGAAATCCAGCTGCAGAAGAGTTCGAATGGTCTCGACCATAAGGGCTGCTCTAGTACGCTATAAGAGGTTTACTTACATCAAGTCTGGTCAGATTTAGGCAGAGGTCCTCTAACCATACGTTGTCGAAAGCCTTCACTAAATCAACCAGACTGCTTTTCGGCTTTGTTCCATTGCATATCAGAGACCAGCTTTGCAACGGCATGAATAGTGTCACGTCCCGCTTTGAAACCAAACTGAGTCTCTGGTAATATCTTATTGTCTTCAACCCACTTGAATAAAGTCCGATTGAAAATCTTTTCGCCGAATTGGAGTTGTCCATTCCCTTTTTTTTCTGGGAGCGGGTGAACCACCGCCTTCTTCCGCCGCACTACGACTGACTTTTTTTCTTTAATGAATTGACGAAGATTTGGAAATACGTCGAGATACCCACATCGCTCTGAAATGATGGCGTTTGAAACTGGCTTTAAACCTTGTGAAACCGCTATTCTCAGATCGCCGTTGCGTTATGTCATTATGTTCCAGGACGGTCGGGGATCGATTCCTCCTGTCAAAAGTATGGTTATAATGTCGTTGAAACTTAATGCGTTTTCCATTGTATATTTCACATCATAATATGTTACGGTTTTAATGGTTGATAATAGTTTTTCACAGTCGAAATAATCTTGAATAAAAGCGAAAATCACTCCAGTCAAACTGACAGCTATCATTTATATTAGTGTTAATGCAAAGAGCGGTAAATCCGCAAAAAAATCAAGATCCGAAATTAAACAAAAAAAATGTTTGTCAAATGGAACATAACAACTGTCAAAATCGTTTTTTAAACAGATCTAGATCAAAAAATAAATTGATTTTTTTACCAATGGAAAACGTTTCGTTTTGATCTTTCTTGGTTAAGAAAACATGAGCAGTTGGATTTTGGACCTGACAGATGCACATCTGACCGGTGCTAACCAAAAAAGGTTCGGGAGCCTAAGAAATCTACTACAGATATGGTAGCCGACTTAAAAAAACTTTTCTAGGAATATGGAATTGGCGAAAATGAAGGTTAAAGCGATGATTGTGAGTGGAGATCCCTTGAAACAGACCTCATTCAGTTTTGATAAATGTAATAATGCTGTGATGTGCATTAGTATTCGTTTTGGTAAAGCTCAATACTATGCTACCAGAAAGAGAACTCAAATTTAAAATATTTTTTGGAAAATCATGTTCTAAAATTCAAAAGCTTTGTTTTGGCACCAACTCGCCAAAGATTGAATTTATGATAAAAGCTGCAATGAGTAAAAAAGAATTTCATAATATGATAGTTTTCAATGATAGCTATAACTGCACCCTCATACATGTATTTCAATGTGTTCCTCCTGGTTTTCTCGGTTAGTAGGTGCGAATATTCGGTAAGCAATCGCTATGACGGAGAAGGTTATTCATTCGCTTAAAAAAAAGTATTCTTTCAGTCATGATTTCACTTCTCACCCTTAACTGCCTGGCTGCATGTTAATCCCAACGACTTTCATTACCACGTTGGTAGGACATTGCCACACATAAAAAAGCGTCATTGGAATGAAGTCTGTTTTTGTAGTTGAAAAAAGTGGACATTTCAAGGAATACCTTCACCTTCGTGTCTCTGACAAATTTCAATTTTTAGGTGTTTAAGCTTCGATTTTTCTAAAATGAAATGCTTTGGTAGTGAAACGTTTATGCCAATACCGAGAATTAATTTTGAAATGGATTCCAGATAGATTTTCAATGCGACCTTGGTGGCTAATTAACAGGTCCATTCCGCGAAATTATGCGCTCATCGCATGTTTTCTTCAATAAATCGATTGTGACGTGACCTGTGTAGCATGTAGTGCCGTCGTGTTGGAATCCACATCATGCCATCCACTTTGGGAACAAAATAGTCGGTTACCATGGCTCTATACTAGTCTTCATTAACGGTAACTGACTGTCCAGCATCATTTCGGATGAAGTATGGCCCAATGACTCCACCAGCTTATAGAGCACAACAAACAGTCAGTTTTTGTGGATGTAATGGCGTCTCAAGGGTCTCATGTGGATTCTCACTCCAAATGTGGCAATTTTGCTTGTTGACGTAGTCATTCAACCAAAAATGAGCCTCATCACTGAACAAAATTTTGCGACGAAAATCAGCATCAAGGGCGAATCAAATCATTCGGGTTCTCTTCAATACTTTTCTCTACAGCGACAATTGTTTCTTCGGTGCGCACTGTTCGACGTCTCTGCGGGTGCGTATTATCACATGAAGTGAATGTACTTTGAAAAAAAAATCCACGGTTAACTGAATTAATTGCTCTGATGGACGATCATGTCGACCATAAACCATTATTTTCGAAATAAATTTGCACGATTTGCAAGCGTTGTTCATTGGTCAACCTGTTCATGATGAAATGGCAAAACATACTGAACATAAATGACATTAAAGTTGCCCGATTAGACCACAAAATGTCAGTTTTATCTCTGATCGAAAAACAAGCCGCTAAAACCTCATCTTCTCTCTTATTGACTCACATAGAATATACCTGCCCCCTTGCCGATGGCTTTTATTAAAAAGAACGTGTAACCAGGCAGTACATATAATGTTCTAAAAATAAAGAATTGTTAAACCAATATGTTAACATATTCATTACATTCAGACAAGCAAGGCATAACAATCTTATAACCGACCCTTACGTTAACCAATTGTCATGACACCTTCATTAAACTGCAGCCAACATTGAAAAATAAAAACTCTGCACCATCGCAGCTCTCCAAGTCCCAACAACCACCACCCACCATCTCTTTCGCACCAATCAAACATCAACCAAAAAACTTCATCGGTGCAAGCGAGACCAATCGATGCCAATTGCAAAAGCAGAAACTACCAATTTCAACTGAAACAGCAGCAAAATCAGTAGGCAGACCAAATGGCAAAATTTCTTCTGGCTATTTTCCGATAATTTTATTTTAACATTTTCGCTGTAAAGTAATCGCTATTTATATGAAAAAATATTTGAAAAAAGTTTATTTATTTATTTACCTAAAGTGCTAGCAGTCGGCGTCTGTCTGAGCACACATAATCGCCGGTGTTTTCTCGCATAGCCTTCAACGTCGTCCCAACAAGAAAAACGAAAAAAAATGCTGCGGCGATACTTTTGATGAGAGAGACTCGGGAGTCTTGTGCGACTTTGTAAGGTTTTTAAGTTTTTTTTTCATTCTCATTTCTTATTTATTTTTAGTTCTTTTTATCTGCCGTCATTATCCACGGTATCAAATTTATTTATTAAAAATTATTCGCTTATAAGAAAAAAAAACGCTGAAACATAAAAAAGTCTCGGACGCCAATTGGAAAAATCCTTGCCCGAGGTGGTGGTGGGGGTGTTGGATGTGCAACGCGCTGCAAGAAACAAGTCGACAAAATAGAGAGCAGAAAAGTGCAAAAGTGTTACTAATAGATAAATTGATTTTTCCTGCAACAGTACCATTGGCTCCGACGAGGAGTTCCAAAAGTAAATGGTTTATCTCTAGTTCTTGTAGGCTGCGAATGCAGCTAATTGCACTGCAGGACGACGAAAAACAATTTATTTCGTTTTTTTTCCAATTCGAATCGCCAATGACACACTACGACAGTGATTTGTGTGTGGGATTGAGTGGGAAAAACGGTCGTCTTTTCGCCTTTAAAGGTGTTTCCAGTGTGTGATATTTCCATTTCCGGCCATCGGAATACAAAAATAAAACATTTTTCCCTCTGCCATATCAGTTTTTTGTCTCTTGGTGTATTTTTTTTTTCTTGTGAAGAACTTCTGTTTGTCGCCTCTTGCTTTGGCTCGCATATGATTCATAGTTTAGATAAACGAACGAAAGAAAAGTGTGTGTGTGCGGTACGAGGAAGTGAGAATGATTCCATTCGAATTCGAAAGACAATCGTAATCGCATTTGGACGCATAGTCATATGTGACCAACCTAGTTTGCAGAAAATCCTCTTTTTTATTTTCTTCTGCTAAATTATTTGTAAACATGATCATCATAGAGTGGATCTAGTGTGTGTGACAGCGCAAATGATGAGGTAGCGTACAATCTAGAAAAAAAAAATACCATCGCGGAATGGGGTGCGGATCTTTGAGGGAGTGTTGCATTTTAAGGTTATTTTACGATTGTTCTCTTATCTTGTGATGCTTATTGCTTCTCATAGGAACGTTCGAATTTTATATAAATATTTGGATTAGTGGGGTAGACATGTGTTGATATCAGTGTTATCCAATCAACAACAGTGAAATCAATTTGGATTCGAGTAAGGAGTTTCTGACATGCTTCACACTTCAGTGAAGACTTTCACACTCTCAACCTTACATTGAGGGCGGGTCCTATGAGTGAACCGTGCTGAGTGTTGTTGTATTGCAGATCTTTAAAGCAATCAACAACCTCGACAATTTCAGGGGACTGGTTTGTGTGTTTCGTTCTTAAACTGTAATAGAGGGATCTGAGAAGTTAACTTGAAGTTTTCTTTTGTTATTCAGTTGGAAAAATTAATCGTGTTTCGTATTTAAAGAGGAAAACATTTATCCGACCCGTTTAGGGCACGTTTCTTCCAATCTTCCAGTCCAAGCACCCTGTCATCCACAATCGCTTCATCCATAAACCGAAATTTCGGTCTTTCATGCATTCTCGAACCTGAATTCTGGTGGTATTCACAGAAACTCTTCTCACGGACTACATCTTAACGGTTTAATGTAGTCGAGGTTCATACACTTTTCTATTGCATCCACATTTTGGAAAATGTACTAAAGACCGCAGTTTTCGTATCCAATTAGCTTTTCTTACTTAAGTGGCGCTACATTCCGGAATAAACCTGTGCATCAACCAACATGCCTCTCTTATAAGCCCGGTCCTTAGCTAATTGTTTCCAGTTGCGCACTCCAAGTTGTTTGATGTGAAACTTCGTCTCCGTAGTCGTTCAACGCCAATGGGACCGAAAATGTTTCGAAAAATTGTTTTATCAAATCGACCAAGGATTTCTTCATCCACTTTTGATACGGTTCATCATCAGCGCCGTATAGCAGGACTGGGATGATCAGGGTCTTATATAGGATCTCCTTAGTAGTTCAAGTGTGGGATTTACTACTAAATTGCCTCGTTAGCCCGAAGTACCAGCGGTTGGAAAGAGTAATTCTTCTTTTAATTTCTGACGAGATGTTGTTGTCAGAGTTAATAGCGGAGCTGAGGTATTCAATGTCCCGTACTCAAAGTTATATCCATCAATGGTGACGTTCTGTTCAACTCGTCGATGTTGTGTGTATTTTCGTGTTGACAGCATATGCAAAGTCTTGCCCTCATTTACAGCTAAAGCCATTTTTGCCGCTTCCTTCTCTATACAAGCACACTTTTCTGTAACATCACGTTGAGTCCTGTCAATTATGTCAATATCGTCGGCGTGGCTTTTGAAAAATGCTGCCTCTTGCGTTGTCTCGGGAGTTTTGCACAATCCTCTAAAGAATCAAATTAAAGAAGTCACGACAGCGCATCATCTTGCCTAAATCCTTTTTTGGTATAGAATGTGTCGGTGTTAGGTTTTTTTTTTTTTCAAGATCTATCAAGTGTGAAGATTTGATCAGTTGTGGCCTTTCCTGGCCTAAAACCACATTGATAAGGGCCGATTAGAGGTGAACAGTTTTAGGCGTTCACATATTCAGGCAGATAGGACCGTGTAGGCGGTGTGGAGAAAACTTATGCCCCTGTAGTTGGAGCCGTTCAGAATCACCTTTTTTGTGAATGCCAATATTGAATGGTTCGCTCTGCCTTACTGCGGAATGTTTATTGTTCATCATCGCCTGCAGAAGTGGTTCTTCCATATCCTCAGCATCGACTGTTGGTCAACAACTATATTTCCTTCATATCGACAGAATTTTGTACGAGCCTTGTATCCTTTTTTTTACACTTTGCCAGAACTTACGAACATTATTCCTAGAGTAGCACCTCTCTTTATCTTCGATTACGCGCTCTTGTTCTTCTTTCTGAAAAGCCGGTGTTCTTCTCTTCTTTGACTGCTCTCGTCTTCACCTTCAGCTTAGCCATGTAGGCCTCATTCTTGGCTGCGAGCATCTATTGGCATTTTTCATCAAACCATGTGTTTCTTGCTGGTGGACGCAAGAAACCAAGCACATCAGTTGCGGCCAATCTAATGGCTTGTTGGCATCGTTGTCATTGTTCTTGGAAATTAGATGCTGGTGGTATGGTGTTAATCAAGAGGTTAAGGGATACGCGTTCGGAGCAAAGGCATTGGCGGTCTTTGCGACTGCAGTCTTTCGACATTGAATTTTTTACACTTTCTGCTTGGTTGTGGCGTGGTGGATATAAAGATTCTTAGTGGTCCGAGTCGATGGTTCCCTAGGAATGTTCGGGCATTAAAAAAACTGGATCTCTCCTGTCTATTTGGTTGGCCGTTCTTTGATTTAGAAACCGTCAGGCCCCCTTATGGATATCGAGGTGAAGACACCTAGTGCTGGCATAAGTGGCATTTCGTTTCGCAGCGGAGTCAATTACCCTCTGTCCTTTGCCAGACGTGTAGGCTGTATTTTCCGACAAAACTGCTAAATATGTCCTCCCTTCCTACTTTTGCGTTAAAATCTTCCAGCACGATTTTAACATGTTTTGTCAAGGAGCTCGAAAAAGCAGTCTTCCGTCATTTCATCCTTTGCCTCCGTGGTAGGATGAGTGCATTTAAGACTTATGTTGGTGAATTTGGCCTTGATGCGGATTGTTACAATGCTTTAGCTAATGTCTTGAAAGTATAAGACTTTTGGCCTAAGCTGGGCGTTTATAACAAATCGGAATAGTCGCTGTTTCTGCTCACTTTAACACGGTCTGTAGGAGATGTCACAGTTTTTTTATTCTTTTTTTTTATTTTTTTTTATTTCTAGATGTCAGTAATGTTTGAATTGTAGCAGCTCAGCGCTTCCGCTAGTTGTTATCCTGCATATCTTCTGTTTGTTATCACACTTCATGTGTTCTTGTTTAGCATGGTCGTCAACAATAAAATTTGTCCTTTCCGAGGCTGTTCGTTGCTTCGTAAAAACAATTTTGTCCATGAGTGGGTAATAATTAACCCAAAGCACAACCATCAACCTTGGAGGGCCAGCTACAATTTATTAGATAACCCTAGGACAAGGGAACAACAATATCCACTACGGGATTTACGTCTCGCCTCATCCGCCAGCATCTATGCTCAAGAGGCCTGACTTACCCTTAATATTTATGGATGACCTGTTGCCCGAATATGTCGAAGTAGCTTGAATATTTTTTTTTTTTAACATCAAAACTGGGCCTGCAGACGCCGCCGTAGACCCCATGTTTTGAATTTTTAATCCTTCCGCTGCAGTGTTTGGGAGGTTTAGTTGATAGGGAACCTTACCCATAGCATTTTTGTAGAACTCCACTACAACGCCATCTGTCTATATATTTAGAAGTACTTTTATAGTTAATTTAGGGTCACAACAATGTCCAGTAATAACACTATACGGGTCATTTACTTGGTGCACATGCGAATATCTCTCTTAGTCCCACTGATCAATTTTTTTTACCCAACCCATAGTCTTCAACTCGACTACCTTCAATCGACATTGATATGAAGTATCACGCATACGTTCGCTCGCCATGACACCATACCAAAAGTTCGCTGAATTTTCGACGGAAAACCCAAGCCTAAAGTCACATCCTCTGTAAAGAATATCCTGCCTGCAGAGTATTGCAGCGCTCTCAAATTATTGAAAACAAATTTATGTTCGCCTTTCCTAATAGTAAATGAATGCTCACAGCTATTATTTTTTTAGAAATAAATTTCACGTGTTTCTTAATTTGCAAATTTTTATAATTTTTCAGACTTTTTGATCAATCAGAAAGAGAAAGTATTACAAATCATAAGTTACCTAACCAGAGCTTACGCTAATTTGCATTCACCTGCAAGAGAAAAACCAACGTCAAAACCCCCACAACAACAATGTCCAGCGAAGAAGATAAACCTCCTGCACCGCCAGTGCGATTGACCAGCAATCGAGGCGACCGAAGTGGAGTTGATGGACCACCAGTCGACATGCGCCCCTTGCCAAAAGGTAAGTTTTCCATTTTTGTTGTGCGTTCTCGTGTGTGTTTATAAAATTTAGACAACGGCATTTGGCTGTGAAATGCCATGCCTTGTCCTTATTTTATGATTAACTCGCAGTCATCCCAAGTTTCACACGGAATTAGTGTCCTTTTCTCTACATCCCGCAGAACCCGACGATCCGGATCGCAAGAAGAAGACTCTGAAGAACAAAATCAAAGGATCCAAACCATCACACACCGACTCTAAGCCGAATATATCATATCCGACGAACTTTGAGCACACCGTGCACGTGGGATTCGATGCGGTTACCGGAGAATTCACGGTAAGTGGATAGTTGTGGTGGCCTCCTCCCTCCCTCATCGGTGTATGTTGTACAAATTTCGAGCCTAAAAAATGTCTCAAAACGGTATTACTTTGTAAAGTTCACATTTTTTTTGTTTTCTTAATCTCGATACAACAGAAGATACTTTGTTTTTGTAGCGTTCTTTGCTCTAAAGTTCTTTGGCTTATTTTTCTAACCACTTTTTGTTGTTTCATAAACATGAGTAAAATTCCAAATTTAATGGAGGAACATTCATTTGTACGATACACTCGACACACTGAAACATGTAATTGCTTGCTGGGAATGTTTGTCCATTAGTACCAAAAACAAAACGAATTTCATTACACAACTAGAGTATTGTTACATATCTTCACCCCCTTACGTTGTTCTATTCTTCTATGCGTTGCTTACATTTAAATTCTTAAAAAAAAAAAAAAAAGTTTTTCAAAACAACAGACTTTTACTGGGTCTTGTTTTCGAAATTCGCCGTTTCTTTGGTTTCCTTATTTTTGTTGTCGTTTTACTTTTTTGTTTCCTTTTATTGTTTCCTGAACCGAGCGGGGTGTTGTCATGTATATTTTTTCTTTTCTTTTGTTTCAAGCTGCCAATGAGAGTAAGTATTGCTTATGAGAGTTTTGGTTTTGGTTTTGCTTATGATTTTGTTTTTATTTTTTAAGTTTTGTGTTTATTTTGGTGAGACTTGCAATGTTATATAGTTTGCTAAACTAGAGATACACACACGCATTTGCTTATTTTTTATTTACTTTTTTTTTTTGAGTTCCAATACAGTAGAGAGTAGCTTTTGTGTATCAGAAACTCTTGGAAGACTACACCGAAATTGAAGGCGCAAAATGAAAAAAAAAGTAATGAAAAAAAAGCTTTTAGACGAAAGAATTGTTTTGGTTTTAGTTAAATTTTTTGGAATAAAAAAAAAGCGAAAATGTAATAGATTGCTAATGCAATTTGGAATCTGTATCTTTGCTAAACTAACGAAACACTTTGGTCTTATTCTAGGGCATGCCAGAAGCATGGGCTCGTTTGCTGATGAATTCGAACATCAGTAAGCAGGAGCAAAAGAAAAATCCTCAAGCGGTTTTGGACGTATTAAAGTGGTTTGACAATACAAGTAAACAACGGCCAAGCTCCAAGTACATGACCAATGCAACAACAACACATTCAGGTAATATTTGGATTTTTTATTTAATTCTACTATATGTATGATTAGATTTAAGCTTTGTTTGGCGTAGTTTCTAAAAACGGGTGAAGGAGGTACTTTTTGTCAATTGCGTTGCTTTTTTCGGGTAATTATTTGTCTGTTTCATTAAGGTATTTGCTTAACTGAAAAATCAGCAAATTTGTTTGAGTAAAGCGGAGTTTCCCAGTTTATTGAACTTCGAATAACTAAAATTCGTTTCATATAAACGGAGTTCTGCCAAAATAAAAATAATTTCCTTGGTCTGAAAATCAAATACATAGTATAGCTGCATATGTATGCAAATAACTTACTTACTAACTTAAGTGGCGGTACATTCCGAAATTAACCTGGGCCTCAACCAACATGACTCTTCAATTAGCCTGGTCCTTAGCTAACTGTCTCCAGTTGCGCACTCCAAGTTGGTTGAGGTCGGTTTCTACTTGTACGTGCCACTTAAAGCGATGTCTTCCTCTACTGCGTCGGCTTTTGAGACGGTCCATGCTTCAGCGCCGTAGAGCAGGACTGGGATGATCATGGTCTTATATAGGATCTCCTTAGTAGCTCGAGTGAGGGCTTTACTACTGAATTGCCTTCTTAGCCCGAAGAAACAGCGTTTGGCAAGAGTAATTCTTCGTTTAATTTCTGACGAGATGTTGTTGTCAGAGTTAATAGCGGAGCCGAGATAGATAAAGTCCCGTACTACCTCAAAGTTATATCTGTCAATGGTGACGTTCTGTCCAATTCGTCGATGTTGTATGTCCTTTCGTGTTGACAGCATATACTTAGTCTTGCCCTCATTTACTGCTAAACCCATTTTTGCCGCTTCCTTCTCTATACAAGCAAACGTGGCTATGGCATTACATGATGTCAATATCGTCGGCGTATGCTAGTAGTTGTACCGATTTTTGGAAAATTGTGCCCCTAGTGTTGGCTCGGGAGTTTTGCACAAGAATGAAATTGAAAAAGTCACATGACATCGCATCACCTTGCGTTTTTTTTTTTGTATCGAATGTGTCGGTGATGTCGTTTCAACCCTGATGAAGCAGCGATAATTCTCCATCGTCATCCGACACAAACGGACGAGTTAAAGCGATATACCAAAACTAGACATGGCTCTGTATCGATTTGGACTTCTTGGGCTTTTCCCAGGATCTGCCGAAGTGTGAAAATTTGATCGTATATGGACTTTCCTGGGCTGAAACCATACTGATAATAGCCGATCAGGTTGTTGTTAAACGGTTTCGGTATGGTAAGCGATTTTAAGGAGACTTATGGCTCTGTAGTTGGCGCAGTTTAGAGGGTCGGGCAAACGATACTGAGGTTCCATTCTTCAGGCATACTTTCTTCCGGCCAGATTTGGCTTATGATTTGGTGGATGTTATTTACCAAGTCATCTCCGCCGGTTTTATAAAGCTCGGCGGGAAGGCCGTAATTTCCGGCAGCCTTATCAAGCTTGAGTTTAGATATTGCTATTCCTCACTTCACTCAGGTCGGGTGGTTGGCAGTTTTCGCTGTCGTTGGCCTCATAAGTGACTTTTTGCGGATGAAGTTCTGTTTCCTGAAGCACATAAGGGTTCTCACCTGGCCAACAACGCATATTTTGCTAATTGACGAAGCTGTTTAACCAAAGCGTTTCATCGCTAAAGATGATTTTGCGATCAAAATCTTCATTTTCTTCCATCATATCTAGAACTGAATTCGAGAACGTTCGCCGCTTTATATGACCATGTGTCAGCTTCATCTTGTCAGGCCAAGATACTTACGCAAAATTCACCAAAATCTGGTCTGTGATAGGCCCAATTCTTAAGAAGGCGATTTGGTTAGTTTGCGACGGACGACATCACTTTCGAGGTATTCGCTCGAAAGAAAATTTTCTCCGACTGTTAAAAACTTATCGCATCTGTTCGTGCAGTGGCATAATGCGTTAAGACAACAATTTTTGACAACTATGCGCTATATTTCCTCCGAAGTTGTCTGATATAGAATTGTTGCGCTCAACGCTTTTATCTAAATTATAAATATTTACACCCACATCTATGTACAATTTTTGATATTTGTTCTCACTTACAGGATCCTCATTGAGTCGCGTTAGCAGTAGCAGTCCAAGCAGTACACCAACTGACTCCGAGATTCATGGTTCGAACAGTGGTGTTCTGATAGGTGTGGCGAATCTAAATATAGGTGGCGTTAGTGGAGGCACTCATTCAGTTCCTCTAAGTCAATCACATTCGTACAATGCATTCGCAACATCATCCCATAGTTCGACAAATGAGGATGATATTGTGTTACCAGCACCGCCGCCGCCTATTGCTAGTCGGCCTGAAAGAACAAAATCCATTTACACGAGGCCAATCGAAGATGGAGCGCTTCCAACAATACCTACACACCATAATATGGGCGCCCAACCACAATCGATACCAATTCTAACAAATGCAGTCCAACAGCAGCCGCTACCGGTGGTACCCATACACCATCATCAGCCATCGACGAACACAACGAGTGTGACGACGACGACGCAACAACAACAACAGCAGCAACAGCAGCTCAACGCGGCCACTATTAAGAGTCCAGCAAGCACTCTTGACAAGAATAAGAATAACGCAAGTAATAACCTTTATGATTCTACCACTACTACTAGTACTAGTACTACCACTACCATAATAGCTTCTCCTACTACTAACAATGCTTCTTCAGATCCATCTACTACTAAAAATGTTGTCAATAGTAGTGCATCAACAATTACAATGCAATTTATAGATAATTCAACAACGACTAATCATGATTCTTCTACTTCCTCATTTTCCTCGTTCCCGTCGATCAACGAATCGATTATCCCGGCCGCATTTGCATCTTTATCTGTGATTGATTCTCCAATTTCAATGTTGTCTACTGTGCAACCACCACCACCGCCATCGCCATCCTCATTGACTGCTACCGCTGCGACGACAATTCAAACAACAACCACTGTGACCCCGGCAACTCCAACATCAGATGCGTTCTCACCCACAACCGAAGCGGCCACAATCAACAACACCCAACCCGCACCCCAAGCAGTTACTACCACTACCACCAATGCCAATGCGGCGAGCACACCACAGCATCAGCAGCGTTCCACGACAGCCAAGAAGAAGAAGATGTCCGACGAGGAGATTCTCGAAAAGTTGCGCACGATCGTCAGCGTGGGCGATCCAAATCGCAAATACACGAAAATGGAGAAAATCGGACAAGGTGCGTCTGGCACCGTATACACGGCCATTGAATCCTCAACCGGCATGGAGGTGGCCATTAAGCAGATGAACTTGAGCCAACAACCAAAGAAAGAATTGATCATCAATGAGATTCTGGTGATGCGAGAGAACAAGCATCCGAACGTGGTCAACTATCTAGATAGTTATCTGGTTTCGGAAGAGCTGTGGGTGGTTATGGAGTACCTACCGGGCGGTTCGCTGACCGACGTTGTCACCGAGACGTGCATGGACGAAGGCCAGATAGCAGCTGTTTGTCGCGAGGTACTGCAGGCTCTAGAGTTCTTGCACAGCAACCAAGTGATACATAGGGATATTAAAAGTGATAATATACTGCTGGGACTCGACGGCAGTGTCAAGCTTACCGATTTCGGTTTCTGTGCACAAATCTCTCCAGAACAATCGAAACGCACAACAATGGTGGGCACACCATACTGGATGGCACCAGAAGTCGTCACGCGAAAACAATACGGACCCAAAGTGAGTTGAATTTAATTTTACGTATGGTAATCGATTTGTAATAGGAATCAGGTAGTGGGTTGTTGCGTTCTTATCAGATGTATTGATGTCTACACGGGTGTTGGTTTATAGTCTTGATCAACAAATTTGTTCTAAACTACCTGAGGTGTATCTTATCCAATTCATCAATGAACTGTGATGATGATAGATGTCACTTTGTCATCATGTTTCACTTTTTGATGTGAAAGTTATCTGATTTAACTATTTGCCAGCGCTTTATCGTCATCCAATGAATAGATCAGTTTGTCTGAATTGCTGTGTATTATCCCAAATGACCATAAAGCTCGTTCGAAGCTTTGAATTCTTGTAATGAGACCCTATAACAAATTTGACATTTCCAAGTCCAAACTGTGTGCGCCACTCAAAATTGGTCTTCATCCGCCAGCCACCCCAGTGGTTATTGAGTTATATCCACCACATTTGTGTCACCAATCTGTTACGATATTATATTAGACGTTTAATAAAATGCTGTGCGCTGCTACTTGACCGACACTTCTTATCAAGGAAATGAATTAATTGTCTAACAAAAAAACTGAGTAAACACAAGTACCTTTAGAAGGACCTATACTTAGGGAATATCATTCCCTATTCGTTAAAAAAAAAAGTAAGTACTAGACTGGTGCAGGTCAAATTTTGAACTCCAGAATTATGCTTTGACGACCGAACATCGACAACTTTATCGAGCAACCATTTATCAGCAATAACACGGTAAATATTGACTTTTAAGTCATCTAACGTCTCTGGTTTATAGGCATTGATTATCTAAATTTCCCGCAATGAATTGATGGTATCGAACGGCGTGTGGCATATTGCCAAATCTCTGTTACGTCAATGTCATTCAAGGCACGAAGAAGTCGGAAATCATGTTTCTGTAGCGCTCTCCATTGTCGGTTACATTCTGTTCGGCTTCGTCTTTAAAGAAACATGGGTTTATGATTCCACCAGTCCATAAAGCACACCAGTTTTAATGGTTGTGGTCCCAGTTTTCTGCACTCCAAAATTGGCAATTTTCTTTGTTTACATATCGATTAAACCAAACATGGGACTCATCGGAGATTACCATTTTGCGTTCAAAATGAGAATGAAGCTGAATCATGTTCGGTCCATTCACCGAACCTACGACGCGTATAATGGTGCTGCTACAGTCACCAATTTTCGTACAAACAATGTGGCCGTCATAGTGAACTATCAACTGTGAAGAGAATAATTGAAAAATTCAGGGAGACTGAATCAATTAGTGATATTAGACACTCCTGTCACAAGTCATTCAACAGAAAACATCGAAGCAGTTCGTGAGAGTATTGCATACATACAGTCCACGAACATCATTTCGTCACGGCAATCAAGAATTGGGTATTTCGAGAAGCTTCCTGCAGCGAATTCTTATCAAAGACTTGAAACTTTATGCTTACAAAGTTCAATTGACTCAAGAACTAAATACTACGAAAGAGTATAGAGTACGCATCACAGTTAAAAAAATGTATTGCCATTTCAGAATCGTGCGGTAAGTGCCAAGGGGAAATTCCGTCGATCGTATGCTGTTGTTTGATGCTGGAGTAGCAATGTAAACTCTGGGGTATCAATATCAGTTCCCTACATACAAAATGTTCGTTGTATGAGATGCGCACTCTATGTAGTTCTATACTCTTTGATACTACTGACCATGTAGCGCGAAGAAAGTTCGTTAAATAGATTTTCGAACTACAAGTGCATACTGATTTTTTTTAAACAAAATCATCTTCATGGATTTAGAAAGCCCACGAGTAATTGTTCAGAAACAAATGCATCTACAACGCGTTACTGTTTGGTGCGATTTTTGGCCTGGAGGCATTATCGGAGCATTCTTTTTCGAAAATGCAGCTGGTAAAGCAGTAACAATTACTGGTGTTCGTTATCGTGACTTGATAATCCAATTTTTAGTTCCTAAATTAAAAGTTATGGATGTGAGCAACATGTGGTATCAACATGATTGGCCACATTCTGCATGAGTCATTTCCTAATCATGTATTCGGCTGTTTCTGTGGTCAGAATTGGCTATCCTTGGACTTGTTTCTTTGTTTTTTTTTTTTTCCCTTTAAGTCAAAGGTGTATGCAAACAAGTTCACCATCGCCAATGCCATGAAAGAAGTAATTGGGCGGTGTATTAATAAAATTCAGCCACAATTATACGCCACGGGTAATAGAAAATTTCAATAAAGAGAACGTACATACCTGCCAGCAAAGCCGGGGCGGCCATTTATCATATGTGCTATTCCATATATAACTCCAATCTGTATATTTTTTGAATCAACAAACAATTTAAGCTTTGTAACCAAAACTCTGTATTTTCTATCAAAATTGAATTTTGCGTGAATTATGGGACACCCTTTAGTAGCATGTGTCATATATTTTCCTTTGGTGTTTGAAATCTATGTAAACTATCAGCCCTAGCAAGGTATCCTTCGGAGCGGAAAATTCTCCGATTTTGTACGATTCAGAGGATTTTGGCTTTAACCGAAAAGCCGTTCGGAATATTTTCCCGACATTTTGTAACGCATCTCGGTGAATTACGTTTAGGTGCGTTTTTCGTGCAATTTTTGACAGCTAAGTGCAATTCTTTTTCCGATTTCCTTGGTCACAAATTCTTAGCGGAATTTATTTACGAATTGTAGTGAAGTGATTTCTTTTTCGATGACACATACCTCGAATGGGATTTGAACCTCCGACGAAGTATGCGTTGTGAAATATTGTATGCTCGCTAGGCCAGTATATTAATCTGCGATCGTATGTCTTACGCTTTTGGATTATTAATCCTGTCCATCGTATTTCCTGAATCGCGCTATTACTGCGTACACTGAGAAGGTCAGGTCGTAGCGTAGCCTTTTAAGGTTTGGAGGAATGGTGCTTATCCGCATAACTACATTAAGAAAAAACCTAGCCACTTAGGAGCTGAGTGTGTTTTCGTTTGATGTCGACGTAGTTAGGCAGCTCAGATATGTTTTGTGCTTTACATATCGTCAACGCAAATAGGATGCAAAATTGTTTTCTATAATTTTCCAATGACTATTTCCTCTGATTTTGTTAAGGTCTGTGTTAGAATGGGGATACTGTATGCTACAGAAGCGTAGACCTAGGTATATATGGTCTTCAAGGTTCTCTCTTAACTTTCTTTCGATTTTGTTATGGTATACGCTTTTACACCATACAGCAATACGGATTGTTGTGAGATATACAATGGCTTATTGATTCTTCTGAATAGTTGTCTCCCAAAGTCATTTTTTTATTTAAGCTTAGTACAAGCTGAACTTAAGACTAAATTAACCTGAGACGAGGAGCTCTTAAGGGAGTTTCGTAGAGCAATTTTGCTACAGTGAAAATCAGGCCCATAAGCCAGGCGTAGTATTCTATTTATTGGCTCGTTGTTAACGTAGTTGGTTCGGTGGAATTTGAGTCGGAAGAGGGGAACAGATCTAGGCAATCAATATTACCTGCTAGAAGCTGATGTGCAAATAGAATGTCATCTATTTAACGACGCTTTTGTAGTGATTGAAGGTTTCTTAATTTCAAACGTTCCTCGTAGGGGGTAAATTAAAACTGTCTACCCAGGTAGACCGCGTAGACCAAAACGGATAAATCTGCGTTGGACACTCTCAATAGGTATTGCGATAAGGGTATTGTGATAAGGCGACCACACTTGGCTAGCATATTCAACGATAGGTCTAACAAATGTGAAAAAGTGAGATTTCGTGATATAGAGGTTGGAGAATTCCTTAGACCAAACCCAAGTGCGGAGTTGGCTCTGCTGATGATATTATCAATATGAGAGCGAAAGTTAAGTTCTCTGTCACAGATCACGCATGAAAAGCACATTAGCTACGGGCTCACCAAATATTAAATAGGATCTCACGCGTCTGATGGAAGACGCTTACGGGAGACGTCACGAGAGGAGGGCTAGTGAAAAATCATTTACGTGTTGCTACGGCTGGGGATCGAACCCAGACCTACTGCGCGGCAGAAGGTCTATTTTTGGCCCATATTAAGTTTTTAACCTCGCCCACCTTTGGGGACATTTTTCGTTAAAAACGATTTCTATCAAATATTGGCCGTTGCTACGTCGCAGACGGTCCATCCGTTGAGTCCAATTTTCGATCACTCGTTCGAGCATTTCGACTGGTAACTGGCGAATGACACGCGTGATGTTTTCCTCCAAGGCCTGAATCGAAGCGGGTTTGTCGGCATAAGCTTTTGACTTTACATATCCCCACATTTCCTGTGGGTCTAACGGTGTGATACCGTTGTGGATGAAATGGCAGTTCTTCAATCTCTTCAGGTTGCTCATCGTCCCAAATGCGGCAATTTTGTTTGTTTACATACCAATTGAGCCAGAAATGGGCCTCATCGCTAAACAAAATTTGCCTCGAAAACGTCGGATCTTCTTGGAAATTTTGAAGAGCCCATAGAGCGAAGCGATGTCGCTTGGGAAGGTCGAGCGGCTTCAGTTGTTGCACAAGCTGTATTTTGTACGATTTCAATTTAAGATCTTGATGTAAAATGCGCCAAGTCGTTCCATACGTCAGTCCGTGTTGCTGCGAACGGCGCCGAATCGACTCTCTACGGTCTTCGTGTACACTCTCAGCTACGGCCGCTATATTTTCTTCACAGCGCAGCGTGCTGGACGTGGTCTATTCGGTCGAATATTATCCAATAATGAATGCTGGGTCTCAAAATGGGTGATGGTGTTGCGAATAGTACGCTCAGTAGGCCGATTATGTTGACCATAAGTTGAGCGAAGTGCACGAAACACATTCCTCACAGAACGTGAATTTTCATAATAAAGTTGAACAATTTGTAAACGTTGTTCACGCGTAAGTCTTTCCATTATGAAATGCCAAACAATACTAAACAAAAATAACATGACAGCATGACACGACTCACACGTGATCTGTCAAAAAAGGCTATTGAAAAAAGTATCTCTACTTGGATCCCCGTTATTATTTCTTCATCATAAGAAGCGTCATCAGTGCTATTTACAGTCGAAAATTCGAGAGCCTCCTTTGAAAACGACTGTTTTCTTTCCTAAACTACTGAGATAAGGGTCCGACGTAAAAAGAAGCCGGTTAAGCACATCCTCGTTGCATGTATTGACGGAAATGCTTATTAATAGCTACCTAGGCTTCTTCGGACAACTGGTCTGCACCATCTTGGTGATGAAGTTTGAATGTTTTGCCATATAAATTGACTCCCTTACTTGAGACAAAACGGCACAAATAAACTCAGAAAAATATATTTGCATCGCTATTATCATCATCTTCAAATTTCTGCTTATATTGGCTTGAAGCAGTATCATCGCATCCCCACTTATATATGAGCTCTAAATCTGTTTCCCTATTCTCAAGGCACTGTTGGGAGGTACCAAATATTTACACAATCGCGAAGTTGTTGGATCCACTAAATCTTAGATATTCACTTCGGCAACTGTCTCACTGAAGTTTTATGGTGGGTATAAAACGGATATATTTCTTTGTTGGTCTGCCACGTATTGACTACCAAATAAATTGGCTTCGACTTCCAATATCCCTAAAGCGTTTTCAGGTGAATATTTCTTGGTTTTAAGGGGTTTACTGCCAATCGCAGCTGCATTCCGGAACTTCCTAAGTACTTATATTTTTTCGCTGAGAAACGCCTTTCCCTACTATTGCAGAGTTGCCATTGTCGTTTATAAGTTGTTTTGAACGCCCTGATAATTTTTTGAATTTCATCTTCTTTCTCTGCGAGACACTTTGTTATATCCATAGGTTTTTCCCCAAATATTCAAGATTTCCGTCAAGCAGTTTTTCTGGGCTTCCTCTTACCAACTCTTTCAGCTATAAGGAATCTGGAATTATATAAAAATCTATTAGTTAGGGTTGCTTTAGTCACATTTTATTTTTAACTGATCAAGATTTATTTTTGTGAAGTAATGGTTATTGTTCCACCGAAACAAAACGTAATTTTCCAGTTGTTCCTATAAGAAGCTATGGAGGTAAAATTTCGATTCAATAAGTTTTTTTTTGTTCCAATAAAGTTGTTCAATGATAGCTATAACTGCAACCTTAGATTAAAAAACACAAAGTAGAAGTGAAACTGCATTCTGCTTAATTCCACGAAGTAGAAGTGAAACTGCATTCTGCTTAATTTCTTTCTCTTCTCTCCATCTGTTTACCACCTCCATAGTGTTCATCTCATCGATATACTTTTGCTCTTTTTTTGAAACTCAAAAGTCCAAACACTCTTCGAGTCGCAATGAAAACAGTAACAAATTCTGACAGCAAGAACATGACCAAAGATATGCGTGCATGTTGATTTGCTCCATTACAATTTTGCAATGTAATTCCGGACCGATTCCAGATTCCAGTGAAATTCAAACACGAACACATCCGAAGAAATGGATACTTGTTGGGTATAGTAGAAGAAAAAAAAAAAAAAGTTGGTTTGGGAAAGTGAGTAAAGTTTTAATGCTTGTATTTTCGTTCATTTTTTTAAAGAAAAATTCCAAGATTTGGTTTGCATTTCGTAGCAGTTTTGCTACGATCGTAGCAAAGTGGCAGCGCTGCTCTTATCACAAAACGCGTATGAGAGCCGAATGATATACAATTTTATTCAGACTTAAATTGGTGAAAAAACTAGTTTCGATTATTTTTCAATCTTGATCTGTCGCAAAAACTAGGTTGACGATTTTCAACTAACCGGTGATTTTTTAAGCGTAGTTTTTTTTTAAATCAAATAAAATACTCAAATTTGCATAAAATATTCAAAATTTTTATTGAAGTCGTTGAATAGGCCTTTGACATTTACGCTTGAAAGACAACTTCATGTAAATGTTGTTCGCGGCTCCGTTTCAAATGGTCAAATTTCGCGTCTCTTTTTCGTAAGTAACTTTGAACGGGTGTAATGGCTCCTCGTGTATTACTCGTGCATTTTTGGTGCCCCAGAAGCGATAGTTTTGCTTGTTCACGTACCCACTGAGGTGGAAAGGAGCCTCATCGCTCATTATTTGCTCGAAAAAATAGTCAACTTCGTCCTCGAGATTGAGAATGGCTTGGGCGTAGGTAACACGCGTTTGGCGGTCGACATGCAGCAGCTGATGAACGGATTGGAATTTGTACGTAACATTCACAAGTCTTTGACCGAAATTCGCCTTAGGGACGACCGGCTGATGGGTAATTGTGAGGCACGGCGTCTGGCCGATATTTCCGGCGACAGCTCGTTATCCTCGTCAACAGCGGCGATATTCTCTGCACAACTTGGCAATGTCTCGTGTGGTCCCATACTTTTAAAGGTTGGTGGCCAAACGGCACAGTGTTTTCGCAGTCGGCCAACAAAACAGACGAATTGTTACCCAAAAAAATATACACGATTATTCCGCCTTCTTGGGAAGTGTATCGCTCCATGGCTTGTTCACTTGTATTCTTCATCTGTCTTGTCCACAAATGTCAAAACAGATTTGGCATTGGCGGCCACTTGTAAAAATAGGAGTATCTTCCAATAGGGTGTTCTCTTTTGGCCCACTTTGTACAATTCCACGTACCCAAATGTACTTATTGACAAACACCACACTGTCTTGGTGCACCAACGTCCTTTCTCCAACCAACAGGGCAACACAAATCTTGGATGGGGTACTTGGATGGAGTACCAGGTCAGAACACCATAGTTGTTGGCGTCGTGATGTTTTTATTGTTTCATACAACCAAATCACCCTTCCTAAAAGAAGTTTCACTTAAAAAAAAAAGACAAACAAACTCGTGCTTACTCAACTAGTGCTAGATGCAAATTATGGTGCCGTGAACGAGGGTGACTGGTAGCCTGGTTATGTTATGATACATATTTTTATGTTATGGGACGCAGGCTTCAGGGAGGGAAAGTTGACATTCGATTTTTGATCACGTTTTGGTCACAATACCGCTCTATGCGTCCGTGTTTTGTATCCTTATTCGTTGTAAGGATTTGTTTTGTTGCGCCCCCATTTATAACCAGACCCATATGCATTTCTAGTTTCTAATTTCACCAATAGCAATCTACCCTACTAACAAAAATCTACTTCTTTCTTTCAGGTCGATTTGTGGTCCCTTGGTATTATGGCAATCGAAATGGTCGAGGGTGAACCGCCTTATTTAAATGAGAACCCACTCAAAGCATTGTACCTTATAGCCACAAATGGTAAACCGGAAATCAAGGAAAAAGACAAACTATCACTAGTCTTTCAAGACTTTCTCGATCAATGCTTAGAAGTTGAGGTCGATCGACGAGCCGGTGCGTTGGAACTATTAAAAGTGAGTAACATTCATTTCCCCGAAACAGCATACACATATCTCATATCTTAATCTACTTTCAGCATCCTTTCCTAAAATTGGCACGTCCACTAGCAAGTTTGACGCCTTTAATAATGGCCGCGAAAGAGGCAGCCAAAGGCAACTAGACATAATGTTTCGTCAAACGACTGCAAGAGCAACATCAATAGCATTACGTAAAGTTTATTTTAACATTTAATTATTTTACTTTAAAACGTATTATTTGGCCAACCAGAAAAAAAAACGATTAAAAAAGTTCTCTAAAATACACACCTTCACAGTAAGGTACCTTTCTACACAAGTTCAACTTAATTGAAAGGCTTATACATACACCATCGTTGACAAATCGTTTGTATTATTTATTTTTATCCAGCTTTTTCTCTTTTTTGGTAAATAGTTAACGAGATTTTTGTTTCTCACTCAAAACTATATATTAACGCATTTAAAATGCTTTTAAACAAAACGCTGTTATATTTCCCTAACCCATCGCTTTTACTTTGAGATCCATCCCCCTTTATCGATTCGTTTTGACACTTTTGAGACTTTAATATATTTATATATTATATATACGGATAAATATATACATTAAAACAAAACAAAAATATTTAATTTAGGTTATAGCAAGATATATTGAATTAAACAAAACAAAAATGAGAGATGAAACGAATTAAACTATTGCGCGCAAGTTTTTATTTTATTTTTTGTAACGAAAGATAAACGTGTTCGCGTACTTTTTTGTGTTTCTTCGAATGTGTGAGAGAGATTGTAAAGAAAACTTAAATTTGTTTGTTTCTTTTAAACGCAAAGCTTAATTATACTATAATTATTATTATTTCAAACATATTATTCATTTAATTTTTTATTTTTAAAACAAACAACACGAGCAACATTCACTTATGTAGCGCATTCTAATTATTGTAAACCTAACCTCTAAGAAAGGTATATTTTTATATTATTTAAAAAAAAAAGAAGCGAAAAACAAAAATATATTCACAATATCTGTCGGATTTTGATTTTATTTTATTTATTAATGATTTCCTTTTGCACTTGTGTGAGATGCTATTAATATTGATTGTGTGTTTAAAGAGGGATGGCCTGAGCAGATATCGTCGTCGCGCCTCGTTCTACGCATCTAAACGGCCGACCAGAATGCGTATCTGTAGCTGGTGCTCGTAGCTGAGTCAAAAGTTAAAAACAAGACAAGCCGTAAGCGCTTACACAATGTGAATCTGTAGCTTGAAGTTGAATGAATAGAACCTTCATGCAAGGAATGTATCTCTCTTTGAACAGCGATACAAGACACCAGCTACAGATACGCATTCTGGTCGGCCCTTAAGTCATGCTCATGGCAGATGCATTCAGTTATATCTGTGATACAGTGAGGTGCACGAATCGTGACGATTCATTCATTTTTGTATTGTATAGAAACTTTAATTTTATTTTAATATCTAATTGTTTTTGAAGGCCGTAAATGACCTCCAAGCTTTCAGCCATATGGAATTCCCTTTCTTACTAACTTAAGTGGCGCTACATTCCGGAATGAACCTGTGCTTCAACCAACATGTTCCTCAAATTAGCCCGGTCCTTAGCTAACTGCCTTTAGTTGCGCACTCCAAGTCGGTTGAGATCGGTTTCTACTTGTGCGCGCCATTAAAGGTGGGCCTTCCTCTACTGAGTCAGACGTCTGACTGGAAATCGAAGATTATGAGCCGTAATATTGGTGTCCACTCTTTCTTCATGTCCTAGCCATCGTAAACGTACAGTGCGGAGTTTTTTTTTGACAGGGGGTATATCGCTGTACAGCTCGTATAGTTCTTGGTTGAATTTTCCTCTCGAATCGACCAAGGATCTCTTCATCCGTCCAGTGCGGAGTTTTTTTTTTTGACAGAGGGCGTATCGCTGTACAGCTCGTATAGTTCTTGGTTGAATTTTCCACTCGAATCGACCAAACATCTCTTCATCCGCTTTTGGTACGGTCCAAGCTTCAGCACCCTAGAGCAGGACTGGGACTATCAGGGTTTTATATAGTATTTACTTAGTAGTTCAATGAAGGCTTTACTACTAAAATGCATTCTTAGTCCGAAGAAACAGCGGTTGCAAGAGTAATTCTTCGATGTTGTTGTCAGAGTTAATAGCGGAGCCGAGATAGACAAAGTCCCGTACTACCTCAAAGTAATATCTGCCAATGGTGACGTTCTGTCCCATTCTTCGATGTTGTGTGTCCTTTCGTGTTGACAGCATATACTTAGTCTTACTCTCATTTACTGCTAAATCCATTGAGTCCGGCCAATGACGTCAATGTCGTGGCTTGTGGTAGTAGTTGCACCGATTTTTTGAAAATTGTGACTCGCGTGCTGGCTCGGGAGATTTGCCAATTCCTCTCAAGAATCAGATTAAAGAAATCACATGACAGTGCATTCATTGCCTTGCCTAAATCTTTTGTTGGTAGCGAATGTGTCGGTGAGGTCATTTTCAAACCCTGTGGAGCAGCGAGAATTATCCATCTTCATCCTACACAGATGCACTAGTTTGGTCGGTATACCAAAACAAGACATGGCTTTGTATAGTTCGTCGCTATAAATGCTGTTGTATGCGGCTTTGAAATCGATGAATAGGTGGTCGGTATCGATTTGGACTTCTTGAGTTTTTTCCAGGATCTGCCGAAGTGTGAAAATTTGATCGGCTGTGGACTTTCCTGGCCTAAAACCACAATGATAAGGCGGATCAGGTTGTTGGTAAACGGTTTCAGGCGTTCACATATTACGGCAGATGTAGGCGATGTCGCCTCTGTAGTTTGCGCAGTTCAGAGGGTCTCCTTTTTTGTGTATCGGGCAAACGATGCTTTCAATTTTCAGGCATACTTTCATCCGACCAGATTTGTCTTATGAGTTGGTGGATGTTACTTATTAAGTCATCTTCGCCGGCTTTATAAATCTCAGTGAGAAGGCCATCATTTCCGGCAGCCTTACTAAACTTGAGTTTAGATATTGGTATCTAGTTTTCGCTGTCGTTGCCAATATAGATTAGTTCGCTCTGCCTGACAGTGGAATGTTGTTCGTCATCGCCGTTCACAGTCTGCAGAAGTTCACAGTCATATCACCCACATCGACTGTGTCTCAACTACGATATTTCCTTGTTCATCTCGACAGGATTCTGTTCGAGCCTTATATCCTTGGCTTGTTGTGGCGGTGTGGTTATTCTCATTCTTACCTTAGCTGCAACAAGGTCCGAGTCATTGTTAGCTCATCGGAATGTTCGGACATCCAAAATACTGGTTGCGTTCATCTTGTCTATAGCAACGCGATCAATTTGGTTGACCGTTCAGTGATCTGGAGACTGCCATATCCCCTTCCCTTATGGATATTGTGGTGAGAAAACCATGTGCTGGCTATAGTGGCATTTCGTTCCGTAGCGTAGTTAATTAGCCTAAGTCTGTTGCCAGACGTTATACGCCATGTTTTCCGACAATAGTACTAAAGATGCCTACTCTTCCTCTTTACACTTCCGTCGCTCATAAGTTTTGTCAAGGATCTCATAGAAGCAGTTTACCGCTGTATCATTTTTTTTCCGTCGAACTGTGAGTGCATATAGGGCTTATGTTGGCGAATTCGGGCTTGATGCGAATTGTTACAATGCGTTTGCTGATGTCTTGGAAATATAAGACTTCTTGTCTAAGTCTGGCACTTATAACAAATCCACATCCGAATAGTTACTGTTTCTGCTCACTATGACACATTCCGTAGTAGATTTTATAGTTTTCTATCCTCTTTTCGTCCGGCTCATCTCATCGTGTTTCCTGGCTGTTTTTAATGTGATTTAACCCAAAGCACAACCTCCAGTCGAAAGGGCAGGTCCTATGTGTTCACTTGTACACAGCAGCCAAGGTATTCCGTGAAAGTCGTCTTGTTATCATCACTAGCGTTATAAGTTAAGCAAGTAAAATACGGTTGGATGAGACAAGTATCCGATGGTTACCACTTGGAGGAAAAATAAGCACAATTGATGTGTTGTCAACGTTACAACGCCTGGGTCAGAGTTCGCCCTCGATCTGCAACATCCAATCAAGCTTAGCAAGTCACCACAAGTATAAACGATTTTTTTCTTCAAAACTTATTTCAAATGAACAAGAAAATTCAAAAACAATCCCCTTGTTCGATTATTATGGACAATTAAAATGGTCCTTTTTTTTAATTTCAGTTGCAAACATCTTCTCTTGTATTTTAACAATAAACTCCTTCGCACACAAAGTAATGTAATGACTAAATGATGCAATGTAGTACATGACGAAATCAAAGCAGACAAAATCTAAATCTCAAAACATCTAGGAACAAACATTGAATTTGTTTTCCAAACAAAAATTTAAAAAAATATATAAAATTGTACTTTGTGCCTAACCAATAATAACCATAATTATTATAGTAAAACAAAAGAATAATGTAATAGGAAACATATAATTAAAAATACATGAGGTAAATATATATATAGAAAGTATATATTTCAACAAATCTTGTATGTTCTAAAGAAATGCGACAAATAACAATTAAATTACAATAAAAGAAAACCAAAACCACTTTTAACTGATCTAGTGAAACTAATTAACACCAATCTGCCCCTTCCCATCCCCGTAAAAACATGTTGAAAAGGCTCCTTTTTCGTACTCTCTCGAAAAGTATTTTCATTAAAATATATATTCCCTGATTTGGAGATGGAAAAAGTGCCCTCAGGAAACAAAAATACACGTTTACGTTGTTGGTTATCGCAAGATAAATTTGTTCTGTGTCTAAATACAAAATAGAAATAGTTCCCATTAACAAAAAGAAAATGGAAAAATGTATTATTTTAAAGAAATTAAAATAAAGGATTAATTTGAAACGAATGTACTATTATTATTATTATTCATGCTCTATATATATATATAAACACAAATTAAAGACAGATATATATATATACCAATGTATTCTATTAATTTACCCGTCTTTTATTACTAAAAAGAGGAACCAAGAATAAAAGAATGTGAAGCAAGAAACTGAAATTATTATTTGTTAAACAAAATCACGATTTTCGAACGATATTAACTCGATTATTATAGAAGCAATGAATTTAAAAACAATACTATAACCTTGACACAACAATGGGAAGGACTACCATATATTTTCGATGGCTAGACCCATAACAAGGAAGAACTACTTGTGGTGTTTTGTGAACAAGTTTGTATTTATTATAACAAAAACAAATATATTGTATTATAAACAGAAGGTGCCTTATTTTTATTCAGTAAATCCGTTCTACTGCTTGGAGAAGCCGGTCTTTGTTTTGCGATTTAGGAATTTGTACAAATAGAGGATTCTCTTCTCGAGCTGCTTCCACTTGGTGGGTCGTGCGATTGGATATTTTGTCTTCATCATCATTTTGCGCTTTCTCAGCAAAACTTGATATTCATTGCCAGATACACCGCGCATCCAGGACGGCACCGAATAGAGTACACGGGTGGGATGTAAATTATCATTGCCCAGGATGTCGATGTAGTCGTTTTGGCCGAATAGCGCTCGTTTTTCTGACCAGGCGTTCTTTGGCTTGTAGTCTGGCATGGGAAGTTTCTGGTTGTTGTCCCAATGAGGCAGCATTCCACCCTGAAGAATTCTCTCCTTGTAGCCGTATCGGCGAACCAGTGGTCCACGTGCTATTTTCTCAGCGTATGTTATTTGCCGAGATATGGCAAATGTTGGGGTCCATAGTTGCTTTAAGGTGGCAGCTTTTTGCAGAGAATTAACCAGCCAGGACATGGTTTTTATTTATGTAATTGCGGTTGAACAGTGCCCGTGCCCGAGGATGGTAAATCGAAAATTATGACAAATGACAGATATCCATACGGATGAGAAATGTCACTGGCTAATGACAGTTGTAGGTTTGTTCGAATGATGAATTTTTGTTCACATGGCAGGGTTTGGCAAGTACCTATATTGCAATACGATGAATGTTTGATTTTCATATGATTTTTTATTGTTAAACATTTTTTTGAGCAATTGAGAGCGACAGATTTTAAAAATAGTTAAATTATAAGAATAATTTTGTGAGTCCAAAAAAGGTGAAAAATTGGTTATACCCAGTTTGCGCACTGAATTTTCGGTGACAGTTGTCATTTAATTTTTAATCAAACAATAAGGGTATTATTCATAAACTCATTCAACGTTGTGTATGATGCACTTCTTAATGTCTCTAAACACAAATACCTTATTCATAAACTTATTTAAGGCGTGTTTGAAGTTATGCACTCTTTAAAATGACTCGAAATGCAAAAACCTTATTCAAAAAACTTATAACTACAACGTTGAATAGATGTCCCATCCCAAGGCCTAAACGCTAGGCTTTGGTAGGGTATTTCATCTTTTTATATCTGTGTACAGACACGGCTGATCATCAGGGTTACCTGATGCAAAAATTTAATATCAATTGAATGTTGAAAATAATCGCCCATGGTAGTTTTGTATTTAGTAGTTGTTTTTCACGGTTTAATTTATTCAAATAGTATAATAAGAGTTGTGGTACAGCCAATTGTAAAAGATTTTCCTCTTTTTGGTACTTTATTTGACACAAACTGTGTATAAATATTATAGGAGAAATATTTTATGAATAAGAATTTATGCCGTATAAATACAGGGTGTCCGCCGGGAAGGTATATATGATTGAAAATAATTTTATAATTTTTGATTTAATGAAAGGGAATGGAAATTATTGTGATATATGTTTTATTTAATGTCGGCAATTGTGTATGGAATACAATAACAGGTAAATGTCCGCCTCTGTTAGTCTCACAAATGCGAGCATTTTGAGCACATATGACATTACATTCCCACACATTTCACGCGGTATTTCATTAATTTCATGCCGAATATTTTGTTTGAGTTGCTTAAGACTTTCTGGTTTGTTTGCATAAACATTGTTGTATGCGATGTGGCACCGTCTTGTTGATACCACATGTTAATCAAGCCCAAAGCATGCAGTTGTGGCATTAAAAAGTTTTCAATCATATCACGATTCGCTCCCCATTCACAATTACCGTTACGTCGTTTTCATTTTCAACAAACCAAGTTGCACACCAGACTGTAACTTTTAATGGATGCAAAGGTTACTGATAAATAATTTGAGGGTTTTCCATTGCCCAGAACCGACTATTCGGTTCATTCACATATCCATTCAAATAAAAATGTGCCTCGTCACTCATTATGATTTTTTCATGAAAATCGGGGGTGTCATGGGCATGAAGAAGCTCTTGTGTCAACTGAATCCTCAATGAAAACAAACAAATACAAATCCTTGTGCAAAATTGTGGCGAAGTTTTTCTTTGAAGACCAAGCTCCTGAGCATGACGTCGAATTGAGGTTGATGGATTGTTTTAAACATTTCCCTGAGCAGCAGTAATGTTTTCAGCCGATCTTGTAGTACATTGTGGTCCATGCTTGGGCCTATCACCTACAGACCCTCTTTCTTCGAAATCATTCACTACACGATAAAAAGTGCGTTTTGTTGGCACGTTGTTTCCCTAAAAATGTAACGTAACTTTTTCATCGTCACAATAATCGATGATTCATTTTGATAAAATATTTTAACGATTAAAACACGCTGGTTTATCGAATATTTTTCCATAATAAATTTGTCACGTGTCTACTTCAAGACTGATGTTTACCAAAATGGCGGCAAAACAAAGTAGTATACCTTGCCGGCGGACACCCTGTATTTATCCAATTCACCATTGCCGATAACCGAATTTTGTGGAATGGAAGCGATAGTCAGAGTAGCAGTCGTTTTGCCAATAAAAACACGTCGCTTATGAACATACAAATTAAAATGTACATAGCTGTTGAAATGAAATGTTAAACTTTTGTATGGTAGAACAATAGAAAGAGAAAGAGCGAATGAATGCGGGGCTGAAACAGCGTGAGCGTTGCACAGATATTGTGCCTTGATGCATTGTAACAAAGCTAACAAAGTGGAATATGAAAGACTTCTTTTGCGAATTTATATAATGTCAACCCTAACATAAAAGATGTAATACAACGAGGAGGTTCTGGGCAGAGTAATAAATCTACAAAGGGTTAAAAAAGGTTCAAAACTATAGAAAGTCTATACCGGAAACAAAATTTTAACATTTTATAATGACCGTTAATTTTTTTTGTCACATAAATTTCAATTTCAATTTTAGTAGCTGTTCCATTCCAATAAAAATAGGTTTGCTCGATTGTTGACCGATTATTTTATCATATTTCCCATAAATACGATGGTATTACCTCATTAAGAAATTTGAATTTGCATGGGGAATTTAGTACCTAAAATTGGATCGTATTTGCAAATTTAATAACAAAATAAATGTTTTTGCTCGTGAGGACGTAGTATCACATTTTTTGTATTTTTTATGTCAACTCACACTTTTTAGCGTTTAAAAACAATCGTGGCCTATTAAAAATTATTCCAATTTTCAAAAATAAAACTTTTACCGAAACAATTACCTTTTTTAAAAGGTTTTTATCGATGTGGTTTTTGCTCGTGAGGACGTAGTATCACATTTTTTGTATTTTTTATATCAACTCACACTTTTCAGCGTTTAAAAACAATCGTGGCCTATTAAAATTTATTCCAATTTTCAAAAATAAAACTTTTACCGAAACAATAACCTTTTTTAAAAGGTTTTTATCGATGTGGTTTTTGGATGCAGAATTATAAAGTGTTCTTTAAATATGACAAAAATACTTTTTCTGGGATGGAAACATATTTAAGGAAATTAAAGCGTCAGATACTGAGATGTTCGTTTTTTTTAAGAACTATCATAACAAAATTTCCCTAATAATTTATGTAGTTTTTGTAAAACTTTAAATTGTTTACATTAACTTGACTTTCTTAGCTTTCAGATAAGCAAAGAACTCGATTCGCAAGTCAATGAAGACGTCCAAACTAACTTTCAAAAATAAAAATTTCACTCAAAAAACGATTTCTTTGTAAAGGTTTGTATCTTAATGCTTTAAGTGATGGGTAGATTTTATTTTATGATTTACTTTACCATGACATAGCCGTTGTGGGTTATGCATACTTTCCAATGCAATTCAGTTCCACATCCCATAAGGAAAAGAACAACCAGATCAAATAAATTAATCATTTTGTCGTAAAAATAAAGGATACTAAATTTATTAAGTAGGTAATTTGTGTTGTTATCAGGACAAACGTTTGTTCTATGTCGCTTTAACTTTGTGCAAATTTTAATACTCATTACAATCTTCAGACCATTAACAAAATACTTCACCAAAAATATTTGCCAACGATATTCTCTTGGTGCATTGAAATAACCCCCACAGAAATAAGCCCTATAGGACTTAATTCCCAAATAAAAGGAAATAGCCCCTAAAGGGATTATTTCCTTTTCGAAAAATAAATAAGCCCCTCAGGGGCTATTTCCTATTTGATGGGAATTAAGCCCAATGGGGCTTATTTCCGTGGAGGTTATTTCACTGCACCTATTCTCATACCTCCGACGTCCACCGAGTCCTGCGTTATTCGCTTTTTGGTCTATGTAGGAAATACTCTATCACAACAGATGCAAAGTATACAGCACCGATAACAATGAAATAAAACGCATAAACCGTAAACTGGTTGATGACATTCAAGGCGAATCCGGTTTCTGAAACAACGACCAGTGTTAGGATGGATTGCAGGAGAAGTGCAATCATTGTATTGATTCCGAAGACAAGTCCGAAACTCTCCTCTTCTAAGTGACGGGCCACTTCAGCACTAAATTACGTAATTTTAGTAAATTCGATAAAAGGCAATACAAATCTCAAAATTTACCTCGAAACTGTAATAGTGAAGGCATACAGTGCTCCAAAAATGATGTAGCCAACATATGAGACGAAAATATTTGTTGTCCAGCAGGAAAGTAGCACTGCGCTGCCCTCTAGAATTGACAACACAGCAAGGGCTATTAAGCTTCCACGTGGGTTGAAACGTCCAGCGTGAATATAACCAGCAATAAGTGCAAAAGTCGCTCCCAAAAGTGTCAGAATCGCATCTACTGCACCATTCCAAGCGGTCTACCAAACGTTTTTTTTTTTAATTTCAAGTCGGGGCTGCGTTAATTAGCTTACCGATGGATTTGGTTCTATTTCTATCCATAAGACCTGTATATAAGAGTACACCTGGTAGTAGCCACAAATTCCGACAGCATACCAAATACTCCACTGAACGACTTTAGTGTTTGAGTAGGCATTTTTAAAGTGTGACCAGAGTAGTTGAAACGGTGATAAAGGTGCTACTGCACTGACATTACAATGTGTTTCGTGAACGACCTTCTTCTCTGAATGTTCTTCTGCAGTGATAGCCTCAGTAAGATCAGTTTTTCTATGAAAGTATATGCTCGTTGTCACTTTGGGCAAAAATAGCGCCCAAATCGTTGCACAAATCTGAGCTAAAAAAAAAAAAAAAAAATATTTACCAAATCCAGAATTGACAGTGTTCTGTGTTGACCATACTTCCCAAAGTAATGTAGTTCAGGTCTCTGTAGCTCATCAGTTCTAAATTTATCAACGTTTGGGCTAAAACACTTGCAATCAGCTTACCAATCAACATGGCTGCTCTTGTGTGCGACGTCACCTTTGGATAGTGTTCTTTGTCCACTTTTGCGTAGATATACGTAAAGTAGGCGACTTCTGCAGCCATATATGTACCGTAAAAGACTTCCAGGATTTGAAGTGCCAGCAGAGACTTTGTCCACAAGAGCATACTCCAAACAGTTATACCAGAGATGCCAATTATGATTATCAGTGGTTTATATCTAGAAATACAATAAGGTGTCAATTAACACTTTTTTTGGAAAAATTTGAGAATCAGCAATAACTAGGTATTTTTCTTTTCGAAAAAAAATTTGTCCACAAAAATTGCAGGAGAACCTTTTGCTTTATGTGGTCTGTTAATAGGTCTGTTCCCGTACAATATTATTTTTACTGAATTTTACTTATTGCCGTTTTTACTTAGTAAAAACAAGAGCTAATGAGAGATGAAAAAACTACCCCTCCATAAAAATCTTTAAAATAACTTACTGCAGACATTTTCGTTGGTAAGTATCAGTAAGGCATTTTAAGCTTCCACTGTTGATTTTTTCGCCTAGGGGTATTACGCTGTGCAGCTCGTTTAGTTCTTGGTTGAATCTTCGTCTCCATGGCCCCTAAACGCAAATAGGACCAAAGATTTTTCGAAAATTTTTTCTCTCAAAACGACCAAGGATTTATTTATCCGCATTTGATACCGTCCTTATAACTAGTTCAAGCGAGGGCTTTATTACTAAGTCAATACTTTTAAGAGAATTTACCTCATCTCAAAGGAATTCGAGAATTAACTAATGTTTGTTGCAGAAGTACAGGAACATTCCTATTCCCTATCGCTGCAACTTATTTTGTTGCAATTTATTGCTAGATGTAATACCGGAACCAATCTTTGGCATTTTCGATGACAGTTTTCGATAAAAATTGCAAAATGTGCTGCAAATGTTTTGCAGCACATTTTCTATTCAGGCTAAAGGTGTTGGACTGGATGGTTATCCAGCCTCAACTTTACAGACTAAGGTGTTATTGTATTTGTAGAACTCTATGCAGTATGTCACGCATTATGGCACTCCGATATCTACGCGAAATAGTCGCAATGACTACGTTAATGGGGGTTTCAAAGAAACAACAATTTTGTATTATTATAGTACGATTTTTTTGTTAATCTGTATAAGTCTATATAAAGAATGTGAGGATTTCCCCTTTTGCCATTTTACAACTGTCCTGAAAGATTGGGGCCTGGGGGTATTCATGCAACTTCGGAAAGTCTTCGTAAACGTTGTAAACGTGATAAAATTACGACTTGATAAATGAACTGTCAAAATGTGTATGGGAGATCTTTCATAACAATATCGGAATTTTCTCACAGGAATTGGGTGTGTAAACTGAAATGGTTAACGTTATAAACTTTTAAAATGCTATTTTGACATTTAATCAGCACTTTCACACATCAAATCTGTTCGCTAAAGTGAAAAAAATTATGTAGAACGGAAATATGTAGGACAATAGGAACAAAATTCTTTCAATAAGGGCTACCGCATTATTTAGAGGTACAGTTTTGGGGTCATTCATGAAATGTCGTCGTAAAATTACAATCTTTCGCACGTAGTAAAATAACGACGTTTCATGAAAGCCCTTATTAGTTTCTAAACTATTAAATGTCGTACCGACAGCCATTTTTGTCCACTTTTGATAATAATCGCTGTAAATTGGTTTGGTAGGAAATTTTCTGTCCAGACTAAGGATGTAAGACCTAATAAAAAAAAATTTGGCGCAAAAGGCTCGTTAGTACCCAGGGTCGAGCTTTCTTACAACTATTCATGTGTGCATGTGTACTTCTTGCACTATGGCGGGACCTCCTGTTTTATGCCGATTCCAAACGGCAAATTTGTGATAAGCTTTTCTTGAGAATTGATACTACTTGGATGATTTGTCAGATCGTCACGAGAGGAGGGCCAGTAAAACATCTTAGCTACGGCTGAGAATCGAACCCAGACCTTCTGCACGGCAGTTCATCGCACCAATCATTGCGCCACTTAGCACGCCCTGAGCCTATATAGATTAGCAAAAAAGAAATATAATCATATAATCAATATAATCACCACACGGGTCGCCTAAAACCGATTTCAATTTAACAACGTTGTCACGATTACATTTAAGTTTTCAATACAATCAAAATTGTAAATAATAAAAAAGAATAGTGTAGGGTAAAGGATTCCCACAGCTTTGTAGCCTCATGTAAATATTCTTTTAACCAATCTTTACATTCATTCAAAATAGAATATAATTTATATCAATGTATCAAAAACAATAAATTACTAAATGTTATTTATGGAATACAAATCAAAGCTAATTCCGTTGATTAAAATCTACATAAGTACGTACCTTGAAGTTATCAATAATAAAATTTAAGATAAAGCGCATGTGTTACCGTTTTTGGATTTGTTTTTTTTTTTGTGCTTTTTTACCCTGCATTTCTCAGCATTTATATCAACTCATAAAATAAAAGAAATGCAAACGATGCAATTGAGTTTAAAATACTCAGACGACAATGATCGTGTTTACACTTATCAGATAACTGACCTTGGTATCAACGGATTTCATAACCACGATTATAAATATTTTACGAATTAATCGCATAGAGATTGCAAACTTCTCCAACCTGATTACATTTATAGGATAAAAAAAACCGTGATAAGCTAATATCATTGCATATGTAAATGTTGAAGCTTGTCTTTAATTTATCATTTACTATGGTGATATAATTAAATTTGCGTTTCTGTGTAATAAAAATGTTTATGTTTGCATTTTCTATTTGATTTCTCCGAGATCTCCGACAAAAACAAATCTTAAGTGGAATACGATTTTGCACTTGGCAATTCGGAAATTTGCAGAAATTTCCTGACACTAAAATTTATGAAATTCTTCTCCTATCTGTTAAAGGAGTACGTACAGCTGGTTATTTTATAAATATCATGTAAGGAAGGTGCAAAGAAGGAAACTGCAGTTTGGCAGACAATGAATGTTCTTTCACTTAATCAACAAATTTGAACTGAGAAAAATCTCTAACAGTTCGCAAGTAGGATTTTCATGACGTTATCAGATGTTTCTCAGAAATGTCAAGATGTAGGTACAACTGCGAGCTTAACGAGAATGGTAAGAAAAGTACATTCAAACATTTTTAAGCGTTGGGGCACATTAATCGTACGTCGGCTGGTAAGAAATTTCGTTAAAAACTCGATCGGTCATAGTGCATTGGCCACATAGTGTATGCTGTTTATGCACTTCTTGAAAATTGCCTAACGTTTGGCAAAAAACATAGTCTTTCTAAAAAGAAGGCATGGCACTTTGCGGATTTGAAAAAAAATTGTAAACTTGTTCTGTAGGAACGAACAAGTATCCTATATACCAAATTTCATTATCCTAGCTCAAAATTTAAGACCCAAATATCGGTAACGAACACACAGACGGACGGACAAACAGACGTGGCTAAATCAACTTCAATTATTTTTCTATATTACAAACTATTTATTTGAATTGTGGCGAACATTAGAATGAATAATGACAGCACGCGGCGAATATCGGTCATATTCCGGAACTCAGATTTAGTAAGATGTCTTAGATAAGGCTCTGTTCGCATCGACCATTTTGAACAATGTTTTTAAAATGGTTAAGTTTTCTCAGAAAATCTTTTTCTTTGTTCTCCAATTATTAATGTTTATATCATTTTTGTAGAATTATACTTTCATTCTATCATGTTTCGTGTTCCAATGAAGTTGTTTAACTACAGCCATAACTGAACCCTAACAACTAAAATATTTGACGTAATAATATTAATAAAATGTTGAATAATAAATTAATACAACTTTATCGACACACAGCGATAATCGATCGACACTCGCAATATGGGCATCAAGTTTTTTAATATGGAGTTTATGAATTCGCTTCTTAGTTATGCATGTATAGAAGAGTTTACATTTTTGGTACTCATGCAACATGGGAAAATCTCTGTAACATAAAACGTGGTAAATGAAATGTCAAAATTTGTATCTTTTACAACAATATCGAAAGATTAGCACAAATTTTCATTACATACTAGCGCTAGTAATAGGTTATTATTAAATGTATAGAAAGTCATATAGTAGTAGTAAAGTTGTGTATTAAAGCGATTAACGTTTGACGATAACATTTCGACGGAACATCTTGCATCACGTAAGATCAATAGTCATTTTTGTTGTCAGCGATATAAGTTTATTTGCTTCACGTAAAACAATAATCGTCAAATCACATACGATTGTTGAGCGGTTGCCAGACAACCGTCTGAGGGATAATCATTTTACGGAATGACCCCTCAGGTAATTGCTCCGATATTTTCTGAGACTTTCTTATACAAATCTATCTTTTGGAGATTTTGTATCGGAAATTTAAGCCCTGGACATTCACTCTTTGGGGATTTTGCTGCTGGCGATTTCAGTTTGGGGATTTTGTCTTGAAAAAAACGTACCCAACCCCTTTTATCAAAAGGTTTGTTTGTACCCAATCAAGAAAACTAGTATGGAGAGCAGCAAAAAAAATTTTGAATTAAATGAGGGAAAGGTCAAGTGCTGTTAACACCCATATACACACAACATCGACGATTTGCACTTAACGTTACCATTGACATTTATAAATTTGAGGTAGTACGGGACTATGTATACCTCGGCTACGCTATTAACTCTAACAACAAAATTTCGTCAGAAATAAAACGAAAAATTATTCTTGTCAACCGCTGTTTTTTCGGGCTAAGAAGACAATTTAGTAAAGCCTTCACTCCTATACAAAACCCTGATCGTCACAGTCCTGTTTTATTGCGCTAAAATGCCGCCCAGAATGCGTATCTGTAGCTGTTGTCTTGTATCGCTGTCTTCCACTCCATTCCTTTGCCATCCATTCAACAAGCTACAGATTCACGAAGATACGCATTGTGTAACAACAAGGGCAATAATGTTGTTTCTAACTTCTTTAAACTTGCGCTACAGATACGCATTCTGGGCGGCCCTTAAAGTACGGACCGTATCAAAGGAATTTCTTCATATCCTTGGTAGTTTAAAGAGAAAAAAATAAAGGGGCCCAGTTATTGCTATTATTGACCACAACACATAATGGAATTATGTCCGTTTCGGTTCGGTGGAATGCCAATCATTGCATCTCTGTCACCCTTCGTAGATATATCAAATGTTAAAAATAGCCACTGGATACATTTTAGCGAGCTGTTGAGCAGGTTAAAATTTTGAAGTCTCTAGTCACCATACTAATGTCAAAATGTATCCACTGGCTAAAACTTTAACGCATTTGACAGTCGGCCTAAAAATAAATGTTGATCAGTGAAAAATAAGAAGTGATTTTCTGCGAAAACTGTAAGTAGAAAATTCATTTTTTTTGGATAATCATGTTCTAAAATTCATTAGCTTTGTTTTGACACCAACTCGCCAATGACTGAATTTATAAAAAGAAGTAAAACAAAATTTCCATTGAGGGTTTTCAATGGTAGCTATAATAACTGGGCCCAATTTTTTTAACGTATTTAATTCATTCAGAAAGAGATAGATTTACAGGGAAGAACGAGAACGCGATTAAGTAAATTACAGTAAAATCAATCTTTTCGTGTGGCTTTTTAGAAACAAATGACATGAAACTAAAACCAAAACAAAGCACCTATCAATTTCGGTTACCAACTGACAGTTTACCGATTCTTACAAACAGACATTTTTGTAGTAAATTATTTCACAGATTTTCATGGAGGGGTAGTTTTTTCCTCTATCATTTAATCATTGTTGCGTATGGGACCTAACAACAATAAATCAGATTTTTCTTAATTGATTTGTTGACGCGAATAAGCGGATTTCCTATGAATGGATTTCCTGTTCATTGCAAAAAATGTGTTATTCGTAAAAACTTTAGTGGCAGCTACTTAAAATATTCGTTCTACAGAAATTCCCTATTTAAAAAAACCCATTACTTATACATATTGCAATATTTTAATGCGTGCGGAAAATTAGTCAAGTAAACATTATTTTCCGATTTTCCCGCTGCAAGCAAATAATTACAATACATCTAGGTACTGATTCCACGAAGACAACAAACTGTCTAAGAAATATTGTCAGTTTAAAAAAAGTTAAGTTACCTCAAAAAGTCCGTGACAAGAAACACAATAACTAGTTGAGCCAAATACGAGTAGGTTCCCACGGGATACACCTCCCTGTTGAGCTGAAAAAAAAATTAACAAAATATTTGATAATCCAAAGGGAAAACACTAACAAGTAACAACACGTCGACGTCATTTCATTCATCGAATACAAACAAATACCTAATAAAAATAAAATTATTTATTTATTTTTACTTATCAATAACATATGTAAACAAATAAACTTGTTCTCTTCAAACGTCAGCCTTCGCCCGCCATCCGCTCCCTAAAAACACCACGTGCTGCACTGCACTTGTTATTCGCTACCTCTCTTTACTATTTACAAATCTACAATCAGCTGGTCAGCATTAGCAATAGCATCAGCAAAGAGCAAGTATTTGTATATAAAATCTACTCAGTACTCACTTCGTCTTGTGTAATGTTTCTCCATTCTCCAAGAAGAAATTCGGTGATATAAGGCTCTGAAGGTCGTATCTCACGAATAAAACCAAAAACACACAATAAACAGGATATTTTCAGCCAAGTCTTCATTTTGAATTAAATTAAAATTATATTTGACAATAACAGAAACAATAAGGTGTTCACTTATAAAAACATTCTCGTGGAGGCGAACCGCGACCCGTCGTCAACCACTGAAAATAAAATAGTACTTGAGCGGCTACCACACCGCCTGAGAACCAACCGCTTCAATTAAGAAACATTCGATGAAATATTGCGCGGTCTCTCGTTAGATAGGTGCCAATGTGACAATTCAAGACTGAGAAGTGCTAACGCGTACACAGTACACACCAGACGTTTTGTGGATTTAACAATCTAATCGGTGATTAAAACTTTATGACCACAATTATTCTAGAATTAGTAATCCATCACCTGTAATTAACCGCGATTAGCTAAAATTAAAAGCCAGATAGCGCGAACAAAGATTGTTTATAAATTTATTTGTTCTTGAATAGGTACACGACGGTGCAGTCAATTTGCTGTTCGCGATTCTCGTAGGTCGTAGATATTGAAAGAGAGGACACTCATTATATGCCTGTCATTTTATGTACTCTGAAGTTTCTCTTTTAATTCTGGGTTGCCATGCTCGTCATACTTTTATAATAGATTATAAAAAAGTGGTAAATCAAATTTAGGTATGATATTTTGATTTTAATCAACTTTAACTTATTTACCAAAAATACATCATCTACTGTCAATGAATAGCCAAATTCTTAAATTTGTCGAAATGTCGAGTATGAAAATTATTATTTCTGCCATTGTGTTACTTCTATGAGTGTATGTGCAACTTTCAATTGGTGGTGGATTGTAAGTTGTAACTGCTGGCATGAAATAACCTGTTGTTACAATTCAAATGCCATACCACGTTGGTGATTCACTTTAAAGTGACAGATATACGATAATCGCATAATGCACTGTGTAAAAGAGAAAACCTACCCAAAATCAATTTCACCGCTGTTGCGGCATATAACGGGTGATCCAAGTAGAGATACTTTTTTCAATAGCCTTTTTTGACAGATCACGTGTGAGTCGTGTCATGCTGTCATGTTATTTTTGTTTATTATTGTTTGGCATTTCATAATGGAAAGACTTACGCGTGAACAACGTTTACAAATTGTTCAACTTTATTATGAAAATTCACGTTCTGTGAGGAATGTGTTTCGTGCACTTCGCTCAACTTATGGTCAACATAATCGGCCTACTGAGCGTACTATTCGTTTTCACGTTTTGGGCCGGTCGATTGGCCACCAAGATCGTGTGATATCACACCGTTAGACTTTTTCCTGTGGGGATATGTAAAGTCAAAAGCTTATGCCGACAAACCCGCTTCGATTCAGGCCTTGGAGGAAAACATCACGCGTGTCATTAGCCAGTTACCAGTCGAAATGCTCGAACGAGTGATCGAAAATTGAACTCAACGGATGGACCATCTGGACGTAGCAACGGCCAACATTTGATAGACATAATCTTAAAAAAAAAATGCCAAAGAATGTTCTTTCAAATGATAATAAACATTCTCCATTAAATTTGAATTTTCTGTGTTTTTTCTTTAAAAAAGTAGGGAACCTCGAAATGGATCATCCTTTATCTTCCAATATTCAGTCGATTAAGAGCTCTCATTTGCAGATACACTAACAGATATAAAGATGTCTTTTACTGACACTTAAAATTATTGGCAACTGTGTTGAATGGCCGTGTTCCTGGTTTCAGATTACAACTGAAAATAAGGTAAGGTAACGCAGAACGCAAAATCTTACTGGATGTTAATGTAAATGTCAAATTATGCCAACACGTGACTAAAATGGTCGATTGACCAATGAGAACAGTGCATCGTCAAATTTACCATGGTCTCTGGGTAAAACTAAAAACCCTAAAACAAAAAAAAGGAGAAATGTAATAAATCATTTTAAAGTATGTAGTGAATATAAGGCGGTGGGAACACCAAAAATTCATTTTCTTATCTATATATGTGCTATATATTCATACAATATGAATTCCATTTAAACATCAGAAGAAGAAGGAAAAAGTGTGTGTTTCGAATTGAGTACTTTGTTGCTTTCCGATGCTTATTGCGTTTTTTTATTGACAAAATGACATAAAAGAAGCATTCGGAAACGTTTGGAACCTTGCGCAATCGATGGCTTTCATCGAAAACCGGCTAATTGGCAGCAAATAACTTTCGAAATTGTTCAGAAGCGATGCTGCAGTTTCATTAATAAACAGTGTATTTTTTAAGTATTATCAATGGAAAACCAGCTAAAACCTCGATTGAGCTTCTCAGATTTTGCTCGGATTTTTTCTTGACCAATCCAACATAAACGAAAGTGATCCTTGTTTTTCAAATGGTAATTTAATAAAGAAATTGTCGTTTGACAGCTGGTTTGTTTTAATAGTATTTTGTGATTTTAGCTTAGGGATATATTTACTTCTAATTAATGTCGAAAACATCAACAAAAAGTAAGGGAACAGGTTTAAGTTAATAAAACAGCAAACTTATATATTTTGTTTACCTTTTAAAACACAAATGAATGAAATTTATAAGAATCAGTAAGAATAATATTGTACGGGAACATACCTATTAAAAAGAAAAATATCCTACTAAATCTGAGTTCTCCAAAACGGTCAATCAGTAAACAATCAGTTGGTATTCGAAAATGACTAGTCGTTTTGACTGGTATGAATGATTTTACGGTACTTTACGGTCTCGTTATTTTCAGTAAATTGTCTCTTAGAGCATTAACCCTCACTACACGGAATTTATCTTTATTTTGCAAAAGTACGGGAACAGACCAATTGACTTAATAGTCTTAAATGTTGACACACACAGAGACAAACTGTCAAAGTTTGTCAATTCAAACTATTTTTACAACGAACCGAAAACTTTTTTTTTGCAAAAACTCCTAAAAAAACCTATAACAAAAAACGATGTTTTTTTCATTATTTGTAAAAACTGTAGTTTACTACGTAATCACCTTGAAACTGCTTTACAGACTTAGAGACAAGCTTTTTTTATTAATTCGCCTCTGCACAAAAACCGAATCATTGCTGTTGTAGTTTAGCCCTCGAATAAAAGTTTGGGCTTATGGAATGATCTTTAATAATGAGACCGGCCAAAACGACACTCTCAATGGCAAAAGTTACTGATTTATGATAATGAAATATGTATATGCTGAATAAAATAGAAGCCGTCTAAAATTGAGGAATGGGAAGTCAAGCCGGATGGTTAGAGCGATTCGGGTTCGATTCCCAGCCGTAGCAACTCCCTGATCTTTTGTAACGGCTCTGCTCTCATAATTCGACAAATCATCTCAGTAGAATCAACTGTCAGAAAAATTTGATCTCCGATTCGGCATAGAACAGAAGGTCGCGTCATCATGCAAGTACACAGACACACATGAATGATTGTGAGAAAAAAGCCAGGCCCTGGATAATAACGAGCATGTTGCGCCAAAATTACTTTTATAGTAGGTTTGTTCCCGCACTTCATAAATCTGTTCACTACCTAATAATTTTACTGATTAATAAAGGGTGTGTTTTTTTTTTAGTGGTATAGAAACTATAGAACGGACGTAGTCTAACCTGGAGGTCCAATTTTCGATGACTTTTTCCAACATTTGTGCCAGTATATTGGCAATCACGAGGCGAATGTTGTTCTCCAAGTGGTCAATCGTTTCGGAATTATCGGCATAGACTACCGACTTCACATATCCCAACAGAAAATAGTCAAGCGGCGTTAAATCGCATGATATTGGAGGCCAATTCACAGAACCGAACTTTTCCTTCAACAAATCAATTGTGGCACGAGCTGCGTGAGATGCTGCGCCGTCTTGTTGAAACCAAAGCTAGTACACATCATGGTCGGTCAATTGATGAACGAAATAGTCAATAATCTTGGCTCTATAGCTGTCAGCATTGACTGTAACGTTCTGACCAGCATCGTTTTTAAAGAAATACGGACCAATTATTCAACCAACCCATAAAGTACAACAAACAGTCAGTTTTTAAGGATGTAACGGTGTCTCAACACACACTTGAGGATTGTCATCACTCCAAATATGGCAGTTTTGTTTATTGACGTATACATTGAACCAAAAGTAAACTTCATCGCTAAAAAAATTTGCTTATGAAAACTGGGATCAAATGACATCTTCATTGGGGGCTTTCACAGAATCTACGCCTTGCTACGTGATCTTCAATTCCTGCACGAGTTGGATTTTGTAAGCACGCAAACTAACATCTTCCGTAAAGTTAATGGACACATATCCGATTCCTATGCACGATGGCGGATAGTCTTATTAGGGGTTCCTCTACGCTACGCTCAACAGCAGCAGTGACCTCTTTTGTACGCAATGTACGACGTCTCTTTGAATGCGTATTATCATTTAGAGTAAATGAAGTGCGACGACTATGTTGACCGTAAAAAGGACTTAGCGCGCGATACGTATTTCGAACAGAACCATGATTTTCGAAATTGATTTGCACATTTTGAAAGCGTTGTTCAGACGTCAGTCTATTCATGTGGAAATACCAAACCAAAAATAAATCACTTGACAGCTGCCAGTTATAAGAGTTAACCCTATCGCGAATAAATTTTCCCGGGAAATTTTCTCTTGTCAGCAATGTGAATCAGATTGCTGAATGGGAGCAGTTTCCCGGGCAAATTTATTCGCGATAGGGTGGAGTGTTGCCAACTTGAAGTTCTGTACCCATAAAAAACACCCTTCAATAATCATCAAATAAAACCGATCCCGTAGTCAATTTTTGCAACCAAAAATACATCTGCGAGTATGGAAAAAGCGCTAGAGCGAATATTTTGGTGATAGAAGCAATCTACCAAGAAATTCAATACGTGTAATTTGTACTTTATTTCATATCATTTGAACTATAAAATAGAAAAGTAAAAACAAAATATGTGCATTGATACTTCAAATATCAACTCAGTTTAACAATGATATCGTATCGGTTACAACAAATAAACTTAAAACCTTAAACACATTATTTCTCGCTATTTATTGCCCCCTTAGGCTTTCTTCGATTTTCTCGAGGAGTGCCAATTTCCGCTGAGAACGTTCTTCTCTAGAATTTTCGCGCTTTTCTTTTAACTCTAAGAACTTTAACCTTTTTCGAAATATTTCTTCGTGAAAGCGGTTTTTTCCTTTTTTAGCGGTTGAAGCATCTGGACTAACAAATGCATCATTGGTTCCAGAAATGAGATCTAGATGCAAAAAAAACCTCAATAGGTTTGATTTTAATATTATATATTATATATGTACTTGTTGATAATGTCCTTGACATAGATAATGGGTCGTCCGTGTTGTCGTCACCCGAATCACTCCCTTCTTGTACCCTTTTTTTCTTAGAAATTCCGACGGTTTTTTTACTATCCAAAATGTTACCAAATTCTCTTAAATATAAATTAAAATAGAAAACATATAAACTTTAGTAAAAAGGTAAATGACAATGTACCTCTGTAGAGGACAGGTGATTCTATTTCGCCCAGTCTTTGCGTTTTGCATTTTCGTTTTTCTAAATTTCCTTTCCAAAGCCCGAAATTTGGTTTGTACCTGCATTTCAGTAAAATTATATCCGTTTTCAGCTAACTTTTCAGAAATAATTTTCCACATTTTTTGCTTATTTTTTACATTAGCTGACTTTAGTTGAGGAAGCATTGAGCTATAAAGTGTTAGCAACAGTTTCGTTGGCGCCTCTACCCACAATGGCTTATTAAATGCTGTTTCACATGTTTCGTCTAAATAAGCTTGGTCAGATAAATCTGCAGCAGTTTCGGATACCGAAATAACTCCTATTTCCACAGAATCTTCTTCTTGGTAATCGTCTGTGGCCCCAACATTTACAAAGTGTAGGTCTATAAAAATAAGTGAACAACAAATAATTAAAGTTTCTATACACTTGCACGAACCCATAACTAAACAGTGGTTAACTGACTGAAATTCACCAGAAAATACAAATCACTGGATTCATGCTTTCGTGCAAGTCACTCTTAGTGGTTTCAAATGACTATTTACCCGATGGCTTCCGTAATGTTTTAGGAGAGTTTTCAATGTGTAATAATTGAGTTCTTAATTGATCTGTTTCCATTGCTCTTTTTATTGATTTTGTACATACGAATTCATAAACCAATCACATTCACAGAACAAACAAAAAACTGTTTTGCGTTTGACAGCTATTTCGCAACTGCCTAAAGAAATTTCTTTGACAGCTAGCTAGCACTCTTAACTGGAGGTATATGATTTCCCTTCTCTCATTGCTGTTCTCTTTGACATATTTTTTTTTAGAGTAAAAGTAAAGGAACAGTTTTGAGCATTTTTTTCGTAGATTTTAGTTGCTCTTAAAAGTAAAGGAACACATATGAGGTCTGTGCTTTTGAATAATTTACCCTATTTTTGTGCAGAAAATGCGAATGTTTGCTATTTCTGATGATGAGAGCGGTTACTTGCCGGCCTGTCATGTGGTCCAATGATATTTCAATTTGTTTGACAGTAATTCAGCATCTGTTTGCATTTAGTTTTTTAATCCTTAGACTAAAGAAAGCTCGGTGGCTCTGTTGATATGAAGCATAAAACAATTTTTCATCAGTCTTAGAGTACGTTTTGATGATATAATACAGAAAACTGATTTTCAGCTATGGTACTTTGTTCAATATCTATACACAAATTCTTCGATAATGCTAATCATAAAATAAATGCACGATTTAAATTTGTACTTTCAAACTAAAATTTTCTTAAGGGGCAAAAGCAAATTGAAATTGTAAAACTGAAATTTACTCAAAGCATTTAGTTCCTCTTATTAATTTAAGTTAACTGGAGTATAGAAATTATTTGAGTTTGATCAAACATTTTGATCTAATTTACTTGGAATTTGAAAACCAGGTCAATGAAATCAATAAACGTTTTTCCAACTGCACCTATTTTTTCTAATTTACTTGGAATTTGAAAACCAGGTCAATGAAATCAATAAACGTTTTTCCAACTGCACCTATTTTTTGAAACAAGTTTAACTCTTTTCACCTGAAGGTGATGTCTTAAGCCAACTGTGCCCAGCATTTAAAAAAAGACCGGGTAAAGGTATAAATGCAGGGGGATAAGATTGAGTTGACTTAAGTGGAGCTGCAGTCCGAAGTGAACCTCAATCAATATGTCTTTCCCGGTCCTTAGCTAACTGCCTCCAATGGCGCACTTCAAGTTACTTACGCGCACCTTTAAGGCCGGGTCTTCCACTACTACGTCCGACGTCTGGCTGGGATAAGAAGACTCTGCGAGTCTTTGTGTTATTGTCAATTTTACAATATCAACACGTGGTATCTTAAACTTTCAATGCAAAGTTTTTTTTTAAGAAGTCGCTGAACAGCTCGTATAGTTCTTGGTTGAATCATTGTCTTCAAATCCCATTAATGCATACGGCACCAAAGATTGTTCGAAGAATTTTTTTCTCAAAAAGACCATTGATTTCGTTATCTTCTTTTAAAACGGTGCCTGGGATGATCAGAGTCTTGTATAGGATCTCCTTAGTAGTTCAAGTAATTGCTTTACTACTAAATTGCCTTCTTACCCTTAAAGGGCCGTCCAGAAAGCGTATCTATAGCTGGTATCTGGTATCGCTGTCAGAAGAGAGATACAATTCTTGCATAAAGTTGCCATCCATTCAACTTCTAGCTACAGATTCATGAAGATACACATTGTGTTAGCGCTTACGGGTTGCCTTGTTTTTAACTTCTGACTCAGGTTCAAGCATCAGCTACAGATATGCATTCTGGGCGGCCCTTAAGAATCAGCGCAGATGGATATACGGCACAACATTAACACACCAGACATATCAACATGGTTTCACCACTGACCTTTCTGGACAAAACGTGCACGCGCATCGCTTGAAGCCATTGCAACCTAACCTCACGTTGCTGCTTGGATATATTAGGTTTTTTCCACTTACGGATTCCTGAGAGATTATCCTTTCCCGTCTCAACTGTTTCTTATTCAATGGGAAACCATTCTCATTATTCCGTTAAAAAAATACGAATTCTTTACTGACCAGCTTATAATAATGATGGATTCCCTACTTAAAAAAGGGTGCGATTACGAATCTAGAAAAAAATATTGGCTCAGGATATTTCAGAAAATGTATGCTTTGTCAAGGAAGGAATCGTCCTACGGAGATCTCTGAGAGATTGGCTTTCACTTAGGTTTTGTACTCCAATCGTTATCTAATGTTGTAATGGTATTGACTTGAAGTTCTTGATCATGATAATAGATCCATTTAACCTTTGAACCAAGAGCTCTTCGCGACCGCTTAGATTTATTTCAGGAGCAGGTACTGTTATTTTTCCCTCTTGGATGTCGATCTTGGTAATTTCATCGAGTGGAATTTCCATCATTGACCAATGCCAGAAACTTTTGCATTTGCCAGCACCTCAGATTGGAATACACTGTGATCAGGAATTCTACTTGATCTGTGAATTACCAGTTTCTCTGATAACTTGCCAGCACCGCTTCCAAAGTAAATCTGTGCTATTCTTGTTGTTCAAAGTCTTAAGTACGGAAATACATATGTATTTGGAGGTTGTGTTGTTTCGTTCGCAATTTCGTATGAATTTTTTATGCCACCAGAGAGACTCAGGATCTTGCTGTTCTTAAAGGACATTTCGCAGCTGATTCGTGTATGTATAGATCCATATAGTACTTCTGGACAACGTCAATCTGACAGCTACATATATCGTTGGTATGAAGGCAAAATCATACAAAAAACTACCCCCCGACTCCCTTGATATGGATGGTGAAGTTCTCTATTGGAGACAGATTTGAAATCACCTCCAACACAGCGAATCGGGTAATTCTAGGCACTTATTGTTGCAATAAAACGCTGCTTTTAGATTCCGTCTGAATCGTGTTCGTTCTTCATTATCAAAAATCTTCAACTTCAATTGGTTGACACATATTTTGACATGTAAAATATAATTTCGTACAATATTAGGTATGTTTCGGTACAGTACTATACTGATTCTTTCTGAATTTTACTGGGTATTCATTCCGTAACTTTCAAAATGATAATCGATGACGACAGTGAATGAGACTTTCTGGGTACCTACCGTGTGACTTATATACATGTTCACACACACACAATATAAAAATTACACTCTACCTACCTAGCAAGTCTCCTACATTATTGTTAACGATAATCAATTTAAACGTTACGGATAAGATTATCGCCTTTTCCATACGCAGAAATCAGTAAAGTAAAAGAGGGAGTTTATGGAACAGGGGAAAAAACTACCCATCTATCGAAATTAGTAAAATAATTCGCTGCGACTTTTCTTTTAGCAAAAATCATTAAGCTGTCAGTTGGCACCAGAAAGTGAAAAGTCGTTTGTTTTGACATGTGTTTTAATTTCATTTGTTCTTTTAAACCCACACAAAAGGAATCATTTTACTTCAACGCATTCGCGTAGAAAAAATAAATAAATTTGTCTGCTTCTGATTTACACCCACTCCAAAAAAAACTTTGTTACTTACTTATTTTTACTGTAAAAGTACGGGAACAGACATATTATTTTGTACAGCTTGTGTCAAAAAGTGACAAGTCGTATTTTAACATGTGTTTTATGTTAATTGTTACAAGACTTACAAAACGAATAATTTTACTCAACCGCGTTACCGTAGTACGTAAATTTGAATTCGTCTAAAAAGAATTTAATATTTTTTATTGTAAATAAAAGTACAGGAACAGAAAATTAAATTGTTACGATTCTCAGAAGGGAATTACGGTTATTGATTCACATTTCGAAAAGCCAGAACGATTCCAATTAATTTATTTCCTCACCAATGGAAATGCAATTCGCTTAGAAAGTCATACCTGTAAAACGTCCAGCTGAATTAAAAAAAAAAAACACGGTTTTTAGTTTTCGAATTGAAATACAGAGGAGGGCTACCGAGGGATGATTTTTGTGTGTTTCTATAATATTTATCTGTTGTTATTGATCATTCGCCCCTTAGTTGCAATAAGAGAGTTGTCCAAGGCAAACCAAACATCAAAAATCACCATTATGGTTCGCAACACATTTTTTTATTTCGTAAAGGGTTTTTCAATAAGAGCGCTACAAAAGTTTTTTTTTAAATAAAACAAAAACGGTTTTGGATATCAATGAAATTCTTTATTCCTGTGAAAGAACGTTCGATGCCATTATGTATGAAACTCCATTTATTTTGCATGGCCACCACGGGCACGCTTGCAGAAGTCCAGACGCTGAACCCAATTTTCGACGGTTTTCAAGCATAAATCGGCCAATACTGCTGCAATTTCACGTTCGATATTCGTACGGAGTTCATCAACCGTCGCTGGCTTGTTTGCATAGACCATAGACTTGACGTAGCCCCACAGGAAATAGTCTAACGGCGTCAAATCGCACTACCGAGGCGGCCAAGCGACTGGACCATTTCGTGAGATAACACGTTCTCCAAACTTGGTTTCCAATAAATTGATTGTGGCATTCGCTGTGTGGCTTGTGGCGCCGTCCTGTTGGAACCACATGTCCTCCAAGTCCATATCATCCGATTGGGGCCAAAAATATTCGGTTATCATTGAACGGTAGCGATTCCCATTCACAGTAACGTGCCGGTCTTGATCATCACGGAAGAAGTACGGCCCAATAACGCCGCCGGCCCATAAACCACACCAAACCCTAATTTTTTCGGGATGCAATGATGACTCATGGAGTACGTGTGGATTGCTGCCTGACCAATACCGTTTGTTTATTGACGAAGCCATTCAGCCAGAAATGGAGCCTCATCGCTGAAGATGATTTTTCGATGAAAATCCGAATCATTTTCAAGGTGTTGCTCCGCCCAATTCACGAGCATACGACGCTTCTGGTGGTCAAGCGGCTTCAGTTCTTGCGTCAATTTAATCTTGTTAGGATGCGGGCCAAGATCTTTTCGAAAAATTGGCCACAACGACGTCACAGAGATGCCCAACGCTTGAGAACGACGTGTGAGAGACACATTTGGGCTTTCTTCAACTGAAGCCTCAGCGGCAGCAATATTCTCGACACTACGGGCACTTCTTTGTCTCACTGGCACGGGAACATTTTGTACTGTGCCTGTGGATTCAAATTTTTCCACTAGACGCTCAATTGTTGATCTGCTAGGACGATTATGACGACCATAAATTGGACGTAGCTCTCTTAACGTTGAGGCCACTGGCTACGAATTTCGGTTGTAAATTTTAATAATTTCGACTTGTTGTTGGATCGTATATCTTTCCATCATGAAATGGCAAACCTTACTGAAGAGAAATGTCAAAAGAGCGGCAATAAATATGGCGTCGTTTGCTGTCCCTGTCGCTCAACTTTTGTAGCGTCCCTGTTGAAAAACCCGATATATTGTATTATCTGTTGCTCTCCTTGCAGCATGGTATATGATTGGGACGTTCGTTGAGTCTGATAAATAGCCATATGCATCCAGAAACAGGAATGTCTATGTTGTTGTAATCCAGAGATTAATTCGATGAGTCCGTTGAAAGCAGTTTCACGACACAATTCTACCATCGCTATCAACAGCATAGATAAAAAACACGTCCATATTATTGCAATATAAAAATATTCTACTTTTATTGTTATTTATTTACAAGTCAGTACTACAAAACAAATTAATTATTATTTACTATTAGCAAAAACAAATCGAAACAATACAAAAACTTTGTTTTTTAATTAAAATTAAAACTGAAATCTTTTAGAACAATAAATTAAACAACAAAAAACTTTTTTTTTTTCAAAAAGCTGAAATTCCATTTTTAGCAGGCTTTATCATATATCCTTCATTGTAAGTAAACCGTAGTTGACGTTCCTATTTTTCTTAAGCATTGCTAGCTCTTGTAGATCTGAGTACTAGTTCCCAGCAGTAGTACCAGTAGTAGCCGGTTGATTGCTCAGTTTACCATTCAACTCATCGGCTGTGATGAAATTAATTGCCGCCGAATTGATGCAATAACGTTTCCTTGTCGGTTTTGGACCATCCTCAAAAACGTGACCCATGTGCGCGTTACACTGAGCGCAGCGTACCTCTGTGCGTATGCGTTCTGGATGTTTAATTAGTAGTAAAATATTTCCCCCTTTTTATTGTTTTATTTATTCAAATTGCATTTTTTTTGTTTTTTTTTTATTGCAAACAAAAAATTTGTTATATTCAAGTAAAACGAAAAATAAATCAGAAAAGGATACGAATGGGATCATGAAGGAATGAGTGAATAAATGGATGGAACGAGATAAAGATAGAAATACATGATAACACATACAAGTAAAACAAAAACAGTTAAATCAAGTGCAAAAAAGCAAAATAAACAAAACGAAAATGATGAATAGATGATTTGATATCAAAAAGCAAAAAAATGTCATTAAAATTAATATAATAATTAATTTGTTTAATAAATAAAATGAATACAAAAGTAATGGGATAAATAATTGTGAAAAGAAAATTAAAAATAAGCATTTCCAATTGTTAAGCAAATAAAATTATTTTTTGTTGTATGAATGAAGTTTGTTTAAATTCATTTTTAATGCACGTTGATAAAACATATTTTTTTAATACCCCCACACAGGCACATAAGAAGCGGAAAAAGAAGAGAAATAGAAAAAAATATATATTTCATTATTATAATATAGGACATCACCAAATGGAAAATAATAACAACAAAAAAACACTGATAAACCAAAACAAAAAAAAGAATATAATAATATTGTGTCGTGAGATATATGTTGTGCAAATTTAAGTGTTAAATTAAAGTAAAATAAAAAAAAGAACGCTAAACAGAAGTAATCCAAAAGTAAACTACATTACAAGAGTGACGGTGAAGATTTAAATGGTCATGAGTTATGTGTGGAAAATTTTTTAAAAATATTTACTTGACATGTTAAGTTTTTATTTTGAATTTATGTTACAATTCTAGTAGTACACATTTTTTTTTTATTAAAGTGGTATATGCTGTGTTTATTACGTTTTTACTAATGTCTTACATAATGTAGGGTATTCACTTAAACTGATATATTAACGCATGCCTTAGTTTTGTAAATTAACGAGGTGCTTTTAATGAACATTCCTCGGAGACCAGTTGCGTAATTGAATTAGCTTTCCTGCAACTGTCATCAAACCGTCGCCAAACATATCATAATGGCCAAACATATTATAAGTGTTTTTGTATTTGTATTCCCACCTCGGCCATTGTTTTAATTAAATCAGCAGAATATTTAAAATTTTCTGAGAGAGCCAAAATCGTGACAGAAATTTAAGTGGCTTTCATAAAAAATCATAAATCATTTACGGGATGGTGAATTTATACGGTAAGGGTTTATGAGGTTTACGAGGGTTTTACGAGTTTAAATTAACATCGTTAATATCTGTTCCATTACTTGATGATACAGCTACAAATACCTTCATACAGTTACGAAAAACTGATAAAAAATGTCACATCAGGCGAACAAATTTCTAAAAACTTACGACAAGAAGAAAGCAAATCACTTCTCACAGCGGATTGATTGATAATTCATGCGCATGACATTTTTTCTGTTATAAAAGGACTGTCTGGCATTGAACATGATTTTAAAGATAACGGGTGATCCAAGTAGAGATACTTTCTTCAATAGCCTTTTTTCACAGATCACGTGTGAGTCGTGTCATGCTGTCATGTTATTTTTGTTTAGTATTGTTTGGCATTTCATAATGGAAAGACTTACGCGTGAACAACGTTTACAAATTGTTCAACTTTATTATGAAAATTCACGTTCTGTGAGGAATGTGTTTCGTGCACTTCGCTCAACTTATGGTCAACATAATCGGCCTACTGAGCGTACTATTCGCAACACCATCACCATTTTGAGACCCAGCATTCATTATTGGATAATATTCGACCGAATAGACCACGTCCAGCACGCTGTGAAGAAAATATAGCGACCGTAGCTGAGAGTGTACGGCGCCGTTCGCAGCAACTCGGACTGACCTATGGAACGACTTGGCGCATTTTACGTCAAGATCTTAAATTGAAAGCGTACAAAATACAGCTTGTGCAACAACTGAAGCCGCTCGACCTTCCCAAGCGACATCGCTTCGCTCTATGGGCTCTTGAAAAGTTCCAAGAAGATCCGACGTTTTCGTGGCAAATTTTGTTTAGCGATGAGGCCCATTTCTGGCTCAATGGGTATGTAAACAAACAAAATTGCCGCATTTGGGACAAAGAGCAACCTGAAGAGATTGAAGAACTGCCACTTCATCCAGAAAAAACAACGGTTTGGTGTGGTTTGTGGGCCGGTGGAATCATCGGTCCATATTTCTTTAAAAATTATGCCGGTGCGAACGTAACCGTCAATGGCGACCGTTATCGTGCCATGATAACCGACTATTTGATGCCTGAAATTGAAGCTCGTGATCTCGGCGACATTTGGTTTCAGCAAGACGGCGCCACTTCCCACACATCGCATCAATCAATGGACTTATTGAGAGAAAATTTCGGTGAGCACATAATTTCACGTTTTGGGCCGGTCGATTGGCCACCAAGATCGCGTGATATCACACCGTTAGACTTTTTCCTGTGGGGATATGTTAAGCCAAAAGCTTATGCCGACAAACCCGCTTCGATTCAGGCCTTGGAGGAAAACATCACGCGTGTCATTCGCCAGTTACCAGTCGAAATGCTCGAACGAGTGATCGAAAATTGGACTCAACGGATGGACCATCTGCGACGTAGCAACGGCCAACATTTGATAGACATAATCTTCAAAAAATAAATGCCAAAGAATAATCTTTCAAATGATAATAAGCATTCTCCATTAAATTTGAATTTTCTGTGTTTTTTTCTTTAAAAAAGTAGGGAACCTCGAAATGAATCACCTTTTATATTGGCCGTGTTCTGGTTTTAGTTTAACCAAATTAACTTTGCCGATGCACTGTTCTCGTTGGTCAATCGACCATTTTAGTCAAGTTACATTAGAGGTGTAATGATTGACGAAACAAGTTGAAAATTTACGAGTGAAGTTTATGAGTAAAACACTGATTTTTCTTCGACCCATCATGAAAATTACTCGATATTATTAGTTTTTTGAGTAAATTCTTACTTTTCAGATAAAGAATAATTATTCTAAGGCCGTGTGTCAATTGCGTTAAAATTTCAGCCAGTGGATAAGTTTTGACATTAGTATGGTGACTAGAGACTTCAAAATTTTAACTGGCTCAACAGCTCACTTATATGTATCCAGTGGCTAATTTTTGATATTTGATATACATACTGAGGGGTGACAGAGATGGGAAGCACCTGCAGCAATGTCAAAAATTAGCTAGTGGATAAAATTTAACCCCATTTTAACGAATTGACACACGGCCACAATAAAAGTCAATAGAAATCTATGAATAAGCAAAATGTAATTACAAAATGAGGGTTGTAATATTGGGTTATTTTTTAAGAGTTAAGTATTTCAGGTTGACAGCAATGGTTAATAATGGCGTCCAAACGTCATCTGTCAAAGTGAAAAGAATATATTTATACTCAATATAGTCTGCCATTTAATCATGGAAAGACTTACAAACGAGCAACGATTGCTCCATTAATTCCGCTGTTCTATAAAAAAAATTGTGTTCAGCGATGAGGCTCATTTCTGGCTCAACGGATAACAAATGTCGCATCTGGAGTGATGAACAGCCACATGCCATACAAGAATTACCGATGCTTCCCGAAAAAAGGACAGTTTGGTGTGGTTTATGGGCTGGTGGCACATCGGTCCTTTCTCTCCAAAGACGAGAGTGGAAGAAACGCTACCGTCAACAGCGAACGATATCGAGCCATGATACACGACTTTTTTCCCCAGTTGGCTGAGTTGAACTTGGTTGACATGTGGTTTCATGAAGATGGTGCCACATGCCACACAGCTCGTGAAACAATGGAAATGTTGAAGGATGAATTTGGTGAGCAGGTTATCTCTCGAAATGGCCAATATCATGCGATTTAACGCCTCTTGATTATTTCTTGTAGGGGTTATGTAAAGTCGTTAGTCTATGTGGGCAAGCCGAAACCGATTGAAGCCCTCAAGGATAACATAACACGCGTAATTCGTAAAATACAGGACGAATGCTCGAAAAATTGACGCAAAATTGGACCTTCCGAATGGACCATTTGAAACGGAGCCGCGGACAACATTTACATATCTTTAAAACGTAAGTGGCAAAGACCTATTTATCGATTACAATAAAAATTTTGAATATTTGATGCAATTTTGAGTGTTTTATCGATTTAAAAAATAAATACTACGCCTAAAAAATCACCCATTTATTTGACATTTACGTTAGTTACCATCAGTAAGATTTTGCGTTCTACCAAAGATTATAAAGCCATACAGATGACGCATTGAGAATAAAAAACAGAAACTTTTGGTCACAACTTCATGGTCGGTTTGTACGTCCAAATATGAAAAACGAGATAAAAATATATGGCGGGCTGTGACAGTACGACCCGCCATAGAACCATTTTTCTTGTATGCAAGTGTATGCAACTTAATATCTTTGGTTCTACGTTACCTCACCTCATTTTTCAGTTGTGTTCTGAAATCCGAAACACAACCATTGAGTTCCGTTGTAAAACAAAACTGTCTGTCTTCAATATCAAGTGAGAATTCTATTACTTTGCTTTCGCAAAAAATTAAAAAGCCAAAGTTTTATGTATTGTGAAAGAGACAACAAACTAAATTTTTAGTACCATGGTTATCAAACCTTCAAAGATTTTCACGATTTTTTAATTCTCATGTAAATTGTGAAAAGAAAAAGAACAGTTGGCTTCGTTCCGGAACATAGATTTAGTAATAAACAATACATAAAGCTCTATCTCTCTCTCTCAAAATGACGCCAAGCGTCCATTTTGGTCAGGTTTTATTTGTTGAAAAAACTTAACGAAATCATAGATATAGGAAAATGAAATTGCAAAACAATAGTTTACATGGTGTTTTCATAAACATCCGCCTAATGATCGAACAGACCCAGTTGAATTGCAGAATGTATGTTCATAAACGACACATGTCTCATCAGCGTCTGGCAGATTGTGCATCCATATTTTTTTGACTGCAGAAAGCGCAGAAACAAATTTTAAGTGCGAAAACAAAAGTTTTATTGGCAATTTTTTAATAAATTGTGTGTTTACAATAACGTTAAACTTTTTTAAGGAAAGAAGCTGCACTGTAGAATGTGGCGAAAACTAAGCTATTCATAATGATTCTGATGAAAAAATAAGTCAATTCTGGGAAAAAGAAAAAAAAAAGACATCAAAAGGTTGCTCCATTCTTCCCTTTATTGTTAATTCACAATTAAGATTGTGAATGAACGTTTATGAACATTCAGTGACAACTTAAAATTGTACTTAAGCAGGCCTGCACCAACTCTGCAGAATGAGTATGTTCATTAATTCAACAAAGAAGAAAGGCGAAAGCGCAGATTTTCGACATTATTTTATGAAAACACCCTGTTTGATGTTTACTTGTCTATAAGGGTAAGATTTTACGTTTCAAATCACCTTACGTTACAATTCCGAGACCCGGACCACGGGCATTTTTTTAGTTTATGTCAAACTCTTGAACTGTCCCATTTGATAGTTTTTGCACCTGGGATAGGGTGCAATCCCATGCCTGTCTGTCCATCCATCCGTCTGAGTTACCGATTTTTGCGCTTATATTTTGAGCTAGAGTGATGAAATTTGGTATATAGGCTCTCTGTCCCACGAAGCAGAACAAGTGTAAGCAATTTTATCGTCCGATAATTGCCACGCCCACTTCATAGTAAAACGTTGTGTTTGGCCAAACGGTAAAGAATTTCGAAAAAGTGTCTGAAGAACTTATGTAGACAATCTCAATATCTCTATTTCGTCAATTTGAAGTTTCTTTTGCCATTTTTTGGGGTGTTTTCGGTAAAAAGGATTTTTGGTACAATGATTTAAAAAAAGAAAACTTTTGATAAACAAATATTTCGAGTATTATACTATGAACATTTCGTCTAAATATCATTTACCGCAGCCCAATTTGTATGGGCTTTTTCTTACAAATATAAAAAAACATTTGTAAAGCATAACCCATACAATAACGTCTTTTTCGTCGACCCGTTAGACATTAAGATAAAATTTTTGAGTGGTGACGACATTGTCATTATTTTTTATATTTCATCCGCATCCAATTTTAGGCTGCCCAATTTCGGGGGATGTTTAGTTTATTAATGGAATGGGATATCATATTCGCCGACACAGCGGATTGTAGCATATAATGTTTATTTTCGCACCAGTCGAAATTTTGCGTTGAGAAAGTAGCGAAAATTAACAAAACTTGGTTTGGTGTTCGTTTATTTTATTTTTTCACAACTTTCATAGTACATAGATGTACACTTTTACATGTGTACGCGAACGGACCTATTATTATACCATTTGTACATTTCGAGCGACCCATCTGTGTGAAGTTATGAATTTAGCATACGAACACCATGCTATCGCATGGGTTTAGTGTGCGGACGCTTTATTTTGATGTTGTATCATCACACTACGGAAGCCTACCTTTTCCATTTCATAACATTTTCAGATTTTAATCCTACGTAAAAGTTTTTTTAAATGCAAGAATAAATTATATAAAACATATAAAAAAAAGTTATAAAGTTTGAGAAGTAAAAGGTCAGACCTGTGTTATCGACAATATTTTTAAGTGCGAAACAGATGTCATTGTCAATTTGATTTGTAATTTAAACATAAATATACCTAAGTGTGATCAATCTTTTATGTAAAATTAGATGATTCCTATTTAATTTTAGTTTTTTTCGAGAATATTTTACTTTTAGCATTTTAAGATTATACTAACATTCATCAAAAGTCAAAAGTTTTTTTTTATATACCGACCTGTAGCACTTTACCAAAATGTGTATTATCTATACCTATTTCTTAAAAAAAACATGCATAGTTTAGTTTAAATAAATTTTCCACAAGAAATTGATTAATAAAAAGAATAATTTAACTACTTTCGCAATTGCAAAACATTTTTTTGAATAAATAAATAATTAACATGAAAGTGAAACGATTAAAAATAGATCTACATGAACAATACAATTGAGTTGATTTTGAGGAAAGAAAGAAAGAAAACATTTTTAAATAGAAACAACATTCTTTATTCGATTCTCAGTAATTTTTTTTTTCTGTTAAAGCAATTAATTTAATTTAAGAAGAAAACGAATAAGAAACACATTCAACAAAATATATAGAATACAATCATTTTTTTTTTCTTTTTTTCATCTCATCTTAATTATGTTAACAAGTTTCCCATAGAAAGCTTTGCCCTTTCCCTCTTTTTTTAACAATTTAAATATATTAGTATATATATATTTATTTGTATATATATAGGCACACACACGCATAAACAAATTTTCATATTTCGATATATAACTACAAATTTCGAGATAAATTAACTTTTGGTTTTGTTTTAACTTGAATGAATTATTTGTTTGTTTTTTTGTTGTTTTTTTTTTAGGTTTTTTTGCTAGGAACAAAATCAATTGAAGCTGAATTGATGCAATAACGAACTCTTGTCGGTCCTGGACCATCGTCGAATACGTGACCCATATGAGCTGAGCACTTTGAACAGCGAACCTCTGTCCTCACCATTCCTAGCAGTTTCGAAACAACTACTTTAATATTTTAAGTGATTAAAAATCAAAATTTTTTTAAATTAACAAAAATAAACCAAACGATAAAATTGTACCAAAGAATGAAAATAAATATCGAAAAATGAAATTAAAATGAAAAAAGGAAGAAGAAGAAAAATTGTTCTATTAGGCAAATTTGAATTTTTTTGAAAATTTTGTATACGATGCTACTACACTTATAATAGCTACTACGAGAGTACAGATTTTGTTTTGTAATCTAATTGCTACGGATAAGTTGCATGTAAGTGTCCTAATTGGTTTGATAAAAACAAAAACAATAAAAAGGATCAGCAAAATGTACATATATATGGTAAAAGGGAGAGTACAATACGAGACAAATTCACAAGAAAATACATGTACATACATTTAATGTAAGAAGCATAACCAATTTTGCATGTAGCAGTTGAAATTTATAACAAAAGGAAAAAAAAGAAGGAAACACATTGTAAGGAGCCAATTAGCCAAACGGAACATACATAATCTCAAAACATTTTCATTCGGAGTGCAGTCTCAGTGAGAGAGAGAGAGAGATTGTGCTCTGATAGAAACAGCACGTATGGTAACGAAATCTGAAAATAGCTGTAACTCACATTCATTAGGTTGTTGCATTTGAAAGGATGGACGTTTAGGGATTGTAGTTTGTTTGGCCTACGAAACTCCTGAGTGGATGGATAACTACTTTACAGTGAAATAATGATGAGCATCCAAATTGTTGTACAATTGTCTGGAGCAATGAAATGGACTGTTGGGATACGAAGTTTAATATGCACGTTGAATGTTAATACAAAGCAGATATAAACTGTCAAGAGAATAAACACTCTGACATCCAATACGACGGGTTATCTACTGAAATGTAACAGCGACAGCCTTCGCGGAACCTCTCGATCAACACCATGTCGAAGAACGATGCCAACAAGCCATTGGATCAGCCTCAACGGATGTGGTAGGTTTGTCTGCCCGCCATCAGAAACTGTTGGTCTGATAAGGAATGCCGACATATGATCGCAGCCTAGAACGAGGTGAATACGAGAGCTGCTTTCGAGCTTCTTATAAACAAAGAAGAAGAGAAGAACACCGGCTTTACAGAAAGAAAACAAAATATCAAGAAAAACACTCTACCGCGGATATAGAGAGGTTCCACTCCAGGAATAATCTTCGCAAGTTCTATTGAAGTGTAAAAGAAAGCCAAGAACACAAGGTTCAAACAGAATTCTGTCCAGGTGAACAAGAAAATATCGTAGTTGAAAGAATCCATGTTGAGGATATGGAAGAACCACTTCTGCAGTCTGTTAAACAGTGATGACGTACAATACTCTCCTGCCAGGCAGTACGAACCATTCAATATTGACGACGACAGCGAAAACTGCCAGCCACCCGACCTTAATGAAGTGATGATAACAATATCTAATTGAAGGCCTTCCCGCAGAGCTTTATAAATCCGTAGAGTAACATTCACCCACTCTTGAGCAAAATTTTATTGGATGAAAGTCTGCCTGAACAATGCCGCATACAACAGCATTTATAGAGACGAACTATTCAGAGCCAAACTCGTCCGTCTGACGAGTGGAGAATTCTCGCTGCTCCATCAGGGTTGGAAACAACCTCACCGACAAATTCGCTACCAAAAAAGGATTAAGGCGAAGGCGATGCGCTGGCGTGTGACTTCTTTACTTTGTTTCACAATTTTCCAAAAATAGATGCAACTACTAGCATACGCCGACGATATTGACATCATTGATAGGACTCAACGTGATGTCATATCCAACTTTGCTAGTATAGAGAAGTAAGAGGCAAAATTATCAGTAAATGACGGTAAGACTAACTCTATGCTGTCAACACGAAAGGACACACAACACCGACGGACAGAAAAAGTAGATGAAGAAACCTTTGTTCGATTTCAGAAAAAATTCTTCGAAAAATGTTCGTTTGCGTTGACGGGCAATTGAGACGAAGATTCAACAAAGAACTATACGAGCTGTACAGCGACATGCCCCTAGTCAAAGAAAACTCCCCCATTGGACTCTTGAGAGTAAATAGGTAGAGTAAATAAACACCAATGCTTTAGCCAAATTGGTTTAATTATTTGATAGGTCGTGCCTAGACTCCATCTTAGATTTGGTTTGCTGAAAGCATATTTCGCTAGAAGCCTTTGCATGTAGAAATACCTAGTGCCTGGCGAGTTCATCATTTCTCTGGAATGTCACTATGCCCAGGCACCCAGCATTGGTGAATGTTAAACTGCTCCGACATCTTTTGAAGAGATGAGCGTCAATATAGGGTTGTCTTTGAATTTGTTGAGACTGATTCCAAGAATTTGATGGCCGATTGGCAGTCTGAGAAGATCCTTGGGAGATATTACATTCCCTTACAGCCAAGATAAGGCTTCTTTGATCTCTATAAGTTCCGCCTGGAACACGCCGCAATGATCAGGAATACGGAAAGATAGGCTGCGGTTTAGCCTGTCGGATAAGACACCAGCATCCACTCCTTCATTTGTTTTTGGGGCCATCGATGTAAAATTGGATTGAGTCATTTTTCCCATGGGATTGTGACCAAAGTTTAAGTTTATCAAAGTTTAACCTGGCAGGGGTGTAATCGTTGTTTTCAGGAATATCATTTAGAATTGTAGGGTGGCCAGTTTTTTTTTTTATATTTTACCACTGCTGGATGGCTTTAGGACGGATGGCTGTGTTAGCTGCTATTTATCAATGGGTAGGTGGAAAATAATGTTTAGTGCTGCTGACTCCAAAGAGAAGTATCGGTCTTATAATCGAGATTTAGAGCCAATGAGTGATGCAAGGTTTCATTCCCTACAAAATGCAACTTAACTCTTTCTCCTTTGTTCAACTTCCAGTTTAGCTTCCTGTCCAAAATAAGTCCCAGGTAATTTGCCTCAAGGCTAGTCCGATTCTGACGTGGGATCAACGTGAGGAATTTTATGTGTCCTAGTGAACAGGATCAGTTTAGTATTGTGGGGGTTGACTCCCAGACACTTTTGGAAAGTTTATGTAGTGCGTTTCGGAGAAGTTCCTTGAAATAACATGTGTAACAATGCGCTGCAATTATTTATGAACACAATGCTGGTAAATGTGTTCTAGGTGATGGGAACGGACTGTAGCCAATTAGTGATAATAGGCTTACCTACTCACAAGTTGACGTCTTGCCTTCTTTAGTAAGAAGTTGGACTATGTTCTTGCCGTGATAATGGACTGTGATGTCAACACTCAAGCTTATGCAAATTAGAGATGATTATGCTGCTGTGCAGCCTGCCATATAATTCCCAGAGATCTTAACAACGATTGGTGTAATAGAATAGAATTTCGCTCAATGCTCTCGAAACTGAGGTCGTTTGCTTTACGGGAAGGAGGAATCAAACCAGGATTGCAAATATCTTGTTGTCGACATTTAGTAACGAAAGTGAGCAAAGCACTATCAGCCTTTATGCAATCAAGACTGTGGTTGTTGCATTTCTTGTCGCATAACAAATGACCATCGAATGATATAATGCGGCAGGATATTTAACACTTAGTTTCAAACGAGGTTCCTCAATGGCTTTGTAGAAATTTGACACGTTTAACCTGGGCATTCAAGTTCTCTACAGCTCATTTGAAGGTTAATTGGGTTTTCCTAATAGGATTGGACTTATGTAAATGAAATTCAACACCTGCAGTTCAATTCCTGACACCCGATTCGATATTATATCAACTGTGGCATCCAATTCTTTAACGAGAAAGAATAGCGAAAGACATCGCAAGGACATTTCATTGACATCTATTCTAAGAACACAGACAAACAAAATAAAAGCGTCCACCTAACAATGACTGAAACCCTCAATCCCTTGGCTATGCAACAACCTAAGAAAGATAAACAAAACGCACAAAAAACTAAAGACAACAACAATTTCGCGTGTATCGAAAAATAACTATAAATTAATTGTCAGTGGTTTTGAGGTGGTTGCAGAGTGTTTTGTAGTATATTCTCAATCGGTTGTGTCTAATAAACAAAACGTAACAAACCTCAGAAACCTTAAGCACACTCCTTACCTGGAATACTTGCGTCTTTGTGCAGTGTAATCTTTCCCTGGTCGAGGACATCATTGAATGCTGGCCAACCGCAACCCGAGTCATATTTTGTATCCGAACTGAATAGGTCCTGATGGCATACTATGCACTGGTAGACACCTTTCTCGTAGTGTTTGTTGTAACATCCTAGAAAAACAATTTTAATAGCAGGTTTAGCATTTTCAGGGTGCCGGCAGGTGTTGTCCGTAAACAAACATCTCACCTGAGAAAGGACGTTCTGTGGCTGCCTCTTGGGTAACTTGATACTGCATTGGCGTCAGTCGGCTTTTTAGTTCCTTCTTGTCTATCACAATTTTTTTGTCCATAATATTTGGCTGATTGGGTTTACCTGTGTGTGTATGATCTGCAAGGAGAAGAATCGGCAGTATGGGAATTAGTGTTGTAATTGCGTCATGAATCGATTTTCTTGTTTTTTTTTTTTACATAAAATACTAGAGGGGATCTGTTGACATTGTGGTGGTTTCCATTTGAATGGATTCGATGGCAGTTGGAGGGTGTTTTACGTTAAGTATTATTGGGTAGATTGCTGGAAAATAAGTATAGGATCGATAGGATTTAAGTCTAGTGTTACTTCGATTGATTTACGACATGTTGTGCTTCGCTGGTTGTCGGAATTTGTAAGCACATCGACTGCCTTTGAAAGAAGTGAGTACTAGAACGAGATTTATTGATTTAAAATATAATCAGTTTGGTCCAACAGTTTGAACCGTTTTAGTCTTGCTACCCTTAGACGAGGACCTATTGTTATCTAACTGAGCACATGCAATCATGCCATATTTAGTCGTTTCGCGAGTAATCAGAGTTCAGAAACGTAACAAATGAATGATATTGTAAGAAAATGCTCACACTGGCTGGTACAAATTGTCGGCAATGAGATTATGAAAACCACTTGAGCTTTCACCCAGCTGATTCATACCTACTCCGACTCGGGAGCCTTTTCGTAGCGACCGCCGGGTGTTACCTTGGATTTAAATCCTTTTGTAGTCTTGTCGGCAGCAGATCAGAGCGGTGAGAATGATGTGTCCTCACACTAACGTTATCCTTCCAATAAGCCAGCCAAAGAATTCTCAATTCTGGAATCAACGGTGTCGTATACAGTCCTAGTTGGGATGGAGAAAGTGAAAAATCTGAATGAGCTGCTACCATATATTCAGACAAGAGGACATTTAGAAATCTCAAGCGCTAGTCAGTTCAATTGAACAGAGAGCCAAAAGGCCAACGGCAGTGCTTAATCTCGTAGAAGTGCAGCTGAACAATAAGCGGAAGCCCTAGGCTGCATGGAACCTCAGCATCATTTGACCGATTCAAAATAAAAAGGAGACTCTCTGAGTTGCGCCAACTACAGAGGCATAAGTCTCCTCAACATCGCCTACAAAATCCTATCTGGCATAATATGTGAACGCCTAAAACCGTTTCCAACAACCTGTTCGGCACTTATCATTGTGGTTTTAGGCCAGGAAAGCCCACAACTGATCAAATCTTCACACTTCGGCAGATCCTTAAAAAAAACCCAAAAAGTACAAATCGATACCCACCACCTATTCATCGATTTCAAAGCCGCTTGCGACAGCATTTATAGAGATGAACTACACAGAGTCATTCCTGTACAGCATGACGACTTCATAATTGTCAGAAACAGAGACCCATAGTCTACGATTCCCACCCAGACGTCGGACGCAGTACAGGAAGACCTCGCTTGAAGTTAAAACCGACCTCAACCAACTTGAAGTGCGCTGTTAGCTAAGGACCATGCTAATTTGAGAAGCAAATTGGTTGAGGCCCAGGTTCATTTCGGCCTGTTACAGAATCATGACCAACGACTTTTTACTGTGGCAAGTTGATGATTTAACACTTTTGGACATGTGGTTCCAAAAGAGAGGCCCAAATGAACAAATAGCGCGCTCCACAATGAACATATTAAAGGATGTTTTTCCTGGTTGTCTAATCTTTTTCGCGATTTGCACTTTTTTTTGGGAGATTTTTCCAAGTGACTAGTTTTTGGAAGAAGCCATAAGCTCTGAAAACTCACAAAGAGAATATCCCACAAGATTAACAACCAAAACGATTGAAAATTCGGTAAAAATAACATAAGTGGTCATCATCCTTTGCAGCGCCCACATGACTGATATCATCTTGAAGAGAAAAATGTCGGCCTCTTTTTATGATGTAGCATAGCAATGCGACATCGAATGATTGCTTTTTGGCCACCCTGTACAAAGTGTTAGGTATAATCGTTGGATAACGAAAACACTTAATCTGTTTCGACGTCACTGTCATGTGGAATGCCCATAATTGGAAGAAACCCCATCCTCTTCCCAGTCCACCGATTATCATCATTCCAAAACATCCAAACAAACTTAATGTCAAGGATTTCACCATAGTTTTGCGATTACGTGCAGAAACTTCTAAAGTAGACATGAATGTAACCTCATCGTTCTCAAATGGATTTGCATTTGCATTTGCACTTGTGTCTCGCAACAGCTTCACAAAATCAACCCCACTAATCCCTAAATCCTTGTAATCCCATACACGACACCAACACGTAACAGCATTTCTCGAAACCAAATACTCCCACCCGATAGACACACAAACTTGACCCAGACCATTGACCGAACTCCACTTTATTTATAAAGCGGAATCAAATTACTTACGCCTGAACGGTTGGCTCTGGAACACAACTCAACTGTGTAACACTTTAACCACTAAAGGAAACACGAACTCACTTGTTTATCAGAGAAATTCTCCACGTAATCTTATCACAAGGTATTAAGTTCACAGACGCTAGCTGGTTGGTTCGCTCCTCTATCAGAGATTTTATCTCGCTTGATTGTGAACTGAAGCACAGATTTGAGATTTTGCACCGAAAGTGGACAAACGTACACACACTCTACGTTAGGAAGATAAAAAAAAAAAAAGAAAAGAACCGTATCAACAGAAAGGATGTCTAAAAATACTCAACTCTTACATTTTGGACGTAAATTTCTCGTCGTAGTAGGCTATGCCGAATTGGGGCTATCAAAACGGCAATAACTTCGAAATCGAACACAAAACACAGAAATCCGAATGGAGAGAGAGACGAAGACGAGGAAAGGAAGCCACCGAAGTATGTCCGCACTTGTTTATGCGCGCGATCTATAAATTGTGAGTTTCTATTATTAGACTGTGTGGTCGTCGCGTTAGTTGTTAGTGTGTTTATCGGCCTCTGTTTGTATTTAAAAAAAATCATTTCAATTTAATTTAGGTCGACGAGAAACGGTGTGAGGTGCGCCCTGATTCTAGAACTACTCGTACGAGTACTTCTTCCCCTGCTACAAACCTGGTCTATACTATGTGCCCACGGCAGTGTATCGCAGACCAACTAGAGCAAGTGAAAAACTCGAACCTCGAAGTAACACTGCACTGCACACGAACACCGAATTATAGGCGACTTTCGCTAGAGGTAGCTTCTTCACGCGAATATTAAATTAATTGAATAACATTTTTATGATTGATTCGCGTCGTGGGCGAATTAGGGGAACATGGATGGGAGATGGGTGGCTGGGTGGCCGACTTACCCGAATAACTTAGAATTGTTTGCCTGTTGATTGACAACGACGAAGACGACGACAACAGTAACGATGTAGACGATGGCAATGGAGCGATAGCTGATATGCGGATTTTAGGAGACAACAGCTGCAAACAGGGATATCGAAGTTTTGTAACACCACGTCGAAGAAGAACACCGAACACCATGTTACGGATTTGGTTAGAAATGCGACAATCTCGCCACGGGCGGTTACTTAATATTTTTTTGCTTGATAGTTTTGAGAGAAAATTTCTTGTACTTTCAAGGGCACGAACAACATTGCACAGAAAAAAATGTTTTTAACACACAACCATGTAGCTGTGGGGTTGGGCAAAACTCACCTTAATGACGAAATTTCTATTGCATCGCAAATGTGAATTTGAGTTCGGAATTTACAGAGTGGAACTGTGCGCGGAATAGGTTCACGGGTACTTAAATGACAGTGGAGCTTCTTAATTCAACACAGCACGGGCATGCAAATTCATTACAATTGAAATGAACCCCAATGAAATGTCAGAGAATTGTTCATCGAGTAAATGGAAGAGTCCAGTGGCAGAATTGGTAGAAATGTGTTTATTTGGATTGCTTTAGTTTTTTAATGATCAAGAATTATTTTTTCTGAGGTAATGTTTTTCATTCCACCCAAATGACCCGCGGCTTAGATTTGCAAGCATAGAAGTTTACTTTTATTGCATTTATATGTGTCAGTGTATCTGTGCACTAGAGCAGAGCTCTTGTGTTCTACAGATAAACTAACGCATACAAATACCATGTAAGTTTAATCTATACATCGGTTGAAACACATTCTTCCAATGATTCTATAACCAGCTATGTAAGTAAAATTCACATACCTCATGTCTGGTGTTCCAATCTGCCTGCTTACACGAGAGTAAAATCACTGAATTTCATCGATTAGTGATGGTGCGCAGCGAAATATGTGTAAGAAGAGGGGAATGCAAAAACACTCCACAATTTAGATTTATTCGGTGAGTCCGATTGGTCCTATTCCATCGTTCCGGATAAGTCAAATTTTCCATATATGCACGAGAAAATTTACTTTCCGCCATGAAGGGAATCCCATTTTCCCACGTTCCTCTTTGTCGTAGACACTCGATAACGTGCGAGAATTCAGTTTTCGCCATTTTTGAATAAGGGAAGAGCAGAGAGAAATGAAAATACGCAGAGTATGTTCATTACGTGTGAACTCACAATGGTTCTCTTGCGTGAACTGAGATAATGAAGTTGTTAAATGATAGCTCTATCCTTAGCAAAGCAAAGTAAAAGTCGCGAAGTACTCTATTGTAATATTAATGATTGGGTACATGCTCAATAAAATTAAAGTCCAACGAGACAAGCGGATTATATGTGAAAAAAGAGATTGCAAAATTGGGCCGATTTTTTTATATTTCAAACTGAATTCTTGGTATGGACATGACCGTTTTACTCCAAACCATTCATTTTAGCCGAGTGCAGACCTCAATATCGGTACCAGAGCTTTAACGCAAAGGTTAAATTTTAACTACCTCATTGAAAATAGTTCTTATGTTATAAATTCCTTCTGTATTCTCGGTTTTATGATAAGTAAGAATAAATGGGGAAAAAAGGACTTAACTACAATTTCCAAGTCCTCGCTCACAGACAAACTGGCTATCTAACAACGATACGAACAACTCTGGAACGAGTTTCCAAAAGACATATTTTCACCAATATGCAATCTAAAACAATTCAATGGCAGAGTCAATAAACATCTGCAAGTATCATCATAGGGGTCTTTGAGCGTTATAAGTTCGCCTTATTTGTAAAAAATTCAGAAAGAAAATAATAGTACAGTGCCGCGAAGAGAAATTGCAATGATTATCCGATTTGCGTGGCTAATGGAGCAAATTGCAAATTTGGCACAACAGACTCGCGATGACACTGGGCATAGGTTCATTTCTCACAACGCAATGGCGGAATTTGCATTTTTATTCCGAAATACTCGGATGATTTGTCAGATTATCAAGAGAGTACAAATTATTTTCGTGCTCCAATGACATTCGAAACAAGAAACTTTTCAAAGTGGTTCATCCCACTTACTACCCACCTAATGGAACAACATTCTCCGCAGTACAGAATTTATTCTGTGACTACAAATTAGAAAAAAAAAACACTTTGGTAGTGAGGAATCTTGCTCTACTTACACAGATCTCGGAGATATCGGAGGTATCTGGAAGTGGAACGCGCCTAATGATAAATTTTGGAGTTACCTTATCAAGCCATTATATGCCTTATTGAAGCCATATATAATACTAACCTAGAGTTGAAAAAGTCAGTCCTAAGCCGCTAAAGCTCATGAGACCTGGGTGATCTCACCCATTGTCTCGCAAACTCTTGGCTACAAGAATATATATATCCAATGTACTGTAGAATTCTGCATTATCGACAAGTTCGGAGTCAACAAAACCATATGCAACAACGGCAATGCTTTTCTTCCATCAAACATCCCTGTTGAGTGATTACTTTTTGTTGTACCCTCGGACAAATTTTGACATAAACATAACAATGACAAGGGATGGTAGTGAGAAAGGTTGAGAAAAATTTTTTTCAAGAAAAGAAAAAGAAAGAAACTAAACTCATGAAAAATTAAATACGACTGTGTTATCAATAAAAAGAAATATAGTCGCATATATTTCATTTTAATTTGCATGAAGTTTTCTTTGAAAATAACACACCACCTAAACACAAACAATGTTCGAAATACGAAACAAAAATTCAGTTTGTTTCAATTCGATGGTGAAAACTATACGAAACAGTGTAGTGGGCACCTACCCGTCCTGCCACATACCATCTCGATTAGAGGAGCGACGGGTCAAAGCAAGAATACTAAGGTAAGTAGAGATGATTAAAAACTAACTAGTCAACGTTCCAGTACTGATATTTGTGGTATAACAGACAAGAAAGACGACGAAAACCTGACAAACCCGATGACTTTGTGACCTACGACGACTCCGGCAGTGATGAAGAGACCCCGCAACAGCAAGAAGAGGTGCTGAATACATCATTTAATTTGTCCGATTATCTGCGTAGTAGGGAATCTAATTTCAACGAGGTGATGAGTGACATGTTGTCTTTTTATTTCGCTTGAAGATAATTAACAGGCCAATTGCTTTTCCAGAGTCGTAATGTTAACTTCGAGCATGCAAGTCGATATGTTCTGACGCATGATATGCTGCGCGAAACACAAATCAATCTGGGATACATCAATAAAGTGTTTTGCTCCAAATGGTTGAGCAACCGACAAGTCGTCTTCGGAACAAAGTGCAATAAGGTAAGTCATTTCGAGACAATGCAATTCAGTGTGTTTGTTTCATGTCTGTTTCGTTTTACACAGCTTCTTGTGTACGATGTAAATATGAGGCGTGTCGACGCGATACCAACTCTATCCAATAACCGTGCCAATCATCCCGAGGTACAAGGTGGCTTGCATGCAATCGAAATTAACCCTAGTCGTACGTTCCTAGCAACCGGAGCGAGAAACTCCGCTGATGTAGCTGTTTATAGGTTGCCAACTCTGGATCCGGTATGTGTCGGTGAGAATGGACATCGCGATCTGATTATGGGCATGTGCTGGTTGGACGATCAATTCTTGGTGTCCGGTTCAAAAGATTCCAAATTATCAATTTGGCGAATCAATGAGGACTACATGGAGTTTCCCGATGGAGGCAAAGAAGCGTGTCCAACGTTTGCAACCATTAACCCGCTATGCGTCAACACTTGTCGGACTGCACAAAGGGTAAGTCACTGACGAGAGCAGAAGACGCAAGTAATTTATTAGTTTTTTCGTATTCCTATTCAGATCCGTTCGCTGTGTTTCAATAAGGAGTTCAAGGAGATAGCAGCGCTATCACTGAATGGATACATTCATATATTCAATGCAGAAACATTCAAGCAGAAATTGTCTAGAAAACTTCCAAATTGTCAGGATAACGTTAGCATAGCATACCACAATGATGGACTATATGCGGTTGGTTGTAGGTCATATACAATTCTTCTGGATGCACGAACGCTACAGGTACGTCTTTTAAATATTAGTTGCTAATCTGTGATCTTAATAGTCTGTTAGTGATTTAAGTGGTCCTACAGTCCGAAATGAACCTGGGCCTTAACCAAAATGCATCTAGTTGTGCCAGTTCAAATTAGTTGACGTCGGTTTATGCGCGCCACTTAAGGCAAAGTCTTCCCCTACTGCGTCCGACGTCTGGCTTGGAATCGAAGATTCTGCGAGCCAGAGTATACATTCGCTCTTCATGTCCTAGACATCATAAACGGCAAATGCTCATATAGTTCTTGGTTAAATCTTCTTATTCATAACCCTTCAACGCAAACGCGACCGAAGAATTTTTCTCTTCATCCACTTTTGTTACGCTCAATGCTTCAACGCCGTAGAGCAGGGCTGGGATAATCAGGTCCTTGTATTGGATCTCCTTAGTAGTTCAAGTGAGGCCTATTTTATTTTAACTTTTTTATTCACAATTCTTGTCAAAAGATTCTGAATGTTTGATTTTACATATGAGTGAGAGAGAATCTGCAATATTGTATTTCCCACACTGATAAATAACTTTAAATTTGAAAGCCTGTAATCGTAACACCCATCTCTCAATCCGGGCTGGTGGTCTAGATGTTGGTTTAAAAATGGCTTCCAAAGGTTTATGGTCCGTGACAAGCTCAAACTGCAAGGTAGTAGGTAGTAGTAAAACCTCTCAACTCCCCAAACCAGAGCCAGGCTTTCTTTTTCCGTCTGGGAGTATCGCCTTTCCACGTCAGATAGGCTCTTGCTTGCAAAGGATATGACTTAAGGGTTGCCTTCTTCAAACTGAAGAAGAACTGCCCCCAAAGCCACAGGACTTGCATCAGCCACCAATCTAGTTCTGTTCTTAATATTAAAATATGACAAAGTCGGTATTTTAGCAAGAGCTTTTTTTAATTGTTGAAAAGATCGATCTTGGATTTCACTCCATACAAATCGAACATCTTTTCTTATTAAGCTTCTCAATGGCTCCGTGACATCTGCCAAGTCAGCAATGAATTTTCCCAGATATGTTACCAGCCCTAAGAAACTCCTTGTTTCCTCCTTGTTATTCGGTGGTCTAAACTCTAAAACAGTTTTGACTTTTTCCGGATCGGCGCTTTTTTAATCTAGTCATGAAAGTATCAAAAGTGGGAAATAGAAAATCCTCCCTTGAAATTGCCATATTTGCACGACGCATGTCTATGCATAGGCGAATGTCCCCCGTTTCTTTAAAAACTATGACAACAGGCGAAATCCAGGAGGTGTGCCCAAATACTGGTTCTATTATATCTTGCTCAACTGCTTCATTAATTTTCTGTTCAACCTTGTCCTCAAGTGCAGAGGGAATACGTCTCAAGGGTTGTTGCACTGGTTTTATATAACTGTTGATAGATAACCGTATCTTAATGTCCTTAATTTTTGGTAGTGGTTGAATATCATGAATCTGATTAACTTGTAGCCCTAATTTTAACACTTTAAGTTTGATTGCGGAGTCACGACCTAAAAGCGACTGCTTTCCGTTTTTTATGACATAAAAAGATGGCACAATTTCTGTTTTCTGATCTACACTTGTAGGAGCTTCAAGAACTAGCTCTGTTTTAAGGAGCTCTTTTCCAGCATAAGCACGAAACTGATTTGTGGATTCCTTTCGGATGTTCCATATCATTGAAGACGTTTGTTTCAATTTTTTCCAGTCGTTTTCTGCCAATAGGTTAAACCGTGATCCTGAATCTATGATCATTGCTATTTTTGATCCTCCAATAAAACAATCTATTTTCTCATTCTGTTCATTTTCGTCAATATGGTCCTCTATCTGAAAGCAGTCGTGATCATTCCTATCATCCCTTTCACTTTTAAAAGGATTATCTGGTTCATTCTCCACGTACCGAATTGGATTCTCCAATCTTCGACGTTTATTGCCAGAATAGTCACTTCGAGAGTTATTCCGTTTGTTTCTGCATTTTATGGAAAAATGCCCAAGAAAACCACATTTATTGCATTTTGTATACCTAGCTGGGCAAAGATTGCTATTTCCCGTATGACCATTTGGACCACATCTTATACAATCAGAATCTCCGAAACTGTTACTCTGCATTTTTCTCCCGACTATGTTATTTACATTGTTTATATTATTATCGGAGGTAGAAGCTACAGAACCCATGGTTTCAGTCTGATTGTTAATCTGCTCATACACGTGACACTTTTCAATGATTTCCTCTGACGAATGCTCTTTTTCTAAGAGACGTTTTTTTAAATCTTTTGGGGCCCGAATATCTATTAATTTATCTTTTTAATTAATATCCCGACTTTGTTCTTCAGTCTGACCGAATGAACATTTGGCCGCTTGATTCCTCAATCTTATAATAAATTTATTCAAACTCTAACCTGATTCTGGCTTCAAAGACCGAAAAAGATGCCTTTCGAAGGCAGAGTTCCTTATTGGGAAAAAATATTCATCCAATTTTTTAACTAGCACTTGAAACTCCTTCTTCAGCAAGGGCTCCTGGAATATTATAAACAACTTCCTGCAACTGTGAGCCCCCTAAGTGCAACAGTTTATTTTTTTTCTTTATCTCCGTATTTATTTCTTCCGACTCGAGGTATAAGGTGAATGAACGAAGCCATTTCTCCCACTCCGAACGAATAATCGCTTTATCTATAATGTCACAGAGGAAAGGCTTTATCCCTGTATCAGCCATTATTTCTCTTTACAATTTAATGTTTTTGACATTGACATTGACATCACAGTACTTCGCACATGAATGCAACGAACTACAGACACATATAGTCCGTACCAAAACAGTTGGCCAACGGTCGATTGCGCAGAGAGAGGATTTAAGAGAACAAAAATGACGCGAAAGAGATTTAATCACTAAGCGTTTTTGCCTGTAATTTACAATGCGTAACCCAACTTTACAGTGCTTAGAACTAAAATGCTGTTGAATATCTAAATAAACTTAATTTTTTATTATGAGGTCGACTTTTATACATTTCTACCTAGAAGTCCGATTGTATTTGAAAGGGTTCCCAACCCTTTTTATGGTTGAACATTTCGTGGTTTAGCGCTAGGTACCTGTATGGGTGGTGTGCTTGGTTAGCATTAATTTTATGATGTTTGATTTTACCTGTTTGACTTAAGTTTAAAAGTTTTACGACAAAAAATCGTGCCTATTGTTATTGGGTATAAAATCGTTTACGTTTCCAAAAAATTCCCAAATTGTAATTTTTTTTATTTAATTTACCTACTTCGCCCAAATTCAATGATATAAACAAAAAAAATTTGGTGTGACACTGCAATTTACTTTACTTTGCGTGCCAATATCAGTACCTACATGATCAATATGCACGACACAATTAATAATGATCAACGAAAGCATAATGAGCAAATAGGGTTTAAATCTAAAACCGTACACCTTCATACAGACACAGTCACACAATCAATTCATGTGCAATGTTTTGCTTAATCTATCCGACCGTGATCACATCATACTCCTACAAAGAACCGACAAGACAAAAAACGAAAAAATATATTTTCCTCCAAGTAAAGTTGACATATAATGGTCTATATTTTTCCTCCGCTCCTAATTTCAGTATAAACGAAGGAAAATGAAGAAACCACCCTAAGTGAGATCGCGACAGCGATCTTGAACACAAGGCAGGGTATACGTCGTTTTTTATTATGGCTCCGCCCAATTTCGTCTCTTTATGCTTGTTTTTGCAATTTTAAGAGATTGTAAAACACATTTTAAGAGACCTGCGCAGTAGAATGGCCAACTGTTTTGGTACTTTTTTTTTTTATAACAGCACTGGCGACTGAGGCCATCGGCTGGGACAGATCAAGACATTTATACAACAGAGAGAGACGGATAGATACATAGAAGGAAAGACATATAACATAAACCTACGTGGCACAGAGGAGGAGACATCGATTTATATTGTCTCATGTTATCGCACAGGTGGCATCAGATAAGCTGGCAATTTTCGGAGAAAACAAATGCTGCCGAAGCTGGGGCTTGAACCCGCAGCGCTTGGCTTAGCAGGCCACCTGCACAATTTAATGTATACACGTTTTTTTTCCAAATCGACACAATTGAATGTGAGTTTTTTTTAATGGACACGCGTTTTCTAAGTTTCCTTACAATTTAATGTAGTTTACAATTTAATGTAATTGAATACTTTACAATTTAATGTAGGTAATTCATTTATTAACTTTCCTAGTATTTTTGGTTAATCACTTGCAAAACACCTCGTATTTTCTTGTTTGAAAACGTTTTTTTTTTTTACTTCTCTATTCCTTTTGTTTTCCTCGTCGCCACTGTAAAAACCGGTTTATTTTAACTTTTTTTATTATTATTTATTTTATAAACCGTTCGCTCAACCTCTCAGTACAACGTTCTGGCTTAAACTAAAACACAAACACGTATTTATTTTGACATTTGTATTAAATTATATTATAATGGTCCGTTCGCACTTCACACTTGCATGAGCTTATGCAGTTCGCCACAACTACTAAATTGCCTTGTTAGCCCGAAGAAACAGCGATTGACAAGAGTAATTCTTCGTTTGATTTTTGATGAGATGTTGTTGTCAGAGTTATTAGCGGAGCAGAGGTAAACAAAGTCCCGTTCTACCTCAAATTTATATCTGTCAATGGTGACGTTCTGTCGAATTTGTCGATGTTTATGTTCTTTCGTGTTGACACTAGCAAACGTGGCTTTGATATCAAGTTGAGTCGTTGGCACGGAAATTTCGCACAGTTTCCTGGCCTACAACCACACTGATCAGGGCCGAGGGTTGGTAAGCGGTTTCAGGCGTTCACATATTACGGCAGATAAGATCTTGTAGGCGATATTGAGTAGACTTATGCCTCTGTAGTTGGTGCAGTACAGATTGTCGATTTTTGTGTGGATCGGGCTTAAGTATAGATAGGTCGGGTGGACGGTAGTTTTTGATGTCGTCGCCAATGTTGAATGGTTCGTTTTGGCTGACAGCCGGAGGTTGTTAGTCATCGCTGTTTAATAGTCTGCGGAAGTGGTTCTTCCAAATCTTTGACATCGAATGTGTCTCAACTACGACCTTATGAACACCTTTTTACGAACCTCTTATGTTTTCGATTGTATTGTTTTCTTGGTCTTTTTTCTTCTGAAAACAGGTGATCCTCTCTATGCCTATAAAGCTCAATTGAAGGTCTCACCTGCAGCTGTGAATTATTAACTTTTTATTTTATTATTTATTTCAAAAACCTTTCGCTCAACCTCTCATTACAACGTTCTGGCTTAAACTAAAACACGTGTTTATTTTGACATTTGTATTAAATTATATTATAATGGTCCGTTCGCACTTCACACTTGCATGAGCTTATGCAGTTCGCCACAACTACTAAATTGCCTTTTTAGCCCGAAGAAACAGCGATTGACAAGAGTAATTCTTCGTTTGATTTCTGATGAGATGTTGTTGTCAGAGTTATTAGCGGAGCAGAGGTAAACAAAGTCCCGTTCTACCTCAAATTTATATCTGTCAATGGTAACGTTCTGTCGAATTTGTCGATGTTTATGTTCTTTCGTGTTGACACTAGCAAACGTGGCTATGATATCAAGTTGAGTCGTTGGCACGGAAATTTCGCACAGTTTCCTGGCCTACAACCACACTGCCGAGGGTTGGTAAGCGGTTTCAGGCGTTCACATATTACGGCAGATAAGATCTTGTAGGCGATATTGAGTAGACTTATGCCTCTGTAGTTGGTGCAGTACAGATTGTCGATTTTTGTGTGGATCGGGCTTAAGTATAGATAGGTCGGGTGGCCGGTAGTTTTTGATGTCGTCGCCAATGTTGAATGGTTCGTTTTGCCTGACAGCGGGAGGTTGTTAGTCATCGCTGTTTAATAGTCTGCGGAAGTGGTTCTTCCAAATCTTTGACATCGAATGTGTCTCAACTACGACCTTATGAACACCTTTCTACGAACCTCTTATGTTTTCGATTGCACTGTTTTCTTGGTCTTTTTTCTTCTGAAAACTCTCTCTATGCCTATAAAGCTCAATTGAAGGTCTCACCTGCAGCTTTGAATTATATGCCTCATTTTTAGCTGCGAGGATCTGTCGACACTCTTCGTCAAACCAAGGGTTTCTTGCTCATGGTCGCAATACTATATTCTACCTCAGCCAGTGCTTGAGCGCATATAAAGCTAATTTCGGCCGTGATGCGGATTGTTACAATGCGTTCGCTGTCTTCAAAGCGCAGGACTTCTTGCTCGCTTTCCTATTCACTATTACTTGGACCGTAGTTCACAGTTTTTCATCCTCTTTTTGTAGTAGCATAAGGCTTTCGCTAGTTTTTCTTTCTCTTCTATAGAATGTTCGCATATTCTAGGGGCAGACACGAACATTGTTGTTATTTTTTCCTTTAGCCTTGTCATCAACCATCAAATCAGTCCTTTCCTAGGCTATTAGTTTGTTCGTAACGAAAAACACACAGTCCTCAATCTGGAGGCCATGGGCCATATGTTATAGTGTTGCTGTTATAAGTTTAGCAAGTCAACTCCGGTTAGATTAGACCAGTATCCGATGGCTACCACTTGGAGGTGAAATAGGCACAGTTGATGAGTTTTTAAATTAACGCCGATAAGGGTTCGGTGAGAAAAATTCCTCGGTCCCGTTTGTATTGACGGACTAAATAAACGAAGTTTTAACCAAAAACTGAAAAACTTCTCATTGAATGCTAGGCCATATAGAGCAAGTGAACACCAAAACACCGACCCGCATATTCTTCGATTTCCAGCCACAAGGCAGACGGAATAGAGAAAGACTTTACCTTAAGTGTCACGACAGGTAGAAACCGTTTTCATCCAACTTAAAGTACGCAACGAAGATGTTTGCATGCGGTACAATGGCTATTGGCGAAACTGCACCAATCAGATGTCTTCGATTCGAAATTAAAATCAGTTGGCCGCTATTAGGTCCTCCGGTGGCGCCACCTTTTTGCCTCCAATCCTCATTCGAACAATCCGATTAAATATAAATACGCTCCCCTGTTGGTGTCCTATATTTCATGATGCATAGCAACCTAAATTTGTTGACAAATTCCGAATATTTTCCAGACAATAAAAAAAATCACATCACGATACAGCGGCTGTGGTATACGCGCCACAACATTTGAGGGCAATCTCCTCACTGTTGGCACCGGCTTGGGTATGTTACTCTTCTATGATATACGTGCGGGCAAGTATCTCGAAAGTAGTGTAAATGCATCGCGAACCGTTGCACTAAAATGCAGCAAAGGCATTGTGGTAAGAAAAGAGGTAACACTCTGCTCGTAATAGTTTATCTAAAAAATTACTTTTCTTTATTTCTTTCACTTTGCAGTATCCGGAAGATGAAATGGATGGATTCCAAGTAAAATATGTTCCTGCTATTTATACGCACTGCTATGATAGCACTGGTATGCGACTGTTTGCCGCTGGTGGCCCACTACCAGCGACCCTAGTTGGAAATTACGCCGGCGTTTGGCAATAGCATCTAGTGTTAGCACGATGCCCGTGAATACCTTTGACTAAATTATTTAAGTGTAAACCAAGGTAAATGGTAACAAATTGACTGATAAAAACAATACAAAAACATAATTAAGCTTGCGTGTTCAATTTACTGCAATATGGTTTTTGATTTTTATTTAGAATTAGGAAACACGAGAAACAATAAAATGAAAATGAATTAATTGAACGATTATATATAGGAGTTTTCGGTTTTTTTTTGTTTTCTCAAACGTTTCGTTGGAAGTGCTTCTTAGAAGTATGTTTGATGAGGTCTCACATTCACAAACTCATAACCAAAAAATGGTAGAATGGATATTTATTGGTATATAATAGCAAAGAGTGCGCATCTCATAGTTACAACGAAAATTTTTTGTGTGGGGTTCTGATATTGATACCCCAGTGTTCACATTGCTACCCCAGCATCAAAAAACATGATAGCCGACGCATACGATCGACGAAATTTTTCCTTCGCACTTACCGCCCTCGTCTGGAACGGCTACAAAATGTTTAGCTGTGATGCGTACTCCATGTAGTTCTATAATTTTTGATAATAGTTATCCATTTTTTGCACTAACTCTTTCTAATACCGAATTGGTGCCAGCAGATCTACTACATTTATATCGTAGATATCTCAAAAAAATCGAGTTATCCACTTATTGCATCCAGGTGAAGAATTAACCAACAACACGCTTTGTTCCCATGTGGTCCTCATGTAATTACTAACCGAGTTGGTTGAATGCCAGATCTTTTATGGCCGCTTGACTGTCTTAGTAAATGGAGATGTCCTCTTGTGATATTTCCAATACTCTAAGCGATTCGATAGCTTCGAGTATGGCTAGGATCTCTGCTTTTAAAACACTGCACGAGTTTCGAATTGATTTGTCTATCCTGATTCTATCAGAGTAGCCTTACAGCCCACTCCTATTTCCATTTCAGATCCATCGGTATAGATTGCTATTTCGTTGTTGGATTCCACATTGTTTGACGAACATTCGTCTCTACTTGGTATTCTGATTGAGTATTTAATGTCAAAATCGTGATATGGGATGGTGTAGACAGATGCCCCATTCTCATATTCTACTAATTTCAATATGTTGGTGTGACCAAATGGCTTGAAACATACGCTGCACGCTTCTTTGAGGCGTGCTCCGCTTTTTGCTGCTGTGTTAATTTACTTTAATGTTGGGAAATTTAGAATTGTTTGCAGACTTGCCGTCGCGCACAGCTCCTAATATGATTACACATGCTGTTCTTTGAACCTTTGTCAGTGCAATCATATGTTTCATCTTTTTTTTATGGAATTCCACCAGACTAAGCATCGAATGTCGAAGAACAATGGCAACGATGCCAACAAGCTGTTAGATCAGAAGCAACTGATGTGCTAGGTTTCTCGCGCCCACCAGCAAGAAACCCCTTGTTTGATGAGAAATGCCGACAGATGCTCGCAGCCAAGAACGAGGCCTACAAGGCTAAGCTGCAGGTGAAGACAAGAACTGCCGTTGAAAGAAAGACCAAGATATGCGCGCGATCGAGGACATAAAGAGGTGCCACTCTAGGAACGATGTTCGCAAGTTTTACCAAAGTGTAAAACGTCACAGCCAAGGATGCAAGGCTCGAAAAGAATTCTGTTGACATGAACAATAAAATATCGTAATCGATGCTGAGGATATGAAAGAACCACTTCTGCAGATTGTTCCGCTGTCAGGCAGAACGAACCATTCAATATTGGCAACGACAGCGAAAACTGCCAACCACCCGACCTGAGTAAAGTGAGGATAGCAATATCTAAACTCAAGCTTAATAAGGCTACCGGAAATGACTTCCTTCCTGCAGAGCTTTATAAAGCCGGCGAAGATGACTTGGTAAGTAACATCCACCAGCTCATAAGCCAAATCTGGTCGAAGATAGTATTCCTGACAAATCGTTTGCCCGATCCACAAAAAAGGAGACCGTCTAAACTGCGCCAACTACAGAGGCATAAGTCTTCTCAAGATCACCTCCAAAATCCTTTATGCCGTAATATTTGAACGCTTGAAACCATTTACCAACAACCTGATCGGCCCTTATCAGTGTGGCCGGGAAAGTCCACAACCGATCAAATTTTGGGCAGATCCTGGAAAAAAACCCAAGAAGTCCAAATCGATACTCACCACCTATTCATCGATTTTAAAGCCGCATACGACAGCATTTATAGAGACGAACTATACAGAACCTTGTCTAGTTTTGGTATACCACCCAAACTCGTCCGTTTGCGTAGGATAATGATGGAGAATTTTCGCTGATCCATCAGGGTCGGAAACGACCTCATCGACACATTCGATACCAAAAAAGGATTTAGACAAGGCGATGCGCTGACATGTTCTTCAATCTGATTCTTGAGAGAATTGTGCAAAACTCACGAGAGGCACTATTTTCTCAAAAATCGGTACAACTACAAGCATACGCTGATGATGTTGACATCATTGGTAGGACCCAACGTGATGTCATAGCCACGTTTGCCAGTATAGAGAAGGAAGCGGCAAAAATGAGTTTAGCAGTAAATGATGGCAAGACGAAGTCTATGCAACACGAAAGGAAGGACACACAATATCGACGAATTTAACAGAACGTCACTATTGACAGATATAACTTTGAGGTAGTAAGGGCATTGTTTACCTTGGCTTTGTTTATTCTGACAACAACATCTCGTCAGAAATTAAACGAAGGATTACTCTTGCCAACCGCTGTTACTTCGGGATAAGAAGGCAATTCAGTAGTAAAGCCCTCACTCGAACTATTAAGGAGATCCTATATAAAACCCTGATCCCAGTCCTGCTTTATGGCGCTGAAGCATGGACCGTCTCAAAAGCGGACGCAGTAGAAGAAGACATCGCCTTAAGTGGCGCGCACAGGTTCATTCCGGACTGTTGCGCCACTTAAGTAAGTAGTAAGCAACCATAGGTGACAATTGGTTTGAGGAAAGCTGTGAATAGCCATTTCGTGACCTTCAGGGAGGGGCTTCACCATACCGCAGATTCTACAGCGGTTGCATAGTGCAATTTAAGCTGTGTTAACCCTTTCGTTAATGTAATGGTTCTACGAAAGTTTAAGGTTAATTACGCCGACTGAACAGTGATGTTTTTTTCCGATCCCCTTGTGTGTACTCCATTACAAATCGAAATGACTATTGTATACCAAATTTTTTTTTATTATTCTTGTATTTACAATCATATTAAACAATTAAGTTACAAATTATATACAAAGTTTTGTGTATGTTAAAACACTAAAATACACGTACAAACTTATTATACTGAATAAATATAATTATGTTGTGATTGACATAAAAACGTATATTGCTTCAAGGACACACAACAAAACACTTAACTACTAATTTAAGTCATTAAGGAAAAATGCCCTTCGTTTATGTAATTAGTTTATGGATTAACTAGTGCCCCAAGAGGGTAGGAAACTTCCCCAACTTCGATTGTTGTTATCTGGTGCTGTAAGAGATTATTTTTTGTCATATTGGATATGATGGTTTCATTTTTAATTTGGTAAGCTTACCTTTACCCTTGGCGACATTTTGTAGCATCTCCGTTTCAATTGGACTGAGTTTAAGTATTGTATTTAGGACAGGTACTAAACGGGTACGTTCGTCGCCATTGTTGAGAGAGACAAACTGAAGAGGAGAAATTATTTAAAAAAAAAAACTTTGCAGTACAATGAGAAGAGGATGAATTGAGTGGTAGTTGTGGGGTTTCTTCGAAGCAGGTGAGGAGGGCTTTGTATGCTCGTGGTAAGAATTTCAATACTCATTTCTAATGTTGCACCGCATAGTAATGGTTCGTCAAAAATTAGAGCTTAGCCTGTTGTTATTTGAGGTTACAAGTTTGAAGACATTGATTCGGCCGTTCGCCTCGCGAATTATAAAATACCGACACTAACAAATAAAGTCTTTCTTTCTGATTCTCCGGCCTAAATGCATAGTCTTTCGAATGAGTAGTCTATCATTGTTTTCTGAATAGCAGTTCGCTTGTAATTCAAATCGATGATGAGGTGAGAAATATCACCACTTACGATTTTACAAAAAACTATAAAAGTACTCCTTATGGAAAATAAATTACCAAAAATACTTTTATTTTTAAATATTTTAGTTACAAGAGACACAACAGCTTTGGATAATGAGGTCGTAACACTCAGGGAGAACAACTATGAACATACTCCCGGTGCTACTCAAAAATTTGGTTCTACTTTGTGTAATGTACAGGATAGATATAACCGCCAGCATGTAATACAGTGAATTGTTCGAAAACCAACTAAAATAACTGCCACCACTAAAACCTTAAACGATTATGGAATTAATGGTACCTGTCAAGCGGAAGCAATAACGATTCCTGAGCTGAAAAGAAGTCACCACGAGACACTCCAAATATACATGAAAACAAATAAAGATGTGGGGAATAGCGAAGTTAGCAAAGTCAAGTTTTATAAGGTACAATCGAGTATCCTTGTAAGCTAAAAAAATCCCTCTCTGTTTAATGAAACAAAAGAGTTTTCAAAAGAATTAAAATGGATGAAAAAGCTCACTTGGAACTCTCACCTCCCAAAAACCATAGACAAAGCCAGGATCTCTGTGGACCAGCAGAAGTCTAATTGGTAAAAATTGGGGTATAAACCCCCAAATGGCTCTACACAGCCATAACCAGACCAATTGTCACATATGCAGCTCCTGCATGGTGAAAAAAACGAAACAAAAGTCAACACAAGACAAGCTCAAAAAACTTCAAAGAATAGCTTCTGTATGCACTACGAGCGCAATAAAAATAACACCCACTGCAGCGCTGGAAGTTATCCTAAACCTCCACCTCTATATCTTCAGAGACAGAAAAAAGCCATGACAAATGTTTTCATGCTCATATCTGATAACGCCGATAATACCGAGCTAATCCATCATGAAATTGTTATGGAACTTAATAAAGATGAAATACTTGGAATTACCATGACAGATAACTGTCTATCCAAATTCAACTTCAGCCAGAACTTCAAAATAACATTCCCAAATCGTCAGAATTGGGAACAGAATAAACTAACACTTGCCAACCACTCTCATGTATGATACACAGATTGATCAAACACAAATGAAGGAGTTGGAGCTGGAGCAAACAGTGTTAAAACAAAACGTTCGTCTACACAAGCATGGACAAATGTAACTCCGTATTTCGAGCAGACATCTTTGCTATAGAAATATGTCTCTGAGAAAATCTAAATAAATTCATAACAAACAAGAATGTATAGATTTCCTCTGACAGCAAAGCAGCACTCCTAGCCTTACAAAGTTACGAGATAACATCAAAACTAGTATAGCCTACAACTACTCACATTGCTAGCCAGCCCAAACAGATTACATCTCATTTGGGTGCCAAGACACAGTGGACACGTAGGCAACGAAATAGCAGATATACTAGCCAGAAAAGGATCGGCATCAACTTTCATGTTGCCAAGACCATTCTGTGGACTACTTATCAGCACTGCTAAATTCCATATTAAAACTGAAGAACAGGGCTGATCAATACTGGACTAATAATACTGAAGGTAACAGACAAATCAAAATGTTCATGTTCTCACAGAAGAACGAAACAACAACTAACTAGGAGCCAGATTCGAACTGTACAGAGTTCCATACTGGGCATTGTCAAGTCAAAAAACAACTCATGACTATGGGAACATCTGAAGATAACTCTTGCAGACCATGCAACGAGGATGAAGAATCAGCAGAACACATCCTGTGTCACTGTAACTTCCTAATCAGATTACGTGGACAACATCTAGGTAGACACTACCTTGAGGCAGAGGACATATCCTACAGCCCACTTAAAGATTTACTAGGATTCATCACAAAGCCCAGTATCATGAGTGAGCTGATATGCAAAGGGTAGGTGGAGTGATAGTGCCAATCTGTAGCTTCTTGTTGGATAGTGTGTTTGTTTACGTTTTATCTTTTCATATGGCATGGCCGTTGGCAGTTGCAAATGTTTAGTTGTGTGGTTCGGTTGTTTTCAATTTCCAGTTATCAAAATTATTACCCAAGTAATTCCGGGACCTGTTAAACGGCGATGATGAACAACTTTCCGCTATCAGGCAGAACGAACCATTCAATATTGGCAACGAAAGCAAAAACTGCTAACCACCCCACCTGAGTAAAGTGAGGATAGCAATATCTAAACTCAAGCTTAATAAGGATGCCGGAAATGACGGCCTTCCCGCTGAGCGTTATAAAGATGGCGGAGATCACTTCGTAAGTAACATCCACCAAATCTGGTCGAATAAAACTATGACTAAAGAATGAAACCCTAGCATCGTTTCCCGTTTTTCCCGTTTCATATGGCATGGCCGTTGGCAGTTGCAAATGTTTAGTTGTGTGGTTCGGTTGTTTTCAATTTCCAGTTATCAAAATTATTACCCAAGTAATTCCGGGACCTGTTAAACGGCGATGATGAACAACTTTCCGCTATCAGGCAGAACGAACCATTCAATATTGGCAACGAAAGCAAAAACTGCTAACCACCCCACCTGAGTAAAGTGAGGATAGCAATATCTAAACTCAAGCTTAATAAGGATGCCGGAAATGACGGCCTTCCCGCTGAGCGTTATAAAGATGGCGGAGATCACTTCGTAAGTAACATCCACCAAATCTGGTCGAATAAAACTATGACTAAAGAATGGAACCCTAGCATCGTTTCCCGTTCCACAAAAAAGTAGACCCTCTGAACTGCGCCAACTACAGAGGCACAAGTCTCCTCAACATCGCCTACAAGATCCTATCTGCCTTAATATGTGATCCTGGAAAAACCCAAGAAGTCCAAATCGATATCCACCATCTATTCATCGATTTCAAAGCCGCATACGAAAGCATTTATAGCGACGAACTTTACAGAGCTATGTGTAGGATGACGATGGAGAATTCTCGCTGCTCCATCAGGGTCGGAAACGACCTCACCGACACATTCGATACCAAAGAAGGATTTAGGTAAGGCGATGAGCTGTCAATTTTATTCTTGAGTCGATGGTGCAAAACGCCCGAGCCAACACCAGAGGCACAATTTTCTCAAAAATCGGTGCAACTACTAGCATATGCTGACGATATTGACACCATTGGTAGGACTCAACGTGATGCCATAGCCACGATTGCTCGTATAGAGATGGACGCAGCAAAAATGGGTTTAGCATTTCCATTGCAATGGACAAACTCCAGCATTAAACCATTGACCTACTTCTGGACACTCACTTTCTTGGCAGAGCCTCAAACCCCATGGGTACTGAAAGAGAGTTGATCAGTACATCCATTCCACATACCAATATTATCATCACCAAAGCAAAAATTCTCTGAGAACCTCGCCACAATGGACACACACTCAGAGAACACACAAAGATGCTGAATCACCTTTTGTCATTATCATCTAGGTATAGCTACGGATATGAATCGAACCCACCCCTTCTGCGCAGCAATTCATAGCACTAACCATCGCGTCTCTGAGCCCTTCGTCAAGGTCAAGAGTCAGTCATTGGCTTGAAACCGCCCAATGATTGCCTGGCTGTATGTAGAGCCACATCCAAGAACAAAGTTGCTTACATAACCCTAGCAACTATTGAGAAGGAATTGTTTGACAACCTAAACGAAGCCTTCCTCTAATACAATTTAAAAAAAAACATACCAGGAGACAGCATACATGAAACGACAACAGATAATTAGTTCCCAATAACTGATCATCCAGCTTTTAGTTCTAAGATCGGTAGAGGTGTGTTTTTACGCGAAAAAATCCACAAAACAAACTGGCGATCTCCAAATGGTCGTACAACTAATCGGTTTTATACTCATTGAGGTAGATGCTATCAAAGATTATAAAGCTATACAGTTGACGCACTTCATACAAGAAAAATTGTACTATGGCAGTACGACCCTGACACAGCCCGCCATATATTTTTATCTCGTTTCTCATGTGTGCACGTGCACACTGCCTGCCCGTACCATTGCTGGTGAGCAAAAGTTTCTGTTTTTTTCTTTTCAGTGCGTCATCTGTGTGGCTTTATAATCTTCGATGCAATGAGTTAGTCTGCATGCAACTTTGAATGCACTATCAGCACCATTTATCCAATCTATAAGAAATGTCTTGCTCCAACAATCGAACGATTAACTTATGATGGTTTTCTGCAACACAGTTATCAAACAACAATATCAAACCTTTCCAAACACGCACCGAATTTTAAAGATTACCTGGACTTTCTCCAATCTCGTGCCGGAAAAGATATTGCCTCAGGCAGTTGTAAGCACGAAGGGCACAACTATATGCACAGGTCCTAAGATACGCCGACTAGCCATGTGAAGGCAAAATACAATGACCAATCAGATAGAAGATCCCTACGCATATGTGGCGCAACGCTAAGAAAAATTAGGAGAACAAAAAAACTGCACAGGCTTTCTTGATGCGCCACGCACCCGAGGGGTCTGCATAACTTGATGAGGAATGGTTTACTCAAATCATCCAACAAATAAAAATGAAAAATAAGCCATTCCCAAGCAAGCGTACTCACCTTAAGAACAACATTCTTGAGATACTCCGAATTATGCATATGCTTCTCTCGCTCCACGGTGCGCTCTTGCCTCCGAACTTCTTCTTTCAGCATTTCATTCAATTGCGTTAGTCTGGCCAAGTCCTGTTCACTCTCGGCCAGCAGCGAAGTCAAGTGACGCACACGACTTTCCTGCTTTTGCAGGCGTTCTTTCGTCTCATGCAATTCAATCGATGGTGAGATAGATCGCCGTCGCTCCAGCACAGTGTATGTACTATCTACCGTTGGTGAACTCAGCAACTCATCCAACGGAATTAGATCATGATGAGTTGAACGTCGTGACGATGACAGGTACTTTGGTGTGTTTGCTGTTTCAGCTTCAGATCCTTCGGCATCCTCGCGTTCCATAAGAATGTAGTCGAGTTTTTCGATTGTTTTTTGTGGCATCGTTTCCGAGTTCTTCTTATGTGTCGCCTTGAGTTCTGCGATCTGCCGGTCGTACTTTTTTTGAATGTCTTGCATTTGCTCAAGATGGCAAGCGTCCAATGCCTCCATTTGAAGACGATGTCCCTTCAGTGTTTCCTGATAAGTTTCGAGTTGTTTTTTGTTCTCATGGGAGAGCATCTCTGTATGTGATCGAAGGTCGGCGATGCTGGTTAAAAGTTCAGAATTGCGTTTTTGTAGCCGTGCGTTGCCCTCTTGTAAGTCTTCGATGGTCCTTTCGTTGGTTTGGAATTTTTCTTGGAATGTTTGAAGGCGAGCAGATAGCTCCTTGTGTTCACTTTTTAGTAGAGTGAGCTCTTCTTCGAGTTCTCGCTCTTTTGAGGACTCTTTCGATTGATTTTGTCGAAGAACTGACTGCGCTTTGACTTTGTACTTGGAGTAGTCATCTTGGAGATCGAGATAGGATCGCTCGGCAAGGGTTATTCGATTTTTTGACGCATTTAGTTCGTCTTTAAGTGAATTTATGGTTTGATGGAGAGTCTCTTTTTCCTTTAGTAAGATTGCTCGTTCAGCGTCTCTTTCATCAGCTATGGATGATAATCGTTTGTTGACATCATCCAAGTCTGCCTGAAGTGTTTGTTTCTCGGTTTGAGATTCGTCGAGCTTTTCAGCGATCTCCTGCTTTCCGTGGATGGCGTCTTTAAGCTGCGTCTGGAGCTTATCGATTTGTTTCTTCAATTCACCTGAATGGGTTTTCTCACTCTCTTGGCTTTCCTCTAAGATCTTAATTTCCTTCTTCATCACCTCGATAGCGGACTCCTTTGTTTGGAGAGTTTCACGCAGCGAATCGTATTCAGCGATTTTTGATGTTAGCTTGGCACTTGTATCGTTAAGGGACTTCTCGAACGCCTCTATTTCTAGCGTCAGTACGTTGCTTTGCTTCTTCGACGACTTTAACTTGTCCACATCGGACTTGAGGGATTCAATTTGGTTTGTGGATGTCTTCAGTTCTTTTTGAAGGGAGTCGCGTTCATTCTCGATAGCGGTTAGTCTCTCGTTGGTGTCAGTTGCTTTTGTTTTCGAGTCAGCGGCCTGCTTCTCCAAGTCGGCGATATGCAGCGACTGCTCATGCGCTTTTTTCTTCAACTTTACAGCGAGGCTTCGCAATTTGTTGTATTTCTCCTCGAAACTGTCGTCTAACTCTCGCATGCGTGACATTTCTTCAGCGCGCGATATTGTCGATGTGGAGAGGACCTCACTTTGCGTTTCGTGGTTTTCTACCTGCAATCGCACGGCAGTGATCTCCTCGGATAAAGTTTTAATGCGCGATTCGTACTCCCTGCACATATTCTGCAGGCGGTTGACTTCCTGCAGCGCTGCGTGGTTATCCTCGGATAGTTTTGTAATTTTGTGTTCTTTTTCATTGAGAATTGTTTCCTTGGAGTTCAGTTCTGCTTCAATGCTGGCCAATGCTGTTGTTGTTTTCTTGATTTCTGTCACTAGTTCTTGATGTTTCGCTTGTTGCCGCGATATAACATCGCCACGACCCTTTAGTGCTTCGTTTAGCTCACGCATTTCATTCAGGAGGTCTACGTTCTCGCGTTCTTGTTTCGCTAGCTTAATCTGGAGGTCGTCACAGAATTCGGTGGTGGTTTGGAGGTTAGTCTTTAGCTTGAGAACGTCTGGAATTTCGACACGCGATAGTTCTTCCTTAAGTGCGTCATTTTCAGATTTCAAAGTGGCTAACTCTTTTTTAAAACTAGCTTCCGAGTTGATCATTGCAGCTTCTGAGCTTGCTCTCATCAGGATTTCGGCCTGCTGATTGTGTTCTACTAATGCTCTCTCGCAACAATCAATAAGTGCTGGCAAATGCGACATAACAACTATATTTGCAGTTTTTGAGGCTGCCTCTACTGCTAGAAGTTCATCTCTCAAGCCCTGATTTGATTCTTTTAAGCGCTGAATCTCTAATTCCATAAGGTTTTGCTGAGTACTTGTCGCTTCTTCCTTCATCCTATCGTTCTTAAGTTGCTCCATCTTAATATCCGTTTTTAGATTCATATTGGCTAGTTCTTCAGATAATTTGGTGTTCTCCGTCCTCAGTTGTGCAACCTCTTCATTGGCAGATATTTTGAGCGCGGTTGCTTCTTTTTTTAGCTTTTCATTCTCAGACCTTAAAACATCTCGATTTTCATCAGATAATCGTTTGTACTCTTCTTCTTGAATAAGGCTGCTTCGGGTCTTAGCTATCTCGTCCCTCAAGCATTCGTTTTCCTTTCGTAATGTATGGACGTGCTCATTTTGGGATTCATTTCCGTTTAATGTTGCATTGCGTGTCTCTTCCACTAGTCTAGCATTTTCAGCTCTAAGTAGCTCCAATTCATCGTCAAAGTTATTCCATGTTTTGGGAAACTGCTCGTTCATCATTCCATTGTCCTTGCTCATCCGCTGTACCTCTTCAAATTGGGATTTAACATTATAGTCAGCAGCTGCTTCTACATTGATACAATCTGCCTCATCTCTAATCGATGCTTCCCCCACAACCTTACAACGTAATTCCTCATTTTCTTTGCGCAGCTCCTCTATAACTTCATTCTGTCGCTTGTACTCTACCAGCGCTTTTTCACAATAATCAATCAGAACAGGCAACTGTGGTAGTGCAACACTAACCTCCCCGCTTGACGTCTTTATCTCACGCTTCAACTCTGTATTCTCCTTGCTCAGGGTCTGTATATGTTCGCAGAGCTTCTCGGAGGCATGCATTATCTCCAACTGCCATCTTGATATCGAATCAGCATATTCATGGTGACTCTCCACTAAAATTCGCTTGCAGTCCTGCAGCTGTTTTAGTTTTTTGTGAACCTCAATGAAGCGGTCCTTCAATCCGTTGAATTTCGCTCGTTGTTCCGAGTTTATGTCTTTCAAGTTCTGGTACTTATCGGCAAGCGTTTGTGACTCTGTCTGACTGATGTCGAAAGATTCCTGAAGCGATGTATTCGCTTGTAGTAGATCTTGAAGTTTTATTTCTAATTCCCTGCTGCTTACTTCATACTCCTTCAACTTCTCGACTTCCAATTCCAACAGATCAAGATGTTTTTTCTGCTCAATACCTAATACGTTCACCTGTTTTAATTGCTGTTCCATTTTATCGATATCTGTCAGCAGACTCTCGTTATCTTCAGTGAGTCGGTCGAGTTGACGTCGTAACGCCTCATTTTCGATTGAAAGTTTCTCGATACCATTGTTGATGGTCACACGTTCCTCGGTAAGGATTTTATTTTTCCCTCGTAACTCTGTGATTTCGGAGGTCATTTCGAGTTTATTTCTTGTGAACTCCTCGAGCATTTCCTTCATTGTGAGTAGGGATTGCTTGTCAGCTTCTTTTTGGGTCTCACAATTTGTCAACATTTCCTTGAGCTTTTGATTTTCTTCTGCAAATTCTAGAGAAAGAGGACGAGTTCTGAAAAGAGTAAAGTGAAATATAAACACTTACCATCTTTCGCCTTTTTCGCTTGTTTTGCTATGCCTAAAAGTCCTTTGTATTTGTTTATTAGCTCCTCCCTGCTCATTGTGTCAATGGGATTCTTTTTCGCGTCCATCTAGAAGACAACTTCGAATTGGAATTAGTAGAACATAATTGTTGGTGGTAAAGTTTACCCCGGCTAATTGGCTAGTATCCATTTTATGGCCCCAATTTCTGATAACAAGATTTGGAATTTTTTTGCTATTTTGTCACGAATATGATTTGCATGGCTAAACGAAGGACGTCACTTTATTTGTTTTGCATGTATAGTGTACTCGTAGATTTTTTTCTTCGTCGATATCTTGACAGGTGCAGGGAGGTGAAAGTTGATGACAAGTTGTAGTTAAGGTAGTGATGATAAGGTAGTTATTATGTTTTATTCTAGAAACACATTTGATGGGATGTGCTTGCTCTATAACAAAACGAGTTTTTATATTTTTTCGTTGTTATATAGACTGTGTGCCTTAAAATGGCTTAAACAGAATCACGCTAGGTGTGTCAGCTAACGCAATTCGCCGAAGCGTGATTGTGTTTCAGCCATATACTGCGTATCTTGCTGGTCGCCAAAATGTTAAGTCACAAGTTTGATTGTGGTGTTAGCTTCTCTAGTATCTTGTTCAAAATACAAACAAAAAAACTACCTTATACAGGTACTACTCAACCATCAGACGCGTTTATGTTATGCACCCTCTGTTCAACGTCGCAGAAGTTTATGAATAAGGTTTTTGCGATTAGAGTCATTTAGAGCAGTACATAAATTAATACACTTTTTACTGTAGAGGAGGGGTTTGTTATTAATAAAAAGTTGTCGGAAAATCGTTGTGAACGTTGTACATTTTTGAAACGTAATGCACTATACTGTCATTATCAAGAACTGAAAAATAACAAAAGGAATAATTAATTAACCAAAATACAAAAATGAGATGAAATTCATTGAATTCATTTGATTCATTGAATCTCTGCGTCACTTACAGTAGCTTCCGAAATGGAAATTTTGTAACGAAAAGTTTCAGCCTCAGGATTGCATATCTATCGTATGGAAAAAGGAAAATCATATGTGTAAAACCAAAGAGAATATAACTACATAGATTGCGCATCTCATACAACGAAAATTTTCTATTAGGGGTATCCCAATGTTCACATTGCTACCCCAGCATCTAATGGCTACTGTGATGTAATGCGAACTCTATGTCGTTCTAAACTCTTTGGTAAAACGTAGTTAACATAGCTCCGCTGCAAAAAAGCGCATATTGTATATTCCACGACTTGAGTCAAAGAGAAAAATAATATGCTTGTGAGCGAGAGCACATTAAAACATGCAATGTTAGTCAGAGCATGCCATACCAATTATACAGCCGCTATTATATAGGTACAAGCCACGCGAAATTAATGTCTTATCGTTAAGAAGAAACTGTCACCTAAAGACTCCGATGTAACTCCACCATAAAGTTTACGAGAAATATTTTTACAAAAAAGCCATTGCACGCCACTGTATTGAAACACGTGAAATGTCAAAGTGACTATTCCCAAAATATAACCAAACTATTTCCGTTTTAATGTCACAGAAGTAAACAAAAATGCAAACTATCCGTGAATTTACTCGAAAAACCAAGCGGGGGAACATATTAAAAGTAATTTCATGCAAACCGCTGCTCAAATTTGACATTTAATCGTTTTTCCTTCCAGATTGTCCGCGAACACTATCTCCGTGACGATTTGGGATGCGGTTCGGAGATTTGTAAGGTCTGCTTTCAAAACGAGGATGAACTCGTGCTATCTACCAATGCTGCTTCAAAGAGTTCGTTGTTTAATTTTCCCCATTACCTTCTGCTTGACACAAATGTTGTCCTTGATCAAATCGATGTCCTCGAAGAAGATGCCATTTGTAATGTCATTGTCTTGACAACTGTCCTACAAGAGGTCAAGCATCGAAGTTCATCGGTGTACAATCGGCTTAGGGATATTTTTAATCATGCGGCAAGGAAGTTCTATGTTTTTGTAAATGAACATCACAAGTAGGTACAGGTGGAGGTAGATGCAATCGGTGTCCTGACTCGTGTATTTCATTGTAGGGACACATACGTGGAGCGCAAACCCGGTGAGACGCAGAATGATCGAAATGATAGAGCTATTCGCACTGCAGCCAAGTGGTATGATGAACATTTGGCGAAGAGTCAGCGCAAAGCTGGCGAAAAACGCATACGAATCGTGCTGTTATCGGATGATGCCGGAAACCGGGAAAAGGCTGTTAAGGAGGGTATCATCGCCACCTCAGCCCAGGAGTACATCAAGTCGTTGATTGAGCATCCCTTCCTGTTGGACAAATATGCACATAAAAACTTTGATGTTGAGAGTGCACGATTACCCTTGTTTCCACCACATTTGAGTATTTCGGAGATTCACGAAGGCATTCGTGCGGGCAAATTGGTACAGGGATCGTTCATGGCTTCGCGGGAAAATTATTTGGAAGGTTTTGTCAGCAACGAGGACTATGAAAGTCAGGTATTCATACAAACATTTATTTTTACTGTTTTTTGGGATAAATGTCTTCCATTCAGATTTTAATACAAGGACGAGAGAAATTAAATCGCGCTGTCGATGGAGATATCGTTGCCGTGGAGCTGCTACCCGAAGAACAATGGTCTGCGCCCAGTGAAATCGTACTGCAAGAGGATGAGAACGATCATGGCGATAATCTAGACGATGTCGAAGAAGACAAAGTCTTCGAAAAGAAAAAGAAAGGAGAGAAGGGTAAACCTACTGGCGTCATTGTTGGCATAATTCGACGCAAGTGGCGTCAGTACTGCGGTATCCTGCAAAAAAATACAGTGGAAGGATCAACACGACATGTGTTCATTCCCGCTGATCGCAAAATTCCAAGAATTCGTATTGAGAGTCGCCAAGCGGACAAGTTGTATATGCAAAGAATTATCGTAGCTATCGATTCGTGGCCACGATCTTCACGCTATCCACATGGTCACTTTGTGAGAGCACTTGGCCCACTGGGCAACACTGAAACAGAGAATGAGGTGATTCTTCTGGAGCATGATGTCCCACATAGCAAGTTCTCTGAGGAGGTACTAAGTTTTCTACCAAAAATGCCTTGGAGAATCACAGAGGAGGTGAGTTTTTTTTCGGACATTGGTTGCCCAAAAGATTCAACTAGCTAACTAAATAAAATGCTTCCAGGACTATGCAAAACGTGTTGATCTACGTGATTTGTACATCTGTTCAGTTGATCCACCGGGTTGTACCGATATCGATGATGCTCTTCATTGCCGCACCCTTCCAAATGGCAACTTGGAAGCCGGGGTACACATTGCCGATGTAAGTCACTTCATCCGACCTGGAAATGCTATGGATATGGAATCCGCATCTCGCGGAACTACTGTATATTTGGTTGGCAAGCGTATCGACATGGTACCGGAACTGTTGAGTTCAAACCTCTGCTCATTGGTCGGCAATCAAGAGCGATTTGCCTTCTCTTGTGTGTGGGAATTAGACCACGACGCGAATATAATCAACAAGCGTTTCCACAAGAGTGTCATCAAATCAAAAAAGGCAATGACTTACGAGGAGGCACAGGTTATCATTGACGACAAGAAACAAAACGATGAGTTGGCTAAATCTCTGAGGAATCTCAACAGTTTGGCTAAGATTTTGAAGCGAAAGAGAATGGACAATGGGTGAGTTGAAGAAATGCCGTCCATGATAACCACGATACCAAGGACATTATTTTTTCAGAGCCCTTGTGTTGGCATCGCCAGAAATTCGCTTTCAAGTAGACAGTGAAACGCACGAGCCATTGGAAGTGGAGGTCAAACAAATCCGTGAAACCAACTCAATGGTGGAAGAATTTATGTTGTTGGCCAACATAACTGTAGCTGAGCACATTGCCAATGAGTTCACAGAGTGTGCAATGTTGCGTCGTCATCCCAAACCACCACCGGCTAACTTTGATCCACTGATTAAAGCGGCACGTAATCAAGGATTTGAGATTAATACCGACTCTGGTAAGGAGCTGTCCGAGTCACTGGATTTGGCGGTTAAAGACGACAACCCCTACTTTAACGTGATGATTAGGATTCTGACGACGCGATGCATGATGCAGGCATTGTATTTCATCAGTGGCACTGTCGCAAAAGATGAGTTCTTCCACTACGGTCTGGCTGCTCCTATTTACACCCATTTTACTTCACCTATTCGAAGGTATAATGTGTTTTATGCAGAGCTGACACTCAGTTGTAACCGAATTATTTGTAGGTATTCCGATATAATAGTGCATCGCCTGCTGGCAGCTTCTATTGGAGCCGACAGCACTTACTCCGGTCTTCTGGACAAGAAGGCAAATGAAACTCTTTGCCAGAACCTTAATTATCGACATAAAATGGCGCAATACGCTGGGCGAGCTTCTGTGGCCATGAACACACATTTGTTCTTCCGCGGCAAAACACAAGACGAAGAGGGGTGAGTGTATTGTTTGAACTGCGAATTGATTTGAATTGATTTGTTACACCATACCGTCTATCCCTGTAGCTACGTTTTGTTTGTCCGAAAGAATGCACTGCAGGTACTCATTCCCAAATTCGGATTAGAGGGTACAATCTATTTGAACTCTAAGGACGACAAGAAGAAGGAAGCCGATGTCACATTTGTCTATAACGAAGAGGTGAGTAGGTAATCCCCTTTAAACCAACACTCAAATTGCCTTGCCTTTCCAGGATCACACTCAACGCTGTGGCAACTTCATATTCCACTCCTTTGACCCTGTCCGAGTTCGATTGAGCCTCGATTCTACTAACGTGCAACATGAGAAGTTGGTCTTTCAAATGGTTCATCCGTACATCAAAGGTTTCAGTGCCGAACCGACCGCCGAAGAGAAAATGGACACCACATCGGCGCCGCCGAGTACCAAGAAGCAGAAAATCGACAAGCCAAAGAAGAACAAGAAAAAGTAAACCCAACAAACGTGTAACGACGAGAATTAATAAATTTTGTGTTTCCCCTTCCTCCAATTAATTGCCAGTTGATTTTAAATGCTTTCAATATTTTGCTTTTCAGACCGTTTTTTGAATGTGGTACGCCAATTGTCTATGCAGAGTGTAGGGCTAACAAATGATCAGAAAAAATGGTGTAAGTTGTATAACAAAACGCTCCAATAGAGAAAACACCTACACACTTTTTTTTATTGTTAGTCAGAAGGTTTGTGGAATTTGTTTGCTTGCATTAATTTTACTGCGACTTATGAAAAAATAAATCGAATAATCATTTTCTGCATTAGCTACGAAAAAAAAGGTCCAACGTGGAACCAAATCCTTTTAGCCTATCGATACCTATGGAAGTTGAAATATGAAAGTACCATTCAATTATGACAAATTGTTTGGAAGTCAATGTTGCCGACACTGCGAAATCAGATGAATGTACGAATATAAATCCTCCATTCCTATTTAAAACAGTAAATCGATTGATTGATCTACATTCTTCAACACCAACCATTACACAGAGAAGACGGTTGGAATTGAAACAGCGCTTTACTTACTCGTATGGTAGGTACCCATAGACATTAAGCATAATAGGGCTCACACGCAACCTGCCTGCATAAACAATCACGCTTTCTCCACACATCATAAGCTCGAACCGCAGCGCGATAAACTCGAATGAGTATGAGTTTATCGATGATTGAAGCTGGCCGTTCTTATTAATGAACATGTACTATTACTGAGGGGTATGTTGCATGTTACATACCCATCTTTACGCTTTAAGCAAACACTATAAATGCAATTTGTACACTACCCATTTGTGTGCTACTGTCCGATTTATTTCTTCCCGGTAACTGGCCACACACTCATATTCGTACCTACAAACCAGAAAATATATAAAAAAATGAAATCTTAGTTTGCCTTCGCAATTAGTCACTTTCAAACTAAATGGGACACTGCTAGTTCTACAATCGAATACTGGGATTTCAAGATAATGGATCTGCCATTTCAGTTAGACTACGTGAGAAGCGTAAACTTTAATGCAATATTTTATCTTTCGTCGTCGATCCAACAAGTCGATTTCCTAAATTACAAAATAGAAAAACTCTTTAATCAACACGTCCGAATTAGAAAGAAATGAATTACTCCAGAATACTCCCAGGAACACCGGAAGTTTTATTTTTCTCTTCGAAATCAAGTTGGTTTATAGCAATACGCGCAGAGAAAACTCGATTTTAATCTAGTAGAATAGTTCTGTCTAAAAGCAGGAACAGCTATGGAATAATTTACATAGCATTGGAATCGGAAAATCAAGGTTTACCCAAATTATTGATGTAGATATTAATACCTTGTACCAACTCTTCGCCTCTCTTCAGACTCTATAATTACAGCTAACAATATAATTGAAAGTTTCTATTTTTCGGCTATAGACTGTGTCGATGTTGTTGAGAGTCTTCTCTCCATCAGATCCAGTGCTGTGGGACTGGATGAGAAACATCCTTCTTTCCTCAAGCTGGTATTGGTATTGCCTCATACCGGGCTAACGTCGTTTACTTCTTAGTGAAAACCAGCCATATACCCATCCCAGAATTAAAAAAAAATTGCGGATTCCGAGCAATCTCTGTTCTTCCCTTTATATCATAATTTTTTGAGAAAGTTCTCCAAAAGCAAATTAGTCGATGGTCAATGGTTTGCTTACATTTAAACGCAACTTACGGCGCTCATTGATGTCTCTGAAGACGTAAGACAAGCGATGTATAATGACAAAGTTACACCCTTTGAACTGCGCCAACTACAGAGGCGAAAGTCTCCTCAACATCGCCTACAATATCCTATCTGCCGTAATATGTGAACGCCTTAAACCGTTTACCGACAACTGGATAGGCCCTGGAAAAAAACCCAGGATGTCCCAATCGATACCCACCACCCAAGAGCATTTATAAAGACGAACAATATAAAGCCGAGCTAAGTTTTGTTATACCGCCCAAACTCGTGCGTCTGTGCAGGATGATGATGGAGAATTCCCGCTGCTCCATCAGGGTCGGAACAGGCTCTGCCATAACATGGGTAACATTGGTTTTTATTGCGTCTAAGGTTCGGGGATTATTCGCGTAAGTATTTTCGAAAAAAATACGGACCAATGACACCATTCGACCATAGAGCACACCAAACAGTCACTTTTCCTGGATGCAACCGCAACTTTTCGATCACTTCTGGTTTAGCTGAGCCCCATTATGCGGTAATTTTGTTTGTTTACATAGGTACCCACAGAGAATTGTCCCTCTTCGCTGAAAAAAATGTTGTTCGAAAATCAGTGTTTATTGTCTGTTATTCCAACACCCAAGAAGCCTATCTACGGCGTTGTGAATGATCAGCAATGGGTTTCAATTATTGCATAATTTGAACTTCATAAGGAAGGAGATGCAAATCCAAATGCAAAATACCTCATAGCAAGGGGTACTAAGTTAGGTAGGAAACGTTAAATTGTTGCGAATGTTTTGAAATCTATAAATTTGGATCACTAGTAACACTTGCACCTGCAGCAGCAGCAATATTTTCGATTGAGCGCGCATTTCAATCAGTAAAGCTTCCACTCTTTTCAAATTTCTTCACAGTCTTACCGATTTGGCATATTCGGTGGATTTTGAAAACCAAAATCATCGCATAATGCGGGAAAAGTGGCTCCGTATGAATTACCACATTTGTTGTAAGTTTTAATAATTTAAACGAGTTGTTCGGTTGTTAAGCGATCCATTCAGGCCTATCGAGAATAAATTTTCCCAGGAATTTTGCCCTTGTCAGCAATGTAAATCAGATTGCTGAACGGGAGAAATTTCCCGGGAAAAATTATTCACGATAGGCCGGATTATCGTAAATGGCAAACATTCAACTAATATTTTAAGATTTATGACCCTACATAGTTTAGTTAGACAGGTGTTAGACAGGTGACTTGAAACCACGAAATGAATGACTCAATATTTGGTGGATATGTTAATAAATTTGTTAAAATTTCTCTTCGAAATGTTGCCAACTGTTGTTCACTGTCTAGCAAGTGAAACAAAAATGAAACCGCAAATTTATAATTTTTCTCATATTGTTTTTTTTCGATTTGTTAATCTCTAAGCGAATAAAAATTACTTACATCAGTATGTCAAAGGTACGGGTGGCACTTTGCTAGGGGCGGTTTAAATATATAAAATTTACAAGCACTAACCCTGATTACAGTAAGTAATCAGACATTCCTCGTGCTGCTTAACAACAAAATCCAATGAACGCTGACCCCTGGTATGCAACTGCTTAGCAAAGTAACGCCCGGGTCCTGTGCCCCCTTAACTCCCCTTGATATATAGGCTATGACCTCACCTACACCCTCGATACCAAAAAAAGATTCAGGCAAGGCGATGCGCTTCTTTAACTTGATTCCACCAGTGGCACAATCTTCCAAAAATGTGTGCATAAGTAGGACTCAACTCTACACGTCCCTGTGGACCCTGTGGACAGTCTGTGTAGTGTGTATCCAAGACGGTTGTTTGCAGCGACCGTCTGCGTGAATTCAATTTATTTTTTAATTTTTCTTGGTCTGCAACGACATGTCTATGTAGTACATGGGAAATTTGTACAGACGAGCCATGAAACACAGTTTGCCGGCCTTAAGGGATGTTAAAACTGCTGATTATTGTGATGAATTTGAATGTTTCCATTCCTTGCTCCAAATTCATCCTTTTTATTTGATACAGCACAAGCAAAATACGTCATTCTTCCGACCCGACGACCAAAAAACGATACACACTAATGTCTGCGCAGATTGTCTGCACCGTATGTGGCAAAGGCATGTTTGTACAGATTTAATGTCTGCAACGATGTGTTTGCGTCGTGTATGGGACCTATAAGGACCAGGCTAACTAGAGAGGCATGTTGGTTGAGGCCCATGTTCATTCCGGACTGAAGCGCCACTTCTTAAAACATATTATTCGAAACATATTATGTATGCTCAATGGTCTGAACGGAACGGTCTCTTGCTTAATTCTACAAAATCCATGTGCATAGTTATATCAATGAAGCCATTTGACACGTCCTACTTTCCCAAAATAAAACTCAATAACTGTCTAAAAGAGTATGTCGACACGTTAAAAAATCTAGACGTAATCTTTAGTAAAATTCTTACCTGAAAAAAAAAATTAGGAAAAAATGTAGGAAAAACGTATTGTGCGCTTCGCGCACTTTGGGGCTTTGGGTTACCCGTTACTTTATACCCGCGGCAACCCGCATTCTGCTTGCAAAAACGTTGCTCATGATATTGTCTACATAAGGCTTTGAGATTTTCTGCAACTGAGACATGCTAGTAGAAGAAAACTCAATTGGCCTGCGAAGGTTTGACCATCTGTCTAACTTCTATCTATCAATATGCCGTTTGATAGCCTTCTTCAAGTTCGTACATCAAAAATTACAAAAAAAAATTAAGTAAAATCACACAAACCCGAATATCTGTAGAACAAAATAAGCTTTTCATCATCAAGCAGATCAAATCAATTAACCCATCCCCTCCACTCATCGCCATAACGAGGCTTCAATATCATCAACGAGTTTTAAGAACTTTCAGTAGATTCCTATTTCAGTCAATCAGCATGAGTTTAGATGTTGCTATCCTCACTTCACTCAGATTGGCAGTTTTCGTTGTCGTTACCAATATTGAATAATTCGTTCTGCCTAACAGCGGAACGTTTTTCGTCATCGCCGTTTAACATTCTGCAGAAGTGGTTCTTCCATATCCTCAGCATCGACTACGTCTTAACAACGATATTTCCTTGTTCATCTTGACAGGATTCTGTTCGACTGTATCTTTATCCAAAGTATATAAAAAATCTATAGTTACAAGACGTAGCGCGACCCAAAGGCTTATTGGGAAATTACACTCAGAAAACTATAGCTTTGCTTCGTACTACTTTTCAGGACATTTTGCTGGCTTACCGTAAGAGCTCACTTTGGAAATATCTGACATACGCCCATTCTTATTAATAAAACCCAGATTCGACTAGATACGACTATGTATTTTTCTATTACGAGCCCTTTTACAATGTTGTTTACCTCGCGTGATCTTACTTTTTATAGGCCTTCATTTTACAACCACGAACATGTCTCCTGTCTGACTTCATAGCAATAACTTTTAAAGGTCAAGGGACCACAATCCACAATCCATTCAGTGTGAAATAGTTAAGTTCTTCTGCGTATGTAAGTTTTATACCCTAGCATTCTTAGGCCTTCCTTTTTGTTTGTATTACAGTAGCTACATATAATCGAACACAAAAAAAAATCAAAATAATTCATATAAATTGAACGTTAGGTGTCTGCTTCTTTTTACACGAAAACAGGCACTATATCCCCACAACTAATGGCTTGATGACATAAACCTTTGTATTAATTAAGTCGCCTAAATCACCGGTCGTTGTAATGATCAAACAATATTCAATGTGCTGCTCGAACCCCTTGAAATGAAAATAACTGTGCATATAATTAATTTGCATATAAATCCACGATACTCACTCTTACTGTGGTGAGCTTGTGGTGAAGGTGTATTGTGGTGTATATGGCACCGACAGTGGATTTTTAAAAAAATAAACGCAAGCTTTTCAAGTCGCACCACTTTTGTGATAGACAAGCCTATATGGTCAACAACGCTTAACCTTGGGCTGTTTTAATTTTAAGGCATTAGGCAAAGCGGACTAAAGTTTTGGAAATTAGTTCAGCAGAGATTTCACAACTAAAAGGTTGATTTGGGTTAAGGCATTGCCGTGGAAACTAGTGTTGAGTTTTGGATTTTTGTTTTTAGTTTTTGAAAAGCAATTCGCGTGTGTTGATTTAAAAAAAAAAGAATAATAACTAAATAATTAAATAAATAAATAAATAAATAAAACGCTAAGAGAAAGGTGCCTGTGATGGAAAGTAATATGGCCACACCAGGATATGGTCAAAGCTGTAAGGATATACATAACTGACTGTTAACCATTGGTTGGGACGGAAAAGGCGTTTGTGCCGGCAAATGGAAAATACTGTAAAAATTTAAGATCGATGTTGAATGCCTGGTTTTTCAATGCTAAGTAAAAACTAGTTCAACTAGATCATTTAATTTAATGTTAACTAATAAGCATTTCTCAAGTTAGCTCAAAGTTTATCTTAAGTTGGTGTCGTTCTGAAAAATGTGATTCTTGTGGATTTTTTTGTCAATTAGAGTTTAGTGTCAAGCTTCAATTGTGTGTTCTATCCAAAAATTCACGGACGATAAATTAGTTTTTGCATTTTTTGAATTTTTAATACCGAAGTGGTATTTACCAACATTTTTCTGCTATTTGTTTTATATACAAAGCTAGGATTCCTGCGTTACAAAACGTACACTTTTTGGAAAACTCTTCTGGGTATTTTTTCTCAGCCAAAACAATTACGAAATCACTCACGAATGACAATATTATGACGTTAACGTATCTAACAATAGCAATTGTTTGTGTTAAATCTTCAAAAAATATTAGCAAATGATACCCAATACCACAGAAAGCTGAATGTTATGACAGGAGCCACTGCACTGCGTGTATGTCAAACGAAAATTCTGCTCATGAGTCTCGCTTGCTGCAATGCGTCTAGAATTATTGCACTATCACTGCTAATTATATATTTCTTCTGTTTTTGAAAGAACAAGTGACATTAAACAAATGTCAAAATAAACGAGTTGTAACTTTAAAATACCAACCAATAGTTTACTGATTTTTACCAACAGACATTTCTGCAGTAAATTGATTTACTAAATATTTTGTAGAGGAGTCATTTTTTCCCCTTCCAAAATGTTTCACTTTACTACTTTTTTTAAAAGGTTTACAATTGCTGACACTAGCTTAAAAATAATGGTATTGCTATTTTTACGGCATTTTTAATTGTTGTTCGCAAAACGTCTGGTGATTATTTTTGCACAAAATATAAATACCGAAGCACAATGACATTTGACACCATATGCGAAAATTATGGCATTATGGCATTACCTTTTCTTACACTATGTAATATATTTGGATGCTGTTACTGTGGCTGGAATCCATTTTGTTACTTGTTGACATAATTTAGTTTTATGGATTTAGCTAAGATTAATTTATCAATTCATTATGATTATCATTAAATGTTTCTATAATGATCTATGAACTAAAAATTGACTTGTGCTCAAAAAATTTGCCACGCTACGGAATGTTTATACAACATTAGGTGTGTTCGGGTACTTGTGTATGTGTAAGAGTAAATTTAAATAAACTTTGAAGTGAAACTTCACAAACCGTATGCATTCTGAGAAAATTGTTAAAAGATGAACGAAGAAATAATTTAGTTTCGCACATTTTTTTTTCTTATTTTCTTAAAGTAGAATTTCAGTTGGTAAAAAAAATAAAAACTGCCAAAGGATAAGTTGACAGTACTACAGCAGTTAGCAATTTGACAGAAACTAACAAAATTATTTTTGAAGTGAAACTTCTCTGGGACTGGGTGAATTGAATTTTTAGGAAACATAAAAACATCACGATGACGGTGTTCTGATCCGGTAATCCAACCAAGTACTAACCGTAACCGAAGCTTCTTTTTTGTCGGAGATCCTGTGTAGTTGGTTTGTTTTGTTTGTTTGAAATTTAACTTATTTTCGGGCGGCTGTGTTGTGGTTGTTTGATCGTGTGTATTGAACGTATGGACTTGTAGACAACACGTACATTGGTGTGCACAAAGGTGATCGTTTCGTGTTGGCATTTTGGTTGGAGAAAGGACGTTGGTGCACCGGTATGCACCAAGGAAGCGTGGGCAAGATCAAATTATGAAACTCATCGGTGAGTAGGAAAGCAATATCCATTGTTGTAAGGAATCAAACGAAAGTTGCTAGATGCATAGATTCGACATTTGGTGGCTAAATTGAAAAACTTCCTTGGTTGAGAATTTCAAAATTTAAATAGCAAAAGCAAAACAAAACTTGACAGATGTTTTTGTAAGTGATTCAGTTCAGAAATTACCTACCACCGGGGAGCGCATACAAACGTTTACACTTATTTCACCAATTTCCGGTCTGTTGGTTTAACACAACGTCTTTGTATGATTAAAAGAAAACGTAATAAATAGATGTGCATAGTTGCCATTAAATGCAGTCATTGACAGTAACCTTTTAAACCTTTTATGGTTATTGAACTTGCAGCTAGCGCAATTTACATTTAACAGAATAACATTATTCGCCGAGTTTTTATAGCAACGAGCATGACGTACAAAGAATCAATGAGGCACATATGCCTCTATTTAGTATTCTAAATAAGTCGACGAAAAAACGTGTACCTTTTCCATGTCCATACAATCTAGCATGTAATGCTGAAGCTTGTCTAGACTGAACTTACTCAGGTTAGAAAAGGTTGTGCAAAGGTTAGTTTAGATTTCCAATTTGACCACTTGATGATTTATTGTTCATATATCTCGGAAATTCTGGAAAAATTGAATAGGCTTGAGTTCTTTTTTATACATGATAAACTTCCAATAATCTGTATTGATAATAAGAGGTAAAACATGAAACGCTAGAGGTCGCTAACATTTGAGTTACTTAAATAAGTCATTTGAAAATCGATAACAGCGTCCAATGGTGAGAAAAATTCGTAGCATATTCTGACACTCTTATATGAGATTGAAGTCACATGATTGGTCCATCGATGGTCGATAGTAGTAAATTAATTGTGTCAACAAATTATACGCACTACCTTTTCATTCACCAGAAGTCTAGAGCTATAAATTTGTCTTGCTTCATACGCAAAGTCTGGATATAAAATTTTGGCTTCCCACTTTTGCATCTAGGTATGTCATATGGCAACTCGAGTCCAAACTCAAAAAGTTTAGAGGGTTTACCAATATCGGCTGTGTGGCTGTGCTTCAGACCCGAAGTCTCTTTAGCAGTTAAAGTGTTATATTCAGCCTTATCGAGGTATCCATTCGGGAGAATTTCAGAAATGAAAGTTTTCAGTCGAGACATGCATTGCGGAACAAAATGATGCTTACAATCACGTTCGATGGAATGCGCTAAAAACTGTTGACTTAAAGCATTTTGCCGCTCGCGATCATGTGCGATAAATTTCGTACGATGAAATATTCAAAATGCTTATCCAAACAAATACCTCATAAGGCCTTAATATCTTGTTTGCAAAGGCATTCATTCATCTTATTCATCCTCCAATATTTAACCCTCACTAGAATACCTCACTGGCATTTGATCAGAATATCTTCCAACATTTTAGGCTCATCGCGTTTGCCGGATATCCATGATCCGATGTATCTTGACGCCTATAACCGATCAATTGAGAATCCCGAAGAATTTTGGGGTGAATTAGCCGAGTCGTTAGATTGGGACCGCAAGTGGGACAAAGTACTAGATAACAGCAATCCTCCATTCACAAAATGGTACGTAGGTGGTTATTTGAACGCATGCTACAATGCCGTCGATCGACATCTGGCTAATGGCAGGGGAAATGAAGTGGCCCTTATACATGATAGTCCGATGACAAATACAGTGAGGCACGTCACCTATCAAGAGATCTACGATGAGGTAAGTGAGACCTTGTAACATCTTGATAGATTCTGGAATGACTAAATTTGATTAAAGGTAACTTTGCTGGCCGGTGGAATGCATAAGTTGGGTGTAAGTAAGGGCGATAGAGTTGTTATCTATATGCCCTTGATTCCGGAAGCAATAATGGCCATGCTGGCGACATCTCGCCTTGGCGCAGTGCATTCGGTAGTGTTTGGAGGTGAGTTTTTATATAACACAATTGTTTGGCAAAGCCTTTGATTCTTGTTTTCTAGGTTTTGCCGCTAGTGAACTCTGTACTCGTATAGAACATGCAGAGCCAAAGATCATTATCACTTCCAATTGCGGTCTGGAGCCAGGAAAAATCATTCCCTACCTTGATATCCTACATAACGCAGTCGAATTATCCAAATGGAAGCCGATATGCAATATTGTCTTTCAGCGGGAAAACATCATGTACACCGTTATAAATAGTAAAACGGATATCCTGTGGAATGCAGTTCAAAATCTAGCTGATCCAATAGATTGTGTTCCAGTCGAGGCAAATGATCCTCTGTACCTATTGTATACGTCTGGCACCACCGATAAACCAAAGGGTGTCCAACGTCCAATTGGAGGCCATCTAGTGGCACTGGCTTATACTATGAAGGTGATCTACGGCTTAAAACCTGGAGAGGTATGTTGGTCAGCATCGGATCTTGGCTGGGTGGTCGGGCATTCCTACATTTGTTACGGACCCCTAGTGTATGGAGTGAAGAGTGTGATGTACGAGGGAAAACCCGATCGTACACCAGATCCTGGTCAATATTTCCGATTAATCGATCAGCACAAGATTAATACGCTGTTTTCGGTGCCGACATCGTTTCGTGTTATTCGTCGAGTTGACCCGGAAATCAAATATGGCCGGAAATATAATTTAAAATCGTTGCGAGCGATATTTATCGCCGGCGAACATTGTGATATTGAGACCAAGAATTGGTTAGAGAAGATCTTCAAAGTTCCAATTTTGAACCATTGGTGGCAAACTGAAACCGGCTCGGCTGTGACTATAACGTGTATGGGCTTTAAACATAATCTCAATCCGCCAAGATATACAACAGGTCTTCCATTTATTGGATATGATGGTTAGTTTGGAGTTTTTTTTTATTGAAATAATATAAGTTGACTGGTTGCATTTTTTTAGTTCGAGTCTTGCATTCGGATGGTACAGAATGTGAACCACTTCAGTTAGGGAGAATCGCTTTGAAGCTGCCACTCCCACCGGGGAATATGTCCACTCTTTATAAGAATGACGAGCTATTTAAGAAATTATACTTCCAAAAGTTTCCGGTAAGATAACTCAATTGTTATCCCATAATATTTTTGCAGAAATTATTCTTTTGATCTAGTATCACAATCATTTATAACAACATCCATGTAATACTTAATAGGGCTTCTACGACACTATGGATGCCGGTTACATTGATGAAAATGGCTACGTTTTCGTTACTGCTCGAGATGATGACGTTATCAATGTGGCTGGTCATAGAATATCCACATCAAGCTTAGAAGATGCTGTTTTACGTCATCCCGAAGTTGTGGATGCAGCAGTTTTCGGAGTTCCAGAGCCGACCAAAGGACAAGTGCCACTTTGTCTATACATTCCAAAGGATGGTAAGTAAACAACCTTTACAAATACTTGCATTTATAATGTATTCTTAAAAATACTAGATACAACAAAATCTCGAGCCAAAATCTGTGGTGAAATAATAAAAAACATCCGAGACGTCATCGGTCCGATTGCCGCATTTCGACTTGTTGCTCCGGTGAATGCCCTACCAAGAACGCGTTCTGGTAAATAAAACAAATTTTCACTAAATATTTTCTTAATAAATATGAACTCACTTTTCATTAAAAATATATAACGTTACCTAAACTACTTTTAGGTAAAACAATGCGAAGAGCAATGGCGGACTTTGCTAAAAATCAATTAGTTGTACTGCCGTCTACCATTGAAGATGCATCTGTGTTTGGGGATATACGTCGTGCTCTGCAAGAGTTGGGCTATGCAATGAACACACCGGAACCAATATTATCGTCTACTAATTAGAATATTTTGTTTGGAGATTGTTTTATAAAATAAATGTATGTATACCCTCACGTGCATGTTTTACTTCTCTAAAGTGTTTAAGTAACTTAATGTGTTGAATATAAATAAAATTATTTACCAAGAGGTTTTTTTTATATTTACGAATTTGCTTAAAAATTAAAATTTACAAAAAAAAGTAAGTTTATGAGAAGCATTTAATGTATTAGCCTAACACTGCTTATTTACTTACTTAAGTGTCGCTAAAGTCTGGAATGAATTTGGGCCTCAGGCACCATGGGTCTCCAATTAGCCCGGTCGTTAGCTAACTAGTCGTATATCGCTGTGCAGCTCGTATAGCTCTTCGTTCAATCTTCGTCTCCAAGTCCGTCAACGCAAGGACCGAAGATTTTTCGAAGAATTTTCCACTTTTATATGTTCCATGCTTCAGCATCGTAGATCAGGACTGCGATGAACAGGCTCATGTATAGGATCTCCCAAGTACTTCGATTAAGGGCTTTACTACTAAATTACCTTCGTAGCCCGAAGAAACAGCGTTTGACAGCCGTAATTCTTCGTTAAATTCCTAATGAGATGATGTTGTTGATGACAGAGTTAATAGCGGAATCGAGTAGTTAAAGTCCCGTACTACCTCAAAGTTATATCTACCAATGGTGACGTTTTTTTCCCAATTCGTTGACGTTGAATGCCTTTCTAAGTCTTTCTCTCATTTTGAATTCGAACAATGATGTCAAAATCTTCGACACATGCTTGTATTTGCTTCGATTTATACAAGATTGTGCCTCTGGTGTTCGCTCGGGAGTTTTGTACAATATCCTCGATATGAATACGGCCACGGGGGATGGGAATGTGCAGTCTGCGAAGGATTTGGCGGTCTATTGCAAGTGTAGTCCTTTGACATTACATTTTTTCACAGTTTTTCTTATTTGTTGTGGTGTGGTGAATATCCACATTCTTATTTTGGCTGCAACACGGTAGTGGTTCGAGTGGTTGCTATCCCCTTGGAATGTTTGGAAATCCAAAATACTTGATGTTCGATTCCCAGCCATAGCAACACCTAAATTAGTTTTCCAAAAGCTTATCTTAAAGCAAAAGCAATTACTAATGCACTTTCAGATTTAAAAGTTGATGCTAAAAAACAGCTCCTCATAGGCAGCATCATTAACACAAATCTTGGCGTCTCATCAGAACTGAGATCTGTAAGCTTTGGCACACCAGAAGGGGCGTCCTGTCTCCTCTTCTCTGAAGGAGAGAAAGAAAAGGATGCAAAGTGATGCCTGCTGGGATGTCGTGGCAATAGCCGTATCATAAAATACCTTAATACCCTTAAATAACTATTACAAAATGGTCTCTCTGCACTCTATAAATGGACAGCCATAAGTGGGCTTGGCGCGAACCCTAAAAAAAAAAATCGGTTCATATTAGCAGGAAATACAAAGTCCTGCGCACATTGACCCTCCCAAACTAAATGGTACCAGTCTCAAGTTCGCAGAATCAGCCAAATACCAGTGTATCTGGTTTTAAATAAGAAACTGAACTAAAAAGCCAACTGCTTTTTAAAAGCGCGTTAAGAAAGCTACCGTAGTCTTATACTCTTGAAAAAGGGAATCAGAAATACATGGGGTATGAAACCACATATCTATCTGTGGTATTACGTGTCTATCATTACTCCTATCATACACTCCTGTATGGTTCTTAGTCTGGTGGACTGCTTTAGAAAAGCTTCCAACCACAGCCTACTAGGTAAAGTTCAAAGATCTGCTTGCATTTGTATTAGCGGAGCTCTAAAAACAACCCTCTCCGCAGCCCCAGATGCTTGTGCAACTATGAGACTAAGAGCTTCATCACAATGGGCACCCAGCCAAGGTGAACACATAAAGATTCTGAATCCCCTTAACATTTCAAAAAATACCTACCACACCATTACCCAACTCAGTTTTCAGCATGATTTCAGGACAACCATTCCCAGTCGCTTTGAATGGGAGTCGGATACGATTGGAACCGATAACTCGATTCAGATCTATACGGATGAGTCTGGTGGTGTTTTTTTCTCAGAATGCTTAACCTTGTACCGTTTTCCAGGCGGAAATCATGGCAATTAGAGAAGCCTTGTCCTGGCTGAAAAGGAATGTTACATACACGAAGTATATTGACATATTCAGTGACAGTCTGGAATCCATCTCGTTTAAATTGAAATCAGCCCGCGAATGCCGACTTACTCTTAATGAGATATCAGAGCATTTCACCATTCACCACTTCTGGGTTCCGGGCCACCGTGACATACCAGGGAACTGCAAGGCGGATGAGCTTGCCAGACAGGACACTACCCTTGATATCCTACCGCCAGTAGAAAAATCAACCTCTAAAAAAAAACACCCGTTACATGCGATAGGCATACCTAGCATATGCCTCTCGCTGCATGTAACGGGTGTTTTTTTAGAGGTTGATCTGTCGAATAGAAATAAAACTGACATCTTGTGGTCAAATCGGGCAACTTTAATGTTATTACTATTCGGTTTAGTTTGCCATTTCATCATGAACGCTTGCAAATTTATTTCGAAAATAATGGTTCAGTTCGCGTCAATTTTAGGGTCGAAATAATCTTCCATCAGAGAAATTAATTTCGGTTAACCATGGATCGTTTTAGCACTACGTTTAGTCTATGTGATAATACGCATCCGAAGAGACGTCGAATAGTCCGCACCGAAGAAACAATTGCCGCTGTAGATCAAAGTGTTGAAGAGGACCCTAATGAATCGATCCGCCACCGTGCACAGCAATTAGAGCTTTGTCCATCAACTTTATGGAATATTTTGCGCATAGATCTTGGCTAACGACCTTACAAGATCCAGCTTGTGCAAGAATTTAAGCCGCGAGACCATGCAATGCGTCGTGATTTTGGTGTATGGGCCGAAAATGAGATTGATCTCGATGCTGATTTTCATCGCAAAATTTTGTTTAGTGATGAGGCTCATTTTTGGTTGAATGGCTACGTCAACAAGCAAAATTGCCGCATTTGGAGTGAGGATAATCCACATGAGACCCTTGAGACGCCATTACATCCACAAAAACTGACTGTTTGGTGTGCTCTATGGGCTGGTGGAGTCATTGGGCCATACTTCTTCCGAAATGATGCTGGAGATTCAGTAACCGTTAATGCAGACCGGTTTAGAGCCATGATAACCGACTATTTGGTTCCCGAATCGGATGGCATGAATGTGGATGCGGTGTGGTTCCAACAAGACGGCGCTACATGCCACATAGCGAACGTCATAATTGATTTATTGAAGGAAACATTCGATGAGCGCATAGTTTCGCGGAATGGATGGCCACCAAGATCGTGTGATTTGACACCATTGGATTATTTTCTTGGCTCGTCTACGCCAACAAACCAGAAACTTTAGTGGATTTGGAAGGAAAAATTTGTTCGGTTGAAAATTGGACCTCTAGACTTCGCTTTATTCGAACCAGCCGTTTAAATAATTTTCATTTCCCTTAATACAATCCTGCTAAGCGAAATCTCAACACTGGGATTAACAGGATTGCATACAGAATGGAAGAGGATTCACAAAACAAACCACGTTCACGTAATGCTCCAAGGTCAGCTTTTTGTTGCAGAATAATGCACGTCATAAGTCAAACAGTTTCTTCGTCCAATTTGTGTCTCTTTGAGGATTTCTCGTCCAAGCCGGTGTAATCACATAACGAAACCCTTACCGCAATATCTAGGTAAACTGTTATCCCACAAAAAAAAAACTTCAATGAAGAAATTAATTTAGATACCATGCCATGTCAAATTGTTGCCACATCAATCTCCACCGAGTATTGCAAGGACAAATTTGCATACAATCAAGTCGGAAAACTATCGACAGCAATAATCGATGAATAAGTAACGAGAACAGGCCCACTTGATATCGAAAAGTCACATACGGTGTATAAATATGCTTTGTATCTGGCGTCAGGTTGACGCGTTTCACTTTTGCCATAGGCCTCAGTGAGTGTCATTCTTTTGATGATCATTAAATTGCATTTTTATGTGCCTGTAATTACTGCATGACGCTACTATCATCAATTTTGTAGTAAAACAGTGTGACTATGAAATATTAAACTAACCTAATTAAAAATATCAGGGTTGTTTGTTTCGTTTTTTTGACATATACATGTGTCATAATTTCATCATCATCTTGTTGTTTTATCATCTCTCATAAATGGAGGTGTTAGTGTTAAATGGAATTATGTAGCTCTTATTTATGTGGACTTTCATCTCTGACAGCGGTGTAATATTGTTTTCCAAATTTGATTTGGTTTTCTTTCAGTTGTTTTCCCTGTTCAGTTGGACAATGCGGAACATTAATTAATGTCCTTCCTTTGAAAAATTACTCGTCGCAGTTTTACATCCCCTTTAAGTGCAACAACGAGGTTAGGATACCCTTGCGAATTAAACTAAAATTATGTCAGGGTTTACTTTTTTTTTTCTTTAGTGTTGCGCTTTTCAATCACTCCCTTATGCAAATAATTCGATCGGAGCTATTTGCACGGGAAGATGTGATTAGATTATTCAACGCACGTATAATGAACATTTGATTGTGTTTTCGCACTTAATCTAAGCGAGAGAATTTTCTCCTTTTAGTATTGTCAGGATATCAATGATGATGTCAAAAGTCTAATGGGTGGTATTTTTCAAAATTAGCGAGTACTACCACAAAATGTTTACAATTCAATGGAATAATTTGGCGTGGTTGAAATTTATTGCGGGGAAGTGTTAATTTCATTAAGCAGGAGAAGAAATGTATTGGTAACTTGTTGTAAAGAAAGAATTTAGTAATGACGACTGCAAAAGTTTATATGCGCGCTCCCTGGATGTAATCATTGAAGATCTGTCAATACCCATTTGTTTATCTGTCCACCAAATTCTCTTAATTTTAAAATTCAACATTTGTATAGCTGTTAAAAGGCTATAGGTGGCAGAATAAAAAGCGGGTCTTCAGTCGTCTACTTACTTACTTAAGTAACGTCCGGAATGAACCTGGGCCTCAGCCAACATACCTCTCCAATTAACCCGGTCCTTAGCTAACTGCCTCCAGTTGCGCACTCCAAGTTGGTTGAGGTCGGTTTCTACTTGGGCGCGCTTAAAAGTGAGGTCTTGCTCTACTGCGTCCGACGTCTGGCTGGGAATTGAAGACTCTGCGAGGTGGAGTATTGGTGCCCATTCGCTCTACTTGTCCTAGTCATTTTAAACGTCCAATGCGGAGTTTTTTTGACCAGGGGCGTGTCGCTGTACAGCTCGTATAGTTCTTGGTTGAATCTTCGTCTCCATAGCCCGTAACCGCAAACGGGAATGAAGATTTTTCCAAGAATTTTTCTCTCAAATCGACCAAGGATTACTTCATCCGCTTTTGAGATGGTCCATGCTTCAGCGCTGTAGAGCAGGACTGAGATGATCAGGGTCTTATATAGGATCTCCTTAGTAGTTCGATTGGAGCTTTACAACTGAATTGCCTTCTTCTTAGCCCAAAGAAACAGCGGTTGGCAAAAATATTTCTTCGTTTAATTTCTGACGAGATTTTGTTGTCAGAGTTAATATCGGAGCCGAGATAGAGAAAATCCCGTACTACCTCATAGTGATATCTGTCAATGGTGGCGTTCTGTCCCATTCGTCGATGTTGTGTCCTTTCGTGTTAACAGCATATACTTAGTCTTGCCATCATTTACTCCTAAATCCATTTTTGCCGCTTCCTTCTCTATACTAGCAAACGTTGCTATGACATTACGTTGGGTCCTACCAATGATGTCAATATCGTATGCTAGTAGTTGAACCAATTTTTGGAAAACTGTGCCTCTGGTGTTGACTTGGTAGGTTTTGCACAATCCTCTCAAGAATAAAATTGAAGAAGTCACACAACAGCGCATCGTTTTGCCCAAATCCTTTTTTTGTATCGAATGTGTTGGTGAGGTCGTTTCCGACCCTAATGAAAATTCTCGATCGTCATCCTACACAAACGGGCGAGTTTGGGCGGTATACCAAAACTAGATATGGATCTGTATAGTTTGTGTCTGTAAATGCTGTCGTATGTGGCTTTGAAATCGATGAATAGATGGTGGGTATCGATTTAGTCTTCTTGGGATTTTTCCATGATCTGCCGAAGCGTGAAAATTTGATCGGTTGTGGAATTTCCTGACCTAAAACCACACTGAAAAGGGAACAATGTTGGTGAACGGTTTCAAGCGTTTACATATTACGGCAGATAGGATCATGTAGGCGATGTTGAGGAGGCTTATGCCTCTGTAGTTGGCACAGTTTAGAGGGTCTCCTTCAGTCGTTAGTAAAGTTAATATTTATAATCCTTTTTTTCTTTATTGATGGGGTAATAACGAGGATGAGACTAATAATTAACTATAAGGAACATCGACTGTTCACCTCATTCTTGTAATAAACTCTTTGCTCTCTTCCGCGATTGTAGTTGAGGTTTTTTTTAAACATATAGTTGTACGTACACCATTTTTCTTGAAGTAAGTTCTTTGATGTTATCATTTCTCGGTTCTTCGAACTTCTTATAAGACTATGTTTTGATATACCTGAGCCCATGAGAAGCATCTTCAGAAATACAAATTTTTGACTTTTTTTTTCTTACAACTAATCATTTGTGCATGTGTCCCTCCTGCACGGTGGGTGAGACTACAGTTGTATCACGATTCTGAATGGCTGAGTTGAGATAAGCGGTATAATTTATACAACTCGAGTTCTATGTCACATCATTACAAAAGGAAGGGCAACAAGATAAGCCTTTGCGCAACAGTTTGCTTACTCGCGACTGTGTAACTCAGCCAAGTCTCTTACTTATAATTACTTAAATAGGTTAAACGGAGTTTTTTTTTAATAGGTAAATGTCGCTGCACAGCTCGAATAGATCCAACGAAAATGGGATAGATGATTTTTCGAATAGTTTCCATGCTTCTATTCCGCAGGACTTAGATGATAAAGGTCTTGCATAATATCTTCTTATTAGTTTGAGTGAAGGCTTAACTACTTAATTGCCTTCTAAGCCCGAAGATACACCTGGCTTTAATTTGTAATCATAGAAATTAGCGGCTGGATTTTTGCATCATAAAGGACAATATAAATGAGGACACACAAGTTCCCAGCTCAGGGGAATCGAAAAGTCTCACGACACGAAGAACGTCGCATATACAAAAACGGCCAACTACTTGCATCTTTCTTTGGAGTAGGAAGGCTCTGAAATAATAAAGGTAACTTGGTAACTTTCAGCAGCATGTACAGCATCTGCCTAATGGAGATAATATCGAGAACCTAGCTATAAATATTCTTTACTTTTATCAACAGGATTCTGTTCTGATCTTTTATCATTCATTACAGGGTGGCACCACCATGTATACCAGATAATCTTTTTGTTTTATTTGTTTTTCTAAAATAAGATTTGTTATTAGCACTCCATGTAGTCCTTATTTCTAGCTGCTATCATCAGTCGGCATTGCGCCAGTACTCCGGGATTGGTTGTTAGTGAGCAGTTAAAACCCAGTATATCAGTGGTGGTTTTTTGATGGCTATTTGGTAATATCGGGGTTTTCAACAGGGACGCTTTAAAAGTTGAGCGACAGGGACAGCAAACGACGCAATATTTCTTGCAGCTCTTTTGACATTTCCCTTCAGTAAGGTTTGCCATTTCATGATAAAAAGATATACGATCCAACAACGAGTTGAAATTATTAAAATTTACAACCGAAACTCGGAGTCAGTAGCCTCAACTTTAAGAGCGCTGCGTCCAATTTATGGTCGTCATAATCGTCCTAGCAGATCAACAATTGAGCGTCTACTGGAAAAATTTGAAACCACAATCACAGTACAAAATGTTCCCGTGCCAGTGAGACAAAGAAGTGCCCGTAGTATCGAGAATATTGCTGCCGCTGAGGCTTCAGTTGAAGAAAGCTCAAATGTGTCTCTCACACGTCGTTCTCAAGCGTTGGGCATCTCTGTGACGTCGTTGTGGCGAATTTTGCGAAAAGATCTTGGCCTACATCCTTACAAGATTAAATTGACGCAAGAACTGAAGCCGCTTGACCACCAAAAGCGTCGTATGTTCGTGAATTGGGCTGAGCAACAACTTGAAAATGATTCGGATTTTCATCGAAAAATCATCTTCAGCTATGAGGCTCATTTCTGGCTGAATGGCTTCGTCAATAAACAAAATATGCGGTATTGGTCAGGCAGCAATCCACACGTACTCCATGAGTCATCATTGCATCCCGAAAAAAATACGGTTTGGTGTGGTTTATAGGCCGGCGGCGCCATTGGGCCGTACTTCTTCCGTGATGATCAAGACCGGCACGTAACTGTGAATGGGAATCGCTACCGTTCAATGATAACCGAATATTTTTAGCCCCAATTGGATGATATGGACTTGGAGGACATGTGGTTCTAACAGGACGGCGCCACAAGCCACATAGCGAATGCCACAATCAATTGATTGGAAACCAAGTTTGGAGAACGTGTTATCTCACGAAGTGGTCCAGTCGCTTGGCCGCCTCGGTCGTGCGATTTGATGCCGTTAGACTATTTCCTGTGGGGCTACGTCAAGTCTATGGTCTATGCCAACAACCCAGCGACGATTGATGAACTTCGTACGAATATCGAACGTGAAATTGCAGCCGTATCGGCCGATTTATGCTTGAAAACCGTCGAAAATTGGGTTCAACGTCGGGACTTCTGCAAGCGTGCCCATGGTGGCCATGCAAAATAAATCGAGCTACGTACATAATGGCACTGAACGTACTTTCACAGGAATAAAGAATTTCATTGATATCCAAAACCGTTTTTGTTTCATTAAAAAAACTTTTGTAGCGCTCTTATTGAAAAATCCTTTATCTCCACTATTATTAGACAGTTGTTAAATTCCGTCGTTCAAAGGCTGGAATCGCTAAAGTCTCAAGCCGTTTCGTTACACGAATCAGTAGATAACCAAGGTGTAGGTGCCACAATAAGTTCATAGCCCATATCCTCTTGTTGATCGTTTTTACAGCTTACAAATGTTTGCGTAGCAGTTACTTTGATTAAAATATTCTCTTCAGAATGAATGGATTTTTCAATAATAGGTGCGTTTTTTGATAATCTATATGAAGGTGGTCAAATTTAAAGGGATGATGTTGATCTTTAATAAAACGCAAATTATTTAGGAGATTATTATCATTTCTTTTTATTCTAATAAAATTGGTATGGACTATTCTGTATGAAACAAAATATCGGTCAAATGACCGCCGTGACCTGGGCGGCACACCTCCATCCGCTGGTCCGAATTTTCGATGACCCTGAGACATAATTGATATTCTATATGCTCTTGAATTGTTGCTGGCTTATCGAATAACGTTGTCAAATCACATGATCTTGGTGGCCAATTGACATCGCTACCACGTGACATAACACGACCATTGAGTTGTCGCGCAAAAGAGCCATTGTTTCGTTAGCTGTGTGGCAAGTGGCACCGTCCTGTACGGCCCGATGATGCCACCAGCCCATAAACCGCACCAAACAGTCACTCTTTGTGGGTGGTTTTTCGACAACCACTCTTGGATTATCATTCGCCCAAATGCGGCAATTCTGCTTACTGACGAATCCACTGAGGTGAAAATGTGCCTCATCACTGAAGATGATTTTCTTCGAAAGAAGTCACCATTCTGACCATCGACGACGCTTGAAATGGTCAAGAGGCTTTAGTTCTTGAGTCAATTACACCTTGTAAGCGTGTAAACGCAAGTCTATATGCATAATGTTCATCAACGACGAGCGTGATAGGTGCAATTGTTGGGCACGACGACGAGATGAGGTGGACGGCTTTTCAGCCACACTATCGCGAACAGCAGCAATATTTTCTGCAGTACGAGCTGTGGACTGGTGTTTTCACATCTCCTACAGACCCGGTTACCCCAAATTTTTGCACGATTTTTCCGATTGTACGCATATTTGGATGATTAGATTGATCTAAAAAATCACGAAGTGCCCGATATGTATTTTGGTTTGTACGCCCATTTTCATAACAAGCCTGAATAACTTAAACGATTGCGTATCTTTCCATGGTTAAATTGAGTTTGTCTGCAATTGAGAAAAAAAAACTTGACGTTTAGGTGTGGTTCACATTCAACATCGGCCCTTAAAATGTAACCACTCGTTATCTCTACGTGTTTATAAAAGGTCACTTAAGTCTGTATAGATTTCATTAAGCCTGGATACATATCCAGTCTACACTCTTAGCCTAAATAGAAAATGTATTACAAAATGCTAAGAATCCGGCAGAGATACCATACCTATACCATATAAATAATCGCAGCCAAATAGGTTGCAAAATTATGTTTTATAAAATATTTTGATATGAAAATATTTGTATATCTACTGGGTTTGATTCTAAGAATTCAACATTATCTACTTAGAAGTTTAGTAGAGGAGAAAATGAAAAAAAATCGATATGCAAAAGCAAACAGTAATTAAAAAGCATGATATTCAGTTGCCAAAATGCCAATAGGGAAGTGTTGCCAGATCACCTATATATTATGAAAAAAAAACACTCCTAATATCTTTTTATAATATTCTCATAAGAGCCCGAATAATCTGATTTCAGAATTATCTAAAAAAATGTTTTATTTTGTGCACTTGACATTTATATTATTTTCGTTCTCATACTCATCAAGTCCTTAGAAGGTTAAACTCGTTCGTTTACTTAGTAATGATGAAGCATAAATTACCTTGGATATGAGTTAAACTCTGCAAAGCGTTCACCTACTGAAAGAGTTGTAAAAACATGAAACAAGAACATTTTAAATTTAATTGTCGGCTCATGGTTTAGAAATAGATACAACTTGCAGAACTGAACGCTTGCAGATTTTACACGTGTTCGCTCCCTTTGAAAATAAGGTGTTCTATTTTTTTCTGGAAGGGGAATTCAGATTTAAAGCATTGATAAAAAAAGGCAATATTTTGTTCAGTTGAATAATAGACAAAACTCTTAAAAAAAATGTTTGTAAATACTTTTCGAAAAGATTACATTTAAAAATAAGCTGCTTTAGCATTCTGGGCTAAAATGTCAATTCCAAAACTCAATCAGTGCGTTGTGCCAAAAAAATGTATGTACTAAGTCTACCAGCTATTTTTTTTTACAAACACCGACATTTTCTTTTTCCTCTGCAGATATACATGGCTCAGAGGGATGCGTAGTTGACTAAGCCAAACGCTACGGGTTCAACCCCCAGTTTCGGCAGCTTTTGTTTTCTACGAAAATTTCCAGCTTATCTGAGGCCACCTGTGCGATAATATGAGAAAATATAAATCTATGCGCCTCATCTGTGCCACGTAGGTTTATGTTATATGACTTTCCTTCTATGTGTCTATCTGTCTCTCTCTGTTGTATTAATGTCTTGATCTGTCCCAGCCGATGGCCTCAGTCGCCAGTGCTGTTACGTGTCAATGTCAATGTCAATTCTTTTTCCTCTATATCATCGTATTACAAAATTTTATGAAAATTTTAGTTTCAAGTTTTGAAAGTAAAAAGCACATTTAGTTCTCTTTTAGGTATGCAGGGGACTCAATGTCTAGCTACTAGATGTTAGATACTCAAACCATCCCTAGCTAGTCTCTGTAGAGCCTCTAATGGTTTGGAGATCATTTTTGAAGTGAAACTTCTTTTGGGCGGGTGGGATTTGGCTTTATGAAACCAAAAAGCGTCACGAAAAGAGAAAGGATTGTTGTATCTGTTTCATCGTGTGTATTTAACGGGTGTGGTTGTATCTCAGTCAACACCTACGTTGGTGTACAAAAAATGGGATCTACTATCGGAAATGTTATTTAACTTAAGTGTGCGGTGACGTCTCGTCGCGTAGACGGTTTCATTTTGGCATGTTGGTTTAAGAACGAGGAAATTGGTAGACTTAGTGTTTGTTATATAGCATAAAGGACGTCGGTGTACTGGCACCAGAAGAAAGCGTAGTGATATATAGAAGGTACAATGTCTGTCAAAAAGTAACGTTTGTTTTATCTTTGTGTATGAGCAAGATAAAATTATGAAACTCATCGGTGAATTGAGGAATGCAATATTCTTGTTTGTATTCAAATCAAAGTTGATAGATATGTATATGGATGCGACATCTGTTAACATGTTCTGAAAAAGATTCTGTTCTTGGAGTGGTTTGAAGGTAGGTGGCTTAAAGCGTTATTCTTTGAATATCGAAATGACAGCTGATCGATGGTACTGGCTTTTATTTGGTCTGTCATAAAGTCTATAATATATATAACGCTCCAGGAGCGCTCTCAGATGATACTTGCAGATATTTATTGACGCTGCTCTTTAATTGTTGTAAATTGTATAATGGCGGAAAAACGTCTTCTAAAAATTCGTTTGATTAGTTGATGCAAGAATTAAAGCTAGAGGATCATTGTTTGCGACGTGACTTTGTTGCTTATTCTTACAATTCTATTCTATTATTCTTCTATTTACTACCACCAAGGTTTGTTCAAACTCTACATTTTTACCATCAAACTTCTATCACTTCTGTCTCAGTGGCTTTGTGTAGAAATTGTGGGTTTTTGATCGGAAGAAATGGGTGCTGTGGTCTAGTGATTTGTGCGTTGGACAACGAAATGCAGGCTTCTGGTCTGAATACCGAAATCAACATCGCCTTTTTTTTACTGCCCCGATTTTTGCAAAAGCGCAAGAAAATATATATGTTTTCAAACAAAAAAAATTAAAAAGGCTAGGTTTTAGGACTAATATTAATTTTAAAATCGAAAGACTACTGAAATACGGCAACAAATTCAGGAAAAATCAAACTGTTTGTGGCAATGGTCTGTTGGACATTTTGTTTTAGCAGAATGAAGTCTAATATCATACGGCGAAACACTATAGTTATTGAAGAAAGTATACCATGGCAACATTATCTCCAGTTATATAACTCGCGTCCAAGATCTTATGATTTAATGCAGCTTGACTAAACTATAAAAATAATTGGATTTGTTGATATTTGCAGACAAGCATTAAAAGTTTTCTTACTTGGAACAAATCTTTTTTGAGATAAGTCGGTTGTTGGTGATCATCTAGGATGCAGTTCTTGAGGGTTTTCATTTTTCGCCGTGTCTGACATCATTTTCCGTCACTATAAAGTCATCAAAATATCTACTAAGCTATTTATCTAAATTGTGTTTAAAAAATACCCATTACCTAATATTTCCAAAAATGTTATCTTCTGGTGAAGTAAACAATCATGTTGACGAGAAACCACCTCCACTTGAGGAAGACGTACTTCATCGGCACAAGTCATAGTTATTCAAAGGCTATTTGTTTACAAGCTCAAGCCCATATGCCATATACCTTTCCAACATTCTCCCAGACAATATTCCCACATCTAATTTTAAAAATAAAAATAAATATTAACAAATTCTCCAAGTCACCCACAAAACAATACATTCTAGTCAAACAAATCAAACTTTTGTCTTACCTTTCCTTCCATCCATGGAGATTATCCTGTAAAAACATATGGTCATAAGACTTCCTTATCATCCCCGAAAGCAACTCTTTCTGCTCAGCTACAGAAATTAAAAAAAAAAAACCTCTTCTACGTCAAAATGTGGAATAACTAAACACCAACGAAAAAATGTCATTATTTCATATATTTACGCATAGTAAGTGAAAATTTACCAACCCCCGTCACTTAGAAGTTCCATCAGGATTTGCACTCATCCGGACCAATCAAATGGCTGCGTACTATCCTAGTTGCGAAGCTTTCATCGGATATAAAAGCGACTCCTTGCCACCGAAAGAGCACACAAAACGTTCACATCTCATCCAGTGCATTTGTATCTGCTTTGCCGCGAAACCAAGTGTATAGTGAAAGTATTTCATACAAAATAAATATTCTTATTTTACTTTTAACGTTTTCAAACAAATTCAAACAAATCCTTAACAAGGTGAGTACAGTTTGTGTTTGCGGCGAAATTTTCGGAAGTCGGGTTTTTGGCTGTCCCTTAAAAGCGCATTTAAGAAAAGTGATTCCAACAGGTGGTTGTAATTGATGAATGTTTAGGATTTCGGTTAAGTTGTGTGAGGAATGGATAAATTGTATTAATTTTGAAGATCAGTCGACTGTCTATCTATTTGATCGAATAAAATGTTCCAATTTGAATATTAAAAACACGTTAAAATTTAACTTACCTACAAAATAAGTTTTGAAATAAATTTTTTAAGCGATATTAATTTATATGATGATTTGATAATTCAAATCAGTTTGGTAACACGCTGTTGGTGTACGATCCAATGCAACATCCCTGAAAAAAAATTGGAATTTAATTGTCAGTTAGGCAGTACTTGGCTTCAAAAATTTTGAAATACTATATTTTTAAGTTTAAACTTAGAACAGTATTCATTCACTGCATTTTCATTTCATGAATAAATATGAATCATCAAAAGCATAAAATCGACTGTCGCGTTAAATGTAAATAACAGGTTAAACATATTGCAAAACTTGTTCATTTTTAACAAATCCTTAGCCGAATGCAATTTATATGCAGGTGCATCTTAGTAATAAAACGTTTCCGCAATCTGTCGAATTTTTCAGTTTTTGTTGTCATCTCAAAGAGCGCAAAAAACTGTCTTTTTTAATGAATTCCAATTAGTTGATCAATTTCCTCAATGATTTCAATTTCGCCCAAACGTATTTTCACTCAGTTTGGCAGTATAATGGTCCAAATTTAATACCATGTAGTTTTAATCACTTTATGTAACTTACACGAATGCATTTATTCAGTTATCAGTGGATAGCTGCTCGAAATCGATCACAAAATGCCTGGAACAGCTGATTAGTTGAATAAATGTGTTCATGCAGCCCTTAGAACATTAATTAGCAACATATTTAATTAGATCGAATTGGTTTTTATATTTTTGAAGCTTGGCAGCACTTGTGTCACACAAATTTCAATAATCGGTTGATATTTTCTACCTGTGCTTCAGTTTTTCATTTTTCTTCATATTTATCATAAAATTCATGAAATAAACCGTCGTATAGAATCTATTTGACAGGTGAAATGTCAAAATATATCCCAACGAAAAACTACAGTAAATGAATGTCGACATAATATGATTTCCGTCCTTTCAGTTTATTAAGAATTTTGTTCGATGGATGGGTGTTGTAAAACGAGGGTAGACTCTGATTGGCTTCAACTTGGCAATGCCCAGTGGTTGTAACTCTGACTTCACATCAAGTGCTTATTTTTAACCTCCAAGTGGTAACCATCAGGTACTGGCATATTCAGACAACAGGGATTTCAAGGGTTATATATTACGTATACGCAATCACATGACATGTAATCAAATTTTCAATTTCCAATGAGAATTTTATAATATTGGACTGTAGTCACATCTTTTTGGCAGTCATTGAATGCAAATACATTCATATGTTAAGTAATTTCATTGGTTAATAGAACCTACACATGATTTCGTGTGATTTTTTTTACTTCATTGTTATGTTATTCAAGATCTGCAGATGGTATTTTACTCAACTGAACGATAACATACGATCAAATTCATTTTAATGCCATATAATGAGGAAAATACTAAATATGCAGATGGCGTTGTAGTCAATTGAGCCTGAAAACTATTTGAAAACTAAGACACTCCAAACAAAAAATGTTCATGTCTTCCGACCCTTCTTATGTAATGCAGTTAATCACCTAATTTCGCTTAATTTTTCTCCCATTTTTCAATACTGCAATGGAGCTCAGTTCATATCACGCTGAAATTCTGACTGTCAGACTACTTTATTCGCAACCTCACCTTTTGTTCAAATCTGTTAAACTGCTGGCATACATCTGATTTAAATCTGTCATAACAACTGTCAAAATGAGAAAGCAAATATATTATGATATCCACTGAAATTAAATTAAATGCAAACTACCTTGTCATAAATTGACAGACAAACAATAAATGAAAACAAACAAGTTTATCCAGCCAAATCAGCGAATTATAAACGCAAGATTCGCAAAGCAAAGCTGAAACAAAAAAAAAAGAAGAAAAAACATGAAATTGCAGCTGTATTTATCGGGTTTTGTAGCGCTCTTATTGAAAAACCCTTTATAAACAAATTTATCGAGATATTTGCTTTTGGAACTGTTTGTTTATTAATTTTTGCACAAAATACATTGATTGAAATAATTGCTTCACGAATATTTCCAGTATACAAAACCAACATACAAATAAACAATTTCCTTAAAGAGTTTTGAACTATTTTTTTCTGCAAGTCTCACCCATTCTAGTGACAATATTTATATTATCAAAAGACATTTGCGCCTTCCCCTTGAAAAAAAAAGGTTTCGCAACATGTTGCGTCATTTTTAATGACTCTCCTGAAAGCAATAATTAATCCAAACGGATTTTCCCAATTAACAACGTAAAAAACTTGTGTAATCAAATAGTTTGCCTTTTAACTTAAATATGTGTTCATGTTCATCCTATCAAAGTGTACCTTCAAATGTATGCAACACTTAACACCCACACTCTCCTCAAGTATACCTGTTGCATTTCACCGAATCGCAATGCCTAATTGAATATAAGTTCAGTAAAAGGACAAATCCTCTCAGTAATTAGAACATCACGAGTATTTGCGGTCATTTGAGCAAATGGTCCATTCATGTACATCCAATGGATAACATGTCCAGTGAATGTCCACCCTAACACTGTCGTTTGGACTCGTTTACCAGAACATTTGCAGCCGATTTGCATGGAATGTTTGTTCTTTTGATCCCCGAACACCTGCATTATTGGCCATCCGTCCATGTACGTATCCTTTTGCATCGGAACAGAAAATTAATATTGATGTCCTGGGTAAATTTAAACTCTTCGGTCTTCTGCCATCATCTATCATTAGGGTTGACAGTGTCGTTACCACCTCCCACATATGCTGTTCATAGGAAAAAGGAGACTTCCATCTTCATCAACCTTTTGCAGTGTGGACCAGAGATCTAGGGAACACGTGAAGAAATCAACTGATTGCATTCAAGGTACAAGGAACTGCGCGTATCCTTGATAGAATAGAAAAATATTGTCGAACGAAGCAGTGTAGGTAAATGGATAAAAATTGTCATAGCAGTGGATAGGATGAGGGTAGGCTCTCCTTATACCATCTCCATGGCGGCATGTATATGGAATGTTTACTCTCTGTATTATCCTTCAAATTACTGCTTATGCAATTTGTTGGGAACATTTACATCAAATCCTTTATGCCCGTTGGGGGGATGGGTTTTAATCAATTTTTTTGTTCTGCACGTTTATCTTGCGGAAGTAGGTGCTTATGAAGCTATAAGCTCGTTGACTTTTCATCGATATCATTAGATACGAGACCAAAGACTTGCTGCGGGCTATCAGTGACACGAATTGACACTGATGAATGTGGATGCTTAAAGAGCTGATTTGCTTTGGTAAACGATGACGGAGAAGATCAGATTTGCAAAGGGCTTACACATAACGATGTTGTTATACTATATCCTTTTAGCGGTTGACTGGACAAAGTTGGAATTCTTCAGAACTCTATACTCAGGCGTATTGATGTGGGATTTCTCAACGGATAGAAGGGTTTCATAAATAATTGTGTCGAAAGGGTTGGCTGCAGTGTGCAATGCTTTGGGGAAAACTCGTTGCAATCAGTTTGTGTTTGTTTCTGTTGGCAAGGACTATTCTCAAAGCAATGTAAACTGGGTTTTTACTGAAACAAATATAAAGTATCTTGATTAACTGGGAAGTTTAACTTACAATCCACAAATAATTAAGCTCGATTTGAAACGATTATTTTCTTCCCCCCACCATGATAGATGTCATCAAACATTGTTGCAACCCTCATCATCGCGACCGTCCTCTTGGCCATCTTTGGAATGGGACAAACATCCACTGTTGCGGTTGCTCCCCTCTGTGAACCCGGCATTCTCGAGGAGATGCCACCACACATTAAGAAAGTGTGCATTGCTCTGGAGAACTCCGATCAATTGTCAAGCGCTTTGAGGGCATACATCAAGAACGAAGCTGCTGGTAAGTGTGACATCCCGATACATTTGACAACTTTATGCGATTTTATATTTTCAAAGCTTTGATGTCCAAAACAGATGAACTCATCCCAATGAACTACGGCAAGCGAACTGATGTTGATCATGTGTTTTTGCGTTTCGGCAAGAGGCGTTAAGCAGTTAAATGGATTTTAGCAGACCTACCACCTCCACCACCACCACCATTTACGAACAAGAAACGTGTATTTCCTCTTAACTTCAAAAAATAACAAAAAATGTAATCAAACAATTTGAATGCATGCAACAGCACACATACAAATTGAAATTGATCTCTTTCTTTTTTTCTGATTGTGTTTTTGTCATCTAAATAGTTATATTGTATCCTCATTTCGTTGGACTTGAAAAATAAAATAAATATTTGTAATGTGAAAATTTGTAATATATTAAATGAGAATAATAAATGAAAATCCTCTAAGTTGGTTGCAGTAAAAAGTGAATTGTGTTCCTGATGTTTTAGAGATTTCAGCAGGGAATGCTTGTGGCAACTATGCAATATCTTACTTTGGGTGATTGCTTGACATTGAAGTAACTTCAGGCTTGAAAAATTCGAAACCAATTAATCATCCCTATCACTTCTACTTGCAACTGCCTTATTGGTTATTATGGATTACATGTAGTGTTACAGTTTGCTCTCGTCAGTATTACCTGCAACTCATGATACAACTAAACAGATATCATCTTTGCGTTTTTATTATTGCCTCGATCAGCGCATCGACGTCATCGACGCTCGTGGCACATGTGCAGAGCCCATAATAACCAGAGCGATTCCTTTTCATTCTGGTATTGAACAAATTGACTTTCGACAAAAAATCATTATTCATAGGATTTATTTCGTAAAACTATTGTCGTGAAAACTACTTCGATATCGTTTTTTTTTACTACTGACTTTTTTTCTTCAAATTACTTTATTATTCTTTATTAACCTCGAAAGCTCCAGCTTTTCTCCAAGTGATTGTATTGTTACATCAAATATTGTTGGATATATAAGTTTTAGCAGATTTAACACGTTTTTTAGAACGTCCAATCAAATTGATTTCATTGCAATGACAAGAGGCTAAAACGTCAAAGTTACAGATAAGAGGTTCGAACAGAATCCTGTTGATATGAACAAGGAAAGATGTGAAAGAACCACTTCTACAGGTGGCAGAACCAATCATTCCATATTAGCTACTAAAGCGAAAACCACCAACCGACCATAGTGATGTATGGATAGCAATATATAAACTTAAGATTAACAAGACTGCCAAAAATACCGAGCTTTATAAAGCCCGCAGAGATGATTTGGCAAGTTACATTCAGTAACTCAAAAGCATAATTTGATCGGATGAATGTATGCCTGAAGAATGCAACCTCAGCATCTTTTGCCCGAGATCCACAGAAAGGAGACCCTCCGAAATATGCTACGTTTTTTCAACATCGCCGACTTAATCCTATCTGCCGTAACATGAGAACGGCTGAAACCGTTTACCAACAACCTGATCGGTCCTTATCAGTTTGGTTTTAGGCCAGGAAAGTGCAACTGATCAAATCTGCATTCGACAGCATTTATAGAGACGAATTATATAGAATTATGTCTAGGTTTGGTATACCGAAAAAACTCGTCGATCAAAATTCGATACCAAAAAAGGTTTAAACAAAAGGAAGTGACAAAATTTGGTTAAAAATTAAATTAGGGTTGCACCAAGCATATGCTGTCAACACAAAAGGACGCAGAACATCTTATATTTCATTGAAGGAAAATGGACGGGCACAGTGGGTCAATTTCTTAAAATTCGTGGCAAAAAATATATTTTCGTTTTTATTAAATTCCAAAGCTGGATTTGGAAATATTGGAAACTTCAAAGCCGATAGCCAATGATATTTGTAGACAAAGTCTCCTTAATTTGAAAATCAAAGAAACATTATTTTCTATAAAAATGTTCAGAGTTTCGGCGTAAAAATTTATAATTTTTTAAGAATTACATTTGAGAATTACATTGTTTTTCTAAAAATAATGATCCAATTTTTTTTTCATATTGAACAATTTTTAGTTTCTCCGAAAGCTATTTTCGACTCAATTTTTTTTAACTCTAAGTTTAGTAATAAATAAAACCCTTAAGAGTCTTTAGTCTAAACTCAACAGAAATTTAATCTATTTTGACACATTTACTAAGAAAACCAGTTGACACTTTTTGCCTTTTTGCGTTTTAGGTAGATTTAATGGAAATCTATTATTTTATTATTATTCCGTTAACATTAGTGAACAAATACTTATTATAAATCTATAAGCAAACCAGTTTTAAAATAAATTTATTCTTGATTAAAACTTAAATGTTTAAATAAAACAAATTTATTAAGTGGATATTTTCTTACTTCCTAATAATGTTCCTGGACGTTAATTTTTTTCATACAAAATCGATTATTGAAAAATACCGTGTTTCCACACAAGATTTTGATAAAACCATGTGTACCAATTTTTTTAAAACTCACGAAGTTGGTAGCGGTGGGTTTAACTTTAATTTGAAAAACATTTATCAAAATAAATCAACTCGCTCAAAAGCTATGATTTTTGATTTGACACTCACATCAGGCGACTGCGAGTAGGCGCACCAATCTTCAAATATTAAAAAAAGCTTCTAAGCAGATTGAATTTGGATCGTTTTGTTGAGAAGCTTTTACTTTACTTTGCATAACAAAACACGTTTATAACTAGCTGGTTCTAAATATATAGAAAAGCCGAGATACAAATTTTAGTGACATAATATTTTATGTACAATTTTAGTATCCTCGACTGCTGATCGGCAAGCTGCATTCCCTTGTTATTTTCTGTAAAGCTACGACAACTATCCGTTTTACAATCCTTCGTTGCCGATCGTGACTTTCTGATGGACTATTTCGTCGATTATAAATTTAAATTTTTAGTGTGCAATATGCTAGTACCCAGGGCCTAACTTTTTCTTACAACAAAACTGATAGTACTCGGATGATTTGTCAGATCATCAGGAGATGAGAGCTAGTGAAAAATAATTTAGACCTTCTCGTGGCAGTTCATTTCTCTAGCCATCGCATCACTGAGCCCGCCGATTGATACCAAAATCAATCTATACGACCGACACACAGAGAGTACAGTATTTATATACACCAAGCGGAGTCTAGAATTACCATAGTTGGTCATCAAGACTAACCAAAAGGTGTAATTGAAAATTATAAACAAAATGTTACGTATACGCCATCGATCTGAAAAGTGAATGTGAAGACAAAAATGTGAGGTTTCAAACTCAAATGGGGTATGAAGGGATATAATTATACTCAAGCGACGTTATGATGTGGTGCACCTGTTGTCCGCAGGAGATAGTTACTCCAGTACGACCGTTAGAAGTGTTTGTGATATGATATTGCTCTTACCTCTGTTCATTAGTTTGCTTACTGTTATTCGTGTAGCGCAATATTGCTATTTCTTCCTCTTTGGTACATTTGGTTGTGTTCTGTTTCCTTAAAAGTACCGGAGGAAAGCACACATTGCTTTTTAAAGATGTAGTTAAAAAAGACCCTGATCATCCCAAAAAAAAAAACCTTTGGTCGTATTGAGCAAGAAATTCTTCAGAAAATATTCGGTTCAGTTTAAGTTGACGAGATATGGAATATTTAACCAAGAATTTTAAGAGCTTGAAACCAACATAGACCGGGTCAGAAAGATCAGAGAGCACTTGTCCAATTTACCCTGCTACCGCATTGGGAAGCGCATCGTACCGATCCTATTCTAGCTGGTTTCCTATTATGTTCTGGATACTTCATTATTCGGATTACATTATTACGGTATAAGGCCTTTAGCTCTGAGCGGCAGCGTCCAACATCAGATTAAACTGCATTTGATGCGTGAGATTTTTTTTACCACTTGACAACAGCAGTTTCCAATTCGCTGTCGGCAAGTTGCATACTAAATTCTTAGAAGACCATACGTCCCTGCTTGGTGTTCTGATTTAATATATAAAATCAAAATTTTAGTAGGGATGATGAAGTCAGATATTCATTCCAAAACATATGCCACTGATTTTAATTTTGATTTGTGGCCAAAAGGTTCAATAAACAGGTTCCCAAATTCTCCGAATCGTAGGTACTGCACGTTTTGCTGTCGTATCATCGGTATACCGATCAATTATTGTAATGTTGACAATGGCCCCTAGGACTGGTACTCATAGCATGATGTTATATGTTTTGCCGTGTATGGCATTTTATCATGCCAAGCAATGATCTTACTAAATAGCTATTTTTTAACTCTGTAGAAGGGCCCCATCTTTTGCAGAAAATTTTCTTGTATCTGTAGAGTATTTTTTGATTGATTTGATTGATTTTATTGTTGACGACCCAGCTTAACGAAAAAAGGACAACGACGTTCGTATCTGCACCTGAAAAGTGAGAACATTAAACAGATGAGGTACAAGCGAACAACTAGCGGAAGCCCTAAACTGCTACAAAGTAGACTTTACTGCCATCCAGGAAATACGATGGGATGGACCGTGTTATAGTGAGCAGAAACAGCGACTATTCGGATGTGGATTTGTTAAAAGTGCCAGACTTAGGCAAGAAGTCTTATGTTTCAAAGACATTAGCGAACCCATTGTAACAATTCGCATCAAGGCCAAATTGGCCGACATAAGTCCTATATGCGCTCACGCGCCAACGGAGGAAAAAGATGATATAACTAAGGATTGCTTCTATGAGCTCCTTGACGAAACCCATGAGCGACTACCGAAGTACGATGATAAAATCGTGCTAAGAGATTTTAACGAAAAGGTAGGAAGAAAAGACATCTTCAGCAGTATTGTCGGAAAACATAGCCTACGCGACAAAACGTCTGATAACGGAATTAGGCTAATTGACTTCGCTACGGAACGAAATGCCCCTATAGCCAGCACACGGTTTCCTCACCTCGATATCCATAAGGGGACATGGCGGTCTCCAGATAAATGAACGCTCAACCATGTTGATCATATTGCGATAGACAAGAGGCACGCATCCAGTATTTTGGATGTCCGATCACTCCGAGGAGCTAACATCGACTCGGACCACTACCTGTTGCAGCCAAGGTAGGAATGCGGATATCCACCACGCAACAACAATCCAGAAATATTGTAAAAAAATGTAATGTCGAAAGACTGCAATCGCAAGACACCGCCACGACCTTTGCGCAACGCGTATTCCTTAACCTCTCGATTAACGCCAGACCGAAGAACAATGGCACCGATGCCAACAATCCATTAGATCAGCCGCAACTGATGTGCTAGGTTTATCACACCCACCAGCAAGAAACTCCTGGTTTGATGAGTAATGCCGGAAGGGTGCCGGAAGATGCCAAGAACGAGGCCTACAAGACTAAGCTGGAGGTGACGACGAGAGCTGCCGTTGAGCTCTATAGCCAGAGAAGAAGGGAAGAACACCGGCTTTTAAGGAAGAAGAAAACGAGCAAGAAAAGCGCGCGATCGAGGGTATAGAGAGTTGCCACTCCAGGGACGATGTTCGAAAGTTTTATCAAAGTCTAAAACGTCAAGGCCAAGGATACAAGGCTCGAACAGAATCCTGTCGAGATGAACAAGGAAATATCGTAGTTGAGACACAGTCGATGCTGAGGATATGGAAGAACCATTTCTGCAGACTGTTAAACGGTGATGACGAACAACATTCCGCTCTCAGGCAGAATGAACCATTCAATATTGGACACGACAGCGAAAACTGCCAACCACCCGACCTCAGTGAAGTGATGATTGCAATATCTAAGCCCAAGCTTAATAAGGCTGCCGGAAATGACGGCCTTACCGAAAATCACTTTCTTACCAACTCATAAGCCAAATCTAGGAAAGAAAGTATTCCTGAAGAATGGAACCTCAGCATCGTTTGTCCGATCCAAAAAAAAGGAGGCTCTCTAAACTGCGCCAACTACAGAGGCATTAGTCAGCACAACATCGCCTAGAAAAAAATCCCAAGATGTCCAAATCGATACCCACCACCTATTCATCGATTTCAAAGCCGCATACGACAGTATACAGAGAGGAACTGTAAAGAGCCAGGTATGTATCCCGCCCGAACTCCTCCGTCATCAGGGTCGGAAACGACCTCACCGACACATTCGATACCAAAAAAAAAAGGATTTAGGCAAGGCAATGCGCTATCATGTGACTTCTTCAATTTGATTCTTGAGAGGATTGTGCAAAACTCACGAGCCAACAGAGGCACAATTTTTCAAAAATCAATACAACTACTAGCATACGCCGACGATATTGACATCATTGGTAGGACCAAAGATCATAAAGCTATACAGATGACGCACTGCGGATCGTACCGGCCTACCATATTTTTGTATCTCGTTTCTTACGTGCCCGCCCGTACCGTGAAGCTGGTAAGCAAAAATTTCTGTTTTTTGTTCTCAATGCGTCATCTGTATGGCTTTACGATCTTTGGTGGGCCCAAAGTGATGTTGGGAAGAGGCAAAAATGGGTTCCGCAGTAAATGATGGCAAGACCAAGTATTTGCTGTTAACACGAAAGGACACACAACATCGACGAATTGGACAGAACGTCACCATTGACAGATATAACTTTGAGGCAGTAAATCTGACAACAACCTCTCGTCAGAAATTAATCGAAGAATTACTCTTGCCAACCGCTATTTCTTCGGGCTAAGAAGGCGATTCAGTTGTAAAGGCCTCACTCTAACTACTAAGTAGATCCTATATAAGACCTTGATCATCCCAGTCCTGCTCTACGGCGCTGAAGCATTGAGGAAAATTCTTCGGAAAATCTTTGGTCCCATTTGTGTTGACGGGCTATGGAGACGAAGATTCAACCAAGAATTATACGAGCTGTACAGCATGGTCAAAAAACTCCGCATTGGGCGTTTAAGATGGCTAGGACATGTAGAACGAATGGACACCAATACTCTGGCTCGCAGTCTTCGATTCCCAGCCAACCGTCGGGCGCAGTAGAGGAAGACATCGCCTTAAGTGGCGGGCACGTCAACCAACATGGAGTGCGTAACAGGGGGCAGCTAAGTACCGGGCTAATTGGAGAGGCATGTTAGTTGAGGCCCAGGTTCATTCCGGACTGTAGCGCCACTTAAATAAGTGAAAAATGATTTTGTGGATCTACAATTTATTTATTGATAGAGAATTCATCTTTACCACAACAAAATAAAATTGGACACTGTAACGCGTCATAAGTCATAAAAGCGAAACGTTTCGCACACACGTTTAATTGATTATTTCTTCGACGCAATACAATATCACGCGACTTGATTACTTCACCAACAATCACATTAGCAACATAGCAACAAGCTTACCGATTGGTTTTCTATCAGCTCGAATAACAATATTATTATCATCAGATTGCATTTGAACAAGTGATGTCTTAAACGTGTTAACCAATTCATTATGTTCACTGCTAAGGCTGGTTCATAGGTAAAATCGCCTCTTACTAGTTCATGATCCTACCAATTATGTTGCCATATTTGTAAAAAAAAAACATTTAATTGTTTGTATATATTGTAAAATTAATATATTTCATTGTAACTAATACAATATGTCTTCAACATCAACCACACTCGCTTTTATATTTACAATAAATATTTAAATAAAAAGTATTTATACATAATTTTCTTTCTTTTCGCTTTTCGATTATATTTGTCTTTCTCTAACAACACATTTAAGTAATCATATTTAAGATCAAAGTTTTATTTTATTGTAATGTTTGCCCTAACAGAGTTAATTTCGTATTTGGTCATGATGTGATATTTATTAGCATCGTATACGTGTTACGCAATTGCCTTTAAGTGTTTACTTGTTTTTCACAGATAATTTATATGTTTTTTTGTTTTATTAAATAATTACAGTGTAATTACAACATTATTACATTTGCTAGATTAATTTAATAAAAATTTGTTTGTAAATTAATTGCATCGTCCTCGTTTGTAATTAATATTTCAAAATATTTAGCTATACCATTGTTTTTTTTTTTATTAATTATTTTACGAAATCCACTATATGGTAAGTATTCTATTAACAATTGCATTTTTTTTTTATTTAAGCTGTAAAACTGCGTTTTTTAAAGCAAATCGTTGCAGGAGGGATCTTGAACAAGGGAGCGTGATAGGACTACATTGTCCTACTCAGTAGATTACGCTTTTGGGTCTTGTCAGGTAAAATAAACGCTAGATCCCTCTTAACTTTGAATATCAGTCATCTGTGTGGTAGGAGACGAATACCACATCGCCACCAATGCTTACTAGGCACTGTGCCTAAAAAAAGAGAAGATAGAGAGAGAGAGATGAGTAACCTTAGGTAGGATTAAAAAGATGATCGTCATACCTGATTTTTGTGTTGGTTATCAACTAGTATTAGTTCTGTCATATAGAAGGCAACCATAGCGTTGCCTCCTAGTGTTGTGATGTGTGCTCGGACTACAGCTAAAAGCTTTGACAATGAAAGCAAAATAAAGAAAAACATTTTAGATCCTTTTCAATGGAAGTTTATTTTAAATGTTTTACCTCTGTGATGAAACTGTGTACAAATCCACTTATACCTCCGATTTCCCGAATCGATGTACTCTCTCGAATGAAGAAGAAGTTCAAATTTCCAAGATACTTTTCAATTTTACCGCCGGGGACGTATGTAAGTGGAGTGATGTCAACGCCACATCTGTCTCTGATCGGAAACTGTAGACAGAAAATTGTTTTTAGTCTAATTGACGGTATTTCTGTTCACGCATTGTCAATGCCTCTTCACAAATATCCAAGGGGCGACTCATAAAAGTCGAATTCAATAAAAATGTTATCAAGAGACTTTTGTACAGAGACCGTTTAAAATAGATGACAAGTTACCATTACTTTGTTTAACGAAATTGTTGCGTAGACCTTCTGCGCAATCAAGTCACTGTTGGCATGCTAAGGGGTGTTTTTTTAAAGGTTGCTTTTTTGGATCGAGATAAAACTGACATTTTGTGGTCAAATCGGGCCACTCTAATGTCATTTATGTTCAGTTTGGTTTGCCATTTCATCATGAACAGGTTGACAAATGAACAACACTTGAAAATCGTGCAGATTTTAACTCGAAAATAATGGTTCAGTTCGCGATGTTTACCGCAAGCTCCGTCTATTTTATGGTCGACATAATCGTCCATCAAGATGCAAGATTGCCGCATTTAGAATGAATAGAATCCACATGAGACCTTTGAGACGCTATTACATCCACAAAAACTGAGTATTTGGGGTGCCCTATGTGCCGGTGGAATCATTGGGCCATACTTCTTCCAAAATGATGCTGAGGAGTCAGACCGGTATAGAGCCATGATAACCGACTATTTTGTTCCCGAATTGGATGGCATGAATGTGGATGAGATGTGGTTCCAAAAAGACGGCGCTACATGCCACACATCGCATGTCACAATCGATTTATTAAAGGAAACATCCGATGAGCGCATAATTTCACGGAATTGACCTGTCAATTGGCCGCCAAGATCGTGTGATTTGACACCATTGGATTATTTTCTTTGGGGATATGTGAAGTCGCTCGTCTACGCCAACAAACCAGAAACGTTAGGGGACTTGGAAGCCAACATTCGTGGAGTTATTGCCGACATACGGTCCCAAATGCTCGAAAAAGTGGTTGAAAATTGGACCTATAGACTTGGCTTTATTCGAACCAGCCGCTGCGGCCACATGCCCGAAATCATATTTAAACATTAATGGCATAAAATTTACCTTCCAATAAAGCCAAATTGATGGACATTAAAACGATTTTCTTGTGCTATATTTGAATTCGAAGTTCTACACCTCTAAAAAAACCCTCGTTAGTTCCTTCATAGCTCGTCGGTGGGGGTAGGACTTAACTCTTGGCCTACACATAGCAAAAATCATGCCAGTCTTTTCGCCTTGCTGTTGTAACGAGCGCGAGAAAATTGCTATAAGCCTTCCCTGCCTTGATTATCATACTCACCTAGATAACCTATTTGCGTTGAAGCTCCAAACTTCATTTCGCAAGTCTGCCACTCAAATCCTTCAGTGACATAAGCCATTTAGGACTTCAGTGATCAGTGATAATGCGAAATTTCGTATCCTCAAAGTGTGTCGAACCTTTTTGCACTTAAAACCGCAGCAAGGCTTTCAAGCTCTGTCATTGTATAATTTTTTTGGGTTATTTAACTTTTTTGACATAAACGCTATTGGTTTCTCGTTGCCGTCTGCATTGACTTAGAATAGGCGATATGCTTCAGCTGATGGCGTGGGAAGTGCCACGCCATCAGCTGAAGCATATCGCCTTGAATTGTAAATTCCCTTTAAGAGTCGGGTTTTGATAATACGGGTGCAGAAGTCAGTGTTCTTTTTAACTCTTCTAATGCTTCTTTCGCTGCAGATGATAACTTAAAATTATTTTTTCTTTCAAGACAGTCTGTTAATGGAGCTGCAAGAATGGAAAAGAAACGGAAACCGCCTATACCACCCTGTCATTCCGACAAATCTACGCACTTGTATGTTTTGGCGTTTTCGGAATAGGAAAATTTAACATCGCTTCAATCTTTTCAGTGGTGGTTTTTGATCGTGCCCTTACCGAGGACGTATCCAAGATGCTTCATTTCCCTCATGCAAAACATACTTTTGTTGAGGTTTATGCTCAAGTACGCCCTACGTAGACAGGAAGCTACTACTACCGTACTAATAAGTCATCCAATTATAAAAAAACTTGCTCTCGGAGTCGTGCACTGTTCAGTTTTCTACTATCCAAGCAGAAGTGTGCTTTAGGCTCCCTGACTAAAGCTATAGGTGAACACCAAGGTGAGCTGCTTTCCTCAAATACTTTTAGATTTAACATGCAACCTAGTTCCTTATAGACCTTTTCTTACTTACTGGGGACAAGGGATATTGTCTCAATTTAATGGGTACAGAATCACCAACATAAATATTGTGAATCTAAAGAAGTTTATGGCCAAGAACCAACATGAGTTCCTCTTTGGAAGTGATAAACATATAACAAGGCTCATCTTTTTTGTAACTAAATACTGCCATACATTTTTTGGCGTGTTATTCTAAATCTGTTTGCTACCATTTCTATTCGTCTTTCTCTTTCGAAGAAGTTTAATGGAGAACGCCTTTCCCCGAAACGTCGGTCGTTCACTAGGCAGTTTACCTTGTGTATGTAAGCTCGGGCGTATTGACATCTCTTGAGCCACATGTGCAAAAAAACAGCCGGCGATTATGTGATGGAAACTGATAATAATTTTGTCATTCTTCATCACTGTTCCAGCAAATGCAGCTGCTGCTCCCCAATAGGATGATTGGCTAATCGCTGCCACTTCCGCAGGACTTTCTCCCTCATCTTCCAAATGAACTTCGTGAACAACAAGTTGAGAGATCGCTCGACTCATTAGAAAGTGTTCAGCTTCATGACCTTTAGCTCTCAACTGTTCCAAGGTCTTTAGATCAACACACAACATTACCTCCCCTAAATTGTCTTTCGCGTTATTTCGTACGACTTTAATGAGCTTTTTCGAATTAGGATTGATGTATACATTTGGATGCGCATTATCGTTTACAAAATGTATTGGTTGCGGAGAACATTTTGTCCTAGCGGATAGTGCATTGGACTACTACGCGCGGAGTTTAAGGCCCATTATGGTCCGGTAATACCAGATATTCAATTTCGATTGGTCGCGAACGCGCATTTGAAGATCTCTATCCACCAGTCCTTGTCTAACCGTTCTTATACTCACATGCTTCATTCCGCGCAGGCCAACGCTCATCTTGGCTGCTGATGGTGAACCCTTCTTCAACTTTAACGAATAATTTCCATATGCTGGCGAAGGGGTAACAGGTGTGACCTGTGGCGTTGCATCCATAGCTTGATCTTCATCCAATGGAAATATGAATTCCTCGTCTTGTGTCTTTTTCGCTGTTCCATTTAATGGTGCGTCATTGTTTATTGTCTTTCGACGGTTTTTAAATTTATTAACCTCACCTAGCCCAAGGGCCATGCCAGTTACCAGCAATTGAATCTCGTCCTATCAATAAAAAAATGAGCTAAGAATAAACAGGAGACTATACACACATTGAATCAGCTTACACTTTCTGGAAGGTCCAGTAGAAATCTCAAATCACATATTGCGCATGGCATCATGCTGCGCAGCTTAAAAAATATCGTCTGGCAGAGTCTAAACAAAAGTATAACGGATTATCACTGGTTAACACGTCTCACCTATTTTCTAACAAACCGCTGAAAATGATTAGCAAGTCCGTTGACACTCTGGTTGACGGCGAGTTTTGCGCGCCAAACCTGAGTGAAAAACTGCAAGTTCTTCACGATTTCCATATCATGCAGCCCCGGCACAGATTGCGTGTTCACCAAGTGGAAACCCTTTGGTGGCGATGGCTCCATCAAAACCGATATGATTTCTAAATCTTCAATATCATCCACTTCCAGAACGCATGTGTCCTTGTTACCAGCATTCAAATCCATTTCAAGTACCTCATCATCCGAGTCATCCGTGTCTGAATGTGCTTTGCCATTTTGTTCGCTGTCCGGATCCATTGTTTTCAGCTGATATATCTCCCTGTTACGTTCGTATGTGTCCTGAAGGTTCTTCTGCAGCTCGTTAAGTTTCGCTTTATCTGTCCACGAGTTGCCGGCGACAATTTTCGGCACAGTTGGTGGTGGTAGAGCTGTCAAAAAGATTGCAGTTCCGGTGGCAATTAGTGCAATCATTCTTTCGCCGATAGAGACTTGTGCTTTGAGGCCAAATATCGCATTCATGCCTTTAGCCTTCAACTTGTTGATGAGGATCCGATGCAGTTCATACTCTAAGAATGGCAGACCATCGGAAATTTCCTTGGCATTTGATTCGGATCGCAGATCTTTCTTTGCACGAATCACCTGCGCCTGCATAAAGCAACCACGGCCGGTAACGTGCAGTGATTCGGGAATTTCCACAGTAGCCATCAGTACATCGGGTACTTTGCCCTTCCGGCAGATGGCACACTTCTTCATTTTCACATTGAATGGCACCGATGCGAGACTATATGGGATATGACACATGGAACAGGCAACTTTGGGGCTAGTCAGTTGGGTGAGGAGTGAGTTTTTATGAGTAGCACCGTAGGAGGTGGATATGATTTCTTTTGGCGCCAGCGTTGTATCGATAAGGGTTTTCACCTCCTTCATGATGTCGCGATCTTCGAGTGATGTGGACATGGTGTTAGGCTTTCCTGGTGTCAGTTCGACCTGTGATACTGCTCGATTGTACATCATGTTGATTACTGCTGCTGTGCCAGTGGCTGAGAGAACACAGACATCGTCACTGAAATTGAAAGAGATGGAGATGACTATCCACTTGGGGCATTGGGTATGTACTTACGATATTGTCGTTGCTTCCGAGTACCCGAGGACAACGTTACAACCCAGGGATCTGGCGTGGGAGCGAATTTCCATTCTTAGTTCTGTCCACCATGAGTCACGGGTTTCCGGTTCATCGGGATTTGGCACTCTTTCGAGAAGTTTTACTGAACGCGCTGCTACAGTTGCTCCTGGGAAGATATTTTGTGTTATTTGTTAGTATAGTTAGTTAAGTAAGGTAAGGCTATGTGTAAGAGATTTCAGGAAAATATTAACATCATCCATGCTGAGTTAGTCTCTATTGCAAAAAGTGAGCATCTAATCCTATGGACGAACATTTATGAACAAAATTGTTTCATCCCATCGTCGAGGTCCCAGGTGGTAGATAGGGAACGTTGTGTAGATATGCAGTGTAGGGGGAAATAATATTCCAATCGGGAACCCAAATAAGCTAATCTGAATGAAAAAAAAAAAACAAACTGCCGAAGACGTCGAAAGTCGAAAGACATGCGACATCCCGGTATGTCGAAGAAGAATGGAAATGATGTCAACAAGCCATAAGATCAGCTGCAACTGACGTGTTAGCTTTCTCGCAAACACCAGCAAGAAACCAATGGTTTGACAAGGAATGCGGACAGATGGTCGCAGCCAAGAAACCATCGTACAAGGCAAAGCGGCAGGAAAAGACAAGAAAAGGAGAAACGCTTTTTGAAATGCAAAACAAAGAGCAAGAAATGCGCGCAGTCAAAGTTACATAGAGGTGCGTGCAACTCAAAAATGAAGTTCGTAGGTTTTAACATAACGTAGAACGCCAAACCAAGGCGCGAACAGAACCCTGTTGAGATGAAGAAGAAAACATAGCAACGGAGAATATGGAAAAACCACCAATCATCGATTTTGATGCCACATGCGACAGCATTTATAAAGACGAATTAATCAGAGGCATGTCTGGTTAACGATCATTACCAGTGTCCCGATCCAATTTGTCGCAAATAACTTTTCGATCTGTGTGCCCTCAGTCCGAATTTCTTCAATTGATTTAAAATGACTTCATTACTCAAAGCTTCTAAGGTTATTGCCAAGGAAGCTCGGAATTTCAGCTCGTAACCAATTGGCAGCTTTCAAAGTTCTCTTGCCCCACTGGCTAGCACACAATGTGGAGCTAAATTTGATGAAGCTGCTGTTTAAATTGCTGTAATCGCAAAGAAATGTGTCGATGAAGTCAGAATGGAAGTACGCCAGCACGTCAAGCAGCAATTTTACCTGGACTACCAAAAAATGTCTAATGTACCACCATCAAAAAAGTCTGTTCCTCCAGTATGAAATCTGTTAAGATTGGATTACAGAGTCTTTTGCTTGCTCAGGCTGAAGTGGTTGTTACTGGTGACCATCCATGCCCATTGTGCCATACTACATGAAGAACCTATAGCGCACTCAAGCTGGCAGATAGCATCGTTTTTGATGGTCTTCGGGATGTGTACAACAAGCTTAACATCGACGATTGCGCTGAGATTACAGCTAAGAAATAAGGAATTCCCACAATGAAACAAGAAGTGTTCGCTATCAAGTCTTATCAACGTTCGTCAAAATCCTGAAGTCATAAAATATTCGATTCGGAATTTTCGCGGCTTTAATTCTTGCACAAGCTGGATCTCGTAAGGTCGTAAGCCAAGATCTTTGCGCAGAATCTTCCACAAGGTTGATGGACAAAGCTCTAATTGATGGGCACGGTGGCGAATGGATTCATTCGGGTCCTCTTCAACACTTTACTCTACAGCGGCAATTGTTTCTTTGGTGCGCACTGTTCGACGTCTCTGCGGATGCATATTATCACATTGACTAAACATAGTGCGAAAACGATCCATGTTTAACCGAATTAATCGCTCTGGTTGACGATTATGTCGACCATAAAATGGACGGAGCTTGCGGTAAACTTCGCGAACTACACCATTATTTTCGAATTAAATTTGCACGATTTGCAAGCGTTGTTCATTTGTCAACCTGGTCATGATGAAATGGCAAATCAAACTGAACATAAATGACATAAGAGTTGCCCGATTTGACCACAAAACGTCAGATTGATCTTTAATCGAAAAACCAACCTCTAACAAAAACACCCGTTACTTTTAACCGATTGACGATTCAAATAAATTTCGTTATTGTGAAAATCAATTGATAAAATTTTGTACTATTTTATTATTGTAAACTTAAATAATCGTTTGACAGAAGTTTGTTTTTGTTTACAAGCCAAAAAAAAATTTTTTGATGAAAATGAGATTTTTTGAAGACCCTAATAGTGTTTGACCACTGAGGATGCATTAGGGAAATTGGGAAGAAGTAAAGAGAAGATACCGACGTGCATTGGTTTTAAAATTATTTAAATTGTAATGGGGAGGAAAAACTGAGCTGTTTGGATTAGGAATGAATCTTTATACGTCCGAAGATGGTTTGAGTGTACATTGATTAGCATTTATGGAATGTTATCACGGTTGAATGTTTGAAGGGTCGGAATACAACTGGCTATTTCGTTTTAGCATTTTCTTTTTTATAGCGGTAAAAAAGTGTTAGATAGGAGATATTAGTACGATGTTTAAGCGAGACTTAGAGTTCGCTATGGTTGATTCTACTATCAATTTTACGGTCGCTTTAGTATCATATCCAGTGACAACAATGATATTTTTGCTGCACCTGACCAGATTTGGGTGTTGAACTCCTATTTGGGGAGTATATAACCGATTTATATTGAGGCCCGATAAGAAGGGTTAAATATTTCTTAAATCGGTTGATCACCGGTGAACTTGTTGCTCCGAAAACCGTATTGTCAGAGATTGAGGAGTTTTCTTGATTCAATATATTTCATGAGCTGACGGTTTATCAGCGTTTCCATGACCATAGAAAGAAGGGAATTAAGTGCAATTGGTCGGTAGTTGGAGAGAAAAGAAGATTCGCCTTTTTAGGGACGGACTGAACAAATGCGGTTTTCCATCTACTCGGGATGGATAGCCGATTTATGATGCCTCTATTGTTGATATAGTAAGAATGTGAAGGGGTTTAAAATCGAATCTATGGGATAATTTAATCCTATGGAATCGGAAAGCCAAATGCAAATGCGACTAGGTTTTCAAATCAAAACTAAGTACCCTTTCTGCTCATTTCTAGTTTTGTATAAAACGTTCGCTTATCAAAAGATGCAATTGTTTATCTTTTGAAAGAAATAGGAAACAAAATGAAGCGCTTTAACCACCTTCGAGCAGTGCCGAACATTTTAAAATTTGCGACAGTACACAAGAGTTTGGGCAATGACTTCAATCTATCTCTTGCACAATCAACTGCATCGCTTAGTTAATATCTGTTCAGCCTTTAAGAAATTGAACGATTTCATCACTTCAATTTTTTGAAACCTACAATTGACAGTCACAATATCATATGATAAAATTGATTGATAAATGTCAATTATTAATTGCTAGTTGATCTTCGCATTAAGGGTGATAATCAAATTCTCAACCTTTACCTACTCATTTTTTTTCTTTTTAACGTTATCCACCATTTTAATTGAAATTGACCATTTTGTTTATGTTATTTCCAAATATATACAACTCACCTATATGTAATATAAATCCTGTAGGATATTTTGTCAGCGTTAAAAATGGATACTCCAGCATGTCCATTTTTTCCGGATTTGATTTTATATTAGCAGTTGTACTCAGGCGCATTGATGCAGTTGCAGCAATAAGTCGTTCACTGGCCACACAAATTGAATTTCCTAAATTGTGTGAAAAAAGTCAAAAACACAATAATCAAATATTTTGAAGCCTTGACGCAGTAAAAGACACACACACAAATATATTTACAAAAGTGTTTCTAATCATCGCAGGCAATGATTAAAAAATCTGCATTTTGATTCGATAGAAAAAAAAACTAAGAACATGAAAAATTGCGAGAGAGATCACAAACAAATTAAAATAAATAAAAACAAAATGAATGCCATATAAGATACTTTTATTATACATAAACATAAAACATATTCGATTGATATAGATAAATAGATGAAAATCTCTCTAATTATGAACATGAAGATGCAATGGAAAGATTCATTACTTGCAACAATTTGCAAATTGAATTGTATGAATTTTTTATTTGAAGGACATCAGATAAAGTGACAAATCTACCCGGCACCCATAAAAATGTATTATGAAGGATGATACGACTAAAAGGAATAGTTGTTACGACACATAACATGAAGTAATTCGAATAAGAATAACAAACAAAGAAGTTTACTAAGCGGTGGAGTAGTAATCTGGCATTATTCAGACACTTGAGAGGTATATTTGACGTTGTGAACGGTTTTTTTATTGTAAATTCTATAGAAGAAGGATAAAATCTATCATCAACTTTGTATATGCGATTTGCAAACATAAATTAAGGTGAAAATCGCTGGATACTTTAACTGGCGCCCAACGATGGGACTTTTTATTATATCAAACTATCGTGTTTTACCCCCGTATTAATAAACGCTAATCAGTGACTAACTTTTGACATTTGTGCGAGTATTTCTTATGGGAAAAGCTGTTATGTTAGTCATTGACTACCTAATCAGCGTTTATTAATACGGGGTTTACTCTAAATATATCCATTACAAAGTTGATACTTGATTTAGACTTGAAACATAAGCTTCCTAATTACAGCACATTCATATATTTAAAGAAAGTCTATGTTCGTAAGCATGCTAAAAATCATTTACACGTTATACACAACCCTATCCGCTTTTTTACTCTCCCATGCATTCCTCTCATGCTTACTTGAAGGAAAAAAAGGACAGATTTTAAGAAAATATCTCGTAAACAATTATAAAATTAATGTATCTTGACAAGTAACAGATACACATTTATCTTTCAAGAACTAAATATATTCTTCTTTTTTTTTTAATCGCGACTATAACGCTTTCACTGACACTTAGAATACAAGTTAACAGAAATAGAAAATAATAAACAGGAGACAAAAATTTTAAAAAAAGTTTTCGCATCATTAAGCCTGGCTGACTTGTTGTACTCACTTTTTCGACCATAAACTGTAAAATAAACAACAACAGAGACAGAATGATGGTTAACGTCAGGATATTGTTTAGGCAATTTTACATTTTCTATGTGTAGACCAGTGTATTTGTCTGGTTAGATTGTGTCAATATAATGTACAAAATGGAGCTTAAGTAGAGCAGCTTTTGTACAACAAATAATTGAGGCCTGTTCGGATAAGAGGTATTTTTTCATCTATTGTACTGGATCCATAACATTCTATATACTGGGCAAGCATGATACAACGATGACAGATTTGGCTATGCGAATGTTGTTTTTTTTGGGATGTGCAGAACGCCACAAAAATAAAAACGCGAAGACGATATATGTTAAGTTATACCATGCTGAGGCAAGAATTTAACATATCCAAAAGTGGGCGTGGCATTGTCACAATATATTGCTCAAACAGTTTATCAAATTCTTTAATGGTCCGAAAAAACAACATTTGTCTTCTGCATATGCTTTGGGGTAGGTATACAAATGGTTTTTATCAAAAACACCCCCAAAAAGTGGGGGTGGGCTAAAATGTCCTTTAGACGATAACATTATCATTGCTGTTGCATCGAAAGTTTTTTTTTAATTTGCTTAAGATTTTGCAAAACTGTTTTTTACATAAAGCGCGCGATATAAGCGGGCGTCGGATAAAACTTTACATAGACGGAGTATATATACATACATTGTTTCGCTCTTTCTCTTTCTTTTGTTCTTTCATACCAAAATTTTACATTTCACTTCAACAGCTGTGTACATTAAAATTTGAAAGTTCATAAGCAAAAACATTTTATTTGGCAAAACGACTTCCACTCTGACAATCGCTTCCATTCACAAAAGTCTATTCTGGGCAACTTGAGCAATTGACAGTACCGAAGAAAACTTAAAGTAGAATTTTGACATTAGCTTCCGATTGCTTGCGACTATTATAGTTCAGCCTTAAACTGTGGTAGCATCAATGGTGAGTATGGCACTGTCCGTTCAGAAACTATATACAATATGTCCGTTCGGGTACATTTTTTGTAAAGAAAATGAAAGAGACGACAAATATCCATGCAATTAAGTGATTTGCCTATAAAACCTGCTAAGATTAATTTTACAAACTCAAATGTGATGATAAATTAACATAACATGGGAACACTGCTTTTCTGATGCCAGGGGCCGGAATCCGCAACGGTGAATTTTTCTGTGTACACGAAAAAACGTGTAAACGGTCTTTTTGCGATTCAGCCAGCGTACATGTGAGCTTATTTGACAGTTGTCGTGTGCATAAATGAAACGAGTGATGGGTGCACCACTGGGTCGTACGCACCTTTCTCTTTCTCAGCGAGTTAGGCATAAGTTCAAATCCCAAGCATGAGAAAATTTTACTATGATTATTGGCCAAAATACACAATAAATAATAGACATTTCGATTATTGATGCTACAAATGATATAGAAAATGTCCAAATGTGACTAATCGAACGTTTATTCCGGAATTTGAAGGCATCGGTGTCTATGCGATTATGATTTTCCGTTATTGGTCAAACTGAAAATCGCGTTTGGGCAAAAACCAATTATGTGGAATTGTTGCAAACAGTAATAGTAGTATCAGAATTAAATTTGATTGAATTTGACGAAATATTTTGCGAGAAATTGACAGTTTTCTTTATACGGGCTATATGTAAAACTCCGTTAAATAGATTTTCTCGAAAAAACTGGGTATGCAGTTTTATTGAAACTAATTTGCCTATAGCACATGTTCAGTTTAATCAAAATCGTTAGAGCCATTTTCGACAAATTTGAGGTTATGTATAATTTTTATATGGCAGGTACCGGTAATAACATGGCTAAAAGCAAACAAACAAAAAAATGGCCTAGAATTATGACCAAACAAGCGCTGGATACGAAGTTTGAAAAAAAATTTGTCCAGTCGTTTATGCTTGAGAGACCTGTATGGACAGACTGACCGACGAAACGACGGACGGAATTCCAAAAATCACTTTTTTGGGTTCCGCTATCATCGTAATGTTAAAATCAATCAAAATTTCGAGGTCGAAAATTTTCACGAAAACAATATATTATAAGAAAAAGTTAAAAATGTATTCACTCTCGTTGTGAATAAGGCAGCATGAAATTTGGCCCCTGTCAAAATTGAAAAAAAATTAACTAAACTAAATTTGTTCTTCATTCATCTTTTGTACAATGTTCTCACGGTTTGATGAACTGGTTTCCGATGGATGTTCATTTAAAGCACCTCGTCAATTTACAAAATTACGAACTACGTAAATTTATCAGTTTAAATGAACCCTTATTACAAGGAATGTATTAGGGTATGCACTTCTTAAAATGTCTCTTAAAGCAAACACATTATTAATAAATTATAACACATATACAACTTTGACTACAGGGCTCCATAACCAAAAAACGTATCATTTTTGAATAGTACCTGTATAATGCCCAAAACACATGTGCACGCAGTTCAACAAGCAAAACACACGAGCAGAGTTTTTTGTTTGGCATACATGCAGTGCAGTGGTTTCTGTCATAAAATTCAAATGTGGTCTCTGTTGTTACAAACGTCTGAACGTCAAGGTTGCCAAAAATACAATTTTAGTATTTTGTATTTTAGAAGTTACTATTTCTTACTTCTTCTCAGGCCCAAAATTGTAATCAATGTTATTGAGTTTCGAAAACGTTATAAAAGTGTCACGATAGCAACTCTGCAGAGCTAAGGAATGATAATTATAATTGATTTCCCCCCTTTGGTACTTCATTTGACACAAAACCTGCACTTTTTTTTTATTGGCTTGTTAGTACCCAGGGCCGAGCTTTCTCACAACCATTCATGTGTGCGTATTTACTTCTTGTACGATGGTGGGACCTCCTGTTTAATGCCGACTCCGAACGGCGAATTCGAGATAAGCTTTTCTTGACAACTGATACTATTCAGATGATTTGTCAGATGATCACAAGAGCAGGGCTAGTGAAAAATCATTTAGGTGTGCTACGGCTGGGAATCGAACCAAGACCTTCTGCGCGGCAGCTCATCGCACTAACCATCGCGCCACTATGCCCGACAATACCTATGAATGAATGAATTTGCGCGACTCTGAACAAAGGCTGCAAAAATACTTATGCACTGTATATACAACCGTTCAGAAGCGTTATAGCGAGTTCTAATGAATGGATATGCACAGCCTCTTATCAGTGTGGTTTTAGGCCAGGAAAGTCCACAACCGATCAAATCTTCACACTTCGGCAGATCCTGGAAAAAAACCAAGAAGTCCAAATCGATACCCATCACCTATTCATCGATTTCAAAGCCGCATACGACAGCATTTATAAAGACGAACTATACAGAGCCATGTCTAGTTTTGGTATGCCGCCCAAACTCGCCCGTTTGTGCAGGATGACGATGGAGAATTCTCGCTGCTCCATCAGGGTCGGAAACGACCTCACTGACACATTCGATACCAAAAAAGGATTAAGGCAAGGCGATGCGCTGTCATGTGACTTCTTCAATCTGATTCTTGAGAGGATTGTGCAAGACTCACGAGCCAACACCAGAGGCACAATTTTCCAAAAATCTGTACAACTACTAGCATACGCCGACGATATTGACATCATTGGTAGGACCCAACGTGATGTCATAGCCACGTTTGCTAGTATGGAGAAGGAAGCGGCAAAAATGGGCTTAGCAGTAAATTAGGGCAAGACGAAGTATATGCTGTCAACACGAAAGGACACACAACATCGACGAATTGGACAGAACGTCACCATTGACAGATATAACATTGGATAGTACGGGACTTTATCTATCTCGGTTCCGCTATTAACTCTGACAACAACATCTCGCCAGAAATTAAACGAAGAATTACTCTTGCCAACCGCTGTTTCTTCGGGCTAAGAAGGCAATTAAGTAGTAAAGCCCTCACTCGAACTACTAAGGAGATCTTATATAAGACCCTGATCATCCCAGTCCTGCTCTCAGCGCTGAAGCATGGACCGTATCAAAAGCGGATGAAGAAATCCTTGGTCGATTTGAGAGGAAAATTCTTGGAAAAATCTTCGGTCTCGTTTGCGTTGACAGGCTATGGAGACGAAGATTCAACCAAGAACTATGCGAGCTGTACAGCGACATGCCCCTGGTCAAAAAACTCCACATTGGACGTTTAAGATGGCTAGGACATGTAGAACGAATGGACACCAATACTCCGGCTCGGAGTATGCACAGCCTAAAGAACTAAATTATATGAGAGTCCCCGTCAGTTCAGACAAGGAGAAGTATGGAATTACAGTGCGAACTGGGTCACAAATCATTGGACCTAATGCCTTGGCTGAATTATCAAATCAAAGCGATAAATAAATACAAATCTAATCCAAAGTTAGTGTTATTTTTGAGGCCCACAGCGACAATGTCAAAACCGAGTTTTCAATGGCCAAACTGACGTTTTAATTTTGATGAACACGACACCAAATGAATTGTTGCAAATGAATAACATGCGTATTTCCGGGTAAATGTAAATAGGCCTGTTTTTTTTTTGTTACATAGTTTTACAATTAAAATTAGTAAATTTCTTTGAGGGGAAAATGAATTCTCTCTCAGAGAAACAAATCTATAAAAAAATATAGGTACGCTTTTCAGTATATAACAGTGATTTTATCATTTTCCCTTTAAAAGTTATATGACATAAAAGAGATGCCAAAAACGATCTGTCACTTTCAGATAGCACTTGACAGTTTATTGATTCTTATCAACAGACTTTTCTGCATTGCAATTTATTTACGGATTTCTATAGAGGGGTTAGTTTGCCCTCTCTTTTTAGGAAGTAGTCTTATTGGGTAGTAGTCTTTTATTTTTTTTAACATACGGGAACGGAAATTAGTGATCAGTAAATAACGAAAAAAAAAGTTAGATTTATTAAAAATAAAATAAATAAAACTTTGTTGGTTTTCGTTAAACTCCTAAAGATATTTTTGAGATTGTTTAACTAAACACATCTAAGCATTACACTCATTAAGCTTTACACGTTGACGGTTGAGTCACGACTCACATGAGCGCAAAAGAGAAAGAAAGTTCGAAAAGTTGAGAGGGAAAATATTTTGCCTGTGAGTTGTGGGTACATTTTTCCGTGACTCTTTTTGACGTTTTATTTTCTCTTCCTTCTTTTTAACGTTATTTTGCTTCATATAATTTCGTTGCTTGGAGAGGAGTGTCAATTTTGAGCCAAGGCAAAAAGTCGCAGGTGTAAAAGCGCGAGACTCACGAAAGAAAATAACAAAAGATAACTTCGAAAAAAGTCATGACTCAAGAGTCAAAGTGTAAAAGCAGACTGTCTATAATCGATTAATCGATCAACCTTGCTTGAGGTCGCTTAATTTAAACGCGATGGACCTAGCTTTGAGGTTGTTTAGAGCCATTTTAAAATCAATATTGACAGATCAGAAAACTTCCATCTAAATGTTTTGTTTTGTATTTAAATTGAGTTTCTGTGTTGAAATGAGAAAGCAAATTAATAAAAATGTTCTCAAGCTAAATTTCTTTTGTAAATGATTTGAATGTAGTGAATGTGATAAATACAAACAGATGTACAACTAAAAGACAACAAAATTACAAAACGGAGAATAAACCCACGACAAACATTTTCGGCAAAAGTATCGATTTTCTAAGCACAATATGGAAAAGCTTGCCAACCTTGTGCCATCCGATCTTAAAGTATCAAATAGGGGTGGCCAAATTTCTGCTGTTCTCCAAGTGATGGCGGTTATAAGACATTAGGGTAGAAATGAAGTACATATAGTATATAATTGATTCACTGAAATATAATTCTTTAAACACTCCATTACAAACTTTTTAGATGCAAGATGACGGAGCTGATATTCACGGATTTAGGCAATCTACGCTATGTGTTATTTATCAGATGGTTGAAAAGGTATTTGCCAAAAGGTTATCGCAATTTGAAAAAATCCCAACAATAGTGTCTGAGCAGAGAGATAAATCGGACATAAACTTCTATAAAATTTTACATTTTTTGTAGTAGATTTGTAAATTTTATTACGTTTTTTCAAACAATCATCGTTTAGTTAAGCAGCAATAAAAAATCGATTATAGATAAGAATTTAAGCAACGTTGCTTAGAGACAATTAAAATATTTAAGAATGCTTACCTAAACAACCTCTGAGGCACATTTAAAAAAATCTATTCTAGATGGCTGCTAGGCTGTCATCGTTTGACAGTTTTCATTTTTTCGCTACCCGAAATTCTCATTGAACAAATATTTTACAACTTTCTTAGTACGAGAACGGCTTTGCGAAGTTTATCATTCAAGATTATTAAAATTTGCACTTAAATATGGGTACGCGAACACACCTACCGTCAATGCCAAATTATTTCATCATTTAGAAAATGGAAAGTATATGATCTTTTAGCGCGTTCTGAAACTCAGATTTAGTAAGATCTTAGATTTAATTAGAGAAATTTAGACTAATGAGAACTGAAATTCATCTAAGATCTGAGGTTCAGAATGCGGCCGTTTTCCTATTTTCAATTGCTCCATTGAAACACACTTGACGTAACTGTTTTCCCAGCATACCTCGCTAAAGATCGATTACTACAAAAACACTCTGCAAAGTTAGTATTAAAATGATTTTTGTTTAATTAAGAGGGCATTACAGTGGGCGATATGGTCAATGAAGATCTGTTTAGTGGTTTAGCAGCATAGATGGAACAGACAGAGGGATATGTAAATCTAGATGTGCCTTAAATTGTAAGTGAAATCAATCGAGTTAAAACATTTCTTACGAATGGTTATGACATGATCTGCTATTTTTGATCCACGAATTATGTATGTCAAAACCAAGATGAGACAAATTACATGTGATTCCTTATCCAATATATTATGATCTGAGCTTAGTTTTCTAATGATACCTAATAGCTGAGCAGGTTTGTCATTTGTGTGTGCATGTATCTTAGAAACGAAAAAAAGATTTGTTTTCCAAATTGCATGGGAAAAATAAATTTAAAAACCAAAAGGTCTTAAGTTAGGAGCACTTACCTTTTGGGGTCACACTCAAATCAGAGTCCGATGATCGTCGACATATTTCGATGTCTTTTCCCCCCGAAGTTGGAAGATTGTTCCCTTGATGCGGTGTAGACATTGGCGCACCACTTATGCCGGCCGTTTTTGATGGACTGGGAGACATCTTGGATGTGGCAGAGTCATTGCGGCTGTGTCCCGATGGTCGACTGATAGGACTCGCTCGATGATCTGTTGCTGTTGCAGTAACATTAGCAGCCGGACTTACCCTACCCAAAGATGAAGAAACTAGCTCCGTTGATGATCTATGATGTGTGATGGACAATGGAGTAGATGGTGCAAGCAATGGCGTTTTGTTAGTATGGTTACTCAAAGTCACAAGGGATTGTGTGTGATCGATAGAATTATTGCTAAGGGACCAATCAGAATTGCAATTCTGCAGGGTGTTTACAGATAGGCGGCTCAAGGATAGCGGATTTTGGAGGGTAAGGAGTTTTTGTGGAGGATGTTTTTGGAGGGGACATGTCTCTCCGGGCGACACTTCGGAGCCATCGGATTCGGTGGGCGTGGGAGTGGATGGACAGATTTGCAAACTAAATGTGACACAAGTTTTAGCGGGACTAGCAGGCGCTCTGCAAGAGGGTCTTTTCGATTGACATGGCGAGAGTTCGGTTAGCGAAATAAAGGACAAGTCATGGGGATTAGCGCAAAGCGTGCTATCTTCTGGCATAAACTCCGGCTGGGAGGAATAGAAATAATTTTTTGCGATGCGGTTTCTCTTGGGTTTTAAATTTGTTAGATTTAGCGCTGGGGTGTCAATGCTGCGGAATTCCTTTGTCGATATACGCGAAAGTGTTGCAGCCAACGAGGTTACAGCTGCATTGTCGGATTTTTTAATTAGTTCCACTATTGTCGTGGGAATATTGAGTTCATGACTGGAGCAGGCAGATGTGCTTGGGCCTATAGATTTAGTTATTATTTTAATGTCATTTGTTGGTGATGATGAATTGGCTTTCGTTGATTCTTCTGGGATGTCGACGGGTTTGGATTTTTCAGCTTTCGCCCTTTGCTTCTCTGGTGATTTTCGATGCATGCAATCCTAGAGAACCCCGTATATGAGATGTGAATGTGTGCATATATAAAGTTTGGTTTAATATTTGTACAAACAATAACAACAACAATTTGAACAGCTGACCGAATTCTAGAGTTTGATTTTTTTTAATGAAGTTAAGATATAGCGACGATGAGATTAACACGAAAGGGGGTTGTAATACCTGCTAGTGTGTGTTCGTAGACAGAGTGGTGCAAAAAGAAGGTTTTAAGTATTGTCCTGAATCTTTATACAAGGATTGCTAATAATAACTATGGACATGTTTCAAAATTGTCTGCGAAACTATGTGTCCAATACATTAGTAACGAACGTCTTCAAAACTAAGCATGCGTAATAACTCTTAAAAGGATGCAAACAAACAAAGGGATGAATGAATTTGAACACTAAACATCGCTAATGCAATTTGATATACACAGCTGCTTCCATCGGGAACAGTTGGGAATCCTATTATTCTGGAATCGTATTTAGACCTATATCTACGGATTTTCTTAGTATTACTCTTGTTCTAGCCAATACTTACTTCATGGGACATAATGTCCCATGGAGTATTTACTATGACATAAGCAAGAGGGGTGAAGATGCGGTACGAGTTGTCAAAATGTTGGAAGAATCGACCCGCTAGAAGATCGGACCAGGCTTGGAACAGGCCGTCTTCAATGGTAGACGTAGAACATTTAGGTTGACACTAAGTAAAATATTCTGGTTTACATGCTTAGCTTCAGGCAGCACTCAAGACACAAAAGTGAGAGATCCATCCGAACAGTAGCCGGAGTCTCAAGACTAATGGCGGAAATTAGAGGACCAATGCAGCCAATAAGAAATCGTTTTGCAATAGCAAGCAAATCCACCTCCGTTAGTGAACATTGGAAAGACAAAACCAGAAGGCAACAACTGAAGGAAACGTATGGAAATACCTTCGCAAGTATATGATCCCAGGCGCCATATTCTGTCGTCATTCTAAGGATACAATCCAAAACGTACAGCATATGTTCCTGGAATGACAAGAATGAAGTCGCGAGAAACGCCTTAGAAACCAAGGAATACTAAGTATTCCAAAATTAAGTCAACAACATCATTGGTGAGGTCTCCGGGCGGAAAAGCAAACTATAGGAGGAAAATCCTAAATAGTAGAAGGGTAAAGGCAATATTCGAACCTGACCATACGACTTGACTTGACCGGAGGTACCGAACGCCATTACAAGGCTAGCCACGTTTACATGCTGTAGCATAGGTTCGCTCATATGTATAAGTAGAGGCCAAAGAATTTCCATAAGGTGCATTCAGAACAATGTAGTACAGCAGACTTGATTTTTTGATCGCTTCCCTATTTTTTGTTTTTGTTGGCAAGAACTGAAAATTCTACAGCGTTCAACTCGACTGTAATAGGAGAGTAAAGGACTAAAGGAGTCTTCTTTAACAAGCGAGAATACTGCTGAAGACTGTCAAGCATCAACCAAGAAACGGTCTATGCCATTGCGCAACAGAAGGCTGTCTTTACAGACAATATTAGTGGACGGCTTAAAGTTGTGTTTATATTAAGTACAGAGTCGACCGTGAATGGTGCATAAATGATAGGCATCAGCCACGAGTTGCACCTCCTCCTGGGCAGGCGGAGTCATTGGGTGATATTTCTTTGAGGATGCCATAGACAAGGCTGTAACAGGAAACGTGACCGCTATCGGGACATCTTTAAAAGATGCTCATATTGGATTAATTAGACCTACAGAACATGTAGTTCCAACAAGACGGTGCCACAACTTATTAGACCGCAACTTATTAGAACCTACATGTCTGGATATTATGTCACTAGCCGACTGCGGTATGGCTTTGACAGGAAATTGAAAACATCCACACCTGAGCGACTGGACTGGGTTACACCAAGCACTGTCATCAAAGGTATACCGATCATTTCAGATGGTTTGAAGAGGCAGAAGGAAAACGGAGCTGGAGTCTTTTCACTCTTTGTGGCAAGAAATAAACTTTGCACATACAAATGCATGGAGAAGCTAGGTTTGTGGTCCTGCATTGGCCATTAATAGAAGATATTTCATCGTTGTTGGCTTCTCGGATGCACTGGCACTGATTATCAACTAAGCTTTTTGACTATGGCTGAGGATGAAGAATCATCAAAGTCACAGTCATTCAGCCCGCACTTACAGGTATTAACTCGAACCTTGTAAACGCGAAACGTATAACAGGCTAACTGCTACCTACTCAAGGATCTAAAAAGTGGATGAACTCTGTAGATGCAAGTCTGATCTAAACCCATCACTAGTTGACGGATATGTGTGACAGACTAGAGGTCTCATGACAGCTCATGGCTAGAGGTCATCACTTGGCACTTTACAGCTAAGTTCCGAAAACGTCGGTGTAGATGGAAACGAAACAGTGGATTTATTGTCTAGATGCAGCTCTGATCCAAATCCATCACCAACTGAAAGACAGGTTTTAGCAACCTTCAATCCCACAAAGAGATTTATTGGCGGTGTCACGATGAGATTGGCTAAAAATCAATAGTACTAGACAAGTGGTTGCGTCATTACTCGTAATCTATGGCCCGACATTAAAAATAAAAGACCAAAGTCTCTAGTCCCTATAATCAGACACTGCACCATAGAAAATATGACTAACAGGCTAGGAACGACTTACGCAGAAGCTGTAACAACGAAAGGAAATAGTGTCTTTAGTTCCTGTACCACTTCCCAGCACATAAACTACAGGAACACCGTTGATTCTTCGTGGGAACATTGGTTCTTCTTTGCAATTTGGCAGAAATAAATCTATCAGACCTTAAAAGATTTATCAACCGTTCCAAGTGGTTCTGTAAAGTACACGTTCTACAATGTATCAACCAGGGTATTTCTTCTGGAGCTATGGATTAGAATCTGTACACTGTATAAATTTGGCCCTTCTAATTGATTAGAATAGAATGGCTAAATCTTTACATATAGCCAAAACTGGCTTCATGTTTGTTCATCAAAGTTTATTAAGAGTCAACTGACAGGCGAAAAATCTGCTCGTACGAAACGGAAGAGGTTCAGCCTTCAGGTACGAGGCGACAAGGAAGACCGAAACTCCGGTTTAAGGATTAAGCGATCGCGGATGAATAAGCGCTTAGACTGAATAAGTGGGAGAAAAATGCCCACGATCGGGATGCAAGGTTGCCTCGTCTCGGGCAGAGATCCTCAACGTTATTTACTGAAGAAATATGAAAATGAATTGAAGAGCTCGCAAGACAGCCAGCAGTAGAATTAAGAGAGCCAAAGCCTCATTAAGTAAAGGTGGCAACAGGACCGCCAATAAAGTCACGACGGGGCTATAGTAGTTTATAACACAAGAGGAGTTTGTCAGTATCCTATGGGAAAATTTCAACTTTTTACGTATTGAAAACGCTATCGAGGCTTGATGGTCGTTCTAATCTCTGCTGATCAAGAAGTCATCGTAATCCAATATCATTGGGATTGGACTGTTCAGATTCGACTGAGGGCTTCGATCAGCAACCAAGCCTGTATGGATGGAATTATGCTCAAACATCTGCTTTACTTGCCCAATATAAAATGTAGGCGATCATATTTTTAAAGCTGCGTGCAAGATCATAAATGCGAAGGTCGTCATGGTGCCAACTAACGCTATAGGATACACGACTTAGCGTTTAAGTTGAAACTACAACATGAACCGGAATTCGGCAATGATTTAAGTCAGATAAAGCATATGACAAGTATCACTACTTCGAGCAAATTCATCTAATTGCGGGGCAATCAAATGATGTAAAGATTGGGTCCAGCTTGCCTAAGTTGTGACGTTTACAAACACTGGTTTCGTTCTCCTATCCGGGATCAACGTTAACACAACGAGGACTTACGCGATCATCGATCAACATGATCTGCACGACCGACAATGTAGTGGATAAATGACGACCATTGATCGTTGATACAGTTTCGAAATGGCTAAGAAGACCGAACCTCAGATATAAGGAAAAAACTATTGCTGGTGCAAGGGCATAACTTGAAAACTATATGCCGAAGATCCACGAGAAGTGGAGCCCACATAGTTACTGCAGAGAACCCTAATGGCCCGAATTTTCCTGTAAACAATACCAGACGTACCTATTCATTAGAAAGAGAGCACTAAAAGAACTGATCACAGCTCATATACGACTGATCAGCAATTTTACAAAAATTCGTGATGGCGAGAGTGCGGTAATAGAGTTCTTGAAATCAGATATAGCATTATAGAAAACATGACTAGCAACGTCATCCCCAGAAGTTGCAAGGACGGTGTCGGTGTCTGTAGAACAGTTTCAGTATGACTGGATAGCACAAACACTGAAGGTACGCTGGTAAACCTTCATGGGAACACGGTTCTTCGCCTACTGTACTGTACCTGGCCTGTACATAAATACCACGATCAAACCACTAAAGATTTATCAACAGGGGGTATAGAATTGACTGTCTCTTGACTCACGAGTGAGGACAGTTTTAAAAAACTCTTGCGCGGGGTGTGCATTTTAATGGATTTGTCTACTTTCTATTCTATTTTTCCATATGGTTTGTGTATAAAGGATGTTGTTTGACTAGCAGGACTTGTTTGGATTAATACAGAGCAATCCGCAACCAATAAGACAGCATAAGTCGACAAACCAACTCATGTGTGATCCACGCGCAGGAGTATTCGGCGCCTAAAACGAACATATCGTGCGATCTTCTAAACTCTATGAGTTCGCACGGTTAGTGCACCGCCTTGTAAGTGCTCACAGCGCTTACTCAGGAGTATTCCGTAGCCTGCCAAAAAGTAAAAAAGCTCTTTGACAGTATGGTATGCCAAATTGACGCAAATATATAAATGGATGGTTACCACACGGTTCTAGGAGTGTTCCAGGGCAAAACATCGAGGATATACGTATAAGAAATCGGACGCAGTTGACGGACTCCCATTGGATGTTGGTATCATTCTAAGTGACAACGCTCTCGATAAACTCTGAAAGCAATAACCAACAGGCAACCGATCATTAGTTCAAATCAAAGGTTTCATCATCTTTTTTTTAGAAGTTGCCCCAAGGTCTTTAACTAACGAATTTCTTTCTTCCTACACACCTGCAGACTTTTTTCTATCATTAAGGTGTTACTGGAGGAGAACTATTTACAGGGAGGAGACATAAGCTATACAAATATCCTAACCACTCTGTCTACGACCTCGTGATGATAAACAAACTCAAAAACTACGTGTTCACCACATAAACATTTAAAGTGCGTTGTGAAATGTCTTCTAACCTGAAGTTGTTGATACTTAGAGGCGATATTGTCTTTCAAGTCGTGCAGCAACGACCCACGTCGTTCAATCATAACACATTCATTGTCGTCGACAGTTGTTCCCGGTTGCATCCAATTGATCGCATCAGCTTCATCGTCTGACTCCTCGCCATCATCATCTTCGTCGTCGTCATCGGAAGAAGTTGTCGTTGACGACGACGAGGTGGATTCATTCGCAACAGTTACACCGGTAGTGGCTTCCTTCATAACAAGGCTTTTCAAAATCATCTTAATTTCTTCATCACCGATTTTACTCTTATCCTTGTCTTCATTTTCCAACTGAGTGCAGTCGCTGATTGAAGACACCTCGGCGCTCTCCTCGGCTATTATTGAAATCGGATCTGAGTCTTCGCTGGGCTTTGGGAATTTTCTACCAATTTCCGATGATGTTGAGTTCGTTGATATAGCTGAAGGCTTATCGGAACTGGTTACTATACTTGGTGATGATCGAATTGCATCATGAATGGTCGACTGGAAATCTGATGGTGTCTTCTTTTCAGGCGAACTTGACATGCAGTTTGAATCGCTTATAGAACGCATTATATGGGGTATTCTAAAAATTGGTGATTTTGGTCTGCCAAAGGTTATTGTGTTGCGCAAATCTAACAGCGAATTTCGCAATGGATCGATAACCGAAAGCGTAGAGTACGAACTACTGAGTGACTTTGAATCGTTGTCTGATTTTTCAGCTTCACTTAGCCGCTTCTTAATCGCCCCGCATTTCTTGTTAAGCATCATGCGAGATCGGTTCTTAAATCGCTTAACATGATGGGTGAACTTGTGTCGTGGTTTCTCGCCACGCTGGTCCTCTTGCCTGAGTAAGGACCTCATGTTGGGTGCGTCCGTATTGCTATCGTCGTCAGAAATGCTTTTGGTTTGAGACTGCTTACGATCGGTGAACATTATGGTTCTATCCGCATCGACTATGGTAAAGTAGTCGTTGTTTGGGTCAGCAGGACCCGTCAAGAATTCAAGATACTTTAGAGTACGTCTGTTTTTTTTTTTGTTAGCAGAGTGACATATTAAGCAAACGCACAATTCACAATGAGTTTAGGTCGGGTTGGTTTTTTTAGCGCACGAAGACGAAGAAAAGATTAAACACGAGAAAAAAAGAAGAACAAACAAAACAAACGTAAGAACGCGCATTGAGCGAAACGAAAACAAACGAAATGAAATAAAAATAAGAAGAGGTTATTTTTTGTTTGTATCGCTAAAAAATAAATCACAGGTTAAGTAAGGATTACCACGCATGCTCTTTGCAGAAAATTGCGTAGGTAAAGCACACTTGCCGGTGTATGCAAATGTGAATCGATTAACTGAGTCTAGAAGTAGTGGATAGATTTGTACTTACTCTTCGATTAAGGTGTTGTCGATTAGGGTTTGTGTGCTGGGCTCTTGGATTTTCAGCAGGGTTACCGCAGTGCCGATTCCTCGAACGACGACACCAACATCGCCTTCCAAGTCGAAGCATTGGGTATAGCCGATGACTGCGTTTGCTCCGAGGTTGATTGCTTTTAAGCCGATCTTTCGTTGGACCTAAAAAAAAAGAGATATGTGGGAAAAGTCATGATTAAAATTCAATAAAACATCAGAACCAAGCAAATGCGTAATCGCCATAACTGAACATAAGCTCGAGGTATATTTTTTTGTCTTATGCCTACTAACTCTGACTCTTAACCTTACTCAGGAGCAGCGTCAACACAGGAGCACCTGATAAACCTCGAGAACATAAGCTCGAGGTTTATTTTTTTAATCTTATGCCTACTACCTCCGGCCTTTAGCCTTACTCAGGAGCAGTGTCTACGATCTCGTGATGTTAAACAAACTAAAAAACTACGTGTTCACCACATAAACATTAAAAGTACGTTGTGGAATGTCTTCAAATCTGAATTTGTTGATACTTAGAGGCGATATTGTCTTTCAAATCGTGCAGCAACGACCCACGTTGCGACCGCTGAGTGCCTAGTACCTTTACCGTAGATGGGGTCTTAATCCCTGTGTAAACTTTTGTTGGCAGCAGATGAGAGCGGGGCGAAGACGTATACATATTACATTCCAGGCGGAAACGGAAGAACTCATACAATGGCGTCTACAGCCCCGGATAGGATTGACGAAGTTAAGAAACTAAATGAGCTGCTTTGATATATTCGGACAAGAGGCCATCTAGGAATCTCAAAGGTTAGTTATGGCTCTTGAAGAGAGATGGTGTCGGAAGAGCTGAAAGGCAGCGTTCAATATCGTAGTGGATACCGATGGTCCCGTGTCGAATGGGTATCTAAAAACATTGCAGCTGGCCCTCCAGTTTGTGGGTTGTGCTTTTCCCATCCAGGAAAAACGATAAAATGTGTCGGGCAGAAAGAGGATGGAAAACTCTGAATCTACAAAGGACCGTGTTATAGTAAATATAAATAGCTGCTACTCGGATGTGGTTTTGTTATATGTACCATACTTAGACTTTGACGGGCTCAGTGACGCAATGGTGCGATGAACTGCCACACAGAAAGTCTAGCTTCTAGCTCTCACGCACCAACCGACGCGTCGGAGGAAGAAGATGATACAACGAAATACTGCTTCTAAGAGCTCCTTGACAAATTAATGAGCGACTACCGAAGTACGATGTTGAAATCGTGCTGGGAGATTTTAACACGAAAGTAGGAACAGAAGACATTATCGAATAAAACACAGCCTACACGGCAACACGCCTGCAACGGATTAGGATAATTGACTTCGCTGTGGAACGAAGTGAAACTGTAGCCAGCACACGGTTTTTTCACTTCGATATCGATAAGGGGACATGTCGAAAGACTGCAATCGCAAAAGACAGCCAAGACCTTCGCGCAACGCTTATCCCTTAACCTCTCGATTATCACCATCCCACCAGCATTGAATGTCGAAGAACAATGACAACGATGCCAACGGGACGTTAGATCAGCCGCAACTGATTTGCTAGGTTTCTCGCGCCCACCAATAAGAAAAACTTGGATGGGAAATGCCGATAGATGCTCGCGGCCACGAACGACTCCTACAAGGCAGGTGAAGACGAGAGCTGCCATTGAGCTCTATAAGCAGAAAAGAAGGGAATAACACCGGCTTTTCAGAAAGAAGAAAAAAGAGCAAGAAAAGCGCGCGATCGAGGATATAGAGATGTGACACTGCAGGAATTATGTTTCCAAGTTTTACCAAAGTGTAAAACGTTAAACCCAAGGATACAATCCTCGAACGGAATCCTGTCGTTATGAACAAGGAAATGTCGTAGTAAACTCGAGCTGAGGATATGGAAGAACCAATTCTGCAGACAGTAAAAGGGCGATGACGATCAACACTTCGCTGTAAGGCAGAACCAACCATTCAATACTGTCGACGACAGCAAAAACTACCAAACACCTGACCCAATAAAGTGAGGTTACCAATATCTTAACTCAACCATAATAAGGCTGCCACAAATAACGGCCTTCCCGCTGTGCTAAATAAAGCTGGCGGAGATGGCCAGATGAAAGTATGCCTGAATAATAGAACCTCAGAATCGTTTGTCCGATCCACAAAACAGGAGACCCTCTGAACTGCAGAGGCATAAGTCTTCTCAACGCCTACAAGACCCTCTCTACCGTAACGTTTAAACGCCTGAAACCGTTTACCAACAACCGTCGGCCCGTATCAGTGGGGTTTTAGGCCAGGAAAGTCCACAGCTGATAAAATTTTCACATTTCGGCAGATCCTGGAAAAAAAAACTCAAGAAGTCCAAATCGATACCCACCACCTATCATTGATTTCAAAGACGCATACGACAGCATTTATACAGAGTCATGTCTAGTTTTGGTATACCACCCATACTCATCCGTCTATGCAGGATGACGATGGAGAATTTTCGCTGCGCCATCAGGGTCGGAAACGACCTCACTGACACACGATACCATAAAAGGATTCAGGCAAGGCGATGTACTGTCATGTGACGTGTTTGCTCTTATTCTTGAGAGGATTGATCATCCCAGTCCTGCTCTACGTCGCTGAAGCATTGACCGTATTGACTGAAAAGTGGATGAAGAAATCCGTTTGAGAGAATAATTCTTCAAAAACTTCGGTTCACTTTGCGTTGCTGGGCTATGGAGATGGAGATTCAAATACACGGCACCGCATCAAAAGCGGATAAAAGAAGCATTTACTGCGGTTTGGTCATTTAGTCTTTGAGGATAAGGCACTACGATACAATTTAAGAGATGTGCCACTGACATATAAATTTTCAGACAATATATATTGGGCGCCTGATCTGGCTGAAGTATAAACAGCGAATGAACGCTGTAAAGAAAGATACACCGCAAGTAAGGCACTTAAGTGGAAAAAGACATCAACCAACTAGGAGATCGAAAAGTCAAAACTGCTGCAGCTTTTGACGTACAACGAATTTGGTTTGCTATATTTGACCGCAAAATAAATAAATTGCAGTTTGCAAATAATATTTGAATGTCCACGCCCTTGCAGAAGGAAGCGTTGTCATCTACCGCTATGATTAATTTAAATTGATTCACCAAACTAGGTCAAGTAAACCAGTTTTTCTTTTTTTCCCGTAATATCTTTAAACGCATGTCACAACTCACCTGTCCAGACAGACGAAGAAATACCACTTGTCGGGCCTCATTTGAAGCTCTGGGTGTTCGAATTTTATCAATCCACTGATATTCCGGATCGTCATTTACCACCAGTTCCTCCACAAACCCGTGTATAACTTGAGCGCGATAACCATGCGGAATACAAGGTGCTACAACAAAAAAATGAGAAATATCGTCACCTCAAAATGTTAACTGTGACAACTTACAATGAAAGAACTGCACGCCACAGGAACTCTGCCTGAACTTATTCACATCAGAGAACAAGTCAACTTTGACAATGACATTCACCTCGCCTCGAATGCCGTGCATTGTGTCAAACACCGGTATCCATCCGGACAATACCGCACCTTTACCCTGTGTCGACTGGCTCGCGGTCTCCAGACACAGTGGATTCAAACTGATGTTGACTTTCCCAATCGCATCGTTTGCCGAATATGTATCATGGTCCATCAGACGAATTTGCAGCGGTTCATCCTGCAACTCTGCATCATCGACTTCAAACCGAAACCTAGGCAAACACAAATTTGTATTCCATTTAATCTAAATTCATGGATATATTCGGATACTACACAACGACAATCATAAACTACTCACTCAGCACAAAATGATAAGATAACAAGCTACTTGACCCTAATCTCATAGATTTCCAAAACTGACGAATTTGATGAATAAAATTGTCACTTACCAATCCGTGTTCCATTGGGGATTAAGACTTTTTCGGCAGACATCCGTCTTGTGTGTTACATTACCCAATTTGATTTCAACATATGCATCGGTGGTCTCACTGCTGCGATCCATGATGGGCAAATTACGCCCAGCCTTGATTTTGACACCAACTTTCCCGGGCATTTTCGAATTGAACTTGGTCTACTGAACTCCTTTGTTGGTGTGTATTTTTATCGATGATCCTTGGAACCGAAATCACTCACGTTCGCCGCAGTGCTGAAAATAGCTTTTACTTGGTGGACCAATTTATGACACAAAACATGACAATTCACTAAAAACACTAATCGATTTCATTAAAAATCAGATCAGTAAGGTTCGAAGCGGCAATATAATTAAGTTTGACGAGTTTTCGCACAAATTTAGCACCTTGATTGTTATTTTTTTCAATTTTGGATTTTATCCATACCAAATATTTTTGGTTGGTGCAAGATTTCAATACAAATGTCAAAACTGACAGGCTGAACGAACAAATGACAGCCTGTGAATTCGCTTGGATTCGCCGAATAACATCTTGTTTGCATGGGTTTATTTGGGGTGTAGGTAGTGGTTTTTGTTTTTTTTTAATTTTAAAATGGAATAATTATGAAGTTATAAAAATATAATTAATTGATACATAATGTGAAATTGATGATGCGTAATGATTTTGTTGCGATGTAAAGTATCGTGAAAGTGTCAAGCTCTAAGGACAAATGAGAAAAGAAGAACACAAGCTCTTAGAAAAAAAACAGCAAAATTGGCGCGGGTTCCGGATTTTACATTACAACTGAAAAATATGGTGCTGTGGCAAGCAACATCTTACTACATGGTAAGGTAAAATTAATGTCAATCTTTTCCAACCATTATTCTGCAGTTTCAGTATTCCATAATTATAGAGTTTTATTAACTTTTATCTATTCAGAATAATTATGCTTTATCACAAAAGTTATTTCTTACTTAAATAAACACTTCATGATAGGTCGAGCAAAATCAGGTTTTCACTCATATCTGTTTGCTCAATGCAATGTGACATGAGACATGACTAAAATTGTCGATTGACCGATAATAACAGAACTTCGTCGAAGCTAACATGTTATAAACACAGAAAACATATCCTTATTAAGAAGTTTTACTTTGTATAACACATCACCCATTAGGAGTTTTGAGTTTTTGTATTCAATGGAATAACATTCTCAGCAGAGGGAACTTTTTTCTGTCAAATAAATCGGATTCCTTACATACATTTTACATACAATAATGATGAATTCCATTCATGGTAGATTAGCGATTAGCGGAAAAATCCAAAAACAAATGGGAATCTGGTTAGACTTTCGGATATTTCAGAGATATCGCCTATTAATAACGTCCAGAACAAAAGAAAATGTATAACAATTCCTAACACGAATTTAAATGTTTCTGCGTCAATCACCACTCGATTGTACAACCTCAGAATTTGATAATTGGAGGATAAACAGTAAAATAAGACAGTTGATTACAGTTCAATACTGATCATCAAACTTACTGAGCTCACAATATGAAATGGAAGCCATACTTCTGTCGCTGCGTTTACAAAATGTTCCAATCACATATAGCGATGAATTGTTTTTCCTGGGCTAATACACAATACTTGCCTAAACGGCTCTGCAGTCCGGAATGAACATGAGAAAATTTTGTAATTCACCCCTAAAATCGTCTTTAGTTGCGCGCATGACACATCTAGTTGGATTTCTACTTGTGTGAGCCACTTAAGGTGAGTTCTTCCTTACAGCACGTCAAAACTACCAACGATAAAGTCAATGCTTCAGATCCGTAGGCAGTCTATTACCTGGGTGATATATAGGATCTTCTTAGAAGTTCAAGTGATGGAGTTCTTAATAAATTTCCTTCTTAGTGCGAATAAACAGCGATTTGCAAAAAATAATTCTTCGTTTGGTTTCTGACAATATGTCGTTGTCACAGTTAACAGCGCGGCGCAGTTCTGTCTAATTCGTAGATGTTGTGTGATCTCTCTTGTTGGCACCAAATTCTTGGTATTGCTCCCATTTACTGCGACAAATCCATTTTGTTCTCTATCTTATCTAAAAATGCAAATATTGAGCTAATAAATCGAATCTCTTTAAGATTAACATGCAAAAAATCGAAGCAAAGTAATAGTCTGCGCCGAGTATATCAAATTACGACCCTTTGAGGGGTTTTCCTGAGAGTTTTTTGGTAGATCAAAGAAATTAAGCCATCACGGATCACGGCCGCTTTATCCTCGAACTTGAAGCATCTGGAATTGTGATCCCATGTTTTTCGCAAAATCATTGAAGCATAGGTTTCCAAAAGTGAATCTTTCATCGTAACAAGTAGTTGTCCCAGAGGTTGGTATTTAAAAAGAGGTTGGTGGCTTCCTTTATTATATCAAGGTTGTTGCTATTTACTGTGAATTTTTGTTCAAAGTTTACGGTCGAAAATACTTTTTTTTGTTGATAGAATTTACTTCCCCTCATTAACTTCTAGACCAACGCATTTCGCCTGTTCATCAATTGCCGCCAGTTACTGCAACTGCACCATGTTGACGACCGCTATTAATATTGATATCGTCTGCGTATCCCAGTAGCCTGACAGATTGGTTAAAGACAGTGCTTTTCTTACTATCGTACGCACTATCTGTTCCGTCCAACTAAAAGTTGCATTCCGTAAGGCGACTTAGCTCGGTCAATTTTCCATTTATTGAATTCCAGGCAGTAAATTTGATCACACACGCCCTTAAAATACGTTTGTATTCTACTGGTGAAAATCTGATCTGCCAGAAGTGACAATCGTGCGCGGCAATAAATATGTTGTAGAAAGGCTTCAGACAGTACCTTGGATAGAATTAAAATACAGGCAGCGTTATATAGACATTATCTTCGATTAGAATCTACTGGAATTGGAAATGCTACCTGAACGAGATTGTCACTGCGAAACTGCCAAAGCGTTCTGAAACCCCATCGACATCGCAAACAGACAACGATGCCGCATAACTTCACAAATGCTTGACGTTTCTGAATTTACACGAAGGGTTACGTTATAAAGCGTTTTTTCACGAACACTATTTACTGATCAATTTCTCAGTAAAATACACATTCCATGCTCCCCGTTTTTGTTGTACATTTTGCTGATCATTTAAAAAGATGCTTAAGTGGATGAAAGTGCACAAAATAGTTTGATGACGAAAAAAAAAAAATGACAGCGCCATCTTTTGAACAAAAAGGAAACCCTTTTTCCAACTGCCTGTATATTTTTCAAGTGAATAAAAATATGCTTCTCCTGCGGTATCTAAAATCTCTTTAATGTCGACTTTAGTCTAAGCCCACTCTGCTCAATAGGTTTATAATAACTTTGACAACAAATCAACAAAGAGCCGACAACAAATCTTAATTACATCAATATATTCATCCAAAGCCTTTACACCAATATGATTATTACTATGTAAATAATTTAACTTGTTAACTTTATTTTGAATCTATGCATTCGTTAAATTTTCGTCCTGGGCGTTCGAGTTTTTAAAATGAAACCGTTAAATTTAGAACTTTATGGCATTGTTACGGTTAATTTTATGTACTCTGAGTTCTTGTTGTGTTGTAGAGAAGAGGTATTCCTTTGCTTTGAGACTCGTCTAAGAATTGAAAAGGAAAAATATCAAAGGATTGTGATAAATATTTGAAATGCTTGTTTTACTAACCGGGATTTGATCCTGTACCCGTTGCGGACGCCTCCATTTTTTTCCTCGAAGTAAATTTCTGCCAACCTCTCAGCAAGATTTGTTTTCGATATTTTGGCGTGGTAAATGTATACAGCAATGGATTTACCGCCGAATTAAGGGGCAAAATGAAAATCACCAACCATGCGTATGTGTCATCTTAAGAAGAATTGGGATTAGAAGAATAAAATGTGTAACGGTTCATTTGGTTTGTGAGCTGTCATATAGTGAACTCATAGAAAAAATACAATTAAAGTTATCTCAATTTCGCCTTTCGGAGTCGGCATAAAACAGGATATGCCGACTCCAAACGTCGAAATTGAGATGAGATTTTCTTGGCAATTGATACCACTCGGACGATTTGTCACGTCATCCCGAGAGGAGGGCCAGTGAAAAATCATTTAGGTGCTGCTACGGCTGGGAATCGAACCTAGTCCTTCTGTGCGGCAGTTCATCGTACTAACCATCGCGCCACTAAGTCCCCTTTAATATTTAATAAAAAGAAAATAAATTCATCCTGTTTACATACCTGATATGTTAAATCTAAAGAACGCCCAAATTTTCAGCACAATAATGGGCGCCCAACACATGACATCTGTCAAAACGATGAAGAAAAATCTGACAGCAAATTCACAATCAAGCAATGACAGCGGTGTAGCTTTCCTTGTCCTCCAAATAGATACCATAAGAGCAGTGTATAACAAGACCATCGCAACCAAAAGGAAAAGATTTAATCCAATGAACATGAACGCCGAATACTGCCATCCCAGCGGATAAGGTTCTTGTATATGCAGCGGAAAGCACGTACCCGAATAGGTTCCATAAAACAACGTACTCGATCTCCATAGCACGACAGGAACTATTGCCACTCCCCCTCCCATCAACCAAATGAACAGCATAGAAATGAAAACATTTCGCGGATTCAAACGGTGATGACCCCGAAATGGATCCGCAATCAATAAAAATCTCTCCAATGACATAAATGCCAATATCAACATTGACACCTCGGAAGATGTAACCGCCAATACTCCTACAGCTGCACAATTCCACGAGCTTATCCAATCTCGAGCAACAACATGATATCGGTTGCGAAAGCGATAGTCCTGAATACCGATGGTGAACAAGTAGAAACCCATTAGAATATCAGATAGCGCTAAGTTGCGTATGACCATTGTGACGCCTCGATTCTCGTCGCGATAGATGAACCTGCCCCAGAGTACCATCAAGTTTCCCAGAAATATAATGCAAGCCATCACCCAGGTTGAGTATCGCAGAACGGGTTTTGTTAGAAGATCTTCGAAGGAGGAAACGCCATCTGTATTTGGTTTACACATGCGCACTTGTGGTGTCATCGAACAGAAGTAGAACTTTTCGAAAACTACATATTTAAGGTTTGTCATACTTCGAACGGCTTTAAAGTTGATATTTTCAAAGGCGATGCCATCTAGATTAAGGTATGAAACATTGACGGACTGTAGAAGATCCCTGCTGATTGGGAGTCCAGTATGACCTAGGTACCTGGAAAAGGGAAAAAATGTATAAATAGGTTTTGACATAACAATGTGAAAATGGTAAAAAATAATGAAAAAATGTCAAATGTCAGTCGTATGGGGCGGCATTCCGTAACTTTGAAAACGATTTTCACTCAGACGGTAGTCAAGACCTTTTGAGCAAGCGCTTTACGTGAAGCAAATAAAGTGATATAGCCGACAGCAAAACGACTATAGATCTGACGCGATGCAAGGTGTACCGTCGAATATTATAATCACTTTACGGAATTAGGGCCCAGAACCCAGAACCTAGATCCCCAAAAAGACAAATTTTTGCCTCAAAAATGTAGAATAAACTTCCAGAGCTTAAAAATCGTGCTCTTGTTAACTGTTTCTCGAAAATTGATGAGAGCTCAGTAATTCTAATTGTCTAATTGAATTAATGCCACCTAAAATCCCAAATGAACAAATCTTCTTTTCAGAAATCTAGCACAAAAAATTATTTTGTCAGTTGATCAACCACGTTCTTGGTTTAGTTGGTTGGTTTTGATTAATCTGCCTACCCGAAAGTCAAGCTGATATGTGCCAAACTGATATTTGAAGAAAAGCCTTAGGCGTTGAAAATACACAAAATAGTTCAGACATTAGGGCCGCAGTTAGAAAGCATTCTAGTTTTGAGATTAAACGCAAATTAAATCGAGAAACTTGTTTTTCATTCAATTTTAATCCAGAGTTAATTTCGAGCTAACCCAGCAAGTTTGGTGAGCTAAACCTAGATTAAATGATCAGATATTTTTACAGATGATGAAATAGCAAGCGAACAATTGCTTTCAATTTTACTGTAGGTACATTTTATTAAATTTTAAAGAAAATATGAACGTGTACGATATATTCGGATTCAGAACTCAGCGACACGATTATTTTTAAATATTAAGTTTGAGTGTTGGTTAAAGAAGACAAAACCATTCGCATTTATTGGGGTAAAAGGAAACCAAACAGTTGACAGCTGTTGCAAAATTGATGAATTTCGAAACCTTTTTGACAGTTAAAATGGATAATTCATCAGTGGTAACTTATTGAATCAAGACTCAAAATTTATTCTTTACTGAAAAACTATTTCATGAGTAAACTCTTGATTCAGTTTAATGCAGGGTTAGTTGAGTTTGGATTCACACAGAGTTCACTCAACTTAAGAACTTTAATAGCAATACGTCATAATAGTTGTAAAAAGACATGCCCTGCTTAAATGGAGCTGATATTGCGCATATTGAAATTTGTTTAATGATATCTAGACATGTCCAAGGCATTGTATTCGTATTCGAAGAATTTTGCAAGCTACCTATAAGATAAGAACTGCCGAACTTGTCGCATTTCAGCTTTTTAATAGCCGCAATGACCAGTTGGAGGGAAAGCTAATTTAGTTATTTTTTGCGTCGTTGTTCTGATCACAATTCCCTATGCGGAGGAGACTAGGTTGCAATAGCTACAGTTTACAGCCTGCGTTTAGCTGGCCAGCTACCTTTAGCTTGCTATGTCATGTTTTTGTTAAGTCTTTTTGAAGCAAGTGGTTTTTTTGGTCAATAACTCTCCACACTCTTTCTGATCTGACATTCTTCCAACAAGCAGCAGCGGTCGCCTTTTTTACAGTTGTACTTGCAAATACTTACCACCAAGGGGCATCTTTTTGAAGGTGGCTAGTCTTCTAGAAGATTTCGGGTACCGCTCAAACATTATTGAAATTCCGTGCCGGCTGATAGATGACGTTGATGGATGGTGAAGGCATAGTAGGGAGTAACTCACTCAGTTTTGTTTGTTTATGGCATAGCGAGCTCCTATATATCCTGAAATCTAAAGCACTCACAGGCGCATCGGTTAAGGCCTTGAGCAGACCACTGCCAGGCATCCATTAATCGGGTAAAGTCAATAATAATTAAATTTAATCAGCTTCCCAATATGAATTCACATCCTAACTTCATATTTACTCGTGAGGACGTGTCTAGGTTTTTGAGTTACCAGAACTAACTGTACGTTCCCTTCCAGAGTCGTAGGTCAAAATTCTTGGGCGTTTCGAATCTTTTCGCTATTTGAGGGCATCCAAAATCTCAAGGGTACCTCATAACAAAGTACATTTTTTTTGTATGGTAAAGTATTTAACCTGCCGGCACAGTTTCAAACATGGATTGTCAGCGATGCAGCGATATGTAACAATCACATCTGTTAAAGGGGCCTAAATTGACCTTGAGATTCCTTAATGAGCTTTTGTTCGAATTATGTCAGAGCAGCTCATGTACATAGAATGTAAAGCTTTGTCTGACTCATTACTTATCGGCATAATTATTGGAATAATTTAGTTTCCATCTTTCCTGGTGTAATTGTATCAGAAATTGAGTGAGTGACAAAATGGAATCTTTAGGCATTCCAGCAATTATAGAGAACAATTGAAAATACTGTACACCCTATAAACATAAAAGACTTTCTTCATCAGGAGGATGAAGTTAATTTTTGAACCAGTCTTTATAAATAGATTCGACGAAGAAATTCCATCTAGGATTAAGGCGGCTCTACCACTGAGGCAACACACAACTAGTAATAGGAAACATGTGATATTATCGCTAACAATTATTTAACATGAAACCAAATAAGAGGTCTCACATTAAAGCACCTCAATATCGGTTGAACGAAAAATTTCGCTGATTGCTGATTGCTTATTGCTAGTTGCTTATTGCTCATTGATTATTGCCTTAGTGGGATAGCCGTCTAAAGTTGCCTAACGAGGCTTGATGTCTATCAAAACTGAAAAAAAAATGACGGTAATCGACTTTTATTGATACTACTCCACTGAATTTAATTCTTAAAGAATTAATAAACACATTCATTTAATTATTAACTAAATTTATAAACAGACATATAAATTTCATCAATGGACTATTGTATGAAACAAGTCAACTAGAAACACACAAGAACACAAGACACATATAAAATATTGTTTCTACTTACAGCACATCCAACAGCGCGTTCCTTGCGAATGTTTCGCCAGACAAAAATTTCAAAGGATTTCCCACCAAGCGGCTATAAATTTAAAGCAAAAAAAAAACACCAATTTTAGTATCACCGTCTAATCTACCACTTAAACTTAACAATCCATGAAATTATCTATCATTGGCAACACAAAATATTGGCATGCTCATGAAAATGCGCGCAGACAATGTCAAGACCACAACATTCTTATGATTTAAGCTGGAAAATAAGTAAACCCGTAAGATTATTGACTATTAACGATGAGTCGATGATAGTTTAATATTGTTCAGACGAAACTTTATCCATTTCGTGCCCACTCCTGCCGGAGCGAAGATGAACTCGAGGATAGGCGGTTAAATCCTTGAAATTAACTTTAGCCTATGTGAAGTCATGTTGAAGTTTATTGGAAAAAAATGTTTCCCTCTTGATTGTTGGGTTATTTTAATTTTCGTGAATTGTAACATCCTTACAAACTTGAATAGAATTTGCCTGCTTTATGTTGGAGGGTTTAAAAACTGATGATACACATAGGGATAGGAAACTTTAGAAAGTTGAGAAAGAACAAAATAATGTGATGAGCAGAAAATGTTGACATTGCTTTGTGCAGGATTTAGTGTAATATGTGGTTGCGATTTATAAATTCGGTGAATTATCATGGTTCAAAGGGATTTCCGATTGATTTGTCTTGAAGACTTGTTGAATAAGCAGTTTTTGTTTGGTAAGATTAGGGATTAGTGGAGGTAATAGGGAAATTGATAATTTTCATCATTCATCATCACACTTGGCGAAAAATGACTTGCTGTTATATATGTTCAAGAAGCATGTATATTTTCAGAAGGGCAAAGACCTCTCAAACAAAAAGAGCCGTGTCACATGAAGGAAGAGATCTGGCAAGGACCAAGGTTATAATTCATATCAAAAAATGTGGCAAAAATACAAGGACTAGCTTAGGCAATGAGTGTAGAAATATACCTATTTTAACCGCCGGTTTGGGGGCGAATCTAAATATGCAACCTCTGGATATATACATACGGGAATTAGGCCTTTGAGAATCAGGCAAACAGACATCTGAACATCTCTGGGTATGCACAGATTCTTCTCTATGGAACAGTGTCGAATTACATATTTCCCAACTTGGACAAGCATTAGACCTTCACTTTTCCTAGATTAAACTCATGGGACAAGAATAAACACACGAAAAATCAATGCATATCCATCTAAGGCGATTAACTGTGGGAAAGGTGCTGGCATATTAGAGAAATTTTAATACACAGAGCTTATACCTATATACTTATATATTTATATACTTATAGCTTATAAGCTATTTAAAAAAAAACAAGACAGTGTACCGCTGTCGAAGAGCTCAGAACTCTTGGATCAGTGCATAATGTAAAATTCTACAGGGTTCCTGATAACAGGGATATAAAGCAAAAAGAGAAAACCGACGAGCTGCCTGGGAATAGTTTTGCGAAAGATCAAACGGTTTATTCAACGCTCTGCATTATCAGAGAACGACTGAAGTACAAGATCAAAATCAAGGCCAATGTCAGATAGAAGTCTCGCCCCACCTGTTACAGAATCCTTATCCAGAATACGATAGTAACCGAACCAAGATACTTCAACAGTATGAAATAACATCAATGCCTAAGTAGATAGGGCTAATCACTGGCCATAATGGAACTAAATCTCAAGGATGAAGATATCTGTAGAGGCTACGCTTTACGCACTATTGTTCATAGAGGACCTCAAACCTATCTTCTGCATTAATTTTTGTGTGATGTTACCGATGGACGTTTGACAGTCTTTCGCAAGAGGTGAAGCAGTGAAAAACATAAAGGTGCTTATCACTGCTTCAAAGGTAGCTTAGTAGAGCTTTCTAAAAACCTACTGATTTCTCTTAACATAACTGAGCTATTAACCTTTTGCTTTGGCAGTGTTACCAAGACAGATCGGATCACATAGCATCATTACGGTAGATGCAGTCAGAACTTTGCAATAAAGGTATTGGTTCAAGGAGCAGAGGTCAACATTTGACCATCAAGTACATGGGAATGCAGCTGGATCTCAGGCCCAACTTTAAAGGGAACGTGAAGTATGAGCTATTGAGCGGGTAGTTGTTTTGCTGTCAAGGCCTTAGTAGGTAATTACAAACGGGAATAATGCTGAATAATGAAAACAAGACCGGTAGACCAAATTGTAATAGGTACTAAAATCTAAGAAAAATTTCCAGTCGGGAACCATAGTAGCATTCATCGCTGGGAGCTAGCTTTATTCGAATTTGAGATCGTGACAAAAACTGACCACTTTGTTGCGTGTCGCTTAGGGGACGCATTGCTGATATGCTGGTACCCGCCTTGTTTGCTCGCCGGAAGGCGCAGGATCTTGTCCCCCTAAACACGTCTACCAAAAAAAAAACTAATGCCAGACTTTCAGTGCGCGTTGTCATGACAAATACAAAAGTGTATAAAACTACATAGAGTGCGCATCTCATACTACAAAAATTTTCTATGTGGGGTACTGGTATTGATATTCTAGTGTTCACATTGCTACCCCAGCATCAAACAACCGCATGGTCGACGCATATGATATTTTTCCTTCGCACTTACCGCCCGCGTCAGAAACGGCTACAATTTTTTTTTAGCTGTGATGCGAATTTAGCTGTGATGCGTACTCTATGCAGTTCTATTCTCTTTGCAAATACTGAACCAGCTGTCAACAAACGCACTCCACGCAATGCCAATGCCAGTTTTAAACAAGTTCATTCGAACTATTGCAATCATGTAGGCCATATTTTGAAAAGGAGATGAACTTTGTTGCCTTGCCTTGAGAAAAAAATATCTGGACATATTCTTACTGCCGTGTTTAGACCAAGCACCCCTTTATTAATAGTTCAACGCACTACAGTCAATGAGCCAGTTCAGAGACGTGTTTCCCAGCACCAAATCTATCCACAGAAACCTGGTATAAAACAACAAATCTTGGGAAAAGTTAGTCCAAACCCAGCAACTTTTGTATCATTCTTTAATGGCGGTAGGAAAACCCTATCTGGAACTACTGTAGCGTGATTCAGTAATAAGGCTTGACTTCAGGCTCAATATCGCCGAAAAGTTGACATTCTCAAAAGCGAATGAAAACGACAGGTTCAAAGCCCTGGTATGCATTTTATTTGAGCCCAACCTAGTACAGCCTTGGTTATTGCTTGGGCGCACACATGGATACTTACCTAAATTTACCTGGAGTGCGCAACTGCAAGCAGTTGTTAGAAAACCAGAACGCCGCAAGATTCGTTCCGGTGGCTAAACAAAATCTACGTCGATGTTACTCGTAAGCTCCTATTTAATTATTTATATGAACACTTTGGTATATAAAGCTAAGAACTTGTTGCTGTTGAGAAGATATCAAATTTGAATATTTAAGTCTGGGGTCTTATAAAGCAAATCCCCATGTATTGGGCTTGTTTCAGTAACACTCCTCATCTCTTACAGTCTCCCAAGAAAAATTGCTTGCAATTGACTTGTCTCATATCAAACTTAAAACAAGGTTATCTAGCAACCTAAATTTGGCCCTCAAAACCATATGCATATTCTATTACAGGTCGTTCTACATATATAAACAGTGCGCTTACACAAGCTACATTCAAATTCAACTGCAGCCATTATTCAGATAAAGCTAATTTCCTAAGTGAAAAAACACTTTCCAGTGTTTCAAAAGTGTAAACATCCTTACAATTCGAAAACAAAGAGATATTCATCCCTTCAACTTATATCCCCATAATTAAATGCAAACGGCATGTCGTCTTGCAATAAATGGTGTCAACCTCAACACAAAATATCTGAACCTATGCAAATCATATAACAGAACATTGCGTGGTACACTTGTTGGTCCTTTAGCCTGAACAAAAAAAAAATAAACCACAACCCCAAAAAGATCCCTTTCACAATAGGTTATGACGAAATTAATAGCGGTAAATGCAAAACTCGACCAGCGCACAAATCCTCTGCATGTGTACATTTAGCTTGAGAAGGACTCCACTGGCGCGCGCTAAATAGACAACAACGATGCTTGCGCGCGCTTGACTGAACGTGACATTTTGGCCATTTTAACATCGGCACATAATCCTGCAGGATTTGACCCACTAAGCTCTGAGACTACATGCCGTGCTCCTGATAATGACGAAGATGCTGTTGCTGTTGGTGTGATGGTCGAGTTCAGCCGACGATTCTCATGAATAACAAATGTGTTTCACCCTAATTGAGGAGTGTATTTTGAAAATGATTTTTTTGTGTGTTTTGATTTTTTTTTATTCACCTACTATGGGTGGTGTCCTTGTTGTTTTGGCGGATGGACTGGCATTTTATATCTTTTGTAAATCAGGAGGGGTGCATGTTACTCGGTGGTCATGCCTTGTGTCTAGACGGACAAAAGATCTCCAGCGGGAAATTAGGTAAATTCCATCAAACTCATCCTTGCGATCAACATTTTAAAACGTACGCAATTTTCCAGCCTATATGTGACAAAGAAAGGACGTCATTTGTACCGTAAGAAGCCGGGTAATAAATTCAACGCACGTTGGTAATTTGCATGAAATAGATTCTATGTGGAAGGGGTTGGCCAAGTCCTCACTCTCAAGGAAATGTGGACTTGTACGTATGAAGTATAGCGGTTGCTCTAAGGGTATTTGGAGATGGGTGAAACTTTCTTCGTCGTTCTGGATTTAGGGTGAGAGTATAGTTTTGAGATATACAACTTTTATGCGCTATCCCAGAAGAGCCTAAACTTGGATTTTATAGTTTATTGCGTGTATAGCTTTTTTTCGGCATACATATGTGAACGGGGTGAAGTACGTGCCGGTTTGATTGGCATCTAAGGAATGAAGATTTTCACCACTGACCTTTACAAAACAACCCGATTGGAGATAGCCCGAGTAACAATTGAATTAAGAAGGATTTCTTTGGGATTGCGAGAGGTTTTTACAAGCAACTGATGTAGTCTTAGATATTTTTGCTATGAAATTTTATTTATTCATGAGTAGATATGTTAAATCTGTACTTATGGAGGTTTTGTCATGTTATGTGTCTTATGTGCTTTAAATGATGTCTGAAAAAGCAAGGATTTGTATATGGAGTTATTTTTATTTGGATCAATTTGGTCCACAGTCAAAGCTTGCTAAAAAGGAGTTAAGGGATATTTTTAACCACAGCCAGTTCATACCCAAAAGTCCAATTTGGAATCTCTGTCTTTTTTTTGAGTGATTGGCTGATCAAATAAATTATTCGGGCAAATATACCCTGTTTTAAACAATTTGTGGGAAATAACGCAACGACTTAATCGTAGAAAAACCTTCTGGTTCACACAGACAATGTAAGTAAAGTGTGATGTTAAGATATCAATCTTTATTTATATTAATATTATAATAAGTATCAAACATTGGCCAACTGTCAAAATTAGACGAATCAAAGAAAAAGTTAACGAAAAAAAATGTTGTTAGGTACGTTAATCTTTTCGATATTTTCTTCACGCAGAACTTTGGGTGGCAAGAAAATTAATCTGTCAAACAGCATGACTTCCCAGGAGTTTGACAGAAAGTAACCAAATTGTATCAGCAATGGCCGTGTTCCGCATTTCAGTTTACAATTGAAAATTGAGGTGAGGTAACGTGGAACGTAAAATCTTACTAAGTTGAAATGTGAATGTCAAACTATTCCAACCCTTGTTTTGTCATTTAATTTTTCCATGTATATAGATTTCTATTTACTTTTATTTATTCGGAATAATTATTCTTATCAAAAAAGTAAAAAGTAACTTAAATAGATCTATATATCGGGTAATTTTACTGAAATCAAAAACATCTTCATGACAGGTCGTAGAAAAATCATCTGTTTCACTCATATCTAAAGAACCATGTATAAATTTTCAACTCTTTTCGTCAGTCATTTCCCCTCAAATGTCAGGTGACTAAAATGGTAGAATTACCAATGAGAGCAGTGCACTAACAAAGTAAACTTGATAAAACTGAAATACGTAACGCACCCAATATATAAATATTGGTTTGATAAACAAAGCAACCAATTGATGGATTATTTTTACTTATCGTATTGAATACATACTTCAAGCTTTGAAGTTTTACATATTTCTTTGGAAAAGCATACGGGTACTTTACGTTAAAAAAAGGAATAATCTCCCAATATTAATGATTTGAGAGTTTTATTTTATAGAAATTTGAAAGTACCCCAACGGACGTTTTATAACCACGTTTAATGACGCCTGTGCGTAAATTTTTTTCCGGGGTGGACGTCTTCATAGACACGATGAGCACGCGACACAGTAGGTATTGTGCGATACCCACTTACTAAAACCGCCACCCTCTATGTATTTGTATTGCAACTAAGTTTGTGACATACCCAACAATTTTTTAATCAGGAGTAAACGTGAGTGTTTGGCAGGTAACATTCATTTAAAACTTTAAGAGTTCCTGTTTATATCGGGCCAAACCAAAGATTATAAAGTCATACAGATGACGCACTGCATACAAGAAAAATTGTTTTATGGCGGGTCGTACTGACACAGCCCGCCATATGTTTTGATCTCGTTTCTCATGTGTGCACATGCACATCGCCCGCCCGTACCTTGAAGCTGGTGTGCAAAAGCTTCTGTTTTGTTTGTTCTCAATGCGTCATCTGTATGATTTTATAATCTTTGGCCAAACCCAAGGGTTTAGTTCTTTGAAGACGTCTAAATAAAGTTGTTTCGTCAAAAATTTGGAGGACCGTTTTATTAACGTGTCCCAAAAAACATTTTGTATGTTTTCCTGCATTTCTATCGTTAACAACGGGAAATGTGTCAATTGACGACTGAAGAATCGCTTGTTTTTTTTACGGCGAAACAGAGAAGCTTATACTTTTAGTAACTGACAATTTGTTGAATTTTAAGTTGAACAGAATTTAGTAGGCAGAAAAAAGTAAGAGACCAAAGTTTTAAAGAAAAGCAAAATAAGTTTTATTCGATAGATGTTTTTGTGAGCGGTTCATTTCAAAGATTACCAAAGACATAACTTTACAATCGATAACCATGACTTTGATGAATACACTTTGCATACCTGAGCTCCAATATTAGTTCTGGCAATGATTCCTCGACAAAAATCAAAAGAAGAATTTTTTTTTCTTTGGGCCAAAAAGACAATTAAGTAAGAAAGCCCATACTTGAACTACTAAGGAGGTACCTACTTTATGAGGCCCTTATTTTTCAGGCCTACATTAGTTGTTCGGAGAGAAAAATCTTGGGTTCTGTTTGCTGGACTATGGGAACGTAAAAACTGTACAGCGACATGGTACTGGTCGAAAAAAGTCTGCATTGAACGGTGAAACTCGTTATGACAATAGAGCAAACTGATATCAATGCTGATCGAATGGACAAATAACTGCGTCCACCATACGTAGAAATGACACTCCTCAAGAGGCATTTAGAGGTATAAATCGTTCTATTTTGAGAAGCATTTTGGTTGAGGCCCAAGCTCATCCTGGACGATCCTGTGGATCGCTGACTAAAACCATAACTGACGATAACCTATGAGATGTTTTATTAAACAAATAGCCAATTGGGTGATAATTGACTATAAACTCCATCACTGTAGAGAATTCTTTAGAAATATGTATCCATAGTTTGAAGAGAAGGTTATACAAATCATTGAATTGTCTGTCGTCACACAAACTTAAAAACAATTTTGTTTGCAGAAATGGACCCACCTATTGGCTTGGATCAAATTTAAGAACCACCTTTTTGATCAAGGTTAGGAGTTCTATAGTCTACAAGATATGTGATTTTAACAGAACGGTGTCATGTGCAGAACTTTCTACGAAACCATCGATATATTAAAGCAAGTGTTCGATTTTAATACATACTTTCTGCAGAAATGGGAACAAGGACTAGCTTCTAAGATCGTGTGGTTTGACGCACCTGCAGCCTGTTAAGGTATTTGAAGTGGTTGGTCTCTGCGGACACACTAACAGATAATTTCATTTTGAAAACTCTAATTTAGAGAGTCAGCCTCAATCGCAAGAAAAATTGATTAACAAATAGATCTTTGAGTTTCTTAGATGCTCAAGTGGAGATCACATGCCCGAAACAATTTGTCATCATTCTTTTCAGAAGAAAAAAGAGAAAATTCTGCGTAGGAAAAAAGCGAAACATCTGGTAGCTGGCTTCAAATAAGGAACACAGGCTCTACGAAGTAACAATGGCAACCTAGTGATTGACGCGCATGGAATTGTAGATGTATTGAGGCAGCATATCCAGCAGCTGCTTAATGGGCATTATCTCAAACTGTCAAGAGAGTGATGCTCACTCTTAATATTGAAGAAGTTAGAAGAGCAATAAAAAAACCGAAGAAAGCAGCCGATTCTGATGGATTACCAGCAGAGCTCTTCAAATATGGGGGTGTTGCTTTAGAAGTTTGCATGCACCAAACTTTCAATAATATTTGGATGAGTGAGAGCGTGTCGGACGACTGGAATATCAGCTCCATATATCCAATGTACGAAAATGGCGATCGCATGACTTACACCAACCGCCGACGCATAAACAACACAGATAAATGTCGCATATAAGATCCTATCCAACGTACGCTGTGAACGACTGTCGACGCACAACCTTTGGATAAAATTTCACTGTTGATAGAAACAATTTTGAGGTAGATAGTGAGTTCATCTACGAATCCAGCCTACGAGTGACACATGAGTGACGACACGACGATGACTTTCCCTAGAAAAAAAAATGGGATCAAAACTCTTAGCCCGAAAGTCAAAATTGTTGATACTGAACCCTTATTCGACCAGACCTACTTTATGGTTCCGAGTGCTGGACAAAAAGCAGGAAAGCGGAGCAAATGTTAGGTACTTTTCCATGATAATTGATTACGTTTTCGTTCATCAGTTGAACAACCATGATGCGCAGGAGCTGTTGTTTCAACAAGACGGCGCAACATGCCGCACAGCTCGTGCCACAATTGATTTGTTGAAGGAAACGTTCGGTGAGCGCATAATTTCAAGTTTTGGTGCTGCAAATTGGCTTGACTATTTTTTGTGTGGATATGTGAAGTCGGTAGTCTACGCCGATAAGACGCCGCGTTATTGCCGATTTGCGGCCAAAAATGTTGAAAAAAGTCATCACAAATTGGACCTCCAGATTAGACTAAGTCCGAGGCAGCCGCGGCGGCAATATACCAAAAATCATTCAAATTTCATGCCAAATTTAAAAAAAAAATCTCTTTTGTTGTACTCCATTTCAAAGCTTTATAACTCCAAAAAACACCCTTTATAACAAAAACCATAAAAACACGAAGGCTACACAGACTCGGCTTCAACGAGCGAATGAACAATAATGTTACAACCAAAAGAATCTTTGATTCCAAGCCTCTTGGTGCGAGGCGACAAAGAAGGCCGAATATCCAGTTTAAGGATCAAGAGGTCGCGAACGCCAGAGCGCTTGGAATGAATAATTTGCAGCAATATTCCCAAATTTGAAGAAGATGGAAGGCTGTCCAGTCTCAGGTAGAGAAATCAACGGTTAGTAAGTGCTAATTTCAACAACATAGGTATATTCGAAATAAATAATTTGGTGTGTGTGTTTTCTCAACTTCAAATCTTCAAGCTCCCAAAAACACAATTTCTACAGTGCATCTATCGTTTGCATTGCTAAATCCCAACCGTTTCAAAACATAAACCTCATTGTGCCAGATACACGTTCCATTTGACTTGACGTCTTGACGTCACCGACCTCATTTAACACTAACCTACATTTACATACACAACATCGATATCTGCCACAAAATGATAAGAAAACACAAACATCATTGCGTGAAGCATCCACTTTACTTGCGAAAACCAATCATAGCGCGCAGACAAATGAGGTTATTTGGTGTCACTCTTATTTTGGGAAACAAAATACGACCACACTGCACTACACCTTTCCACCCCTCCGATCAATCTCAATTTACTCGAAACCCAGAATTGAAATCGTAATCAAGTAGATGACAATCCACAACCACCCCACAGCTACGATTCATCGGCCGCAAAAAGGGGTTAATGGACCCTTGACTATAAGCATAAGAAAAATGAAAGTTATCTACAGACCATAACACAAATACTCCACTCGTTGTCATCGTCCTTGTTCATTTCTCTTCCTCAAAATCTCTGCACGACACCGAAGCTATCCCGAAGAATATTAAATTACAAACTTCACACAGTCGCCCGTTTCGCCATATGTCCTCGCCGGGCATTTGCAAAGGAGTAGATTACCCCACTTCTGGCCAACCATTCTTCACCATAAATGTCCAAGTTAGGAAAAATATTATTGTTATTATGCCATCACAATTAAAACGGAGATTGAGCAGATGAATGTAGGAATGCTCCTTTGTGTCACACGCAAGGACTGGAATTTATGCACCCCATAGAACAGTGTATCCTGGTAATTGCACTCGACCACCGCCGTGCACATAAAGCATTCCTTGTCAATGGCCAGTGGAGTGGGTGGGAAAGTAACGATACCCACTCAGTGTCGGACTTTTCTTATTAAAAAAAAAAATTCGTCAATGGATCCTGGACGAGGACGTATGGAAAACCCATAAAAACTATTTAGCAAGTAAATAAAGAAACTGTTATGGACGATCTACTCAAAATGACTGATGACATGGACAAGCACACAAACACGATACAAAACACAGCACACAGTACGGTTGGTATACTTACATGTCTCGAATGTTCTTTAGTCCCCAGAAGGCCCTCGCATGAATGTGAGTTATCCTGTTGAAATTTAAGCTCCTGCTCTCGGCGACGCATAAATAAGATTGTCATGAAAAAGATAAAAAGAGAGGGAGGAGAAACTGTAATAAGAATAACAATATAATACCTAAGAGTATCTGTGAGCAAGGTTGATTGCACGTGTATGAGTATATATATCTTCTTATTAAGTGTGTGGCTAAGTGCGAACCAAATAAATGGTCCAAAGTGGCATGATGCAACATCCTTTCTTGCACTCAACCATGATGGACGAACGATAAATAGTCTCGAACACCACATCAAAGACAATTCGATTGGAAAAAAAACCCAAATGTAGTAGATTTATCAATCAAGCTTTGATAAGTGAGCTCTTTGGGCATATGTGCCTAGTGCCGGGTGAGTAAGAAAGTGTGAACAGCGGTGGTGTAGTCTCAATTAAAGAGAATCTACGGGATCGGCATCGGATGTCATTGTGATTGGTTTTGGCTCAGCATGGGCACAAGCATAAAGGGGTGAGCACTACAAATTATTTCGGTCTGCCAGCCGATTTAGTGGATACCAATTTTGGAGTTATACACCAGCACCAGAGAAAATAATACCAGGACCGCGATAAAGGAGGGACAAAGGGAAGTGTCACCACGAAGATTGATGATGATAAGTTTGGAAGATGTATCCATGCACTTAATCCCGGGGGTTTAAAGGAGCATCAAAATGATGTGTTATCGCCTGGTAAATCTAAGGGGGAGGATGGTCTCCATTTGAGTGAAATCCGCTCTTAATTAAAATACCATGAAGGAGGTCATTTCGCCTAAATTAAGGGCGTATTTTATAGGGAGCAAAGTGTTTTTGGCACACTCGGAGGCTTATTAATATGGGAAATGATGGTGGGTGATAAAGGGCAAGTGATTTACGAACCTTGACCCTAAATGGGATGCACTGGAAGTGAATGCTTTTAAATTGACCTGAGTTAAAACTGTCATGCATCAACAGCTCTGGGGAATAGAAAACGGAATTTCCAAGCGAAGGAATTTGTCAATACTAGAGTGGAAGAAATACAATTTTTAAAGTAGCCGGTGGTGGTTTCATTTGGCTTGTTAAACACCTTGTTAACGTCACTTTGACAATTTTCGTTGTTTGGAATTCGTTTCAAAACATGCACTGCTGATACTAAACACAGATTTGGCCAAACAACTCCGCATGCGACGTTTAAGATGGCTAGGTACAGCAAATTGATACCAATACTACAGCTCGCAGGCACTTCGATTCTCAGCCACGTCGGAAATAGACCTTGGCTCAATTGGGGCGTACAACTAGAAGCCAATATTAACCAACTTAAAGTACACAACGGCAGGCAGGTGAGGTATGCTGGTTGAGGCTCCAGTTCATTTCGGACTGTAGCGAAACTTTTGCAAGCAATACTGGACTCTATTCAAAGACCAGCGCCTCTTCCTATTTAAATTAAGATTTGGAGCCAAAAACTTATCAAAAACTTGGATGCTTCTTAGCAAAATAATCCCTACACGTGCAACATGAATGACCATTAAGACAGGCAGCAACAGCACATAGAAATACAGTGCACCTAACAAGGACATGAAAAACACAATACAACAACTAGTTTTAGTATAAAACAGGCAAACAATGAAACGCTATATTTCAACATCTGCTCTACATTTCTCAACCATCTTAAACGTCCAATGAGGAGACCAGGTCTTTGTTGCTGTACAGCAGATAAAGATCTGCCGAAGTGTAAAGATTTGATCAGTTGTGGACTTTCCTTGCGTAATATCTTAATGATAAGGGCAGATTAGATTGTAAGTAAATGGTTTCAGGCGTTCAAATGTTCCTGCATATAGGATCTTGTAGCCGATGTTGAAGATGCCTATGCATCAGGGCAGAAGCACTCCATTTTTGTGAATCGTGAAAAAGATGCTAAGGTTCCATTCTTTTGGTATTCATCTGATAGAATTTTGCTTATAAGTTGAAGCTTATTACGTACCACCAGCTTTATGTAACTCGGCAGGAAGCCATAATTTCCATCTGCCATGTTTAGCCTAGCCTTAAATATTGGGTGATGTGTCATTTATAAATTTGGCCTTTTGTCGCTTATGTATGCCAATAGAGATCAACCTATTGGAAGGTGCTCCTATTTTTGCAAATAGCCGCCAATGTCAAATCTGCCACAAGCGATATTCGGAAGGCCAAACAACATCCGTTGACTTCTTTTGGCCCATATGCAATCGAAAATGTCATAAAACCAAATTGGCCTTTTGAAGCTTCTTAAAATACTAAAGCTTCATGTGGGTTGTTACAATGCACTCGCTTATGTCTTCGAAGAATAAGACTTTGAACTTAATTCTTTCGCTTATAAAAATATCCGCATCCGAATAGTCGATGTTTGTGCTCACTACAGTACTAACGAAGAGTCACAGATGTTGATCCTTCTTGACAGACCCAGTCCATCGTATTTCCTGAATGGAAGTAATTTCTTCTTTGTAGGCTGCACCTTTTTTGTTGAATGCTCTAACTCACTCCTTTCGAGGCTTTTAGTTTGTTTCGTAATAAAAGAGGTTTCTTCACGATTGAATAGTTAAACCAAAGTTCAACTCTCAACCTGGAGGGCCAGTTTCATTTTATTGGATTCCCTTAGGACACGTGGCCATCAGTATACTGACTCCATTTTAAATTGTGTCTTAAATGCTGCCGTCTTGGCAAAGAAGAATGTGTCTAGGCCTCACCCTGTTCTTACTTAGAGGATTACAGTGGTCGCCACAAAAGACTGTGTGCTTAAATTGAAAGGCATCAGTTGTGACTAAAGCTTTCTTCTTCTCTCTAATCTGTGAGGACAAAATATGGGTGGATCGATTGATACTCTAAAATATTCCTCAACTCTTCTCCTTGGTACGTTAAAACTAACATCCTCAAAGGCAACGGTTTCAAGGTATTACCAACTTTACTTATTACTACCTCAAACCAACTAACGTACATCTAAATACGTTGGAACAAGACCGTCACATTTTTGTTCTTTCGATTTATTTTTCAAATTTGCTAGCGCGTTGGATTTCTGACGAACGGATCACATCTTCTAGTCCCTCCGGTAACAAGACCTAACTTTTTCGTCGCTGTACTATTATTTTTCGCTGTTCTAACTCTTATTAAAGACCTGACCGCCCCTGACTTGTTGGAACGGTATTTTCAATTAGTATTTCTTATCATGACGGTTCGATACCAATACTGGCTCTGTCTTCTGTAGGTATTTAGTTTTCTTCAGACGAAATTTTGCAGACTACCCACGGTGCGAACAGATTCTTTACTCGTTGATCATACCGAGGCAGTGAATTAATTCCCTTCTTATACCGTCCCGCTCCCGCACAGCTAATAAATAGGAGGGAAAGCTCAAAGAAATATCCAATTTTTGGCAAACAGTCGGTACCGCATGTCTACCTAGCATACCGACAATTTATTAAGCGGCTTTACAAACTTTTTAAGATTCTAAACGATTTTTAGAAGCAATGCAAATGCGTTGTTCTTCGTACAGCGCTGAACTGTCAGCTGTCATATTGCTTTATTTTTTCAGCTCAATTAATTGGCGCGAAATTCAAATTTTGACTGAATTATGGAACACCCGATGTAAGGAAAATTAAGTCAAGATAGGCCACTCAGATAATGCATTCCGAAAAGTCTTTTTAAACAGGCATTCTTACAACAATCCAATACTTACAGTAAATGAAGTTTATCCAATTGCTTAAAGATCTCATCATCTATTGTAGTGATCGCGTTAAAGTCAACACATCTGAAGGCACGTCCAAGAAACATGAAAACAATTATGCGTGAGAGTCGTGTCTTGATCACTTTTGTGTAGATAAGCATACTTACATTTCGTATACATTATCCAATCTGGGAAATTTGTCATCCTCCAGTGTTAACCAGTTGTCTGTGAGATTAAGCCACTCCAATTTAGGTACATCCTTCAGGTTTGCCAGCGGAAAATTCTTCAAACGATTCGAATTGAGAAAAAGCCACTCTAGGGATGATAATCCTCGAAATGACCCCAATGGCAGTGATTCGATTTTGTTGAAACTTAACTTAAGTCGGTCTAGATTTGTTTGGCCAACAAATGTATCCAGAGGAATCGTTGATATGTTGTCATGTGTCAATGTGCTAAACAGAAATTCATATAAATTTATGTAGGATGACGATGTAATTCGCAACTTACAGAAGGGTCAACTTTAATCCATGAAAGGAATGTTTTGTGAGGATTATACTACTGCCGTTGACTAAAATATGTGTAACCTAGTGGAGATGATAATAATTGGAATGAGCACTTGATGTCGGAATAGATTAGTTTGGTTAGGTGTTGATTCAATAAAAATGACATAATGTGAGGGTCGAAGGCGGTTACAGTGTTAAATAGGAGCAAAAACATGTAACCTTGAAGGATTTTTTTGAATTACAACATTTTTAGAGCCTGGGTTACTTTACAGCGCCAAGAAAATGTCCCTCTTGAAATAATCATTCGAAATATTTTGTCGAATTTTATTTTACTTCAGTCAAGGCCACTAATAATAGGTGTAGTAAAAGGAAATACATTACTGTTTCGAGATGGCTTTATTAATCTGTATGATGCGTTCGTCCCATCGGAGGTCTGCTACGAAGTCCTTAAAAAAAACTTGTGAACGAATACCGAAGTACGATGTTAGAGTCATGCTGAGAGATTTTAACGCAAAGGTAGAAAAATAAAACATCCTAAGCAGTACAGTCGAAAAACACAATCGACACGACTACATGTCTGGCAACGGACTTAGGCTAATTGATCTCGATGCGGAATGAAATACCACTAAGTTACCTCACGATATAGGTTTCCTCGATATCCATAAGAGGACATGGCGGTCTCTAGATCAACAGACGGTCTATCAAATTGATCATATTGCGATGGACCAGAGGTACGCATCCAATATTTGGAGGAGCATTGACTCAGACCACTAAGTTTTTGCAACCTAGGTAATGCGGACATCTACCACACGACAAAAAATAAGACATTCCGTGGAAAAATTGAATGTCGAAAGACTGGAAGATGGAAAGAGACCACCAATACCTTCGAAGAACGCGTATCCATAAACCTCTTGATGAATCCCCATACCATCAGCATCGAATGTCGAAGAACAATGGCAACGATTTCAATAAGCTATTAGAAGAAACCCTTGGTTTGATGGAGAGAGCCGAAAGATCCTCGCAGCCATGAATGAGGACTGCAAGGCTATGCTACAGGTGAAGACAAGAACTGCCATTGAGCTCTATAGGCATAGAAGGAGGGAAGAACACCGGCTTTTCAGAAAGAAGAAAATGCATGATCGAGGATATAGAGAGGTACCACTCCAGAAGTTTTACCAAATTGCAAAACGTCAAAGCCAAGCATAAAAGGCTCGAACAAAATCCTGTCGAGATGAACAAGGAAATATCGTAGTTAAGATACATTCGACGCTGAAAATATGCATGGAAGAACCACTTCTGAACTTCTGCGATAATGAATAATATCCCGCTCTCAGGCAGAAGGGAAGTGAGGAAACCAATGTATAAGCTTAAGCTGCCGAAAATTGCTGCCTTCCCGGAGAGCTGTATAAAGCTGTCGGATATGACTTGGTAAGTAACTTTCACCAACTCACAAGCAAATGGCAAAAAAAAAGGTAGAGTGAAAGTACCTATACCTGAAGATTGGAATCTGAGCATCGTTTTCCCGAAGCACAACTCTCCTCCATATCGCCTATAAGACCCTATGCGCCGTATTTTGTGAACACTTGAAACCAACAACTTATACCTTATTCTTTTAAGTGTAGTTTTAGGCCAAGAAAGTCCACAATTGACCAAATCTTCACACTTCAGATAATCGTAAAAAATAAACAAGAAGCCCAAATCGATACCCACCACCCTTTCATCGATTTCAAAGCCGCATACTATCGCATTTATAGAGACGAACTATACACAGAGCCATGTCTAGTTTTGGTATACCGCTACCGCCCAAACTTGTCCGTCTGTGCAGGATGACGATGGAGTATTGCACTGTCATGTGACTTTTTCAATCTCATTATGAGAGGCTTGTGCAAAACTTCCAACTCAGAGCCACAATCGTATATAAATCAGTACAGCTAATAGCATGCTCCGACGATATTGACATCATTGGCCGGGCTGAACGTGATGTCATAGCCACGTTTGCTAGTATAGAGAAGGAAGAGGCAAAAATCGATTTAGAAGTTAATGAGGGTAAGACCAAATATATGCTGGAAACTCCAAGGAACACACAACATCGACGAATCGGACCAAACGTCAAAAAAAATTTTATGGCGCAACGGGCTCGTTAGTACCCAGGGCCTAGCTTTTTTCTCACAGCCATTCATGTGTGCGTGTGTATTTTCTTAGCACGATGGCGTGGCCTCCTGTTTTATGCCGAATCCTAACGGCTAAGTTGAGTTAAGCTGTTCATGACAATTGATACTACTCGGACGATTTGTCAGATCATCACGCGAGGAGGGCCAGTGAAAAATCATTAAGGTGTTGCTACGATTGGGAATCGAACCCACCCCTTCCGCGCGGCAGTTCATCGCACTAACCATCGCGCCACTGTGCCCTCTGGACCAAACTTCACCATTGACAAATATAACATGGAGCTAGTACAGAACTTTAACCACCTCGGCATCGCTGCGAAAAAAATAAATGAAGAATTATTCTTGCCTACCGCTGTTTGTTCGGGCTAAGAAGGCAGTTTATTAGTAAAGCCCTTACTCGAATTATTAAGCAGATCCTATACAAGACCCTGATCATCTCAGTCCTACTCTAAAGCAATGAAGCATGCCATACATCAAGAGCAGATGAAGAAAACCTTGGTCGTTTTGAGAGAAAAGTTCTTTGAAAAATCGTCGGTCCCGTTTGCGTTGACGGGTTATGGAGACGAAGATTCAACCAATAACTACTATACGAGCTGTATAACGACATACCCCTAGTCAAAAAACTTCGCATTTGACGTCTAAGATGGCTAGGACATGTACAGCGAATGGACACCAATACTCCGGCTCACAGAGTCTGCGATTCCCAGCCAGACGTCGGAAGTAGTAGAGGAAGACCTCGCGTTAAATGGCGTGTATAAGTACAAATAATTTGAAGTGCACAACTGGAGGAAGTGAGCTAAGGTCCGAGCTAATTGGAGAGGTTCATTATTAACTGATATTTCATATTTCATTAAAACTACTGTACATTATGGGATGTTGCATACAAAGGATGCATACCACAACTTACCACACCTAATCACCTAATATCCTTATACTCACAATTCTGCTAAATTCCTCATCTCATTTTGTTTGTGTTTTCTTTTTGGAAATGAAATTGGCCGAAGAACATCATAAATTTTAGCAGATGATTCGCAATTTACGGTATACACCGCGTTCAATATCCTTTATTGAGAATCTGCGTTAATATCTCGTAAAAAGATAAGCAAAACCGTTGATGCCAATGGCCCAAGGACAGATCACTTATTTCACAGATGAAAGACAACGAAAGTACACACACAATGACATGGATATCCCGAGATAATTTGCGAAGTATATCTTACATTTGTGTGGTTGTCCTAAATTACAAAAAAAAACTCACAACTGCCCTCAAACAATTGAGCTTTAATGAGCATCGACTGGAAATACAGAAATGGAAAGAGGACTCAGGAAATAAAGCGAAAATGTGAAAGTGTGTGGAATCGTTTTATATACATTTTTGTGTATCCTTTTGCGGTTTTATTCCTATTTCCGGATTGTCTTTTAGAAAAAAGTCATCGACCAGAAAATTACGCAACTCAACGTAATTTCAGACCAAAGGACAATTGTTTTTCCTTTTTTCAAAGTGTCTTTTCAAAGACTGCAGCAAAGTGTTGGAAAATTATATTCACGTGAATCCATTGAGGCAACGCAAACACTTGATTGGGGACGATTTTGACAACATTAAATTTCATAGGTTAACGCATCCTTAATCTTAATGTTTTCGACAGTGGCAACAGTTGTCCTAAAAAAGTAAAAAAAAAAAAAAACGACTAATGAAATAAAATATACAACTGTACTTACTTCACTGCTTATCTCGGGAATCTTTGTTAACATTGAATAACGTCCACAGAATAGAAACGTCCTCTTCTTGCAGGTACAACTTTTTGGATATGTTTGTATTTCTAAACAATAAAAATAAAACAAAATACAGCAGGCGAACAAAAACAAAAAGTGAAGAAGACAAAATATCATTATCAAGCCACACACTCAATTACCACAATCTGTTGTTGCAAAAGTCGTCCTAGAAGTAGTCCCGACACCAGCACTCGTATTATCGTCCTCCTTTTGACGGGCAATTGCAGTTGCCACCAACTTGGCCATTAATTCCTTGCTGCCATACAACATGCCGCATTCGACAGCATGCTCATCGGTGCCATCCTTGCAGTCTGTACGCTCGTCGCATATCTTACGCTGGGGTAAACACAGTGTCCCATTGTCACAGGCGAACGTTCCTTGGGGACATGAACCTAAACCAGTGTATTCATTGGGGGAATCAAACCAAAAAGAAGAAGAAGAAGACGAAAGGACAAGAAAAAATTGAACTTTAATGATATTGAGTTATGGAGTTCAGAATGGATTAAGTAAATACATATACAAGAGATGGGATGTGAGAGGAAGGAAGCAACTGACGATTACTCTGACTGCGATGCTGCTAGTTTTCCACCACCTATTTGTCTCATTTTTTTGTGCATGAGGGTGTCTGTCCTAATTGACATGCACTTGGTCAATTGTTAGTGCTAATCAGGTACGACATAAATGGTTTATAAAATATTTATTACCCTAAAAGGGGTGAGCTAATAATAATAAGCATTTAAGGGTTCCTTGCTAAAAAATCTTAAGAGATGATTTTTTGGTGGACATTAAAGTGATGGGACATTGCAATTTAGATAGAAAATTCTTGAACGATGAGGAATTTTCAGAAGTTCTTAGATATCTTCCAGCGGTTGATCAAAATTTAGAAAACAAAAAAGTTTAGCAAACAAATGCTTGCTAATAATTTATGTCCCGTAACTTTTAAACTGTCATTTTTAAGTTCTCAAATTTGTGGGATGGGGTTTAACTAACCATGAATTTAAATAACAATAAAGTAAAAAAATGCGTTTTTATAAGGATGTAGCAGACGCACATGACAGAAAACCAAAGCAAACCGGTCACACATAAAACCAATCATCAAAACTTCAACAGCAAATAGTGTTATTTTTTTTTTCAAATGTCCAATGTCCTGTTTTGAACTATGCGCCATTTTTTGTCTCAATAAACAAATACAAACCTTGGGCGCAACGGGCTCATTAGTACCCAGGGCCGACCTTTCTCACAATCATTCATGCTTATGCTGACTCCGAAGGGCGAATTTAAGATGAGATTTTCATGACCATCTTGATACTGAGCACGTCTCGGTTGTTTGAAAATACACTTACGAAATGGAAGATACCGGTTTGAAAATGTGAATTTTTCGGTAACTGTTTTTCTATTTATAAACTTTTCTCAAGTGAGACGAAATTATAACGCTCCAAGAGGACCCAGAGATGATGCTTGCTCAATTCGGACAGAGAAAACACTCCAAGAAAAATAAGAGCGTTCATCGGTTCCCTATCATTCTCAGCAATAGAGGCTGAAAACACATACCGGATCAAATAATACGTTTTTGATTTGATAGCCAAAAACGTTTTTTACCTGAAAACACACTAAGCGAACACCATTGACAGATATAACTTTGAGGTAGTAGGGGACTTTGTCTATCTCGGCTTCGCTATTGACTCTGACAACAACATCACGTTTAAGAATTGCCTAAGAAGGCAATTCAGTAGTAAAACTCGCACTCAAACTACTAAGGAGATCCTATATAAGACCCTGATCATCCCAGTCCTGCTCTGCGGCGCCTGAGAGTGGACCGTCTCAAAAGAGGATGAAGAAATCCTTGGTCTATTTGAGTGAAAAATTCTTCGAAAAATTCCTAGACTTCTTACATTTCAATGTCTTTGATAAGACTTCCAGTTGCCGCTGATATGTACAACACTCATCATACATCGTCACGAACAACGCAATAGCAAAACTATTTTTGTTAAAGAATCAAGAAATAATGGAACGAACTTTACGGGGATGATTTCCACTAATATACAATCTACAGACATTCATTAGCAGAATTAATAAACATCCAATAAAGGATGTTAAGTTCGCATTCTGGAAAAAGTGTGCACAAACAAATTGGAAACATTTTATTTAACGAGAAAATGTTATGAGGCTCAGATGTGATAAAATGTTGACAGGAAACTAGGACCAAATTTGAAATATTTTACTGTCATTTTAGTCGTAGTCTTCATTTTATAATGTAGGGCTACACTACTTTAAAGTACCTGTATAGCAACATACAGTTGCACTTCATAGCCACACATCATACTAGGACACGAACAACGCAATACAAAAACTGTTTTTGTTATAGAATTGTACAGTTTTGGCAGATTCTTCGAGTCTTATAAGTTCATTTCACCTGAGAAAAGGGTATAAACATATGTGTATTGAATTTGTTTAATGAAAAAAATGCCAAAATATCTGACGTCTGGAGTCTGACCTTTTATTTTAATGGTAACATTAAACGACAATTCAGTTTATATAGTCTATGCACTCCGTATAGTTCGTATTTTTCTATCGTTAAACCCTAAATTTATTATGAATAAGAACGTAAAATTCAAAATAATACGTAGCACCATAACGAATGCCCTACATGAAATACGATATCATTTCTAAGTGGAACACTAATAAAATCAATCTAGAACAAAATAACACCGTTAATTTAACTTTTACCAATTAAAAATCCCACCGACCTAATACATCATGTCCTAACTGCGATGACAGCAAATTGCAACTTATAAACTTTACATTCAGACTCAGCCGTAAACCATATCTGTTTCCATATATGTTTGCCTAAAAGTTGAATAACATGATTTGGCATTTATCCAATCGATTGAAAATGAATTCATTTTACTACATATAGCACTATATATTGAATGTTAATAAAATCATTGCAGGCGAAAACATTTTTTAATTTGTTTTCTATTAGAAATCATTTATTTTTGTTGGCCCATTAATGTTTACTTTTGTATCTCTTACTATGAATGGCTGATTTTTTTTTTATTTAAATGTAACCATTACAATGGTGTAGCCTATAATATCAGTCGAAAAGTTTTTGCATTAAAGTTAACTTTACAGCTTTATAGGTTTGATATTTTGAAAAGCGAAATTATGCTGATATCCTAATTGAAATGGATGGGAATCCTAATCAAAACTTAAGTTGAATATTCCTTGGGAGTATCACTCTATTAAGTTTTTGTTGGAATAATACTTTTGAATATAAATGAGTGTTGATATTGATGGTCTTTTTATTTTTTGAAAAGAAAAGAAAGTTATTTTGTAACTTAAATAATGGACAATAGAGCTGGACGGCAATTGACTGCTTAACTAGGGTTTGAGACATTAGAGCAGCAACTTAAGGGTGTCGAAAAACTCATGCAAAATTTGAATTTTGCGCCATTTAATAGTACTGCATTGCCAACGGAAAATAAATGATAACAATCTTGACAGCTGACAGTTCGAGGTTAGTAAAAATGGAACGAAAGAATAAGAATGGTGAAAGAATTATTCACCAATATTTTGAAAAATAATGAAGATTTGCCACCTACCTACAGTCCATAATTTTCGTACAAAATATGGCCGTCACAGTGATTTAAAACCATCAACTCTGAAAAGAATAATTAAACACTCCTGGGAGGCTTGATCAATTAGTGATCTTATACACTCTGGGTGGCCAGTCACAAATCGTTCAACAGAAAACATCGAAGCAGTTCGCGAGAGTATTGCTGACAGTGCAGAAAATTATTTCGGAATTGGGCATTTCGAGAAACTTTTTACAGCGAATTCTAGACTTGAAACTTCATGGCTTACAAAGTTTAATTGACCCAATAACTGAAGACTAGTAACAAAGTAGCGCGAATAGATATCGTGTAATAGATTTTGAAACAACAACAAGTGGATGGTGATTTTTCGAACGATTTTTTCCTGTTTTATGCCGACTCCAAACGACGAATTTGAAATTTCGGATTATTTATCATATCATAACATGAGGAGGTCCAGTGAAAAATTATTCAGGTGTTGCAACGGCTAGTAATCGAACCCAGATCTTCTGCGCGGCAGTTTACGCACTAAGCACCGCGCCGCCGATACCGTATTTGGGGTTCAGAAAAAAAATTTGAAACAAATGCATCCACAAGGGGTGTCTGTTTCGTGCGGATTTCGGGCAGGCGGCTGGTCAGGCAGTAACAACTAATGGTATTCATTATCGCGACATTATAGCCCAGTTTTTAGTGACTAAATCTAGAATTAGGCATCCAGATCTTGCGATTTATTGCCATTGGACTTTTTCTGTCCAGTTTCTTGAAGTCAAAGGTCCTATACAAACAAACTCGCAACCACCAAAACCTTCAAAGAGGAAAATCGGTTGTATATTAATTAAATTCAGCCACATTTATCTATACGAAATGGTCATAGAAAATGTTAAGAAATGAGTACGCACTTGCTAGCAAAGCCGTGGCCAATTATTCGATGTGCTACTCCATACACAAACCCCAATCTTTAAGCTCTATGAAACAACAACCAAATGTATGCTTTCCAAGTAAACATTGGTATTTTCTATCAAAATTATATTTGCCTGTTGGGGCACCCTTTACAATCAATGCTTACCACATGACCAATTACCTATATTTCGCCTGTTCACGTATCGTAAAACCATCAACCTGTTGTCGTGTCTTTTTTAATATTCATAGCTAAGACAAGACAACGTCTTTCGGGTCAGCTAATTCATAATGAAAAAGTTGTTTTCATTCTAGCAATACAAATAAATAATTTGTTTAATATCTTCGCATTTAAATTGAAGAATATTAATTGTATAAGAGTTATAAATTCGTGTTTGAAAATTTCAAAAAGAAAATTACACACACAGAGGGGATATCAGATGCGTGACAGAATTAAACTATCCTTGAATAACTATGAAAGTATAAGGTCAAGAAGTCGTATTTATCTACGTCTAGTGTAGTGTGCCGATAATATACATAAAAGAGAACGAAAATATATCCATTGCATGTACTTGAAACATACTTTGTGCCGGAAGAGGATTACGTACCTAAATAAATGCGAACAAAGTATGTACCAACCACCGTCCAATGCGTTTCACCATGATTCCTACATTTCCTGAGACTCGATTTATCACAAAATAAAAATTAAGCCTTAGATAGCTATTTGCTTCGAGAATGGAAGTATTCATTATATTTAGAAGCATACATTTTGGAAATTACCACCAATACTTTTTTTTTATTAAAATTGGTGTCCTAGAACTAAAATTGATAATGTGTGATTTATTAAGAAATAATTTTTTACACAGGAATTTTAGATTTAATTTTTTATTGATTTGTTATTGGCCTTCACTTTTCTAAGACGATTACTTTATAAATATCTATGGTGCAACATTTGCATATTATGGATATATTAGGGATATTATGTGGTCATATACTTTAGAGCAAAATGTCAGTGACTCAATGCAATTCGTTTGAGCATATACTGTCCAACTATCAACTTTTTGACAAATATAATGAGAAAACTCTCCAGAGTAAGCAACCCGTAACATACATTACATTTCCAGTAACGTACGATCTTCTACAATTCAGGGGCATAGTTAACAAACATCTACATCTTGGATCGATGTTTGCAAAGACCTAATAGACCCTTTATCTAATTCTAATGCCCTTAGCAGTAAGTATACAAAGAAGCGAATATATAGGTACACCAGAAAGTTGTCAGACAATCGGCACCTAATGAGCAATGTTTAAACAATTAGCCTCTTGTTTTATGTTGTACACATATGTACATGGTAATAAAATAACTACCAATGTTAACACATGACTTGTCTATGCCATTAAAAACTTTTGGGTCATCTGTTGTTGTTTTTTTGTTGAAAAACATATTAATTGGTAACATACAGCTTTTATAACCCCTGAATATTTACAGAATCTCAGTTTTATATTTTTGCGGTACGAAATAAAACGACCTAAGCTTGACCAACGTTAGGAAATGGGAAATGATTAGTAACTTCCAAATTGATGACGCATCGTCCTCGAAACAATATGAGTTTTGAATAGAAATTTTGGTAAAAAAAAATGCACTGTAGCCTAATTTATGAGGAAAGTTTAAGAAACTGGAGATAAAAATATTGCCCCAAAGATCTAGCCTGAGGAGAAAAATTGCATCAAGAACATAAAGATTAAATCAAACATTCAAGGCAAATGACCACCAGCTTCGAATATCTGTTTGCGTTTTAGAGCTGCTCAAAATGAATGACAATTTGGACAAAAAATTTGAAGTATTTGGAGGTGTATTCGCCGAGGTTCTTAACCTAAGCATATCCTGTCATCTTTCCGATTTTTGTAGCGTTTTCCAGGCGGAAAATTGAACAAGCCTTGTCCTTGCTGAGGAGTGATGTAATATCCACGAAGTATATCAACATCTTCAGTGATAGCCAAGCGACAATCAAATCCCTAGGATTCATCACTTTTAAATCGAAATCAGCAATCGTATGCCGACAATCTCTTAATAAGATGGCTGAACACTTTAACATTCACATTATCTGGGTACCGGCAAAGATTATAAAGTCATACAGATGACGCATTGAGAACAAAAAACAGAAGCTTTTGCTGACCAGCTTCATGGTACGGGCGGAATCATCTAAAAAGGTTTGAAAAATCTTTTTTACATTTTCCCTCTTTCTTTTTTCAATTCAATTTTTTCTATCAGTGTCAGTGAGGTCGTTTCCGACCCTGATGGAGCAGCGAGAATTCTCCATCGTCATCCTACACAAACGGACGAGTTTGGGAGGTATACCAAAACTAGACATGGCTCTATAAATGCTGTCGTATGCGGCTTTGAAATCGATGAATAGGTGGTGGGTATCGATTTGGACTTCTGGGGTTTTTTCCAGGATCTGCCGAAGTGTGAAGATTTGATCGGTTGTGGACTTTCCTGGCCTAAAACCACACTGATAAGGGCCGATCAGGTTGTTGGCAAACGGTTTCAGGCGTTCACATACTACGACAGATAGAGTTTTCTAGGCGATGTTGTGGAGACTTATGCCTCTGTAGTTGGCGCAGTTTAGAGGGTCTCCTTTTTTTGGATCGGGCAAACGATGCTGAGGTTCCATTCTTCAGGCATACTTTCCTCCGTCCAGATTCGGCTTATGAGTTGGTGGATGTTACTTACAAGTCATCTCCGCCGGCTCTATAAAGCTCGGCGTGAAGGGCGTCATTTCCGGCAGCCTTATTAAGCTTCACTTCACTCAGGTCGGGTGGTTAGCAGCTTTCGCTGTCGTTTCCAATATTGAATGGTTCGTTCTGCCTGACAGCGGAATGTTGTTCGTCGTCGCCGTTTAACAGTCTGCAGAAGTGGTTCTTCCATATCCTCAGCACAGACTGTTTCTCAACTACGATATTTCCTTGTTCATCTCGACAGGATTTTGTTCGAGCATTGTATCCTTGGCTTTGACGTTTTACAATTTGGTAGAACTTGCGAACATCTTTCCTGGAGTGGCACCTCTCTATATCGTCGATCGCGCGCTTTTCTTCCTCTTTTTTCTTCTTTTTTAATTGACTGCGTGATTGAAAAGAGTTGAATTCTTTTTTTATACTAAAATTTAAAGCAACTGCTATCATTTTTTTGTAAAATGGGCAGCGGAAAAACTTTAACCGATTTTGAAAAGGTCAAATAAAAGGCTATATTAAATCTTAAAACACTGTGGAAATAGCCAAGAAAATCGGTCGAAGTCAAAATTTTGAGTAGTTTTCTCCGTAGTGAAGCAGACTATGGAAAAAAATTTATGGAGAAAAAAAAATATGCAACAACAGCATCAGAGAGGCGAAAGATCCTACGAACCGCCTCAAATTCCTACCTTTATACTGGTAAAATTAGGGAAGAATGCGGCGTACATGCTAGTGTGGCCACGGTAAAACGAATTATTCGAAGCGCCAAACACTTTAAAAGTTTGAAAAAAAACAGCTCTCAATGATGCTCGTAAGGAAGCACGACTTTGATTTGCCAGAGAACACATGACGTGGAACAGGGAGTGGAAGACGGTGGTCTTCTCCGACAAAAAGAAATTCAACATTGATGGACCGGATGGCTTTAATTACTATTTCCACGATATGCGAAAGGAAGAATGTTTTTTAAGTCGTCATCACACTTGTGCAGGTGGAGTAATGGTGTGGGGAGCCATATCGTTTTATGTAATATGCGAGCTCCAGTTTGTCACCTCGAAGATGGTCGCAAATGTGTACAAGACTGTGCTCCAAAAGGATTTTCTCCAGTTTTCGGAGATGAGAACATGACAACGCTCCCATCCATACAGCTCGGCTTGTAAAACAGTGGATTAAAGACCAAAACGGCAATTTGCTTGAGTGGCCGCCTTGCTCCTCTGACATTAACATTACCGTGAATATTTGGGGACTTTTGTCCAGATGAGTATACAAAGGAGGAAGACAATTTAGGGACTCTGGGACCCTAGTTGAAGCAATTAAAAAAGCCTGGTCAACAATTTTACTAAATGAAATTGAAAAATATTATGATTACTTACCAAACCGTATGTTTGAAATAATTAAGAACAATTATGGGCATACAAATACTAAATAATGCTAAAACACTGTCCTTTATTATTTAAGTTACCCAGTGCCTAGAAAATTTTGCTTTATATACTTTTGTTTAATAGTTTTAGTGGCCAAACCCATTCAGTTGAGGCACAAACAAGAGATTTTTTGTTATGTTTTTGAAAAAAAAAATGATTTAAAAACAAAACTAGCAGAACAGAAACTTTGCTATTTCCAAATGACTGATTTTGAAAAGCTTGAAGACGATCCATTTCATTGTCAAACGCCCAAACTTTTTATTTTTATTTCTTTGATTGTTGTGTTATGGATTTTTAGTGCGATTGAACCGAGAATTGAATGCATAACCTCCCAACAGGCAAGCACATTACCACTAGTCCATCCATTTCTTGACATATTTGGGCTGAAGACCAACCCGAAAAGATTTAAGAACTGCCATTACAAACTGGGAAAACAACCTTTTGGTTAAAGTAGTGGTTAAATCATGAGTCCATATTAAAACTACGAAGGTGAGTTTAGGTTGTAGTGGCACACTTAGACTATAAAGGTCCGTTGTGGTACCACGTGGATCTGTCGACTTTCTTATATTCGTTCGCCAAATTGCACCATTCCATTGAACCAATATTTTGTTTTTATTTGTAATTGAACCATTAGGAGCTAACAATGTAGCGTAGGAGGTTTATGACATTGATATTGACCAGCTCACCTAGATTATAGAAGGAGTACTCTTCCAGATGATGCTTCCATTTTACTTAGAGAGCTGGACAAGAGCATAGGTTTTTTTTTTTATAATTTACACGTACTCAAGGGGTTATGAATACCCTTTTATATGTTACCATAGTACGAGCGTTAGAGAAGGGGAAGAAAGATAGAGAGGATAGGAAAGATTTTGGATGCAGTGGAGACTTAAACTCCATGGGTGGTGTCCGAACTAGCTTCGGGGAGTCACTTTTTCTCGTGTTCGTTAAATTTGAAGAAATTCAAGATGGTGTGCATACTTTTAGGTATTACACCGACCTTTTATTTCTTTTAAATAAAAGTGAAATGGATTTTGGTTGGGATTGAACGCGCAACCTTCCACTCAACAGACGAACACATTACCACTACACCGCGGCCACACCGAGTAATAATTTCCTCCTCTTCTTCATCTAAGCATCTTCTACAGAAGTCATTGCTGAAGAGCCCTAGTCTTTTTGCGTGTAGGCCTATCGCACAGTGTACTGTAAGGACACCGATAATGGTGCTGATGTTTGATCTCGTCAGCATTGTTAAGCAGACAGCGTGCTTCTGGTTAAACTTAGGCCGGGATATTTGACACGTTGTGCCGTTTATCTATCTGCGGTGGTTTGCTTTCTTGATCGCATCCAGTTTGATCTGTTATTTACTTCTAGCGATGGGCATATCTGAAATTGTATGGTTGTGGCCACGCACTCTCTGTGCGGCAAGTAATATTTCTGAGCGGCTGAGTGATGTCGCTCTGTATCTCTGTCGCTTATTGCTCAGTGCGAAACCTTATACTAAGATCATTAATTGATCCAATCTCCCTGAATTTTTCAAGTATTCTCTTCACAGTTGACTGTCTTAAATCACTATGGCGGTCATTTTTGCTCGAAAACTGCGGACTGTGTTTCATTATTCTTAAAATATTGCCTAACAATAAAATTGCGTTGTTCTTTCATATAGCGCGCCATTTTTACTTATCCCGAACTGTCAGCTGTCACATTGTTATCTTTTTTTTTCGTTGGAAACGCAGTACCTACTATTGAATGGCGCAAAATTCAAAATTTGAATTATGTGAATTATGGGACACCCTATACTTAACCATATATTGATAAAATTTTAAATCGTTATTTTAGCCTGAAAAATATTTAATGCTACATTTTTTTGAAATTGGCTTAAAATATTTTAGAGTCTACAAATCTTGTTAAAATCATATTTTAACTGACACTTTGGCAGTCGCATATGAGGCATACTAACGTGAAAATAAAAATTAACTTAAATATAAGTGCTAAATTATTCATTTATGCATACAGTTTAAACCGCCCATTTCATCTTCACGCCACATCAGCCTTATGTATGATCTTCCACTTTATAACATTCCACATACAAACTTATTGTATTTCATCATCTCATATTTTATGCGGATTATAGCGATAAAAAGACAAGAGATTAAAATTCATGTGGAAAATAAAAACAAAAACTCCTATACATCAAGACATAAAATAAAATAAGAAACAAGGCTTGGAGGATTTTTGTGTAACCGACCGAATCCACGCACACCATCTCTGTGGTGATAACGTCGCGGTCGGGCGCCTGCATTAACTAATTATCTTTTATTAAACATTTCAACATCCTTAATCCGTGTCTTTGGAATTTTTGGCTTGAGATTTCTTTTCCCAGGCATATATTGCAATATTGCAGATGAAGGTCGAAGCATTCAAGCGAATATTCATGAAATCACGCAAGGACAGCAAATAAACTTGTTCAGGTTGATTGGCCGATGTTAATTGGATTAGAGAATTGCAGGAGACGCACGGTCCATCTGGGAAACATTATAAACACTTTCAGAGCGCAAGGACTATGCACCAATTTCTTCAATGAGGGCAGCAAACAAAAGTATGACTCTACATTTAGTTAAAAAGCTCATGAAACCTCCAGGGACTAACCTAATGTGTTGATATACTTGGAGGATTTTTATTTTTTTGAAACATAGGTTGCAGTTAATTTGGATTAAAAAGGTTTGATCTATCCAAATGCTTACTTGATATACTGCATGAGCATTGTATTTCAATAAGAATCTACTAGAGTACGATAAGGATATTTCAAAAAGTTTGAAGGACGTATTTTCTTTATAATTTCCGGAGATCAATACTCCAAAATACCTTGGAGAAATGAGTGTCCAATACTAAATCAATTTATGTATATGTAAAAATAAATGGACTAATCGCAAAGTTAGCGCTGTCGGTGCCAGAATGAAAATGAACATTCAAGCACGTGCAAAACTCGAGTTTAAGTGGGAAATTTACGGACTACACTTAATTACTTGGAACTTCTTGACCACGAAGCCAAATCTAAGTTTGACCTTTGTTGGCTACTTGGATATCCTTTATATTTATAAAGCGGTAATGTGTTGTCTATTGGTAAACATTTAAATGTCAAGGTTACTAAAGGGATATCGAATCGGCATGGGTTTGGAATGTTGGTAATTGTTAAGCTGTCAAACTTTTGATCAGTTTCTTAGTTTGGCAATGATGGTTCGTTTGTAAATCGTAGGTTGTATCTATATTTAGGTTTATGATTATTTTTGCTTTATTTAAGCAAATAATAATCGGTTCAATCCAATTAAGAGAAAAACGGGACTGTAGGATCCTGTTGTAAATGACTGCTGGTGCACACTACATAACCTGGCCCCTAGGCATGATAGCTCTTTCAAGTAAAATATATCTGTTATTGAAAGGTCTTCCATTTGTCTAATAGGCATTTCGATTAGATGCATGAAAGCAAACAAGCGTTTTGAACTCTGAAGCTAAGGCTTACCAACTCCGGATCTCATTTTCTACCGTGTTTGTCACCTTGACAATAGATTCGATTGCCAAGCCCATTTTAGAAGAATTTCCAAAAAGAACTCAATTGTGGCATCTGCATTCCCATTTAGGGTAAACTAAGTTTAAGAACTATGTGAGCTGCTTTGGCATATTCGGACAGTGTGTTATATATGGCAACGACTTGTGTAAGAATCAGAGATGATAGCGGTTGAGCCGAATGACCAATGGCAGGACTCAATCCAGTAGTAGACACTGATACAAGAACACACGGACAACGCGCCGTTTAAAAGTTTGTACATTAGAACTAGCCTTCTACGTTATGTTAGAATCTTACAGCCGAATTTATAAAGCAATTTTAGAGGTTGTTTAAATTTTAAACACATCTTAGTACATATGTGCAAAATCGATATATATAATTGATTTTCACATTTAAGCGACGTTGCTTAGAGGTTGCCTAATTTAAACACGAGCGACTGCGTTTTGAGGTTGTTTAGTGCCGTTTAAAAATGAATTTCGACAGATCAGAGAATTTCCATTTAAGATTTTTTAATATTTATTTTGAGTTTCTGTGTTGAAAAGTGAAAGCAAGCTAATAAAAATGTACTGAACCTACATTTCTTTTGTAAATGATTTAAATGTAGTGAATGTGATAAATACAAACAGACCAACAGCTACGAGACTATACAAATGTACACACTGAGAATTAACCCAATCGAACTTCAAGACAAGTATTTTCGGCAAAAATATAGATTTTCTAAGCCCAATATGGAAAAACTTGTCAACATTGTGCGATCCGATCTTATAGGGGCGGTCACATTTCTGCTGTTCTCCAAGTGATGGCTCCAAGTGATGGCTGCTATAAGGTCGAAATGAAGTATATTATATAATCTGCTATCTCACTAAAATATAATTCTTAAAACATTCCATTATACACTTTTTAGATGCACTTCTTAGTCAATCTGCGCTATGTGTTAGAGGGTTGCAAAGGCAAATGCCTCAAAGAGATCACAATTTGTGAATATGCAGTCATTACAGCCATTCAGGAAATATGTTTTACACTTACAACATTCCGTCTTAATGTGATCAGAATCACGAAAGGGTTTTGGTGCCGCGACAATGTGAGATTAACTTTAGTTATAGTTATCATAAAGTTGGAGCTAAGCTAAGAGTGTCTGCTAAAATCCAATAAGTACGATTAAGATTAATTTAGAAATGACATATTAGATTTGGCTAAGCATTGTGCTGATATTAAGAAACGATGTAACAAAAGATTTAGATACTATCTCATAGAAGACTTGAGTTTAATTCCCAGTCGTTGCAATAACAAAATGTATTTCACTCCCCCTCCTCACATGATGATCTGAAAAATCATCAAGTTGCATTAACTGGTCGAAATGAGCACATCCCAACTCAGCCTTTAGATTTGTCATTAAACTGGAAGTGCCGCCATCATGCAAGAAGTTCACACACATACATGAATGGTTGTGTGAAAAAGTTAAGCTCAGGGTTCTTACCTGCCTGTTACTGCAGCAGTTTGTAGTTTTCTTTTGACACAAATAGGCAAGAAGTCTTATGATTCGAAGGCATTAGCGAACGCATTGTGACAATCAGCATAAAACAAAAATATATAAAGGGTGATCCAAGTAGAGATACTTTTTTCAATAGCCTTTTTTGACAGATCACGTGTGAGTCGTGTCATGCTGTCATGTTATTTGTTTAGTATTAGTTGGCATTTCATAATGGAAAGACTTACGCGTGAACAACGTTTACAAATTGTTCAACTTTATTATGCAAATTCACGTTCTGTGAGGACTTTACTTCCCACACATCGCATCAATCAATGGACTTATTGAGAGAACATTTCGGTGAGCACATAATTTCACGTTTTGGGCCGGTCGATTGGCCACCAAGATCGTGTGATATCACACCGTTAGACTTTTTCCTGTGGGGATATGTAAAGTCAAAAGCTTATGCCGACAAACCCGCTTCGATTCAGGCCTTGGAGGAAAACATCACGCGTGTCATTCGCCAGTTACCAGTCGAAATGCTCGAACGAGTGATCGAAAATTGGACTCAACGGATGGACCATCTGCGACGTAGCAACGGCCAACATTTGATAGACATAATCTTCAAAAAATAAATGCCAAAGAATGTTCTTTCAAATGATAATAAACATTCTCCATTAAATTTGAATTTTCTGTGTTTTTTTTCTTTAAAAAAGTAGGGAACCTCGAAATGAATCACCCATTATATATATCATAGGCGCTACACGTGGTCACGTTCAGACGGTGGAAAATGTAAATTTTAATTTGTATATATGATATCCTCGCTGTATGTATGATATCCTCGAAAAAGGTATGAGCGGTACGTTACAATGACGCCAAAATAAAGGAAATTAAATGTTGAAAGACAGCAATGGTTATAGACCGCCCTGACCAATGATATTCAAGGCTTTCCCCTGGGATCTAATGTTGAAAACCAGTAGTGATACCGTCGACATGCTATACAAACGGATTTAACCTCAGGTCGAAGAGTTCCGTCGGATGATCGCAGCCAAGAATCAAGCTTTCGAAGAAATGCCGTAGAAGAAGAGTCGAGATCTGTCAAAAGAGTAGCGATTCAACTAAAAAGCTTAATTTTTATTAATAGGTGTCACTCTAGAAACGACGTTCGTTCATTTTACCAATATCTGAAGTCGCTCGAAAAGAATCATGTTGAGATAGACAATGAAATGTCGTAGTTGAGTCACCATCGATGCTGATAACATGGAAGAACCAATCGATATTGGCGACAACAGCGAAAAGTAGCAGCAACCCAAATGTATGAAGTGCTAGAATAGCAAAATCCAAACTTTATAAAACTCAGCAAGAGGGCCGTCATTTTCGGCAGACCTGTAAAGCCAAAGATTATAAAACCATACAGATGACGCACTGCATACAAAAAAAATTGTTCTATGGCGGGTCGTACTGGCACAGCCCGCCATATATTTGGATCTCGTTTTTCATGTGTGCACGTGCAAACCGCCCACCCATTCCACGAAGCTTGTGAGCAAAAGTTTCTGTTTTTGTTCTCAATGCGTCATCTGCATGGCTTTATAATTTTTGGCTTTACAGGTCTGCCGAAAATGACTGCCCTCTTGCTGAGTTTTATAAAGGTCGTCAAATGACCGTTAAAGAGCATACATTACGTCGGATGAAACTGTACCTGACGAATGAAACGTTAGAATTGTTTGACTGATACACACGAATTGCTCCAAAATTAGAGGCATAATTGTTCTCAGTATCCTCTACAAGATACTGTTTGCCGTTTCAAGCATTTACAACAACATTACAGATCCAATCTTTACACTTGGGCTGAAAAACAATACTAAGATGTCGATAGCAACTCCCATCACCTTATTCATCGATTTTAAAGGCGCACACGAATGCGTTAATAGGGAACAACTATTCATATCATGACTAGTTTTGATTTTGCTTCCAAGCTCGTCCATCGGTGCAGGAATCATTCGATATAAAACAAAGATTGTCAATTGAATTGCAATTTCTCAAGATATCCCATAGAAGATTGCGAATAATCCACGAACTTACACCAGAAGCTCTGTGAAATCACGGATTCAAATAGATGTCAGCGTCTTGAATTTTGGAAGCTAACGAAGACAATGCCAGATATACAATGCGCACACAACACCGCCGAATTGGAAAGAACGTCACAATCGACAGCTGTATTTTAGGTGGACAGGTACTTAGGGTTTACTTCGGTTTCGCTATTAATTCTGATGAGGACACCTAGTCATAAATCAAATGAAGATTAGCTCTCTCCAGTCGATGTTTCTTCGGTTTTAAGAAAGCAATTTAGCAGGTAATAAAACTCTTACGTAAACGTCTTAGTAATCCTTTTCGAAACTGTAGGATAAGAGACAAATTCTCCCAAAAATCATCGGACCCACTTAGGTTTACATTGACCAGCTCTTGAGACGAATAGTTTTCATCATGAACTCTACGACCTATACAACGATATGTACCCACTCAAGAAACACGTATTGGCCATTCAAGATTCAATACTCCGGTACCCAGAGTCTGCGATTTCCAAACACGCTCTTGAGAAGAAAATTCAACAACGAACTTTACGACCTAATACCTATGCATTAACACTTACTAAGATTCAATACTCCGGTCTTCAGAGTCTGCGACTTTCAGCCAGAAGATACAAGCAGAAGTGAAACACCTGACCTTAAGTGGCGTTTCAAAGTAGAAACTGGAAACCGACCTCAATCAACTTGAAGTGCGGTACTGGAGGGAAATTGCTAAGATTCGGATTAAATTAAGTTAGTTAATGCCTATTTTAACCCCGAACTGTTTTCTAAAACGTTTTGTGATAGATTTCTTAAAGACACTCGTAGATCAAGAAATAAGATTTGTTTAACCAGTGCTGCAATGGGTCGCATCTCAAAGAACAAGGGAAAGTCGTCAAGAACTCTCAAACCAGCTATTCCGATATTACATGCAATTGTAGATAATACCACTCTTGCTTGAAAGGCAGACGCTCAAAAAAAATACTCTCCTCTCCCATTTATGGAACAATCATCGGACATCTGCTTCGTAACAATTTAATTTGTTTTATTTTCTCACTCGGAAACGTCCACATTAAAGGACTACCACTTTCAAAATAATCACCCCATTTATCCAAATACTTTAATGGCACACTTTCATTTTATTGCATTCCCCAGGACTAGCTCTGCCAATGAATAAACCATCTTTTTGAATCCATACACCAACTCTTTAAGTAAATTCTAAAACACAGAACATCCATTTAAATGCAATAAACGTCCGAAACCCCCATCCCCTGTCATACGCTAATAGTCCAACTACTCCCTGGAGAACAACATCAACACATAAATTTTCAATTACACACCGACCATGGAAGTGTAAAACTTGATGTCCTGACAAATTGCAATGAACCGGGAGTAATCTCTGCACAACACACTATCGCTCTCGTATTCACTTTCACTTTCTTGGGCTATTTGCATCCGCTTAAGACGTCTCAAAATAACTTCATCTTCATTTATACTCGTTTGCTGAATGCAAAGAGTCCAGAGCCACCCACTCCTTGGCCCCCAACCACCTGCATTAAGAGTGCATGCAACACACCACCACCCAGTGTCCTGTGCAACTTACCCAAGCTAAAGTAGTACGTAAGGGCCGAAATGAAAATCACTATAAAGAGGATGCCACCACCGGTCAAAATGCTCCGCTTGTAGACCATTCCGATGCGAGAGATGTTAGCCGAACATAATTGAAAACGTAAAACTTGTCTGATGACTTAATCACATCCTTGAGGCGCACTCATTACCGTTAAGTAGGACGTGTTGTGTGTGTTGTTTTATTTTCTCCGATTGTCGAGAATTTATTAACCAAACTAACACGAAAGAATAGAATTTTGGGAGAGTATCTCACTTTTGTTAGTAGTCGCGACAATTCTCCTCGAATTAACAGCTCGATTTACGACATGAACAGACTGATGGAATGCCAAGGATAATAAAACAGAAAACACTTAAACTTATCCACGCACTGCACTTTCGGTGACTAGGAGACAAATTTCGAAATATTCAATCAACACGACGCGCCGCCGACAAAATACTCCGTAGACGATCTATGTTGGCCCGATTATGTCGAAGGATAGAGGATTCACTTTCGCGCCCTAACCGTACAGAGCCCAGCATTCAACTGAATCATTTTTTCCTCCCTAATGCTCATTCAGAAAACATCCTTACATCCTTGTATCCTTTATAGTAATGAATTTGCAGAGTGGTAGGTGATAGAGTTGCCAAACTGCCTGATTTGGGGGTGGTTGCTGGTCTAGTCTATGAAAAAGGGAATTTAGGTTGAGTTTTAGGGGGTGTCAGATGGTGATGTTGCCTACATTTTATCCACTAAGTTGTGTTTGAAATAAATGGAGCGTGATAAATGTATGAATTTCAGAAATGTTGCTGAAATGTCCGAACAATTTTGTTTAAAAGTTTTAGAGCAATTATTTAAAGTTCCGTTATTCTACCAATCGAATGTTTATAAGGCAAAGCCAACAGTGTCACACCGAACTATTAAGGAAGGTTGTATTTACTCGAGGCCTGCATGAGCATCGAAATGGAAGCTTTCATTCTTGTATATGGTGAAAAGAACAGCATTTAGCAAATGATAAATAATGCCTTATGATTAATAGACTTGACGCTAGACAAACTATCAAATAAATCCACTATTTGCTCATAGATTCGAGGCATGTATCCAACATCTCGACTGCGAATAAATGCAGTGGTGGCAAATGTCGGCCTTCACTATTTACTTAGTGTGCCCACAAAGTAAACAAGACTTCCAGATTTTGGCAGTTGGCAGCCGTCATATTGTTGAAGCTACATCTGTCAAAATCGAGCATTTTACGGTCGTCATAATCTTCTTGCCTGGAAATTCAGTAAAAGGTAAATCATCACTCGTACATCGATGAAACGCAAGATCTGTCAAAAGTGTGCAGGACCTTCCGAGGCAGTCGATTTTATGTCATTCACAAGAACTCGGCCTTTCTCTGACCGCAACTTAACGTGCATCGCGAGTTGAACCTGCACCCGTACAAAGTCACTGTTTTGTGTAGATTTTGCGCTGGCGGCGGGACCGACCATATTTCTTTAAGAACGACATTGGCCAGGCCATCAATGTCAATGGCGAGCGTTATATGTCGATGATTACTAACTTCTTTTGGCCTGAATTGGATGGACACCAACGACATGCGGCTTTTCCAGGACGGCGCTAAGTACCACACCTCACGCTACATTGGAAATTTTGCACGAGTGGTTCGAGGACATGGTCATCTCACGTGGAGGTGATATGAAATGGCCACCAAGATCATGCTTTTTGACCCCGTTTGACATATTAGTGTGTGGTTCTCTGAAGTCGCAGTTGCATAAGCGACAAACCATTCCTGCCCTCAAAGCCTGATTTATGCGCCAGAGTGATGCAAAATTTGACATTTCAGATGTGCGCTATCCAGAGAAGCGGAGGCGGACATTATTTGAACGGGGTGTTATATTCCATAGGGTCATGTACAATGGATCGATATGCTTTTCAAACGAATAAAAACTGTCGTTATATCTCACAAACACTTTAATTTATAAAGATAGGAAGCGCCCGTCAAGAACCTTAACATAGTAGAACTCATAAGCTTTGTTTTGACACTAACTCGCCAATGGTTGGATTTATAAAAAAGCCGCAAGAAGTAAAAGAAAATTCCCTATGAGGGTTTTCAATGATAGCTATAACTGGGCCCTTATTATCAATATTTTCAAAAGCAATGGAAGAAAGCAAAGAAAGTGATCGGCAATATGAGTTCCGAAAGAAACGCTCAACTGGGGATAAGCTATGCCTTGTTACCCATTTATGAACACATGCAACGAAAAAACATGGATATCGAGGCCTGTTGCCCTTCACATTTCCAATACTTTATCTCGAATTCGGCACATGCCTTTTCTAGGCAAACTGATAGTATATGGACCGCCTTAAAAATTTTGCGCCTCGATTGAAAACTTTATTAATGATTTTTATATATGGTGGTGGATGGCGTTTCTTCAGATATATTTTCTATTGACAATGGGGTACCACAAGCATCAATTCTCTCACCCACTCTATTTCAACTGATAACCGTATTTTTACAGCCCAATCATGAATGAAAATTCAGCGATATTTTTTTTTACTTATCTTTACCCTTCTATTCTACTTTCCTTTTATCCTAAACGAATTTCGAAAAAGGGAAAAAATCCGTAAGAGAAAAGTACACAAACGTCAAAGAAAGCGGAAAGCGATTGAATTTCCCAAAAATGTTTCTCCAACAATACAAGAGGGGAATTCGATGGAACAACTTTTTTTTATGTTTGGAAGTGAACATTTGTGCAGTATATATGGGAAGGCAATGGCATAAAACAAACGACTAATGTCACTGACAGTTAAGTGATTTTTACCAATAGAAATTTCCGCAGTATATTATTTTACAGATTATTTATGAAGAGTTGGCAATAAGCTAAAATTAGTAAAATTCAAAAATACCATTGACAATACCATGGGTGGTAAAACAGGCTTAATGTTTTATGATTTGACAAATGGAAATTGAAAAATATAATTCTTACACGTGTCGCTTAGAAAAATGGCGGTAGAATTCTATGAATACCACGGTAAAAATCTTAGTATTAATAACACGCAAATACCATGTTGATCGAGGGGCGTGAGAGTGGTATTTCCTGACACATATGAGGTAAATGCGTATATCATAGTTTTAATACCAGTAATGTGTCAAAGGAACAAGAATCAGAAAGAATAATATTGTACGGGAACATACCTAATTCCATGTCAGTGTTTAGTAAAAAATACAAAAATGACACGATTCATGGACATATAACACATAACACTTGTTCAACGCGAACAATACTACATCGGTCAACATCCATGTATGCTTTAGATAGATATGTCGTAACATCAAGCTAAAGCTTTTCAATTCCCAATTGATAACTGAATTAATAAGACGGACCAGACTATCATTGTTGGTATGGAGATTTGGCAATCCTACTTCGCTTTCAGATGGAGTAATAAACAATCAAAGCTTTTCACACTGGATAGTGTATAACCTTTTGGGGGTGGTCACAAGAATAAGTTCATGATAGTCCTTCTGGTGCGGAGACTACCACTATCCAGCAGTGGACTATGGCGATATGTAATGTATACTCCCTTATTGAAGTCTACTGTCTGTGATTCTTCTTGATTTGGAAATCAAATGGAAATGCATCAAAAGCTAGACGAGGACAAAAATTGTAAGTGTGCGTAGTTCGTTTGGCAGAAAATTGATGATGCGTAAGGGATCCTTCAGCTTTATATCTCGTTGTTTTTGTTTTCTCATCGGCAAAGGAGTAAGAAGATGAAGTGGCTGCAAATATTTAGGACGTCTTGTCCCATTTGCCTGCATATTTGTGTTAAACTTTGCAACTGCCATTCCACATGATAACACTATAGTCATTGTCGCGACGCGATGCGCCGGTCGTCCATCTTCTCGTGTCGGGGATGAAATAGCTCTCAACAAGTGTATCGAAAATGAAATATTAAAATAATCCGGGACGTTTTTGACATGTGAAATCATTTTTTTTTTTTTTTTTTGTTCACACAGCCGATTGAATAAGGAATAAATTGAACGAATATTTTGTTCGATATTTAGATCAAGTGAACCTCTATTAGAGGTTGGGAAAGTTTCGTACCAACAAAAAAAAAGGGGTTGGCTGGACTGAGAATTTGATTATTTTCATGGAATGGAGATGTTAATGAACTTGAAAATTGTATTTCGAGGGCTGTCAGGGTGGGGAAATTGTAAAGTTTGAAAGTGCGTCTAATGATCTAAGTTTTTGGGATGGTAGCTATTGTCGGGGAATTTTTCAAATGATTACTTGAGTTAATCAAAGCGTCGCGACTTGCGATGGGTCCGATTTCTCAAATATATAAAGGGATGCACAAACCGAACGTGAATTGGAGTAAAAGGAGGGCCAGCTAATTTCCTGGAACAGGCTATACGGTTTATGTTTGGGTTGATTTTTTCTATAAGGAAATCAAGGATGAGAAAAGAAGATATGCCGAAGTCCGTTGGTTTTAGATAACTGTGTATTTTAATGGGAAGGAGAAACAAGGTATGGCAAGGCTTTCTTCATTCGTTTTGTTCGGTTTAGGAATGTATCTCTATACTTCATAGTAGTTTGAGGGTAAATTGTTTAGCATTCATTGCACTGCGAGATTGTTAAAAAGTCGGAATGCATCTGGCTATTACGCTTGAGCACTTCCTTTTGTAATAGCAGTAAAAGAGGTAAGGCAGAAGGTATTTTGTTCTCTTTTACAAATACTGGGTTTTACAGACAAAACACTTAAGAGAAGTGGAAGTTTTAGTTTTGTAGCCTCCTTTAACTTTACTTCAAAATATTACGTTTTACATTTTTTCGTAGATGCTATCCTACATCTAGTGCCCCTAGATATTCTTGGTAAATAAAGCGCAGCTTCTGCAGCTGTGAGATTAAGTGCCTTGGACACTCTTTCAAGATGAACACACAAAGATTATAAATCATCTTACAATCCACATCTACACAGATGGATATAAAACAGAGAATATGTACGAAGGATATTAGCATATTTTGTGAGAGCTAGATTAGGTTAAGTAGGTGGGTTGATGAGATAGGCGATGTACGTCTTCCCTCGTCACACTCAGATCAATTAAGACCCATTGTGATGCCCGTTGAGGGTCCAAGTATGTGGTTGGTTCCTTAATTTGTCCCCTAACTGTCCGTTGTTGTTAGTCCCTTTCCCGCCATCTAGATGTTGTTCCTGAAGAGAACAGAAAGATGGATTTCGGATAGATCCGTGAGGTCATGGAAAAGGTATTTTTCTAAGGTTCTCATTCTTAATTGACTCAAGCCTGAGCAGTGGCAAAGAAAGCGTAGGGTATACTCGTGTATTTATCTATCACGGCAGCCTCTACAAAGTTCATCATCTTTAAGATGCATTTTCAACTTGTGGCTTTTAAGTAGATGTGTACAGTAAGAATCCCTACTATTGTCGAAACGGATTCAATGTTTGTTTGAAGTTCTGGGTTCTGGCTTTGAGTTACTCAGGCCAGATTCCTTAGATGTTTTACAGGTAGGGAGGGAGTTCCACCTATTATTGCCGATATTCAGTATTTTCTGTCCTACCCGTGATTTGAGGTCACATAGTGGCGGTTCGACAGACTGGTCTGCATGATCAATGTTGGTGGCAGATTCTTTCCTCGCTTTGATTTTATTTCGACTGCAGAGATTGCTTTTACTGCAGCCTGACAGTCATTGAGGGTGGTGATATAATCTAGTGGTATTGCCAGCATTGAGGTTACTTTGGTTGCCTCTGCTACTGCCACAGTGTTGCCGTTTTAGTGACTTTGTCGCTATATCTAGTGGAACTTTCAAAAGTTTAGTGACAAACATTTATTTTTTGTCACTAAAAAAATTGTATTTACTTTTCTAGTGACAATATCTCAGCCTGGAAGACACTGCTGTGCTCAGAGAGACGACAAAATATGTTAAGCTGTAGTTTTTTGGAAAACGCCTACGTATATTTTTGAACTATCTATATAGATGGATATGTATATCTTCCATTCGTCTCTACGTAGAAAGATGCAGGAGAGTGGGTTTTTAAGGTCAGGGTGAGCTAGTCGCAGCATATTGTTCGAAAATACAGCTGAGCCTAGGTTTAGAATTTGAGAGTGTCCTCCGGAATTCATTTTCCAGCTGTTGAGGTGGCTGATTCTTAGTGCAGTTTTGACTGCAGATTCTTGCATCTAAAGGTTGACGATGGTTTCCTGTCCCTCCTGTTAATGTGGTTCTCATTGAACTAGTAGCAGCCACACATCCTATCGTTTGTGACTTTGTCATATTTTTCAGATGGGGAACTTTTTTTGTGGGTTGCCACCTGACAACTCCTCCATATGTTAATATATGTCTCACAATGACCGTGTACATCCATAGAATAATCCCGGGGTACAGACATATTTGGATACATGTATAGCAAGCAATTGTGGCTTTTTTCATGCGCTGACACAAATTTAGCTTCCAGTTGAGTTTTCTTGCAAGAATAACACCCAAATAATTTACACTATCGGATAATTTGAAGGTTAGCCCGATCCCGTCGATAGTAAAGAGAACGAGTTCTGTTGTGGGTTGATGCCAAACTCACTCGTTGAGAGTTTTCATGATCGAGCAGGTCACTGGGTAGGCTATGACTATGGGGAAAACATTGCGCAGTGATTGTAGCTTATTGAGTATCTCGCTAATGACGAGGACCGTCAACAGAGGAAAGAGAACGCATCCTTGTGGTGTGCCTCTTGATGCTATTAGTTTAAATGTGTCTCCCAGCTTCACATTTATATTTTTGTGGCTGAGCAAACTTCCAATTATTTGTGTTAGAGATTGGTCCACGATATTTTTCGCAAGGTTTAGTTTGACTGCACTTTATTGAAGGCGCCTTCAATGTCAATGTGTAGTAACAACATCGTGTATCTTGTTCAGATTGTCACAAATGTAGATATCCTTTCGTTTTTCAAAAGTTTTTAATACGAAGGACGTGAGTCTTATGGGTCAAAAAGCTTTCGAAGACGTGTGGCTAGACTAAGACTTGCCGGCTTCAGCAATAAAAGAGTACCTTTACATCCCGCCAGCACATAGGAACGTAACCGCATTTTAAACTACCAAAAAACAATTTTTGTAGGAATGAACTGACGAAGTGTTTCGATTTTTAAATAATACCATCGATACCGGGAGATTTATAGGGAGAGAAGGAATTCGAGCTTCTTGTAGCGTTATAGAGCTAAATAGATCGACAACGGGCCTTCCCGGTATGCTTGTTTAAGGCAACGAACAGTGTTGTGCGTCGTCAGTCGCACATTAGTTGATTTATCGACTCTTGAGCTATCTTTTTGGTTACCGATGGCGTCTGTATAAATGAATACAAGATTCAATCCATATAGTCAAATCTATTGCAATGCACAATCCCAGCCTGAGGCTTTCAAAACTGCATTCGCTCATCAAATAGCTATAAGTTGTGAACCCTTATATAGGAACGAAATTTTACTAAAGCCGGCACACGGTTTTCTCAAAATGGTTTCCATAAAGAAACATGGCGGTCTCTAGTGCTCTAAGGGATTTTAAAGGTTGCTTTCATTTAAAGCTTCCTCCTCTTTGCTGATTGCAGAGAGCTGGATAGAGTTGAACGATGCCTACTAAACTGATCAAACCGAACCGAGATTTTTGCCACAAATATTGGCTTCCTGGCTGTATACTAGATCGCATCGAGCAGGTGGACTTCTATGGAAAAAAGCGAAAGTCTATCATTTTGTTGAACTTACACTTTGTGTAATTTTACAAACCCTTCAACACTCACAGACCCACGAGATTTCAGCCAATCACCAGCCTGAGGATTGGAATCAGTGGTCATGGGACAATTAGGGTTATCGGTAATTATTTTTCCCATTCACAATGTAAATTGATTGCTGTACAATTGGGAAAAACTGAAACTGTGAAAACATTTGAGAATGACTACCAAGACATACCACCAGCATGATATGTCGAAGAACATGGCAAGGATTTTAGCAATCGATGCCAGATCGGCCCCAATTGATGGACTAGCTTACTCTCGCCTTCCAGCCAACAGATACTCACAGCCAAAAACAAAACCTACAAGCCGACATTGAGCTTGATAGCCAAAGACAGACAAACACCGAGTTTTCAGAGAGTAGAAAAACGTCCGAGCGAAGGAATTGAAAGGTGCCACTCCAGGAATGATGTCAGTAAGTTTTACCAAAGTGTAAGACGTCAAAGACAGGAAAAACTAAATCTTCCCGGGATGAACAAGTAAGATTACCATATTCTTGCCGCGGTAATAAATTATAACAAAGGATGGCAACAGTTAACATGACAGTATTCTGGGGTAGCATCCTACAATCTATAAAAGATTCATAAAGGTTGCATAGAGGTTCTTACTTTTAAAAATAAGACCAACTTTTTTCTAAATAATTTACCAACATTTTTATTAAACATAACTAAACAATAAGGTTCCCCTCTCAGCTAGAAGTCCTTTGTTTTTGACTGAAGACAATTCTCCATAGTGGCCTTAACAAGAATCGCAGTGTTCTCCAAAATGTAATCGGAGACATCCTTCTCATCATCCAGCAGTTGCTCCAAAGTGTGTAAATCGTGCTCGTAATCACCGATCAATGCTTCATTTGTCTCGGACAACCTGAAATTAACGACAATGGAAATAGATCCGAGAATGTGCAAACAACTTACACTTTGTTCTTCTCAATCTCTTTCTCTTCAGCAATTTCCATGTCCTTCAGCAACTGCACTTTGGAAGCCAATTCCTTTTCGGTTAGTTTCAACTCTTCGGCAGATTTTTCATAAATTTTCATCAACTTATCCTTTTGGGCTTTAATTTCCGATAATTTTGACTCCAGTTCCTTAGATTTCGCGTTACAATCTCTAGTGGGAAATTGTCATAACACAAGAATTAGCAAGGATAATGGATGTGGTTACATCAACTTACTTGTGAGCTGCTAAGGGCTCTGGTGGATTGAGATCGATTGCCTTGTCAATGCTTGACATGATGGCCTGCAATTTGGCAACAGTTGCAGAGTGTTCTTGTTTCTCAGCATATGTGTTGCTCTCAATGTTTTCCTGCTCAGCAATCGCAACAGTCAGGGACTGTTTGCTCCTATCGATTAAAAATTAATTTGTGATACTTTGGAGACCAGAAGTTTACTCACTCAAGCAAGGAATCTACTTCCTCTTGGGAGACAATTTGCATAGTTAGATGAGCTTCTTCACTCCGAAGGGAGTCCAATGTCGAACTGAATTTGTTATGTTTCTCTTCCAGAGAGTTAATGTTGTCTCTTTCAGAAGCATCTGATTCGATCAAGTCTTGAAGTTCGGATGCCGTTTGAGGAATCGATGATCGATAGTCCTCTATACGTTTTTTTATCTGGAAATGGGAATATTGTAAGTAAATGTCGGAAGGGAATACCACAACTATCATACCATTTTTGCCTTTATCTCAATCTGCTCATTCTCGTATTTGTATTTATTAATTTTATCGACAATTTCTTCTCTCTGTCGGATTTTACCAGATGCCAGCGGTATGATAGACTCCTTGAACATGTTCCAGTAAAACAAGTAATTCAACAAATGATTCAGCATATGGACTGTTTTCTTTGGAGCTGAAACGCAGTTCATTGTTCATTTTTTTAATTTTTTTAATTTTGAAAAAAACTTACCAGGATGTTTTAAGTCATAATACAGGAAGCAATGAGATTTATCAGAAATCTTATAGATATGATCTACGTAATGGCAAAAGCGAACAAGAAAACTCCTCCTTTCGGCAATGTTTTCGCTGTTTTTCAACTGAAATACACAGAATTTGTACAAATTGGATCAGAAAAACCATCGGAACTTACTTGAATCATTGGAGCGATGTCAAAGTTGAACATTTTCAGATAGTTTAGCAACGCATTGAAGACAAACGCTTCGGTGGGCTTTGCCAAATCGCTCTCTTTTATTTTGAAAGAAAATATTTGATTCCATTCTTCGACAAACTCTGCACTTGAAAACATTTTTCTCCTTAGATTTAATACGGTCGTATATTTGAAACTTATTTTGAAAATGAACGGAATGCAGTTGACAGTTGACAGAGCTGAAAGTCGTGTTCAGGAAAGTAGAGGAGTGTTCTGTGAAATAGAAAGGCGGTGTTTGCACGAGGCGCAACGATACGATATGGATATGGTATTCGATAAAAATTTTTTTTAGTATAGCTGTCAATTGGCCCAGTTATAGCTATCATTGTTTAGGAAGTCAGGATTCAGAATTTAGGAAAATTAATTCCGTTTCAGTTCGATATGATGGCAATCATTACTGCAAAAAAATAAATCTTGATTATTAAATAAACAAAGTATTTTCTGAGAAAACTATAATTAAAATTTTAAGTATTTTTGGATAATCTTGTTTTAAAATTCATAAGCTTTGTTTTGACACCAACTCGCCTATGATTAACTATGTGACAAAGCCACAAGAAATAAAAGAAAATTCCCAATGAGGCTTTTCAATTATAACTATAACTCTTCGCTAAAACGTCAATCAGACAGGCTTATCATTTCTATGAAGGTAATTTCATACAAAAAGGACTATACCACGATAATCATCAAAGAAGTAATGACTGAAACACAACCACCCATTCTGTCGTTGCGTTGTCGTTGGGCTGGCTGGTGGGTCAAAGTAAGATATTTTTAGTAATGATTTTATTTAATCATTTCTCCCCTTTTTGTAGCAGAAGTTAGAACTGCTGAGCAAGCAACAGCAAATTTGTCAAAACGTACTCAAAAAAAAAATTGGCCTTAACGTCGACAAAGCAGAGCATGGTTGTTTTTTAGCCTAAGGATAATACATATTCACTTGAATAGTAACACTGAGCTTGATTTTTTCAAAAGAAAATTCAGATTACCGACGAGGACGACTCTGGCACCGTTAACAAGTATAATTGTCGCATTTCGGGAACAGAGAATCCTCACGAGATCACTAAAACATCATTGCATGATCAATATGTGATTTTTTTTTGCTCGCTGCTTGCGCCAAAACTATCATTGGGGTAATTTTTCTTCAGAGAAGGCCAAACTGTCGATATGAATCTGAACAAAAACGTGTCTCCAAAAACCTAGGTGTCCAAATTTGATCACTTCTGTCCAGCAAGCCTACCGATCATTTACGAGCTTAAGTCAAACATTTGTGCCGATATCGTCGATAAACAGCTCCAGAAAAAGTTATGATAAACGCAGCAAAGGGACACATTCTGCTTTGGTCAATAGAGAGGACCACTTGATTGATGTTTTAGTAAAGATTTTAATCATTTCCCCCATTTTTGTAGCAGAAGTTAAAACTGCTGAGCAAGCAATAGCAAATATGTCAAAGTGACTCAAAAAACATCTCCAGCCTTATTCATAAATTCATAATAAGGATTCAATAACATACACTCCTTAAAATGCCTCTAATGCCTCTTTTCATGTTTTAAGCTATCCCCAAACAACGCTCGAATATACCAATAAAGTCTTCGTGAACTAAAAGTATTTAGCAATCACTTCATCGCAAAAAAAAAACACTACACACTTAATCGTGGCAGCAATTTTTCATAACCACCCTGTATAATTCCGTCGAATACCGAAAAATTCACACTCACACGTGTTTAGAAAGCAAACGGCAACTGTCACTTTAGGCTATTATTTTTGTAAACATTCGGGAATAATGTCGCGAAAAAAGTGGACTGCGCTAGAAAAACCTCTTTCAACACCAATCCTGGAAACTATCCAGGATCTGGGGTTTGATTTAATGACTCCAGTTCAAGTAAGTACAAATCGACATCAACAAATGTATATATAAACATTCCGTTCTCTCGCACAGACAGCGGCAATTCCTCTGTTGATAGCACGCAAAGATGTCTCAGCTGAAGCAGTTACTGGTTCTGGTAAAACGCTTGCATTCTTGGTGCCTCTTCTCGAAATGCTTCTGCGACGCAACAAAGAGGAGCCATGGAAACCAAACGAAATTGGTTCCATCATCATATCACCAACACGTGAGTTGGCATGTCAAATATCCGAAGTGCTCGGTCAGTTTCTGACCCATCCAGAGTTGAGTTACATCAAGCAAAAGTTGATAGTGGGTGGCAACAACATCGAAGAGGACATCGCGCAGATTAAAAAGGAGGGTCCATGTGTATTAGTCTGCACGCCGGGTCGCCTCGAGGATTTATTTGAGAGGAAAGGCGAGCTCAATCTTGCAGGAAGAGTCAAAAGTTTGGTAACTATGTTGCAAAAAAATGTTGGCGAATCAATCTGAAATTCATTTTTGTAGGAATTTCTTGTTCTGGACGAAGCAGATCGATTGCTAGATCTTGGATTTAAGGCCACAATCAATGTTATCCTAAGCTATCTACCGCGGCAGCGTCGAACTGGGCTGTTCTCCGCGACACAGACACAGGAAGTGACACAGCTAATCCGAGCTGGCCTTCGTAACCCCGTGTTGGTGTCGGTGAAGGAAAAATCAACAATCAGCACGCCGATTTTACTGAAGAACTTCTTCTTGCTTGTCGAGCCCGAATTGAAGTTCATGGCGTTGTTGGAGTTTCTAAAGCAACATATCAATAGCAAGATCATGCTGTTCTTCCCTACCTGTGCCTGTGTTGAGTACTGGCTCGAGATTCTCCCACAGTTCATCCAGAAGTCTACAGTTCTTGGTATTCATGGAAAGATGAAAGGCAAACGCAAGATTATTGTTGAAAAATTTCGCTCCGCTGAGAAATCAATCCTTCTCTGTACAGATGTGCTGGCAAGAGGTTTGGACGTTCCAGAAATCGATTGGGTTGTCCAGTGGGATCCGCCATCAAGTGCGTCCAGTTTTGTTCATCGTGTTGGACGTACGGCACGGCAGGGAACAGAAGGTAATGCGCTAGTCTTTCTTTTGCCAACGGAAGACGCCTATGTGAACTTCCTTAAAATTAACCAAAAAGTTGAGTTGTCCCCATTGGAGCTGGAGGTACCCACTGACTATGACGCGGTTCTCAGCAAAATCCATAAGCTTCAAGCAGCAGATAAAGGATGCTATGACAAGGGAGTCCGAGCGTTTGTTTCCCACATTCAAGCGTACAGCAAACACGAGTGCAATGCCATCCTTCGGCTGAAAGACCTTGACCTGGGAAAGGTCGTCACCAGCTATGGACTTCTTCAGATGCCTCGCATGCCAGAACTGAAGAATTCAACAGCAGATGGCTTTGTGGGTCCAAAATTCGCGGTGGATGTAAACAAGCTAACGTACAAGAATCCGCAAAAGGAACAAGTACGGAAGGAGAAGTTGAAAACTTACGAGGCTACCGGTGAGTGGCCAGGAAAGAAAAAATTCCAGAAACGCACTGAGTCATGGGAAAACTCTAAAAAAGCAAAGGGTGACTCTAAATCGAAGAAGGAGGTGAGACGGGCCAAGAGGAAACTCAAGAAGGAGAGTGGTGAAGCACAGCCAAAGACGAAAAAGCAAAAGTTCACCTCTGAAGATTTGGAGGAGTTGGCCAACGACATTCGTCTGTTTAAGAAACTGAAGAAGAAGAAGATGACCGAAGAGGAGTTCAACGAACAGATGGGTATCATAGATGACTAGGGGCAGACCCCCTTATAATAGAAAGTGGCTGTAAATAGCGTTAGGTTAGTTTTTTTTTGGAAGTCTATTCCCTCACTTTTATTACTTGAACAACAATAAAATGTTATATGCAATGGAAATTAGTTTTTTTCTTTAATTCTTGACATGATTTGTGTAGAAAACTGGACTTCATAAAAAAAACATTTGAGGCAAATTCTGAAGTAAAATGCTTAATTGAAAAAAAGTGACAAAAAAATGTGGAACGCTTCACGATTTTGCGTGTCATCCTTGCGCAGGGGCCATGCTAATCTTCTCTGTATCGTTCCAATTTTAGTATATGTTCTGCCGAAGCAAGAACAAAGTTGTTGCGTCAAAAAAAGTATTTAACACAGAAAATGCCGAAAGAAATTCTGCGAACTATAAGAAACGTGAAATATGTGTCATGACATCCAATGTACAAACCAGTGCGGTATGTGTTTGAGTATTAGACAACAAATAAATAAAACTGTTGCTCTCAAACTGGAGTAGTGAATATCAAGATTTAAAAAACAAAAAACTACGCATGTTCAGGACTTTGCTTTTTTCCATTTATTAGGGGTGTTTCATTCATAGTTCATAGGAACAACATTCTCAACAGAGTCCTCTTATTTTGTCAAGAAAACGGTTTTCTTATACATATGACAGAGAGGGTGAGTAGAGGAATCCAACAAAATTTAATCTTAGCATATTGCAGAAAATCCAGCTGACCGGCCAGGGCAAAAGTAGAAAAAAATCGATGACAAATAAGTTAAAAAAAAAGAAATAAAAATTAGTCTCCACTGGGAACTTGCTCAAACGCAATTTTTAACTTTCTCCTAATAGAGAAAAGTATTGTCATATTTTTTAGATTTTGATTGATTAATAACTTAACCATACCCAAAAAATTAGTTCCAGCGATTTTGGTAGTAAGCTAACATCCTAATATTTACCACTTTTCGGCGTGGAATAAGAAAATATTCAATAAAGGAAGTTTGAGCGCGGACTAACTTATCATTTGCTTTTGGGACCCTACATTATAATCCTAACTATAATTCCTGAAACACATGTGCAAGGGTTCTGAAAGCAAAACACACATGCAGAATTATTTATTTAACATATATTTACATGCAGTAAAGTTACTCTACTCCTGTCATAATATTCAGCTTTCAAAAATTGGTTTACTGTGGTGTTTGGCGATATTTATTTGACCATTTAATGCAAGCAATGCGGCTATCGCTGGAACCTTGGATAAGTCTTAACTTTGTGTTTTTTTTAACGTTAACGTCTTGTGGGGGGTTCGTAATAGGGAAAGGAAATTCTTGAGTAATTTCCTCACTCCCATTGAATACTGTGTGTTCTAACTTCTGCAAGGAGTATTCTGCACGTGATTCAATCGATTATTTCATTAAAAACGATTTGCCTAATCAAAGAATGGTTTAATCTTTTTTCTGATCATTCACAACGAGCCAATCAGCTGTTAGAAATGAAAATCACCCAGACTAACAAATTGGAAAACCAACTGGGAAGGCTTCAAAAGCTTAGAAAACATAATATTCGATTGAGTACTCGTTCCGAAATTTTCAAAATGATTATCATTGACTATAATGAAGGAGACTTTCTGTGGACCTATACCATTTTATTTACGGTTACAGTTAAGTGGCGCTACAGTCCGGAATGAACCTGGGCCTCAATCAACATACCTCTCCAATTAACCCGGTCCTTAGCTAACTGCCTCCAGTTGGGCACTCCAAGTTGGTTATGGTCGGTTTCTACTTGTGTGTCTGCCTGGGAATCGAAGACTCTTCGAGCCGGAGTATTGGTGTCCATTCGTTCTACATGTCCATGCCATCTTAAACGCCCGTCAACGCAAACGGGACCAACGATTTTGCGAAGAATTTTCCTCTCAAATCGACCAAGGATTTCTTCATCCGCTTTTGAGATGGTCCATGCTTCAGCGCCGTAGAGCAGGACTCGGATTATTGGGGTCTTATATTGCGGTTGGGAATAATCATTTTTCGTTTGATTTCTGACGAGATGTTGTTGTCAGAGTTATTAGCGGACCCGAGATAGACAAAGTCCCGTACTACCACAAAGTTATAGATATCTATCAATGGTGACGTTCTGTCCAATTTTTCGATGTTGTGTGTCCTTTCGTGTTGACAGCATATACTTCGTCTTGCCCTCATTTACTGCTAAACCCATTTTTGCCGCTTCCTTCTCTATACTAGCAAACGTGGCTATGACATCACATTGGGTCCAACCAATTATGTTAATATGGTCGGCGCATGCTACAGATTTTTGGAAAATTGTGCCTCTGGTGTTGGCTCGTGAGTTTTGCACACCCCTTTCAAGAATCAAATTAAAGAAGTCACATGATAGCGAATATGTCGGTGAGGTCGTTTCCGACCTCATAAATGCTGTCGTATGCGTCTTTGAAATTGATGAATAGGTGTTGGGTATCGATTTGGACATCTTGGGTTTTTTCCATGATCTGCCAAAGTGCTAAAATTTGATCGGTCGTGGACTTTCCTGGCCTAAACCACACTGATACGGGCCGATAACTGATCGACTGATACGGCAGATAGGATCTTGTAGGCGATGTTGAGGAGACATCTGACTCTGTAGTTGGCGCAGTTTAGTCATCTTTTTTGTGGATCGGGCAAACGATGCTGAGGTTCCATTTTTCAGGCATATTTTCTTCCGACCAGATTTGGCTTATGAGTTGGTGGATGTTACTTACCAAATCATCTCCGCCGGCTTTATAAAGCTCGGCGGGAAGGCCGTCATTTCCGGCAGTCTTATTAAGCTTGAGTTTAGATATTACTATCTTCACTTCACTCAGGTCGGGTGGTTGGCAGTTTTCGAGGTCGTTGCCAATATTGAATGGTTCGTTCTGCCTGGCAGCGGAATGTTGTTCGTCATCGCCGTTTAACAGTCTGCAGAAGTGATTCTTCCATATCCTCAGCATCGACTGTGTCTCAACTACGATATTTCCTTATTCATCTCGACAGGATTCCATTCGAGCCTTGTATCCTTGGCTTTGATGTTTTACACTTTGGTAAAACTTGCGAACATCGTTCCTGGAGTGGCACCTCTCTATATCGTTGATCGCGCACTTTTCTTGGTCTTTTTTCTTCTTACTGAAAAGCCGGTGCTCCGGTCTTCACCTGCAGCTTAGTCTTCTCGTAGGCCTCGTTCTTGGCTGCGAGCATTTGCCGGCATTCCTTGCTGGTAGGAGCAAGCAACCTAGCACATCAGTTGCGGCTGATCCAATGGCTTGTTGGCATTGTTGCCTTATTTCTTCGACATTTGATGCTGGTGGCATGGTGTTAATCGAGAGGTTAAGGGATACGCGTTGCGTGAAGTTCTTGGCGGTCTCTTGCGTTTGATTTACACACACAATAAAAAAATGTACACTCTACGTGCCTAGCAAGTCTCCTACACAATCGTCAGCGATAATCATTTGAAAAGTTACGGAATGAGTACCCTGGGTGTATCACTCAGAACTCCATTGGAACTCGCAGTCGCGGAGAACTCCTATATTGATAAAACAGCGTGGAATAATATTCCTCAACAAAGTAAAATAGTGAGATGTAGTTATATTAGGTAACCCCGGGAGATTTGATTAGACAAAAAAGAAAACCTCGTAAAAATGACAAAATGAAATGCAAGATAAAACATATTTATATCAACCTCCTACCGACCATCAATTCGGTTTTCGAAGAAATAATTCAATGATTGCCCAAGTACATCGAATTACTACCATGTAATTGAGAAAAGAATGTTTGCTCAGCGGTATAAAGGACTTAAATTCAAATTAAGACAAGTTCTGTCTGAACAATTATATAAAATCCTCGTGTCGTGTAAAACTTGAAAACAATTTTTTGGAGTGGAACGTAATGAAGCTTCCTTGGGTCAATCTTAGACGCAGCAGTTGGCACAATGGTAGAGAAACAAATATAAAATTTCATGATACACATAACAAGGTCAGGGAATGGGCAAAATCCGGGCGGATCGCAGCTAACATAACCAAGTCAATTCATTATGATTTTTGAAATATGCAAGCAAACAGTTTGTCTGTATTTATATATACGGTTCTGACACCGTTTGCAATCAAAGCGAAATATCTCGGAATGCCTCAACGCATAATTGAAATGGAGGGTGCATGTAAATACAAAGGAAGTGATAAGAACTTAAAAAAAATACAAAGAGCGGTACTGACTGCTCGAAAAATATTTGAAGCTTGATCTCGATAACAAGCTGCTATAGTACAAGGAAATGCTTAAGCTGGTCTGAACATATGGTATACAACTGTCGGCTTGTATCGAATCTGAATACCTTACAAACTTTTATTAACAATTAAAAAATTTGAAGATCATTCGTCAACGAAGGTCATCACACAGAGATCGGAGTATTCCCACGGTTAAAGATGAAACGGAAAAATGTCCACAAAATATGTTATTCAAACACGTTAGCACCAGATCTTTAAAATTTTTGACGAGAGAAACTTCTTACGGCGCCTTCAAAGAAATAAACCCTCAGATTTAGAATATCAATTAAAAAAAAAAGAAACATTTTTTTAGAACCAGATTGATTATTGCTTCTAGCGATTCCAGAAACAGAAATAGAAAAAAATTGACTTTCGCGGATAACCGTTAGCAGTAGTTTGGGATCATGAGCATGACAGATAAAATGTTTTAATATCTCAGTTCCACTTACAAAATTCTCCGCGATAACCAACAAAATCGTAAGTGAAATATAACTGATGAACAGGAAACTCTTGGCTAGACTAACTTTTCTTGGATTTATCTTCTCACCGTTCCTGTACACATATTGAGAACAAGGCTTAGACATATTATTTTGTTTTCAAATTAAGCACTCAGTCTATTGAATTATCCCTTTTTTCATTATAATTAAAATTCATATGTCAAAATTGTAACAAATCTAGTAAGTAGTTGAGAAGCTACTGTTGTAGAATCTTCTCACAATTGCTTGCAGCGCCATGCGACCTCTAATCGCAACTCTTCAAAATGTCAAATTTTGCCGCCAAAACAAAACGCGAAACGGCCATCTGCATTGTTGATCACGCCGGAGTTTTTGTGTTCGTTTCCTCATTACTTTTGCAAATATTTCTGAGAGTGCATATCGCTTTTGTTTATTTTTAAATAGTGTTGCATTTGCTTGTTGTTATCGTTTCTAAAAATTTAATTTTTCCTTCCTTTTAACTCAAATCTACAACCATGTCGGTAAGTAAACTAAATGCATCCACAAGTTGAATTGTTTTGTCAATGCAAATCTCGACTAGGATCCACTGAGTTCTCCACCACCAGCAACGCCCAGCGATGCCATAGAACGCCGTGATTTACGCGCTGCAATGACCTCGCCAGTCGGAGACTTTGAACCATTCGAGAACGAGGATGAAATTCTCGGTGACCACACAATTCGCGATGAAGCGGAGGAGGAGGATGGCGAGGAACTTTTCGGCGATAATATGGAAAATGATTACCGCCCTATGCCAGAGTTGGATCAGTATGATAGGAATTTATTGGATGATGATGAGGACTTCAGTGAGATGTCGCAAGGTGAACGTGCCTCAGCTGAGGCGGAAATGAGGCGGCGTGATCGTGCTAAGGGTATCCATCGTGATGACCGCGATTTAGTATTCGATGATGAAGAGGACGATGATGCAGGACCAAGAGCTAAGCGTCGCGGTGAGAAAGCTGCCATTGGTGAGACGGAGGAGGACACCGAGATGGTGGAGTCGATTGAAAATCTCGAGGACACCAAAGGTCACTCCACCAAGGAGTGGGTTTCCATGTTGGGACCTCGAACTGAAATCTCAAATCGCTTCCAGAGTTTTCTTCGAACGTTTGTAGACGAACGCGGGCAGTACACGTACCGTGATCGCATTCGTCGTATGTGCGAGCAGAACAAGTCGTCGTTTGTAGTGTCCTACACTGATTTGGCGAACAAGGAGCATGTGTTGGCTTACTTTCTGCCAGAAGCTCCCTTCCAGATGCTGGAGATTTTCGATAAAGTCGCCAAGGAGATGGTCTTGAGTATTTTCCCAACATACGAGCGTGTCACCACAGAAATTCACGTACGAATCTCAGAGCTGCCGCTTATTGAGGAATTGCGTACGTTCAGGAAGCTGCATTTAAATCAACTGGTGCGCACACTGGGTGTAGTGACCTCCACTACAGGAGTCATGCCACAGCTGTCAGTCATCAAGTACGATTGCGTAAAGTGTGGCTACGTTCTCGGTCCGTTCGTACAGTCTCAGAATACCGAAGTGAAACCGGGATCCTGTCCTGAGTGTCAGAGCATGGGTCCTTTCTCCATTAACATGGAGCAAACGCTTTACCGCAACTACCAAAAGGTCACACTGCAAGAATCGCCTGGACGCATCCCAGCCGGTCGTATCCCTCGAAGCAAGGACGTTATTCTACTCGCAGATCTCTGCGACCTGTGCAAACCAGGCGATGAGCTGGAAGTAACTGGCATCTACACAAACAACTATGACGGGTCGCTAAACACGGATCAGGGATTCCCAGTGTTTGCCACTGTGATCATAGCCAATCACGTTGTAGTTAAGGACAGCAAACAGGTTGTACAGTCTCTCACAGACGAAGATATCGCTGCGATCCAGAAGTTAAGCAAGGACCCGAAAATCGCCGAACGCATCATCTGCAGCATGGCACCGTCTATCTACGGACATGACTATATCAAGCGAGCTCTGGCGCTCGCCCTTTTCGGAGGTGAGTCGAAGAACCCTGGAGATAAACACAAAATCCGTGGCGACATCAATCTCCTCATTTGTGGCGACCCGGGTACAGCCAAGTCCCAGTTCCTTAAGTACACAGAGAAGATCGCTCCAAGGGCTGTGTTCACCACTGGCCAAGGTGCCAGTGCTGTCGGTTTGACCGCATACGTACGCCGCAACCCCGTTTCCAAAGAGTGGACCCTAGAAGCCGGTGCACTAGTTCTGGCTGATCAAGGTGTATGCCTCATTGACGAGTTCGACAAGATGAATGACCAGGATCGGACTTCCATTCACGAAGCCATGGAACAGCAGTCGATTTCGATCTCCAAGGCAGGTATTGTAACATCCCTCCAGGCTCGTTGCACCGTAATCGCCGCTTCCAATCCAATTGGTGGGCGCTACGATCCATCGATGACTTTCTCCGAGAATGTCAACCTCTCCGAGCCGATTTTGTCGCGTTTCGACATCCTCTGTGTGGTCAAGGACGAGTTTGACCCCATGAAGGACCAACATCTTGCAAAGTTTGTTGTCAATTCCCACATCAGGCATCATCCTTCCAGCGAGGAGACCATAGAAGACTCTCAAACGTTAAATTCCGGTGCATTGGAGATTCCACAGGATGTCCTGCGTCAGTACATAGTCTATGCCAAGGAGAATGTTCGCCCCAAGCTTACGGTAAGTAATAGAATCTAAGAACCGCTCATAGCAAAGCCTAACGCCTATCACTATTTCAGAACATCGATGAAGACAAGATCGCAAAAATGTACTCCCAACTTCGTCAGGAATCCTTTGCCACCGGGTCGCTACCCATCACAGTACGTCACATCGAGAGCGTCATTCGAATGTCTGAAGCCCATGCTCGTATGCATTTGCGGGAGAATGTCCAAGAGTCGGACGTGAACATGGCCATTCGCATGATGTTGGAGAGTTTCATCGAAGCACAAAAGTTCAGCGTAATGAAGAAGATGCGCAACACATTCCAGAGATTCTTGTCATTCCAGAAGGACTACTCCGAGTTGTTGTTCTTTATTCTGCGACAACTTACCCTCGATCAGTTGGCCTATATCCGTTGCAAGGATGGACCAAATGCGACGCATGTGGAGATTATGGAGCGCGACTTTATCGATCGTGCCAAGCAACTGAACATTGAGAATCTGAAGGAGTTCTACCAGTCGGAGGTGTTTAAGAAGAATGGATTTTCGTACGATCCGAAGAGGAGGATCATTCTCCAGATTGTGCAAGAGGCTGCTGTTTAAAAAGAAGGTTCAGCTTTCTTTAGCTTTTTTTATCTTCATTAAGGACTCTCAAGTGCGCTCTGGAAGTACAAACAGGAGGAACAGCCTCACATATTGTTTTATCGTTAAGTTTTTTTTTTCATTTCCTAGCAGGTCGAGTGGACACAAGGCGTTTAAGATCGTAGCTGTTGTTGTTTTCTTTCTTTTTACATAAAAACGTAAATAAAGTTGTAAACAGTTGTTTATCAAAGTTGAGGACGTTTTCTTGTTGTTGCTAGGGTTTTAGATAGCTGTAGACTTTCCCAAGATAGTGTAACACCGACAGAAATTCGAAGAAGATAGCAACCTTCGTGGAACAAGCCCATAGTCTGTGCATACCATGAACATAATCCTTATTGTGGGAGGGTATCTGTATACATAGTGCCATAGGATTGCGAACCTTTTATGTTAACGTCGTCCATGTCTGCTCATTTTACATCACTCGGAGCGGTAAAGCTGGAAGAGTTGTTTTGATCTCATTTGTAGTATAGCTTTCCAAGGATCAATTTTTGTGCGATCTCCACTCCAATCATAATAGGGAGAGATGAATTTATTGGTTGCGGATCCGTTCACGTTTTTTGTTACTAGAATACACTTCTCGCTTATTTGGATACTAACGGTTTTCGGGTGTTCATCTAATGCTGTATATGCTTCTTCAATAATGTCGATATCGTCTGGTAACCAAGACATGTTCGATACAGCCCTGAGCATTGCCTATACCCTCACTTGCTTGAAGGAATTGTATGACAGCCCATCTCCTTGTCAAAATTCGGTGTATGTTTGGAAAAGCTTAGATGAGCTGCTTCGCGTGTCCTCCAGTGTTAGGCGGCACAGCTGTATCAATTTAAATGGAAACCGAATTCAGTCGGTTGATGTTATTGTTGAAAAGATTATGACCCTTGACGTGAAACGTGGTATTTTCCAGGATTTGCTTTGTTTGAACATTTTGATCTATTGTCGATCTACCAAGCCGGAAGCCCCCCTGTTTCATGTGTTGCATAAATGCTTTAGACGTTCACAAAGTACGTTGGATAAGATCTTATATGCGACTGTAAGCAGGGATCCTCATTTAAGTAGGAAGGAACCCAATGGAGCTCATACTTCGATCATCCGGCATACTTTCCTTCACACAGAGATGGTTGTTAGTTTGAATCATGCCCACCTTAATGGCAACTCCTTCATATTTGAAGAGTTCCGTTGGTAGTGCATCAGAGCAGACTGACTTGTTGTTCCTTAGCTTTTTGATGTGTGTGCTAGCTTCTATAATGAGAGGGAATTCGGGTTTCTTGATTTATTACTTCTCGTTATTTTTTCTATTTAGCAGCTGCTAGATCCACTACCTGACATGATACAATTTTGTACAAGTGCTATGAACGTTGATGGACAGAACGCGGATTGTATGCTAAAGCAATCCGTCACCTATAAACCTTTGGCTTTCAATAAAAGCGAATCGCTTTTGGGAACCCCCAATAAATGGTAATTTGGTGTCTAAAATGTTGCTGGACATCAATCAAACGAAGACTTCTATGACCCATTGGGCATAGAAAATACTATCTGTGGCCATCGTCTGTCAGAGTCATCACTCCGTTACTACTCATATAAAAAGCAAGTTGATAGGAAAGTTGTCAATACACCGATGGTGTGCTGTTGTCCAGAGGACAGTAGTTGTTTGCGGCTCAAGTTAAATCTCTGACAGCGAAAGAGACAGAAGGCGCCTCGGTTTGTCCGTCTTTTCTTGTGAATGGGTCAAACAACATGAGTCCGAGAGCACCAAAGGGAATAAATCATATGCGTGACTCAACCCGGGCTCAGTGGCGCGATGGTTAGTGCGATGAACTGCGGCGCAGAAGGTCTCTGGGTTCGATTCCCAGCCGTAGCAACACCTAAATGATTTTTCACTGGCCCTCCTCTCGTGATGATCTGACAAATCATCCGGGTAGTATCAATTGTCATGAAAAGCTTATCTCAACTTAGCCGTTCGGATTCGGCATAAAACAGGAGGTCCCGCCATCGTGCTAAGAAGTACACACGAACACATGAATGGTTGTGAGAAAAAAGCTAGGCCCTGGGTACTAACGAGCCTGTTGCGCCATAATTTTTTTTTTTTGACCCAACCTCGGAATCCTGTCGAAAAAAACATCCACTGGTCGATGTACTCCTCCTGTAACACCATCGAACATACGTGAAACTGTTTGAATAATTAGAATACAAGAAGCAATAAGAAGAATGCGGAGACCCAGACGTCATCCACCTACTTTGTCACTGCCCCGCGTTCAGTAAAAAAACGGTCGTAGCAAACTCTTCGGCAGCTTTTACTACGAAGACTCGACGGAGTTGGCTACAATCCCAATAGCACAGATCGTTAGATTCTGCCGCAAGCCGGGACGGAGCAGCATAAATCACTGAAGCACCACTCTTTTCACTAAAGCTACATTGTTTTCAGGTACAACTATTCTCAACAGCAGGGTATCGCTATGGGCCTACGTAGGCCTATGCGAGTTTGACCGCTCACTCGATCGTCAACAGCCCATCGAAAAACCTAAACAAAAACATCAGTACTCTGTTGAGTATTCAGAGACGCTTATTTTACGTCAACTACTTAGTTGAGGATTTAAGTGCAGACATCAATATATTTGGGAATCCCTACATCGGCCAACCATAGGCAGATGCAAGTTTGAGTCAGGGGACTGCTAACAAGGCAAGTAAATAGTGGGGGATAAATGACGCTAAAGTAGTGACAAGTCATAAGAAAGTGACATTTCTAGTTGCAAACCTCCTAAACGAACTCGAAAATAATTGGAATACAGATTACAAATTCCCCGGTCCAATACTCTGAAAACCGAAAGCTGCGCTAACTATTGAATTCTGCTAGTAATGGAAGACATCAGGCGATCGATCCAATGCCTTGTCAGTGAAGGCATATTAACCGCCTGAAGAGGAACTGTTAATACATACTATTGATTCCAACTGATTTCAGGCGGCACAACACCAACAATCTAAAGTGTGGGAGCTCTGGTGATGATTTTCGAAGATTAACCGGGGAACCAGTACTTATGAAGATATGAAGACATAATACAAACGCCTTTGCCTCGATTATAAACCCTTCACATACTTCACCAGATCCATTATATTAAGCTGCTTCACTTCTTCTCTGCACTGTCTACCCGCTTCTTGTGTGCAGAACAAATACAATTTAAGAAAACAACGTCACTCACCTGGTCACCTCTGATTTCACCATTCACCAACGACATTACAGAGTTTTCTAAAAATACCTTCAATGAAAATAAAATAGAAATTGCGTTCAATTTCTCTTGGCGAAGAGAAACCGTATTTTAATTAAGCTCTAGGGCAACCTTCATACATGTACAACAATGTTCCATCCAATTTGTTGCAAGGTACACATCTCCAGTTATCATATTCACACAAACTAAACAACTAAAATCCAGAGTCCACGCACTAATCTCATCGATTCTCGGCACTCCCACTTTCTTTTGGCGTTCGGGGATCCCTAGTTTTGGTTGCATTCAATTTTAGTTCGTCATCAATGCGCTCCTTCGCTCGGAATACTTTCGATTGTAGGTAGAAGGAGCCACCTTTCGCTTTGTCATTCACATCGAATAAGTGTTGGAATTTTTTTTTGATTTCCTGTTCTTCGAGTTCGTTAACGTTAAGTATTTGTTTAGCTTCTTCAAGTGTCATTCCTAGGAACAGAACCAAATTATTATTTTAATTCAGTGAATAATATTTCTGTTAATATTTACCAGTTCTTGCATTAGCTTCGGCTCGGTTTTGACCCTGTTGACCACCGCCAGCACGTTTAGCCGCTTCTTGAGAGAGCTTTATCTCTTGTTTAAGGGCCTTGGCGAATGCTCGTCCTATTGCTTGGCCTCCAAGAACAATAATTTGTGCTAAATATTTTGCCATTTGGTAGCCACTCGAATACGATTTTCTAATTACTTATTCTAAGGGATAGATTATTTATTTTAATTAATAAAATTTCGTTTTATTTTCAAGCTTTGACATTACACAATCGAATTTAACCTACAATGTTTTTGACAGTCGGTGGTCAGATGTTTTGCAGACATTTTCATGTTGGCTGCATTGTGTTGTAAGAGGGTGACTCGGATTATTTTTAAACCCTATCGCATAGGGGTATATTAGTTCTTACATTAAGTTTGTAACATAGAGAAATTTTTTCGCATATTATACCTCAAAGTATATGGATAGACTCAGAATCGCTGGCTGGGTCTATCTAGCCATGGCTGTCTGTCCGTTCGTCTATGTGTCACCGATTATTGGGAATTAAAGTTTGAGCTAGAGTTTTGAAATTTGGCGTTTCGTATATGATTCACTATCCGACGAAGCAGAACAAGTGTAAACATTTTTGAAATCCACCTACTGCTGACCTCACTTTTAAGAAAAACGTTCCTTTGGTGAAACAGTATGACATTTAAAAAAGGTTTGTGAATAGTTATAGCTATCATTGAAAAGCTTCATGGGAAATTTTCTATAACTTCATGCGGCTTTTTTGTAAATTCAAACATTGACTAGTTGGTGTCAAAATAAAGCTAAAGAATCTTAGAACATGATTATTAAAAAAATATGTATATTGTTAATTATAGTATTACCAGAAAAGAAGTTCTTATTTTTCTCTGATCAACATTTATTTCTATGAAGTAATGATTGCCACTCGACCGAACCGAAACGGGGTTTTCCAATAATTCCTCTAAGAAGCTATGGGGTGAATTTTTTAAATTCCATAATGTGTTGTGTTCCAATGAAGTTGTTCAATGATAGCAATAACTAGGCCCCTACATAGGTTTTTGCCACGCCTACTTTTTGAAGGCATTTTTAGTAAAAAATGCTTTTCGGTCAAATTTTAAAATATCGAAAAATCGTTTGATGCAAAATCATTTAATAAAACAAATATTCGCAGCTTTATTCATAAACTCAATAAAAGCTGTGTATAAAGTAATGCGCTCCTTAAAAAGTCTCTGAACGCAAAAACCTTATTCATAAAACTTATACAACGTTGAATGGAGGCTGCATATCCTAAACGCGCCTGATGGTTGAATAGTGCCTGTATAAGCGCATTTAATTTTTTTATTTCTGTATACCCAGGCGATCGATTTCGCAACCATAAGAAGTAACCCCTAGTAACTCTGCCTAGCTGTGAAACATCCAGTTGTAACAGATTTCCCTCTTTTTTGTATTTATTTGACATAAACCCATTATAACTATTATGGGTGAAGAAATATTTAATGAATAATAATTTGTGCTACCCTGAACAAAAGCTGTATAAATACGTAACTAGAGAAGAGTTTTAGTGAATTCTAATGAATAAGGGGGTCGGTCTATATATCATTTTAATCCACGCCCACTTTTTGGTGGCGTTTTCTAACAAAAACCTTTTTTTTTTTGTCAAACCATACAAGATTTTGATAAACTGTTTGAACAATATGCTGTGAAAATGTCATTTTCAATATTTAGTTGTCATAGAGGCCACATTTGATGCGATGGGATAGGGTATAAAAGGATCCGATTGTAGACTTCTTATACGTTTGTTTTATTTTTGGATTTATTTTATTCCTCGAATTGTTACGGGAGGTGTTATGCCCGAAACACACGTGCAGTGATCTGCACATTGTTAAGGGCTCATTCCTTTCATAGCTTGTTGAATAGCTTTCAAGAGTTAGTTGTTGTCTCCTAGTTGGAATGCTTTATCCAACAGATGGCATACCCTTGCAAAAGAGTTGACAATGTTGGCAAAAGTTTCATTGAAGTTTCACCTTCTGATTTTATATTCTTCGTCGGTGTGTTGATATTACGCAGCACAATTGCCGTCTTAGAAGGTTTGCCGGGTACATCGAACATCTGCTTTTCTGCTTTCTGCTTTTCGCCTCATATCTGGGTTTTAGAGCTGCGGAGGTATCATATTTTTTAATAACGGGTGGTTAAATTTTAAGGGACGATGTTGAATGTCAACCATACCTAAACGTCAAGTTTTTTTCTGCATTTCATTTGACATTTCTCAATTTCAGATTAACTCAGTTTGAAACATGGAAAGATGCACAATCGAGCAATGCGTTAAAGTTATTTAGGCATATTATAAAGGGCGTTCAAATCGAAATACATATCGTGCACTTCGTGATTTTTTCGGTCAATTTAATCGTCCAAATATGTGTACATTCGGAAAAATCGTGCAAAAATTTGAGCAAACCGGGTCTTTAGGAGATGTGAAAACACCAGTGCATGCTCGTACAGCTCGTACTGTAGAAAATATTACTGCTTTTCGCGATAGTGTGGCTGAAGAGCCGTCCACCTCAACTTGCATTTACACGCTTGCAAGGTGCAATTGACTCAAGAATTAAAGCCTCTTGACCATTTTAAGCGTGGTCAATTGTCAGAATGGTGGCAAGAAATGGCAACAGTGGATGATCAATTTTCGAAGAAAATCATCTACAGTGATGAGGCACATTTTCACCTCAGTGGAATCGTCAATAAGCAGAATTGCCGCATTAGGGCAAATGATAATCCAAGAGTGATTGTCGAAAAACCAATTCACCTACAAAAGGTGACTGTTTGGTGCGGTTTAGGGGCTGGAGGCCGGTCAGGCAGTTACGGTGAACGTTGTTTCCTGTCGTGAGACGATAACGAACTTTTTACGGCCCGAATTGGAAGATATGGATGTGAACGGTATGTGGTTTCAACAGGACGGTGCCACTTGCCACACAGCTAACGAAACCATGATTTGACATCGTTGGACTCCTTTCTTTGGGGTTATTCGAAAGAAAAGGTGTACATCCATAAGCCAGCAACAATTCAAGATCTAAAGGATGAAATAATTCGGCATACTAACGGCATAGAACAGTCGGATGGAGGTGTGGTCGCCGCGGCTATTTGGCCGATATTATGTTCCATTCCTAATTGAACCATACCAATAGTATCAAAATAAAAATAAATGACAATAATTTCCTATTTTATTCAAAATCAACATCGGTCCGTAAAATTTAACCACCCTCTATAAGTTTTTTTTTTTTACTTTTTTCAAATCTTGGTATATTGGCTTGGAAAACAATTAACGTGCAAAATTCAAGAACACCTAAGTCTATATAGATTTCGTGAAGCCGTTAGCATGGATAGAAAATGAGCTGCTAAATTTTTATTCAATAGTGGTCGAAAACGCTAATATTGCTCAAAATGGCACTTCCGGTAAATAAATGTTTCACTGGGAAATCAATGTTTTAATAAATAATTTGATGTTCAAATATTTTTATTTTTGTTTTAAATCTAAAATCACAACATTATAATTATTGTATCAGTAGATAAAATGAAAAAAAAGGATTTTATTTGTAAAACAAATAATAAACGAAAATTGAAACCCAAAATGCCACCTGTTGGCATCTAGGCGAGCATCTAAGTGTTTCAGTTGCCAGTGGTTACAGATCACCGATTAGCGAGTTATTTTCCATTTTTATTTAAGAAAAAAAGAAACACGCCTAATGAGGCAACCAAATGTTGAGTTGGTTGTGCTTTGACTCAAAATGCATATGGGAAACATATTTTTCTCTTTTCTAGTTTTCCATAATCGCTCTTTGTCATGAAAAGGGCCGCCCAGAATGCGCATCTCTAGCTGACGCTTGTAGCTGAGTCAAAAGTTAAAAACAAGGCAAGCCCTAATATGAATCTATAGCTTAAAGTTGAATGAATGGCAACTTCATGCAAGAAGCGTATCTCTATTTTGAAAGTGATACAAGATACCAGCTACAGAAATTAATTCTGGGCGGCCCTTTACCGTTCGTTTCGTATTACGAAATATGATCCCGGACTTCGTAATAACTATTTAAACTTCTACATATGAAAACAATTTTAGGGATGCCTCTTTTACTTTGGAAAAATATTGTGAAGGAGATAAAATAATGAATCATTCAGTGTTGAATTGTGTAAGTTCACGGGTGCTGTTTCAGCTGCCTTCGCATTCGGAAAGCGTGGCTTTAGGATTTTCACGTTCCAGATTTAATATGTTTATAAAAAATGTAAATTTTTATACTTACTTATTAACAACCCAAAATAAAACCATTTTTTTTAAGTTCATGTTTATATTTAAAATTTATTATAAACGTGCAAATATTTTAATTAATGCTACCTTCATATTAATAATTACATTCAACATGCCTAGTTCAAAGAAATCAAACCCTAAATAAACTATTTACAGAAAAATAATTTCAACTATTAAATAAATAATTACTACTTCTTAGCTGGTTAAAATTAAAAAAGGAAACAATTACTTTACAAGAAACGTCAAAATTCTACAAGTTGTTTTATTTGTATATAAAATCAAATTAAATATTAAATTATTGTTTTTCTATTATTTGAACTAAATTTGCACATTGCTATACAAATATAACATAATTTAACAACTTGTTTTAGTTTTGTTTTTTTAATTTAAATAAAAAAATATTAAAAATATTTTAAGACAAAAAAAAAACTATAAAATCTACTGAATCCGTTCCTTAACCAGATCTTAACAGAATCCGGGGTTCGTATGCTCTATAATACACCTCTTGCAGTACTTCTTCACGGCCCTATAGCCTTCAATTGAAATCTGACAATCCTGTATGTTGAGCTGTTGCAGCCCTCGGCAATAGTACGCGATACATTGCACTCCACGATCTGTAATCATATCACAATTCCGTAAGCTAAGCTTTTTCAAATTTGGACAACTCTCGGCCAGAGCTCGTAGGCCAGCATCGCTGACATCACATTTTCCAATATCGAGGGCACGCAATCGTGGGCAAGATCGTGCCAATACTGTTATTGAATCATCACTGACTGCTTCACATCCACGTGCGTTTAAATATCGAAGTTTGTAGCATCGACGAGCGATGACTTTCAATCCCGCATCAGAGACTCGGTCGCACTTGGCCACCGACAGATATCGTAGAGCGGCACCCAACTTGGCTAGTTCGTATAGACCAAAATCGGTAATGCTAAGGCAATCGGATACGCTGAGCTCTTTGAGGGCTATGCAAAAACTTGGCACAAACTTGAGACCGGCATCTGGAAAGGAAATTGAAGACATGATTTGGGGGAAACTAAGATGAGGCTATAGCGATTTGTTTTACCTGTAATTTGGATGCATCTTCTCAGATAAAGGAACACCAGTTGCGGACAGTTTTTGACGACCACTTTAAGGCCGACATCATCTATGGCAGTGCAGTCGGTTAGGTCCAAATACTGCAGGAGGAGTCTTCTTGGTGGTTCGAGTCCTGGGTTGATGCTTACGTTGATAATTTGAGTGCAGCCTGAAAGGGAATTAAATTATTAGATGGACAGAAGATCATATGAGGCTTTTGATGTTATGTTACCCTTAGGCATAGGGCCAGAGTCGAAGATGTTTTTGATCTTTCAGTTGGCCGTTTATCAAAGAGCGTTAAAAACCAGCATCGACTGGCAGAAACAACTGAGATTTAGGATACCGACTAGTGGTTGAAAGCTTGAGCTTACACCACGGAAGATGGCAAGAGTTTAGACAATTAATTTTTAGGAGTTGAAACCGTCATGAAGAGACAGACCATATAATCTCTTAAACTGGAGATATATAAAAAAAAACATTCGGTTCGATCGAATCCCTTTGAATTAAGTTTAAAGTTGTGAGTCATAAACTAGCAAGCTTGACAAAGGCCGTTGGCTCGTGTTAGTAGCCAAGACCTAGCTTTTTCTCACAACCATTGTTGTGTGGTTGTTTACTGGTTGGACTTCGAACATACCTATAATAAGAAACACATTTCCAATAACAACTCACCGGTTATATCCAAATGCTGCAAGTTGGTGCATTTCGTCAGCACATCACACAACGCCTGATTGGTGACATTGATGCATGTCTGCAGTTGCAAATGCGTCAATTCCGGACACCGACGTGTCAGTAATACCAGACCCTTGTCCGAAATTCGACATCCATCGGAGAGCATTACCCGTTCCACATCGGGACACGAACCATTTCGACTTTGTCCGCACAACTGACGAAAAATCATTTTCAAAGCCTTGTCACCGGCTATGTGTTCCCCTTTCAGAGTAATGATCTTCCAGAGTGTTGGTCGCCATGCAAGATTCTCAAAACGCCTGCACACTCTAGCTACATTGCACAATTCACAGCTATCCAGCCAACCGAAGATCTTGAGAACAGCTTCGTCTGGTAGCCGATCGAATCCAGGCCCTGACCGGCAGGGTCCTTTTTTACTCCACGGTCCCGGCCCCGGTATGGGATGGCCGGTGGGCGATGGTGACACCAATGTAGCATAACCTTGATCTAAGCTTGGTGAAAAGCGACCCAAATTCGAAAGCCCTTCGGAGAGGCTTTTCACCTTTGACGGATGAAAACGTTTGTCGAGGCCACCGTTTGACGAATGATTGGAATACGAGGAATCACGTTGCTGTTTGACACTGGTGTATTGTGCCGGTGAACCTTGCGTCCGATCGAGAAGATACCGATCCGAACCACTTGTCTCACTCGGACTTGATGGTCGATGCAGCAGATGGGATTCTAAAGAGACAGAAAGGAGTCAAACATCTTTAAATTTTGAAAGTTGAAAATGCATACTCACCATGCAATCGATCACTGCCATTGAACTCGCACAGATTTCTTAAGTTATCCTCTAGGTAGTAGCGTTCATTTTGAAAATGATTCGCCTCCGAACCCAGCGGAAGTCCTCGGATGGCACCTTGAATGTACAGCTGATCCATTTTCTTTTCGAGAAAATACTGCCCATTGCCGTTGGAAGAATTTGGGGGCACACTTCGCCTTCCATTGATGTTGCCACCGCCATTAACCTTCGAACCGTCATTTGAGCTTTCATTGTTGTCGCTGGGTGTAAGAATATACGCACTGGGCGTTCGTGCTTCTCGATACTGAAGCAAGCTTTCAATAGGAGTATAATTTCTAGGCGGTACCGGTCTATGTCGAGTTTGTGGATTCACTTGATTGCGACGCAGATCATATGCTTGATCCATGGACGAGGAAGAACTCCTCGATAGGTGATACATTTCCGGTAGATCGTTGCCACGATGGGGATGATTCTCACCATTACCCTGCTGTGACACCGACGATGATGTGTAAATAATGTCATCTGTGTCTATGCTCAGGTCCGGAGACTTCCTCGACATCTGGTACACTTGAGGATTGAGTGGACTCGAGCTCAGCGGATGATGATACTGCTGTTGGGTGTCCAAGACGGTTGTGTTGCGACCTAAGGACGCCAAGGGACACTCAACAGGCGGCCCTCGGCGTGTTTGGTGTGACATCGCTACTTATGGTCTATCCTGAAAAAAAAGGAAAACGATCGTTAGTCATGGTTTACGTGTTACGTTAGTTTGAGATAAGACAATTATGTTAATGGCGGACGTGGGTGGACGCAAAGGAATGCACATGCACACACCTATATCGGAATCGAACAGTCAAACAAATGTGTTCCGCTTAGTGTGTCATTAATCATAAGGATAAAATTGATTTGTCTCCCAGAATGCTTTAATATTTTGCATCCATTGTGTGTGCGTATGACCGAAATTTCGAATATCAGATCGTTATGAATGAACGTATCTTCCATTGTGACTATTGAGCACATTTGTCATGTCTGCCTACGTGATGGAACTGATGGTGGATGTGCTCCGATAAAAAAATATTAACATAATAAATTCCAATCCAGACAAAAGATGCTTTTAAGCTGACCGATGTAGGTTGGAAATATTTCATTGCATTGTTGTTGTTTGACAGATGGTCATTATATTTGTTCCCGTACTATCTTGAGTAAATCATTAAAAATGTTCCACCTTAAGGAAAGGGAGAATGTGTAACATTTTTTCAAGAATAGCAAAATCCAATTGAAATAGAAAGCTTTTTTGATTTTTCGTAGATTTTTGCTGCAATTGTTAGCTCGTGTGTACATGTCAGCCTTTGTTCGAAAATAGCGCCCACTCGAAAAGAACTTAAAATGAGCTTTTACTAACCCATGTCGACCACCAAATGCGCTCAAACCTTCTGTTATCTAACAGAGATGCGTAGAAAACTTATGATAAAAAAAGAAAACCCTCCACAAAAATCTGCAAACAAATTCTTTTGCATAATCAGTAAATTGTCAGTTGGTATCTAAAAATGTTTAAATCGTTTATTTTGACATTTACTGTGTTTTATGTCATTTGTTGTATGAAAAGACAAACCGCGTCTCGGTATTTTTTTGGTAAATTTGTCACTCTATAACACATTTCATAAGCCCTCCACAAAATTTGTGAATTAACTTGTTTGTTTGTTACTTTATTTGTTTGTTACTTTATTGGTATACCCACACAATTTATGGGTTAAATAGCTGAATTGAAACCGTTCTTGTTACCACTTTTCGCATGTAAATAAATATCTGCGGTTAATATTTGTAAGAAACAGTAAAATATATTATATAAGATGTTTTTTTTTATTTTTAACTTTTTTTTAATAAAACAAAACAAATGGAATGACCAAAATGTTGGCTTCATTGGATTTCATGGCATTTAATGTTCAAAAATAATTTCTGGCATATGGACTGCGTTTGAACGCCATCCTGTAGGTCTAATTTTTCATCACTTTTTCTAGCATACCCGATATGAATCGTCGGCACCACAAGTAGTCCAAATGTTGAGATGATTCGGTCATCAAACGTTTGGCTCAACAAAGTCGCAACCTTACTTTGTTGAGCCAAACGCGCTGTATTTGGAACAATTTCTTCTCCAAATCATTTCCAATGACATGAGGAATAAAAATCCACGAATCATTTGTTTCAGATTTAAAGACGGCAATTTCAAGATGAAATGGGGTCTCAGAAGTCTCATTGTGCTTACTCCAAAAACGACAATTCTGCTTGTTTACATACCCTTCAAGCCAGAAGTGAGTCTCATCGCTGAAGATTAATTGATGATCAAAATCTGGTTCAACATCCCGGTGACTCTCAGTCCATTCACCGAACACAAAACGCAATAGTTAGCCGCTGGCTTTAATTCTTGCACCAGTTGGAAATTATGTAAGCCAATATCTTTCCTCAAAATTTTCAAAGTAGTGGACGGGCAGAGACCGAGTTGCTTAGGACAGAGTCGGATCGATAAATTCGGGTCCTTTTTCACATCACGTCTACAGCGGCGATGGCTTCTTTTGTACGCACGGTACGGTCTCGATTTGAATGAATATTTCAAAAGATGTAAATGTCGTCATAAATCGATCCATAGTATCAATCCACCATGGAGAATTATGCGCACCGTAAGTTTGACGTATGCTCTAAAATTTTGGCAAACAGAGCACGAATTTCGCAAATAATTTACCACGATTTGTAAAGAGCCGCCCAGAATGCGTAACTGTAGCTGACGCTTGTAGCTGAGTCAAATTTAAAAACAAGGCAAGCCGTAAGCGCTTACACAGTGTGAAAATGTAGCTTGAAGTTGAATGAATGGCAACTTCGTGCAAGAACTGTATCTCTTTTTTGACAGCGACACAAGATACCAGCTACAGATATGCATTCTGGGCGTCCCTTAAACTCTGTTCTGGTAAAAGTCTTTCCATGTTGATTTGCCAAAGTATACCATAAAAAGTCAAACACACCTCATAAATATGACAGCTAATTTGAAAGATATCCCTATCGGCAGATCTAAATAAATAAATGTTTGGCGCAACAGGCTCGTTAGTACCCAGGGTCGAGCTTTCTCACAACCATTCATGTGTGCGTGTGTACTTATTACACGATGGCGGGACATCATGTTTTATGCCGACTCCGAACTTAAATTTGAGATAAGCTTTTAAGGACAATTGATACTACTCGGATGATTTGTCAGATCATCACGAGAGGATGGCCGGTAAAAATCATTTTGGTGTTGCTACGGCGGGGAATCGAACCTTCCCTCTGCGCGGCAGTTCTTGGTACCAACCATCGCGCCACAGAGCCACAGAGTACTAAAAGAGAACACCAAATAAATGTTTGACAAGTTTGTAACCATGTCGGCGCAGTTTATTGACGACTTTGATACAACTACCAGTGGTTTTGCGCATGTTGTGTCTTTTCCATGAACGTCGATGACGTAGATGCGCAGATGCGACAAAAATAAAGACTCGAAGACGATATATGTTTAATGTTGACAACGTTATTTTCCGATGTTTTAATTAAAAAATCTGAATTACTAGATTTAAATCAATTCATATTCTTTCATCAAATAACCAATTTCACAGGCTAGGTCTTTATTTCAATTTACAGATCTACTCCTCATATTTAGATTTTACTCAGCTTTTTTCATTAAATCTACTGAGGAAATTGATTTCCGATATTTGAATGCTGCTTTACGGTCATACTTTCAATTCCGATGAGAGAAAAACGTCAGAAACATTCATCAATCCTTTTTTTTAGTAAAGTTATATCAAATCCACGTTCCAGATGTTTATCCCCAAATTTTGATTTTAATCTGCTTTGTCGTTTTATTTGCAGCGATAATTGATTTCTTGGATTAAAAATCTTGGGTTCCGATCATAACGGATGATTTTTTAAGCATAATCACTCAAATTTGCAACAAATTTTCAAATTCAAACTTTTTATTGTAATCGATAAATAGGCCTTTTACGTCTTAAAGACAACTTCATGTAAATGTTGTCTGCGGCTCCGTTTCAAGTGGATTCGGAAGGTCCAATTTTGCATCAGTTTTTCGAGCACTCAGTCTGTTTTCTATGAATGACGCGTGTTATGCTATCCTATAAGGGTTCAATCGTTTTCGCCTTGTCCACATAGAATAACGACTTTATATAACCCCACAAAAAATAATCAAGACGCGTTAAATCGCATGATCTTGGCGGCCAACTCACAGGGCCATTTCGAGAGATAATCGCTCACCAAATTCATCCTTCACATTTCCATTGTTTCACGAGCTGTGTGGCATTTGGCACCGTCTTGATGAAACCACATGTCAACCAAGTTCAACTCAGCCAACTGCGGCAAAAAAAAGTCACGTATTGACGGTAACGTTTCATCAAAGGTCGTCTTTGAAGAAAAATTAACCGATGATGCCACCAGCCCATAAACTACACCAAACGGTCGATTTTTCGGGAAGCATTGGTAATTCTTGTGTGGCATGTGGCTGTTCATCACTCCAGATGCTACAGTTTTGATTATTTACGTATTCGTTGAGCCAGAAATGAGCTTTATAACTGAACACAATTTTTCGATATAATAGCGGATTTTCATGGAACTGTTCTAAGGCCCATTCACCAAAAATTAGACGTTGTGGTAGGTCATTCGGCTTCAACTTTTGCATAAGTTGAATTTTATTGGCTTTCAAACCCAAATCGGCACGTACAATTTCCCATGTGGTTGAGTAACACATAACCAATTGCTGAGAACGGCGACGAATTGACATTTCACGATCTTCATTAACATTGGACGCTACGACTGTCCACTGTCCAACGTTTAATGTCCAACAAAGTAAATTTGGTGCGAAATTTGGTGATAACAGCACGAATTTTTGATTGACCGGGTCGATTATGACGACCATAATGTTTTCGTAATAAACGATGCACATTTTTCACAGAGCACAAATTTTGATAATAAATTTCAATAACTTGCAATCGTTGCTCGTTTGTAAGTCTTTTCATGATTAAATGGCAGAGTATCAGTATACTGAAAACTATTCACTTTGACAGATGACGCTTGGACGCCATTACTAACCAGTGCAGTTGAAAAACTTAACTCTTAAAAAAATCACCCGTTATTATAAATTCGTTGATAGAAACTCAACAGAAACCTTGACTAATACTGTTTTCAGTAAATTCACAACAAATTCACGTTCCAATTTTTATAGAATTCCCTATTTTTCGTGTCGATTTTTGTGATGATACATGATTTTAAATCTATTTGTTTTGCTTAATTAATATGTATACCTAGTCCTATAGATGTATTTAACATTTTACACTTAGTTTGCACATCGTTGTGGGCAGAACAGTAGTAGTAGTTAAGTACTAATATGGCCATTTAAAATGACATTTAAATCTGGTGGCATCATTTTGAAATTAATACAAAGATTGCTTATCTTAACCATACTCCATAAATACCTGATTTTAATTTTTGTACCGCTATATATGACTAAAATCCTAGGTTGAACATTAATGGTGTTACTATTTGCCGATGCCATTCCCAAACAAATTATTTGACAAATTTAAATGTTGCCTTCTGCTTATAAATTGTGCGTATAAAATTCATGTCGACCATTTGATCGATAAAAAGTCATCTATTTTCGAATACATCCAAAAATTAAAATTAATAAAATTACACTTTATGGAGTGGTTCGTTGATCTTCTACACTTAGTCAGACACTGAATCGATTTGCATAATCTATTCATCGACTTTATTCCAAAAATTAGTCATAAATCTCGGGTTAATCTTACGAAAAAAAAAAAAAAAATGCTAGCAACAAAAAAAGTATCTCTTACTCCGGTGAGTGATATCCGAGTGAAATTAGAATAAAATTCATCTTTATCTTCCAAGTGGGGGTTATTTATGGCCATGTTTTGGTTGGAAGTGATTTTTGAACTTGCATACAATACAAGATGGTGCACACCTTTTTCTTTTTTATGAAAATCAATTCAATTTTCCTTAATCTCTAATGGAATCTTTGGGCAAAAGAAAAATAGAAATCCCGAAGGTGGGTTAAAATGATGTCTGTCTACCAGTGTGATATTAAATGTCATAAGATCTATGGAATATTAGACTATAATATGGAAAAGAAGTTGACGTTACCTATGAATGAAATCAAACAAATTTATGAATTTGATTTGCATACCGCCACTATCTTAAATTGTTTTATGATTTTGATCCGATCTGGGGAGCAGTGAGAAACTTGCACATTAAATGGAAACAAATTAAAGTAAAGGCTGTTTTTAAAGATCTCGTTTCACAAAGACTGCGGGATGAATTGACAAAAAAAAAAGAGTGGTCGTATGCAACTTTCTCTTTCACAGCGAGTTAGGAGTTACATCAAATACTAAGCATGAGAAATTGACGATTTTTTTAGTTTGGACTTAGTCAACAGTCCTAGTTAGAACGGTCAAAGTTAATAACCTTGGAAGGGCTAGGCAAAAAGATAATGAAAAACTGTGACATGTACTACTGACGTAAAGTGAGCAGAAACAACGACTATTCCGATGTCGATTTGTTAAAGTGCCACACATAGGTCTTATGTTTCCAAGGCATGTGCGAACGCATTATAACAATTCGCATAAAATCCAAATTCGACAATATAAGCTTATATGCTGTCACGCTCCGAACGATGAAAAGGTGATTTAGAAAAGACTGCTGCTACGAGCAGTTCTGACAAAACTTATTAGCAACTCCTGATGAACGATGCTTCTATAGTGCTGGGAAAACTTAATGCAAAGGTAGGAAGAGAAGAAATCTTTAGCAGTATTGTCGGAAAACACAGCCTACATTACAACACTTTTGGCAATGGACCTAGGCTTATTGATTTCACTGCGGAGCGAAATGCCAAGCTCACGGTTTCTTCATATCGATATCGATAAGATGACATGGTGGTATCCAGATCAATGGATGGACAATCAAATTGATCACATTGCCATGGACAAGAGGCACGCATCCAAAATTTCCGAACATTCCGAGGGGCTAACGTCGACAATGCAGCCGAGGTAAGAATACGGATATCAACCACCCCACAACAAATCAGAAATACTGTGAAAAAAAAAACAATGACGAAAAACTGCAATCACAAGAGATTGCCAAGGCCTTCACAGAACGCGTATTCCCTAACCTTTTCGAAGGAAAATTGCAACGATGCCAGCACGTCAGTAGATCAACTGATCTAGCAACTGATTTGCTAGGTTTCTCTCGCCAACCAGCAAGAAACCCCTGGTTTGATGAGGAATGCCGTCAGATGCTCGCAGCCAAGAACGAGGCTTACATGGCTAAGTAGTGCAAGACGAGAGCTGCCATCGAGCTCTATAGGCAGAGAAAAAGGGAATAAACATCGGCTTTTCAGAATGAAGAAAAAAGAACACTCCAGGAATTAAGTTCGCAAGTTATACCAAAGTGTAAAAGTCAAAGCCAAGGTTACAAAGCTCGAACAGAATACTGTCGAGATGAACAAAAAAATGTCGTAGTTGACTCGATCTGAGGATATGGAAAAATCACTTCTGCACACTGTAAAAGGGCGAAGACGAGCAACACTCCGCTGTCAGGCAGAACCAATCATTCAATACTGGCGACGATACCGAAAACTACCAACAATCCGACCTAAGTGAAGTGAGGATAGCAATATCTAAACTTAAGCTTATTAAGGCTGCCGGAAATGACGGCATTTCCACCGAGCTGTATGAAGCCGGTGGAGATGTCTTTATAAGTTACTACCACCAACTCATAAGCCAAATATGGTCGGATGAAAGTATGCCTGAAGAATGGAACATCAGCGTTGATTGCCCGATCAACGATCTGTACTGCGCCAAGAGGCATTAGACTGCTCAACATCGCCTACAAGATCCAATTTGCCTAAATATCTGAACGCCTGAAATCGGTTAATCAACAACCGGATCGGCCCTTTGGTTTGGTTTGGCCCCTCAGTTTGGTTTTAGGCCAGGAAAGTCCACAACTGATCAAATCCTTACACATCGGTAGGTCCTGAAAAAAAAAAAGAAGTACAAATCGATATCCACCACCTATTCATCGATTTCAAAAACGCATTTGAAAGCATTAATAAAGATGAATTATACAGAACCATGATAAGTTTTGGTATACCGCACAATCTCGTCCGTTTGTGCGGGATAATGATGGAGAATCCACGATTTGCAAAATGAAAGCCAAACCAAACCAAAAATGAATCACTTGATGGAGAATTTTCGCATCAGGGTCGGAAACGACCTCACCGAAACATTCGATGGCAAGGCGATGCGCTATCATGTGACTTCTTTAAGATATTTCTTGAAATATTGTGCAAGACTCCAGAGCCAACACCAGAGTCACAGTCTACCATAAATCGATGCAACTACTAGCATATGCCGACGATATTGACATCATTGATCGGACTCAACGTGATGTCATAGCCACATTTGCTAGTATAGAGAAGGAAGAGACAAAATTTGGTGTAGCAGTAAATGAGGGCAAGACTAAGTACAAGGTGGACCAAAAGAGATCACCCTATTGGAAGATGCTCTTGTTTGTGAAAATGGCCGCCAATGCGAAATCTGTTTTGGCATTTCTGGACTAGGCAGATGTAGAATACAAGTGAACAACGCATTGACCGATACACTCCCCAAGAACGCGGAATAATCGAAGTGGACGATTTTTCGACCAAAATCATAATGAGCGATGAGGCTCATTTCCACCTCAGCGTGTACGTGAACAAGCAAAATCTTCGCTTCTGGGGCACCGAAAATCCACGAGTAATGCACGAAGAGCCATTACACCCGCTCAAAGTTACTGCATGGTGCGCTGTTCACGCTGTAGGAGTCCTCGGGCGACAACAGTTGACGGTGCGCGCTATAGGGCCATGTTAATCAAGTTTTTTGCCGCAATTATATGAGTAAGGACTGAAGGACATGTGGTTCCAACAGGACGGAGCAATGGCATACAATGCGCGCGTCACAACCGATATTCTGAAGGCCAAACGGCATCGGATGACTTCTTTTGGCCCACCTTGTATGCGCTGTCAACACGAAGGTGCACACAAAATCGACGAGTCGTACAGAACGTCACAATTGACAGATTCTGAAGCATGGAACGTATCAAAAATGGATGAAGAAATCTTGGTTGATTTCAGAGGAAAATTCTTCGAAAAATCTTCCCGTTTGCGTTGAAGGGCTATGGAAACAAAGATTCAACCAAGAACTATACTAGCTGTACAGCGACATACTACTAGTCAAAATACTCCGTCTCCGCATTGGACGTTTAAGATGGCTAGGACTTCTAGAGAAAATTGAAAAAATCTGTATGAACGAATTTTTTTATGAGTAGCAAACGAAACCTAGCAATCGGTGTGAATGCGTGAAGCGTGTTCGAAAATTCGGTTTTCGGTTCAGTGCAAAAATTATATTAGATTTGTTCCTATAATGATTAGGACTAAATAGTTACCTATAACTATAAACTTAAATAATTTTATCAAAGGGAAGTTGTTTCATCGACATTCTCTCACCATGCTATTAAGGGTAAAGGTAGTAGTCCGACCTATTTGGAATAGTTCATGTGTGTCTACAGTTTGTACACTTATTATATACCAGTTCATTGACTATTATTAACATTCTGGTAACTAGATAATTAAAACTTCTGTTTCTAGTTCCGCAAGACAACCATTAACTCTCACTAGAACTATTTTAATCTAAAAAAAAACTTCACTACATCTAATTACACAATATATCGATCTTTTTTGACAAGGTACCTAACTTAATTTTCCCAATATATTCAACAGAATCCGGGTAATTAAGATTCACTCTGAATCAGGTTTTCTCCCATATATTTTTTAGTTATAATAAATCACAAGTATGCAACAATACTTAAATAAACAACCCGAGACCTAATAACAAACATTAATCATTTACCTAAACATTTCATTTAGATAAAAAAAAAGACAAGACAAAGCAAAATTTGATGGATGCCATCATTTTTTCAAAATGATGTCCAAAATTAGAAAAATGTAAATTTGAAAGGAAAACACATGTAGGCTCTCCAAAAATGCTATACATTCGCTGTGAGTTGGAGTCAAAAAGTGACAGGTAAAGGTGTGGTCTGGATCTCACCAAAATGAACACCCACACACAGACTGTCTGTCTCTAAGGTGCCAAAAAAAAAAGAATTCTTACCGCTCCATCTATCAAAAATATGACTCAACAGATTTACATAACCTCACACGGTTATTCAGACCACACTACAACAACTGCGCTGCGCAATAATCCAAGTGGTCCGGTTATAGTACGCCTAGAAGACAATAAAAGTCTCCGAAATACCACCCAGCTTAGGGTCACACTTGCACTCCTCGGGAACATTCCACAGAAAGGTGCATCACTCTTTTCGAACATAAAATTATGAACAACTTCCTGCGGTGCGGTCGTTAGGCCTTCATTCATCGCAACGTATCCACACTCGAAAGATGCATCTCATAAGTTGATGTTTTGTGGACTATTAACCCACAATGATTACGGGCATTTATCATAAAGTAGCTGGGAACATGGCAATTAATTAAGTCTCTAAACGCAACTAACATCATCGTTGTGGCTACTGGAAGTCGTATACTCGTATTGCGGATATGTGTGGTTACGCGTGTGTGTTGTCTTGTCAGCTAAGATCAGATAACACAAAGGGATTGTAAAAGAGGAAGAATCCTTTTGGTTTCTCCAACATTTAACCTAACGAAAACGAGATGAACTCCAAGAAACGAGAAAAACAAAACCCTCGCGGCCCGGTCTGGTCCGGTCCGATGCGATGCGAACTGCAGCAAAGTTAGATTCGGAAACTGTATCGTTGTATCTATCAATCAAGGGAAATTATGTAGCTATACACTTGGACGGGTTTCTTTTGCAATACATACCTTTGTTTACCTGTGGATGGATGAGGCTCAGAAAGGATGTGGATATAGGTAAATGGTCTTAATAGTCGAGCAATTATCTGTTCTCACAGCTAATGGAGCATGGGAGAGTGGAACAATAAAAAAAAAAAAAAACAGGCAGATTGAAACTGGTTTAGGGAGCTCCATCAAAGTGGGGCATTACGCAGGAATATCTGTTTTACTTTTCGCGTAAAGAGGCGCTGCATCCTACTCTATCATTGCAGCAAAAAACAATCAAATCAAACGGGGTAAACAAAGGTATCTTGGAGACTTTAAAAGGTTATTATTATGTTTTAGAAGTTCATCGTCAGAATCGGCAAAATGTGAAGATTTAAATTTCCACTTTGATCATAAGTGAAAGCGGAACTCCGTATTAAGGCTTTCTCAAATCGGAACAATGTACACAAAAAAGTTGGCGCGTCATACTCTTTCATTTCTTCATTTTGGTAATATGCCGCCATGTTGTTTTTTGTTTGAACGGTTTATTTGTGTGCATGTTTGCATAATCTCTTTCGTTGTTTTCGTTATATGTGCATCATAGTGAGGAAGCAACTTTTTTTTTCATTCCAGGTGTGGAACATACCAATTTTGGCTTTCAGGTCCGTTATATTTTTTGAAAAGTTTATTGTAACGATTTTTTTTTTCAATTTAATTATTTTTTAGTTTTTTTTTGTAATATTTATGAAACGCCAGAAGAAGTAGCCAGGACTCTGGATGTATTGAGAATGGCTGAAGTGGGCGATATGCCGTTAGATTAGCCATTCAAAAGTAAAGGCAAACCAATTCAAACACCCGGCCCGGCGTCAAGACTCAGGCCGCTTTAGACCAATTTTTCTAAGAGATGATCGATATTTAGTACTCAAAGCCTTCGGATTTCGGAATCTTCACCAAAAATCGGTTGAGCTGTCTCATAGACTCCGAATTGTTAGAGGGACAGCTGTAAATACTCACGCAGTGAAGCGGCCATTATTCGCAAATGGCAGAAAACAAGAGGACCTGCTCGTGTACCGAAGCTCAAGTGACGTCGAATAGAATCTTCTCGCCTTTACCAGGATTGAACCGAAGGTGAGTTCTTTATACTGATGAGTTAAGATTATGTCTGCGCTTAATTGATGGGCGTAGCAGGGTGTGAAAAATTGAGACGCAGTAAAACCTAGCTGTCAATTGTGGCGGAACGTATGAAATCTAGCTATTATATCGATAATATCCTTGAGGAATATGTGGTTCCATTCGCAACGTTTATTGGGGAAAACTTCTGGCTGACCCCGAGTGTATGCAAACTAAAATTTATTTTATGGCATTTTTGAGTGTCTATGCAACTTTCAACTTTCAAGTGGGGGTGGGTTCTTTCTGCTGGCATAAAATTACCCGTCACGTCGTACTCCCTCGGCAATTCACTGAGAAGTGACAGACATTCAATAAGCAGTGTAGTCCATTTATTGCATATGCGAATGGAAATGTATAGAACTTTGAAATGGAATAAAACAAAGCTGATTTTTTTTTAAATTGACGTGAAATTTACTTTATTCGAAAGACAATCTTCTGGCATTATAATTTAAATTGACGGGCTCATTGGCGCGATAGTTAGTGCAATGAACTGCAGCGCAGAAGGTCTGGGTTCGATTCCCAGCCGTAGCAACACCTTAATGATTATCACTGGCCCTCCTCTCGTGATGATCTGACAAATCATCCGGGTAGTATCAATTGTCATGAAAAGCTTATCTCAACTTAGCCGTTTGGATTCGGCATAAAACAGGAGGTCCCGCCATCGTGCTAAGAAGTACACACGCACACATGAATGGTTGTGAGAAAAAGCTAGGCTCTGGGTACTAACGAGCCTGTTGCGCCATAAATTTATTTATTTTTAATTTTTATATAATTTTGAATATGATTTCTGGCAAATGATCTCTATGGTTGGCTCAGACGTAGTCTGGGGGTTCAATTTTCGATGACGCGGCAAGTTGTAAATCCTCACAGTCTTATCGGCGTAGACTACCAACTTCACATATCGCCACAGAAAATAGTCAAGCGGCGTTAAATCGCACGATCTTGGAGGTCAATTAACAGGACCAAAACGCAAAATTTTGCGCTCACCGAACGTTTCCTTCAACAATTTAGCTGTGGCACGAGCTGTGTGACATGTTGCTCCGTTTTGTTGGAACCACAGCTCCTGCAAATCATGGTTGTTCAATTGATGAACAAAAAAGTCAGTAATCATGGCTATATAGCGGTAACCAATGACTGTAATGCTCGGTCCAGCATCGTTTTGAAAGAGGTACGGACCAATTATTCCACCAAACCTTAAAGTACACCAAAAACTCAGTTTTTGTGGATGCAACGGTGTTTCAATATACACTTGACGATTACCATCACTCCAAATACGACATTTTGACGTATCCATTCAACCAAAAGTGAGCTTCGTCACTTAAAAAAATTCGCTTATAAAAATTGGAATCAGCGGCAATCTTGTTTTGGTCCCATTCACCAAATTTACGCCTTGCTAGGAGACCCTGTGCCTTTAATTATCGCACGCGTTGGAATTCGTAAGCACGCAAACCAAGATATTTCCGCAAAATTTTCCATATATGGATGGACACATATCCAATTCCTGTGCAAGCGACTGACTGATTTGGGTCTTCATCTACGCTACGCTCTACAGCAGGAATGATTTTTTCTGTACGTAATATACGACGTCTCTGTGGATGCGTATAATCATTTAGAATTAGCGTGGTGTGAAAACCTTCCAAACTTAACCGAATTAATTGCTCTAATGGAAGATTATGTTGACTGTAAAATGGACATAGTGCGCTATACATAATTCAAACAGAACCACGATTTGCAAAATAAATTTGCAGAATTTCAAAGCGTTGTTCAGACGCCAGTATATATTGATGTTGAAAGCCAAACCAAACCAAAAATGAATCACTTGATAGCTGACAAAATAGCCGCCAGTTTAAATAGTGTTGCCAACTTAAAGTTATATACCTCTAAAAAAAACATCCTTGACATACATCTGATAGGAATCACAATTGTGTTAGATGGCGTCAATAAGTCTATGGCCAAATCAGCAGCGTCCAATTTTTTTTTTACAACTAGGAAACATTTTACAACAGTCAAGATGTTTTCGTTTTATTAGCTCAGTCCAAAACATGCACTGAACCTACTGGACGTGCCTCAGCTTTACTTCAAATCTAAAATTTTTTGCTCAGCAAAACTTATTGGACTCTATACAAAGACGTACAATCCGCTTTATAGACGATTCTTCTTTTGCTTCAAATCTACTTGCGCGGATCTGTTTCTTTATATCATATATTACAATGACAGATCTTCAGAAGAATTTAGAGAAATCCTCCCTTTACTTGGAGTATTCCAACGACCTACAATACACATAGTTGCAGTTCATAGGCACACAGCCCATCTAACAATGATACGAGTAATGCAATACCAAAACCAAACTTTTATTATAAAACAATCTATAACAATTCAAGAGCAGAGTCAGAGGGTTTTTTTGAGCGTTATAAGTTTGCATAACCTGAGAAAAGTTTTTTAAAAAATTGCTGACACAATAAAATCAAAAATTTAAAAACTTAATGAACAAAAATACCGTGGGAGGACTGATTGTTATGAATTTAATGAGTATGTGACGTATATTCATAGATAATTTATAAGCTCTTGTTATATCTTTGCTAGACTATCATTCGTGTCGCTTACTCATGTGCAAGCATAAATTAAAATAAACTTGGATGTGAAACTTCGCAAAACAGCTCGCGTACTGATAATGTTGTTAAACAATAAACAAAGCAAACATTTAGTTTCGTCCATTTTGTTTTGCTATGTTTTTTAATGGAGATCGAAATCTGTCAATGGATAATAGCCCAGGAGTTTGACAGAAACCAACAAAAGTGTGCTTTGACAGGGAGGACTAAGAGAAAACACAAATGCAAACGTTAAAGTCGTTAAAGTTTTTATTTTGCTCTTTCCTTTACCCTTCCTGGATATAGCCTTACCTTTCATCATACATACAAATTAATTTTCTATTGTCATCAGCGCTGTCATAATTTTTTTATTAACCTTTCCCAGGTGGGGGAAAGAACCGATCAAAAGAGCCCTTGATACTGCTCTTGAATTGATATATTTGTAGATTGTATTTTGTTGGAAACATGTCTTCTGGACGTTAGTTCTATACTTAGCCTATGATGTAAGAAAACGTGTTTTGATATTCTATATCCGAAGTATAATTGTAGTAGAATGGAGTGTTAACTGGGGCTTAATAAAACACGTCTGGGCTATTGTTATGAATTGCAGCTGTGTTTATATATATATTACATAACAACAAAGAAAAAATTGGTGGACTATTAAAATCTTAGTAAACCTTTATGAATACACCTCAATGTGTTTATCTATATCATAACGTAACCATTATTTTTTTTGTGATATGCATTACGGAGTTTTTCAAAACAGAGTTTAAAAAAATATCAACTAGGTACAAGATAAACTTTGGTAAGACTGCAGAATGTATTTCATTGTTGATAAGGGGCTAAAATCGCGCGATGAATTGGGGAAATACTTAAGAGAGAGGGTATTCATGAAACGTCGTAAGTTTGCAACGTTCGTAAAATTGTAAGTTTAAGACGAAAGTTTCATGAAAACTCACTTTCAATCTCATTTAAATATTTTATTTTATACTAACAGCAATTTCTTCTTTTGTTCTTTTTCTATTTTCACTAATTTAGCAGATATGTTTGATTTTCGGATTTGAAGTTTACACAACGAATTGGTGTTCTGAATTTCCAATATAGTCTTAAAACATTTCATATACAAATTTTGACAGTTCATTTACTACAACGTAAGATGAATCGCCATAGCATTTGTTGGGGTAAATTAAATTCATTGATTTGTAAATAAGCTAATAACCATAGTTCCCCCCGATTAACATGAATTTGTTGGCTAATTATTTTGTCGTTTTGATATAATAATTGCTGATTTACACCAGCGAGATCTTCGTTGCTCAAGATTTCAATGTCAACAATGGTAGTTCGGTACCTAACCTCACATCCTGATAAGTGATGGCAATAAAAACCTTTCGAGGAAGATCATAGTCACTGGCGGAGTAGAATCGATTAAAAGATGTGCTAAATGCTTACCGGACAAAAATTGAGGTAAACAATAATGGAATGGCCAAAATTTGCGTTTTGTCAAAATAATATCTTAGCTTCACAGTTTGCTAAATTTCGCGTTACTAGATTGCCGTCGCTCACCACCTTTCCTTGATTCCGTTCAAAACTCATTATACCCCTTTCACGCCGAACCGTTATCAAAATTCTGAACCAACTTGCCTTTGCAAGGTTTTCATCATTTCCAACTGTCATCTGCAAAGCTCATAATTCGATCATTAGTTGTCCTCAAAATATCATTCATGTGCAACAGAAATAGAGTGGGTGAGAGGATTGATTCTTGAGGGACCCCAACGTTAATAGATAAACTATCTGAGAAAATTCTAGGTAATCAACAATCTGTGTATTAATAGCTTTCCCAATATATATCTGAATTATTAGTCTATTGTTCGCAATACAAAAATATCCATTGACATTAAATTGCTCCGTGGTGCCTGCACAAGCAACATCACCAAAAAGACTGATTCGATCATTAACTTTGGTAGTAAAGGTGAATTCATTAACGGCATATTTAGTAGGAACTGCATTATCTGCCTTTTTTGATACAGATTTATATTGAATAACCTTATACCCACTGCAGTAGCTTCTGTTCATAAACATTTGTAAAACGTAAGCGATGGACGAACTGCGTAGCCATTTCATTTATGGCGCAGACGCGGAATTTATGTTGACTGCACAAATGGGTACTACGTGAGGGTTTTCCAAAACACACAACTTGCGTAGTTTTTTGACAATTTTGTACACACCCTAACTTTTAAATGTATCTTAACAAATTTTGAAGTGTAAATTCATACCGCACAATTTGCTATGTACCACGTTTCTAGTCAATTGTTTGAGTGAGAATTTGTTTCAGAAGACATCAACAGATGGTCCACCTTTAACATTATTTAGATTTCAACAAGCAATTTTTTAATCCATCTCATGCTTCTATTTTACATTTTTTTTGGGCAGATAAGAAAGTATCTTAACTTTTTTAAATTAAGAAAAAAATAAACAAATTCCGTTGAAAAAAGCAGTCGTTCGTATGATTGTGACTCAAAAACTGAACTGGCTGCTAAATTGATTGTCAGTAACACCATGTCAGCCCCTTCACCATTAACACAAACAAAAACCTTCACAAAAGCAATTTAAGACCTCTGCTCAGTTCAAAACACTAAAGAAACTAAAAAAACGAGAAAGTTTTGGTGCCAACAGCAATAACATGCATGCCATGCAAATATTTCATGATCCGAGCCATATCATAGCGAAACATCACTCAAATTCCATCATAAATTACTATCCTCAACCACACATACACGTATAATACACTGAGAGTGGATTTCCCTCCTGATCAAGACGATCAAGTTGTATATTTCTTTCTGCAATCAGACAACAATAACGACCAAGGCGACCAAAAGAATTCGTAGCTTTAGGGAGATTTTTAGTTTTCATCATCATCAGCAGCAGCAGCAAAAAAGAAGCATGAGCAGCAGCAGTTACATCGCACTATGGTAACATCCCAACATCCGCCAAATGCACATGTGAAATGCATTCAAGAGCACATCCAAACTCCCAGTACTTATCATCATCTGCCGGGCGAATAGTTAAATTGCTGAACTGTATTCATGCGTGGAGAATGCGCGCATGCGCGCAAAGATCGCTTAAAATAATGTTACTCCGAGATGTTGGTGCTTCTGGGTGCTGGTGCTTTTGCTGATGCTGCTGTCGTTTCGAGCTGTCACAGTTTCCACACATTGTGAGACTATTGTCAGTCGAGAGACTGGAGCAGCTCACCAGCGCATGAGTATGAGAGAGAAAGATAACAACGGCCAATGTAGACCTAGAATAAGCGGTAGCCGCGTGCAAGCATACGCTCCTCCGTCGAGTATAAACATTGCAACAGGTAAAAACGATCATTAATTATGGACTTGAAATTTCTATTAGTAGCACGCAGCAGATGCGCGCTCCTATAACCACACATACCACCTCATAGATACAGCGATACGCGCCTATGCTGCCTTACAGCTAGATGCACGTATACTTAGGTGTAGTATGCAGATTGGCGCGTCTCGCGTCTCTCAGATCTAGTACGTTTGGTGTGCGTGCGCATGCGCAGCGCAATGAACGTCGATACGACTCATTGAATCAGTTCGGATCTTCTCGGATCACTTGTGTGTCTTGCCCGCCTAGGCCCGACCCAGCCCGGCCCCTTTGCTGTTCGACGTCATGGCGACGGGAAATGATTCCAAACCGAGCGAAAGATTCATTGAATGTCCATGGGATACCGAGGCGACCAGATCAGAGAATGGTTTAAAGTGGCCAGAACAGAAGCACTGAACTTGCTTGGCTGCTCTGAAAAATGTCGAATTCAGCTGCAGGCCAAATCGACGTATGTGTGTGCGATAGGACGTGAACGGCGACTACGCTTTGCAGTTAACTTTGGGAAATCTCATGCATTCCACCGGATAATTTTATTATTTATTGATTGATATGCATTTTCTTTGACTAATAGTCTTCCATTTAGCCATTTTCAGGACTATGTGCTGCGCTCCATTGGAAGTCGATGCCATATCCTTCTATAAGTACTCTGTGGTTGCTTCGCGATTATTGATTTACGAGTACAAAATGTCGGGCGGTCTGAAAAAATGGTTGCATGATACGTCTTAAAAAAATGTATATCACTCAGGGCTAAGAAAATGTTCAAGCCAAAGATATCATCGGGGGCATGGCCGCGTTAATTGTGCATTGCATTGCAAAATATGATCCGACTTTGTAATTACGTTGATGTGAAGCCAATGATTATGGTAGCGCGATGGGGATTCATTTTTTATTTTATTTTGTTTGTGACTTGTTGCAAATATTTGTGGATGGTTACTGACAATTAAATGCTTGCGCTGTTGTTTTGTCGTGTTTTAAAATTCACACGAGACGTACACAAGATCAGGCAGATACTGAAGAACATGATGTCGGAATTTCATGAGTTGTTCGTTTACTTGAAATATCATATCACAAGGGGGATCATACTGCATTAAGGATGTCTGGAAATTTGCGTAGATTCTGCTAATGCGTCGTCGGAATTATGGCATATTCAAAAAAACAACATGTGTGAGGTGACATAAGCAAATTAAAAGCTCTCACCGAGAAAGCACGAAAGGGATGGAACTCACATACTTATAAAGGGCTACAATTCGGACCCCAAAACGTATGATACTTCAGTTATTCTTTCTGCAATCTCGTGCTGGATCAAATAGTGTCTACAACTGCTGACAGTGCTGTTGCAATCGAGAGAAGATACTCATCACGGATATTGTATGTCAGTACTTTTCGAGAAGTTAAGGGAAACAACAACTGCGCGTTGAAAATTCAACGTCCAACGAAGATAAGCCTGTTATCCTAAGAGCTAGCATGAAATCACAGGGCTGTATCTATGGACTCAGCCCAAAACTTTGCAGTGTCAAAATACCATCAGAAGTGTTGAAATTTTTACAAGGGATGGGCAAAAGGATGAGTTAGCCTTAAAAAAAAGATAAACCCTCTAATTCATTGCGACCAATTTTGAATATTTATTTAAATCGACAAATTCCTTCCAAGTGCTTCAAATATATGGGATCTATTTTAAGGGTGAGACAGGCTATTATGACGACATCAGCCACATCGTAAGTTTAGAGTACGTTATGTGGATGAAATATGCCCCCTAATAGAGCTTATAGACTACACATGCATGCATGTAAAATCCAAAGAATGCACAATCACTATTTGGAAAACTGCGCAGTACTCATTCGCTTATTTATTCGCTGACTTAGGCTGTTCGTCGAGCGACATTTTTCGTAACGGCTCGATTTCGCTCACGCACCACACATTCATGCATGCGCAAATCATTTATGCCGTATGCACAATCGCACAGTCCCACAGTCAACACTATACACTCTCAGTTTGCATGCGAAATCAGTTAATCACTATACTCCATGCAGTTATATGTAATATGTGGACTCTATAAGCAAAACCTGTGTTCACAAACGATTCTCAACTGAAGCTTATTCCATCAAGATCAAGAAGAAGAACCGAAAAAGCTTCCACAATACAAAAGCAATTTTAAATAATATGCAGGGCGTCTGTCTTGTTTAAATGAGAGATCCAATGAACCCCGCCGTAAACTCATATTCAATCGGGAAAGGGAAACAGGCCTTAATACTCATTGATCATGAAAATACAACAACACAAGCATTTGATTGGTAACCAAGTGATTTAAGAAGCACTGCTTTAATATTTTGAGATTAAACCGGCCAAGCTTACAGGTTGGCCTGTAATAGTGCCTACACACAGAATCAAAAACTGAGTTTTCCGCAAAAGGTTTTCGAAACCTCTTGATGCTTTCACACCGAAGTCTAACCAGGTTTCGTTTGACATTTCAATCAGCTGTGATACTACCAGCTGCAAAATGTGTGTGTGTAATTATATTAATTAAATAAAATGAATTTAAATATGTTGAAGCCACAGTTAAATTAAAAATGCAGTTTTTTTTTGACGGCGATCAGCTGTTTTGTGGGACGTATGGAACACACGGGCAGAATGTAAGAAAAGGTGTGTTTGTTACAAAAACTTTGAACGAGATGACATCTGTGAAGCGGTTTTGAGACGGTTTCGTCGTAACCTATTAGTTTTTGAAAACCGCAAATGTATGGGAAAACTCCGGTTTACGATGAAGGTTTCCGGTATTTTTGCGAAAACTCGGTTTTCGGTTCGGTGTGAAAGCACTATAAGAAAGAAGAAGTCTAAAAAATTAAGCAGATGATGATTATTAAAAGTGTGTGTATCAGTAAGAACTTTGGGCAATAAATGTATGTGTCTATAAATTTATATTTACAGAGCATCGATCGAAAGATAATTCAACTGCATTTATATGTAAGTGAAAAGTTTTTAAAATGATGTTCTCTGTCATTAAGTGGCGTTACAGTTCTGGGTGAACATATGCCCCAATCAGCGTGCCTCTCCAGTTAGTCCGTTGTTTAGCCAACTGTCTCCCGTGCGCATTTCAAGTTGGTTTTGGTTGACTTTTACATATTAATGCGTTCTTTTTCAGCCGATGTTCTTTTCTACTCTGTCTACCATCTGTCTGGAATCCAGTTCGTAAAGCTTGTAGTTGAATCTCAGTCTCCACAGCCCATCAAAGGGAAGAAAAATATTTTAAAAGATTTTTTGATGAAAGCGACCAGGAATTTCCTTATTCACTTTTGAGCGGCATGGTCCAGGTCGCAAAGTAGAACTCGTATAATCAGGGTCTGTAATAGTATCGCCTTAGTAGTGGATCAGGGTCTTTAATCGTATCGCTTTAGTAGTTCGAATAAGGGTTTAATTATTAATTTGCCTTCTTAGTCTGAAAATTCAATACTTGTTAAATGGTAGCCAAAGCCAACTCTTGCTCTTAGCTTTTTCGATGCGACCACTGGCTTCCAAGTACTATGACCGTATATTAGACAAAGGGTTACCTTTTTTTAAGGCTTTGCGCTAACAGATATGGCGAGAGATCTGCCCGCTTATAAAATTCCGTCTTTTAGATTATATAGAAAGAGGTGTCTTTGCAAAATAAGAAATATCCCCCTCTCTTGGCATTTTAGGATTTTTGGTTTGAAAAAAAGTGTTTTTATTCAACACGTTACGGTCAGATTTCGTTCACTTTTGCTCATTCGCTCTTTCTCTTTCTTTTGTTCTTTCATACAAAAATTTGACATTTCACTTCAACAGTTGTGTACATTTAAATTTGGAAGTTCATTAGCAACGAATTTTTTTTTGTCAAAATGACTTCCACTCTGACAATCGTTTTCGTTCACAAAAGTCTATTATAGGCAACTTAAATAATTTTCAGTACTGAAGAAAACTTAACGTCGAATTTTGACATTAGCTTCCGACTATTATATAGGGTTTTTCAACAAGGACGCTACAAAATTTGAGCGTCAGGGACAGCAAACGACGCCATATTTCTTGCCGTTCTTTTTACATTTATCTTCAGTAAGGTTTGCCATTTCATGATGGAAAGCTATACGATCCAACAACGAGTCGAAATTATTAAAATTTACAACCGAAATTCGGAGTCAGTGGCCTCAACGTTAAGAGCGCTACGTCAAATTTATGGTCAACATAATCGTCCTAGCAGGTCAAACATTTGAGTACAAAATGTTCCCGTGCCAGTGAGACAAAGAAGTGCCCGTAGTTTCGAGAAGAAAGCCCAAATGAGTCTCTCACACGTCGTTCTCAAGCGTTGGGCATCTCTGTGACGTCGTTGTGGCGAATTTTACGAAAAGATCTTGGCCTACATCCTTACAAGATTAAATTGACGCAAGAAATGAAGCCGCTTGACCACCAGAAGCGTCGTATGCTCGTGAATTGGGCTGAGCAACAACTTGAAAATGATTCGGATTTTCATCGAAAAATCATCTTCAGCGATGAGGCTCATTTCTGGCTGAATGGCTTCGTCAATAAACAAAATATGCGGTATTGGTCAGGCAGCAACGCACACGTACTCCATGAGTCATCATTGCATCCCGAAAAAATTACGGTTTGGTGTGGTTTATGGGCCGGCGGCGTCTTTGGGCCGTACTTCTTCCGTGATGATCAAGACCGGCACGTTACTGTGAATGGGAATCGCTACCGTTCAATGATAACTGAATATTTTTGGCCCCATTTGGATGATATGGACTTGGAGGACATGTGGTTCCAACAGGACGGCGCCACAAGACACACAGCGAATGCCACAATCAATTTATTGGAAACAAAGTTTGGAGAACGTGTTATCTCACGAAATGGCCCAGTCGCTTGGCCGCCTCGGTCGTTCGATTTGACGCCGTTAGACTATTTCCTGTGGGGCTACGTCAAGTCTATGGTCTATGCCAACAAGCCAGCAACGATTGATGAACTTCGTACGAATATCGAACGTGAAATTGCAGCAGTATCGGCCGATTTATGCTTGGGTTCAGCGTCTGGACTTATGCAAGCGTGCCCGTGGTGGCCATGTAAAAGAAATCGAATTCCAGACATAATGGCATCGAACGTACCTTCACAGGAATAAAGAATTTCATTGATATCTTAAACCAAATTTGTTTTATTTAAAAACTTTTGTAGCGCTCTTATTGAAAAACCCTTTAGTTCAGCCTTTACACTTCTGCTACGATTGACTTACCTATAGATAGAAGTAACTATCAACTGTTAGAATTAAATGGTTATATTTATAAAGGGCAAGCATAGGCTTACAAAGGGAAAGTGTCAAAAGTCTTTTAATTCTTATGGAATATTTACGACTTTATTGCCTACCTACACGTCATTCAATCACTTTCATTCCCTTCAATGCTGTCGCCACTCACAAAAAGCCCATTGGAATGAAGCCAGATTTTACAGCGGGAACACGCAGAAACCTAAACCAAGCAAGTATATCTCTGGCATCAATATTGACGTTTTCTCTCGATGGGAAATGAGTCTTTTTTTTGATTTTTTTTATGATTTAGAAGTGAAACGTTCATGCTCATACCGAGAATTCGGGGTGGCAGCACGTAACTTGATAAAATCGACGATTGTTGATCGACCTGCAACTTGAAATAAATGTTTCTTGGCAGCACGTAACTTGAAACGAGTTTGATTGTGATTTTTACTTAAAAACGTCATTGTGAACTTTAATTTGAAGTGTCAAACAAAGGGGAATTAACAAGAACCAAAGGGCCGCCCAGAATGCATATCTGTAGCTGGTATCTTGTATCACTGTGAAAAGAGTGATACATTTCTTGCATGAAGTTGCCATTCATTCAACTTCAAGCTACAGATTCACATTGTGTAAGCGCTTACGGCTTGCCTTATTTTAAAAATTTGGCTCATCTTTAAGCGTCCGCTACAGATACGCATTCTGGGCGGCCTTTAATGAAAAGAATTAAATTAAATTATCTGACAAAAGGTGATCGGAACATATACAAGGTGGCGCAAAAGTAATCCTCCTATCAGAAAATGCTATAAATTTTGCGATTGGCCCCTAATGTCAGTTCTGTTTTGACATTTGTGTAGTAAACACATGCGAAATACACGTTAATAAACAATGGTACGCTGCACTGCTCCAGAACGCGAAATATTGGTGACTATTTATTTGAGCAATAATCGGTCGGTGACTTTGGCACAACGTGAATTTCGTCGCAGATTTCCTAGCCGTCCAACGCCTCGAAGAGACTGGCACAACACGAGATGCTGCCAGGCGTGGCAGACCACGGAGTAGCCGTTCTGCAGAGAATATTGCTGCTGTAGCCGAAGATGTCATGGAAGCGCCGTCGAGATTGACCAGACGACGTGCCACGCAAATGGGTATCAGTCGACGGTCTTTACAGCGAATTTTGGTAAAAGATTTGAAGATGTTTCCGTACAAAGTCCAGACGGTGCATCAGCTGTTAGCTGCTGACCGCCAATCGCGTCTAACATACGCTCAAGCCATCCTTAATCACCACCAAGAGGAAGATGATTTTTCATCAAAAATAATCATGAGTGATGAGGCCCATTTCCATCTTAGCGGGTACGTAATAAGCAAAATTTACCCTTCTGGGGCACTGAAAATCCGCGTGTAACCCACGAAGAGCCATTACACCCGCTCAAAGTCACTGTATGGTGTGCTGTTTTCGCTGGAGGAGTCATCGGACCATTTTTCTTCGAAGACGTCGTGGGCCAAACGGTTACTGTGAATGGTGAGCGCTACAGAGCAATGATCAACGAGTTCTTTTTACCGCAACTTGATGAATTGGGATTGGAAAACATGTGGTTCCAACAGGACGGTGCAACGGCACACACTGCACGTGCCACAACCGATATGCTGAAGGATGGATTTACCGGGCGTCTAATCTCCCGTTTGGCGATTTGCACTGGCCATCAAGATCGCCTGATTTGACCGCTCCAGACTTCTTTTTGTGGGGCTTTTTGAAGTCGCGGGTTTATGTCAACAGGCCTCAGACTCTTGCAGCGCTTAAAGACAATATCCGTCAAGAATGTGAGGACCTATCGCCGGAAGTTTTGGCCAAAGTGATGGAAAATGCCATAAAAAGGGCTCAAATGACAATCAACTGTGGCGGCGGCCATTTAAATGACATAATATTCTCGACTTGATGTAAAAAAAAATTAAAAGACCAAATAAAAATAATCCACAAGAATAATCAAAGTTTTTCATTTTTTTTTAAATTACAGCCAAAAACCATCGGAAGGTTATTTTGCGCCACCTTGTATTTTAGGCTGTATTTCTCATTAGCTTCTTTGTGGTAACGACTATACACTGATACACAATATACGCTTTAACGAAAAGGCATGTAGTTACTTTCGTATAAAGAAAAAAAAAATAAAACATGGAGTAGTTTTAGGTCAAACTTTTGGCGCATTGATCCAAAAGAGCTAGAGCTATTGGAACCATTTGCATTAGGTCCGTTCGAGAACTCCTGTTCAAGAGGTCATTTGAATAAACTTTTATGTGAAACTTTACAAAGCCGTATGCTTATTAAGACAAATTTAAAAAGATGAAAGCACATTTAGGGCCGTTATTTCGGCTGATGAGAAAATGAAAACTTTCAAAGGATAACTGCCGAGGAGTTTGACAGAAACTAACAAAATAATTTGTCCAAATATACGCGGGAATGTTATGTGGAGTTTGTTTGTCATCTCTTAAAGTATGTTGAAAGAGCTGACAAACAAAAACATCCTGCCATTTACATATGTATAATTTTTGTGATTTTCATTTATTTGTAAACAAAAGTAGGATTTTATGAAAGTGACAGTTTATATATAAAATGTCAAATGCTAGTAGTAAGAGTTTGCAATTAATCAACTCGGCAAATGACAGTAAGTGCTTGACTTATAGGTTCACATTATTTCTTATCCACGGTATGGTGTGATTCAAAATAGCTACGTAACATAGTTTTAATGTTTACCAACAAGTTTCAACTTAATTTAAATATCAATTGCAAATTGCACAGTGTCCACGCTTCAACAAACATTTTCATTCAGCAATCTCTTTCTCTCTCAACTAAACCGATTTGCAAGCGCAAAATAGAGAAAAATTGTAACGACTTTCAGTTGTATGTTGAACAAATCATCAACTATGTAGATGGCTGGGCAGTCACGAGAGCCGGTTTTTTCCTGCGATAATAACGCGATACAAGCCACAAAAAAAGGTGCAAACAAATTTCCCCAATTGCGGTTTTTCCACATTTCAGTGGAAAAATTAGAAAAAAAAACAACAGCTAAATATTGTCAGCCTCCACTTCAGCCTCCATCCCATGACTTGGAATGGTGTCTGGTGTAAAATAGACATCAGAAGGTGTTATATTCACACATTCACCACACCAGGCCCCATACAAATCAACCAGTCCATGCGATTAGTTTTTGTGCAACCAATGATCATTCACAATCTAGTACCCGTTTAGTTTAGGTTTCGCTTTTGTTGCTCTAAAGCTTAACAACTACAGCAACAACAACAACAACAACAGAAATGGTTGAATTCCAGAATCACGATTCAATCAAAATCCAATAATGCCACCGTTCAGGCGCTCACATCATGTCGGTGATAGGTATCCGTCGACCACATGTCAATCACTTGAACTTAGGTTTTTCATCAGAATTGGGTTAGGTTACCATACCTACAGTCTTGCTTGCTGCTTAGGAATGTCTATGACAACGGTACCGATGGATTGGCAATTATATTGAGAAGTTGCATGCCACCTCTAACCAATTCAAACCCAAACCACTTATAAGTTCAATATCAGTTCGCTCGCGCGAGTTTATGGCAAATAAAGGAGCATTCAGTTTTTTTTTTCAATGCGGGCCAGAAAAAGTATCTTAAAGATACAATGGCTTAGACAGCTCAGTGCTGAAATGTCAAAGGTTAGGGAGGAATGTCGATAACAATTCACATTGTGCCACTGATTTGCATAATGTACGCTTCAACAGAAAAAGGCATGTTAACCTATATTTACGATTCCTTTCGGATGGGCAAACAGAATATCAATACGACAAGACCAGGTAGAAGAAAGGTGGCTATAGAGTTTCTAAAATAGGAATTTGGGTTGGTTTTTCGATTATTGGATTCGGAAGAGGGGGAAATGGAAATGGTTTTTCTATTTTTGGTGAGGTGAACTATTTATATATAAATAGGGTCAGGAATTTGACGAACTGAATGTTGAGAGACATAATAGGCACAAATTGGTTTGTAAAAGTTATTTTATGGTGTAGAGCAAATAACTTTATTATTCGAAACATTCCATATCTACCGAAAAAGGATTTATAGGCAAGGTGACAAGCTGTCATGTGATTTTTTCAATATTATTCTTGAGGCGATTCCGTGAAACTCTCGAAAAGGGAGACAATCTTCCATAAATGTGAGCATAAATCGAAATCGAATAGAATATCACTGCCGAGTTTGGAAGTAAATATTCATATAAAATATTGGGTGCAGTGGCCTAAGTTTAGTGAGTTGGACTACCAAGTGAGGGGTCGATAGTTTAAGCACCTAAATCAAAAATACCCAAGTTATTTTCACTATTCTACCTCTTATCTGACAATCATCCAAGAGTATAAAAACGTCATGATGAGATTCTCAATTTTCCGTTCGGAATCAGTGTTTAACTGGATGTCCCATTCGTTGTGGCAAAAATACAACTTCGCACAGACAAATTAAGGGAGAAGGTAGGTTTGAAGTATGGGCTTATGGCCGTTAATGCCAGATATTAGCATATACAAATCGATGGTATTAAGGGACCTTGTCTCCATCGGCTTTGTTATTAATTCCGACAACAATATCTAGTCAGAAATTAAGCGAAAAAAACCACAAAGGGCAAGACCAATAACAAAAAAGTCCCCTCTCGAAATACTAATAGGTTCTATGATCATCGAACTTCTAATTCATGACGCTGGAGCATTAACTGTAAGTCAAAAGAGGATTAACAAGATTTGTCAGAAAATCGGCCCCTTTTGTGTCGACTGGCTTCCAAGGAAAAGATTCCTTTTCCACGTCTAATCGGTTGGTTGTGGCCCAGGTGCATTTCGAACTGTAGAACGACTTAAGTAAATGAGTAAGATTCACATCGGACTGTAGCACTACCCAACAAAAAGCAAGCAATATCAAGATGCATATTGGAAAATATTTGAATAATGGAGAATGAATTCCAGGTGGGAAGCTTAGGAATCAGCTGAATATGGCAGAAACTGTTGACAACTCCAAGGGTTTTAAGCCAAATTAAGCATGTGTTGAAATGAATAGTGGATGTAAGTAAATTCAATGAAAAATAAAAACAGTTGCCAAATATAATTTACAAAATGTCAAATAAATATCGTTGTTCATCAAACAAAACGATATCTAGGGTATCAACAGATAATTTTCTCATTTCAACGAAGAGGACGCTTTTGCCTAGAAAAATGGAAGACGTTAAAGTTTGATAGTATAACGAAGAAGAAGATGACAAACAAAAATAATGTCTAAACATTTAGACATTAAGTGTCAAATAAAAAGTCTAAAACATACATTTTTAAACGTTTATTATGTTTAAAGCAATAAATAATTTTGCTGTCAAACTCCCAAGCGGTCATCGTTTGACAGTTTTCGTTTTCTCACCAGCCGAAACAGGTAGCGAAGAAAATAGCAAAAACATGAACTGAGGCACATATTTTTATCGTTCAGTTATTTTTTTTATAAAATTCTCAGTATGCGAAAGGTTTCACGAAGTTTCACAACCAAGTTGATTCATATTGAGGCTTGAAAATTGAAAGTGAAAATTTATCCGACAGGACCTAAATTATATAGTAATTTATAATTTATATAAAAAATAATAATTTATAACGCCAGGGGAATAGTTCTCCCACTTTTGTCGGATATTCTTTTAAGAACATCCAAGGCCTGTGGCTAGTTGACATTGAATATAGACCCGTGACTTAAAAAGAACTCATATCGGTCGATCTTGACGGCCAGTGAATGTCGCCAAAACGAGACATCAAACGGTCCAGAAACGCAATCTTCTAAATTACCATTATCGAATAAGTCACGTGTCCTGTTGGGAAATATTTCGTCAATTATCATTCAAAAATTTTCTGCGATAAGAACCTGTTTATCATTATTCTGTATTGTGCACCAGTTATAGTAATCATGTTATCCATGAAGTCCTCGTATATATAAGGCTGGTGACACCTCCAACTTAAAAAGAAGACACAATCACAGACGAAATATTTCGTAAAAATAGTCAAGAGTATTCCACGATCGTGATGAGTATAGCGTTCCATAGCATGTCAATGCATATTCTGCATTTGCTAACTTGACAAATATCAAAACAAAACTGACAGTTGCCACAATTTGCAAAAGTTATAGCATCTTCCGATCGGTTAATTCTTTTTTTTGTCATCCTGTACAAATGATGATAACGGCGAACTAATATGTCTGTTCCCTTATTATAATTTCTTTTAACAGATTCTTACCGAATTTTACCAATTTTTACTTATTGCCGTTCTCGTAAGCAAACTTTGTAAAAAGAAGGTTTATGTGAGAGGAAAAAACAACCAATTCATAAAAATTTATAAAATAATTTAGAAATTTCATTTGGTAAAAGTCAGTAGCCTGTGGTATCTGAAAGTGACAAGTCGTTTGTTTGGACATGTGTTTTATGTCATTTTTTTTTTAAAGTAAGACAAAACGAAAAATTTTACTTACTTAAATGTGTTCCCCTACTTTTTCTTAAATTTGTCTCCCACTTTAAAAAAAAATTAAGAATACATTGAATACATTTGTCTCACACTTTAAAAAAATAAATTAATTGAGAAAATATGGCAATTAATCATGATACAATAGGTATGGTTTTGCCATGGGTATCGATGACGTAGGATGCGCTGTCATGGTACGAAACGACTACGACAGATATGGCTTTGCGCATGTGCCATAAACAACGATGACGAAAACATACAGAACATGACAATTTATTGTGTTTTAAAGCAAGGACTTGAATCTTTTCCTGTATTTTTTGTAACTGCGGTTATCAGATGTTAAAACGGCTTTGTTAGGTAAAAAGTGTACGAACCACAAACGGAACTCTTAAAGATTTATCTTCGTTGCATTATCTCTGATTTTTATATTCTGTGGTACAACATTCTTAGCGGAATGGGGTTTCTTCCCATTTCGTCCCATTCGTTGTGGCAACAATATAACTTCGCACAGACAACTTAGGGGAGAGGCTTGGTTTGAGGTTTGGGCGTCAAACGTCACGTCAAACGTGAATCTGTATTGTAAAGTTGTCAATTTATACTTCTCACTTAAGATTCATGTACAAAGGTACAGATGAGCATTGTAATTAGGCTTACCTACGGCTTGCATTGTTTTGAATTTATGACACCTCGGGACTCAGTTACAAGCTAATGATACAGATTCCCATTCTTGTAAGCCCTTAAGAGTATCTATAAACGTGTGGGTAGATTCTTATATGTTGTTGACTACCATTATCAAGCAAACAATTAAAATGTAATAAGGCCCTCAAATAACTTTTTTTTTGTGATGGGTCTTATTTCGTTTTTTTGGAGTCTTCCTTAATTTTTATGTTTCCGCCTCTTCCTCATTATAAAATATAACAGCCTTACTTTTGGGGCCACACTTTCTAGAGTAATTTCTTGGGCTTTATTTGCTAGAGTCTACCAAAGTTTGAAAAATATATTTAACGCTTTGAAATTCAGTTTATGCTTTAACAAAGGATGATGTAACACCTACACAATTATATAGCTTTTTCGGTTTGCCTATGCATAAATCTCTTGGCAAAAATTATAATATGTCACCTCCATACTGACCAATCATTTATCAACAACACGACAACTTGAATTTTCAAAGTTGACCTTTTGTACAACCTACAAGAGTTGTGAAACATGATCCGTAGAAACCAAAATTTATCTCTATCATATCCCCAGAGCTAAAAAAAAACGCCATCTTTCTTCCGATAAAACTAATGACATATCTCCTCTACTCGGTTCACAGCGACATGACATACAGACCAAAGCGTGTTATCCACATGACCGTCATAGTACAATCAATAAACTCAAAACCACATGCTTTCAATTAACCTTCAATTACATCAATTGCCAGGGGTACCGCACATATCGATACCGCCAGTCATAGTTCGTATAGCTATGGCAAAGATTACACATCCTTTGCCAAGACGACCGACGCGACGATTGTCAGATTTAAAGTGATTGAGATTTTTAAAAGATAGCCCCAAGCACACAACAAAAAAAGTGACGTTCTCTAAAGTCAGACAGAAACATGCAAAAGAATTGGCAAATAAGCCGTAAGCAGCTCTTTTTGTTTATTTATGCTTTGTACGTCAATTTGTTATTACGATTATTAGTTTTATTGTTATGATTTGTAAGTTGCCACACCTGGAATTCGTTGAATGTGTTTTCTCTGCTGTGGTTCCGTTCTCCTGCTCCGCTCTTCATGGGTGCGAAAAACATCAAATTGAATTGCAATCTCTAGCCAAGAGTCCATTAAGATGCAAACAACTCTGTAGGTGGGTGAACATTTAATGACATCATTCGCTTTAAATGCCAACTGGTTGACGAACACCAGAGTTTTCTGACGGAGGCTGAGAAGTTTCATTCAGGATATTGGTTTTGCGGTTTATGGTAATAAATTTGATGATGCAACTGATGTGTCATAAGATTTCTTTTACAATATACCATGGTTGGGTTGTTTACTCGACTTTTAAATGAGAGTTGCCTACCTACCACATGTAAAATGTGAAAAACTGGCATATTTACAAAAAAAAGCATTTGCTGCGTTGGCCGCGGTTGTTCAACCTATATGTCACAATCAGAAATATCAAAAAAATGACAAACCGATTCGTATACCACATTGAGAGAAACAAACAACGCTTAACAAAGTTGATGTGTCATCTCGTATCGTTTCCATTCCATTTTTGTATAATCACTTAAAACATAATCAATCCATCATAACATAAAGTCAGTACTCAATCTGACATCCTGTCAATATTCCTCAGCGGTTCCAATTTAATGCTGCACCCTAATTATGTGTCTTACGTTAAGCTTAAGTTAGCGCATGCTTTAGACATCATCACATCATACAATGATACAACGCAAGCCTTTGATAAATACCCAGCGGATGTGCAACATTGTCGCAAAAACTCTCAAGATCGGTACTCGTAATAGTCAATTAATACAAGCGACAGAGTGCACTTTGTTTTGAGATGTCTTGTGCAATTGTCGTTTGCATTAATCTTTGTAAGGTGGGGCCTGCCTAATGGTATTTGATATAAAGAGTTCCTGCAAACAATTTTCGATTTCATCTTGCGTAAGTTGAGTTTGTTGGGCGTAAAAAAATGATAAAAGTCACTTCAAATCGTTTTGGGGGATTGTTCAATTATGTTCAAATGGTGGGCTTAATTTGTCTCTTAAATGTTGTGAAATTTTTTATGATTTTGCAAGTTTTCTATGTCCATCTGTCAGTATTTGTTGTTCAGAGCGGTTTACAAAATGATTTATCCATGGTTGATCTGTCATGACGTTTTCCATTAGTCAAAAAATGATGTTATCGGAAGCAATTGACAGCTATTAGAACTATCAAAAACCTTTCCGATAACATGGTTTTCAAGCTGTTTTTGAATGTATCAGAAGTGAAATGCATATTCATGAATGTCGGAATATTATTACAGTTCTCAGATGCTTTCGATAATAACTCGGAATTTTTTGGAAAACTTTTTGTTTCTTTCGATAACATTAATCAAATGTCATAGAGTCAGAAAAACATTAACAGAGCAATATTAATACCATTTTCGATAATAACTCGGAATTTTTTGGAAAACTTTTTGTTTCTTTCGATAACATTAATCAAATGTCATAGAGTCAGAAAAACATTAACGGAGCAATATTAATATCATTTTCCTTTGTTGAAGAACAATCGTTATTGCATGGTCCGAAATTTAAGAGCAAAATTTGTATAAGCAACCTGTTTCGTATGTTAAATTCCACATTACCAATATCGATGTCATCAGAAGCAAATTAAATTAAAATTTATTTAATGTGGACATCTTAGTTCTAGATTCTTGCATAAGGTTGTGTTATAATTTTCAGTTTGTAAAAAAATAAGTTATCAGAATGATTTTGAATGTTAACAGAAAGATTCAGCACTTTCGGAAATGAAATCCAGAACCATACTTTCATTGTGAGGAATGTCAGAATGTACGATTATTTATTATAAACAAATGTAATTAGAAGCCTTTGAGAAGTGACAGTTCCCTGAAAGCAAATTTCATATTACATCGTTTTTAACAATGGAAAACGCATTTGATGATTCCGATAACATCCGTTAATACTTTCGATGACATATTTTTTCATCAAACGCCTCATATTAGTTTGAGCTTTGTTTTACGATAGGGAAGTATATAAATGTGACATTATTACTTACTTACTTAAGTGGCGCTACAGTCCGGAATGAACCTGGGCCTCAACCAACATGCCTCCCCAAATTAGCCCGGTCCTCAGCTAATTGCCTCCAGTTGCGGACTCCAAGTTGGTTGAGGTCGGTTTCTACTTGTGCGCGCCACTTAAGGCGAGGTCTTCCTCTACTGCGTCCCACGTCTGGCTGGGAATCGAAGACTCTGCGAGCCAGAGTTTTGGTGTCCATTCGTTCTACATGTCCTAGCCATCTTAAACGGAGTTTTTTGACCAGGGGCATGTCGCAGTACAGCTCGTATAGTTCTTGCTTGAATCTTCGTCTCCATAGCCCATCAACGCAACCGGGACAGAAGATTTTTCGAAGAATTTTCCTCTCAAATCGACCAAGGATTTCTTCATCCGCTTTTGAGACGGTCCATGCTTCAGCGCCATAGAGCAAAACTGGGATGATCAGGGTCTTATATAGGATCTCCTTAGTAGTTCGAGTGAGGGCTTTACTAATGAATTGCCTTCTTTGCCCGAAGAAACAGCGGTTAGCAAGAGTAATTCTTCGTTTAATTTCTGACGAGAAGTTGTTGTCAGAGTTAATAGCGTACTACCTCAAAGTTATATCTGTCAATGGTGACGTTCTGTCCAATTCGTCGATGTTGTGTGTCCTTTCGTGTTGACAGCATATACTTCGTCTTGCCCTCATTTACTGCAAAACCCATTTTTGCCGCTTCCTTCTCTATACTAGCAAACGTGGCTATGACATCACGTTGGGTCCTACCAATTATGTCAATGTGGTCGGCGTATGCTAGTAGTTGTACAGATTTTTGGAAAATTGCGCCTCTGGTGTTGGCTCGTGAGTTTTGCACAATCCTCTCAAGAATCAGATTGAAGAAGTCTCATGACAGCGCATCGCATTGCCTCAATCCTTTTTTGGTAACGAATGTGTCAGTGAAGTCGTTTCCGACCCTGATGAAGCAGCGAAAATTCTATATCGTCATCCTACACAAACGGACGAGTTTGGGCGGTATACCAAAACTAGATATGGCTCTGTATAGTTCGTTTCTATAAATGCTGTCGTATGCGGCTTTGAAATCGATAAATAGGTGGTGGGTATCGATTTGGACTTCTTAGTTTTTTTCCAGGATCTGCCGAAGTGTTAAGATTTGGTCGGTTGTGGACTTTCCCGGCCTAAAACCACACTGCTAAGGGCCGATCAGGTTGATGGTAAACGGTTTCAGGCGTTCACATTTTACGGCAGATAGCCGCAGCTTAGCTTAGCCTTGTAGGCCTCGTTCTTGCCTGCGAGCATCTGTCGGCATTCCTCATCATACCAGGGGTTTCTTGCTGGTGGGCGCGAGAAACCTAGCACACCAGTTGCGGCTGATCTAATGGCTTGTTGGCATCGTTGCCATTGTTCTTCGACAATCGATGCTGGTGGTATGGTGTTAATCGAGACAATACTGCTAAAGATGTCTTCTCTTCCTACCTTTGCGTTAAAATCTCCCAGGACGATTTTAATATCGTACTTCGGTAGTCGCTCACAGGTTTTGTCAAGGAGCTCATAGAAGCAGTCCTTAGCTATATCATCTTTTTCCTCCGTTGGGACGTGAGCGCATATAAGGCTAATGTTGGCGAATTTGGCCTTGATGCGGATCGTTACAATGCGTTCGCTAATGTCTTGAAAACATAAGACTTATTGCCTAAGTCTGGCACTTATAACAATCCGCATCCGAATAGTCACTGTTTCTACTCACTATATCACGGTCCGTAGAAGTTGTCACAGTTTTTCATCCTCTTTTTGCCCGGCCCATCCCATCATATTTCCTGGATGGCAGCAATGTCTGCTTTGTAGCAGTTTAGGGCTTCCACTAGTTGTTCGCTTGCACCTCTCCTGTTTAATGTTCCCTCATTCCAGGTTTAGCCTTGTCGTCAACAATGAAATCAGTCCTTTCCGAGGCTATTGGTTGCTTCGTAACATAGAGTTTTTTTTCCATGGTTGGGTAATTAACCCAAAGCACAACCCCCAACCTGTAGATAGACGCTTCTACAGCGGCATGCTGAAATTTTTACCTGAATTTTTCTATAGTTAGTATAGTCGATGATAGGAAAGTTACCTGAGTAAAAATCTGCTTTGGATTAAGCATTAAAAATGCTGATTATTTTTTTAAGAATGATATAGAAACACAACTCTCATAAATGCCATTACAATTTACACCGACAGCGGTTTTGAAATCACCAAATACAGCAGGCAAATAGAAACCAATGAACGAGATTACCTACGAATTATTTGAGACTTTCAATCCTTGCCGAAGGACTATAACAAAGAATATAAGGGATATAATGATGAAAATTTGACATTTGATCAGCCGTTAACAACAAACTTACTAATATCTCTTGAGTCATCTATTGAATTCCCTTTAACCCAACAAAATAACCTGAAAATTCGCGGATAATAAACAATTAAAGCATCAGACTTGGACACCATTCGACCAGTTATTCTATCTATGGATCTGATATTTTGGCACGACTGTAGAGGGCGTTTGATCCAAATCATCGATTTTTGTATGATATCGTAGCCAAGCATAACATTTTATCGTTTTAAAATTCCCATCTGTCAATTCAAAATCTGACAACTGCCAAACATTAAGCTGCCTACATATAACATAGCCTTCAAAGCGCGTAGATTGAAAACGTCACCATCAGACCGAAATGCAAAATATAAAACTTTTTCAATTTACAACCTCCAACCACAAACTGGTATTGCAACATAATTATGATTCCCAGATCGAATTGATGAAGCCATTACATACACACACTGCATTGCTATTTACTTACGCTGTCATGCGCTCTTTGAAGTTAGCAACCGTTAGCTGCTGCACCTAGTTAAACACCTTGGTTGTCGGCATCGGATTTTAGAGCCAACAACATTGGCGAACGTCTGTAAATGTGATGGGAACAATTTTTACAATCTTTACCAAATAGATACCTTAATTGCCAGATATCAAGACAAGTCGTAAACATATCCAATTGCAAACAAATGCGTGATGAGGAATAGCTTCATCGGGTGACAGAAGCGTGGTTGTTGCAATGAAGTGAGGGTGCCATCGGGCGCAGCGCGTCGGCAAGGAAACTCATATACAGATACCGACATTCTGTCGCACAGCATGTCAAAAATTAATTGTTTTGCGAAATCCACTGAGCTGCTGTCAATTTGTCGTTGTCTGCGCGACTTCGGTATGCATTAATAGGCGTCACTGAAGCAATTGACAGACCGAATGGCTTCCAGATTCCCATTTGAACAATCGAACAACAAATAATGGACACGGACACTAATTATCGCAGATACACATCGGTTTAGGAGCATTACGTTGAGACACACGAGTCAATTCTAGCGAAATCAACTCATCGATGGTATGCTGGTTGATGTGGTGCCGCTTATATCCTGGTTGGCATCTTGTCATTTTTATCAAAACCTGCGAATGATGGCACGGAATGTCAACTGCAAAATGGGGATGATGAGACGGCCGGCGGCGGCGGCGTTTTACCCACGATATGGGACGAATCGAAGGAATGTAAAGTGGTATGAGGCAGGGATACGCCGCAATGGTGGCTGCATTGTCATTACAGTATGTCTTGAGCTGTAGGCATTTCCTGGGCAAACAAAATTCATGGAAACCAATTGGCAGATAACGTACACAAAAAGGATGAACATTTTATGTCATTTGGCGAGTATGACAGAGATTCTTTTTGATCGATTAGTCGATTTAACGAACTCATTGTTGACGACACATGTACAAGTAAAAAGGACGACCCCAGCGAGATGTCGTCAGCTGCTTCTGATTGATGTTTTGAATGCATAGTTTGAGAAAAGATTACGAGTCAAGAACAGGTGAAGCAATGGTTGGATCATCATAGCAATTAAATTAGCCGATAAACTGTCGCGTTTCCCTAAACCTCTCGATACCATACCACCAGCATCGAATGTCGAAGAACAATGGCAACGATGCCAACAAGCCATTAGATCAGCCGCTGCTGGTGTGCTTGGTTTCTCGCGCCTACCAGCAAGAAACTTCGGTTTGATGAGGAATGCCGAGAACCAGGCCAACAAGGCTAAGCTGCAGGTGAAGACGACAGTTGCCGTTTAGCTCTATAGGCAGGGAAGAAGGGAAGAACACCGGTTTTTCAGAAAGAAAAAAAAGAGCAAGAAAAGCGCGCGATAGAGGATACAGAGAGGTGCCACTTTAGAAACTATGTTCTCAAGTTTTACCAAAGTGTAAAATGATTCGAGGCTCTAACAGAATCCTATCGAGATGAACAAGGAAATATCGTAGTTGAGACACAGTCGATGCTGAGGATATGGAAGAACCACTCTGCAGACTATAAAACGGCGATGAGGAACAACATTCCGCTGTCAGACAGAACGATCCATTCAATATTGGCAACAACAGAAAAAACTGTCAACCACCCGACCTGAGTGCAGTAAGGATAGCAATATCTAAACTCAAGCTTAATAACGCTGCCGGAAATGACGGCCTACCCGCCGAGCTTTATTCAGCCGGAGTCCCTCTCAGCTTCGCCAACTACAGAGGCATAAGTCTTCTCAACTGCCGTAATATGTGAACGCCTGAAACCCCTTACCAAAAACCTGATCTGCACTTATCAGTGTGGTTGTAGGCCAGGAAAGTCCACAACCGATCAAATTTTCGCACTTCGGCAGATCCTGGAAAAAACCCAAGAAGTCCAAATCGATACCCACCACCATTTCTTCGATTTCAAAGCCGCACACGACAGCATTTATAGAAAAAAACTATACAGAGCTATGTCTCGTTTTGGTATATCGAACAAACTGTGTAGGATGACGATGGAGAATTCTCTCTGCTCCATCAGGGTCGCAAGCGACCTCACCGACACATTCGATACCAAAAAAGAATTTAGGCAAGGTGATGCGCTGTCATGTGACTTCTTCAATCTGATTCTTGAGAGGACTGTGCAAAACTCACGAGCCAATACTAGAGGCACAAGTTTTCAAAAATCGGTACTAGCATAACTACTAGCATACGCCAACGATATTGATATCTTTGGTAGGACCCTTAGTAATGTCATAGCAACGTTTGCTAGTATAGATAAGGAAGCGGCAAATGAGTGTTTAGCAATAAACGAGGCAAGACGAAGTATTTGCTGTCAACAGGAAAGGACACACAACATCGACGAATTAATTGACAGATATACCTTTGAGGTAGTACGGGATTTTGTCTATCTCGTCTCAGCTTTTAACTCTGACAACAGCATCTCGTCAGAAACTAAACGAAGAATTACTCTTGCCAACCGCTGTTTCTTCGGGCTAAAAAGGCAAAAGGTAAAGTCTTCACTCGAACTGCTAAGAAGATCCTATATAAGACTCTGATTATCCCAGTCCTGCTCTACGGCGCTGAAGCATGGACCGTCTCAAAAGTGGATGAAGAAAGCCTTGGTCGATATGAGAGGAACATTTTTCGGTCCCATTTGCGTCGATGGGCTATAAAGGCGAAGATCCAACCAAGAACTATGTGAGCTGTACAGCGACATACCGCTGGTCAAAAAACTCCGCATTGGACGTTTAAGATGGCTAGGACATGTAGAACGAATGGACACCAATACTCCGGCTTGCAGAGTCTTCGACGCAGGTAGAGGAAGACCTCGCTTTAAGTGGCGCGCACAAGTAGAAACCGACCCCCCCAAATTGGAGTACACAACTGGAGGGAGTAAGCTAAGGACCGAGCTAATTGGAGAGGCATGTTGGTTGAGGTCCAGGTTCATTGCGGACTGTAGTGCCACTTAAGTAAGTAAGGAAGTAAGATAAACTGTCGGTAACGTAGACTAATTTACATTTACAGCGAAATTGATAAAAACTTTTAAGAACCAGGGTGGGGGTAAAAAAGATCACTGGTGTCACCTGCGATGAATTTATGCAACGGCGAACCCATTAATCGAAAAATAGGGATGCAGGTAATGACAGTGTTCTGTCAATCTCTATCATAATCTGTTCTAAATGAAGTAATAGTAGGAAAGAAGTTTCCAATAATGATGTGTTGGGTCGATGTTGATAGCCTGTATTGGCCATGCTATTTGTTCGTCAAATCGGTTACTTATTATTCAGTTAGCGATGTCAAATCACCACGGCATGTTACACGATTGAGCAGCACACCCAAATAGCAAAACCTTATCATCAAAATTAGTGTTCATTAGTGCAAACGTTGCACCCATTTTGTAACACGCGACTCTTTACGATTGGTGGCCAAATTTGAGGCAACCGGTTTGGTAAGAAAACAGATCAGCCTGGACTCGTACGTCAAGGAAACGCCAGATCGGTCATAAACATAGCCGATGTCCGTAAAAGTAATCAAGGAGAACCCAAGGCAATGGATTCCTCGCCGTCAACAAGTCCGATATCATTCAGTTAGCGATGTCAAATCACCACGGCATGTTACACGATTGAGCAGCACACCCAAATAACAAAACTTTATCATCAAAATTAGTGTTCATTAGTGCAAACGTTGCACCCATTTTGTAACACGCGACTCTTTACGATTGGTGGCCAAATTTGAGGCAACCGGTTTGGTAAGAAAACAGATCAGCCTGGACTCGTACGTCAAGGAAACGCCAGATCGGTCATAAACATAGCCGATGTCCGTAAAAGTAATCAAGGAGAACCCAAGGCAATGGATTCCTCGCCGTCCACAAGTCCTCGGCCTTTTAGACTTCACCTTGAAGCACATTGCGTCTGGACATTCCCAGCTGACTAAGGAGCTCAAAGTTAACGATAATGGACATGGAATATCTTTAGCGACGAGGTGTGTTTTTGGATGAATGGCTATGGATGACGTCAACCTTTGGATGACGTCAACCCACACGGGGTTCACCAGGTTGCAAAGGCATCCACAAAAAGTTACTGATTGGTGAGAAATTTGGATGGAAAGGTGGCGTCACTGGTCCGTTTATACTTCTTCGAAAATGTCGTTGGTATTCACCGTTCACCGTCAACGGCAAGTACTACATATCAACAATAACCATTTCCTTTTGACCCGAATCGAACGTGGGCGACTTGTGGTTCCATCCGGACGCTGCGTCACAATGAACATTCTACATGAATTGTTTGAGGGTAGGGTTATCTCTCATGGATGTGACGTGATTTGGCCACCGAAATCTATTGATTTGGACCTGTTAGATTTTTTCTTATCGTGGCCAGTTTTCTTGATTCCCAGTTCTATACCAATCGACCAATGTCCCAAAAATCAACAGGCCATTGCCCAAATTCACTATTTTTATTCGTCAGATTCGTTGTAAATTGATCTTTTCGGATCTGTGCCACCATGCGAAGCTTACAGGTGATCTGTTTTCAAATGAATGCCATGTGTTGGATTGGTGACTTTTTAAGACCACTTTCCATATTAATGGTAACACAGCCATTTTCATGATGGACTCAGAGTTGTGATCATTAGGTCCATAAACTGCCTGAGCGTGATGATCTGAAAAATCATCCGATTTATGTAAACTGTCATGAATAGCTTATCTCAATTCAGACATGTAGATCTTGATATCCTACAAGAAGTAGATGTACACATACGATTGGTAGATAGACAAAGGTAGGGCTCATCCTTGCAATCCCCACTAAAACCCGCGAATATACAATAACCCCGTACTAATAAACGCTGTATAGCTAATCAGTGACTTAATTTTGACATTTGCGCGAGTATTTCTTATGAAAAAGCTGTCATGTTAATCATTAATTAGCTAATCAGAGTTTATTTATTTTTCGGTAAAACATTTGAACGCTTGATTTTTTGCAATAAATTTATTCCCGTTTTAAATTGGTGACTTCTCTCGAAGATAATAATATAATTATCGACAGAGCTGAAGTTGGCTGCGATGAATTTCTTATTACGTTTTACTAAGATGGAAGTGCAATGGCAACAGCAATACACAATTTTATTTTATGTTGGCAATGTTGTTGCAGTGATCATATCAAGATTTTTGAAATAGAGCTGCTAATACCTGCTTAATTGAAAGTCACATTAGAACTATTTATAAACAATATTATCGTGAAAAGTGAGGAAATGTGTTTCACTTGCGTGAATCTCGCAGATCTTGGAGGGATATGTATGTGGAACACAACTGCTAATGCTAATTCATACTTGATGCAATCTCTCTATGAGTTTCTAGTTTTTGTGGCGTGTTTTTAGGTTGGGTAACTACTTCTTTTTTTAAATTGTTGTCACCATATTGGTAATGTCACTTAACTAACGAATATCACTTGAAAAAACAAACGCTGCGCGACTGTTGCGATTTATGGTTCCTCAAAATGGAAAAATAAGGGATTAGCAATATGTTCCCCCGATTGCAGAAAGCAGTTAATAATAACGATTGTTCGGTTGGTTGCCATTTCCTTGCTGCGCAATCAATAGATCTCAACACCAAACATGCATGTTCAACAAACGAAAATGTATACGACAACATACCAAAATGCTTGCACCCACCCCAAACAAAAATTGAAATCCATGACTCAAATACCCATTTCGAGTAAATCCAAGCTAAATCGTTTAAATGACAAACACTCGTTCCCACCAAATACATGGTAAATGCATTCCAAACTCGACCATGTGCCCGGTATGTACACTTTTACGTAAGAACTGCATGCTAACTGTCCTGCAAGTGAAAGTTTCATTTTTTACCACATATGGGGAAGGATATTTGCACATTCAATAAACACCCATGTGTGCTGCACACCCGCCTCCAAGTAAAAAGAAAACCAAAAACAGTGTACAACTTAGTTGATTATTGCCATTGTTTCCCTCGAAACGGACCAAAAACCTCAAGCATTTGTCTCATTGCAAATGCAGTCGCAGCGCGCATTTGAATTAAATTTGCAAAAAAAAAGGAAAATAAAACGAATTGAAACGAAAACTTATTCGAACTCAAGTTAGTCATAAATTTCCAGAGGGGCTTTTGCGGTCCTACATGCTCAAACGGCACACAAAAAAGCGTTCCCCCTTATGAATTTGATTGTCCCACAGCGCTGTGGATTGATACCAAGATTGGTAATGTTACTCGGAATGTAGCCAAAGAGTGCGCCAACTGTTTTTAAAAAGTAAAACCAAAACGACAAAACAACATGGCCTCGACTTACTTGTTTAGTTGCGGCGGTGCGCGGGCCCGAATTTTAACTCACTGCTACGGTCGGGCTATGTAAGCTTATAGTCGACTGAATGAGCCGTCTGGGTATAGTGGATGGAGATACAAAAACAGATACGTCTGCTTGTGTAAATACGAGAATCCGTTTGCTGTGTGTAGGTTTTTTTCTGTACTTTGGAGATTAACCTAACTTTGGATGCGGTTGTGTTCAAATTGAAAAATTCAATTGTTTCGATATGGAGTGCTTGTGGCGGATTTTCATTTGATACTCTTCTCGAGTTTGGTATCCATCGTAGATTAGTCGGCATTTTCATATTTAGATGATATATTTTGAAGGTATATAGGTACATACTGCTCTATAAGTCGGTAGAGTTTTAGTTTTATGCTACCCCAAAATATATCTACGCAATACTAAATTTCGAAGAGCTCATAAAGTCATAACCCTCCGTGGGGCTTCAGTTGCCCCTGCTGTTGGTCAAATGCGGTTACGATTGGCATGACAGACTTGGTATTTTTAATGATTGTTTCAACACTAGACCAAGCGACCATTTTACAACTAAGCAGACATCGCGTTTTGTTCATCTACGTTATAGATGCTCATGATATAAATGTTAAAATTTTTATGTTTATCTCGTTCTGCGCCACCTACGTTATTGGGCCTTCGCACACGAGTATGCTTCAACCGGTTGAACCTCATGTTTGTCGCTGGGACGGTTGAACAGGGTGCACAGTTTGAAAGCAACTGGAGGGCAATTTTTCATCCCCAATTAAGTGGTTGAAGAGGTGTAATCTATCAACACATGTGTAAACATTTGTGTAAAAAGGCGGCGGCTAGTTCTGTGTTAATCGAATTAAATATAAAAAACAAGCAAGAATTTCAACAAAAAATATTATAGGCACACAAATCAAGTCGGTCAATTTTAATTATTTGTGTTGTATATTATCGTGAATTTTTAAAAGAAACAAACCAAAACAGTGCAGGCGCAGGGCCATTGACGTTTATGGCGAAAACCCAACACAAAGTCACACCTGTAGTAGTAATAGTAGTACGTAAGCCAAGATAACATTGGGCCTTCGCACACGAGTATGATTCAACTGGTAGAACCTCATTTTTGTTAGTTTGAGAACCACTGAACCACACTTTTCATCCAAAATTAAGTTGTTGAAAAGGTCTAATCTACCAACAAATGCATGAGTTTCTGACAGTTATGTTATTTAAAAATAAGACGGTGGCTAGATCTATGTCAATCGAGTTAAATAAGCAAAATACAAAAAAAAATTTCAACAAAAAAAATATGACACACGCAAAAAAAGATCGTTACCACTCTGTTCTAATTATTTATGAAATACACACGGATATAAAAAAGAAGCAGAACTGAAAACAAACCAGGACAGTACACATAACGGGTGATCCAAGTAGAGATACTTTTTTCAATAGCCTTTTTGGACAGATCACGTGTGAGTCGTGTCATGCTGTCATGTTATTTTTGTTTAGTATTGTTTGGCATTTCATAATGGAAAGACTTACGCGTGAACAACGTTTACAAATTGTTCAACTTTATTATGAAAATTCACGTTCGGTGAGGAATGTGTTTCGTGCACTTCGCTCAACTTATGGTCAACATAAGTCGACCGAATAGACCACGTCCAGCACGCTGTGAAGAAAATATAGCGGCCGTAGCTGAGAGTGTACACGAAGACCGTAGAGAGTCGATTCGGCTCCGTTCGCAGCAACTCGGACTGACGTATGGAACGCCTTGGGGCATTTTACGTCAAGATCTTAAATTGAAAGCGTACAAAATACAGCTTGTGCAACAACTGAAGCCGCTCGACCTTCCCAAGCGACATCGCTTCGCTCTATGGGCTCTTGAGAAGTTCCAAGAAGATCCGACGTTTTCGAGGCAAATTTCTGAGGCCCATTTCTGGCTCAATGGGTATGTAAACAAACAAAATTGCCGCACTTGGGACGAAGAGCAACCTGAAGAGGTTGAAGAACTGCCACTTCATCCAGAAAAAACAAGGGTTTTGTGTGGTTTGTGGGCCGGTAAAATCATCGGTCCATATTTCTTTAAAAATTATGCCGGTGCGAACGTAACCGTCAATGGCGACCGTTATTGTGCCATGATAACCGACTATTTGATGCCTGAAATTGAAGCTCGTGATCTCGGCGACATTTGGTTTCAGCAAGACGGCGCCACTTCCCACACATTCACGTTTTGGGCCGGTCGATTGGCCACTAAGATCGTGTGATATCACACCGTTAGACTTTTTCCTGTGGGGATATGTAAAGTCAAAAGCTTGTGCCGACAAACCCGCTTCGATTCAGGCCTTGGAGGAAAACATCACGCGTGTCATTCGCCAGTTACCAGTCGAAATGCTCGAACGAGTCATCGAAAATTGGACTCAACGGATGGACCATCTGCGACGTAGCAACGGCCAACATTTGATAGACATAATCTTCAAAAAATAAATGCCAAAGAATGTTCTTTCAAATGATAATAAACATTCTCCATTAAATTTGAATTTTCTGTGTTTTTTTCTTTAAAAAAGTAGGGAACCTCGAAATGGATCACCCTTTACATATAAACTTTGTTATATTACACAATACTCAACCGGCTAAACATATTAACGTGTGTTTGGAAAGTAACCGTAATAACTACGGTTGAAGCATACTCGTGTGCGCAGGCCCAATATGTATGGAGGTCGCATTATAATGATTGCAAAAAAAAAAAATGAAAATCCGAAGTGCAAATCGTTGAATACCATATCGCATTCCATCCGCAAAAAGTGGGCGTGGCATTGCCACAATATATTTCTCAGACAGTTTATCAAAATCGTTAATGGTTCGACGAAACAACACTTTCCTCCTGCATATGCTATGGGGTATGGTACACAAATAGTTTTTTTTTTTATCAAAAAAACACCCTTAAAAAGTGGGATGGGCTAAAATGATCTATGGATGGATATTCATGTTAATATTACCAACGACATTTTTTTTTTGCTCCGAAATTAACTATGAAAAACCGCAAAAAAATATTTTTTTTAATACGAGGCAAGACAGGCGATGGGTTATGAGGGCTTCAAGTAATGGGTGCATGGACGTAGACTTAGTGAATTATTATATTCTGTTTTTTAAACGTCAAACGCAACCTGGTGGTGTTCCGTGTGAAAGCTTCAAGTGGTTATTAAAAACGTTCTGTTTTGAAAGAGCCATTTGTTAAGAGACCTGCGTGGGAGAAAGCATTCCACAGTTGTGTTTGTTGTTTGTTGGATTCAGTATTAGAACTACATATCTCATTCTCATATGTCAAACCAAAGGATTGGTGTTAAATAGATAAGCATTCATGGCACGGCGAGTATTACAGTTGAAGGTGCGGCAGCCACTTGCTATTTCGAATGAAAAAATAAAATATTTGACATTGGCCCGTTGACAAAGCGTCTTCATTAATTTGTGTGTGCGAATTTATTAGTTTTGCCACAAACGGCTGTTAAATGTCGAATTCACATGGAAAATTAGAGACCCATCTCGTAATAATGTTACTTGAGATGTTTGCCAGATTTTGCCAAGAGGTGATGCAGTGAAAACAGCTTGAGTGTTGTTAAACCTTCACCCCACGCTTAGTAGTCCAAGGCATGAACTATTAGGCCACTGCACCCTAGCATTTATTATTAAAATAGCGGTTGAATTAGCCAAACAGGAGACGACTTAACATGTTTGCGAAAGACTCTGAAGTTAGCTGTGGTTGAGTCTCCTATCAGTTATATCACATGGTTTTGTATCCTATATTGTGCAATGACAAGATGCTGATGTTAAACACAAGTTTGGCGTATATAGGTATATTATATACGCTTTATATTTATGTTGAAGAAAGATCAGAAAGGGTGGAGGATTTCTTGCGTCGATTGAAATAACCTTCATATTTCGCAGCGTTTTAGCGACTAAAAATATTTGGTTTCTTCAACTAGGGCATAAAACGAGCATGGACTTTAGTGTCACTGCCCACAACTTGTTTACTCCAAATCGAAGATAAATGCTATTTATATTATTGAGAACCATATAGAAGATGTCAAAATATGTCAATGATTTGCAGATCTCAAGAAATGTCATTTTAATTAATCGCCAAGTTACGTTTTTCCTCCAATCAATTAATCAATTACTATAAAACAACAATTTAATAAATTTGAGCCTAAATACAAAGTTTTAATACCTTTTTTTTATAATTTTTACCGTTTTTATCTTTTGCCGTTCCCGTACACTTCTGCGTACACTTCTGCTAATAGCAGAGAAAAAACATATGTGAAGGCTATAATCCTGTGATCGTTTTATACCCTATCCCATTCAATCCCTCATATAAATATCACCAAAATGTCGGCTTTATGGTGACGAAATATAGCAAATGTCTTTGTCACAACATACTGTTCAGACAGTTTATCAAAATCTTTTATGGATCGACAAAAAACGTTGTTTGACGCCTAGTTATGCGGTATATAGTTATGAGGTATTGTATACAATTGGGTTTTGTATGAAAACGCCTCCAAAAAGTGGGCGTGGGTTAAAATTATATATGGAAGAAAAGTTTATATTACCATTGCCAATCATTATGCATCAAATGTTTTTTCGAAATGTTAAAAATATTACCGAATATTTTTTTTTTACTCAAAACCCCACCAAAAAGTAGGCGTGGAAAAAAACTTTGTGTATACTAAATATAGAAATTAGGATTGTCTAGATATCTAGTTCAGATATTTATTTCAAAATCTCTAATGGTTTGGCCTACAACTACGTTTTTCTAAAAAGGGGGCGTGGCAGTGAGCGAATATCAAAAATTTGTACACTTGTTCTGCTTCGTCAGACAAAGAGTCTATATACCAAATTTCTAAATTCTTACTCAAAAATTAAGGCCCAAAAATCGGTGACACACAGACGGTCATACGGATAGACGGACGGATTGACAGACAGACATTGAGTCGATCCATATACTTTAAGGTATATCTAGCGAAATAATTTCACTATGTTACAAACTTAATGTCAAAACTAATATACCCCTATGGGATAGGTTATAAATAGTATCCGTACAAAAATTATAAGTAAAGAGAATCTACAGTAATAGAAATCTCTGGTGGTAACAATTACTAATCTGTCAGTTGTTACCCAAAAATGATGAATCGTTTATTTGGACACATGTTTTATGTCATTTGTTATTTAAAAGGGAACTGAAACGAAAACATTTACCGCCGCATTAATAAACGCTAAGTAGCTAATCAGGTATTGACATTTGACATTTGCGAGAGTATTTCTTAAAAGAAAAACTGTTATGTTAGTCCTGGGTCAGCTAATCCGCGTAAACAGCTTTTTCAAATTCGCTGGCTGACGTTAATACCTGCAAGTTTTTTGTATGTAAGATAAAATTAAACGCGAGTATGCTGTTCTAAATAAAAAAAATTGACAAAATCACTGCCAACTATTCTATCGAATCACAGAGGCTATTCTAAAGCAGGATCCCAAATTATGCATAAATGTTTTTCTTTTTAGAAAATGTATCCGCTTCACAATTCAGATTTTTCTATTTAGCAGTTTAAATATGGCAGTTTAAACAGAATAATCCAAATCAGCTATAAAATCCTTTAAATTAGCACATTTTTTCAATAACTTATCTCAAATATCAAACACTAAATTAGCCAAACAAAAAGCAAAATAAAAAAATAATTAATCCCTCAAAAGCAGAGTAATAAAACCGAATTTTACTTGAACCAAAATTATTTATCCACCCACTTAAAAGCGACGACCCAACCCAGTCTAACTTCTCAAGCCACCTATATTCCAATCAACTCACGATAAAAAAAAAAAAAAAACACAATTCATGGTGACAGCCGGCACTCAAAACCAAATTTTGCAATTCAAAGATGTCCTCAATGGCTTTAAGGCGCGGCCTCAATAAAAATGACAATTGTGGATTCTAAAACAAATAATTAAGATGGATTTCCAGAGAAAATAATCTCATAAAATACCCGCTCTAATAGATCTATAAAAACTGGGCAAACATTTAATTTGGATGAATAAAACATCGAAAAAGGTAATTAAATCGAAACTGAAACAATGGTAACGACCTGCCGACTGGATTGTTTAGGCTGAAGTGATGTCAATAAAATTGAGGTGATGGTTTTTTTTTTAATAAGCCCACATGATTATATTACTGTTAGTATTGTGTGACTGGTTAATTACTGAACGGGGGATGAATTTGCGTAACTAATAGACCAAATCAAATTGGGAAACAAGTTGAAAGGTGATTTTTCTGAAAGTAATGAATATGAATGAACTTGTTTGCGGCTTTATTAAGGTACCATCACTTGTTGGAAAGGTTTTTATTTTGATATTATCTGACAGAAGAATTCTTTATTCAAAGTTGAATGAACGTCAGTGAGAGTTTACTTACTGAGTTTCTTGTATCCCTTGGCAAGTATAATGTATCTTCTACGCCTGCGCATTATCTGACAGTTCTGTCATACTTTTCTCGAATTGCTGTTGTTCCTCATCCAATATTCTGTGCCATACTGTTCCCAGTCTTGTATCACCATTTAGGTATGGAGCTGTCATCTTTTCGACGTGGGTGGTCATGCTTTTGACTCTTTCAGCGTTGAATCTTAATGTCTAATGGATTCTGTCTCAATCTTTCATAGAGATGTTCGTTTGAAAAAACCTTGCATAGAAACAAACATTCAACATAGATATCTACAGATCCTTTCGGTATTTGCGATAATCGTAGTACAACATTACTTTTAGTTAACAAAAAAATGGAGATTTACTGCAATCTGCAAGTCTAATATTTGTTGGATTCATCTCCTAGCCCCTCTGCTTAAAGAAAACTGTTGGTTACTTTTGTTGTATCATGAAGGAACTCATCAATATTATAAGCTGCGGAATAAGGAAATCGTTCCTTGGTAGAAAAAGTTTTCTCTGCTGAGGATGTTGTTCCGGTAGTCCAAAAAATCTCAACTGAGGCCGTAGATTTAAATATCTGAGGGTTGAGTAAGTGGAACACGCCTAAGAATCTACGTAAGTTTGTGTATTACTAGAAGCACTGATTTGATACTTGAGCGAATAAAACTCAGATTCGTCAATTTATCTGCTGGTATACTGACAGATGTTAGCTTTACCCCTTGATCAAGGCAATACTTTCAAAATATGAATGGAAAATTCTCTACTCAACCTTTTGCCAGCCAATGCTTTCCTTAGGGAATGAGTTATTTCTAAGACTGACAATTTTCTTTTCGGAAATACTTGTTATTTGGTCAACATACGTTGCCAACGTAGTTCAGTAGATATTATGTGAAAAGCTAGATAAATCCTTCCAATAACCCACCTCTTCCAGGATAAATTTTATATCCTAAGGGACCTTCATTAAGAGCTTCCTATCTATACATTTAAATAAAACAAGGTGTGTTGCACAAGCTGGGCCAAAAGAGATCACCCTATTGGAAGATGCTCTTATTTTTACAAATGGACTCCAATGTCAAATCTGTTTTGACATTTGTGGACTAGACAGATGTCGAATACAATTGAACAAGCCATGGAGCGATACACTCCCCAATAACGCGGAATAATCGTGTCTGTTTTTTGCATAACAATTCGTCTGTAGTGTTGGTGCAGCGGTAATTCCGTCACCGAATCCCCGGCCGTCAGACACCGACTGCGCAAGCACTGCGCCGTTTTGCCACCAACCTTGGAGATTATGTGACCACACGATACGTTGCCAAGAGTGGACGGCCCGGAGCGCCCGTTGTGCCGAGAATGTCGAGCTGTCGCCGGAAACATTGACCAGACGCCGTGCCTCGCAATTAGCCATCAGCCGGTCGTCCCTAAGGCGAATTTAGGTCAAAGACTAGCGCATGTTCCCGTAAAAAGTTCAATCCGTGCATCAGCTGCTGCCTGTCGACCACCAAATGCGTGTAACCTACGCCCAAGACATCCTCAATCTCGAGGACGAAGTGGACGATTTTTCCACCAAAATCATAATGAGCGATGAGACTCATTTCCACCTCAGCGGGTACGTGAACAAGCAAAACTATTGCTTCTGGGGCACCGAAAATCCACGAGTAATGCACGAGGAGCCATTACACCCGCTCAAAGTTACTGAGTGGGACGCTGTTCACGCTGTAGGAGTCATCGAGGCATTTTTTTCGAGCTGGTCAAACGACAACAGTGGACGGTGCGCGCTATAGGGCCATGTTAACCGAGTTTTTTCTGCCGCAATTGGACGAATTCAGACTGGAGGACATGTGGTTCCAACGGGCACACACTGCGCGAGCCACAACCGATAAAAATGAGAGCCAAACAACATCGGATGACTTCTTTTGGCCCACCTTGTATGAGATATCATCGACATATTTTATTCGTTTGGAAGCGCTATCAATTTAAACTTTGAATGCTTCTAAGTTTTAATCAATGTTCATGAAGTCCTTAAGGCATGATCGAATTTCCGTTCGAGAAAAGTCTTCATTAGTTTCATTGTCCTTTCATAGAAATCAATTATATTCATCAGCTCAACATCAATACAAAAAAAAAAACACTCACTTACTCAAAATGCAAATTTGCCAATCATCCGCAACGAACCAATTTGATGTTCACTCTCGATTCGCCGAGTTGATAAAGTCACACAAAATGCAATCAAAAATACGTTAAACAGAGCAAGTTGATGTTTACCTTTGTTGTTGTTGTTTTTCATCACAAAATCATAGAATGCAATCTGTTCACGCCATATTTAAACATTGGGCTCGGGCTTACAGCCTATCGCTGGGTAACCAATCAATTCCGAAACATCAACATTTGCAAATGCAAATTCGGTATTTCACATTCGCGATGCGAATGTGCACCGCATTGAATTGTGTACCGGTGTATATACGTGCGATTGGTTCCACGCTCTCGATTGGTAGCATATCCAGATACGACCAAAAAAAAATCCATCATCTCACAGAAAACTGCAAACACTGTGTGTGCAGATTGTGTGCGCACCGCTGTGTACTGCTCTGCTCAATAGTCTTTGTTTCGTTATGCATACCAAGGAGGCACACATTTTGCTAGGTTAACACTCTTATGGCCAGTGTACACGCAAGCGACATAAGTTCGAATAACATGGTGCAAAAGGAAAAGAACTGAAAAAAAAGTCAAACAACACCACTACGTTACACACTATCGCAACATGTTGTTGGCAACGAGATATGGATACGGTATGTAGAACTACGCGAATGTGTCTAGCGATGTAGAAAGTTAGAGACACCGATACAAAACAACTGAAAAAAAAAATACTAAACCAGTTACTCTTTTTTTTGCAGATTTTTCGTACCATACCGCGGTGTTGTTGTTGTAAGCTTCTAACTTGAGTCTTGCTCAAAAAAAAAAGAAACAAATTTATCTGTGTATTTATGAAGTTGGGATGGGGGGACATTCGAAAGAAGAAAAAAAACTTAATGTCGTTGTAAAATGTTTTAGTTGTGTCAACAAACGATGACAGAGGCAAAATGTCAAACGATTATAGGCAAGAGGTGAAAAAATCGCTTTTTGTCGAACAGCAAATAGCTCGAGTCTTGTCGATAGAAATGTAAACAAATTTGGACAGGAAAAATGTTAAGCCTTTAAAATCCAAACGTGTGTCATTTCTTTGACAAAATTGGAACAGAACAGCGTTTAGTAAAAATTGTCAGAACAGAAGAGTAAAGATCAGTGAGAATTTTTCAACTCTAATGTACAAACAAATCTCAATACTAATGGCATTTTCAAGAACTTTTTATTTTGTCGAAAACCTGTTACAAGAAATAAGTTTCTATCGGGACAAACAAAGGTCCTTCTAATTTATTTGATAAACTATGAAATGGTAGGCAAATAACAACTTAACCCCAGTATTAATAATCGCTGATTAGCTAATGAATGACTAACATGACAGCTTTTCGCATAAGAAATACTCGCGCAAATGTCAAAATTTAGTCACTAGCTAATCAGTGACTAAACCTCGTTTATTTATACTGTACTGGGTTTGGATTGTTATTTGCCTACCATAATATATCCATAGAATTAGAAGGACTTTTATTCGTCCCGATAGAAACTTAATTCTTATAATAGGTTTTCGACCAAATAGATTGATATCGGCAGACTTTGGCGGCTGTAAATTCAGTTGTTTATTATTCAGTCACTGTAAAAAAAATCACCATGGAGAGTTACAAAAGTTCAATATTTTTCTAAAATACAAAAAAGGAGGCTTCAATTTGCTATACAAAAACCCTATCCCATCCCATCGCTTAAATACCTAAACATACCCAAAATCTGAATTCTTTGTAGCGAAAAGGTTTTGCAATATGGTGAGACAAAGTTTTTTTTTTGGATTCGTCTCCTCACAGATTCTGCTAAAAGATTAAAGCTGGAAAATAATTCGTCATTATTATACCCTGCGTAGTAAGGAAACCGTTTTGTGACAGAATAATTTTACTTTTTCTGAGAAATTTGTTTTACTGAACAAAAAAAATCAAAAATTTCATCATCCTAGCTCAAAATTTACGGATGTTCTAATACAGGGTGTCCGCCGGAAGGTATACTAATTTGTTTTGCCGCCATTTTGGTAAACATGTAGACACGTGGCAAATTTATTCTGGAAAAATATTCTACAAACCAAGGTGTTTTAATCGTCAAACATTTTATAAAAATCAATAATCGATTACTGTGACGATGAGAAAGTTACGTGAAATTTTTGGTAGAAACAACGTGCCAACAAAACACACTATTTATCGTGTAGTGAATGATTTCGAAGAAAGAGGGTCAGTAGGTGATAGGCCCTAGCATGGACCACAACGTACTGCAAGAACGGCTGAAAACATTAATGCTGCTCAAGGAAGTGTTCAAAACAATCCATCAACCTCAATTCGACGACGTGCTTGGCTTGGTCTTCAAAGAACAACATTGGCCACAATTTTGCACAAGGATTTCCATTTGAACATTTGACACAAGTTACAGTCTGTTGTGCATTTTGGTCAGGAGGAATCATTGGACCTTACTTCTTTGAAAATAAAACGGCGTAACGGTTACTGTGGATGGGGAGCGATATCGTGATATGATTGAAAACTTTTTAATGCCACAACTGCATGCTTTGGGCTTGATTAGCATGTAGTATCAACAAGACGGTGCCACATCGCATACAGCCAGGACTGCAATGGAATTACTGCGAGACCTCTTTCCACAACAAGTTATTTCAAGCAATGGTGATGTTGATTGGCCTCCACAGTCGTTTGATTTGACTGTTCCGGACTTCTTTTTGTGGGGACATCTGAAAAGCAGGGTTTATGCCAACAAACCAGAAACGCTTGAGCAACTCAAACAAAATCGTGATGAAATTAATGAAATACCGCGTGAAATGTGTGAGAATGTAATGAAAAATTTCCCTAAAAAGGCTCGTATTTGTGAGACTAACAGAGGTGGACATTTACCTGATATTGTATTCCATACAAAATTGCCGACATTAAATAAAACATTTATCAATATAAGATTCATTCTCTTTCATTAAATCACAAATTAATAAACAAACAAAGTAGTATGCCTTCCCGGCGGACACCCTGTGTATGTAAAAGGGTATCACCACACCCACTTGTCAAAATGCCCGTGACAAGTGGTGAACAAAGTTGATATGAATGGGATACAGGAAGTTGTGTTGTTTAAATATCATGGTCTATCACTTTTACAAAATTCATTCAGTTTGACCAAAAACGACGTTTATACAAAAAATGAAAGTGGGAAGGATTTTAAAATTGTTTACACCTGTTCTGCTGGGAGCAACTTATTTGCCTGCAAAATTTTATAAGCCTTGCTCAAATTTAAGACCCACAAACTAAGAAGGACGGATAAACAGAAGATCGACTCAGCTAGATATAGATTCTGACCTATACTTCGTAATGTGTATTTCTAAATTAATTCTGTGTGTCAGAGATTATATCCTATGAGCCCATATGAGATAGAATATGGGAATTAGAGCACCCGTTGCGCACCTTGCGATGGACATTCAAAATCAATTTGGCGACCGAAGTGACCGCTTTAATAAACAATCTTCCTTGTAGGTCAAAGTTACGTCAGATCGACGGAAAACATTTCTGCTATCCGTAAAATTATGCAGGAACAGTCGATTCCTCAGCTTGTTCAAAAATTTGGTCTTTCTCGGACTTCAATTTCTGCCTCGGAAATCAGCCTTGTTAATGGCTATGGACATTTCGGTCTGTATTCCACGAATTACGGGTGTTATGTTATCCTGTAAGGCTTCAATCATGTTCGTCTTGTCCACATAGACTAACGACTTTACATAACCCCACAAGAAATAATCAAGAGGCGTTACATCGCATGATCTTGGCAGCCAACTCACAGAGCCGTTTCGAGAGATAAGCTAGCATGTGGCACCGTCTTGATAAAACCACATGTCAACCAAGTTCAACTCGGCCAACTGGGGCAAACAAAAAGTTGCGTAGCATGGCTTGATATCGTTCGCCGTTGACGGTAACGTTTCTTAGAAGAAAATTAGACCGATGATGCCATCAGCCCATAAACCACACCAAACTGTCGTTTTTTTTTTGATCCATCGGTAATTCTTGTATGGCATGTGGCTGTTCATCACTCCAGATGAAACAGTTTTGCTTATTACGTGTCCGTTGAGACAGAAATGAGTCTCATTGCTGCACAATGTTTTTCGATAAAACAGCGGGCGGTGCACATTTTTCACAGAGCACGAATTTTGATAATGAATTTCAATAATTTGCAATCTTTGCTTGTTTGTAATTCTTTGCATAATTAAATGGCAGAGTATACTAAAAACTTTTCACTTTGACAGATGACGTTTGGACGCTATTACTAACCAATGCTGTCAACCTGAAAAACTTAACTCTTAAAAAAACACCCATTGCTTCCAACACATAACAAGTGTTGGATGCGTCACAATAATGGCAAACTACAATGTCGAAAGAATGCAACCGCAAGATACCGCCAAGGCACCTAAGGAACGTGTTACCAACATCTTATATCGAAGACCTATGGCGACGATGTCAACAAACCTCCCTCCTACCACCGAAAATCCTCTTGTACAATAAAATGCCAATAGATGCTAGCAGCCGAAAATGAGGCCGACAGGCAAGGCTGTAGTTGATAACGGCAGCTATAAGTTTTCCAAAGAAGAAACTGAGCAAAGGAAGCGCGCTCTAAAAGATATAGAGAGGTGACAACCCAGGAATGATGTTCGTATGTTTTACAATAGTGTAGAAGCCAGAGGTTCAAGGCAGAATCAGATGAAACAGGAAAAGTAATAGTTCAGTCATAGTCGATGCTAATAATGTACAACCTCCTGGTGTCAGGCAGAACTATTCAATATTGTTGACGGTAGCGAACATTTTTATCCTTCCAGGCTAAATGAAGTGAAGATAGCAATACATAATCATAATCTCAACAGTACTTTAACATAAGCAACAAGAAAACGGTGTGCTTCCTTCTAAGCCCTTGCCGGTGTTGGTGAATAATGTACACCAACTTATTAGCAAAATTTGGTCTCATGAAAGAATGCCTGACGAATTTAACCTTATCATGGACCTCCAAAACAGCGCCAACTAAAGAGGAATAAGTCTCCTTAACATCTGCCGTAATATGCGAATGCCTGACTAACTAATCAAATTATCACAATTCGGTTGTTCTGGAAAAACCAAAGAAGTGCAAATCGATACCCACAACCTGTTCATTATAAAGCTGAATATGACAACATTTGTAGAGGCTGCAGATTCTTTGATCCCCAGTCAGACGTCGGGCGCAGTAGAGTAAGACCTCGCATTAAGTGGCGCGCACAATTAGAAACGGACTTCAACCATCTTGAAGTGTGCAACTATAGGCATTTAAATAAGGACCGGGCTAATTGGAGAGACATGGTGGTTGAGGCCAAGGTTCGTTCTATATTGGAGCGCCACTTACGTATGAATTCAGTTTATAAACAAAGCCCTTTTTCAAACTACTAAGGGTTTTAAAGAAAACCATCGGAGTCTTACTTAACGGCACTTAATCATAGACTGTATCAAAAGAGGATGACGAGGTTTTTGGCCATCATGAGCTCACAGAGTCTTCGATTCCCAGCTAAAAGTTAGACGCAGTAGTGGGATCCTTGCCTTGAGTCGAACGCACAAGTAGGAACCGACCTCAAACCCAAGTAATAGTTAAAGCTCTATTGAACGGACTTAGGCATCGGCTTAGCGAACTGTATAACAAGGAGTTCAACTGAAAATAAATGAAGTTATCCTTGTGAGTGGTTTGATGAGCTTCATAAGAAGCCTTTAAAGCCAACCAATGCTCCAGTTTTCGCCGTAATAGCGTTTAACGGGGACTCAGGTATTTGCACTTCCAATAAAAAAAATCATGAAATCCCAGTCAGAGACCGGAGAATCACAACAAATTAATCCTGCCCAATAACATTACAAAGGCAAGATGAGTAGAAAGTTAAGAAAACATATTTAGACGAGCATGAGTAGCCATTTGAAATTCGTAACTGCCCAACGATTGTGCATGCACACACGTTCCCATGACTGGCGATCACCAATATCGTGAATGTATCATCAAACCATAGGCGTACCAGAATTGAGTTTCTTATTCCCTAAGTCGGAAGTTTATGATTTTTCATACACATATTTGATTTAAAGCATAACAGTTTAAAAATCTAAAAGAAGGCATCAAAACAAGGTAACATATGTAGACAAACAAAAGAGTTGATGTACGAACTGGCAAACCACTATGAAATAAACTAGGATCGAATTTTTCCTTTTACTACACGACATCGATATTTATAATTATTTATCATGCCTAGAAACCATCTTAATAATCTTATACCGATCCAATGAATGTGTGTTGGTTGATTTACATGGCGCTACCCGGCCAAATGACATGTCATTCCTGTCATTTCATTAGCTACCTACACCTCATATTCTGTCTGCGTCTCATTAGAATATTCAAACGTTGAATATTCGTAAAGAAAAATAAAAATAGAAATGTTAATGACACACATTCCAAAATGGCCTACTGGATTTTTAGAAAGTCTAACCATCATAAATCATTTTTTTTTCTCCCCCGGAATGATTCGGCATTCAACTTCTCAAAGTTATGCAGGAATACCAGAGACAACGAGTGGGAACCCTAAACTGGAACAGCTCTCCATAATTTGCAAACATCTAACGTCACACCCTGCCCTAGCGTGATCTTTACCGGATAAAACTAACTCCAAATAGAAATAAAAATATTTTCCACAGTCACCAAGTGCACGTACGATCGCGATACTTGTACACATTTACAAAAAAAAAAAAATATTAATATTAAAAAAAAAATCTTGCCTTGTATTACATCGTTTTCCAGTTCTCGTTGTAATCCGCGCGATCGGCTCTCATAAGTTGCCACTTGCGCCGTGCGTCGTCGTGGTTGTCGCTGTGATAGTATGGTGTTGCAACAGTCGATCTGTGACTTTAAAACAAGAAAAACTAATATTCCGCACACAACAATTCATAAAGGAGGTTGTTAAGTTGGTTGCGGTTGGTCGGCCTCAACGTCGGTCGTCATTCGAAGTTACCTCGGTGCAGAGTAATTAAATCCTTGTTACTACTAAGCACACACTTCACAAAAAAAAAAATTGCAATACTCTCCGATCTTCCAAGAGTGCTGGCTAACCTAGAAGATATGTCGCGCGATTATTCGGATTCGTTAAGTTTTGCCACAGTCATAAAAGAAGCATAAGTACATGCATTCCTTTATGTTTTCCCTTGCCTTTTCGTTTTTATTTTATTTCAAATAATAATTGCATTATGGAATGCGGCAACACTATTACAAGAAAGGCACAACAACAACAACAAGAACGACAAAAAACAAGGCACACACTATACAATGAACATTGCACACTTTTTCTTTACCAACACATTCACAGCCTCTGTGATCGGCACAATAACCGTAGGTATCCTATCGTTGTGTGCGTGTGGTTAATGTGGCAGCTACAGCGCTGTAAACCGTTTATCGCTTCTTTTTCGTTCTGCTTCTTCTTAATTTTCGAACACTAACACTGCCAGCATATCAAGACACTTTTTACACGATTTTACACTCTTTAAATTCTTTGGTGTTTGATATCCAACAACTGCGCTGGTATTATTTTTTCACACATACACGTAAGCGCAAAATCACTATTTCTTTTCTTTTTCACTTATCATAAACTTTTAATGGCTTCCTGATCATTGAAATATTTTTTTTGATTTTCATCCAAATGCCAATTTTTCTTCGAACACACCACACTGAGTTGGGTGAACATTCCATTTGATTAAAAGTGCAGGCCCTTGAATACTACCCTATGGCACACTAATGGATATTCGCAAAAATAAAAATAATTTTCATCAAAAAAAAAAGAGTTGAACTCACACTTTTCTCCGAAAGATTGATTTCGAAACCGAAAATTTACAACTATGCAGGCAAGCTGGGTGGGTGTCACAAGTAGGAGGGCGATCGTTTGAAATGCGAAATGCACGCGTTTAAAGACGATTCTCCTTGGAGAGGTGTGATATTTAATCTTAGAACAAAACCGCTAGAATTTCTCTACACGGATCAATAATAATAAAGAGAACCCGCAACAATGACAACAGTGGAAGAAATTGTTGCCTTCTTCCATCCGTCTTCTTCTTCTCAGATGATTGCGCGACGACAACGATGAAGACGATGGAGTCGATGGCGAAGCAGCGGGCGAGGGAGATATGATGAAATTCCTTAAGATTGTTAATTGTGCACTTGTGTTAGTGGTATTAAAGTGCACACACGGTTTTATTTTTATTTCCAGCACGCACACTGATGGAAGGGTTATGGCTGGCAGCAATACTTGTCTTTGACTGCGCTACAGGTAAGTGGGAGACGGTCGATGGACGAAAAACGAACACAAGAGATACTCAACGGTAGCGAAACTGAAACGTATCTCGCTTCACCGTAGCTACTACGGAAATCAAATACCACGACGATCGGACAACACGTACCGTGTGTGTGGAGCACAACAGTACACAGCGACAGGTAAGTTAGAACTGACAGCTAAATATGATCATGGAGGTGGGTTTACCTGTGGTTCACTTGAAAGGTGGGAATTTGCGATGGGAGAAGCACTGCCAGGTTGGAGTGGAAGGTTGTGGTGAATTAAAGGTGGATTTGACACGCAGGTGATACATTATTTTGAACGTGTTTCGATTGCGTTACAATTTTAATGAATTTTGACACAAGTGTGGTAAATATAGAAAAACCATTTTATTTTTACTCGTGTGGGAAATTAATCAATCATTTCAGCAAGATAACGTTTTGTTTACAGTTTTAGTGCTAAGGGGAGGATATTTGACAGCCTTATTGTGGTCGGTATTTTAAATGACATTTTAGTTTGAAATTGGAGGATTCGACTCGGTGTATCGAGGGTCAACTACAGCTTGCACGTGTTTTTAAGTCATTCCCCATTGTCGCTCTGACTTGCCGGTGGTTTTCTTACATAATAACCTTCCCCCTCCACGGAATTTTCCAATCTTAAACTTACATTATTCTCATAAGGAAAGAAAATTGATAAAGTCCAATCGATTCCTAAAAATGGGAAAAAGGAAGCCTTACTCGACTTAACTATTCAATAATTTACTTAAGAATTTCAATTACCGATACTTTCATGGGTAATTAAACACCCGTATCTTTCTAATGAAAAACGAATGATCATCGCACCTAATGGACGCAATTTTCAACTTTTGGAATCGGCGGTAAATTGGATTTCCAGTTTTTTTATGGCTTAAGATATAAATTTGCACACCTCTTGAACACTGTTTCGATGATCTTAAGTTTCTTGGCGTTCAACAAAATGGTGGATCTCTGAACATATTGCTCTACAGAATGTATTTTGTGACCTTAAAAATCACTGGTCGGACACAAAATATTAAATATCTACAAGAATAGAAAGAATTTCCTTTCCACAAAAAATCAACAAAAATGTAGCCGGAGTATGATAAGCCCAGAACACACAAGCTCATTCGGAGAAAAAAAAGGAAGATCGGACAAAAAAGACTCATACAGGGCCCAAAACCTAGTACCTTTCTTCAATTGGTTGTTGGAAGTTATTATTTTTGCCACAAAGATAACGATATCCTGTTTAACGCCGAATCGAAAAGGCAGGCTTAAGAAGCTTCTCATGATACAGCTCCACTTGTGATAAAAACTTAGGAGTTATCACCTATGGAATTGAACGCACTAACCACTAGGCCACTCTGCACCCACGAATCAGCTTATGAAATATCTCGAAATGCAAAAACTTCGAAATAACCGGAAGTATGGTTTTCATACCAACATATCTATTGGTGATTTGATGATCATTCTCACCAAAAAGTCTGAGCTTACCAAATAAATGCTGCTGTTTCTCAAGGCCCGGTCTTGTCTTCTACTTTCGTTTTCATTTTTCAATTCCCGTTTGCAACTTCTAAGACTAGTACATTTCATCGCAGATGACAATACTCTTAGCTTCTCATATTGATTTTCATGTTCATGTCTTCTTCTTTGGAAATTGAATACAAAAGCTTGCGAAAAAACATTGCGAACTCCCTTGATTAGCTGGAATACCATATAAATATCTCATGCCATTCGCATCCCACCAATAATAGTTTTCACGTTCATGTCTTTCATCTTTGGATATTGGATCCAAAAGCTTGCAAAAAACTTGTAGGAGACATAAACATTGTGAGCTCTCTAGTTTCACTCGAATACCACAGAAATGTCTGATGCCACTCGCATCCCACCAACAATAGTTTTCACGTCCATGATGGCGATTGAATCCAAAAGTTTGCAAACAACTTGTAGGAGACATAAACATTGCGAGCTCTCTAGTTTCACTCGAATACCACAGAAATGTCTGATGCCACTCGCATCCCACCAATAATAGTTTTCACGTTCATGTCTTTCATCTTTAGAGATTGGATCCAAAGGCTTGCAAAAAACTTGTAGGAGACATACACATTGCGAGCTCTCTAGTTTTACTCGAATACCACAGAAATATCTCATGCCAATTTATTTCTATTTAATTTGAAATATAATCTCGAAGGATACTGTGCAAACATTTGAAAGCTTTTCTTACCTTGACGCAAAAGAAAACTCCCTGCCTTGGGATGTAAGCCTTAATCCCTTGCATAAGGATATGATAGTCAGCCACCCAGTGGAAACAATAATCCAAATGACTTCAACGGATTAAATATCCTTACCTAACTAGCATTCTTCCATTGCACATGGGAATTTAATTACAAGAAAACAATTATCTAGAATGCATTATTCGTTCATAAACTCAGCGAAAAACCTATCGCCCTTAATTGCCTTACATTAATCAAATTCCAAGGTAAAGTAAAATCCTTGCAATGTGCACTAGTTAGGGAAATAGTTATCTTCAACCTCGCAGTCTTATCGGACAAATTTATCATCAGGATAGCGAAAATACCTTCACACACATTCAAAACATGCTAAATACCTTGAATTACAACTGATTATTGACAATAACATCAAAGCAAAACCAGCATAATGGGCCCATTTGTCTCACGCACTTTCCACAATAGAACCCAAGAACCCAAGGATCAAAACGTTATGATTCTACATTCGATATCGATTAAACAAGTCGACAAAATCGCCTTGTTTTTGACGCAACATTGTATATTTCATTTGCCAGTCAGTGGCGGTACAAGGAGAATATTTTAATGGGCAGCTTGAGATTTGTAAAAAAAAAGGTTTATGAAAGTTTATTGAGTTATATAAATTTTATTTGACCATATTTACAAGTGTCTTAAGGACGAAAGCAAGGAATTAGCTTATTGAAAAAAAGTGACAGAAGAGGTACCATGGCTAAATCAATAACCAGCTTTGGAAACTGAGCGTGGGGTCCATGGTTCAGATCCCGAATGCAACAACACATGCAATTTTTTCACACCGCAGTGCAGAAGTTATAGAGGTTCGATTCGTAGTCATAATCACAATTAAAATGGAATCTCGCGATTATCTGACATATCATCCGATTAGTAGAAACTGTCAACAGAAACATGCAAACAAGTAGGTACACACGCTTGTGAGAAAAATCTTAGACTTGGTAAAGCCAAAAAAATACAAATTTTTGGCGCACCAGACTCGTTAATACCAAGGGCCGAACGGCCAAACATCAATTATTCTTGTGTGCGTGTACTTCTTGCACGACTCCGAACGTCAAGCTTAAGACAAGCTTTTCCTGACAATTGATACTACTCGGATGATTTGTCAGATCATCACAAGAAGATACCCAGTGCAAAATCATTTCGGTGTTGCTGCGGCTGGAAATCTGACTTAAGTTTTGCAAATGTCCTTCTTAAACTGTCATGAGAAGTTTCTTTAATTTACAATTCGGAATCGGAGGTCTACTGTTTTGTTCAGACGTAGTTATAACATCGCTTACACAAATGAATGGAAAAAATAGGCTTAAGTCATTATATGGGCCGTTTATTATAGATTTTTCATTTGTCATTTCATTTCCAGAAGAGATGAGTGTCTGCTATTTTTCAGGCAGAGCATTTCTGTAGGCCAAGTACTTGAAAAGTAAATGCTAGGATTCACGAGTTCTATTTGAAGTTTTATTTGCCAGTAGTCGTTGGGATACATTCAAATTGCTTTTCTGTGCCTTTAAGGCTTAATATTTCTTTTTCACTTTATCATCGGAAAATCTCCAAGGGGTTGAGTAAATAGCAGGAGTTTGCACATTTGAGAGAGAAGGAGACTTCGTGTACGTTAAGCTTTGCAAACAACATAGCAACGACATCTGGCCAGAAATGAAACTCAGGACTATTCTTGCCAAACGATGTGTTTTGGGCTAGGAAGGCGATTTAGTCATAAATCACGGACTAGAACCACTAAAAATATTCTACAAGATGGCGCAAAAGTTGTTGCCTGTCAATTTTTTATGAATAAAAAATGTTGGTAGTGCTTTTGAATTTTGTCTATTACTACTTACTTACTTACTTAAGTGGCGCTACAGTCCGGAATGAACCAGGGCCTCAACCAACATGCCTCCCCAATTAGCCCGGTCCTGAGCTAACTTAAGGCGAGGTCTTCCTCTACTGCGTCCGACGTCTGGCTGGGAATCGAAGACTCTGCGAGCCGGAGTATTGGTGTCCATTCGTTCTACATGTCCTAGCCATCTTAACCGTTCATTGCGAAGTTTTTTTGACCAGGGGCATGTCGCTGTACAGCTCTTATAGTTCTTGGTTGAGTCTTCGTCTCCATAGCCCGTGAACGCAAGCGGGATTTTTCGAAGAATTTTAATCTCAAATCGACCAAGGCTTTCTTCATCCGCTTTCGAGACGGTCCATGCTTCAGCGCCATAGAGCAAAACTGGGATGATCAGGGTCTTATATAGGATCTCCTTAGTAGTTCGAGTGAGGGCTTTACTACTGAATTGCCTTCTTAGCCCGAAGAAACAGCGGTTGGCAAGAGTAATTCTTCGTTAAATTTCTGATGCGATGTTGTTGTCAGAGCTAATAGCGGAGCCGAGATAGATAAAGTCCCGTACTACCTCAAAGTTATATCTGTCAATGGTGACGTTTTGTCCAATTCGTCGATACTGTGTGTCCTTTCTTGTTGACAGCATATACTTCGTCTTGCCCTCATTTACTGCTAAACCCATTTTTACCGCTTCCTTCTCTATACTAGCAAACGTGGCTATGACATCACGTTGGGTCCTACCAATGATGTCAATATCATCGACGTATGCTAGTAGTTGTACAGATTTTTGGAAAATTGTGCCTCTGGTGTTGGCTCGTGAGTTTTGCACAATCCTCTCAAGAATCAGATTGAAGAAGTCACATGACAGCGCATCGCCTGCCTAAATCCTATTTTGATATCGAATGTGTCAGTGAGGTCGTTTCCGATCCTGATGGAGCAGCGAGAAATCTCCATCGTCATCTTACACAAACGGACGTTTGGGCGGTATACCAAAACTAGACATGGCTCTGTATAGTTCGTCTCTATAAATGCTGTCGTATGCGGCTTTGAAATCGATGAATAGGTGGTGGGTATCGATTTGGACTTCTTGGGTTTTTTCCAGGATCTGCCGAAGTGTGAAGATTTGATCGGCTGTGGACTTTCCTGGCCTAAAACTACACTGCTAAGGGCCGATCAGGTTGATGGTAAACGGTTTCAGGCGTTCACATATTACGGCAGATAGAATTTTGTAGGCGATGTTGAGGAGACTTATGCCTCTGTAGTTGGCGCAGTTAAGAGGGTCTCCCTTTTTGTGGATCGGGCAACCGATGCTGAGGTTCAATTATTCAGGCATACTTTCTTCCGACCATATTCGGCTTATGAGATGGTGGATGTTACTTTCCAAGTCATCTCCGCCGGCTTTATAAAGCTCGGTGGGAAGCCATCATTTCCGGCAGCCTTATTTTGTCTATTTGACGTCTTAAAATTGTTTGCATTAAGCCGAGAATGTGATATCGGCGAAGTGACCGCCGCAAGAATTGATGACCAATCTAGCCCGAATTATGGCATTTTCCATCACTCTTGTCAGAGATCCGGCCGATAAGTCCTGTCATTCTTGACGGATATTTTCTTTGAGGGCTTCAAGAATCTAAGGATTGCTGACATAGAATTGTGAATTCAAAAATACCCGTAAAAAGATATTTAACGCTTAAATTAGGATTGTCGATCAGTGCAAATCGACCAAATAAGAAATTAGGTATCCAGGAAATGCAGTAGTCAAAGTAGAATCGATATTCCGGCCATCTGCAACACGTTTAGCATTTTCATTATCAGGGTAATGACATTTGCGTCACCTTGTATATGGAACCATGATCATCCCAATACTTCCTTACATCAAGAAGCATGGAATGTAACAAAAGCGAATGAAGAAATCCTTAATGTTCAGTCCCGTTTGCGTTGACTAGCTATGGAGACGAAGATTTAACCACGAACTTTACGAGATGTAGAACAACATAGGATTGATTGATGTTTAAGATGGCTAAAACATGTAGAGCGAATGGACACCAATATTCCGACATGCAGAGTAATAGATTCTAAGCCAGATGCAAGACGCAATAGAGGGAGACGTGGTCTTTAATGACGCGCACAAATATGCAACTGGATGCAGTTACTACCGTGCTAATTTTAGAACCATATTGGTTGAGGTTCACCAAGGATTGTAGAATTACTCCGGCATGTAGAGTCGAAGATTTCCAGCTAGATGTAAAATGCAATAGAGGAAGATCTGGTCTTTAATGACGCGCACAAATACGCAACTAGATGCAGTTACTTACTACCGTGCTTATTGGAGAGGCATATTGGTTGAGGTTCACCAAGGATTATAGAATTACTCCGGCATGCAGAGTCGAAGATTCCCAGCTAGATGTAAGACGCAATAGAGGAAGATCTGGTCTTTAATGACGCGCACAAATACGCAACTAGATGCAGTTACTTACTACCATGCTAATTGGAGAGGCATATTGGTTGCAAAACTTCTGAAGAAAGACAAAAAAAAAAAAAAACTGTCTAATGAATGACCCCTCTCCGAAGAATAAAACCACTCTGGAAAACAACGCGAGACTAGATAGACTGTGCCAAGCTAAACTATAAGAATTGTCCAGTGACCTATGGCTCTACGAAGAACAGACCACCTTGGGAAACAACACGGGACAATATAACCTATGCTAAGCTATCTCTCTACCTAAACCGTCTCTAAACTTCCCCAAAACGAGAAATTCTTTCCAATCTTCAACGTACACACAATCCGGAACATGCTGCTTGTTATGGCAAAAGTTGGCCTGTCCTCCTATGGTATCGAAATATGATCGTTGCAATCACCTTGACCGATGTTATGAGAATTAGTCCCTTGATCCGCTTCCAGTAACATCACCGCGTTAAGACTAGTGGTCCAGTCGAGTTGTCGTTTGATTTGGCGACTACGGGAATCTAGAGGCGAATTCCCAAAAAAAATCACAGACCAACAAGCCAAAGTTCATACAAGGTATGTAAGAAGGGTTTTTCACAGATTTTCGCATTTTTTCCTAGTACAAGACTAGACATAAGAATACACAAAGCAGATGTAAGGTTCGATTAAGTTCAAAAGAGATCTGACACATTGATGTGCTACTAACGATCATATTTTTATCAGTAACCCTTAAGTTAAAGTTTTTGTACCTGGAGGAAAATAGTGGCGAATATTGTAGTTATTCCTTTCCTTTCGGAGACGTATCTGATCCATCCTTATCTGCATCACAAGTTGACTAAATTAGTTTTTTTTTTATGTTTAGCCAACAGCTTTTATAAACGGTAAGTAGAAACTTAGTGTTTGATGATTTTCTCAGCCTTCGGATTGATTAATGCTTGCAGCTTCCTTCTTGGATAAAAAGCCAAAGCGTACCTATTTTAGCTGTTCAGCTTTCATATAATAGCCAAAAGTCTTCAGAATACTACCAAACCTCTTCTATCAATAAATGTGCGCCCCCCAAATAATAAAACAAATTTCACCACCTGCGCCACTGCAATACCAACAAAGGAGACAAAAATACATTCCATTGAATGGTTTAAATTATCCTGTGGAATTTCGGAATTCGGCACTTCATGGTACGAAAGTCATTAAAAAAATATACAAGGATTTTTTTTAGTTGTTTCCTTCTGTTTCCTGCTCCCAATCTATAGACCGAGTCTATATAAGCTGCCACAATACCGTGTCGTCATTTAAAGCACTGACAGTCGTCGTCTAAGTCGTAATCTCGGGTAAAGGATTTGTTTTGTTGTTTGTGTTGTTGACTTATCGAAGACTCTTCCTTAGTGGTGGGTTTTGTGAGGATACTTTCAAGTTTCCATATAGCCATTCAATCGTAATCGTTGTTGTTGTTCGTGTTTTAATCGTTGTGTTTTTGAAAAAAAAAAATGAGAAGTGGAAGTCTGTTCAATGCTTCATTGAATACACTTAACGTGAGTGAACGATCAAAGAATTTAAGTGGATTTAAACAACAATCGACGTATAGCTGCGACGACGGATACTCTGATCGGGACAGTGTTACGAGTAGTGCACGAGGAAAACGTTCGAGATCAAGGCAAGAGGATTAGTGATGGTTTAGAATTTATTTAGAGGAATGAATTTTTTAATTGTGAATGTGGACTGAATAATGTTTGGCAGTGTGTTTACAAAAATAAACTTAAATTTATTGATAAACAAATTTTATTGAAAAAAAAATCCCTAAAAGTGTGCAACGATTTTATTTGATCTTTGGAAAAATGTTAGAAGATGTTATGTGGTCTATTTCAGGGAGTATCAACATTTTGAAACTTGTTACTATTATATCCTCTTATTAAATTAACTAGTGTACATTCAACGTTATTGTGACATTCGTTGCGGTCCATGCTTCAGAACCGTAGAGAAGGACTGGGATGATTAGGGCCGTAGTACTGCGAGTGTGGGCTTCTTAGCCCGAAGAAACATCGATTGCAAGAGTAATTCTTCGTTGAATTTCTGAAAAGATGTTTCTTACTACGTCAAAGTTATATCTATCAATGGTGACGTTCTGTCCCATTCGTCGATGTTGTGTGTCCTAACGTGTTGACAGCATATACTTTGCTGCTGAACCCAGTTTTGCCGCTTCCTTCTCTATACTAGCAAACGTGGCTATGACATCACGTTGAGTCTTACCAATGATGTCAATATCGTCGGCGTATGCTAGGAGTTGCACCGAGTTTTGAAAGATTGTGCCTCTGATGTTGGCTAAGGAGTTTCGCACAATCCTCTCAAGAATCAAATTAAAGAACTCACATGACAGTTCATCGCCTTGAATCATTAATTTTTTGCTATGAAATGTTTCGGTGAGGTCGTTTGCGACCCTTCTGGAGAAGCGAGAATTCTTTATCGTCCTTCCGCACAGTTGGACGATTTTGGTCGGTATATCGAAACTAGACATGGTTCTGTATAGTTCGTCTCGATAAATGTGTGCATTGAAATCAATGAATAGGTGGTGACTTGTTTCCAGGATCTGCCGAAGTGTGAACATTTTCTTGACTTTCCTGGCCTAAAACCACACTGATAAGGGCCGATCAGGTTATTAGTAAATGGCTTCTGACGTTCACATATTACGGCAGATAGAACCATGTAGGTGATATTGAGGAGACTTATGCCTCTGTAGTTAGAACGGTTTTTAGGTCTCCTTTTCGTGGATCGGACAAACGATGATGATGTTTCATTCTTCAGGCATAATTTCATTCGACCTAATATAGCTCATGAGCTGATGAATGTTACTGCCCTAACCATATCCGCCGCGGGACGGCTGTTATTTCCGGCAGCCTTTTTAGCTTAGTTTCGATATTAGTGTCCTCATTTGACTTAGATCCTGTGGTTGGTAGTGTTCACTATCTAAGCCAATATTGCATGATACGTTCGGCCTGACAGTAGGGGATTTTCAGATTTGCTACGTGCGTTAATATCTGCTATCATGATTTCACTTCGTACTTCTGTAGTTACTCATGAGTTTCGTCAAGGAGCTTGTTAATAGAAGCAGTCTTTCACTATAAAATATTTTTCTTCCATCGGAGCATGAACGCATATTAGGCTGATGTTTTGCCGAATTTGGCGCTGATGCGAATCGTTGCAATGCATTTGCTTGTGTCTTGAAATCATAAGACTTCTTGCCTATGCCTACTGCTTAAAAAATCCACATCCGAATAGTAGCTGTTGCTGATTACTATAACACGGTCCGTCGTAGATGTCACAGTTTTTCATCCTGTTTTTGCCAAGCCCACCAAATTATATTTTCTGGATGGATGTAATATCTGCTTTGTAGCAGCTTACGCTAGTCATTTGCCTGCACCTCTCCTGTTTAATATTTTCTCATTCCAGGTGCAGATACGAACGTCGTTGTCCTTTTGATACCCTATCCGATAGGGGAATACTAGTTTAGATAAATAGTTTGTAACTTAGCAAAATAATTTAGGTAGATATAACTTAAAGTATATGGATCGACTCAGAATCGTTAGCTGAGTCGATTTAGCCATGTCTATCTTTCCGTCGACCCGTCCGTCTGTCTGTTAGTCACCGATTCTTGGGCTTTAAATTTTGAGCTAGGATAATGATATTAGGTATATAGAATCCCTGTCCGTGCCTACAGAACAAGTGTAAACCTTTTCAAAATCTGCCAACTGCCATGCCCAATTTTAATAAAAACTCGATTTTTTGCCAAACGGTAGAAAAATTTGAAAAAGTGTCTGAATAACATATTTAGACAGTCCCAATATATATATTTCGTAATATTTTTGCCACGCCGACTTTTTGGGGGCATTTTTAGTAAAAAACGTTTTTTGCTAAAATTTGAAAGAATTTCGAAAAAAATGTTGATGCAAATAATCCCATAATGTCAATATAAACAGTTCGTCCTTGTCTCATTTTAGCCCATTCCCACTTTTTGGAGGTGTTTTCTTACAAAAAAAACATTTACATATCTTCCTCAGAGTATATGCCATAGAGAAACACAGTTTTTATCGAACCACACAAGATTTAGATACTATCTGAACAGATGTGGTGACAATTTAATTTTCTTTATTTCATTCCCATTCAGATTTTATTCACGTCCAGTTTTAGGAAGAATTCATTTTAAGGATGGTATTGGATAGGGATTGTGGCCTTCACATATGTTTTCATTTAGAATGGTCTTCATGCTATCAGTCAGATCAGTTCTACCGAGACTCTTAGTTGCTTCGTTACAATGTTTTTTTTTTACGTAAATGGTTAGTTAACCTATTTTTGCCACCCCCAAGCTGGAGGGCCAGGTCCATGTGTGCACTGGAAAATCACATGCTGGATATTCCGTGCCAGGCGTTCTGATCAGGCTGTTTATAGTGATACTGCTTCTCGTCTTGCTATCAATATCCCCACTTGTTAGTTTATCAAGTCAAATCCGCTTAGATGAGACCAGTATCCGATGGTTATCATTTGGAGGTGCAAGCAGAATTGATATTCAGTCTAATTCACAACGACTGGGTACCGCTTAGTTAACGCCACTCATAGTTTTCCCTCGTTCTACATCCGAAATGAGCTCCACCCGACATAAAAGTACGGTTCAGCATGGTTTTGTCCTAGTTTACCGTTTGAAGCAGTTTCTGGCAAAATTTCAACTGGATCGGAAGGCCCGCTGTGTTTTATTTGATAGTAATCTGAACCTCCCTATAAGGTTCAGATTACTAGTTCAAATCTTTATGAACTATTGTCTGCAATATTGCCTACAAGATCCTACCTGCCACATCTGAACCTTATAGGGAACCAAGTTCAAATCTTTATGAACTATTGTCTGCATTGTCGTCTGAAAGATCCCATCTGCCATATTATGTGAACGCCAGAAACCGTTTAAGCTGATCAATGCTGATACTAATAGGAGCAGACAAATTTCTTATGGAAACGCGTGGAGTTTTTTCCGTTGTCCGAACTGAAGGATTTCTATGACAATGCCTTCAAGCGATTATCTCACGCTCGGAAAATGAGTTCACCAATCTCATTATGGTCCATCGGCAAGGAGGCGTGCCGCCAAATGTGCGCAAAAATTCACTTTGGACACAAAGTATGTCCTCTAGTGCATGACAGTGGCGCATAACCTAAATGCGATTTTCTGCATCCCAGTATATTAATTTTTTTTTAAAAGCAAATAATAATCAGAGCATTAAAAAAATCATCCACCCTGTATAATCCTTCTGTAAACCGTTTAAAAAAATATAAAAAAAATATTATAATCCGGAGGATTTTTTCTAGTGCCAGCAACAATTATGAACAGCAAATCGAATTGTGTTCTACCACTTTTGGTAAACAAAATAAAAGTTCCATTTAGAACAATAGCCTCCAGAGAAGGTCAATGAATTTATCTATCCAAACTTTATCTCTCGATATCATTCATTGCACACATATCTTACCATTACCATCAAAAGACGATGCACTAGTGACACATGCAAAACCATTCGAAATGACATGACTAAATACAAAAACAATATTTCATCCCCATATAAAATTACATTGTGCTTCCCAAAAAAAATTAATTGGTCAACCAACCGGAACCCTCTGTGTTTACCATGTCAACGTTACCCCGAACAACCCTATAGATTTTTTTGTAACTTTCCTTTGAGTGTTGTCCTTGCTGAGTTTGGGTTTAGTGTGGGTTCGCCTTTGCATTGGACACAACAAATAAATTTATTTCTAAAAACAAAACTGCGAAAATGTCTTGACAGTGTTTTTGATTTCAAAATTGTCTTCTTCCAACAGAATCGTCCCAATGAAGGCCTCTAAAAACATCTCAAAGAAGACAAAAACAATGGATTACACAAATTACGCGTACAATGAAGCTGTAGGGCGTCTCAAACTAATGCTTGCTGACTCGTATTCTCCGGCAAAGACGACATCGTCATACTTGCGGAATATTCATGATGATTCGGATAATTTTTCAGATAACCTTTCTGTAGGTTTTGTTTGCATAAAAGTGACAATTTTTGATTTTTTTTAACTAATTCGGAATCTCGCAGGTTGTTGAACGGCCGGTTATGTCAGAGATATCGAAGTATCTATCGCCGAGTTACAAGACACCAAGGAGCACATATAGAAAGTACAAGAGTTTCCAACCATCTTTAGCGTCGAAGGAGAATTTGTCAGCTACCACACATTACACTCCGACACCGATTCAGGACTATACAGTGTCATCGGCACAGCCGGTTTCAGATGTAGTCCAGGCTCCGGCGGAAATTTTCAATTTTATCGAAAAGCAGGAGGATTACATTGAGCAACTTGAGAAGGAGTCAAAATTTTGTAGGGTAAGTTAATCAAGTTAATTTGTTGAAGTGAGGTTAATCTGAGTTAGTGTTCGAAATTCGAAGTGTGGAAGATAGATCAATTAATCTAACCCACGATTTGTTGATCAGAATAAGTAAACAAAAGTCAGCTCAATGTTGATTGTGTCAATTATATTAATTGGTAATCAAATTCATATCCGAAGCCAAAAGTCCTTTAGAGACAGATTATTCGGAATACAGTTTCGTATTAAACTTAAGGCAACAATTCTGTGTTAACTCTAGGTTAAGTAGATCATGGAATATAATCCGGACAGAAAGAAAAATGTAATCAAAACAGAAATGTCAAAACAAATTCGAAAATTAAATGCGAAAAAGAGAAAATTTTCGAAAAGAATGGTTTTCCGAATTTGAGTGATGATATAAGAATAGCAGAATATTATTTATCACTGGATAAAGTCACCATTTTGTTTTATACTGAAAAAACTACTTCACAATATAACTGAAGATTGATTTTAAATTTGAAGTTAGTAAGAGCAAAGATTGTAAAGTCATACAAATGACGCATTGAAAAAAAAAGTTAGCCCGCTTTTTTACCCGCTATAGCTGAAAATAATTGATTATTTTAAATTATATAATGGAACAGCTACTTGAGGTCAATAATATGGCAATCTAATAAATTTAAAAACTTCATTCAATTTTGCTTTTAAAAATTTACCTTTAGTCAAATCACTATTTCGAAACCGAATTTCGAAGACTAGGACATGTTTGTCTTTTCGACCAACCGACTGTATTCTACCAGTTGCCTACATTAACGTTTTGACAAATTTATCTAGCACTTAAAATAAAGTTTTCAACGGCCTTAAATAAATACGTATTTAGTTGAGCAACAGATCGGAATGGACCTGGGTCCCACCCAACATTCCTCTAATTATTCCGGCCCTAAGCTAACTGCCTCCAGTTACGCACTTCAAGTTGGTTGAGGTTGGTTTCTACTTGTGAGCGCTATTTAAGCCGAGGTCTTCCTTTACTGCGTCCGATGTATGGCTGGGAATCGAAGATTCTGCGAGCTGGGGTACAAGTGTCCATTGCTCTTCATGTTTTAGCCATCATATATGTCCAATGCGGATTTTTATTGTGAGGCGGCATGTCGCTGTAGAGACCGAACATAGTTCTTGATAGAATCTTTGTCTCCATAGCCCGTCAACTAAAGAAGAAGAACTTGGACGTTTTGAGAGAAAAATTCTTCGACAAATTCGACCGATGAATTTTAAATTTTTTCTCTCAAAACGTCCAAATTCTTCAACCTCTTTTGATATGGTCCATGCTTAAGCGCCATAGAGCAAGACTGGGATGATCAGGGTCTTGCATAGGATCTTGTTAATAGTTCGAGTTAGGGCTTTATTACTAATTGCCTTCTCAGCCCGAAGAATCAGCGTTCGGCAAGAGTAATTCTTCGCTTTATTTCTGACGAGATGTTTCTCTCAGAGTTAATATCAGAGCCGATGTAGACAAAATCCCGTCCTACCCCAAGAGTATACCTGTAATCGGGAACGTTTTCTCCAATTCATCGATGTTGTGTGTCCCTAGACCATTATTAACTGCTAAACCCATTTTTTCCGCTTCCTCCTCTTTACTAGAAAACTCACTTCACGTTGAGAGGTATACCAAAAATAGGAATGGTATATAGTTTCGCCTCTATAAATGCTTTCGTATAAATTAAATCGTTGGCTTCAAATTCAACTTCTTCCATTTTTTTCTTGGATCTGCAGATGTGTGAAGAATTGATCAGTTGCTTACCTTCCTGGCCTAAGACCACGCTGATAGGTGCCGATCAGGTTGTTGGTAAAGGGTTGCAGGCTAAGGTTAGCCTCTTATGTGGATCGGGCAAATTTTGATTATGAGTTGGTGACTCATGAAGAGAGGCCTTGTTAAGCTTAAATTTTGATATTGCTATCCTCACTTCACTTAGGTCGGGTGGTTGATAGTTTTCGTTATCGCCGCCAATATTGAATGGATCCTTCTGCCTGACAGCGGAAGATTGTTCGTCATCGCCCTTTAACAGTCTGCAAAAGATGTTCTTGTATATTCTCAGCATCGACTGTATCTCAACTACGACCTTTTTGTTTGTTCATCTCGACAGGATCGTTGCATCCCTTACTTTAATGTCTTACACTTTGGTAAATCTTGCGAACTTCTTTCCTGGAGTGGCACGCCCTCTATATTCTCGATCGCACGCATCATATTTCAGTGTGTGTGTGCATTTGGAAAGTCTAGAAAAGCCATCTTTTATACTTAGACTATACGTATATTAAATAATCTGAAAATCAATTTTTTGAAAATTTAGTTTTACATATTTTTGAAAAAAGAACTGGAAAAAAATTTCCAAACGTTTTTTGGTCCTATGTAAGTGCTTCTCGTGCCCTTCAGTATTAAGCAACACAGCTTTATCAAATTTGGTAGTACTACGAAATCCGTCATCGCTTTATAAAGCTCTAAGCTATGGATGCTATCATTCAAGGTCTTGAAATCGATTGAAAGATTCTGTGTCTTGATTTGAAATTCGTTGCTCCTTTCTGGAATTTGCCTTAGATACTATGCATGCCGTAGGGCTGACTGCTTTGTCCTGTTTAATGTATTGCAGAAATGCTTCAGGCGTTTACACAGTACGTTCTATAACGGGTGATTTTTTAAGCGTAGTTTAAAAAAAAACGAATAAAACACTCAAATTTGCATTAAATATTTAAAATTTTTATTGTAGTCGATAAATAGGCCTTTGCCATTTACGTTTCAAAGATAACATCATGTAAATGTTGTCCGCGGTTCCATTTCAAATGGGTGATTCGGAAGGTCCAATTTTGCGTCACTTTTTTGAGGATTTCGGCCTGTATTCCACGAATTACACGTGTTAGTAATCCTGTAGGCTTCCATCGTGTTTGGCTTGTCCACATAGACTAACGACTTTACATAACCCCACATGAAATAACATATCGCATGATCTTGGCGGCCAACTCACAGGCCCATTTCGAGAGATAAGCTGGCATGTGGCACCGTCTTGATGAAAGCACTTGTCTACAAAGTTCAACTCAGCCAACTGTGGCAAAAAAAGTCGCGTGTCATGGCTCGATATCGTTCGCCGTTGACGGTAACAATTCTTCTACGGTCGTCTTTGATGCAAAATGGACCGATGATGCCACCAGCCCATAAACCATACCAAACTGTCGTCTTTTTCGAAATGCATCTTGTATGGCATGTGGCTGTTCATCACTCCAGATGCACGAATTTTGATAGTAAATTTCAATAATTCGCGATCGTTGGTCGTTTGTCTTTCCAAGATTGAATGGCAGATTATACTGAAAACTTTTCACTTTGACAGATGATGTTTAGACGCCATTACTAACCAGTGCTGCCAACCTGAAAAACGTATCTCTTAAAAAGTCACCCGTTATAATCTTATGTGCGACACTTAACAGGCATATACAACGATAGTTGGTGCAAGGTATCGCCTTTTTTGTAGATGCGCGGGACTAATGGAGCTGATATATCAGTCGTCGGGTCATGCTCTCATCGATCCACACTTTCTTGAACGTTTGGTGCAATGATATTTTTAAAGCATATTTGAAGAGTTATACTGGTAAACCAAGTTTTTCTTCAGACTTTTGTACTGTGAAGGAGCGTTTACTCTCTCTTGACTGGATTTCCGATTTCTTGCCCTATGACTCTATCCATTGTATGCCCATTCAGCAATTTAATAAGTTTTCAGATTTTTGTGGAGTATTTAAAAAATTAAATTTTAATTATTTTTTTTAAATTCATCAATACAACTTGTCTGCAGACTGTTTTAGCCAACCTTTTAGGGGACGTTATAAGAAAATTAACTTACCCGATGTTGTTTTGCTTGATCTTTAAACTGACACCACATAATTTGGTTTTTAAATATTTTTTGGATCTCCATAATTCTTTCGTTTGTTTCTGAAGATAATATCGGTTGAGTGGAATATATTTGATTGCACTTTCAGAATTCTCTTAGCCACCACCATAAACGCCTCTCCAGTTTACGAAATCCAGATTTCTCTGTTTCATTTCATTGTTCTGAAAATCAGCCATTTTGCCATGCGCTTACTAAAATGGGACTTGAGATATTGTTACACATATCCAACCCTGCTGAATCTTCTGAAAAATGGGGCTTGATATTGTCGCTATTGATCACACTTCTTTGCATTGATAACACTGCTTTGCAGGTGTAGGTGCTATCTAAACGTTTTTAAAAAGGCTACTATTTCCAAAAGCCATTGATCTTTCTTGATACTAGTGGCACTAGTGAATTTCGCAGGTCTGAACTCAAGAAATTGGGTTATCAGTCTTTGTAAGAATTTGAAACTACTTACCAACATCGGCTAAAAACGTCTAAGCAGTCTCAGACTCAGTCCTGAGACTAATCAATTAGTATGTATAAGGTTTACAGGACAGATTTCTGTTATGGTTCGGACAAGCTTTGTAGTTGTGTAAAACAGCCTCCCTTCCTGCAATCTCGCCACAAAACTGAGCTCAATCGAAATTTGCACCAAGGTCTGAATTTAACTTGTCATAACTTTTTATTAAAGAACATAAATTTAGCTTTGCAAATCTGCCAATATTCAGCGAGTCTTTTAAATTAAGCCTAAGAACGTGAAGACCAGTGTTCCAGTTTGGTCGTTAACCCTTTTAAGCCCAGCGCTTGGAGATCATTTTGTAAAAGATTTGTTGAGAAACAAGTCGAGACATTATTTACATATATTTTGCTTAGACTATGAGGTTCGTCTAGGATAACGAAAGAGAGCATATTTTTGTCACATATTTCCGTAATATCATCTGAATTTTTTTTCTAGCAAAAGTAACCTTATATCAAATTTAGTTAAATCTTTATACGTTTTAAATTTGTATCTTACTTTTAAGAATGAACTTTCAAACCTCCTGGGAAAAGTAAAAGACGTCATAAGTGAAAATGAAGCCCTCACAGACAATGCCAGATCTGAATTGGCTGCCATGAGTCACCCGAAGACAAGTGGATCTTCGGAGAGTGAGGACAATCTTCGTTACTGCAAGTCACCTAAAAAAAGAGAGAAACCCTCTCCCAGATACTCTGGTGGACCAAATATCGTCTACGAGTCGAAAATTAGTGAACTCGAAGCCGAGCTAACTCAAGCCAACATAGATCTACGTAAAGTTCGCAGCGAAAATGACGACTTAAAGCGAAAGCTATCACTTGGACTAGGAAGCACCAGCTCAAGTTCTCTAAACTGCGAAACCCATCGGAAACAAATTGAAAATCTTCAGATGGACAAGATTTCTTTAGAAGAGAGCATTCGTCAACTCCAGAAGACCATCGATGATATGAAGACATCCAATGCGTATGGCACTTCAAAGCGTTATCTCAATGACTTAGTGCAAATGGAACGTTCCCAGTCCGAGTTGGAGGTGAAGCACCTCCGAGACGAACTCGATCGCCAGCATGAACGTGTTCGCGAATTGCAGCACGAAATGTCGCGACGTATATCGGATGAGCGTGCCAACGCTGAACGTCGTTACAACAACCAAGTCGATCAGTTAGGGGGGGACTTGTCGAATCAGTGGGAGCAGGTGACGAAATTACAACTAGACTTGGAACGGCATAAGCGAATCGAATCAGATATAAAGCGGGACTTATCGCAACGGAACGCACAGATTGAAGAACTGAAAATGGAACTTAAATCGAATCGAAGTACTTTCATGTCGGACATAGCTCAGGTGAGTGCCGAGAAGCAGTCACTGGAGCAGGAGATTACATCGTTGAGGCTACAATTGGATCGTTCCGATCGACAGGGGAAAGTGGAAGCGACCAGATTGACGGCAGAGATAAACTCGCTGCGACAGCGCTTGGATCGAGCCGATGCGGATTTGTTGCACTCGAAGAGGGAGGTATTGCGATTGAATGATGAGATTGCCAATCTGGAAAAGGAGGTGAGTCCTTGCCAGAATAGTTTTGTGAATTTTTGTTTGATAACGTGGTTGATATAGTTGGCGTATGGCGAGATGAAAAATGAGATTCGACCGACTAAGAAGGACCTGGATAAGCGGATCTCAGAAATTCAGGATAAGCATGGTGAGTTGGTGATTTTTTTGTGATTGCTTAATGTTGGCACCATTGCGATTTATATGCACGTACTTGGTTGGAATGCATAATTTAGCTTGTTGTTGTCACTTTGATTAATATACGATCCTGCTATCTAAGTAGTTATGGTTATATAAGCACAAAGAATCCCAACCATGACAATCTCTATTTTTGTTCATATTTTTAAAATAAACTTCTCTCAGGTAAGGCAAACCTATAATCATGAAGTAGGGCCTTGAGATCCTTGTTTATTTTGCCTTCAAATTGCTGGTGATTGCTTCCTGGTATTTTATTCTATCGTTGTTTCAAAACAAAGGTTGTTAATGTAGGCGTTAGTTGGACTTTATGTTAATATGCTAAAACTGCGTATTTTTTTGGCCGTTTAAAAATGGTAACCTCCTAGGAATAATGATGCCATTCGAAGGTGGTTAGTTCGTTGGACTACTTAGTGCGTCCCTGGTTCAAATTCTAAAAGTGACGAGACCTAAGTTGCACCTTTTCTTGCGAAAGGCCGAGGAAATCTAAGAGTAACGCTGTCATGAGAGGCTTATCAATACGGACTAATCCTTAAACAGGTCCTTCTCTTTGAGGAAAAATAATCACTTCGCACAAATAAATGACTGGAGAAGCAAGGTGTAAGGCCCTGTATGGGTCGATATTGCCAAATATCTTCTTTTTGTCGTCTAAGAATCTGCTGTAGTAGTAGCTAATTTTTGACTGAGTAAGGTCACTTCATAATTAGGACCATAATTAGCTTGGTCTACATCATATCATAGGTAGCACTACTTAAGCTTAATTTTTTAACAATAACATGCCTTTGAACTCTTCGTGTATTGACTTACCTCTCTATATACCACCTGGTCCTGAAGGTATCATCCTTCTTGCAGATTTCATTATTTTCATACGAATTGCTGCCAGAAGAAATAAAATCGTTCAAGATTGGTTTCAGTGTGATACTAGTTAGTTAGTCTGGGTTTCAGTACAATTCTTTATGTTACATTCCTTATCATTGATTTATCATTAAAACGAGGTCACCAGAACAATTCTACATGACATGACTTATAGGATCTTCGGTGGCGCTAATATTTGGTCTATCGAGCGAAATCAGTCTCTTGGATCTTCTTAAATCCAGCTTTTCCCAAATTTGTTTGGTCATTTCACACGTCGTGCCACGACTCCATCTGAGATTTGATTTGCCATAAGCATGTTGACCTAGTAAGCTTTTGCTTGTAGCTAGTGCATCCGTATCGGGTACAACTGATAATTTAGTTCCATGTCTGGCGATTTCATCAGCCTTACAGTTCCCTGGAATGTCACAATGCCCAGGGTCCCCGCATAGGTGAATGTTAAACTCCTTTGACAGATGACGATATGAGCGCGATATCGGCTTAAGTTTGTTGAGACTGATTCAAGTGAGTTGATATCCACCAGGTGTCCAGGAAAATGTTAATATTCTTGGCGGATTTTTTTTTTGCGTGGGCTGGTGGAAATCTGAAAAAACACGATGAGCACGTGCCCAAAGTAGTGTGGGACTTTAGCCCTAACTAAAACCACCACCCTTTTTGTATTCGTATTGCAACTAAGTATGCGACTTATATAGCAATTTTTTTTATCACGAGTAATGAATGTTTGGCAGGTAAGAGTTCCTGCTTTTCTCGTAATCTATAGCGCGGTTTGTTACTATCGGGCCAAATCTAAGGGCTTAGTTCTTTGAAGAGGGCGCAATAAATTTGTTTCGTCAAGAATTTGGAGGAGATGACATTCTTTTTCAGCCAGGATAAGTCTTAGGCTTTATCCAACTTTCCAATAAAGCTTCAGGCCAGTTTCTTGGCCGGAAGCTTATCCAGTTGTCGGTTTGGTTTGGTTCTATTAACAAAAATTATGCCAAGTTGCTTTCTAGCCATCGCCTCTTTGAAGTAGTAGTTCAAATTCAATTAGACTCGCCTAAATCTCTGGATTAGTTTATTTTTTCTTGGAAACCGAAACGCTGGGCACCGAGCATCTTCAATCCTGAGTTCCAAGTGCGCTGGGACTGGTTATGTTTTAAACTCTTCATGATCACTCTAAAATATATCTCAACAAGCAAGCTTTTGTCCCTTATTTTAATGCTTTTCGGTGTCGGATACTCGGTGTGATCTTGTCGAACTTGATGAAGCTATGAGTACTTTACATCAGCCATAGTTCTATGGGACACTGACTGGTTATGGTACTGATATATAATCTTTTCAGCTTAATAAAAATGATAGAGAGCTCTGAAGTAAGTTCAGTATCAACCTGACTTTCTTAAAACTTTTCTTGAAAAAGCTGGAACATTAATAATAATGAGCCTGTTGGCTTTGTCTTTGTATCAGTGCCAATATTTCTGTTGCCCGACTCACAGCAAAGGTGATTCTTAAACCCCTCTCCAAATTCGTTAAGAAGTTTTGGATTATGATGGATATAAAAGTGATAGAAATGAAGGATTTGACGGAAGCTTGGATTCCACTGAAGATATAGACATTCTTCGTGGGTATCAAGTGACACTTCGTCGAAGAAGAGGCTTCTATGCTTGGCACGATTTCTGATTAAAAATTCTAATATGACGAAGAAGATGCTTTCACCCTTTCATTAGTCATCTAGTAGAGATCGGCTTATAAAGGGTTTTCAGCCCTTTCTATCTTTAAATTTAAATAAAACAAAGATATCATTGAATTTTTTTTATTCGTTTGAAGGGCCTTTCAATGGCATTATGTATATAATGTAACATCGCGTTGGACATTTACGCAACTTTTCTGGATGGCGCGCATCCGTAATGTCCAATTTTCCATGACTCTGGCACATTTATCAGGCTGAATTCGACCGATGGCTTCGGTTTTGTTGGTTTTAAGGGCCGCTGTGATTTGTGGCTTATCTGCAACTTCAGAAAACCTAACAAAAAACCTCCTCATGAGACGATCATGCCCTCGAATCCCTCGTGCACAATTTTCAATGTGACGTGAACTATGTGGCTCGTGGCGCTCGCTGTCCTATTGAAACCACATGAATTTGGTGTCCATATCATCCAATTAAGGCCAAAAGAAGTTAGCAATCATCGACCTTTAGCTCTTGCCGTTGACAGTGCCTGGGCAACGTCGTTTTCAAAGAAATATGGGCCAATGTATGGACGCCTGCAGCCCAAAATCTTCACAAAAAGTGACTTTTTCGGGATGTATTGGACGCTCTTGTATCTAATGTCGATTCGTATAGTCCCGAATTTGACAATTTTGTTTTTCACGTACCCATCCAAAATGATTTTCAATGAAAATTAGGGTCAGTCTCTAACTGCTCCAGAGCCCATTCAGGAAAGAGTTCCTGGGCTTTTTGTACGTGTCCAGGTTAAGGTCATAACGCTAAATCCGTCAAGTTGTGGTTCGACTAAGGCCGAGTTCTTGTGACCAACGCGAAATCGACCGCCTCAGATTCTCCTGCACATTTAACAGAGAGCGACGATGTTTTCGCCGGATCTTACGTTTCGTCTATGTACGGTAAGATCTGGCATAGCGACCGTAAAACGGTTGAAGTGTGCGGAACCTTGCCCGAACAAAACACCCATTTTTTTATAAAACAATTTTTTCATTTGCAAGTGTTGTTGAACGGTATGCCCATCAATGGGGATTTGACAAAACAGACTGAATAAATGATAGCCAATTTACCAAATGCAGCTTCAACAATATGGTCGCTATCATACTCAAAAGTCCCTATTGGAATACCCTTTCCATTGCTCCAAAACCTGTGTAATTTCCCGCGGCTTTCCTACAAAGGTATAAGGCAGTTCTATTCTCCTTGTGTTTATTTTGCTAAATTATAAAACAGCGATTTAGAGTTGACCATAACTGGATATAGGTGGTTACGCCTCGACTACTGAAATACAGCTTAGCTCATTCTGTCAACACACCCATGGAATTTAGCCGCTTTTTCAAATTAAGTGAGATTCGAGACTCCAAAATTAAAAACTTTCAAAACACCTAGCCAGACATACTCTTCGACTGGGTATTACCTGCAATGACTTCTGCCAAAGTGAGGAAAACAATGCGATACTTTATTTCCAAGTGTAACAATGTCTCGATTCAGAAAACCCAACATAGGAAAACACTTCTGCAGCGATTATAAAGATTTAATCACCGTCAATATGGTCGAATCAAACAGATTTGTAATGAATTCCATTTAGTTAAAGGACTGATCAAGGGAAAATAACTGTAAGAATTCGGCAGATAAAAACCGATGTTTTCATATGGACCTTTCAAAACATTTTTAGAACAGCATTAATGTCATTTCAAAATATCCACCCTTCAAGAATCAAGACACTTAAAGCCGTATAGTACAAAAAGAGAAGGAAAGAAAATATTGTATGCACAGTTTTAATAGAATGCCCTTAACCCTTTTAGAGGGTCTTATGTACCCTTTTAACCACTTTTTGTTGGGAATTTATGAAATTTCAAAATCGCAATAGTTCAAGAACCAAGCAATATACAGAAAGTTCTCCAGCTCTATAGTACCAAAAAAGTAGGAAACGTTGGAAGCACGATAGAAATCCCTTAACCCTTTTAAAGGGTGATATGGACCCCTATAACCACTTTTTGGGGGACATTTATGTTATTTTAAAATGCCAATACTTCAAGAACGAAACTACTTATCTACTGAAACCTACCTAAGCTGTATAGTACCAAAAAGAGTTGGAAGCACACTTTTGATAGAAAAGCCTTAATCACAATATTTTTTCTTTTTAATGCACCCATCATTTTGTATCTTTGCATCATATCATGGCTTCTTCCAGCATTAAGTTAAACAAAATGTGTTTGTGTACCCTCGGGGTAAGCTATTGATGTTCTGTAAAATTTGCTTAATTGGTCCCGAGTTTTAAAAATACCACAATTTAAATGGACATTTCCAAAAAAAAAATACATTTAGCAGTCAATAGTTTATCCATGAGCGGTTGACCTTTGTTTAGTTGAAATGCGTGATGAGAAATAGAAAAAAAACTCCTTGTTAATCCACCTACAAACCACTAACATTAATTCCAAAAAAATGTATGTGTGTCTGTGTGTATTTATTTTAGCCGACACCGTTGTCGAACTCGAAGAAATGATACAAAGCCAGAAGCAACTCATGGATAAACTGACTACCGAGTGTAAAACTTTGACCAAAAAGCTAGAGGAAACCACATTAAAGCATAAGTAAATATTTTTTCCTACCATTTTTTATTTTTTTTTTGTGTTCTTAAACCAATTACTATTTATGAAAAAAAGGAGAGAGTTGAATAACCGCCCTCCTGTGTGTTGTGTGTGTGTTGCCAAAAAAAAAAAGCAAAACTTTATTTTTGTATCAAAAAAAAAAAAACAACCGCCGCCTACCCTTTTAACATAAAGCTTATGTCTCCTTCCGATGATGGATTAACACCTTGACTTTTGGTTTTCCTCTCCTCAATTTATCGCAATCTCGCAAAGGACTCCTGAACCCGCCCGCAGTAGTCGCAAGCGAGTACGTTTCTCGGAATCGGGCTGAACAGACCGTGGATTGTAACTGCCAAAGTGGCTGCTTGTCATCTCATAAAGCACAACCATCTGCATCCTCCTCCTCAATCACAACAACCACGAGCAAACATAACTCATTCTCATCTACGCCACTCTTAGAAAAGCACATAAATAGAAAACGTATAAAGCCTACATGCAAAGCAACCGTAGAGACAACGACCACAACTAGAGCGGACCTCTACAATGATATACACTGCATGGAGCCATCCTGTGCGAACTGCATTGAAGGTACGGGCCTGTTGCCATGGGTGCAACAGCGCTTTGTTCTGGAAGATAACGCAGACGGCTGCAGTGAGTGTGAATATGCTTCACATTTTTTCAAGTCAGTACCAGAGCACACACCACAGCGTGAACTGTCCAAAACCACCATAACGACGACTACAGAGGATGGCGCCACGTTGGGCGCCAGTTGCACAAAAGAAAAAGTCGTAGAAACTGAAAAGGTATCTGAGGAAAAAGTGACGAAAGCGAAAAGTACACGTCCACCGGTGAAGGTTGACGTTAGTGTTCGACTTGTGCCGCGTGGTAAACCAAAAATCAAGACGACCAAGACGGACGAAGGCGAACAATAGAAAGGCACACGAGCAATTTGATTGGGTGGTTACAAAATTAGATTTAATTTAATTGTAGCTCCTTTCGACAAGGTTTTCTCTATTCGTATTATTTTTTCTATAATTTGTTTCGTTGAATTTTTTGTTTCGTTAAGTTTAGTATTTTTTCGTTAAGTTTTTTTTTGTTTAAATCACATTCTTTTTTTAGCGACGAAAAAGCACATTTACGTCACACTAATGATATGCTAATGGAACGACTCCGACAAATCTGGGCGAGTTACAAGGAATTGAATGTGAATGCCGGTCGTCGACGATCGAGTGATGTTAGCGATATTGAATCTTGTCGAGAGGAGCAATCTAGACGAACACAACTCGAACAGGTACTGTATGGGGTGATCGACTTTACTAATCTCTTTCTTTTTTCTTCCTTTTTCTTTCTTCTTCTTTTCTCAACTGTCAAACTATTTCTGCTGTCAAATCATGATAAACAAGGACGGAGATATCCGCTCTACAATCGAATGTAGAGTATCTAACGAGTAGAGTGATAAATAATGATCGTATTGGTAAAATTGACAGCACACCGACAAGTTACAACAACTTACCACCTGCAACTACAGGTAAAGTAATATAGAAATTGGGACGCACAAACATGCGATGCGAGAAAGTTACACCTAGACACATACACCACACTCGATTTGTTTTTTGTCTGTTTAATGGTAGACAAGTGGATCTTTATTCCTCACGCTTCTCAAGAATATGACGAAGAGTATAAAAAAAAAGTAAGGACACGTTTTTGTACTTCAAACTTGCTAGCTCCATAAGGCACCTGAGTTTTGTAATGGGCGGCAATATCATGAACCTGCTCAAAACTATAGTCCCAAAGAGCTGGGTCGTTATATTCCTAATCTACCGTCGTATATCATCCAATCTTAGACCCAATGAGCTTGCATTCTTAAAATGAGCTCAATCCTTAATCAAAGATGACTTATGTTACTGATACTTAGGTACAACTTTGACAAGAACTGTAAAGTCAACATACCTTAAACATTTTTTTTGAGCTCTCCATATCTGAGATCTTGGACTGAAACAGAACACTCAAGGATACTTGAAATATTTTGTCAAAGTTGACTCATGTTACGGATAACAAATCATCAGGTAAAATTTTGACAAGACCTTTAAAGTCTATATTTCTGACAAACAAGAATTTTTAATTCTCCATAGCTGAAGAGAGGAATAGGAACTTACCCCGAGGCATACTTAAAATCCTCAGCCAATATTGACTCATATTACCGATTACAAGAAACCCAGCTTTAACTTTGGCAATACCTTAAAGTCTACATACCTGACATAGAGAAACTTAAAAATACCCATCCCTGGCAGACATAACTGAGGTTCTCAGACGTAGATAGAACAGAGACACCACTCAGATACTTAGGCATACGTGATATCATTCATCCTTGACAAGAGTTTTAAAGTCTTCAAAGACAGGGCGATTCAACAAAAACTGTCAGCTAAGGTATATCCATCTTCAAAAATAGGTCGAAGACAAATATGAGAACAAAGACTGGAGTCATTTTAGAGGCACTGGGTATCAACCAGTTCTTTCGATTGACGTACTACTGCAGTCTTTCAAGCTGAGACATTCGATTAGATTGTTCTATCATGAAATTGCCATCAACCAAGCAATAGCTCTGATATGTTTTGACGAACTTCAAATACAGTGAAGGTCTGGGTTTGAGTCTCGCGATGATCTGACAAGTAGTACACTCACAACCAAAGTGGTTGTTCAACAAAAAAAAAGTATCCAGGGTGCTATTGAACCTGCTGCGTCAAGAATTTGTATTTGGTAGCTTTTGACAGCTAACGGTACACTTGCATCCTCAGTCTTTCGATAGAGTAACTTTTACCACCTACCAGCTTAAGAGACAGTTTTTAGTTGCCTGCCTCTTAGCATTTTAGGATATTTTACCTGTCAGTTCATCATTGAAACTAATTTTCTGAAATTTCTCACTCACCTACACGCTACACTTCTAAAAACCTTCCTCTTTCCCAACCCCTTTTGACCTAACTAACTATTTACCTTCCTTCTAGCATCACATGAGTACAAACCTTCATATAGCACCGAAAGCCGACCCCCTCTGGACACCGGACTCATTTCATCTCCAATCACAAAAAAACCTTCACCCTACAACTACGAGAGTTCCCTTAATCTCGGCAAGCCTGCATCGGAAGACCTCATCAACAACGAGTCGAAGAAATCCTTCATCGAGCCCCGAACAAATTACGAGTCCACCCTCGGTAGCTATGACTACGGCGACGATGAGAACCGAAAGGATAGTCTCGGTGAGGGAGAGAAATATCGCAATGGAGGAGACGACCTATCAACAAACGATTACACCATCAAATCTCCCGTCGATGAACAATCCATCAGCAAGCCTCTTGTCACAGACACCAAGTCATATGACAAAAATGACTACCAAATCGGTGAGCAAACCGCTCAACCCTACGCCACCGAGTCATCTAATCCCGCAACCGACTACACAACTGATTACTCCGGTTATGAGGGATACGATCAACAACCCTACACCGGTACCGGCTATGACCCAGCCTACGATACACAGTATGATGGATCTCAAGCGTATGAGGGAACCGCTCTCGATCAATACAACGGAGGCCAGCAACAGTATGATCCCAATCAATATACCGACTATGGAGCACAAGAATATGACCAGCCCTATCAGACCCAGTACGAGTCGACACTTCCTGCTGCAGACGTCCAAAAATCACCCGAAATCGAGCAACAACCAACCGAGCTTCCAAAATCAAGTCCGACATTGCCGACCAGCACCAGTGCAGGAGTCACCCCGATCAGCAGCGGCCGAACGACAGCGGAGAGCCGCCCACAACCGCGACCGAGCAATAGCACTGTGGGGTCAGCAGGTGCAGGAACAATTGCAGGGGGTGGCAACAAGCTCTCAACTGCTCTGCCGCAACAGTCTGCCACGACAGTTAAAGGACTACCGAGTGGACGAAAGGACTAGTAGCCCGGAAGAGATGATTGATCCGCTCGATTTAGAGTTCTGTGTGAGTAGTCCAAGTTTGTTTGAACGATCGTGCGCCTCCTCAGACACAGCAGGATCCGAGTCAACCGAACTGAGTACATCGCCGAGAACTGCAATCCAAAGAATAACGTGAATTTTATTGTTTTTGTTCGACAGGGAGGATATCTATAGCTGTAGGTTAAGGTTTACTGTTAGTTTACAATTTTAAGAAATAAAGCGAACATTAAATATTAAAAAAATAAAAAATAAAAATGGCCGCTGAGATGGAGGAAATTTTTAAGTTTTCCTAGAGCAAAATTATAGAGTTTTCCTAGGGTAATGAAACGTTGTTGTAGGTGGCTCTACAGTCACAGGTGACCAGGAAACTAAACTAACCTTCCTCTTTAAATAATCGGCTCCAGATCCATACTTAAAGTTTGTTTAGGTCATTCTGCAAGTGGAAAGTCTATTGGCTCTGGCAGGGAATATGCCGGTGAATTGGTGTTAATTAGCTCCACATATCCCATCCAATGCTTAATTCTTATTTAAACAGCTCAATACCCCGCTTTATGGGACTCAAGTCTTGGTTTCTAAACATTCGTAACTTATGTTCGCCAACGCAAACGGGACCAATGTTTTTCGAAGAATTTATCGCTCCAAACGAGCAAAGACTTCTTAATCCGCTTTTGGTACCGCCCATGGCTAAGTAGCATAAAGAAGGATTGGGTAAGGGCTTGATTACTAAATTCCTTTAAAGTCTGGGGAAACATAGATTCAGTTTGGAAGATGCCGCAGAAATTAAACAGACGGAAGGAGTGTATGACTTAAAAACTCAACCCCAGCGCCAACACCGTTTACTGCGTCAAAGCCGTCTGTGAAGATAGAGATAGAAATGCGATTGAATTGATTCCAGTAGCCATTTTCCGGAACATAACATGTGTATCCCAGGCTTAGGCCCTTTTCGCTTATTAGAAGATCGGTTTGGTTGGAATCTTGCTGGTTTTCCGACATACGCTACATAATTTCAACCTCAGGACCGTTGATGTCAATTATTTACAAGTTAACGCTGGTTGGAAGTACAGCTTAGGTGAGACTATGTTTGAGTTTTTGTGTTGCTTGAGAAAAGTTCTGTTTTTATTTGCAATTACACCCACTCCATGTATGAAGTAAATTTCATCGTCTGATAGTGTTGGTTGTTTTTTAAAACACACCTAGACAGAGACATCCTCTGGATCCCAAATCCACGATCCACCATGCGAAAGCCAATATTCTGGTGAATCCCTTCATGGTTTCCTCCAATGGTAGCAATTTACCGCCAAAAAATGTTTTCGTTGAAGAACAAATCATCTTGTCCTTCTTGGTCGAGGAAATACTCAGCAATAGTCAATCCATCCAAGGCGAAACGAGCACGAGCGGCTTGGGGCTCGTAAGAGGTCTTCGCCACCCTAAATCATTTCGTTGTACGAATCGTTACACTCACGAGTAAGTTCTCCCACTCCGGCGAACACATACCACCATGGGTGTTGGCAACGTTGTTATGATAAGTACCATCTTGACGACACCGGCTCCACCGAACAGATCAATCTTACCTCGCTTGGCATAGGTGTCGAGCAAATCAATGACCTTAATTTCGTGACCAATACCATCTTTGCGACGCTCATCTCCGGGTGGAATCAGTGCAAATGGTTGGATAGGAGCACGTTCATCGATTGGCTCCCTATGACGTTGATGATGCTACCCAAAGTCTCAGCACCGACTGGGATATGCATTGGGGAACCGATGTCCTTCATTTTTTGGCCACGTGATAGTACGGACAGTGTTCTCTCCAAATTGCTGAGCTACTTCCAGGGCATTTAGAATTGAGGGCAAGTCCTGGTCGATTCGGACACCGACGACGGCGCCAATGACGGGGATATTTTTACCATTGCTTACACCAGCGGCAGCACAGCCTTAGTGTAGTCACGGTTGATCAGCTGGAGTAGTGATATAATTTCATTCTCCGAAGAAGGTAGATTTACGTAATATTATCGATTACAAAACCACAAATTGTGAGCAGGTTGACGGAAGAAGAAGACGTGTCAGCTACGATGAACTTCCCTAAGTTCCTAAACGTGTTCCTCCTGGTTAAAGCCGGATTTAACTTGTAAACTCCACCAAAGTTGTGGTCTTCCTCTAATGCGTCCACCATTTGGTGTATTATGTAATATCCATTCGATGGAAATATCTAAGCAATCAGAATGGAAGTTTATTTGACCATGTCTGTGCCGCTGTTCAGCTCTATTGAGTTCAGATAGTTTGGAGATTTTCAAGCTCTGTTACTAGGATGCGCTTGAAGTCCTCGTTCCATAAGGGAGATGGAACTTATGTGCGCTATTTAAGGTTCTTACTTAGGTGGCGCTACAGTCCGGAATGAACATTGCTTCTCCAATTATAGCGGTAGGTTTCTACTTGTGCGCGCCACTTAAAGCGATGTCTTCCTCTACAGCGTCCGACGTCTGGCTGGGAATCGAAGACTCTGCCAGACGGACTATGCCGTTCTTTATGTACTAGCCACCTCAAACGTTCAATGTGGAGTTTCTTTTCTGACCAGGTTCATGTCGCTCTACAGCTCGTATAGTTCTTGGTTCTTTGTCTCCATAGTACGTCATCGCAAACGAGACCGAAGATTTGTCAAAGAATTTTCCTCCCAAATCGACTTCTTTGACACGGCCTGTGCTTCAGCGCCGTAGAGCACGACTGGGATGAACCTGGTCTTCTATAGGATCTCCTTAGTAATTTGAGTGAGGGCATCTTTGCCTTCTTAGCCCGAAGAAACAGAGGTTGGCAAGAGAAATTCTTCGTTTAATTTCTGACGAGATGTTATTGTCAGAGTTACTAGCGAAGCCGAGGTAGACTAAGTCCCGTACTACCTCAAAATTACATCTTTCAATGGTGACGTTGTATTCAATTGATCGATATTATGTGTCCTTTTGTGTTGACAGCATTTACACAGATTTGCCGCTTACTTCCCTTTACTATCATATGTGGCTGTGACATTGAGTACGACAAATGATTTCAATATCGTCAACGTCTAGTTGCACCGATTTTTGGAAAATAGTGCCTCTGGTGTTGGCTCGGGAGTTTTGCACAATCCTATCAGGAATCAAATGAAAAAGCCATACGATAGCGCATCGCATTGCCTAAATAATTTTTTTGGTAACGAATATGAACCTGATGGAGCAGCGAGAATTATCCATCGACATCCTGCACAGACGGACTAGTTTGGGCGGTATACCGGAACTAGATATGGCTCTGTACAGTTCTTCTCTTTGAAATCGATAAATATGTAGTGGGTATCGATATGGATTTCTTGCGTTTTTTTAGGATCTGCCAAAGTGTGCTGATTTAATCAGTTTTCGATTTTCATGTCCTAAAAGCAAACTATTATGGGCGTTGTTGGGCTTCAAGCGTTCACATATTACGGCAGATAAGATCTTGTATGCGATCTTGAGGAGACTCATGCCTCTTTAGTTAGCGCAGTTCAGAGGGTCTCCTTTTTGGTGGATCCGAAAAGATTCGGCTTAGGAGTTGGTGGATGTTACTAACCGAATCATCTCCGTCGTATTTATAAAGCTCGGCCGGAAGGCTTATTTCTGGCAGCCTTGTTAAGCTTAAGTTAAGATAAAGTTATTTTCACTTTACTAAGGTCGGGTAGTTGGTAGTTTTTGCTGTCGTCGCCAATATTGAATGGTTCGTTCTGCCTGACAGCGGAATTTTGTTCGTTATCGCTGCTTAACAGTCTGCAGAAGTGGTTCTTGCATATCATCAGCATCGACTGTGTTTCAACTACGATATTTCCTTGTTTATATGGCCGTGATTATATTCGAGACATTATCCTTGGTTTTCACTTCGGTAAATTTTGCGAACGTGGTTTCTGGAGTGGCACCTCTATATATCCTCGATCGCGCGCTTTTCTTACTCCTTTTTCTTCTTTTTGAAAAGTCAGTGGTCTTCCCTTCTTCTTTCTCTCTAGAGCACAGTGGCAGCTCTCGTCTTCACTTGCATCTTAGCCTTGTAGGCCTCATTCTTGGCTGCGAGCATCTGTCCTCATTCATTGTCAAACCAGGTGTTCCTTGCTGGTTGCGATAAACCTAGCACGTTGCGGTGGATCTAATGGCTTGTTTGCAAGGGACTCCCTTTACTGGGGATAATTTAATTGCAACATTTTGAACTTTTTTAAGGGTTCTGATATTGTGATAGTGATGTCCACCGATTTACCTTTTTCATAGGCCTGCTAACTTACAGGTAAGAGTCTGCAAAGTATTGAAAGACTGGGACTTGTGTCGTTACATACATCGTTTTGTGATTTGGCAGGGCCACATAATACTAGTCCTTCCTGTCCACCTCAACATCCTTCGTTATTAACATTGTAGTTGGAGGTTTCGGGTTGTCGAATGGCTTGTTTAGTATTGCAAGTGAGAAAAATTAAAGGTAGACAGTATAACGTTGGAGGTTTCTAAAAGACAGTCACATATATGTATTGGTGTACATAAGTACCTATATGTGAATGCCAAAATAGAACGTTAAAAGTTCTATAACCAAGCCTGAGTGAATGTTAACGTTTGATGGAACTTTTAAGGTTCTATTTTGGAACTTCCAATATAGAACCTTAAAAGTTCTATAACCAAGACTGAGTGAATGTTAACATTGATGAACGATAACATTCACTCAGGCTTGGTTATATAACTTTTAAGGTTCTATTTTGGAAGTCACATACCTATATGTATACCAAAACAAGTAAACAAACGTCATCCGAAAATTTCATTCATATTGGAACCTTAATCCAAAGGTGATGGGTCAGTTAAGGGTCTATCCTTTGCAAGGCGAATATTATCAAGATGACCAAGAATATAATCAAAACTTTTGTCATCGTCGGATGAATCCTCGTATGTAGCCAAAAATTGTCACAAACATAAAAATAAAGTAGACGTCTGATTATACATATTGTTGGCTCCTAAAACACACATATTCATCACCTTTCGAGAACTATTTTCATATAAATAATTTCGAAACAATCGATTACCACTATTGGGTAGAATGCTGTTAATTTACTTTCGTGATAAAAGTAAATTAAATCAACTTTCCACCTTTTAATGCGGAATCCATTTGCAAACAGCTCTAACACTTAAACTTCAAAATTACAAAACGAATTGACCCTGAATTTAAGCACACGCCAAAGGCAGTGCATAGGTCCTTATTTAGAAAAAAAAAATGAATAATGGGACACAAAAAGCCACTTTAACCATGTTTAACTTTGAATGAACAATAAGTTATTACCTAAGCACGTACACAAACACACCTAAACCTATAGTTATTGATGGCAGCTGTTAAATAAAAGTCGAACTTCCTTTCTTTTAGGAAGTTCAACGAGTCTTTTGTTATTGCATGTTACGCGAAGAAACTTATTAATTGCAAGCATTTAGCAGCCTTAGTTTGGTTAGATTATTTTGGTATGCCATATTGTTTACGTTTTTAGGCGTTCTTTTCATGCTATCGCACAAAGGGGTGTTGATGTAGCACATTCTAGATTCAACCTACATACAAATCCGTATTTGGCTGAAATCATAATGAAATTATACCAAAGTAGATCTGGCTGAGATTTGATAATTTGTTCAAAGTGATGTCCAATACAAGCACTTGGCCATGATAACGGGTGATCCAAGTAGAAATACTTTTTTCAATAGCCTTTTTTGACAGATCACGTGTGAGTCGTGTCATGCTGTCATGTTATTTTTGTTTAGTATTGTTTGGCATTTCATAATGGAAAGACTTACGCGTGAACAACGTTTACAAATTGTTCAACTTTATTATGAAAATTCACGTTCTGTGAGGAATGTGTTTCGTGCACTTCGCTCAACTTATGGTCAACATAATCGGCCTACTGAGCGTACTATTCGCAACACCATCACCCATTTTGAGACCCAGCATTCATTATTGGATAATATTAGACCGAATAGACCACGTCCAGCACGCTGTGAAGAAAATATAGCGGCCGTAGCTGAGAGTGTACACGAAGACCGTAGAGAGTCGATTCGGCGCCGATCGCAGCAACTCGGACTGACGTATGGAACGACTTGGGGCATTTTACGTCAAGATCTTAAATTGAAAGCGTACAAAATACAGCTTGTGCAACAACTGAAGCCGCTCGACCTTCCCAAGCGACATCGCTTCGCTCTATGGGCTCTTGAAAAGTTCCAAGAAGATCCGACGTTTTCGAGGCAAATTTTGTTTAGCGATGAGGCCCATTTCTGGCTCTGGCTGGGTATGTAAACAAACAAAATTGCCGCATTTGGGACGAAGAGCAACCTGAAGAGATTGAAGAACTGCCACTTCATCCAGAAAAAACAAAGTTTTGGTGTGGTTTGTGGGCCGGTGGAATCATTGGTCCATATTTTTTTAAAAATTATGCCGGTGCGGACGTAACCGTCAATGGCAACCGTTATCGTGCCATGATAACCGACTATTTGATGCCTGAAATTGAAGGTCGTGATCTCGGCGACATTTAGTTTCAGCAAGACGGCGCCACTTCCCACACATCGCATCAATCAATGGACTTATTGAGAGAACATTTCGGTGAGCACATAATTTCACGTTTTGGGCCGGTCGATTGGCCACCAAGATCGTGTGATATCACACCGTTAGACTTTTTCCTGTGGGGATATGTAAAGTCAAAAGCTTATGCCGACAAACCCGCTTCGATTCAGGCCTTGGAGGAAAACATCACGCGTGTCATTCGCCAGTTACCAGTCGAAATGCTCGAACGAGTCATCGAAAATTGGACTCAATGGATGGACCATCTGCGACGTAGCAACGGCCAACATTTGATAGACATAATCATCAAAAAATAAATGCCAAAGAATTTTCTTTCAAATGATAATAAACATTCTCCATTAAATTTGAATTTTCTGTGTTTTTTTCTTTAAAATAGTAGGGAACCTCGAAATGGATCACCCTTCAGGTTTTTGAAACATTTTCGTCTTTCGAAGATTGCATTGTTATTGTTATTTATATTGGAGAAGTGGAAACATATTTAAAGCCAATCGTTAGAAGTAGGTACATCAGATTCCAATATTATCAAATTGCTTGCAGCGATATTCTGTACTCAAGGATCCTATCAACTTTGGAATGAGTACTACATCTTAGTGCTAAAAGAAGTATTTGATCTATCCAAGGGAGATACAGCTTAATCAGACTGAAACGTAGAAAATTCGTTCAAAACTTCATTTCTATGATTACTAGTGGAATACTGTAGTAACTGTACTAATTGTAGTACAGTTATTTTAGAATCAAAGCAGATATGCAAATATTTTAACATCAAATTTTATAAAACATTAATTTGCCGCCTAATTTGCATTTGCTTACCAGGTCTGGTATCGGAAGTCATTATTTGCGTTTTCGAGAAACCTCTTCGATGATATTTAGGTTTGGTATTACATTTTCTATTAATGCTAAGGGATAAAGATGGGATAATATCTAAGCTTGATGAAATTCAAATAGAATAAAATGTTATTGTATTTTACACGACAATTATTTGCTAAGCCTACACAGATAGCAAAAAAACGCACCTTCTAGCTATTATACAGCGTACCACACTTGACATCGTTTTTACAAAAATTGGAAAAAAAAATTGTTTTCTATTACAGGGCACAGCTTGTCGATCAGAAAAAAATGAATCGACAGCTATCGACCATAGTCATCTATCGTCGATAATTGACACTCGCAATATGGAACTAAGGTTATTTTATTTCCACTTTCAGAGCGAAATGATAAGTTTTAAAGAATCAATAATCCAGAGGAGGTATCATATTTTAAGGAGCACACCAACCAGAGAATTACGTGGCACTGATACAGGTGCAAAATATATTGCTTGCACAAAATCGATTTTAAACCAAAAACATAAGATGAGGAGGCCTATTAATACCCTATCCCATCCCATACGAATGCAAATTGTTGGCGTAAACGGCCCGTTAGTACCCAGGGACGAGCTTTCTCAAAACCATTCATGTGTGTGTGTACTTTTTGCACAACGGCAGAACCTCCTGTATTATGCTGACTCCGAACGGCGAATTTTAGAGAAGCTTGCCTTGACAATTGATATTACTCGGATGATTCATCAGATCATCACGTGAGGAGGGACAGTTAAAAATCATTAAGGTGTTGCTGAACGTAGGAATCGAACCCATACCTTCTGCACCCCTTCCCATTCCATCCTTAACATAAATATTCTCAAAAGGTTAAATTTATGACGGGACAAGTTTTCTGAGTCAATTCATATATTTTGAGGTATAACTCTATGTTAACGTGTGTTTTTTTGATAGGTTAGTTTTTCGGGTAGAGATAAAACTAACATTTTGTGGTCAAATTGGGCAACTCTAATGTAATTTTTGTCCTGTTTGGTTTGCCGTTTCATCGTGAAGAGGTTGACGAAAGAACAACGCTTGCCAATCATGCAAATTTATTTACCCCAAGCTCCGTCCATTTAATGGTCGACATAATCGTCCATCAGAGGAATTAATTCGCTTAGTCATGGATTGTTTTCGCACTACGGTTACTCTATATGATAATACGCATCCGCAGATACGTCGAACAGTGCGCACCGAAGAAACAATTGCCGCTGTAGAGCAAATTGTTAAAGAGGACCCGAATGAATCGATTCGCCACCGTGCAAAGCAATTGTAGCTTTGTCCATCAACTTTATGGAAGATTTAACGCAAAGATCTTGGCTTACGACCTAACAAAATCCAGCTCGTGCAAGAATTAAAGCCGCGAGACCATACCGAGAATGAGATTGATATCGATGCTGATCTTCGTCGCGTGGCTCATTTCAGTTCAGTGATGAGGCCCATTTTTGGTTGAATGGCTGGGTCAACAAGCTAAATTGGCGCAAGCATGCCCGTGGTGGCCATGCAAAATAAATCGAGTTCCATACATAATGGCATCGAACGTACTTTTACACTAATAAAGAATTTCATTGATATCTAAAACCGTTTTTGATTTATTTAAAAAAAAACTTTTGTAGCGCTCTTATTGAAAAACCCTTTACACCCTAAACGTGAATTCCACGACCACATAGAGCCAGATGCTGCCAAAACATCAATACACATAGGAGACATAATATAAAAGCGTAGGAGACTCAAACATTGCGAACTCCTTGGTCGAACATCGTAGAAGTATCTTCTGTTTTGCAACAAATTTGGTTACAACGGAGACCCTATATAGACTCGCAATAAAACTTCTATTTACAATGCGTAGTTACAAATCCTTTATCAATAAAACAGATCATTAATCCATGGTTTATATTAATTCATTGGTATTACTTACTTAGTCTACTTTTCTTTGGTCTAATTGGGATTGGGGTTAAGTTTGTGCGCACACTAGGCACTTCGTGAAGGAAAAGAAAGAATATAAGGGAAACAATTCATAATGCAATTTTATGTTTATATAACCTTGCAGTCAGAAGTGGAAGTTACTTGTTTAGGGCTCGTTAGCACTTGCCTTTACATCATGACTTGCACTCTTTTACTGCTATTTTTCGAACAAATTCTCAAATGAAATAGCCAGATGCATTTCAATCGTAATACTCGCTGTGCCATTAATGGTGATGAATTCATCCTCACGCTGAATTTCATTCGAAATAAAACGATTTGATAAGATTTTAATTTAATTTCTTGTCACCACGCAGTAAATTTTTCAAATCTGACAAAATAATGGCAACGATGTCAGTGAGTGTTGTTCCAATGTTCCAAACCGTCTACATGAGTTCCGTGAGATGCCAGAAATTCCGTGCAGGTAATTTGTAATTTACTAAGCACAACGCCTCAATAATATTGAAAATGAATCATGAATGTCAGACCACTGGGCTCAAAACATATAAATACACACTACTACGTAGTAACAAAGATTATGGCTTTATAATCTTTGGTAGTAAATAATCAAAACCCCAAGAAAATTCTAAAGCAAACCACAGCACAATCAAGTCGTTATATTTTTGATGTCATACAGCAAAAACCTAAAGCTATTAAATTAATTAAAAAGAATTACATCACAAATTGACGTGATGAGAAAAAATATTAAAATTATGAAAAAGTCAAAAATACCTTACAATGGAAATTCACATAAAATGTATTTCAATGCCAACACTTACCAAAAAAACTATTCAAAAGAGAGACATAAGCAGCACATTCCAACATTTCAATATTTTTGACAACCGCCAACTAACTCAATAAAACATAAAATATCTGTCATTTCCGACCCAAATAAAATCCGAAACCATGCTTCAAAATTTATTTATGTGTGTCCTATTCAACGCCGAATGCGAATGGCAAATTTGTAAAGCTTCTCATGAAAATGTTACTCTTGTATGTTTGTGCGACTTAAAGGTTGAACTACAATAGAAGGTGGTTGCGGACGGCCACTTCCGTAACTATGCGAACACATGCAATTTGTATTGTAACGGGTGATCCAAGTAGAGATACTTTTTTCAATAGCCTTTTTTGACAGATCACGTGTGAGTCGTGTCATGCTGTCATGTTATTTTTGTTTAGTATTGTTTGGCATTTCATAATGAAAATACTTACGCGTGAACAACGTTTACAAATTGTTCAACTTTATTATGAAAATTCACTTTCTGTGAGGAATATGTTTCGTGCACTTCGCTCAACTTATGGTCAACATAATCGACCTACTGAGCGTACTATTCGCAACACCATCACCCATTTTGAGACCCAGCATTCATTATTGGATAATATTCGACCGAATAGACCACGTCCAGCACGCTGTGAAGAAAATATAGCGGCCGTAGCTGAGAGTGTACACGAAGACCGTAGAGAGTCTATTCGGCGCCGTTCGCAGCAACTCGGACTTACGTATGGAACGACTTGGCGCATTTTACGTCAAGATCTTAAATTGAAAGCGTACAAAATACAGCTTGTGCAACAACTGAAGCCGCTCGACTTTCCCAAGCGACATTCGCTCTATGAGCTCTTGAAAAGTTCCAAGAAGATCCGACGTTTTCGAGGCAAATTTTGTTTAGCGATGAGGCCCATTTCTGGCTCAATGGGTATGTAAACAAACAAAATTGCCGCATTTGGGACGAAGAGCAACCTGAAGAGATTGAAGAACTGCCACTTCATCCAGAAAAAGCAACGGTTTGGTGTGGTTTGTGGGCCGGTGGAATTATCGGTCCATATTTCTTTAAAAATTATGCCGGTGCGAACGTAACCGTCAATGGCGACCGTTATCGTGCCATGATAACCGACTATTTGATGCCTGAAATTGAAGCTCGTGTTCTCGGCGACATTTGGTTTCAGCAAGACGGCGCCACTTCCCACACATCGCATCAATCAATGGACTTATTGAGAGAACATTTCGGTGAGCACATAATTTCACGTTTTGGGCCGGTCGATTGGCCACCAAGATCGTGTGATATCACACCGTTAGACTTTTTCCTGTGGGGATATGTAAAGTCAAAAGCTTGTGCCGACAAACCCGCTTCGATTCAGGCCTTGGAGGAAAACATCACGCGTGTCATTCGCCAGTTACCAGTCGAAATGCTCGAACGAGTCATCAAAAATTGGACTCAATGGACGGACCATCTGCGACGTAGCAACGGCCAACATTTGATAGACATAATCTTCAAAAAATAAATGCCAAAGAATGTTCTTTCAAATGATAATAAACATTCTCCATTAAATTTGAATTTTCTGTGTTTTTTTTTTATAAAAGTAGGGAACCTCGAAATGGATCACACTTTACAACCATAATAGCTTTTCGCTTCGATTCGTTAAGTTTTCGTTCACTTTTGCTTTCTTGCGAAAAAGCGAATTCATTCGCTCTTTCTCTTTCTTTTGTTCTTTCAAACAAAAATTTGACATTTCACTTCAACAGCTGTGTAAATTAAATTTCTAAGTTCATAAGCAACGAAATTTTGTTTGACAAAATAACTTCCACTCTGACAATAGCTTTCATTAACAACAGTCTATTATGGGCAACTTGCGTAATTGACAATGCTGAAAAAAACTGGACGAAAAATTTTGACATTAGCTTCCGATTGATTCCTACTCTTATAGTTCAGCCTTTAGAATGGAGTTGGAGCAGTGAAAAAACGTAGCTGCTGTCACTTTCGGGATTTGCGTCAGGGGCCCCGCACTTGGTAGTCCAACGTACTAATCACCAAACCTTTACGAAAAGTGATTTACATTCTTAACCCGTAGAATTGACGAGCACTATTTCTTCATTTTCATTTATTTACAGTATAGATATACATATATACAATTCTATAGTTATTTAATATATGTACAGTTCTTGATACTGCCTTGCTCCTGATTTTGCGCAATTTTATCTAAGTTTATGTAAATGACTTTTTTTTTTATTGTTATGTTACCAGAAGGATATTGACACCAACTACTTTTTTCAAGACCGAATAGTGTTGGTAATAAATTACTGCAAGTAGCCCTAAGATTTTAACTTTTATGATCACTTTAAAAAAAAAAACGTTCGTAAAAAATGAGACCGTATGGTGCTACGAGGTTGAAGTGAAACTTGTTGCCTCGACGTTTCTCAAGTAAAGGGTTTTTCAATAAGAGCGCTACAAAAGTTTTTTTTAAATAAAACAAAAACGGTTTTGGATATCAATGAAATTCTTTATTCCTGTGAAAGTACGTTCGATGCCGTTATGTGTGGATTTCGATTTCTTTTGCATGGCCACCACTGGCACGCTTGCAGAAGTCCAGACGCTGAACCCAATTTTCGACGGTTTTCAAGCATAAATCGGCCGAAATTGCTGCAATTTCACGTTCGACATTCGTACAAAGTTCATCAATCGTCGCTGGCTTGTTGGCATAGACCATAGACTTGACGTAGCAACACAGGAAATAATCTAACGGCGTCAAATCGCACGACCGAGGCGGCCAAGCGACTGCACCATTTTGTGAGATAACACGTTCTCCAAACTTGGTTTCGAAAAAATTGATTGTGACATTCGCTGTGGGGCTTGTGGCGCCGTCCTGTTGGAACCACATGTCCTCCAAAGTCCATATCAATCAATTGGAGCCAAAAACATTCGGTTATCATTGAACGGTAGCGATTCCCATTCAAAGTAACCTGCCTTTCTTGATCGTCACGGAAGAAGTACGGGCCAATGACGCCCTCGGCCCATAAACCACACCAAACCATAATATTTTCGGGATGCAATGATGACTCATGGAGTACGTGTGGATTGCTGCCTGACCAATACCGCATATTTTTTTTATTTTCAAATTTTTCCACTAGACGCTCAACTGTTGATCTGCTAGGACGATTATGACGACCATAAATTGGACGTAGCGCTCTTAACGTTGAGGCCACTGACTCCGAATTTGGGCTGTAAATTTTTAATAATTTCGACTCATTGTTGGATGGTATATCTTTCCATCATGAAATGGCAAACCTTACTGAAGAGAAGTGCTAAAAGAGCGGCAAGAAATATGGCGTCGTTTGCTGTCCCTGTCGCTCAACTTTTGTAGCGTCCCTGTTGAAAAACCCGATAATATAAGTCCTTCCTCATCAAAAGAACTGTTGACTTGCGTTCACTTCAAGTTACTGATCATAGATGAAACGTGACACAACCAATTCAAGGAAAGCAAGCAGAAGTCGACATTATTCTCTCCGCGCATATCACAGACAAAATGACCTAAATATGCAATACTTTCTTAAATATTAACAAGAAGCTTAAATAAATAAATAAAGACATATAAAAACAAACTGAGAACAGAATATAGATAGAAGAGAGAGAGGGAGAAAGGGGGCCCAAAAACACACCAGGATTAAGGAATAGGGATTATAGAAAACTGGATATCATCATCCACCCATCCTCACCTCGTTATCCAGAAGGAGACATGGCGGTCTCCAGGTCAACCAAATTGATCACATTGCGATAGACAAGAGGCACGCATCCAGTATTTTGGACATCCAAACATTTTGAGGGGCTAACATCGATTCGAGCCACTACCCTCTTGCGTCCAAGATAAGAATGCGGACATCCAAAATGCCACAAAAAAACAGAAATACTGTGAAGAAATTTAATATCGAAAGATTGCAAACGCAAGAGGCTGCCAAAGCTTTCGCGCAGCGCCTATGCCTTAACCACTCGATTAACACCATACTACACCAGCATCGAATTTCGAAGAAAAATGGCAACGATTTCAGCAAGTTATTAGATCAACCGCAATTGATATGTTAGGTTTCTAGCCTCAATCAGACAAATGCGCTGATTTGATGAGGAACGCCGACACGCTGCAGGTGAAGACGAAAGTTGCCATTGAGCTCTATAGGCAAAGAAGAAAAGAAGAACCCTAGATTTTCAGAAGGAAAAAAAAAACAAGAAAAGCGCGCGATCGAAAATATAGAGAGGTGCCATTACAGAAACGACGTTCGTCAGAGTTTTACCAAAGTGTAAAACGTCAAAGCAAAGGATACAACACACACACAGAATCCTGTTGCGATCCACCAACTCATGTACCGAATCTCGTCGGATGAAAGTATGAAAAGTGGAACCTGAGCATCGTTTGCCCGGTCCACAAAAGAGGGGACCTTCTAACTGCGCCAACTATTGAGGCACAAGTCTCCTCAACATCACCTACAAGATCCAATCGGCCGTAATATGTAAAAGCGTAAAACCGTTTACCAAACACCTGATAGGCCCTTATCGGTGTGTTTTAGTGAAGGAAAGTCAACAATCGAACAGATTTTCACACTTCGGCAGTTCCTGGGAAAGACCTAAGAAGTCCAAATCGATACCCACCACCTATTAATCGTTTTCAAAGCCGCATATGACAGCATTTATAGAGATGAACTATACAGAACCATGTCTAGTTTTGGTATACCATCCAAACTTGTCCGTCTGTGTTGGATGACGATGGAAAATGATCGTTGCTCGCGATACCAAAACAAATTATGTAGGTCAGGCGATGCAGTGTCATGTGACTTTTTTAATTTGATTCTTGAGGGGATTGTGCGAAACTCATGAGCCAACACCGGAGGCACAATCTTTAAAAAATCAATGCAACTACTAGCATACGCCAACGATAATGACATCATTGGTCGGACTCAACGTGATGTCATAGCCACGTTTCCTAGTACAGAGCAGGAAGCGACAAAAATGGGTTTATCCGTAAATGAGGGTATATGCTGTCAACATGAAAGGACACACAACATCGACGAATTCGACAGAACATCATCATTGACAGACTATGAGATTATACGGGGCTTTGTATACTTGGGCTCACCTATAACTTCTGACAAAATCGCGTCAGAAGTTAAGCAAATAATTACTCTTGACAACTGCTGTTTCTTCGTGCTAAGAAGGCAATTTAGTAAAAAAGCCGTCACTCGAACTACTAAGGAGATCTTAAATAAGACCCTGATCATCCCAGTCCTGCTCTAGGGCGCTGAAGCATGGACCGTATCAAAAGAAGAAATTGTTGGATGTTTCGAGAGGAACATTTTTCGAAAAATCGTCGGTCCTGTTTGCGTTGACGAGCTATGGAGATGAAGATTCAACCAAGACCTATACGAGCTCTACAGCGACATGCCCCTGGTCAAAAAACTCCGCATTAGACGTTTAAGATGGCACCAATACTCAGGCTCGCAAATTCTTCGATTCCCAGCCAGACGTCGGACGCAGTAGGCGAAGACCTCGCCCTAAGTGCACAAGTAGAAACCGATCTTAACCAACTAGTGCGCAACTGGAGGCAGTAATCTAAGGACCGGGCTAGTTGGAGATTCATGTTGAATGACCACGTTCATTCCGGACTTTAGCGCCACTTAAGTAAGTAAGTTAGTAAAAGATGTATGGTAAGACGACTGTGAGAATTATTTTGACAAATTTATGATGTATTTCATCGAAACGAACAGTGTTTGACATTTGTTAGTCAAGCGAATTCAAAAACATTACACAACGAACTGTGGGCATACGACCCAGGCTAGTTTTGTTGAACCAAGAGAAGCACATGTTGTCTAAATTAGCATCTACATTTTGCAATTCTCTACCAATTCTTATTGCTCTCAGATTTTTCCAAAGAATTCATTTTTTGCTTCATCAAAACTACTTCACTTGAGCACATTTTTTTTCATGAATACTTTCGAATGTGCTACCCCATAAAAACGTAAAAATTGAATAAACAAAATTTCGAATCCAAAATTGATAAACAACAGAGCTGCGATATGATGAATGATGATTCGAATAGAATTCATTCTTCGGGGGAGGTGGGAGGCTTGTCATGCCATGCCATGGGGTATTATACGTAGTCGCAACCGCTGCCCTGCCTTGCGTGTACATGCCATCTAGCTAGCTAGATAGTAGCAATGACATTCTTCTTCCTACTGGTCATACGCTTAATGGAATGGGCAGAGTGGGCTGTAGACGGTATGACCCTCCCCGGTCTTTTTCGTTTGATTATATCATTACTGTAATAAAACCTACAAATTGTTCGGAATTAAGACGAATACCTCTTTAAGCGATCGGGCGCCTGCTTGTGGAAGCATTGAAGTATAGAGCAATTCTCAGCGGCAATAGCTCTCAGTTGGCAGTCTGTCTTTAAAGATAGTCACACACAGAGAAATAGAATCTCTTGTCTTGGTTACTAAGTGAGAGAAATTCCAATTGGATTGGTCGAATGTGTAGATTACTTCAGTCGTGCTTGTCTTATCGGTCGGTTGGCAGTTTCAAGATTTCGTTAAATATCCTCGCGAAAAGTTGTTGTCTGACAGTTTGTACTTAAACGCGAACGGACCTTGACGTATAGTGATTTTTTTTTATCAACATATACTCGGAAATTTAATTTGTTTTTGCAATATCGTGAGTTAACCTTTGCATTGATAAGAGAACATAAATGTTTTGGTATATTGATTAGCCTGTAGTTTAAGAAAAAATAATGAAGTGATCTTAGAATCGTGACGTATGTAGAATATGTGAAATTTATAAAGATCTCACCGAATCGCATGTTGTTTTGATTTTTAGTCAACAAATATCGTTATGCAACCTGTTAGGATTGTGTCATATTTCAGAAATGTCCAACAGGAACCAGTTGAGATTTATTTAGCACGTCTTGTGATTACTTCAGACCATAACAAACAAAGAATCCCTCTTATAGACGAACTAAATTGATTTGGCCATTATTTTTTCTCAGATTGACACACTGGATGACAATTATTGTTCGTTTTGTGCGAATTAATTGCTTTTTTGACGTTTTAATCATTAGACATATATTTATGTACGTCATTTTGTTTTAGGCTGGGGACTATGGTAGATATTTGTGTCCAAGTGTTTTGCGAACTAATAATAATTTTTAATTAAAGTTCAATTTTAGAAAATGATGTCAATATTTTTTTTGTTAATCTTGCACAGAGAACGATTATTTCCTTGGTGGTGGCTCTTGAGTTTTTTTATTTGCAATCCTCTTAAGTACAATGTGTAGGAATCTGAGCACATCGCTTTGCCTTAAGCTTTTTTCCGTATCGAATGTTGAATTATTTTCTTCGTAGCCTTGCACAGAAGGACGTCCTCGAGAGGCATACCTAAAAAATTTGTTTTTTTGTAACCAACGTGAAAATCTCGAAAGACAATAAGGTGGTATTTGATGACCATAGTATTGACATTGACATCACAGTACTTCGCACTTGAATGCAACGAACTACAGACACATAACACCACTGGCGACTGAGGCCATCGGCTGATGACCATAGTAGTGTGGGGGCTAAGACACCAGTAAAAACACCTCCCTTATCAGGTCGACAAGTACCTTACTTTGATACTACAACTAGGCTAGTCCGATCTCGTACTTTTTTTTCAATAAAAATACGACTGTGGCATCTCATCGAAAACTTTATTAATAGCTCGTTTGACTTATAAGATTGGTGGTTCTTTTTGTTATCGGGCCGAAGGTAATTACTTGAGAAATCCCCCCTTTATACTCCTTAACGTGGAATATTTGTTTACGTGCTTAACACGAAAGATTCTGCCCTTTAGATTGTACAAAGTTGGTTGAGAATAAATGTCCTCTGTTTGTATATTAGTCATTCGTGACAAACTTTGTTCAAGTCTTGAGATACATCAATAGGAATGGTGGAGGCTAGTCAATTAATGAATGATTATTTCTAAAGTCAAATTGGTGTTCAGGGGTCACTGGAACCACTGGTTTGAGGAGCTTTTCAATTTTATTTGTTATTCTATAAACCTAGTCAATTAATGAATGGTTTCAGGAGCTTCAAGTATTTGTTTTTAAATAAACGAAATTTTATGAAGAAGTTGTACGGATCTGTACGATTTGTTATCGTTCGGAGGTTTTCCCAACTTTTGACAAATTTTAACAAAACAAAGTGTGTGTGAGATGTTATCGAAATTTTATATTCGTTGGAAAGGCCTAACGATGTATGGATGTATATAACATACACAGATGTGTGAATATAACTAAAGAGTATAGAACTACATAGAGTACGCATCAAAGCTTAAAATTTAAAACTCTATGTAGATTTATAATCTTTGAGATAACGTAGTTCAAATATCTGTTTGGCGCATATCCTTATTGTCCTGAATTGGCTGCATTTGACTGATGGCATTTGTTTTGTGGCTTTGATTTGTGGCTTTGATTTGTGGCAGTGATTCGTGGCTTATTCGCATAGAGCAGCGACATCAAAAAAATACTCAAGAAAACGTCTTACGGGGTAAAATTGCACGATCTCGATGTCTAGTTCACATCACCTCCACATGAGATGACTATGCCCTTGAATCGCTCGTGCACAATTTGCAATTTGGCGTGGCCGTCCTGTTGAATCCATATAACATATCATCCAATTCTGGCCAAAAAAAGTTGGTAGTCATCGACCTACTGGCCAACGTCATTCTCAAAGAAATATGGACTGATGCAACCATCCAAAATTCTACACCAAACAGTGACTGTTTCGGTTTTTCGGGATGTTGGACGCCCTTACATCTCATGTGGATTGATATCGTTTCAAATTCAAAAATTGTGTTTGTCGACGTAATTATTCGACAGAAATGGGCCTTATCGCTGAAAATGATTTTGCGATGGAAACTAGGTTCAGTTTTCAACTGCTCCAGGGCTCACTCAGTCGTTTTCCTTCAGCTCCTGGGTCGGTTAAAATATGTACGGGTACAGGCTCAAGTCTCGGAACAAAATTCGCCAAATTGTGGTCGAGTACCTCTGAACGACGCGATATCGACAGCTTCAGATTCCCATGAACTCATGAACTCTCATGGACAGCTGCAATTTTTTCGGCAGATCTTGAGTTTTTTCGACGTTCGGCGGTTGGTTTATCATTAAGTGAACCAGTGGACTCAAATTCGCAAAACTAATGAAATGGTGTATGCAACAACATATCTCTCTTAAGCTTTTCGTATCTAATATTAGACCCACACTCCTGTATGGTGTCTTTGTCTGGTGGACGGCTTTAGAAACAGCATCCAACCACAACTAGGTAATGTTCAAAGATCAGTTTGCATATGTATCGGGGGAGTTCTAAGAACAACTTCCTCCACAAGCCAAGATGATATTCTGCATCTATTGCCAATAAATATCAACCGCAAACAGAACGCAGCTTGTGCAGCTGTGAGACTGAGACCCTCGTCACAACGGACACCCAATTAGGGTGCTAAGATTCTGAATCACCTCAACATTACAGAAAACACTGGTAGTCGGATTCGATCGGAACTAATCTGCCCTATTCGTCGGAGCGGACAATTTTCCGCAACGCATACTTCGTCGGAAGTTCAAATTCCATTCGAGGTAAATAAATCCTGCGAAGAATTTGTGTCGGAGGAAATCGGAAAAAGAATTGCACTTAGCTGTCAAAAATTGCAAGAAAAATGCACCTAAACGCTCTTTAACGCAATTTGCGGTATGCGTTGCAAAATGTCGGAGAAATATTCAGAACAGCTGTTCGGAAGAATACCTTTAAGCTAAAATCCTCCGAATCTTACCTTGCTATAATAACTCGATTCATATCTATCTGGAGTGAGTGTTTTATCCAAGATGCTTAACATAAGCATAACCTTTCGCCTTCCCGATCATTGTAGCGTATTCCAGGCGGAAATCATGACAATCAAAGAAGCCTTGCCTTGTCCTGGCTGAAAATGAATGTTATATCCACGAAGTATGTATATTAACATCATCAACAACAGAAAAGCGGCAATCAAATCCATGGAAGCCATTTCGTTCAATTCGAAATCAGCCCACGAATGCCGATTATTTCTTAACGAGATGGCAGAGCATTTTACCAAATACCTCTTTCGGGTACCGGTCTACATATACAAACCAGTGAATTGCAAGACAAATGAACTTGCCAGACAGGGCACTACCCTTGACATTTTACCACCAGTAGATATGTTAGGTATTCCCCTCGCTACATGTATATTACAGATCAAGCTGGATGCGACCAAAAAACCAAACCACAGATGGATAAACGGAGTAACTAGTCAAATATCCTGGCAACTCTGGCCAAGCTTTGCGAGAAGTGCTCCAACTTTTTTTTTTATAATTTACACGTACTCAAGGGGTTAGGAATACCCTTTTATATGTTACCATAGTACGAGCGTTAGAGAAGGGTAAGAAAGAGAGAGAGGATAGGAAAGATTTTCGATGTAGTGGAGACTTAAACTCCAATGGGTGGTGTCCGAACTAGCTTCGGGGAGTCACTTTTTCTCGTGTTCGTTAAATTTGAAGAAATTCAAGATGGTGTGCATACTTTAAGGTATTACACCGACCTTTTATTTCTTTTAATTAATGGAAATGGATTTTGGTTGGGATTGAACGCGCAACCTTCCACTCAACAGACGAACACATTACCACTACACCGCGGCCACCCACACTTAATGACAATGCTGAACAGATCAAACATCAGACACTGTCCTATAGGCCTACACGCAAAAAGACTATGCCGCTTCAGCAATGAATTCTGTAGAATACACTTGGACGAAGAAGAGGAGGAAAGTATTATTCACCTTCTATGATTTTGTCCAATGGAAGCTTCATCTGGGAGACTACTTCTTCGACAGTCTAGTTGAGCTGGCTAATATCAATGTTGGCTAATATTAATGTCAGAAACATCATGCCAAATAGTTAGTTCTGAATGGTTCAACTACGCGAACGAATAAAGGAAAGTCGACAGATCCACATGGTACTACAACGGACCTTATGGTCTAAGTGTGCACGCGCATCGCGTGCAGCCTTACCTACCTCGATTTATCGCTATTTTAACAGCAATTAACAACAAAACAGCTGGAAAAATTAGCTATGAATTCAAATTAGTTTACCCTCAAGCCGATCGTCGGGCGCACGCCCAAATATAGATATTCGTATATTAGCCAAACAACACGAATATGGAATGCTATAGGTACCAAAATCTATTAACAATCATACCAATTCAATATGCATCGGAACCTGCTTTCTTTTTACTCCTGATTTTCCTAACGACCGCATTGTGCTAGAACTTATAAAGGGTATTCATAATCCTCTCAGTGCGTGCAAATTATAAAAATCCACTTAAAAATAATTGGCAGAAACTAAAATTCAAAAATTCTGGTGATAAAAATGGATTTTAAATGTCAAAGAGATTGCTCTATAAGACAACATAATATGCCATGTCAAATAGATTGACGTAATCGTGTCAACGTCAACCCGACATACATGACAATGAAAAAGGGTTCGAGAGCTTGTCGTTTGGCCTGGCATTTGGCTTTATTTTTGTGCACTTCAATTCAATAGAAAAATATTTATGGTTAGGTTTTCTTTTAAGCCAATCTGTCATTTACAATTAGAAAAGTGACAGATTGGTTATGGACAAGAAAACGAAATGTCACCCTTCAATGGGTGTTATTTAATTTTTTATTTTTTTAAGCTAAGAAACTACAAGACTAAATTAATTTAAATTAACTTAACTTAAGACTAAATTAACCGAACTAAATTAAATAATTAGAAGAAGGGTTAAGGAGTAGTGGTAGATGAGGAGGACATAAGGGAGTTTCGTAGAGCAAGTTTGTTACTGTGAAAATCAAAGGAGCTATTAGCCAGCCGTAATATTCTAGTCATTGGAACGTTGTTACCGTAGTTTGTTAGGTGGAATTTGAGTCGGAAGAGGGGAACAGATCTTAGACTTCTGGAGTTTATCGTTGAGGGAAATCATTCCTAGCAGAGCGGGGCAATCAATATTATCTGCTAGAAGTTGATGTGCAAAAAGAATGTTGGCTATTTCACGACGCTTTTGAAGTGATTGATGGTTTATTAATTTCAAACGATCCTCGTAGGGGGGTAGATTAAAACTGTCTACCCAGGGCAGAACGCGTATACACGGAGGAAATGGGTATTGTGATAAGGCGACCATACTTGGCTAGCATATTCAAGGATAGGTCTAACAAATGTGTAAAAGAAAGATTTTGTGACATAGGGGTTCGAGAATTCCTTATACCAGCGTTTTACAAACCCAAGTGCTGATGATATTATCAATATGAGAGTGAAAGTTAAGTTATCTGTCACAGATGGCCGCGGTGTAGTGGTAATGTGTTCGTCTGTTGAGTGGAAGGTTGCGCGTTCAATCCATTTCACTTTTATTTAAAAGAAATGAAAGGTCGGTGTAATACCTAAAAGTATGCACCCAATCTTGAATTTCTTCAAATTTAACGAACACAAGAAAAAGTGACTCCCCGAAGCTAGTTCGGACACCACCCATGGAGTTTAAGTCTCCACTACATCCAAATTCTTTCCTATCCTCTCTTTCTTCCCCTTCTCTAACGCTCGTACTATGGTAACATATAAAGGGTATTCATAACCCCTTGAGTACGTGTAAATTATAAAAAAAAAGATCACGCTTGAAAAGCTCACTAAATAGGATCTCGCGTGTGATGCGAGACGCTTATGGGAGTGTGTGTATTTTCCTAAACATCGGAAATCTGCGCTAGTCCAATCGTCTTTCTTTTTTGTTGCATTTATGAACACACTCATTCTGCAGAACGGGTGCAGGCCTGCTTAAGTACAATTTTAAGTGACGTAGGGGTTCTTTATGAACACGTCTAAGGCAGATCTTAGTTAGTCAGACGTTTATGAAAACACCATATGTCATGGTCTAGCATTTGATGACATTGAACTCCAGGAAGTTTTTTTGGTACCAGGTTGAAAAGTTGTTTAAATCTCTTTGAAGTGGGTAAAAGTCAGTGGAGAAGGAAATGTCCCTAAAGAATTTCATGTCATCGGCATAAACAGATAAATATGAGTTTTCAATGATACTGTCAACGTCATTGATAGACAAAATAAATATCAACGAACCAAGATGGCTACCCTGAGGCACTCCGGATGTGGCTAAAAGGGGTCCGATACAGATCATCGAAACAGAATTTTGCATTGGCGTTCAAAGAGATAGGATTTAAATTTTATAGAAGCTTTACTAAAGTCAGTGGCAATAACATGGACTTCATTGCCATTCCTTAAAGCGCACAGAGTGTTTGATAAAAATTCTGTTAGGTTGGTGGTTGTTGACCTACCTTTAGAAATCCGTGTTGGTTAGAAGAAAAGATGGATTTGCAATCAAAAAATAATTTATCATAAAGGATGTTTTCAAATAGCTTCGGTATGTAAGAGAGTTTAGCGATTGGTCGGTAGTTAGAAATTTCGTTCTTAGGGCCTTTTTTATGTAAGGGGATTTTGAAGGAGCTCTTCCAAAGAGAAGGAAAGTCTCCCTGTGATTGTCAGAGTTGGAAAAGAGCAGTAAGGGGTTTATACAATTTTTCAGAACTATAGAAGGTATTCCGTAGGGACCGTCAGGAGTGTTTGTGTTGTAAGGGGTTGATACAATTTTTCAAAACTATAGAAGGTATTTCGTAGAGACAGTCAGGAGTGTTTGTGTTGAAATATGTGAAAAATATTATGTCCGTATTCCGGAAATCAGATAAAGCAAGATATTTAAGATGAAGATGAAGCAATCGACTATTTGGTACAATGAACCTAGAGCTATCGGAATATTTCTATTTTTGCAAACGATTTGATAGACTAAAGGTCAAAGTGAAATATGTCAAATAGATATTGGTCGACTTCCAAAAATCAGATTGAGTAAGATATCATAGAATGAAGCTCTGTTTTCATTGGCCAATCGACCATTTGGACCAATGCAATGGGAATTCCCATGTGCTCCGATAGCTCGCACGGCCATTTTGGCAAACGATTTAATAGACTTAGGGCCCAGTTATAACGGGTGATCCAAGTAGAGATACTTTTTTCAAAAGCCTTTTTTGACAGATCACGTGTGAGTCGAGTCATGCTGTCATGTTATTTTTGTTTAGTATTGTTTGGCATTTCATAATGGAAAGACTTACGCGTGAACAACGTTTACAAATTGTTCAACTTTATTATGAAAATTCACGTTCTGTGAGGAATGTGTTTCGTGCACTTCGCTCAACGTATGGTCAACATAATCGGCCTACTGAGCGTACTATTCGCAACACCATCACCCATTTTGAGACCCAGCATTCATTATTGGATAATATTCGACCGAATAGACCACGTCCAGCACGCTGTGAAGAAAATATAGCGGCCGTAGCTGAGAGTGTACACGAAGACCGTAGAGAGTCGATTCGGCGCCGTTCGCAGCAACTCGGACTGACGTATGGAACGACTTGGGGCATTTTACGTCAAGATCTTAAATTGAAAGCGTACAAAATACAGCTTGTGCAACAACTGAAGCCGCTCGACTTTCCCAAGCGACATTCGCTCTATGAGCTCTTGAAAAGTTCCAAGAAGATCCGACGTTTTCGAGGCAAATTTTGTTTAGCGATGAAGCCCATTTCTGGCTCAATGGGTATGTAAACAAACAAAATTGCCGCATTTGGGACGAAGAGCAACCTGAAGAGATTGAAGAACTGCCACTTCATCCAGAAAAAACAACGGTTTGGTGTGGTTTGTGGGCCGGTGGAATCATCGGTCCATAATTCTTTTAAAAACTATGCCGGTGCGAACGTAACCGTCAATGGCCATAATAACCGACTATTTGATGCCTGAAATTGAAGCTCGTGATCTCGGCGACATTTGGTTTCAGCAAGACGGCGCCACTTCCCACACATCGCATCAATCAATGGACTTATTGAGAGAACATTTCGGTGAGTACATAATTTCACGTTTTGGGCCGGTCGATTGGCCACCAAGATCGTGTGATATCACAACGTTAGACTTTTTCCTGTGGGGATATGTAAAGTCAAAAGCTTATGCCGACAAACCCGCTTCGATTCAAGCCTTGGAGGAAAACATCACGCGTGTCATTCGCCAGTTACCAGTCGAAATGCTCGAACGAGTGATCGAAAATTGGACTCAACGGATGGACCATCTGCGACGTAGCAACGGCCAATATTTGATAGACATAATCTTCAAAAAATAAATGCCAAAGAATGTTCTTTCAAATGATAATAAACATTCTCCATTAAATTTGAATTTTCTGTGTTTTTTTCTTTAAAAAAGTAGGGAACCTCGAAATGGATCACCCTTTAGCTATCATTGAAATCACTAATCGGAAATTTTCTTTTAATTTTTGTGGCCTTTTTATAAATTCAATAGTTCGCGAGTTGGTGTCAAAACAAAGTTATGAATTTAAGAACATGATTATTCAAAAATATTGAAATTTTTAATTATAGTTTCCTAAGAAAATAACTTTTTGTTTTTCACTGATCAAGATTTATTTTTGTGAAGTAATGATTGCCATTCCAACGAACTGAAACGAAATTTCGCAACAATTAAAATAAGAAGCTATCGGGATGACATTTCAATTCCATCATGTGTTGTGTTCCAATGAAGTTGTTCAATGATAGCTATAACTGGCCCCTTAACGTAAGAGGTCGTTTCCCGTACATTATTATTTTATCTTGTTTTAACTGATTTTCACTGCAGACATTTATTTGCGTGCTTAAATGTGTACGGAAACGCGTTTATGTTCAAATATGTAAAAATTTAAATAAAAAGGATTTTCACGGGAGCAGACCTAAATTATAGATTAACAAGAACTGATAATGGGAGTGTTGCCCTATAAACCCCCATCATCTTATATTTATACTTACAGTTCAACTTTTTCTCCAGATACTCTGCAGCCCAATTAAAATTTGATGCTTTATGATTGATGATGCTCAGTTGGATTTAAAACTGAAGGAAACCCTCTTAAATGTGTAGAAACCTTCACCTGTGAAAGCTCTACAGCTACATGTTGCACATCTTGTAGTAGATATTCAACTTTTTTTTTTACCCATGATGAAGCCCCCAACTCCTCATATTTCTATCTCTCTCTCTGATTGCCTGCCAATTTCGCTCACAGATTTGCGCGCTAAATATCTAAAATTCTAAACATCTCCCCATCACAAATATATACACACCAAACCACCCAAAGAGATGTCTACAGGTGTCACTTGAGGTAGGATAACGCTTTTAGTCTGGGGGGCTTGTGCCATGTGGCCTTCCATGTACCGACACAGGAGAACCAGTTGTACAAAGAACTTGCTATGTGTGGTAGTAAAGAATCAAACGCTTCTGAAATTTCAGTAGAATAGGACTTGCGAATTCTCTGAGATTTAGTCGTTGTTCTGTCACTTGTTGGGACAGGTGTGCACGCTATACAGACTCGGGAAAAAACGCTTGAAAAACAATTGCAAATCAAGGAGCTTTCCCTGTATAAGAACTGTTATTGTCCTGACACAATGTGTCCATTTGTGATTGCAAAATAATTAACTTGTCGACGAAGAAGATTCGCGGGGTTCTGAAAAAAGTGTGTTTCCTTGCAACGAAAAGAACAATAACGGTTTTGTGTAGTTTTATTTAAACGAATTTTCAAGTGGCCCATTATTGGCAGCATCCTAGCACTTATGCTGGTGTGATTACCCAAGAAAGGAAAGAAAAGTTATAAAACAAAAGAATACACGCTAAGGAAAGGCAATCAAAAAAAAAGTCCTTTTACTGAGTTAAGACAAAAAAAAGGAAATCGAATTTACGAGTCTGCGCGCAAATGTCCTGTAGAGAGTATAAAAAACGTAAAAATAAAAAATACTAAAAAAAAAAGAAAATACTACACACAATCGGTTGTTATTGTGATTAAGTGTGCGGTGTATAGTTTATGTGGTGTGGTGGAACTTAAATCGCGCTACTGGAACTCGTCCTGGAGCAATTTTGTTCCTGTGATTCCTTGCGCGGAGTGAAGCAGTTTTGTTATTATTTTTTTGTTTGCTGTTGGCGCCTTAGACAGCACATCCTGTAGTTCCATATGCAAGCGGGGTTTATCTTGGGTAAAGTAATTCCACTGTGGACACAGGTACATCTGAGCGAGAGCATGTTATTAAATATTTTTTAGTATGTTGTCTCTGTTTTTTTAAAGACTCGTAAAATCACAATCATTTTTAAGTAATTGTAGTCTAAGTAAGGACGAAACAGGTTCAAAATAAAATTTGGAATACTATGGAAATACCATCATTTTTCTCGATTTATCCTTTAATTTATCTTTGTTTATGTTTTTTATTAAATTTTTTATTATAGACTTAATGAAGGTAGGCAAACTTAATGTAACAGACTCAGGAAATTTGTTTTTTTATCTACCCGTTTAAGCAAAGAGGCTAAATATTTAAATGGAACTGATTATTAACTGAAACAAACGGTTCTACAAGATATGGAAAAAATGTCCAGGTTCCTAAAGTTTGGACCTTTTTCGCGAATCTATTAATTTGGTGAAATACCGTTATCTCTTATATTTTGCACTCCAGAAATGGGTATGCAATTTGCTTAGAAGTACGTACCTATAGAATCTATGGAAATGAAGATGTTAATGAAATTATATAATGATTACCGTACGTTTTTTTGAATGTAAATTTCAATATCCAAATCCAAATTTTTAGGGACTAACTTAAGTCAGTTGATTTATTAAATTCATTTCATTTATTAAAAATTGTTCAAGGAGCTCTGGAGAAAATAAAAACCGGACCAAAACAGCCGTTATTTGCGTTATTTTTTTGCAAATTTGCTAACGTAATCTTAAATAAATAATAAAATCAGATAGGTGAAATTAATTTTTGTCTGTACAAATCGGCCTGTCCCACACTGGGGCCAAATGCATGAATTCATGGCCAAAAATTTTTAAATGCATTTAGCTGTTGAAAAATGAATTAAAAACACACATATAATATTTAAATAATTATATTTTAAGTTTTAATGCTAAATATAGTTCATTCAAGAAAAATGTTAATAAAGGGTGTTTTTTTGTAGAGGTATGGAACTTTGAATTGAAATAAAACACAAAAAAATCGTTTTAATTTCCATCAATTTGGCTTTATTGGAAGGATAATTCATTGGAATTAATGTTTAAGTATGCTTTCGGGCATGTGGTCGCTGCGGATGGTTCGAATAAAGCCAAGTCTAGGGGTCCAATTTTCAACCACTTTTTCGAGCATTTGGGGCCATACGTCGGCATTAACGCCACGAATTTTGTCTTCCAAGTCCCCTAACGTTTCTGTTTTTTTGGCGTAGACAAATGGGGCTTCACATATCCCCAAAGAAAATAATCGAATGCTGTTAAATCACACGATCTTGGTGGCCATTTGACAGGTCCATTCCGCAAAAGTATGCGCTCATCGAATATTTCCTTCAATATATCGATTGTGACGTGCGCTTTGTGTCATGTAAGCCGTCTTCTTGGTAACAAATCACATCCACATTCATGCCATCCAATTCGGGAACAAAATAGTCTGTTATCATGGCTCTATACCGGAAGAGGTTTGTCCCAACGACTCCACCAGCCCATAGAGCACACCAAACACTCAGTTTTTGTGGATATAATGGCGTCTCAATGGTCTCAAGTGGATTGTCTTCACTCCAAATGCGGCAATTTTGCCTCTGACGTAGCCATTCAACCAAAATGAAAATGGACGGAGCTTGCGGTAAACTTCGCGAACTGAATCATTATTTTCGAAATAAATTTACACAATTAGCAAGCGTTGTTCATTTGTGAACCTGTTCATGATAAAATGGCAAACCGAACTGAAGATAAATTACATTTAAGTTGCCCGATTTGACCACAAAATGTCATTTTTATTTCTACTTGAAAACCAACCTCTAACAAAAACACCCGTTATTTTAGTTATTCTGTATCTGAAGAATTATCTGAACTCATAAACCTACTGTTGGAACTAGTCGATATTAATTTCATGGTAGTAAACTTTTGTTTGCATACATCGAAAGAGCTTCTTTCCCAGAACGTTATTTTAAGGCCTTGGAATTTCTTGTACGCCAAACAGTATTTGGCAGCTTTTTGGGTGAATTTATGGTCACTTCCCTCACAACTTTTAATGATTTCACTTAACCTGAAGACCGTACACTCATTTTGGCAGCAAATATTATTTCCTTAGGTGATTGTTTCTGTCTCGATGCTCTCCGAAGCTTTATCGAAACTTTTTCTTGTACGACCATTATTAGTCCCAGAATAGTTCTTGAAACTGATTGCAGAATCCAACCTATACTTACTAGAAATCAGAAACCTATCCCCCTCTGTAACAACAACACTTTTGTCAATTTTTTTAATTTGACATGAAAAACGATATCCGAAAAAGGCTTACAATGATTTGGACATTTAACACGTTTTCTAGTGAACTCCTACAAATCTGAAGATTCAGTTGTTGACATGACATCGCCTTGTTACCTCGTAATAAAAATATCACTTGCGGCGCCGCATGCGTGTGAACATCATTCGCTTTGCCACTCATATCAACCTACAATTCCTTTATTATATAGGGTGATCCATTTCGAGGTTCCCTACTTTTTTAAAGAAAAAAACACAGAAAATTCAAATTTAATGGAGAATGTTTATTATCATTTGAAAGAACATTCTTTGGCATTTATTTTTTGAAGATTATGTCTATCAAATGTTGGCCGTTGCTACGTCGTAGATGGTCCATCAGTTGAGTCCAATTTTCGATGACTCGTTCGAGCATTTCGACTGGTAACTGGCGAATGACACGCGTCATGTTTTCCTCCAAGGGCTGAATCGAAGCGGGTTTGTCGGCACAAGCTTTTGACTTTACACATCCCCACAGGAAAAAGTCTAACGGTGTGATATCACACGATCTTGGTGGCCAATCGACCGGCCCGAAACGTGAAATTATGTGCTCACCGAAATGTTATCTCAATAAGTAAATTGATTGATGCGATGTGTGGGAAGTGGCGCCGTCTTGCTGATACCAAATGTCGCCGAGATCAGGAGCTTCAATTTCAGGCATCAAATAGTCGGTTATCATGACGGTCGCCATTGACGGTTACGTTCGCACCGGCATAATTTAAAAAAAAATATGGACCGATGATTCCACCGGCCCACAAACCACACCAAACCGTTGCTTTTTCTGGATGAAGTGGCAGTTCTTCAATCTCTTCAGGTTGCTCTTCGTCCCAAATGCGGCAATTTTGTTTGTTTACATACCCATTGAGCCAGAAATGGGCCTCATCGCTAAACAAAATTTGCCTCGAAAACGTCGGATCTTCTTGGAACTTTTTAAGAGCCCATAGAGCGAAGCGATGTCGCTTGGGAAGGTCGAGCGGCTTCAGTTGTTGCACAAGCTGTATTTTGTACGCTTTCAATTTAAGATCTTGACGTAAAATGCGCCAAGTCGTTCCATACGTCAATCCGAGTTGCTGCGAACGGCGCCGAATCGACTCTCTACGGTCTTCGTGTACACTCTCAGCTACGGCCGCTATATTTTCTTCAGAGCGTGCTGGACGTGGTCTATTCGGTCGAATATTATCCAATTATGAATGCTGGGTCTCAAAATGGGTGATGGTGCTCAGTAGGCCGATTATATTGAACATAAGTTGAGCGAAGTGCACGAAACATATTCCTCACAGAACGTGAATTTTCATAATAAAGTTGAACAATTTGTAAACGTTGTTCACGCGTAAGTCTTTCCATTATGAAATGCCAAACAATACTAAACAAAAATAACATGACAGCATGACACGACTCACACGTGATCTGTCAAAAAAGGCTATTGAATAAAGTATCTCTACTTGGATCACCCGTTATTATATAAAGATCGATTTTTTACTTTTCAATCGACATTTATATTGTCTGGATTTTAAACTGTCAACGTTTTTTTTTTTCGATCAAACTTCAGTCGACATTTTAACAGTCGACAAAATTTATATTTGTCAAGTCGACATTTTGTTTTGTCGACCATTCGTACGCTTTCCATAAATAGGACCTAATTCGAAGACATCTTATGACATGTTCATAAATCATAAGTAATGGCTGTTTTTTTTTCGAGTTTGGCAGCACTATTTTAACTGCCGGTCATCTTGTCAGCTGTCAAGTGATTTACTCTTAATTCGGTTTGGCTTTTCAACATAAATAGAATGACATCTGTACAACACATGTGCAAATTTCTGTTCTGGTTCTGTTCAAAATATGTATCGCGCACTACGTCCATTTCACGGTCAATATAATCGTCCATTAGAGCAATTAATTTGATTAAGTTTGGAATGTTTTCGCACCACGTTTACTCTAAATGATAATACACATCCACAGTGCGGACAGAAGAGTTCATTGCTGAATCAGTCTAACCGCCATCGTGCACAGGAATTGAATTACGAGCGTTTAGAGAAGGGGAAGAAGAGAGTGATAGGAAAGATTTTGGATGACGTGGAGACTTACTCCATCGGTGGTGTACGAACTAACTTCGAGGATTCACTGTTTCTTGTGTTCGTTAAATTTGAAGAAATTTCAAGATGGTGCATACTTCTAGACCGACCTGTTTTTTTTTTTGAATAAAAGTTAAATGGATTTTAGCTGGGAGTGAACGCGCAATCCTCCACTCTACAGGCGAACACATTACCACTACAACGATTGCCGTTGATCCCAATTTTCATAAGCGAATTGCGTTTAGCGATGTTTCGCTTGCAGAATTCTTGCAAGCGATGATTGGGGGATCGCTGCTTTCTCTTCAAAGAGGTCTAGGTGCGCCTTAAAGTAAAGTCTGTTGGCGATCATTACACCTAGTTAAAGGATTGCGGGTTTCAATCGAATTGCTAGATTTCAAATGCTTTCTTCCAGCTGTTTATTAAAACATCTTTGGGTTACTGTTGGGTCAGGCTATTAGACTTTAACCAGGTCAGATATAGCATCGTTTGTTCTCTGTTTAATCTCAAAAGCATTACTACGGTTACGATAACAATGTCAACCTGCAAAGCCTGTACAACCTTCACTCTCTGTGTCATTGCCAGTTTAAAGCTCCATCGTACTTATCATTTCACAAAAGAGAACCTAGAACAGATCCTTGTGAACGCCTACTGATATGTTGCAGTCATCGCTGTCGTAGCTTAGCCTTCTGTTTGAAGTAGGTGAAGAGTGTCTTGAGAATAAAGCTTGGCTTGTTAATTTTGACTAAAGACCTCATATGCAGTACCAGAAATCAATGGCATTTTGGATGTATATCCATCGTTTTCCCTCGAAAAACACGACAGCTGTCTTGACAATTCTCAAGTCTATGTTGAGACACCGTTACATCCACAAAAACTGACTGTTTGGTGTGCTCTATGGGTTGGTGGAATTATTGGTCCGTAAAAACGATGCTGGCCAGAACGTTACAGTCAATGGTGACCGCTAAAAAGCCATGATTACTGACTTTTAGGTTCATCAATTTAACAACCATGCTATTCAGGAGCTGGGGTTTCAACAAGACGACGCAGCATGTCACACAGCTTGTGCCATAATTAATTATTAATCCTCCAAGATCGTGCGATTTAACGCCTTTGGACTATTTTCTGTGGGGATATGAGAAATCGGTAGGCTACTCCTATAAGCCCGAAGCGTTTGCTCACATTTGTCGATATACGGCTACAAATGTTGGAAAATCCGCCGTGGCAGTCATATGTCTGAAATCAGAAGATTATTTTTCGAAAAAAATAAATTTCATGTCAATTCTTTTATTTAATTTCAAACTTCTATGCCTTTAAAAAATAAAACACCAATATAAGGTGAAAAAGGGGGAACAAAATATTTGTTTCTATGGCTACACCAAATTTTCAAATAATCACCAAACATTTATTTAATCACACCGAACCATAGTGTTTCATGAATCTCGTTAACAAAACTGTGGGGGTAAATCCATTTAAAAAAAATATAAGGATTAAAGCACTGCTAAATATTTCACTTGAAACTTTGGTCGTTTTATCAATTAAATCGCATCTGCTTAAGTCACTTCTCACAATGCACAAGTTCAAACGAGAGGCTTGGTCAACATACACAAATTATTATCAAAGTTTTTTCGACAGTTTGGGTGTTTAAGTCTACACCCCAGCTATTATTTTTAATTTCCCTGATTTTTTTTTAAATTTCTGACAATTTCTGCGTCCCTGCTTGGAGGTAAAAAAAAAACGTTAAAATTAGGACTAGCAAGTTCGAAATATATAACAAAATTGACAAAAGTGTTTTTGAAAAGTCTCGTAATTTGACATTTTGAAAAAAAAAAAACATATGAGAAGGCAACAATCCACTGTGTGGATCGTTTTATATCCTATTCCATCCCATCGTTAAAACAAATATCCCCGAAATGTCGGCTTTTTGGCGATGATATATAGAAAATGTCATTGTCAGAACATATTGTTCGGACAGTTTATCAAAATCATTTATGGTTCCACAAAAAACATCGTTTTTCGCCTGGTTATGCTATGAGGTAGTGTATAGAAATGGTTTTTGGATGAAAACGCCTCCAAAAAGTGGGCGTGGGTTAAAATGATATATGGAAGAAATGTTTATATTAACACAAACAATGATTTTGCATCAACATTTTTTTTCGAAATGTTTAAAATTTTCCCGAAAAACGTTTTTTACTAAAAACGCCTGCAAAAAGTGGGCGTGCAAAAAAAAATTGTATGAACTAAATATAGAGATTATGATTGTCTTGATATGTCTCTATCTAAATCTCTATGGGTTTGGCCTAAAACTACGTTTTTCTAGAAAGGAAGCGTGGCAGTGGGCGGATTTAAAAAATGTTTACACTTGTTCTGCTGAGAGCAACAAAAAACACGTGTACCAAATTTCATCATTCTAGCTCAAAATTAATGGCCCAAAAACTGGTGACGTACATACATGGCTAAATCGACTCAGCTACCGATTCTGAGTCGATCCATATACTTTGAGGTATGCCTAGCTCAATTATTTCACTATGTTACAGACTATGTATCAAAACTAATATACCCCTATGGGATATGGAATGCATACTTGGTTTGCAGATATGTATAATTTTAAGGAATCCAGTAAACAATCTACAAAATAATAACTCTTGAGTTACCGTTATAAACATTTTTAGGGAAAATAGAGTAAGCAGGATCTTAACACACTTCTACACCATCTAAGTTTTACAATTTAATCAAAATCGTTAAAGCAGTTTTCAAAGAGAATCATCATATAAAAAAAACTTGCAGCAAATGTTACCGCTAATTACCGACTATGACAAAACGTATTGAGAACAAAAAACAGAAGCTTTTGCACACATGAGAAACGAGATCCAAATTATATGGCGGCCTATGCCAAGTACGGCCAATTTTTCTTTTATGCAGTCGTCTTTGTGGCTTTATAATCTTCGGTTCGATTAATGATGTCAATATGATCGACATTACGCTAGTAGTTACACTAATTTTTGAATGATTGTGCCTCTGGTTTCGGCCTTGGAGTTTCGCACAATCCTCTCAAGATTCACATGACAGTGCATCACCTTGCTTTAATCCTGATTTTTTCGGTAATGAATATGCCGGGAGGTCGTTTCCGACTCGATCGTAACAGCGAGAATTCCTATTCTGGGGAAGTTAGTCCGAATCGTGTCGGACCCTTTATTTAAATATTTAAGGATGACGTTAATCTATAGAGAACGAAGTATAGAGCTAAATAAAGATTAAGATAAATAAGGCTGAGGAAAAACCTCCCGCCAATTATTTATTTTATCCCCCAATTAACTGCTTTTTTTATTGTAAGTCCCATTGGGCAGAATCCAGAGGAATCAGCGATTCCTCGTTCACAATGACGTAAACTTGATTATGTCCAAACTGCCATTTATGTCGGAGACCTTAACAGAAATTATATCAAGACTACGAAAGCGGTTAGGAATTTTGTATATTTTCACAACATCCCATTCTGCTCTTGGCCAACTTTGCCTTCCTTGATTCTGCTTGCGACACAGATTTTTGAATCATCGATAAAGCGCAGTCGACCCCCTTTATTTGTCTATGACTGAGATCTAGATAGCAGCAACTGAGTAATCTCGAAGGACTTGAAGGAAGCTCTCTTGAATTACCGTGAAATGAAGGCTCTCTCTCTGTCTCGTTATTCTACTCTTTCTTAAATTTTTTGACTTTTTTTTACAGCGACCTCTACCTTTTCGGAAAGTTGTTCGTTAAGGAGACGGTACCGAGGATGCTTTGTCAAAAATGCCATACGCCCGAAATTTTGCAAAACAATCCAATCATTATAAAACTGGTTTAGGTCCTTGTTTGGTTCAATCCCTCATCAAAATTATTAGTAAAATTTTAGTCTCCAAAAATACTGATATCTCTCTCAAACATTTTTCCAGCTCAGCGATAGCCCATTACCAGAAAATACAAGACCAGTCATCAAGTGCGGCACAAGATGAATGACGAGGAAATTAACGAAATCAAGAACACATGGAAAGTACCAATGCAAGATGCTAACGGATCCGGACAGGCGATTCTCATTGAATTTTTCACCCAATTTCCGTCCAATCAGCAGAAGTTCGATGGATTTAGAGAAGTGCCACTGGAAGAACTTAAGGTGAGTAGGCTTATACAAATCTGTATTTGTAGTTTGTTAACGTTTACTCCTTAGAACAACGCCAAATTCAAGGCTCATGCGGCTCGTATTATTAGACAGTTTGATGACTCCATCAATGCCCTCGGCACAGACTATGCTGACTCTGCGATACAAGAGTTATGGAAGAAGACAGCAGTGTCGCATTTCCGAAGGGAAATCACGAAGCAATCTTTTAAAGTAAGAACGACAAGAATTTATTGATTTGTATCTTATAAAGTCGACTTTTAAATATCCAAAATGCTTTTTTCTAACTAACAAATGCATTTTTATTTTGCAGGAGCTGAAAAGCGTAATTTTAAAAGTCCTGACAGCTGCATGCAACCTTAACGAACCCCAAGTGGTGGCCTGGACTAAACTCTTGGACCATGCCTACGATATTGTTTTCAACACTATGGACGAGTTGTCCAACTCTAGTCAGTAAGAGGTGTCGAATTTACGATCGACAAAAATAAACAACAACACAATTCCACCATAAGGATAATGCACCAATACGCACCAAACCAATGTCATGTCAGATCTGTGTTTGGAACTTTTTTCTTTGTTTTCTTGTGATTTTGTTCTTAGACTACCCATCATGGTGAGGGTTGTACGAATTAATTCATTTTTGGAATTAACACACAAAATGTGTATCGCAAAATATATACACATACCACCAGATGTAGAGATACACTCACACACATGTTTGAACAAGAATTACTAAAATATATAAATATAGGGGTTTCAGTGGTGTTCTTTTGCAAACTATCCTCCTCGTTCGTGTCTTGCATTTCGTTTTTACCTCAGAATGCTTATTAACAAAAAAAAAAGGAATATCTCACCTAACATGAAAATAAAGTCAAAAACACACACATATAAAAAAAAATTAACAACTATGAAGATAATCTTAAAAAAAATATTGTTTATGTAAAATGGGTTATTTTTTATTAAGAGAAAATATATATATTATTATATATACACGTACGTAGTTGAGTGTGTTTTACTTAAACGAAAAAGGGACCCTCACAGCCACAAGGAATTACAAGACATCTTGAAATTTTGTGGAAAACTTTGGCTGGGTGACACGTGAAGTGTAAAAAATGTCTGAGGATGCTTGGCATCTAGTGTGAATGTCTCACTTGAAAGGAAAAGGATGTTACTCGGTGAGGAGATGGAAATAAATTTCAAAGGGATTTAGGAAAAGTTTTTTTTTTTAAATAAAGACCAAGGGTACGTTGCGTTTCTAATTTGTTTGATTAAAATTAGAAATAAATGTGAAGCTAGGTATGAATAATGTGGAGCACAGGAAATATGTAGAAGTAGTACATTCGAGATCCTATAAGAGGGTACTAACACGGCATCGAAAACTGTCTTTGAAGCATTAGTGACCAAATTTAGAAATTTTAAGGATGGAAGGTTGAAAGTCGAATGAAGTGAAGAACAGTATGAGGCAATGGAATTTCCCCCATGAGAGCGTGTAACACGCAGCCGGTTATATGCTGCCGACTCGACACTTCGGCTGAGGGTGCATTCGTGGGTATTCCACTTACTTACTTACTTAAGTGGCGCTACAGTCCGGAATGAACCTGGGCCTCAACCAACATGCCTCTCCAATTAGCCCGGTCCTTAGCTAACTGCCTCCAGTTGCGCACTCCAAGTTGGTTGAGGTCGGTTTCTACTTGTGCGCGCCACTTAAGGCGAGGTCTTCCTCTACTGCGTCCGACGTCTGGCTGGGAATCGAAGACTCTGCGAGCCGGAGTATTGGTGTCCATTCGTTCTACATGCCCCAGCCATCTTAAACGTCCAATGCGGAGTTTTTTGACCAGGGGCATATCGCTGTACAGCTCGTATAGTTTTTGGTTTAATCTTCGTCTCCATAGCCCGTCAACGCAAACGGGATCGAAGATTTTTCGAAGAATTTTCCTCTCAAAACGACCAAGGATTTCTTCATCAGCTTTTGAGACGGTCCATGCTTCAGCGCCGTAGAACAGGACTGGGATGATCAGGGTCTTATATAAGATCTCCTTAGTAGTTCGAGTGAGGGCTTTACTTCTTAGCCCGTAGAAACAGCGGTTGGCAAGAGTAATGCTTCGTTTAATTTCTGACGGGATGTAGTTTTCAGAGTTAATAGCGGAGCCGAGATAGATCAAGTCCCGTACTACCTCAAAGTTATATCTGTCAATTGTGACGTTCTGTCCAATTCGTCGATGTTGTGTGTCCTTTCGTGTTGACAGCATATACTTCGTCTTGCCCTCATTTACTGCTAAGCCCATTTTTGCCGCTTCCTTCTCTATACTAGCAAACGTGGCTATGACATCACGTTGGGTCCTACCAATGATGTCAATATCGTCGGCGTATGCTAGCAGTTGTACAGATTTTTGCAAAATTTTGCCTCTGGTGTTGGCTCGTGAGTTTTGCACAATCCTCTCAAGAATCAGATTGAAGAAGTCACATGAGAGCGCATCGCCTTGCCTAAATCCTTTTTTGATATCGAATGTGTCAGTGAGGTCCGACCCTGATGGAGCAGCGAGAAATCTCCATCGTCATCCTACACAAACGGACGAGTTTGGGCGGTATACCAAAACTAGACATGGCTCTGTATAGTTCGTCTCTATAAATGCTGTCGTATGCAGCTTTGAAATCGATGAATAGGTAGTGGGTATCGATTTGGACTCCTTTGGTTCTTTACAGGATCTGCCGAAGTGTGAAGATTTGATCGGTTGTGGACTTTCCTGGCCTAAAACCACACTGATAAGGGCCGATCAGGTTGTTGGTAAACGGTTTCAGGCGTTCACATATTACGGCAGATAGAATCTTGTATGCGATGTTGAGGAGACTTATGCCTCTGTAGTTGGCGCAGTTCAGAGAGTCCCTTTTTTGTGGATCGGGCAAACGATGCTGAGGTTCCATTCTTCAGGCATACTTTCTTCCGACCAGATTCGGCTTATGAGTTGGTGGATGTTACTTACCAAGTCATCTCCGCCGGCTTTATAAAGCTCGGCGGGAAGGCCGTTATTTCCGGCAGCCTTATTAAGCTTCAGTTTAGATATTGCTATCCCCGCTTCACTCAGGTCGGGTGGTTGGCAGCTTTCGCTGTCGTTGCCAATATTAAATGGTTCGTTCTGCCTGACAGCGGAATGTTGTTCATCATCGCTGTTTAACAGTCTGCAGAAGTGGTTCTTCCATATCCTCAGCATAGACTGTGTCTCAACTACGATTTTTCCTTGTTCATCTCGACAGGATTCTGTTCGAGCCTTGTATCCTTGGCTTTGACGTTTAACACTTTGGTTAAACTTGCGAACATCTTTCCTGGAGTGGCACCTCTCTTCCTCTTTTTTCTTCTTTCTAAAAAGCCGGTATTCTTCCCTTCTTCTCTGCCTATAGAGCTCAACGGCAGCTCTCGTCTTCACCTGCAGCTTAGCCTTGTAGGCCTCGTTCTTGGCCGCGAGCATCTGTCGGCATTCCTCATCAAACCAGGGGTTTCTTACTGGTTGGCGCGAGAAACGTTGCACATCCGTTTGCGGCTGATCTAATGGCTTGTTGGCATCGTTGCCACAGTTCTTCGACATTGGTGGCATGGTGTTAATCGAGAGGTTTAGGGATACGCGTTGCGCGAAGGTCTTGTCGGTCTCTTGCGATTGCAGTCTTTCGACATTAAATTTTTTTACAGTATTTCTGGATTGTTGTGGCGTTCGTTGATCTGGAGACCGCCATGTCCCCTTATGGATATCGAGGTGAGGAAACCGTGTGCTGGCTATAGTGGCATTTCGTTCCGTAACGAAGTCAATTAGCCTAAGTCCGTTACCAGACGTATTGTCGTGTAGGCTATGATTTCCGACAATACTGCTAAAGATGTCTTCTCTTCCTACTTTTGCGTTAAAATCTCCCAGCACGATTTTAACATCGTACTTCGGTAGTCGCTCATAGGTTTTGTCAAGGAGCTCATAGAAGCAGTCCTTAGCTAATCATCTTTTTCCTCCGTTGGGACGTGAGCGCATATAAGGCTAATGTTGGCGAATTTGGCCTTGATGCGGATCGTTACAATGCGTTCGCCAATGTCTTGGAAACATAAGACTTCTTGCCTAAGTCTGGCACTTATAACAAATCCGCATCCAAATAGTAGTTGTTTCTGCTCACTACAACACGGTCCGTAGTAGATGTCACAGTTTTTCATCCTCTTTTTGCCCGGCCCATCCCATCGTATTTCCTGGACGGCAGTAATCTCTGCTTTGTAGCAGTTTAGGGCTTCCGCTAGTTGTTCGCTTGCACCTCTCCTGTTTAATGTTCTCCCATTCCAGGTGCAGATACGAACGTCGTTGTCCTTTTTTCGTTTAGCCGTGTCGTCAACAATAAAATCAGTCCTTTCCGAGGCTTTTGGTTGCTTCGTAACCGTTAGATTTTTCCATGATTGGGTAGTTAACCCAATTCCACTAGTGGAATTAAAAAGGGGCGCCACACAATCTTTCGTAAGGAATTGTGAAACCATTAAGATGGTCCGACGGTGTTTCTGCAAAGTCGATTCCGATCGAAATCATACACTAGGTTGGGTACGTATAAAAGAAAAAATTTATTGAGACAATAAAATCAAAATAGGAAGGAAGATTAGTAGATATTAATAAAGTGAAGACAAAGAAAGAAATCCAAAATGGCATACTATCGCGTCTGTCCCGAGTAATTTTCTGAAATGGCGTCAGACACGGAGGTCGCGTGTCCCGTATATTTTCCGGGATTCTCCGAAACGAAATACAAACTGATCTTTTAATACAAAATTTAAAAAAAAAACGGGTTCACTAACTTTAAGAACTCTACCACAAGCACTATACTTAGCTTTTCTTCGTCTCCGTTGTATCTCCTGCGCCATTTCTGGCGTTCATGGTTCCCAAGTCACTTCAGAGTCTAACCAGCCGCTACTTCTGTCTCCTTCGTCCTTTTTCCAATTTTCCTATCTACTTGACAACTCAATTTTTTTTTTTCAACTCCTCGAGCAAACTTTTCGTCGATTACGATTCACGTACGATCCGCTCGTTTCGCTGGGCAACCAAGAAGTGGTTTTTCTTGGACCACCTTCTTTGTTCCCAACCAACGGCAACACTCTCTCTCATATTCAGCCAATAGCGGGCCCAACTTACGGCTTAATTTCTACGTCACTCCGCTACTTTGCTGGAGTGGGTAGCCGCTTCCTGCTATTCTCTCTTTCTCGGTCTGGCATTCATTTGTGAATTCGCTTGTACCCTGGAAAATTTCCTTAGGCCAAATGTCCCACTGAATGGATTCAGAACACACAGATACCACTGCAACAATCACAAGAACGCAGACACAATGTTAATCTACTAAAATTCGATCGAGGATCTGTTTCGCGGCATTTGTCCCCACGAACTTAACAACAAAACTAAACCGAACCTTACAATTGGAAAAAGGAACCCGCAGATGTGGGTTAGTTCCTAGGATTTAAGCTTGGGGCAATCACCGCCTGAGTGCCCATTGTATGTAGAGAGCGGAGTTTCTAACAGGAAGGAAGAGGTATTAATTACCTCGCGAATAATTACCATTGGGATTGGGGAATTACGATAGTGTGTCATTTTTCCTTTTTCCTTTACATAATTATTTAGGATGGGCCCTTGGCCATAGATTTTTGATAAATCTTTTCGTCGGCGTATTCTGGCATTCTGCCTTTTTGCCTTTTCTTTGCGTTGCTGAAATCGAAGCGTCGGTGGGCTTTTGCGGTGCTCGTTTCTTTAAGTCTTTTGACTGTTTGACTGTTTGACTGTTGTTTGGTCTGCAGCTTGAGACCGCCTGTCTCTTTCGCGTTCCTCAGACCGTCCGTCTGGCTCCATACCTGCTTTGTTGCCTTCAAGGATGGGTGGTCGAGCAAGAGCACTGGATCGTAAACAACCCAGTTTACTCATACTTAACCGTTCTCCAAGAAGGGCAATGGCAAGAAGAAAAGTGAAGGGGCGAAGAAGTGAAGGGTTTGGATTTGGGGTTCTGTAGGGGAACTCTTTTTGTCGCGTTAATATAACGCGACAAGCAATTCTATGGATTTTTACCTTTCAGTTGGTGCAAATTTCATAAAATTCGAATAAATCGGTTCAACGAAAACCCTAGGGTAGAGTTGTGCTTTTGGTCAACTACCCACCCTGTTCAAAAACTATATGTTGCGAAGCAATCAATAGCCTCGGAAATGACTGATCTACTGTTGACGACCATGGTAAACGAAAAAAGACAACGATGTTCGTATCTGCACCTGGAATGTGAGAATATTAAACAGCAGAGGTGCATGTGAACAACTAGTGGAAGCGCTAAGCTGCTACAAAGCAGACATTACTGCCATCCCGAAAATACAATTGTATTGGCCGGGCAAAAAGAGGTTGAAAAACTGTGACATCTACTAACGACCGTGTTATGGTGAGCAGAAACAGCGACTATTCGGATGGGGATTTGTTATAAAAGCCGGACTTTTGTAATAAAGGCGAACGCATTGTAACAATCCGCATCAAGGCCAAATTCGGCAACATAAGCCTTATATGCGCTCACGCCCTGACGGAGGATAAGTTGCAAAAACCTATAAGCGACTACCAAAGTACGATGTTAGAATCGTGCTGGGAAATTTTAACGCAAAGGTAGGAAGAGAAGACATCTTTAGCAGTATTGTCGGAAAACATAGCCTCCACGACAACACGTCTGGTAACGTGAACCTGATGCCACTTTAGCCAGCACACGGTTTCTTCACCTCAATATCCATAAGGGGACATGGCGGTCTCCAGATCAACGAACGGGCAACGAAATCGATCACATTGCGATAGACAAGAGGCACGCATCCAGTATTTTGGATATCCGAACATTCCGAGGAGCTAACATCGACTCGGACCACTACCTTGTTGCAGCCAAGGTAAGAATGCCGACATCCACAACGCCACAACAATCCAGAAATACTGTGAAAAAATTTAATGTCGAAAGACTGCAATCGCAAGAGACCGCCAAGACCTTCGCGCAACGTGTATCCCTTAACCTCTCGATTAACACCATACCACCAGCATCGAATGTCGAAGAACTTTGGCAACGATGCCAACAAGCCATTAAATCAGCTGCAACTGATGTGCTAGTTTTCTCGCGCCTACCAGCAAGAAACCCCTAGTTTGATGAGGAATGCCGACAGATGCTCGCAGCCAAGAACGAGGCCTACAAGGCTAAGCTGCAGGTGATGACGAGAACTCTGCTCTATAGGCAGAGAAGAAGGGAAGAACACCATCTTTTCAGAATGAAGAAAAAAGAGCAATAAAAGCGCGCGATCGAGGATATTGAGAGGTGCCACTCCAGGAATGGTGTTCGCAAGTTTTACCAAAGTGGACAACGTCAAAGCCAATGAAACAATGCTCGAATAGAATCCTATCGAGATGAATGAGGAAATATTAAAGTTGAGACACAGTCGATGCTGAGGATATCGAAGAACCACTTCTGCAGACTGTTAAACGGCGATGACGAACAACATTCCGTAAGGCAGAACGAAATATTCAATATTGGCTGCGAAAACTGCCAATCATCCGACCTGAGTGAAGTGAGGGTAGCAATGTCTAAGCCCAAGCTTAATAAGGCTGCGGAAATGATGGCCTCCCCGCTGAGCTCTATAAAGCCGGCTGATATGACTTGGTAAGTAATATCCACCAACTCATAATCCAAATCTTTTCGGATGAATGTGCGCCTGAGCAATGGAACCTCAGCATCGTTTGCCCGATCCACAAAAATGGGACTCTCTGAACTGCGCCAACTACAGAGTCATAAGTCTCCTCAACATCGCCTACAAAATACTATCTGCGTGAACGCCTGAAACCGTTTCCCAACAACCTGATCGGCCTTTATCAGTGTGGTGATAGGCATGGAAAGTCCACAACTGATCACACTTTGGCAGATCGTGGAAAATACCGAAGATGTCCAAATCAATACCCGACACCTAATCATCGGCTTCAAGGCCGCATACGACAGCATTTATAAGGACGAACTACACCGAGCCATGCTAAGTTTTGGTATGCCGCCCAAACTCATCCGTTTGTGTAGGATGACGATGGAGAATTCTCGTTGTTCCTCAGCGTCAGAGACGACTTCACCGACACATTCGATCACAAAAAGGTATTTAGGCAAGGCGATGCGCTGTCGTGTGACTTATTCAATTTTATTCTTGAGAGGATTGTGCAAAACTCCAGAGCCAACACCATGGGTATAATCTTCCATAAATCGGTGCAACTAAGTACTAGCGTATGTCGAAGATATTGACATCATTGGTAGGAATCAACATGATGCCATATAGTGAAGGAAGCGGAAAAAACGGGCCTAGCAGTACACCAGGGTAAGACGAAAGGACACACAATTTCGAAGAATTGGACAGAAGGTCACCATTGACAGGTATAACTATGAGGTAGCGCGGGACTTTGTCTACCTCGGCTCCGCTAATTAACGTCGGAAATTAAATGAAGAATTACCCTTGCCGACTGTTTCTTCGGGCTAAGGAGACAGTTTAATAATAAAGCCTTCACACGCACTACAAGGAGATTTAATATAAGACCATGATCATTCCTGTCCTGCTCTACAGTACTGAAACATGGACCACATTAAAAGTGTATGAAGAAATCCTTGGTGGGCTTGAGTGACAAATTCTTCGAAAAACTTAGGTCCCGTTCGCTTTCACGGGCTATGAAGACGAAGATTCAACCAATAACTATACGAGCTGTACAGCGAAATTAATTTAGTGAAAATCGTTTCATAAAACGTTAAAAATTGCTGGAACATGTAGAGCAAATGCATACCAGTGTTCCAACTCGCAGTGTCGTCGATTCGGCCAGACGTTGCACGCAGTAGAGGAATACCTCGCCTTAAGTGGCACTCACAAGTAGAAACCGACCTCAACCAACTTGAGGTACGCAACTAGTTGATTGAAGCCCAACTATAGCACAACTTGGTATTGTTAGTATTTTCAGCGACACAATGACGAGATAGTAAATGAGTAAAAAACGTGCACAGCCAGTCAATAGAGATTCAATACTTCCCTCAGAGAAGAGAACGGTGCATGTGTCAAAAAGTTGAATAACGCTGCAGGCTGTTTGGATGGCGTTTTAGTTGAACCTTTAATCAATTTCAATGTACGGAAGCACATCCGATGACTTGAAAACCTACTACATTTCTCTCGTTAAAATGATACTAAGTCCCATTGCAGCTTTCAAGGCATATCCCTGTTATGTTATGTTAAATATAAGATCATTTCCGACGTGCCTTGTTGACGTCTGAAATTGTTTTGGAATAGGTTTTGGAACATAACTACTGTATTGCTTCCACGGTCAATAAGTTCATACTTTACTTACTTAATGTTTATTATTGGTCATGAGTATTGCACACGACAACATGACTGAGTTTTATTTTTAAACATTAATGACCCCTTAGACTTAAGGGGGGTTAAAACATACTTCCTTTTGTTTTCATTTCAGCTTATAGGGGTGGAGTATATTAAACATTTGCATTTGCGAAAGAGACAGATAGATTTAACTCAATATAATGCTAATCGTTGTTATTGACATTTTGGCACTTTTTGGTATGAACTGATGTTTCTGTTTGCTTTGGTGTTTATGGTATTTTCGACACGCGAGTGCTCATTTATATTGATCATATTCGAACTATTCATCTGAAAAATTCGTTATGATTTTTTGTGTATTTATCTGGATAAATAGTTCAGTAACCCGACTTGAAATGGATCGAGTGTCAAATTTGCTATTTTTACATTTTAAGCAAATTGGTCCTTTGAAATTTTTTTTATTGTGTTATTATCGTCACCGTTGACATTGATATAGTTAAGGTTTTCATAATCACACGAGCCAACGTCAACCCAACTAATGGCATCTTAATTCAGATATTGTGTCTTGGTAACCGATGATACTTTGGTCTGGCTGAAGATATAAAGTGAGTTGAAACCCCTCACTCGGAAATTCAAAGTATCTAGAGTAACCGTAGGTACAACTAATATGAAAATTATCAATTTTAGATCAGCGTCTTGTATGGTCGAAATCGATTGTAAGCAATTAACTATTCTGCCTTAGCGAGGTATCCGTCGTAGCGGACAAATTTCCGCAACGCAAATTCCATTCGAGGTATGTGTCATCGGAGAACAAATCATTTCACTACAATTCGTAAATTAATTCCGCGAAGAATTTGTGTCGGACGAAATCGGATATAGAATTGCAATTAGCTGTCAAAAATTGCACGAAAATGCAACCGAAAGCACTTCAACGCAATTCGCCAGCATGCGTTACAAAATGTCGGAGCAATATTCCGAACAGCTTTTCCGAAGAATATCACGAAGCTAAAATCCTACGAATCGTACAAAATCGGAGAATATTCCGCTCCGACGGACACCTCGCTAGGGCTAATTATTTCTTATTTACACACCTAAAAATATGCAAGATATTTGTTAAAGATGACAAAATATTATTAATTGGTGCTTGATATATCTAGTGTAGTCTACTACATCTATAACTTGATACGGCTTATAAATTCCGCGGTTGTATCTTCTCCTGCATTCGCCTTCCTCACACACTCGACGAAGAATTTTCCTAGGTAGGATAAGGTTCCGGTAGAGAAAACATTTCGGCTTTCGGGTTAAAGCTGGTCATCCACGATCAGTCATGAATGTCACACCCGGTTCGGTGTGGGTTTTTTGTTCACCATCCACTATCACGGCTCAGTGGCGCTATGGTTAGTGAAATGAACTGCTGCGCAGAAGGTTTAGTTTCGATTCCCAGCCGTAGCAACCCAAATTGTTTTTCACTGGTTGTGAGAAATCTCGACCATGGGTACTAACGAGTATGTTCCGCCAAGAAAATTGTATTTTTAATCCAATATCACTCATGAATGTCATTCTTCGGTTTTGCTTTAGCAGCGGAGATAGCAGATTATCAAAATAATTTGTTAACTGTGTAACTGCGTTCACTGTCATTTGTCGTTTTTCGAAAACGAAGGAAAGGCACTTATCGCCATCCACCTTCACACACGATTGCTGAATTCAAAAAATGTTAGAATTCCATTGCGCATGAATGCGTACTCTGACACGCAATGCCATCCACCGGCATTCAAGAGTGCGCTCACGCCGGGAGTGACAACAATAAGTAATCGTGGATGCCCACCTTATGAGGTTTGATTCCATTGATTTCACTAAAATGAAATAGCATCGGTTTCCTAGTAAGGGTGATTTTTTTCAGAGGTATAGAACTTCGAATTCTATACCTCTAAAAAATCGTTTTAATGTCCATCAAATGGGCTTTATTGGAAGGATAATTTTATGCCATTATTGAGTAAATATGATATCGGGCATGTGGCCGCCGCAGCAGGTTCGAATAAAGCCAAGTCTAGAGGTCCGATTTTCAACCACTTTTTCAAGCATTTTGGACCGTATGTCGGCAATAACGCCACGAATGTTGGCTTGGTGGCCAATTGACAGGTTCATTCCGCGAAATTATGCGCTCATTAAATGTTTCCTTCAATTAATCGATTGTGACGTGCGCTGTGAGGTATGTAGCGCCCTCTTGTTCGAACTACATCTCATCCACGTTCATGGAATTCAGTTCGGGGAAAAAATAGTCGGTTATCATGGCTCTATACCGGTATCCATCATAATTTCGGAAGAAGTATGGCCCTTAGAGAACACCAAACACTCAGTTTTTGTGGATATAATGGCGTCTCAAGGGTCTCATGTGGATTCTCTTGACTCCAAATGCGGCAATTTGGGTTATTGACGTAGCCGTTCAACCAAAAATGAGCCTTCATCACTGAACAAAATTTTGCGACGAAAATCAGCATCGAGATCAATTTTCCCATTCACCATAATCACGAGGCATTGCATGGTCCCGCGGCTTTAATTCTTGCATAAGCTGGATCTTGTAAGGTCGTAAGCCAAGATTTTTGGGCAAAATCTCCCATAAAGTTGATAGACAAAGCTCCAACTGCTGTGAACGGTGGTGAATCGATACATTCGGGTCCTTTTCAACACTTTGCTCGACAGCTGCAATTGTTTCTTCAGAGCGCATCGTTCGACGTTTCTGCGGATGCGTATTATCACATAGAGTAAGCGTAGTGCTAAAACGATCCATGGTTAAAAAAATTAATTGCTCTGATGGACGATTATGTCGACCATAAAATGGACGGAGCTTGCGGTAAACTCCACGAACTGAACCATTATTTTCGAAAAAAAAATTTGCACAATTTGCAAGCGTTATTCATTTTTAAACTTCTTCATGATGAAATGGCAAACCAAACTGAAGATATATGACTTTAGAGTTGCCGGATTTGACCACACAGTATCAGTTTTATCTCTATTTAAAAAACCAACCTCTAAAAAAAACACCCGATAAATAGCAATCTTCAACGTATCTCCACAATCACCATACAGTTGCTTGCTCATTGTGAGTAATCTTCAGGGTGGCACACGAGTCGTTTAAAATTGTTTAATCAATTTATTTTATATATTTTTAAGTTTTATTTTAAATAGGTTTTTGTTTTTGAAGATGAAAAACCGTAACGTCACGCATATGTAACACCTGAACAGCAAATTATTCATTGCGGACTGAAGGGTCCGACTTTTTTTTTTTCGTTTGCGCCCGGAGGTGAGTAATCCTCATGGGATACCAGTGGTCCATACCATTGGTTATGCCCGACTCATATATTTTCGGGACTGACAACTTCATTAGTGTCAGTCAATATATGCCTACGGGCTAAACCTCACCCCTCAGAGAGGCACTATGAGAACCGGCTGCCCGTGCTCATAGTAGTATGGAATTTATTCCTCTCATTTTTTCATTTTTTTTTTTGTGGTGACTACGACTAAGTATCCTTAACAAGTAGTTTACGCTTCTGTAGTGTTAATCGCGTTTGGTAGGTAGCATTCCAGTGAACGCGCCTACTAATACCGTCATCACATGCGGTTTTTCCTTATGGCGCTAGTTCGAACGGTCTTGTTCTTTGTAGCCGGCGCTCAAGGCTTGTCACGTCCAGAGTACGGACTATTTCGTTATTACAATGAACCGCGACTTCAAAAAGCCCCACAAAAAGAAGATCGTTATTTAAACAAATTAAAAGGAGTCAAAAATATTTAATTGGTAAAAAAACATACGAGTACGAAGTTTGCGAGCAAAGTTTGTTGCTTCGTTACTCACGGTAGCAATTCCTAAATCCCTGTGAATATCACTATTCCTAATACACCATGGAGCATTCACTATTGCTCTTAGGGTTTTGTTTTGGAATGTTTACAGTATAGCAATATTGCTTGGTTTGGTACAACCCAAAAGCTGTATACCGTATGTCCAACAAGGTTTTAGCACTTGCTTATACAGAAGCAGTTTGTTGTATATGCTTAGCTTCGAGTATCTTCCAAGTTGCCAATAAATTTCTCTGAGTCTGATTGCGAGCTCCTCCCGCTTTTTTTAAACGTGTGGCGTCCACTTAAGCTTTGCGTCTAGAGTCATTCCTAGATATTTTGCCTCATTTGCGTATGGTATTTGTGCAGAGTTAATGAAAATAGGTAAGTTGTTTATCTTTTTGTACGTTTTTTTTTTTTTATAATTTACACGTACTCAAGGGGTTATGAATACCCTTTTATATGTTATCATAGTACGAGCGTTAGAGAAGGGGAAGAAAGAGAGGATAGTAAAGATTTTTGGATGTAGTGGAGACTTAAACTCCATGGGTGGTGTCCGAACTAGCTTCGGGGAGTCACTTTTTCTTGTATTCGTTAAATTTGAAGAAATTCAAGATGGTGTGCATACTTTTAGGTATTACACCGACCTTTTATTTCTTTTAAATAAAAGTGAAATGGATTCTGGTTGGGATTGAACGCGCAACCTTCCACTCAACAGACGAACACATTACCACTACACCGCGGCCACCCACGTAAAATTGACATGCGTTGACTTGGTCTCGTTAAGTGCAATTCGCCAGGTTTTTGTCCGCTCACATACTTTGTTAAGAGCCCGTTGGAGTTTTCCCGTTGATGATTCGACTGACTCATCCATTGCGAGGATAGCCGTATCGTCTGCGAACGTTGCTACGATGGTCTCTTCATCTTGTGGTATGTCTCTTGTGTAGAGCAAGAATAGGATTGGTCCGAGAACACTTCCCTGCGGAACACCGGCGTGGATATCTTTGAATTCTGAGTATTCAGTCTCATGTCTAACACGAAACAGTCTGTTTTCAAGGTAGGATTCCAGTATTTTGTATAATTTTGTCGATAGGGTTGTCCTTAATTTATGCCTTAGACCTTAGTGCCATACCTTGTCGAAAGCTTGTGAGACGTCGAGAAAAGCGGCAGAGCAAATCTTTTTCCATTCTAGAGTATTTTCAATTTCATTCGTTATTCGATAAACCTGATCGATTGTGGAATGTTTGACCCGGAAGCCGAATTGATGATCTGGGACCAAGCGTCTTTCTTCAATTACGGGTTGTAATCGTTTTAGCATCCTTTTCTCGAAAACCTTAGATATTATCGGCAGTAGCGAAATGGGTCTATACGATTTCTTAGCGTTTGGACTTTTCCCCGGTTTCGGAACCATAATGACTTCGGCGACTTTCCATTGCCTTGGTACATATAAAAGTCTCAGAGAAGCATTTATAATGTAGAGCAACTTAATTAATGCTTTTTTCGGTAGCTCCTTCAGGATTTCGCCGGTGATTAAAGCATATCCTGCAGCTTTGTTATTTTTCAACTTGCTTATTGTCATTCGACGCTCGGACAGGGATACGGCTTTTACTTTATAGCTGTCGGCTGCCGTATTGGCATTCGGTTCTTCGTTCAAAGGTTGTCCATCGAACGGCTTCAACGTTTCTTCTAGATGCTCGGCAAATAAATCCGCTTTCTCTCTGTCTCCTTTTGCCCATTCGCCGTTAGCTTTTCTAATTGGTGGCGAGTGTATTTTGGGTTTCCTTATGGACTTCAAGGCTTTCCATAGTGAGTAGTTTGAAGTCTTGTCAGCAGTCAACCCCTCGAGGTATGTAGAAGTCTCGCGATTTCTTAAATCCTGTAGCTCATTCTTGAGTTTGTTACAGAGATAGTTCAGATATATTTCATCAGGGGGTGCTCAGGATTGTTGCCATCTCTTGCGCGCTCTCCTCTTTTCTCGTATGAGGTCTTCGATGTCAGGCTGGTGGTTGACTTTTTTGTTGCGTGTTGCTGTCTTCCGGAAGGGAGTGTTTTTCACCATGCGCTCTGAATGGCTTCCACGAGCTTTTCAATTTCGTCTTCTATTTCGTGCGGTGTGTTTAGTGGCACATTTAAAACCACATTTTCCTTGCAGTCTTTTCTGAAAAGATCCCAGTTAGTTTTTTTATGAGTTAACCTAGGAGGTCCTTCTTTTTTTGCTAGACTTCCGTCCATTTTCATAGTGACTGCTGAGTGGTCTGAGCATAGATCATAGCATTCTTCGATTTCCGTCTGATTTTTAGTTAGCCCTTTTGCGATAAAAAAGGGTCCGACTGATGTCGGGATCGCTTCAGTTGTCGTTTCGATCGACTGCATCAATTCAGTCAAATTTCTTGATTTAAGTTTGTCACCCTCTTCCAGTGAAAAAAAAATGCGGATATGCAATTGTTTCGGAACATTCGTTATAGCTCTGACTGGCTATTTAAGCAGTTACTCCATCTTGTTGGATCCAAATCCTTCTGAAAGGGACTCGTCTTCGGCGCAGTCCTTCTTAAAAAAAAAGAACTCCTTCAACATCTTTAAATGCAGTCCCCAGTGAAAGTTACTATTACAACGTTTTCTTCAAAGAAATACAGCCCGATAATTCAACTTAGTAAGACTGCCTCTTGCCGCCGGATAGCAGGTTGACAAAGGTTTTTTTTTGTAGCTTGCTAGTGGACAGTGACTGTGGGGTAGTTACTAAAAGTACGTACGTTACGAGGCTGCCTTTTCGCACTCGGTACACGAATAGTTCGATAAACGTACCCTTAAGCTGGGGGAACAATTTTCGCTTTTTGAGAAGATTGGCGTCACGAAAAGGTATGAGAGCAAACAGATTACTATGACCAGGATTTGGTTGATTCTCTATTTATACCCCAGATGACGTTCGGCTAAATCTAGTGGCCCGAGTTTGACAGCTGCCTAACGCTTCATGAAAATGGACCCAAATTCTTCACATTGTGACTGCAAAAGGAGACGAATTATTACATTTTAATATCGAAAACCACCCGGAAACGGCTTGCACTTCAAAAACGCACATACAAACCGAGGGCACAGAGATGATTCGAGGGAAGTCAGATCGGCGGAATGAAATCTAGAAAACCTATCCCACTTTGTAACGCTACTTAACGATCGTTTCTTGTAGTAAAGCTTTGATAAAGTGGAGGCTGATTTAATTAATTAACAATCTTACACTGTTTTCGTTAAAAAAAAGTCGAACCAGCAGTTCAATACAAAAATGCACCTCATAACGAAATACGTGCAAGACTATAAAGATATCCGCCAACGTCTCTTATTTCATTAAGTTCCAATCCAATCATCATAAATCCTGATAAACTTATTTGACACAATGCATCACCAGCCTTCAACCCCGCATTCATTATCCTTAGTCACATTGACACCTACTCGACAGAAGCTTGCCGTCCGAACACCCATCATGTTCCGCTGCAAGTGCGATATTTTATCAACCAAATAGTGAGGGTGGTGGCCCAACGAAGGCTCTACCTACCTTCTCCATAATAATTATCTTATCGGTAGTCGAATGGTCGTCAGTAGGCACGTCTCGTCGGTCGGGCGTCGTCAATGAGGCTTCACATTATTTTTGTACGCCTCTTCAACCACACACACACAAAAACTCGCCCATACAGATAGACTTTTCATTTGTTTTCAATTTTTACTTATTGTTGTCCTCAGTCGTCTCTTATGTTCTTTTTTTTTCGCACTTTTCTGTTCCAGTTGTAGATAGAAAAAAAATAAAAATAAAGAAAACAAAACCCGAACGCTTTCAATACCCTTACGAAGCTTTGTACTGTTCAGTTAATGACAGTTGGCTCGACTGTTAGGGTGCCAAGAAATATTCAACGGTTATCGCGGTTGGAAAAGCGTTATATTCGAGTATCTTGACGCGCGTAATTTTTTATCGGTTTCGTGCGGTGCTAAATATTTTTATTTTTATTTTTAAAGAAAAATCGTCTTTAGTAAATCAGTGAGGTGGTATCACAACGGTTACGTGAGGTCTATTGTATCTTTAGCGGGTCTAAAAAGTTTGTTTTTTTTTATCGAAAAAGTATTTTTGCGTGTTTAAGTCTTTTTTCCAGTTGAAAATAAAAAACGGTGAAGCTATTGTGTTATCAAAAGTGTCAAAAAGTGAAAAAAAAGTGTCAATAGTGGTGTGAAGTAAAGTGTCACAACGATTCCAAGGAATCTAAACGATTTAAGTGCTGTATTCCGTTTGTCAAGTGACCACGTGCGGGAGTGATTATTTTTGAATAAGTGGCAATAAAATCTGGAATACATATATATCCACTTAAGTGGCGCTACAGTCTGTGGTTTAAGTAGCTGTAAAATCTGACAATTGAATATGCTTGACGAGGTCATACATAGCAGACCGTCAACAAGGAGGCAGTCTTTAAATTGAATTGAATGGTAAACAAAGTGCTAATCAGAAATTACTTTAAAGTCACTTTTAATAATAGTCCACCTTCGAATACAAGTAACGTCATCTATTGACTCTTCTATGCAATTAGAGGTCTGTTCTCATCTGTCAAAGTCAAGTTGTTTTGTTATTTTTTTTTCTCAGCGAGTTACGAACAAATCACCTCCCTACATGACTTGGAAGTAAAACTAATAATTAGGAACGATTATCTTGACTGATATTAGTTCAAGTGTTGATGATGATGAGCGTCTGAAGTTTGCATGACAAGAAGTTCATAGACTAATGTGATTAATGACTCAAACATTCCTGATGTGTATCGATATTATTTCCTTGCAATAAAAGTTAAGTTATGAGTAGATATCTTTACGTAGTTTTAGGGTCTCGTTCAATGTTTGGTGATCCAAAGGTTCCTTATGAAAAAAAAAAATCATTCGGAACCTAGTCACTGTGTACAAGTATAGATGTATGTGTGAATGTGCATTGCTCGCTAATTAATCACTTCAATCAGGTGAGTCAATCCTATAACGCTGAAACAACGCCCCGATATGCTTGGAGATATTTGTTTACTTTTTTTTTATTTGGCATTTCATGCTTGTTCCCTAACAAAAAAAAATTGTTTTGGTGTTTTTGTTCGTGTTAGTACTAGTTGAACATTGGCTAAGTTCATAGCTCCAAATAGTATACTGCTACAAATATGAGGCAACACTTTGGCACCCTAGTGCAGCAATTTGGAAGCATTTTCATTGTAAAGACCAATGTTGCCGTTATAATTGAATTGAATTTATTGGTGTGATGTTTCCCATAGATTCCGCATAACTAAGAGTCCATTTATCTATATTAGAACATCTATTTCACGCGTTTACGTGTATATACATATGTTTACCACGGTGACGTGAAAAAAGGCCAAAAGAAATAAAACTGAATTCCAACATGCCTCCCCAATTAGGCCGGTCGTTAGCTAACTGCCTCCAGTTGCGCATTTCAAATTGTTTGGGGTCGGTTTCTATTTGTTCGTTCTACTTAAAGCGAGGTTTTCCTTTATTGGGTCCGAAGTCTGGCTGAGAATCGAAGACTCTGCGAGTTTACTACGGTGATGTGAAATAAGGCCAAAAGAAATAAAACCAAATTCCAACATGCCTCCCCAATTAGGCCGGTCGTTAGCTAACTGCCTCCAGTTGCGCATTTCAAATTGTTTGGGGTCGGTTTCTATTTGTTCGTTCTACTTAAAGCAAAGTTTTCCTTTATTGGGTCCGAAGTCTGGCTGAAAATTGAAGACTCTGCGAGCCTATTGGTGTACTAGCAACCACTAACATCCAATGGTGAGTTTTCTGACAAAGAGTATGTCGCTGTACAGCTTGTGTAGTTTGTTGTTGAATCTTCATATCCATTGTCCGACAAGGAAAATGGGACGAAAGTAGTTTTCTTTCAAAACTACGAAGGATTTCTTCATCCGGTTTTGCTACGGTACATGCTTTACTGTCATAGAGCAGTACTATGCGATGATCGGGTCTTCCATAAGATCGCCTTTGTAGTTCGAGTGAGGGCTTTACTACTGAATTGCCTTCTTAGATCGAAGAAACAGCGGCTAGCCGGTAATACCCCATATTGTTATATCTGTCAATGGTGACGTTCTGTCCAATTTGTCGATGTTATGTTTCCTTTTGAGTTGACAGCATTTACTTAGTCTTACCCGCATAAACTGCGAAACCAATTTTTGCTAATTTCCTCTCTGTATTAGCAAACGTGGCTATGACAACATGTTGAGTCCCAATCATGATGTTAATACCGTCGGCATATGCTACTAGTTGCACCGATTAATGAAAGATTGTTCCACTGGTTTGCACAATCTTCTAAAAATGTCGTTAAAAAAGTCAGAAGACACGGCATCGGTTTGCCTTAATCCTTTTTTTTTTTTTTGGTAGCGAATGCGAGAATTCTCCATCGTCATCCTGCACAAACGGCCAAGTTCAGGCCGTATAAAGCTCGTGTCTATTAAAGCATGGGGCCTTGAATGCGATAAATAGGTGGTGGGTATCGATATCCTTCATGGCATTCTTCCAGGATTTTACGAAGTGTGAAAATTTGATTAGTAGTGGACTTGCCTGGCCTAAGACCACAATGATAACCGGCTATCAGCTTTTTGGTAAATGGATTCAGGCGACAGATAGGATCTTTTAGACGATGTTGAGGAGACTTATGCCTCTGTTGATGGCACAGTTCTTCTTTCTTGTTGATCGGCCAAAAGGTGCTAAGCTTCCATTCTTCAGGAATACTTTCATCCGACCAGATTTGGCTTATTTGTTGGTGGATGTTACTTTCCAAGCCCGTCATTTCCCGACGTCTGTTAAGCTTGAGCTTAGAAATTGCTATCCTCACTTCACTTAGGTCGGGTGATTGGTAGTTTTCACTGTCGTCGTCGTTATTGCATGGTTGCCTTACAGCGGAATATTGTTCGTCATCACCGTTTAACAATCCGCAGAAGTACTTCCTTCATATCCATAGCATCAAGTGTGTCTCAACATTGTTCATAACATTGTTCATATCGACAGAACTCTATTCGAGCCTTGAGTTTCTTGGCTTTGACATTTTTCACTTTGGTAAATTTTGCGAACATTGTTCCTGGAGTGGCCACTCTCTATATCCTAAATCGCGCGCTTTGCTTGTGTGGTGTTCTTCCCTTTTACTTTGCCTACATAACTCAATGGCAGCTTTCGTCTTCATCTCCAGCTTGGCATTGTAAGCCGTTCTTGGCTGCGAGCATCTGTCGTCATTCCTCATCAAAACAGGGGTTATTTGCTGGTGGGCGCGAAAAACCTAGCACATCAGTTGCGGCTAACCTAATGGCTTGTCATCATCATTGCCATTGTTCTTCGATATTCGATGCTGGTGGTATGGTGTCAATCGAGAGGATAAAGAATACGCGTTCTGTGAAGGCCTTGACAGTCTCTTGCGATTTCAGACTTTCGACATTAACTATTTTCTACATTATTTCCGATTTGTTGTAGCGCGGTGAATATCCGCATTCCTGGGTTGGCTGCAACAAGATAGGGGTTGAGTCAATGTTAGCCCCTCGGAATGTTCGGACATCCAAAATACTGGATGAGTTCCTCTTGTTTATCGCAATGTGGTCAATTTGATTGACCGCTTCTTGATCTGGAGACCGCCATGTCCCCGTATGAATATCGAGGTGAGGAAACCGTTTGCTGGCTATAGTGGCATTTCGTTCCGCAGCGAAGTCCATTGCCAGACTGTTGTCGCGTAGCCTGTGATTTACGACGTTACTGCTAAAAAGGTCCTCTGTTTCTATTTGTGCGTTAGTATCTTCCAGCACGAGTTTACCATTGTAATTTGGTAGACGTTCATATTTGAGTGGTTCGATCCTACATTGAAGCGTAAGCGCATATAAGTCTTATGTTGGCCGTGATACGAATTGTTACAATGCGTTCGCTTATGCCTTGAAAACATAATACTTCTTGTCTAAGTCTGGCACTTTTAACAAATTCACATCCAAATAGTAGCTGCTGCTACTCACTAAAATAGGGTTCGTAGTAGATGTCACAGTTTTTGATTCTCTTTTTGCACCGGTTCCATAGAGTGTCCTGGGGGGCAGCAATGTCTACTTTGTAGAAGCTTTTGGCCTACCGCCTGAACTCTTCTATTTAATGCTCTCAAATTCTAAGTGCTCGAATGTCTATGTCCTTTTTTCGTTTGCATGGCCGTCAAAAATAAGAACAGTCCTTTCCGATGTCCTTGGTTGCTTCGCAAGAATTGTTTTTTTCCGTGAGTTGGTAGTTAAATCAAGGCACAACTCATGGAGCGTCATTTCCAACTCCTATCACACGGGGCCATCAGTATCAACTACGGGATTGAGCGCTGCCGTTGGCATTTCTACTCCTCATCACCATCATATAAAATGTGAATTAGTGTGACGTCTTTCCCCCGCTCTCATCTGCTGTCACCAATACTTTACACAGGGGTGTGACCCTATCTCCGGTCGATGTACTATGCACACAATGCTCGCCACGTAAAGGCTTAGATTCGGAGTTAGTGGCATCAGCTAGGTGAAAACTCAAGGTTTCATGTAATCTCATTGTCTACCATTTGACCACTCATGTAAGTGCTCCCAGATGTTCCCTTAGAAATGTTCATGGTCCATGCGTTTGTGGGAATGTTTAACATTTGTTGATGATGCATACCAGTCTTAAACAAACATTTCGATACAATTTCAATTCCTGGTGAGATACTTGTTATTTGTATCTAAGTAGGTACTTAAATCAATCTAACAAAGACGCGTATAATATTCAAGATTAAATAAATAAATTTGGGTGGGTAAAATCGATCCCGAGTTATAGTCATATGAAGACAGCAAAACTCTTTTGTCAGCGTGGGATGGAGCTACTTGTTATTGTTTTCTTAAAATAAAAATCTGAGGATAAGATGTTTTTATATTTGTTCCGACATGCTGTCCATTATTTGAATTGGAAGAGGGGTGTTAATGAGCACTTCATTGTGATGCTAGCGTAGGAATATTAATTTAATTTTGTGCTTCATTTTGGGCAATTTAATTTGATATCCCGTAGGGGATTCTCCCAAAACAACGTACATGACTTAGCAATGTACATGAAAAAAAAAAAAAAAACAAAACAAACTAAGATCGTATGAGCCGCTTGCTTAATTTGTACTTTAGGAAGGCAAATGGACCTGACGGAAGTCCATCTATTGTACATATTTATGAAATATGTCTCAATGCGACAGACCCATTACTTTGTTATTCATACTTTGGATTGTAATGGCAAAAGGCATTAAAACCGAGGTATATGTATCTCATTTGTGGGTACATCCAAAAGAACATCATTGAGAATTGAGAACTGTTTCACTGGTTTAAGACTTTCGAACGAGTTCAGACCTGTATCACTAATTCAGCGAATGTACATTTCACTTTTTTTTAAGGCAAAATATATTTTTTATCCGATCAGTTCCTTTTTTTTTTTATAATTTATGTTACCATAGTACGAGCGTACTTTTAAAGACACAAGTACGACCACGTCTCGAATACTGTTCTCATGTTTGGAATTCGCGAGTTAGCAATAATGGAACCTATGAAGACCCGAAACTACAATTTAAGGTTTTGAAACAGTTTATCCGGAACTATAGACACCGTTGATTCCATCTAAAGCCAGTAACTTCAATTTGGGTAGACACAGGACCGTAATCAACATGCATCTGAAATTAGTTCGGTTTTTATCTAGTTCTGGAGGCAATTAGATAAAAACCGAACTAATTTGAAAACTTCAAATTGGTTGATATCTGTTTTCTAATACCAAAGAGTACAATAGAGTACGCATCAGGGCTAAAAATGTTGTAGCATTTTCAGACGCAAGCGGAAAGTGCGAAGGGGAAATTTCGTCGATTGTATGCGTCGGCTATGCTGTTGTTTTATGCTGGGGTAGCAATGTAAACACTGGGGTTTCAATAAAAGTACCCCACATAGAAAATGTTCGTTGTATGAGATGCGCACTATATGTCGTTCTATAGGTACTCTTTGCTTGTACGCACCAATCAAAGAGAAGTCTTCCTCTGCTAAGTCTGACGTCTGAGTAGAAATCGAAAACTCTACGGGTAGAAGTATTAGTGTCATAACCGTCTCAAATGTCAATAAGTCGCCGTTTTATTGACTAGATTTATGTTGATATTTAGCTCTTTAAGTTCTTGGTTAAATCTTCCTAACTAAAGTTCGTCAATTCTTCTACTTTATATGCAATCCATGCTTCAGCACTGCAGAGCAGTACTGGGATGATCAGGGTCTTATAAAGTATCTCCTTAAAAATTCGAGTAAGGACTTTATATGCCTATTAAGCAAGCAGTTAACTAATAATTCTTCGCTAAGTTTCAGGCGAGTGCTCACTGTATCAGTAATAAGGGTGGGGGTGGTTTGCAAAATCCGAATTCTACATAAACCGTAACGGAATATGTAGCCAACTGCCAACCATCCGACCTGACTGAATTGAGGATAGCAATATCTAAAATCAAGCTTAATAAGGCTGCCGGAAATGACGGCCTTTTCGCCGAGCTATATAACGCCGGCGGAGATGACTTGGCAACCACCAACTCATAAGCCAAATCTGGTCGGAAGATAGTATGCCTGAAAAATGGAACCTCAGCACCGTTTGCCCGATCTACAAAAAAGGAGACCATCTAAACTGAGGGTATAAGTCCCCTCAACATCGCCTATAAGATCCTATCAGGCGTAATATGTGAACGCCTGAAACCGTTTACCAACAACCAGATCGGCCCTTATCAGTGCGGTTTTAGGCCAGGAAAGTCCACAATCGATAAAATTTTCACACTTCGGCAGATCCTGGCAAAAACCCAAGAAGTTCAAATGGATACCCACCACCCATTCATCGATTTACAAGCCGCATACGACAGCTATACGACGAACTATACAAAGCCGTGTCTAGTTTTGGTATACCGCCCAAACTCGTCCGTTTGTGTGGCACGACGATGTAGAATTCTCGCTGCTCCATCAGGATCGGAAACGAAATCACTGACACATTCGATACCAAAAAAGGATTTAGGCAAGGCGATGCGCTGTCATGTGACTTCTTCAATCTGATTCTTGAGAGGATTGTGCAAAACTCACGAGCCAACACCAGAGGCACAATTTTCCAAAAATCTGTACAACTACTAGCATACGGCAAAAATGGGCTTAGCAGTAAATGAGGGCAAGACGAAGTATATGCTGTCAACACGAAAGGACACACAACATCGACGAATTGGACAGAACGTCACCATTGACAGATATAACTTTAAGGTAGTACGGGACGTTATCTGTCTCGGCTCCCCTATTAATTCTGGCAACAACATTTCGTCAGAAATTAAACGCAGAATTACCGCTGTTTCTTCGGGCTAAGAAGGCAATTCAGTAGTAAAGCCCTCACTCGAACTACTAAGGTGATCTTATATAAGACCCTGATCATCCCACTCCTGCTCTACGGCCCTGAAGCATGGATCTCAAAAGCGGATGAAGAAATCCTTGGTCGATTTGAGAGGAAAGTTCTTCGAAAAATCTTCGGTGCCGTTTGCGTTGACGGGCTATGGAGACGAAGATTCAACCAAGAACTACAGCGACATGCCCCAGGTTAAAAAAAATCCGCATAGGACGTTTAAGATGGCTAGGACTTGTAGAACGAATGGACACTTATACTCCGGCTCGCAGGATCTTCGACTCCCAGCCAGACGTCGGACGCAGTAGAGGAAGACCTCGCCTTAAGTGGCGCGCACAAGTAGAAACCGACCAATCAACTCGAGGCATTTAGCTAAGGACCGGGCTAATTGGGGAGGCATGTTGGTTGAGGCCCAGGTTCATTCCGGACTGAAGCACCACTTAAGTAAGTAAGTATAGCATTCTCGCTGATGCAGATCAAAACAGTGAAAACCACATCGTAACCCGTTCAGCAGTTCTGGAGCAGTTCTCGAGCAGTTCTCGAGCAGTTCTCGAGCAGTTCTCGAGCAGTTCTCGAGCAGTTCTCGAGCAGTTCTCGAGCAGTTCTCGAGCAGTTCTCAATACACCTTTTGGGAATTTATTTAATTCTAGGAATAGATGATAAAATGTTCATCAAAAATGTATCGCTGTGTGTGTTTTATTCAGCTTTACTTTCGAAGCTGCAGAATAAATGACCCCCTTTATGTGTAGGTATAACCGGTTGAAACCATGGACAACGTTTTTCTTTTTTGTGTGTGTAAAAAATGCTAGGGGCGGCAATAATTCGGTGTTCCCCAAGCGGCCCCAAATCACGCTACGCCTATGTCGTAATGATATGGAAATCGATGCCATATCAAGAGTTATTGGCCTAGTAACTCTGCTTGAAATACACTGAATGGGTCTGTTAGTCTAAAAGATGTCTGCATCTTTTCGGAGTAGACTCTAGAACCTGCTCTGATTTCCGTTTTTATAACATTCTATGTAGATTGCTATTTCCAAGCTCGATGCCACATTATTTAAGCACCATTCGTCCTAAGCTTGGTATTTCTATTTGAGTAATTTATGACGAGGGCATTTCACCCTTATATGCCAAAGAAAATTGAAATATATGAGCTGCCAGCCTTTTTAAATTGAGCTGCGCTTTTAGCTTATCCTTTATATTAGGAACAATTGGTTAAGGGTTTAGGATTAATTTCAAACCTTCCGTTGTCAATAACACTATACCGTGATACCAAATGCTATGCCTTTTTCACAGCTTTTCTCCCTATTTGAGTGCTTGTAATACTACGGCTGAGTAAAACTATTTCATAAATATTAGAGATAGGCCCCGTTTTTTTTTTTGTTATTCTGTCATCGATGTTAAATTTCCTGCCATCCTTTTGCTGATATTAGCTTCCAATAAGCCTACATATGTTAGTTACGTAATTAAAAATGCATTTAGTTCCTTTATGTCGAATGAATTCATTCACTAACACTAAGCAATAAAAAAAATCAGTGCTAAATCTATTACAAAATTCTATTATAAGTTGAATTTGTTCAAACTAGTCATTGCGATATCCACATGTATATTTAAACACACTCACACACATGTGTGTAATTGTGTATTCACTTGTTGTCACCATCAATCACTGTCTAACGAGAAAACCTAGAACTTAATGGCATGGAAAAGTTTTATTTTTTATTGCACATATGCCCTGTCATAAGGTCATCATAAGGAGGGTTTTTATTTTTTTAGCCACGCATGTTAATCTGAAAATAATTTGATGGTTATAATATAATTGATTGCTGAAATGTATTACTTTGAGGTTATCTCGAGAGGGTGTTAATATATCCAATTTCAAATATTTTAACTTGCCCCAATAGGGTAATTATTGGCTTATATATGCAATACGAAATTAAGAAGTAGTATAAGTAATTGCGTTAAAATAAATTTTACATTAATTACAAAAAAATATATTAGCAAGTGCTGCCAGCCGAAAAGTACAAAAACGTACAGTTAACACCATTTTTTATTTATTTAGAAATAAATGTTTACTTATATATATGGTGTGCCATTTCTTACGTCCGTATCTGATTATAAAATTATTTAAAAAAAAACATAAACCGATTGCCTTCCATACATCAGATATTTTTTTTTTACTTTGGCCCGTTTCCATTTATTTTTGTTTCTTTATTTATTTAAATCTACCATTAATTTTACGACTTAAAGACTAGACAAATATTTTAAACATTATCTTGAAATGAGACAAAGTAATTCAATTTTTATTGAAAAAAAAACTTTTTAAGTAAAGAAATTCAGTTAAACAAAAACACTTCTACCTAATGTGGAAAAAAATTTTATCAAAAACCCTAAGGGGTACTTTTAACAGATATATTTGTAAATTTTTCTAAGCAAAATTAAAAAAAAAACGAGTGATGGATGCACGACTGGGTCGTACGCAACTTAATCTTTCACAGCGAGTTAATTTGATGTTTTTAATAATTTGGTTAATGATGCTAAAAATAGAACATAAAAATAATGTCGAAATGTGATTATACCAACGTTTATTCCTTAATTAAAAAATTAATCGGAGTCCTTGTGAATAATAATGATTTTTCGTTATTGGATGGTTGGATGTTGTAGAACGAGGGTAGAATCTGATTGGCTTTTACTTGGCAATGCCCAGTGTTGTAACTCTTGCTACAAATCAAGTGCTTATTTTTTACCTCCAAGTGGTAACCATCGGGCACTGGTCTCATCCAACCGGATTTGACTAGCTAAACGATAAGCGCGAGGGTTGATAACACGACAAAAAACAGCAACACTATAAGCAGCCAGGTCAGAATAGCACGGAAAGAATACCCGACCTGCTGTCCAAGGCGAACCTAGACAAGCTTATTCGACATGTTCGGACAACAGGTTGTTTAGGAATTGTTAGTCAGGCCCCTTGAACAGAGCTGGTGCCGGATGAACCGAAAGGCCAACGGCAGCGCTCAATACCGTAGGGGATACTGATGGCCCCGCGTCCTATAGGTATCTAATAAATTGGAACTGGCCCTCCAGGTTGGGGGTTATGCTTTGGGTTAACTACCCAACCATGGAAAAATCTAACGGTTACGAAGCAAACAATAGCCCCGGAAAGGACTGATTTTATTGTTGACGGCACGGCTTAACGAAAAAAGGTATCTGCACCTGGAATGTGAGAACATTAAAAATGAGAGGTGCAAGCGAACAACTAGTGGAAGCCCTAAACTACTACAAAGCAGACACTACTGCCATCCAGGAAATACGATGGAATGGGCCGGGCAAAAAGAGGATGAAAAACTGTGACATCTACTACGGACCATATTAAAGTGAGCAGAAACAGCGACTATTCGGATGCGGATTTGTTATAAGTGCCACCTTAGGCAAAAAGTCTTATGTTTCCAAGACATTAGCGAACACATTGTAACGATCCGCATCAAGACCAAATTCGCCAACATTAGCCTTATATGCGTTCACGCCCCAACGGAGGAAAAAGATGATATAGCAGTGCTGTTACGTGTCTGTAGTTCGTTGCATTATTGTGCGAAGTACTGTGATGTCCAATGTCCAAGATGATATAGCTAAGGACTGCTTCTATGAGCTCCTTGACAAAACCTATGAGCGACTACCGAAGTACGATTTTAAAATCGTCCTGGGAGATTTTAACGCAAAGGTAGGAAGAGAAGACATCTTTAGCAGTAACGGATGTAGGCTAATTGACTTCGCTACGGAACGAAATGCCACTATAGCCAGCACACGGTTTCCTCACCTCGATATCCATAAGGGGACATGGCGGTCTCCAGATCAACGAACGGTCAATCAAATTGATCAAATAGCGATAGACAAGAGGCACACATCCAGTATTTGGAACATCCCGAGGAGCTAACATCGACTCGGACCACTACCTTGTTGCAGCCAAGGTTAGAATGTGGATATCCACCACGCCACAACAATCCAGAAATACTGTAAAAAAAATTTAATGTCGAAAGACTGCAATCGCAAGAGACCGCCAAGACCATCGCGCAACGCGCATCCCTAAACCTCTCGATTAACACCATATCACCAGCATCGAATGTCGAAGAACTATGGCAACGATGCCAACAAGCCATTAGATCAGCTGCAACTGATGTGCTAGGTTTCTCGCGCCCAACAGCAAGAAACCCCTTGTTTGATGAGGAATGCCGACAGATGCTCGCAGCCAAGAACGAGGCCTACAAGGCTAAGCTGCAGGTTAAGACGAGAGCTGCCGTAGAGCTTTTTAGGCTGAAAAGAAGGGAAGAACACCGGCTTTTTAGAAAGAAGAAAAAAGAACAAGAAAAGCGCGCGATCGAGGATATACAGAGGTGCCACTCCAGGAAAGATGTTCGCAAGCCTTACCAAAGTGTAAAACGTCAAGGCCAAGGATACAAGGCTCTTCTTCATAACTGTACATCTAGTTACTACCCAAAGTGACAAAGGCTTTATCTTGAAAAATGACTTTTCTACCCATTTGATCCGATGTATATGCACCTGATATGTTGGTGGCCAAACAATTGAGCAGAACTCTAAAATAAATCTAAATATAGAACAGTGCAAGGTCTTTATTTGAGCAGAAGTTCTGTGTTCGATACCCAGCTGTGCCAACACATCGGACATTGGTCGCCACGGCTTTGCTGGCAAGTACGTACTCCTTTATTGAAATTTTCTATGACCGTTTCGTATAAATGTGGCTAAATTTCATTAAAACACCGTCCAATTCCCTTTTTCCAGGCGTTGTTTTGTGATCGTTAGCTTGTTTGTATAGACCTTTCACTACAAAAAATCCAAATAAATACAAATTTTTGTCGCAACAGGCTCGTTAGTAACCAGGGCCGAGTTTTCTCACGACCATTCATGTGTGCGAGTGCACTTCTTGCATGATGGTGGGACCTTCTGTTTTTGGCCGACTCCGAACGGCGAATTTGAGATAAGCTTTTTTGACAATTGATACTACTCGGATGATTTGTCAGATCATCATGATAGAAAAAGAAAAAAAAAGTCCAATGGTAAATCGTACGATATAAATGACTCATGCATTAATTGAATTGTTTCTCCGGCTGTGTGTTGAAAACACATGTTGGCCACATCCATATCTTGTAATTCAGACACTAATTCAGATCACCATTATTTGTTGCTGGCTGCCCTGCTGAGCTTTCTAAGAAGAATGGTTCGATAATGACTCCATCTGAAAATCCGCACCAAACAGTCACGCGTTCTGGATGCACTTGTTTTTAAACAATTACTTGTGGGTTTTATGAACCCCAAAATTTTGACGATTAACAAAGTCATCAAGAGCAAAACGTGCATCCACTTGCTGTTGTTCCAAAATATATTCATCGAACTCTCTTTGCGCTGCATGGTCAGTAGTCTTAAGTTCTTGAGTCAATTGAACTTTGTAAGCATGAAGTTTCAAGTCTTTTGTGAGAATTCTTCGTAAAGAGCTTTTCGTAATGCCAAATTATTGACTACGCGATACCGAATTAATGTTCCTGGACTATAAGCAATACTCTCCCCAATTGCTTAAATGTTTTTTGTCGAAGAACCTGCGACACCCAAATTGTCTAAGATCAGTAATTGATCTAGTCTTTCTGAATTTTGCAATATTTATCTTCACAATTGTTGGTCTTAAATTGCTATGACGGACATGTTTTGTACGAAAATTGCGGAACGTAACTGACAAACCTTTACGATTTTTAAAATATTGCTCAATAATTTAAAGGCGTTATTCTTTAGCGCTCCATTTTGATTAGTCCCTGTCAGCTGTCACATTTTTATCTTGTTTTTCCGTTATCAACACAGTAATATTAAATGGTGGGGAATTCAAATTTTGCGTTAATTTTGGGACATCCTTTAGAAAAAACACCATTGAATCTATATTGTTCAGAAACAATTATGGTCCCAAGTAACTTCCCTGGGGATAACCAGAATTTTCTTCAAATTGCCTCGAATAGGTATTTCCTATTACATACGAAAGTAAGATGCTATCTACTTATAAAGTATCGAATGGATACCAAGTGCTTCTAATTTTCTTGTAAGCAATGTTTCATCGATCCTATCAAACCCCCTTCACGAATTCTGTACAGATTGCATCAACTTGTGAACCTTCTTCTATTGCCCTTAAAAAGAAAAATTAATAACTACCGTTAAATTAGATACTGTTTAGCCTGCCTTTCATAAATCCATGTTGATAGGGGGATTAAAGTATAAATAGTTTCTTCTCTTTCACTAAACTTTCAGATAATTTCAGAATCGTTGACATCTGCGAAATTGGACGAAAGTGTACTAAAGGAGTTTTGAACAGGCTTAACAAATAAATTTAGGAAATTCGTTAGTGGAATCGAAAGAAATCATCTGAAATTTAAAATGAGTATGAATATGGAACATCATCCAATCCCGTATTTAACTCTTGAGATGATGTCAGTACTTGAATTAGTTTTCCATCAATACCATGTTCAATACGGAACATGGTCCTTCGAGCCGCGATGATTTTGGCACGAATGTTTGCCTTGAGCTCGTCAATGTTCTGACGCTTGCTGGAGTAGCCTTTCAAATCTGTAGATGTTGATGACACGTTGTTATGAAAGCACACGTTATGGGATTTCAAACACTTTTGGGCACACCTATCATCCATTTATATCGATTTCGATTGGCTGTTTCGCCTTCTCTAAAGACAAATTTCCCAATGATGGTTTTGTCGAAAACGCTGGCATACACAGCCACTTTTTGGACATGCATTGGTATTTCATAGATCTCATGTAGATTCTCTGCTCCTTAAATGCTGTAATTCTGTTTATTAACGGCGATGAACAGCGTACAAATCGCTCGTCAGTCGGTCATCAATACTTGCTTCCAAAAACCAGGTTTGGTTGCGACCATTTGATCGACTGTATGGCAGTATTCCAAGCGACGTGGTAATGTTCTTCTAGTCACTTGTGAACAACTGCAGATCATCCTTCAAAATTTGCCGCAAGATTATTCCACTGACACCCACATGCTGAGCGGGTTGACGATACAACACATTTGGCTTCTCGGCAACACTCTCTCTTGGCGCTTTAGCCAGTTCATTGGAACATCTTGGACGTTGATGACGATCTCCCAGTGTACCGTGTTGAACAAATGTCGATGTCAAACGATGAATAGTGTTGTCAGACGGTGATTGTTGGGCACAATATCTTCGACGATATGCAGTTTGACACTTTTTTGTGGCGTTGTTTCGGTATGAAAATATTTATGGTAAAAATTTTCTGAATTGTCATTTGAAAAACAGAAGTAGTCAGTGGGTCGATAAATGTCAAAGTTATTCAATGTTAACATATCGACATAAAAGATGGTGAACCTTAGGTTATCTTAAATTTTTATAAGAACTTATTTGCTGAAAATTAAAAAAAAAAACTTGCACTAGATGCGGTTTTCTCTTCATGCTTTGTTTAGTTCACATCGATTTGGGTGTTGTACCCTAATGGTTATTGTGACGGACTACTAAGCGCTGGATCTCTGGTTTGAATCCCGAAAGTGACAACACCTAAGTTTTTTTCACTGCTATAACTCTTGCGAAAATCTGACAAACATCCAAGAGTAACAATTATGACAAGCTTCTCAAATTTGTCGTTCGGATTAGGCTTTAAGCAGAAGATCGACTTTCTTACTGAAAGAAGCAATAACTTCGTACATACAAATGAAGGAAGAAGCTAGGTTTGAGGCCCTGCATGACAGACCTCTTGATATGAAATTGTTTGGCCCAGTGAGTTCACTTTTACAGAAGGAAAAAACCCAGCTTTACGGATTTAACAATGTTTACAAAATTTGGCAAGCGTAGACAGCGAACATCATATGAAGGACATATGATGTTCGCTGTCTACGCTTGCCAAATTTGTTTGTTTTCAAAATGAGGGACTTCCATTAATCCCCACATGTGTTCTCATCAGCTATTCTAAGTAATTTGACCCCTTATATCTGCGTGTTTTGAATTACTTCTTGTTTGCATTTTGGAACATGGTTTTATCATGCTGCTTTCTACTTCTCTGACTTAGTGTAACGTTGAAAAAGACTCCCTCCTCTCAGCTAAGCACTCCCATTCATACCATTTTTCTTTTCCATAATGATTTTCCGGCAGTTGGAAGGTCCTCCTATCTACAACGAACAAGATTATACCGACTCCTTGACTAGAAAGATTTAGTCTGCGATTGAGATTACATCTATATATCGAGGGGAAATTCTTCTTACATTTGAACTTTTGTAGTAGCTGTTGCTCTGATAGATTGGTTCTTACCGGTAATACCAAAGTATCAGCCACTCTAACCCGCAAATTCATCAAATCTCACATTACGAAGATAGAAAAATCTGAAAAACTGCGACTGGAAAATCTGTCCATCTATCTATCTATATCTATCTATCTACTGGGTCGTACAAATACTCACGAAAAACCACTCTATTTATTCATTTCTTTGTGAAGATCCTACAAGAAGATTCATTGCCCTATTTCTAAAATGATTTTAAATCGTTTGTTTTGATTCATAAATGTATGTGCTAATTGAGTTTGTTGATCATGAAATATAAGCGGCAGTTATCAAACAAAAAATTCCCACTCAATGTGGTGTGTAACTAACGATTATTTACATTCGTCGCACCACATTTTACGCACCTTAGATTCTATTTTTGTCGTACAATAGATTTATTTAAAGCGATGTTTACACTTGTTTGGTACTCAATTTGACTTTTGTCCGAAAGACAAACAGGGTATTGCCATCTCATGATTGAATTTGAAACATAATGTGGCTGTAGGACTTAAAAAAGAATCAAACTGGATTAGATTAGGTTAACTATAATGAGGAGTATAGCTATGCAAATTCTGATACAAGATGGCATACAAGTTGTCACTTAATTTTCTCTGGCTGTCAGTTTTTTAATTGTTATGCAGACAAGTCGAATTAATTATTTCGTGGTTTGTGTCTTGTGCGCCATCTTGGCTGCCATTTTGTTACAAATAAAAAACTATCAGAATCTGTTTCGACGAAAAGTTTTTTATGACATTCATGACATGACGTTTTTAAATTTATGACATTCAGCTATATGAATATAAGATGTGAATGCGGATATCCAGCACGCCACAAAAAAAGCGAAATACTGTGGGAAAATGTAATTGTAAGAGAACGCCAACTCCTTTGCAGAACGCGCATTCCTTAACCTCTCGATTAACACCATACTACCAGCTACTACTGTCGAAGAACAATGTCGACGATGTCAATCACGCCATTATATCAGTTGTAACAGTAAGAAGATCCTGGTTTGATGGAGAATACTGAACAGATACCCTCAGCCAAAAACGAGACCTACAAGGCAAAGCTAAAGATGCAGACGACATCGAGCTTATAGGCAAAGAAGTGGGTGGAACACCGGCTTTTCAGAAAGAAGAAAAAAGAGCAAGAAAAGCGCACAATCGAACACATGGAGAAATGTCACTCCAGAAAAGATGTTTGTAGTCTCAAGGTACAGAATCCTATCAATATGAAATATCGAGGAAGCAAATATCGTTGTTGAAACAGGGTTGATGCTGAGAATATGGGAGAACCACTTCTGCAGACTATTAAGCGATGATGAACAATCTCCCGCTGTCAAGCAGAACGAATTATTAACTATATATGAAGTGAAGAAAGCTTTATCTGAACTTATGCTCAACAAGGCTGTTCGAAATGACGGCATTTTTGCCTAGCTACATAAAGCCGGTGGAAAGGATTTGGCACGCGACATACATCAAAAGTTGTTCGGTTGGAAGTGTTCTTGATGAATAAAACCTCAGCATCGTTTGCCATGTCCACACAATAGGACACCCTCTGAACTGTGCCAACTACACATCACCTACAAGTTGCTATCTGTCATTATATCTGATTGGTCCTTATCAGACTGGTTTTGCGACAGAAAGGTCCACAACTGATGAAATCTTCAGATTTCGGGGATCCCAGATGCCCAAAATCTATTCATCGATTTCAAAGCCACATACGACAATATTTATAGAGAAGAACTATACAAAGACATGTCCAGTTTTGGTATACCGCCCAAAACTCGTCCGTCAGTGCTCATTTAGGGGCGGAAATAAAATCAGCGACACATTCGATACCAAAAAACGATTTGGGCAAGGCGACGGGCTGTCATGTAACTTCCTTAACATCACTAAAACACGATCTTCCATAAATCGGTGAAACTGAGGGGTTTTTTAATAAGAGCGCTACAAAAGTTTTTTTTAAATAAAACAAAAACGGTTTTGGATATCAATGAAATTCTTTATTCCTGTTCGATGCCATTATGTATGGAACTCGATTTCGTTTGCATGGGCACCACGAGCACACTTGCAGAAGTCCAGACGCTGAACCCAATTTTCGACGGTTTTCAAGCATAAATCGGCCGATACTGCTGCAATTTCACGTTCGATATTCGTACGAAGTTCATCAATCGTCGCTGGCTTGTTGGCATAGACCATAGACTTGACGTAGCCCCACAGGAAATAGTCTAACGGCGTCAAATCGCACGACCGAGGCGGCCAAGCGACTGGACCACTTCGTGAGATAACACGTTCTCCAAACTTGGTTTCCGATCAATTGATTGTGGCATTCGCTGTGTGGCTTGTGGCGCCGTCCTGTTAGAACCACATGTCCTCCAAGTCCATATCATCCAATTGGGGCCAAAAATATTCGGTTATCATTGAACGGTCGCGATCCCCAGTCACAGTAACGTGCCGGTCTTGATCATCATGGAAGAAGTACGGCCCAATGACGCCGCCGGCCCATAAACCACACCTAATCGTAATTTTTTCGGGATGTAATGATGACTCATGGAGTACGTGTGGATTGCTGCCTGATCAATCGCGCATATTTTGTTTATTGACGAAGCCATTCAGCCAGAAATGAGCCTCATCGCTGAAGATGATTTTTCGATGAAAATCCGAATCATTTTCAAGTTGTTGCTCAGCCCAATTCACGAACATACGACGCTTTTGGTGGTCAAGCGGGTTCAGTTCTTGCGTCAATTTAATCTTGTAAGGATGTAGGCCAAGATCTTTTCGTAAAATTCGCCACAACGACGTCACGGAGACACATTTGGTATTTCTTCAACTGAAGAATCAGCGGCAGCAATATTCTCGACACTACGGCCACTTCTTTGTCTCACTGGCGCGGGAGCAATTTGCACTGTGCCTGTGGATTCAAATTTCTCCACTAGACGCTCAATTGTTGTTCTGCTAGGATGATTATGACGACCATGAATTGGACGTAGCGCTCTTAACGTTGAGGCCACTGACTCCGAATTTCGGTTGTAAATTTTAATAATTTCGACTCGTTGTTGGATTGTATATCTTTCCATCATGAAATGGCAAACCTTACTGAAGAGAAATGTCAAAAGAGCGGCATGAAATATGGCGTCGTTTGCTGTCCCTGTCGCTCAACTTTTGTAGCGTCCCTGTTGAAAAACCCGATACTTGCATACGTCTACGATCTTGCCATCGTTGGCGGGACTCAACGTGATGTCATAGCCATGTCTGCTGTATAGAGAAAGAAGCGGCAAAAATGGGTTTAGGTGTAAATGAGTGTAAGACCAAGTATATTTCCTCAAGACGTTGGACACACAAAATCGACTAATTGGACGGAATATTACCATTGACAGATATAACTTTGAGGTATTATACGACCTTGTCTACTTCGACTACGCTGTTAACTCCGACAACAGCATCTCGTCAGAAATAAAACGAACCGCTGGGAAAGCAATTTTGTAGTAAAGTCCTCACTAGAATTTATAAAGATAACCTATACAAGACCCCGATCATCACAATCCTGGTCTACGGCGAGGCGCTGAATCATGAACCTTATAAAAAGCGGACCAAGAAATCCTTGATCGTTTTAATCCGAAAATTCTTCGAAAAATCTTCGGTCTTGTTTGAGTTGAAGGGCTAGGAAGACGAAGATTCAACCACAAACTATAAAAGATGTACATTGACATACCCTACGGCATACCATTCCGAATTGGACGATTAAGATGACTAGCACATGTGTATAGAGCGAATGGACACCAATAGTCTGGCTCGCAGTTAGTACCACTGACAAACGGACCTCAAACATCTTGAGTGCGCAACTGGAGGCAGCTAGCTAGGGCAGGTTCAATTGTAGCTCACTTAACTAACATAAGCTAAATTATTTCCCGTCGTTGTCAAAACACCCTCAAACTTCAAAGCGCACCTAGTAAAAATGAATTTCATCTCCGGTGGCTCTGAGCCTCAGTTCGCACATCTACTCCACCGTACGACCATTGTTCCATGTTCGATAAGGCGAACGCTTAAAATAATTGCATGGCTACCATAAAATGATAGCAACAGGATGTCGTCTTTATCTATGAGTTATAATTTATTGGCCTGTAAAAGTATATACCAACACAATACACCAATACAATACCCCTAACGTAGATGCATAGCGAAGGTTACAGCGTTATTTTACGTCACGGATGATAAAACCGATTATTTCAACAGAAAGTTAGAGCTAAACAGATTAGTCAGCCACTGATATACAGTTCCGATTCAATTCTATTAAACACCTGATTTGGAGCGGGGCTAATCTTTATGTTCGAATACATTAGTCATGCCACACAGAGTGGCTCGGGAAATGCCATTGCAGCAATCAGTTTGTCAAAGTTTGCCGAATATCCCAGATATTGGCTTATCTACCCTTTTATGGCATCCAACAAAATATTAATGTCAGAGTTATGTTTAAGTAGGAGGCAACATGTGGTGCAATAAATTGAATAATATATTCCAAATAATTAATTATCCTTGCTGTGGATTTGATTGGGTTAAATGATTAAAAATCGATTGCCTTTGAAAGCATTCAGAGACAATCGAATGACTGTTCCACTTTGAGTTGTCCAACCGGGTGACCATTTTGAGTTACCAATGCGTGTGCATTCATTAAATGATTCTTTAAGGGTGTGGATGGTGGTAGGTTTCTTATGCTTTAAAGGCATAGAGGTATTACGTACTTTTTCGTCTTGCTTTTGGAGACCTCTTTTTGTGCAAGCCAACGATTTTCACGAATGAAAATGAATCCCAACCAACAAGCCTCTCCAATTTTCCCGACCCCTACAAACTGCCTCCAGCTGCACACTTCAATTTGGTTGCACTTGGTCTTTGGTCATTCAGGACCTTATTGGAGAAGCGAGAGCTCTTCAACATCCCGCACAGATGGACGAGTTTGGGCGGTATACCAAAACTAGACATGTCTCTGTAGAGTTCGTCTCTAAAAATGCTGTCTTATGTGGCTTTGAAGTCGACGAATAGGTTGTGGGCATCGATTTAGATTTGTTGGGTATTTTCTAAGATCCCCCAGATTTGAAGAATTTATCAGTTGTGTACTTTTCTGGCAAAAAACCACACTGGTAAGGGTCGATCGGATATAACGACGGATAGGATCATTTAGGCGATGTTCTGCTGTAGTTGGCGCAGTTCAGAGGGTCTACTTTTTTGTCGATTTGGCAAACAATGCTGAGGTTCCATTCTTTAGCTATACATTCAACCAACAAACTTTTCGTCTATGCCCAGTACCAAATCATCTCTACCGGCTTTATATAGTTCGGCAAGAAGCCTATCTTTTCCGGTATCCCTGTTAAGCTTAAGTTTAGATCTTGCTATCATCACTTCACTTAGGTCGGGCGACTGGTAGTGTTCGCTGTTGTCGCCAATATTGAATGGTTCGCTCTGCTTGACAGCGGGACATTGTTCGTCATCGCCATTTAATTGTCTGCAGAATTTGTTCTTCCATTTCCTCAGCAACAAGTGTGTTTCAACTACGATATTACCTTCTTCATCTCGGCAGGATTATGTTCGTGTCTGTATCTCTAGCTTTGAGGTCTTAGATTTTATTAAAACTTGTAAACTTCTTTCATAGAGTCTTCGATCACGCGCTTTTCTTGCTCTAAGACGGTGATTTTGTCTTCTCGTTTGGCTATAGAATTCGATGACAGCTCTCGTCTTCATCTAAGGCTGCAAGTATCTGTCGGTATTCGTCATCAAACCAAGGCTTTCTTGATTATTGGCTCAAGAAACATAGCAAATCAGTTGACATCGTCGCCATTGTTGTCCGTCATTAGATTCTGGTGGTATGTTGTTAATAGAGAGGTTAATGGAAACGCTTTCTGCGAAGGTCTTTGCGGTCTCTTGCGATTGCACTCTTTCAACATCAAATTTGTTCACAGTATTTCGATTAGAACATGTGAATGCAAGAACTCTGTCTTACTAGCTCAATTCTACTTATAGATCAATCAGTACTCTCAAAAATCATTAAGTGAAGCGGAGATATTTTCAAATGGCTTACACTAAAATTGTATTGTATTCAGTCCCTCACTCTTTTGTGGTTATTTTCGACGAAATACCTTTTTGACAGATTAAGTCCCCCTCTGCTGAGAATGCTGTTTCATTTAAACAAAAATTCTCAGCAAAGATATCACAGTAAAACATCAGAGGGTCCTGTAAATGAAACTCGCCTCTCATTGCATCCTTAGTGGCGACGCTATGAAGCACGTTTGTAATTTACCATTACAAAAAAATTGCGACCACAAACATAAATTCACTAAGGGCTGACCTATCACAGACGAATTGCTTCGTACGATCAAGTCTGTAACTTTTCGATTCCAAAAAAATGAATTATTCGACCATTACAGCTTCTCTCTTAATTTCGTTAAGTTTCGTCCAGTTTTTTCCACTTCTATATGAGATACCCCTGTCATTCTCTCCAATCAAATCCTTTAAACCTTCCATGCTGATCCCATTCATAAAAGCATAAGTTTGATAAATTACATGCAAATCGAACAGACTTTCGAACATGAATCGGTGACAGGCCACCAAAAACATGTCCGCCCTCACCATCAAAAAAAAAATTCCATAAACTCAAAGCCGCTATAAGTGTTGGCAAATCCAGCTGCGGTGACATCAAAGACATCAACGGTTAATTCTGACACATTATTAATCATAACGGTTCTTTTCGCAACCAAAAATACTTTACATGCAAACAGACATTAATTACTTAATCTATGGTTAAAAAAAAGGCGTTATGATTAAACAAACTTCAGGTAGAATAAATAAAGAGCACATTCAGGCACGTTTCGGTGGTAGAATTTTGTTTTAGCAACTAAATCTATTTTTCGCTCATTGGTGCACGGATTAAATCCGAATTATGTCTATTTTTTAATAATTTGTTTTTGTTTGATGTCATTAAGCGTTTTTTCTTATTTTTTTTTTATCAAAGTCATCCGTCCTTTGGTGTTATCGCGTCGAACACATTCTTTGCGCACACTATGCGGGCAGGTTATGAGTTTCGAAGACCTTGCGACCGTTATCGGAATTAGAGAAATAAGGAACAGTCAAATTTGATTATTCGCTAATATTTGGTCTAAATTTAGGTGCCGATTTAGCCACCGACTTTAAACCAATCACCGCCGGCAAACTCTCATAAATCATGTGTTCGAATGAGCGTTTTTTTTTTTAATCGGTGAAGGTGGGTGGTTTCTTTCTACCGCTTTTCCAAAAGATTGACATTTTAAAACTACGTGTTGAGGGTATCACATTTTTTGGCCTAAGGAAACGTCACAAACGTCAATATGACTTCAAGGTTGATTTGTTGTACAAAGTGCGATGAAGTTAGTAAAGTTCCAAAAATAATTACACTTATCGATCACCGGTAGTTTATCCATCATGTTTACGTTTTCTAGCGAATGTAGACATTTATAATCCAGCGCGTGGTTTGGATTGATTTTTGATTTTTTTTAATTGGAAATATCATGCTGTCAGTTGGCACTGTCAGTCGTGTTTTTCTGATAGAGGGCGATGTTGCCGTGTTTACTGTTCTGCCGGGAGAGTGGGAGCATTGTCAACTTAAATTTAGTCGACGGAAATTTTACAATCCTTAACGTAATAAACTGAGTCCGTAAATCCGTAATTTTACGGACGAATTGCATAAGTTTCTCTTAATTCCATCAACAAATTAGTTGAGAAGATTTTAATTTAGTGTAAGAATTTCCTTAAATGGACACTAAGCCTGGTTTTACAATGCGTGATCATCCCAGTTTCGGAATTAAGCTCGAGTTAACTCGAGAAAGTAGTTGTTCAGTCAATTTGAATCCAGAGTTAACCTCGGTTTAACCCAGCAAGTTTGTTGAGTTAACCCTGGGATTAAATGATCACATGCTCTTGACAGTTTTTTTTTACCATTTCTGTTGACATTTTCATAAAATTTTTGGGAACAGATCTCAACGGCTCAAAATTGTTCTAAATTTTTAGCGATAAATTTTTTAAGAAGAAATAGAAGACGAAAGCATTTTCATTTGTTTTGGGGGGAAAGGAAATCAAGCAGCACGTAGCGATTGGAATACCGGTAGCAGAATTCTTTAGAATTGTTGAGTGGCCAGTTTGTACATTTGATCACTGGATTGCATTAAGTCAGATGGCTGAGTGAGTTTCCATTTCCTTGCCAAATATATCAAGGGGTAGAATATGAAAAAGGACGGGCTCAGTGGCGCGACGGTTAGTGCGATGAACTGCCGCGCGGAAGGTCTGGGTTCGATTCCCAGCCGTAGCAACACCTAAATGATTTTTCACTAGCCCTCCTCTCGTAATGATCTGACAAATCATCCGAGTAGTATCAATTGTCATGAAAAGCTTATCTTAACTTAGCCGATCGGATTCGGCATAAAAGAGGAGGTCCCGCCATCGTGCAAAGAAGTACACATGCACACATGAATGGTTGTGAGAAAAAAGCTAGGCTCTGGGTACTTACGAGCCTGTTGCGCCAGAAAAATATTTTTTTTTAGAAGATGAAAAAGAATGGAAAGTTTTGCTGAGGGTGTTGTATGAAGTACACCACCGACGCGAAGCACAGAAACTCAGTTTATAGCTATTTCAGCTATCTCTACCGCTGTCGACCGTACTACTACTCCGTAGAGAAGTATCGATCTTATAAGCGAGTTATAGAGACAATGCGTGATACGAGCCAATGACTTTCTTGCATGAATAAAGTGCGACTATCGCTTTCTGGATACTGTCTGTTATGTTCGGCTTCCAGTTATGTTTCCTGACCAAAATAAGTCCCCGGAATTTTGCTTTGTCTGAGAAGGCTAGTTCGATTCCATTTAGTGACGGAGGGTCAATGTGAGGAGTTTAATATTTCCTAGTGAAGAGTTCAATCTTGAGGGGTTGATTTCTTTAACACAACAAATTGCCCGATTGGAAAGTTTGTGTAGTGCATTTTGAAAAAGTCCGTTGAGTATGTTCAAGCTCTTCCCTGAAACAACGGCATCTTCGTGGCATCCATCTGCTTCCAGGGTGATAAAAGCGTGTTTTCTGATAAGTTCCAGGGTCTAGGCTCCTTCTGCTTATTCTAGTCGAAGAAGCACCCAGCTTTGTGATGATAATCTTGTTGTTTTATAGCAAAGTCAACATTCCAAGTGAATTATCGATTTTCAGACACGTAAGCGCTTTAATGATCGCTCCCGAGTTCACGTTGCTAAGAGCACCTTTAATTTCTAGGAATGCAACCATAGTATACTCCCTTGGGGCTAAATTCCTAAAAAAGGGAAAAGGGCTTATTTTTTTGGAAATGTAAATAAGTCCTGCGGTTTTTAATGCCTTGTGCTTGTGGGGCTTTTTTTTGCATGCATCCAAACTCGCAAACATCCAAAATCTAACTCCCCACTTATATTAAAACTTTGCATGCACCAAGCTTGAACAGAATGAAAATTTCAAATTGCTATAACACCTGCAGGTGTTAATGCTTTATGGTGGCAGGGCTTATTTCCATTTCTAAAAGTATTTAAGCACCAGGGTGGCTATTTCTTTTTTTTTGAGAATTTGTGCCCATTGGGCTTAATTCCGCGGGTGCTCCTTGCAGCACAGTGATTTTTCGATACTCCGAACTCATGTGTGAAGGTCTGTTTCTACAGATCTGCCCTTGCAGTACGCATGCTATGATGCAGATAGCTGATTTACATCAATGCTACTATGGAGACGAATATTAATCAATTTTTGTATGGTTTTCAGAAGGTCTTTCGGACTCATGTGAGAACTTTTGACCGGTTTGGGTGACCGTCCTAATAGCATACTTCACTGCCCTCAAAAATCCTTTTCATATTAAAAAAAAAATATAAAGGTAAATTTATAAACGCTATAGTATGCCACATTCACGTCATTCCTAGAGTAATTTGTTTTTCAAAATAATCGAAAAAATCGACACCCCAAATGTTGTATACCAACCCTTATCAGAACATGTGTAGCTATAGCATAGCGTTCGCAAGGCTCATTGTTTTTCGTAAAAGTAAAGCTCTTCACAAACAATGTTATCACTGCGACTCATGTTTGGGGATACAATTTTGTTTGCATGCCACTTCACGTAGCATAGCAATGGAAGCTTGTTGTATTAACACACACAAAAAACATTGTTTCACACACAGGCTCCGACAAGAAGGCTGCTGCGTGTTCAACTATCTTCAATGTCAAAAACCATAGCGTTGAAGGATCGCAACAGTGCACTCGATATGAAAAGTGCAATACAAACAACCCTCGAGTGGGCTCTATTCCGATGGCGATTGAAACAGCAAATAAATTGGAAAATTTTTCATTTGTGATGAGTTTGACCACTTGAAGTGTTATAAATCTATTTATATCACAATAGGGTATGAGTCGACATCAATCGTGTACTAAAATAAGCACGAGACCTAACCTACAAAGCTTTCCGAATCAATGTGGGTGACTGAGAATACCTAGAGTAATGGATACTATTTTCGAGCACACAAATGACGGCCGATATAGAATATAAAAACAAATTAAGATAAGATTAAAAAAGTTGTATACCGTTTAGAAATTTATCGATAATGTTGATGTGTGGGTTTTCTGCAATAGAAAAAATCAACAAAACAAAAGTTTTTTTTTGTTTATGTGTTTTTTTCTGGGCGCCAAATATCTTGATACCTATCATTATTCTTTTTACAAGTGGTGGGTATTCAACTGGAAAACAGTTTTGCACCCTCTGAACAGGTTTTAAACGGGTCTTGGAGACATTAGCGTAGCGAATAGTTTTGCGCGAACATCGTTGAAATGTTTCTTGTTAATATTATTATAATCAACACGAATTTTGACTTTGAAAAAAGGATATGAAATTTATAATGGTTTATCTACAGTCGTCCATATTAAAATATTTGCAGTGAAATTTTACGGAATTGTGAAAAATAAAAATTTAAAAATAAACCCTGGTATTTTTTCTTTTATGTTCATAAGTACTTTCTCATATTAAACCTCAAATGTAGTCTCCCATAATATTTTCATTGTATTGTCCTTGAAAAAGGCGTTCAAAGTCCATAAAATCTTTATGAAAACGTTATCCTTGTTCTTCTGAGTATGATCCCAAGTTGTTTTGAAACTTTTCTATATGCGAATGTAGCGTATGTACTTGCATCCTGCAACCCATAATTTTAAAGCTTCTCAACATGTTTTCAAGAGTTAAGGTACTTCTCGACTTTATTTTTACCTACAAATCCAGAAACCAATTTTTTTTCAGCACTAGTTAGCAATTTTTGGAATTCTTTACTGGAAAACATTTTCTTAATTTGTGGACCAACAAACTTAGGAAACAATGCTTCTTTTTAAATGAAAAAGCTGCGCTTTAACGAATTGTTTCATTAGCCCAAGTTTAATATTTAAAGGTGGCATTAACACATTCACAGATTCAACAATAGGTTTACATTTGATGTTATGTTTTCCAAATGAAATTCCGTTCTTATCGACCAAAATCGATGAACATAGTGCTACTATTGCACAAATAAATATAACACGAATGTTTTGTCTAACCTCCTTGCAGCCCCATTGAAAACTCCACTACTTAAACTCTTGCCCCGGTATTAATAAACACTGATTAACTAATCAGAGACTAACTTTTGACATTTGCGATGTTCAGCAGATACACACATCGCCAAGCTCCCGATCAAATTAATGTCGGAAAAAAACAACGCAGATGGCTCCCATAGGGCTTATTTCCTTTTCGAAATGGAAATATACCCCGCCACCATAAGGCATTAACACCTGCAGGTGTTATTGCCATTTGAAATAGGAATTCTATTTAAGTTTGGTGTATGCAAAATTTGAATGTGAGTAGGGGCCATTTTCATGGATTTGGGATGTGTGTGAGTTTGGTTGCATTCAAAAGGAAATAAACCCCACAAGGCATTAATAGCCGCGAATAAAGCCACATGGGGCTTATTTCCGCTGGGATTAGTACATTTCACCGTGGCTTCGCAAGTATGAAAGAATATTGTAGTACACTTAAAATATATGAAATAAAATTACAAATTACAAAAATTTATTGTGTGAAACACTGTCATGTTTTCATGTTAATCGTCTTCTTAGTAACACAAAGACGTATGTCAAAATTTGATAATTTTAGTTTTTCTGTGATTTTTGTGTTTTTTTTACCACTTTTTCATTTTATTGAGTTTCATGAATAATTTTGTAAAGTTCTGACTTCTATTCTACTTCACTTAGGCCGTTTGTCAATTGTGTTAAAATTTTAACCAGTGGATACATTTTGACTTGAGTATGGTGACTAGAGATTTCAGATCTTTAAGCTGCACATCAGCTCGCTAAAATGTATCCAGTGGCTTATTCTTGACATTTGATATACCTACTGAGGGGTGACAGATATGGAAAGCACCTACAGAAATGTCAAAAATTAGCCAGTGCATAAAGTTTAACACCCCATTTAACGCAATTGACACACGTCCTTAGAGGTACAATTTTTTGTCACAATAGATAAATTCTATATTTTAAGTAAGGTGGCATACCCATCCTAAATCGTAAGAAAAATGTAGTTACGTTCTTGTGTCACTAATGCGGGGTGGATTTTTTAAAGTTTCGATTAAAATTTTAACACTTTCGTAGTTTTTTTCCGGGGGTACAGAGTGGGCAACTGAAAGAGATGGAAATTTATTTTCGTTGTGTAATATAACTGCTTTTTGTGGAGCTATAAATAAATAATTGCCATTCATTGGGAGCGCATGGTATCCTAAATTTCTTCGAAAAAATGTTTGATGTTACAATAAAAACAAAGTCTATCTTCTCTTGTAAAGAAACGGAGAAAATATCTCATGGCGATTTCGTTGATAAGTTATTTTGACATCGACAAGCAAATTCTATTGTTGTAAGTGAGGACCATAAAACTCAGCTTTACTTTTCGGAAAATTTAAATCTTTAATAAAATTATTAAAATCTTATTCGAAAATTAGATGGAATTTTTGTTGTGGTGGTAAAAATTATTCTTCTTAATTATTTTCTGTTGAAGTAGGATGCAAAAATAGCAGTAGTTAACGTGGTCTCTTGTATCTCGCCAAATTCCAGGTACTGCGAACTTTATACTCCTTTTGTCACCTCGGTATCAACCTAAAAGAGTCTAAGAATTCAAATAAATATTTATATTCCACTGAAAACTGCTTGCCTTCTTAACACCTTTTGGAATTACTGCGGCAACATGTTGAGCTCATGGCTTGTCTTGATTTCGAATAGGGCATCAAATTGGGCTTCAAAGGCAAAGCAGTTCACTCCTAACTTTATCAAATTTTACATACCGAACTTTAATTAATTAAGTACCACAAATAAACAAAATAATTTTAGAAAACCTTGCTGATGTTCGGTAGGATACTTATTGACCGGAAATTCGCCGGATTGTTAAACAGCATAAGGTAAATGTCCACAGCTTCAGGGGGTAAGTGTCGAAGAACATTTATATAATGGATATACTATCGACTCACGCTGATTTATTTTTCTTTATTGAATAGAAGATGATTCTGGCGTTCAACCTTCGATATTAACAGGGGAATGGCCCCACTTTGATCGGACTCGCCGTGCCATGAATTCAAACAATCAATTCACCCTAAAAACTATATTCGGACGTAATACCAAATATAGAGATTCATTCCTTAACCGAACCACATGAACGTTGAATCCTTTACCAAACTTAATCTTTCGTCATTATTAGAATTTTCGGGAATTTAATACCAACGCATATCGGTATCTCCACTCAGTTTTCTAAATACACACACTGTTCTCAAACATTGTAAGGGTATTCATAATTTATCATGTAAATTATCCAATTGGAGATTTTACATTTCACGAACTTCAAGTACATTAGCCTGTTCTTGCATAATTTTAGTCAAGATACAGAATGGAAGGCTCACCCCATTAGTCATGATACTAATGTTACTCACATTTTTCAAGATCCAATCCATTTCTATGAATATATCTAGGGTTTTTCTAACTTCATGCTAATCCACTTTGTTCTTGTATTTTCTGGATATTTAAATTCAGTGTTCAGTTTCTTTTTTTATTTATTTTTTTAATTTATAAAAAATGTGTCGTTGATAGAGTTCGTTTTGGATCTACTTTGGGTATCTACTCCGATAGACTGAGGTTGTTGTCCACTGTGTCGGCCGTCGTTTCCATTTTTATTTTGCCTATTCTGTTGTGATGTATTATTCTGTGGATTGGACTGGTAATTCGGTCTTTGATGCCAGTTATTATTGAAATTTTGATTTGGTATTGATTGATTAGATATTTTATTGTTTATTGTATCTGTTGGTCTGCTGATTATTATTAAAACTTTGTCTATTGTTGTTTCGCCTACTCTGGTCTTTCGTACTCAAGTGCTTGTTGTACTTATTACCTGAAGTGTAATCTTTATTTTTTGTAATCTTTATAACGTAAATTACCTTGATCCTGTCCAATAAAATAATTAAATATACTAGCTGACCCGCGAACGTTGTTTTGCCATATAAATTATTTCTAGTGAATGTTTTGGTTGCTAAACAAAAAAAAAAAAAACATATCAGATGGTTGAATATCGATCCCATTCCATCTTTAAGTAAAATATGCCCAAAGAGTGGACGTGGCTAAAAATTTTACGAAGTTGTTACATAGAAAATCCCAATGTTACTATACATTGCGTACATTTGAAATCGATGAAAACCTTCTTCTATGGATTAGAAATTATCTTTCGAAAATTTCAATTCACGTTGTTTTGGGCGGATTCAAGTCTGCAACTCACCAACTAAATGCTGGTGTTCCTCAAGGCTCAGTTTTGTCTCCGATTCTCTTTCTCGTTGTCATCAATGATCTCCTGTCTGCAACTTCCAATCCAATTCATTCCTTCGCTGATGACAGTACTCTCAGCCTCTCATATTCGTTTTCAGGTCCACGTCCTCATCTTCGCATATGTTAAGCTCATTGAATTCCGACCTTGACAGCATCATCAAATGGGATAAATCTAACATAGTCGAATCCAATGTTTCCAAAACACAATTCTGTCTTCTGTCGTTAAAGAAAAACCAAAATCTAGAGCCATTATCCATGAAAGGCACTTACGTCGAAGAAACCGAAAAACGTTCCATGCTAGGTATGTGTGTTAGTAACAACTTACGTTGGATCGTCCACATATTCCAAGTCGCTAAAAACGCAGCGAAATGTCTAGGTTTCCTTAATCGATGTAAAAGCTATTTCACCCCTGCTGATCTGAATGCATTCAAAACCAATGTGCATCGGTATCTCATTTCTTCTTATCCCGAAATTCCTTAACGGCCACACTGTGCTAAAGCATATAAAGGGTATTCACAACCCCTTGAGTGCGCGCAAATAAGAAAACGCCCCCAAAAAGTATGCACAGACATGATATATGGCTACAATGATCACTAATGTTTTGGCGTCGAAAAATCTGACTAATATTCGTTTTTTAATAAAAACATCTCAAAGAAAGTTATAAAAACTTTTTTTCAACGATATTACGACACTTTTTCAAAATTCTTAACCGTTTTGCAAAATCAACGTTTTTGTGAAAAGTGAGCGAGTCAGTGATCGGATTTTCAATTTTTTACACTCGTTCTGCTGGGAGCAAGGCCGAGAAAATGTGCAAAATTTCAACTTTCAACATTAAACTCAAAATTTAATTTTAATTTTAGCCATTTTGGCTCTTTCTGCCAATCTCTGGGTGCGCATCTCGGGGGAATGAATATAAGTCAATGAAAGTATTTTGCGTATCAACGATATTGCAGAAATCGGTGGACAATTTTATACAATCAGTAATTTCATGGACAACAACTTTTCCATTACCAGTATCTTAGAATATTGTTTTGAGAATGTGTCAGCGGTTGGATCTTGTAGCATTTTGACGCGCTTTGTTTTTATCTGAGCTTTTTCAACATCGTTGACCGTGGAATATCGGAAAGTGTTTGATGTTATAAATGCGTGATTAATCAGTATTATGCAGTTTACTCTCCCAATAACAGAAAATAAATCTGCGTCGTTTGATGGTAAAGTATAGAAGAAGGTTTGCTATGACAGTAAGTATTAATGACAGTAAAAATTGTTATACAGAAAACATATAACATCAGAACTGAAAGGAACACTCAATTTATGATATTTATTACAGCAGTGTTTGTCTAAAATCACCTGAGTAAAGCCCAACCAATAATTATACCTCTATCGGCAGTAAAATTTAATTTTCACACGCGATTGTTTCTGTAGACCTTATGTAGTATTTGTGTACGGAGGTTGAGCATTTTTCAGTCGATTTTTTCGGTAGAAGACTTTTAAGACATTATGCAGGAAAATTGATAAGCATAACCGAAGTTATGATGGCATAACTTCTAAAAGGTTGTTTTTAAGCTCCGGAGATATGTGTACATGCACCATGGGTTAAGGTGTTTCGGTAGAGCTTCGCACGAAGTTAATCCGATGCATAACATGTATAGAGCTTACGAAAAGGATTAAAAAAAATGGGAGCTGTACGAAATCCTTTCTATTAGGTTATTTTTAAGCTTCAGGAGATATGTACAAATGCACCATGAGTTAAGATGTTTCCGTAGAGATTCGCACAAAATTAATCAGAAGCATAACAGGTATAGAGCTTACGAAAAGGCTTAAAAAGGGGAGCTGTACAAAACCCCTTCCATAAGGTTGTTTTAAAGCTTCCGGAGATATTTGTAGTTGAAGGGAATAAGAAGCTATCTCTCAGACGTGGCCAGAGGGATAGGTATAGGTAGTTTCTCGGGACTTGAGGGGTGGGAAGGCCAGCCTTTGCCTATAAAAACCGGCACGTTTGTGGATCGAGGTGAATCTATGCTGCTGATGAATATTGGAAACAAGTTTTAGTAAGCGGTTTCAGTGGTGTAGACATCGGTTTTTCCGCTTCTTATCGAATCTAATCTTTTCATATTAGAGTCCTTTTTAGTCCGTCCGTGGTCAACATAGAGTAACTTTCTTCTTCTTTTTTTTATATTTTTTTGATTCTAACAAGAACATAAATGTTTGTTGAGCTGGGATTTTTGGAGAAAAGGCAAGACCCCCGTCCGACGAGTTGAGCATAGCAATCGCAAGCGTGCCGCGCCCTCTTCTCCATCATCGAAGATGCCTCCGTGGGTTACCTAGACTCACAACAATGCAATGGCTTAAGATGTTTCGGTAGAGCTTCGCATGAAGTTAATCCGAAGTGTCACGTATAGAGCTTTCGAATAAACGCTTAAAAATGGGGAGCGGTACTAAACCAGCATTGAATAAAATCCCTAAAAAAACTTTTTATGCCAAAATCTCCAAATCATTTGTTTCTCTCTTTTCCTGTGATTAAGATTAACACAACAAAATATGAATGAATGCACTTTTAGCCTGACTTGTATATTCAAAGACAATAGAGAAATCGCTAAGTTGTTTTTGAATTTTTATCTATTTTTTACCAATTAATGAATTTCTTATCTTGTTCAAATTGTAATAACCTTTTACTTTTTATTTTTTATTGCAATTGAAAATGAATTTATTTTTAATTAAACACTGCAAATTTATTTACTTTGTGTATAGGGTTTCACTTTTCCTAATCTTAATCAAATATCTCCAAAAGACAGATGTTCAAGTAGTGAATCATGCGATTAAAAACAGGATGGTTGGTGTTGCTTTTGTACAGCTCTCTCGTATCTCCTCCTCGCAAGCTCGTCCACTCTTTTTTTTACGCGCATTACACAGCGCTGCACTGTTTTGTTAGCTGCCCAGTACTCGTCACGTAGACCCAATTTACATTGAACGTTGGTTTCGGCGTTTGTTTTAATGTTCAACGATCTATGCTACTCGACTTCGTCCCAGGTATCTTGGGATCTCCAAGGGTATGTATCTAGCTCTCAACATTTTGGGTACAGTTTCAAAGCCAGGTTTCCCCACATCGCTTCTATAGATGGTTCGCCTACTTCAATTAAACTCGATGCTCTGCCGTTGAGTGTGGTGATGAAATTCCGACATGTGTTTGGGTCTGTTTGAGCATTTGTAATGCATTTGGTTCTCCTCGCTGCATTTTCATTTCGCCGCTTGACAGCTGCTGTGCGGAATTGGATATTTGCTAATTCCATGATCGCTCCCTGTGCTCACACTTCTCTCGGCAGATTTACCACAAGGAAACTTCTTTGGGTCACTATTGTTCCATTTATTTACACCTGTTTTGAAACAAATGAACGACAATATCGTAGTACGTAGTACCGTAGTTTTCTGACGAAATTTATAGACACATAGAATTCCAAGATACTTTAAACGGAGCCAATGAATCAACAGAATCATGTAGGTTTTTCTGGTCATGTAGATTTTTCGTATAAATAATCAAATTGTGATTTCAAGAGCGGGCGTTCTTATTTAAATATCTTATGTTATGTACGCCTCAATACTGATATGATAGTGATAATACTCCATATTATTGGAAAACTAAAAAAAACATTCAATTTTAAATTTCTAAACCTAAATCGGATTCTATTTTTGTTCCATTGTGTTGTTCTAAAAATAACTTTTGCTAACTTCATATCAGTTCCACAGATAAGACCCAGATACCAAGAATGCCATGCCAATAAGGTTCGGTTTCAAGTAAACAAACAACAGAAACAAAACTATCTGACTGCCTCGATTGGAGACTTTGGATACCTACCAAACATTTAATCGTTAAGATTTCGAAATATGTAAAATTATTATCACCCAGAATGTCGTATAACAAATTTCTAATCTAAACGGAACAAGTGCAAAATCAATTTTTGATTTATGACGGTTGCGATTAGTCGCATATGGATCATCTAAATGGCGTTTAACTTATCTAAGGAACACGAGGTGCGGTGATTAACAGCAATTGGTTATTGTTAGCCTGCATGGGTATTTATGACATTCGCAGTACTGAAAATTACTGATATAGAATTTAATAACGCAATTGTTTCAAACGCTTCAAATGTGTTTCGTTCTGGAAGAAGAAGTACGGAAAAATGATTCCGCCAGACCAATATCCGCATCAATCAGGGGGTATTTGGTGTTGGTGTATCTGTTGTCGAGGAGTTGTTATAACGGTGTTCCTTGTTCACACATTCTTACTTTCCTTTTTAGGAGTAAGAAAAATAACAATCATCACCCGGTGATGACCATATTCAAGCCCGCAACGCAAACGGTTACAACCAGTATGAACGTCTACAAGCCCCGTGGTAAAATTCGACCAATTACATTAGTATGCATTTATCTAGATTTTTTATATCCCGACTTATACCTGACAAGAACATGTACCATACTACAACCATGGTAGACCCAGAAGAAACCACTCAATCCATACCGTGCGTCGGCTGCCTGAAACAGTTCAGTTACGGCAAAGTATATCGAAGACCGGTAATATCTCGTCGTCGATCGTGTCCCCGGCTACCAAGGTGAGCACAACCGTTCACACCCAACTGGGTCAAACGTGTCATCCCAGGTTGGTTTCAAGGGCCAACGTTATACATCATATGATTGGTCGTCCTAATCTCTGAAACAGACGGAGAAGTGACCCCTTCCGACAACCTAGCAGCTTAGTCAGACCTTATAAGAGTGGGTTACTTTCAACGCCCCTTCGACAGGGGTGGCGATGCCCGACGCCGAGTCGGCTATGAATCTTTGTTGAGATTCAGGACGTGGTCGTACGTTAGAAGCTTGTCGCGCCTTCGATTTTTTTTTATTAAAAATAATCGAATCGTAATTGATAACATAATCCTACCATCTATATCGTATGGTACGTAGGTAATACTAAATATCCATCCATATTGTATTTCTTAAAAAACGGAAATAGACTCCGTAAGGCTTATTTCTCTTTCGAAAGTCCTGCGGCTGTTAATGCCTTTTGCTGGTGGGTCTGATTTCCTTTGCATGCATTCAAACTCGCACGCAAACCAAATCCAACAATGAGTCAGAGGAGAGGGGATTGCAGGGGCATCATGTCCCAACACTGATATTCAAACTCAGCATACACCCTAACTTGAATAGAATGCCAACTGCAAATGGCAATAACGGTGCAGTGCAATAACCCCTGAGTAATTAAGCCCTGCTGAGCTAAACTTCCAAAAAAAGGAGATTGACCCGCAGGACGGACTTCTTTTTGTAAATGGAAATAAGCGCGGGGATTATTTCCTTTGTTTTCATCCAAACCTGCACGCAACCCTAATCCAAAAGTGTACCCAAACGGGGAGGTTTCAGGGTTGCAGAATTTCTCCCGAATCACATTCAAGCTTTGCATACACCCAAACTTGAATAGAATTTAAAATGACAATAACAGTAGCGGGTGTTAATGCTTTATGGTGGCTGGCTTATTACCCTTTCGAAAATAAAATAAACCCTATGGGGTCTATATCCTTTTTTTTAAATAAGGCTACACGGGTCTAATTCCGCGATGATTACTGCACTGCACCGAAAACAACAGCAGCGACTGTAAATGTTTTTTTTGTGGCGGTACTTATTTCCACTTTTAAAAGGAATTAAGCCCCTAGATTAAGTGAGTAAATTTAGACCCTGTGGTAATCCGTATTCCAAGTTCTTTTCCTGACTTTGAACTCTAATCCTGACCTAACATTTTCTGTCTTTAAGCCCTCAAACCGTGAGAGGATTGGTCCCTCAAACCGATCTTCATTTCATTTCATTTGGCTTTTAAAATTCAATGAATAAGACGACTGACTTGTTCAAAATCTCATTATTATGAATTGGACGAGCAATAGAGGTTATCAGTGATTGGATTATGTGCTCAAACTAATTATTTTTATGAATATTGGAACCAGTGTCTGTGAGTTACATTTTGGTGTTTCTTGCTCTTGTTCCATCGATTCCGGCCGATCTAGAGCTCAGTTTTTTTTTCAGGTTAATTAGACAAATTAGTAATAAAGCCCTCACTCGAACTATTGAGGAGATCATATGCTTTTAAGACCCTTATCACCGCAGTCCTGATATACGGCGACGAAGCATCGACCGTTTTAAAAGAGGATGAAGTGATCCTTGGTCGGAGGTAAAAGTGATCCTTCACAAAAAAAACTGAGTAATGTTTTAACTGTAGAACAATATTAACCTCTGGCTTTATTAAGTACTGCTAAACTGAGCCAAGGAAGACAGAAAACAGACAATCACAATCACAGCACGATCCTCTCTATATTCTATGACCGGCAGATCAGCTCAAATCTTTTATGAATTAACTGAATTTGTCAGAGAAAGAATGAATTTTCCATAAGGTCATCCTCAAGTCCTCTTGTATTTAATTTTTGATGAACGAATCAAATCCATAATTACACACCGTTACCTTCACCAAAAAATTAATTATTCCACGTATTGCTGTAATTTTGAAAACTAATCCAAAGTCCATCACAACATGCAAAGCATTAAATCCCTTGCCAGGATCAGGTATATAATGTCTCCCCTGTGCCAAGATTCAAAATGAATTTCCTCATCTTTTCCATGTTACAATCCATGACACCAAAGTAGAACACAAATGTCAACATGTCAGCTAACTACACCGCAGAATATTCGCTTCAGGTTGGTGAAGATAAATTTCCCATACAGGAGATGGGATTGGGCAAAAACAAATATGAAACTGTTTCAGCCACTGGCGCCGCCAGAATCATTATCCTTGTACGTGTATACGTACCTGCATACATTACACAAAGTTTACTAAACTTCCGCATTAGCAAAGTTTTAACGTTCTATCTATTCGTCTGTATGAATTTCGCATAAGATACGTGACGTGAGGATGGTAGCGAACAGCAAACAGAACTTATTTCCGGTATGTGCGGCGCAATACCAATTTCCATATGAGTTTGAGAACCCCTTAGATATACTCTTCTTCGTGTCCTTGAACCGCATAAAAACAACATTTCGTTTTAGTCAGATTAAATTAGAACGTTCTTAAAAAAATCCCTCTCTCCATCGCCAGGATCTACTAGAATTGGGTAATTCTGCAGAGGAAATGCGAGTGGTTACATACGATGTCTCACACTCATATATCCAACGGCAACTACATTGGTTTCTATGTGCAATGTTCGTCCATGGCATGGCACACACCGAGATTTTCGTCCTCGAATTACCTTACTGTGTGCGGGTAATAGATTTCGGCAACATCTCTTCGCTGTGTGCTCACGTGATGGAGATTTCAATTTCAAGCTCATAAATCATGAAAACGTTGCTCAGCTTCTCATGAGCGTAAATCGATGAAGTGGAAATTAAGACGTGCAAGTTCTGGAGTTAGTATTACCGATTATGTGCAGAGGGTGGACATGTGTGATGGGGTGGCATCAGGCAGATGATGTGCATTCGTAATAAAATTAAGATGACATACTGAGAACATACAAAACACATGTATCTGGATATTCTATCAACCTATTGGAAAGGACTAAAGATGACATCGAATGTCGGTTTCGTTTTGAAATTTGTAAAACTATTGTGCTACGCGTGGCTGCACCCTATGCCTATAAACAACGCGAAAAAATCCTTACAAAGCTTTTGAAAAATAATTCATGAGTTATATTGGTGCAAGCTTGAGAGTGGAATGGCACGAGACTGATCAAGCTTTGAATGGCTCCATACCTCTAGATTGGTATATGGAGGATCCGTCGATATTGATAGATGACATACAATTGGACGCATGTTGGTAGGCGACTTAAATATGTTGCTAAACAAAGTGCATACAATCTATCAGCTGATCGGTATAGCTCCAACATGAGCTCACTTTGGTCGAATGCCATTAGCATCGATGTTATGCACCAAAAAATTGACAGATCGTTGTGAGGAAACTCTCTAAGTGAGATTAACAATTAATCCATTTTCATGGAGTTTTCATAAAATGATTTCGAAGTGTTCCAAGTGCTCATTTTCATTCGCTGATGCTATTAATACACCCTCGATATATACGTACAAAACTTATCGTCTAGTGGCTTATTTTTAAGTCTAGGTTATTTTGACACTGACAGCAGCTTTTTCCATTCGAAATCTTGACAGAAAGTCAGTGCCATACCACCGCGGAACGAAATGAGTCGCTTTACGCTTGTACAAAGTTGGGAAATATTGAAAACTTATTTCCAAAGTGAGTGCTGTGTAGCCCAAACAATGCGTTACTTGAAAAGAAGATTTGGACGAAATGAAGAACCCACCGTACCTGCCCGGGAGATCTCGGCAAGTACAAACTGCACCACACAGCAATATCAATTCAATAATTTCAGAGGAAAATATTTCCAGCTTTTCTTCGTTTAAGTCTCCGGGATCTGACGGCATACTACCACTTATGCTACGGAGAACGCGAGACCTAACAGTACCACGGCTGCGTCAAGTTTTATAGGTGGTTAATACTTAACCACGTACCTTTCTCGTAGACATGAGCTCGAGTAATGTTTATTCCGATGGTGGGCAAATGTGGCTACGAGACCGCGAAGGACTTCAGACTAATCGGTCTAACCTCCTTTGTACTAAAAACCCTGGAACGTGTTATAGAAATCCACACGCGAATTTTTCTAAAAGAACCTTCGTTATCCAAATTACAGCACGCCTACCTCAAGGGCAGATCTACGAAAACAGCTCTCCACAAGGTAGTGCAGACAAAAAAATCCTGACACTACAAAGTATACACTCTAGCCTCCTTCTTAGATCTAGAGGAAGCTTTCAACAACGTCCATACTGGAGCGATTCTTAAGTCTCTGGTCGAGCTGGGTATAGAAGAATCTATTAACCAATGGATAGCCTCAATGCTAGGAACAAGAATTAACCAGGCAACACTTGGCAATAGTCCATTTACCAAATTTGTCCACAGAGGAACGCCACAGGGCGGCGTCATCTCTTCTCTACTCTGGCTAATGGTTATGATTAAAATTCTAGTTAAACCATGCGAGCAACGGGTCAACGTTGTCGCGTATACTGATGACGTGGTGATACTAGCGTCAGGAATATTCCCCTCCGTGCTAAGCGAAATCATGGGGGCTTCCCCAGACAAGGTTAGCACCTTGCAGCCCAAGTTGTGGCCTCGGTGTAAGGCCGAGCAAAACTGAATTTTCGATATTCACCAACAAATCCAAAATATCTGATTTCGCCCTCCCCCGTCTAAATGGCCAACCACCCACACTATCTACCAGTGCTAGCTATTTGGATATCCTGCTTGACCCAAACCTTAACTGGAAACACAACGTAGAACATAGAGTAAGGAAGGCGTGTTTTGAATTCTATGCTTGCAGCAAAACCTTCAACCAAAGATGACCTTGTGGATGTGCACAGCAGTGGTATGTCCAATTTTCACATACGGCTTACTAGCATGGTGGCCCGCATTAAGTAAACCTCACAAAAATAAAAAAAGAGCTGCAAAGAACAGCCAGTAAAGGCACCACAGGCGCACTGAGGTCGGCGCCAACAGTTGCCCTTACTGTGGTATTGCATCTCTCGTCTCTCGCCCCACGCATTAATGATACCGCTTTATACAGCCCAGCAAGACTCAAGGAGTCAGGCTGCTGAACTGCAAGGCCTTATGGCCACAGTAATATCCTGGACTCGTTACCAAATGACATGGTCACGTTTTCAACAGACTACATCACACCCACACTGAGCTTCAAGAAAGTCTTCTCCGTAGGTTTTCCTACCAGAGTTCAGTGGAAAAGAAACGAAGTAGTAAAAGGTTTCGATACGGTCTACTACTCCAAAGGATCTAAAATGAACTGTGGTGTGAGGTCTGATTTATCAGTATCATACCGGTTAAGGGATTCGTCAGCGTATTCCAGGCCTGCACGCAAATGAGGCGTCATACTAAGAAAATGCAAAATATTAATACCCTCATAGATAGTCAAGCGGCCATTAAGGCCATCAACTCTGCTATCATATCCTTCAAGTCGGTACAAACATGCCCACCTGGGCGAATGCATCAGGATTACACTTCTCTGGGTCTCAGGGCACAGTGACATTGAAGAAAAAGATTGTGTTTACCCCGCTAGGTAAAGTTAAGGCACAAATCCACACACAATTCCCGAAGAAGGCCGATTCCTTATTGTAAATGTTAACAAAATTGTATCATATCAAGGAAGATATGGCCTTCCTACGACAAGAACCCGCTCAGACATCGTAAGAATCGTTGCGATATTCATAGGACACTGCCCAATTGGAGACCATGTGGCCAAAACAAAGATTCCCCAAATGCCGCGGATGCGCAAACACAAATGAGATAGAAATCCTCTTCCATTTCATCTGTAAATTTCCAGCACTAGCAAGAGTCAGATTGCGTGCATCACACCAACCATTCTTCGAAAACCTTAGCGACATCTCGGGTAAAAGGATACAAGATCTTATCCCTTTTCTAAACCTCACAGGCTGGGTCTACATCCCGCCTGTATCACATCCACAACAATCATTTTAATAAAGGTCACGCGAGTCGTGGTAACAAAAAGGCACATAAGTGCTACTTGGGTTCATGCTTAACCTCCACTTCTAGCTACTTACCTAGTATGCTAGCAGCGATTCTCAACCTGTGGTCCTTTTAATGGGTCCGCGGTGGATTTTCAATATAACATCAATAAGTTCTCAATATTTCCCAACGTTGTAATGTGCTGTGTAGCCCAAACAATGCGTTATTGGAAAAGAAGTTTTGGCCAAAATAAAGCACCCACCGCATGACCATCCGCTTCGTTATCGCTTCGCACTTTGCTTCGCAGTTAGAGCAGCTTGAATTGGAGAACGATTTTGAGCGAAAAACAATCTTTTCTGGCCAGGTACATTTTCATCTGAAAGCCCGCACATTATTGTCGAGCTACGTTGACAAACGAAATTGCTTCATCTGGTTCTCTGAAAGCCCGCACATTATTGTCGAGAAGCCCATGCATCCTCAGAGTACGGTTTGTGGAGTGGTGGCAACATTCGATCACTTTTCACCGAAAATTAGGAACAACGTTTCGGTCAACTGTGGGCGTTACAGAGCCATGTAAACCGACTTTTTATTGAAATTGAAGACATGAATTTGGACAACTTCTGGTTCATGCAGGATGGCTTGCAATGCCGCACGCCATGCCACACAGCTTACGCTACAATTTATCTTTTGCGCAACGAATTTCTAAGTCTTATGTCACAAATCAGGAGACGATTCGAGCACTTAAGGCCAATATCACCCAAGCAATCCGTGAGCTACAGCCTAAAACCATCAATAAGGTCTTGAAAAATTTAAGTGACAGAATGAGCAACTGTTAGGCGACACAGATGTATTAGTTTGTATGGTATTCCCGAATTCTGCCATCGCTTTATAAAGCTCTCGGCGATGGATGCAATCATACGCGGCCTCAAAGTCGACAAACAGATGGTGTTTTGACTTGAAATACGTTAGTCTTTTCTAGGTGTAATTTTTGTCTTTTGGCAAGCCACACACTGCGTTGTATAGGAACTTGTATGCGACATTTAGCAACGATATGCCTTTTTGGTGGTTTGGAAATATGAAGCTGATATTCCAGCTATCGGATATGTTCTCATCTATCCAGACTTTGTTAATGGTTTGCTGCATGCACACTTTTAAAGCAACAGCTCTGTAAATGAAGATTCGTCCTGGTAATCTATCAGAACCGGCTGCCTTGTTGCTCTTCAATTTTCTGGTGGTTGATTTAACTTTTGGGAGGAAACGTAACCACATCGTTGACTGGAGGTGGGCTGGTTTCTTGCCGTGCTGTCTGAATACACCCACAATTCCCTGGGCATCAGTGACTAGATTGCCTTTTAGCCTGAGTTCCTACTTTGCTTTTGTTTCTTGAAGAATTGACGGATGCTCTTCTTCGGTTTCCCTAAGCTGGGAGACTGCGGGCTATCTTATTTTCCCACACTGAATTTTCTTTTTTTTGTTCATCTCCTGATTCGATACATTTCCAGCACGTCTTGATATGCGCCTCTGTCATCATCATAGCACAGATATCTTTTCAATCTGGTAGCTATTGGCTACTTCCTTGATGATTTTGACATTAATGCAGGATAAAGGCACAGCTGGAAGTCTCTCACTCAGTTTTGGTTTGTTGGCTATGGCCAACACTTCGGCTTTCTATGGCGTCCATTGTGAGTCTCTTTTATTCGCAAATTCCATATCGTCGTTCTTCTTTTTTTCGTTTAGCGTTTTCGTTAACTGTAAAGTAAGTCCAAATTCTTGTGGTTAAGCCTAAGCGTTCATGAGTCATATACATCAGCCTTTTGCATAACAAGAACAAGCTTTTAAGACCGCCAAATAGGAGACATTGGCTCAATATTCCAAAGGTATCTCTAAAATCCAACTTGGCAACAATCTTTAAAACATCACCCTCAAAAAAATATCTCAAACACGTGTATTTCTAAGTCAAATTTAAAAAAATCAATTTAACCGAAAAATTCCCATTTTCTTTCAGATATTAATGGAAGGATCTTTTGAAACCCTCCAGCGCTACAGTCAATCTCAGCCGTCTATTTCAATCGTGTACGTGGCAAATGCACAACCTCGAGTGCGAGAAACAAAGATCCGACTACTATGCAATTAGACTTTATTGGACGTGATTTGTTTTTCGTCCTGTACCAGCAGCTCCAGTGGCAAACAACCACTGTAACGGGTAGCACAGCCTTATCGAATCGTAATTTCCAATTCGATTGTCAATTACCGAGAGCCAGCATCGATCTGCATGCATCATGGCGTTTTGTATTTGGTCTGGTGGTACTGCTGCTAATAGCTACACACCTGCCGGTGGCTGAATGCGGATGTCGGGTCCAGGATAGCGAGGCATGTGAAGCCATATGCATTGCAAACAAGACCACCAACAGTACGAATTGTATAATACGAGCATTAGTCCTGCTACCGTTAAGCAATGTGTACGAAGCTTCGTTGGGGCGGGTGTTGCCTGTGTTACGAGTGGCCGAGGAGAAAATCCGCGAGGCACAACTAATTCCAGCGTCGATACGATTCGAATGGATTTCGCAGGACGATAAATGTGATGCCTCGTACGCACTAATTAACGCAATGGATGGCATTCTGAAGAACTGTTCGCATGTCATCTTTGGACCGGCATGTGATTATCCTTTGGGTAGGTTTGGCTTAGAGGGGTTATATCCTTGCAACTGACCGCCGCCGGCTTTAATGATTTTCTCCACTTTCAGCATCTGTTGGCAGGATAACGAAGTACTTCAACGGCGAGGGCACACCCCTGATATCTGTGGGTGGAGCGACCTATGACTTTGAGAAAAAGAAGACGTCATGTAGTGATGAATTTTACATGCTCCTGCGGACGGGGATTGTGAGTTTTCAGTCGCTGTCCAAGTTGACTGTAAGGGTCATGCACAAGTATGTACGTCAGGATAATAGTAAAGGAAATTTCTCTGAATCGATTGTTTTCAATTTTAGATTTAATTGGGATACGGCTGTATTTCTGTATGAACGAAACGGACAGCAGAATGTTGTTGGAATGAACACTTGCTACCTAATGATGCAGAGCCTTGCAAAGCAATTTCGTCATGAGAATAAGACATTTTCACAGTACCTAATGGATTCGTCTAGCATGACAAATCTGACCGCTGATATGGAGAGGGAAATCGGAGTACACCATTCAGGTTAGTGAAAACAAAAATAATTTATTTGACTTTCTGCAACCACTGTTAGAATGGTTGTTGTATGCGGTAGGTTCGTAAGGGTTGGTGTATTCGCTTTTAAATTTGTTGGTGGTAGGTGTGTATATATGCTACAATAAATCATCATTTATGCAATTGTGAATGGGACGCAATTCGATGTTTTCTAATAAGGGAAGCATGGGTAATATATAATAAAAATTTAGATTAACAGTTAAGAAAAATTACGAAATAGGGTGGTGATGTAGTTATTGTGAATTAGTATTGCAGATGTCTTTGCTTATATGCATACTTAAACATTTTTTTTTGGATAATTGTCTGATCTCACTTTTCTTTTTCTTAAATGGGAACAACTGTAGTGAACCAGGTTTATTTTCGGTCATAACTACTCTCTACCCGTTGTTGGGAACTATCTGCAGATTTCGGAATCAATCGAATCATTGTCCTTGAAAGGTACTGTGATTAACTTGATTGCAGTTAAGTGCCACGCTACCATAGTAAAATCGAGAGTGTGAAAAAGGAGAAAGGAGTATGGTAATTCTCTATGAGCTAGCCCACCCCATTGCTAAAAGGAAAAGGTTTCAGCGTCCATGGCCACCGCTTCGCTCTACTTGCAATGTCCCCCAACCTGAGAGAGGGACAAAGCGAACCCCTGAGGAAAGTTGCCTACCCCTGAGTATGTTTTATACATGATTACCTGTCGTCCGATCCCCAACTAATCCTCTAAAATGCATCTTACATAAAAGCAATATTTACGAGAAAATGTAGCGAATGAATGAAAACCTCGACCAATATCAAACCAAATAACGGGTGTTTTGTTTTAGAGGTTGGTTTTTCAAATAGAGAAAAAACTGACATTTTGTGGTCAAACCGGACAACTCTAATGTTATTTATGTTCAGTTTGGTCTGCCATTTCATCATGAAAATGAAATGACAAATGAACAACCCTTGCAAAGCGTGCAAATTTAATTCGAAAATAATGGTTCAGTTCATCAGAGCAATTAACCATGGTTAACCATCGATCGTTTTCACACTACGCTTATTCTATGTGACAATACGCATCCGGAGAGACGTCGAACAATGCGCACCGGAGAAACAATTGCCGCTGCAGAGCAAAGTGTTGAAGAGGAGTTGAATGAATCGATTCGCCACCGTGCACAGCAATTGGAGCTTTGTCCATCAACCTTATGGAAGATTTTGCGCAAAGATCTTGGCCTGCGACCTTACAAGATCCAGCTTGTGCAAGAATTAAAGCCGCGAGACCATGCAATGCCTCGTGATTTTGGTGTATGGGCCGAAAATGAAATTGATCTCGATACTGATTTTTATGGCAACATTTTGTTCAGTGATGAGGCTCATTTTTGGTTGAATGGCTACGACAACAAGCTAAATTACCGCATTTTTAGTGAAGAGAGTCCACAGAGAACCCTTGAGACGCCATTAAATCCACAAAAAACTGACTGTTTGGTGTGCTTTTTGGGATGGTGGGCCACACTTCTTCCGAAATGATGCTGGAGAGTCAGTTACCGTTCATGGAGACCGGTATAGAGCCATGATAACCGACTTATTTGTTCCCGAATTGGATGGCATGAATGTGGATGAGATGTGGTTCCAACATGACGGCGCTACAAGCCGCACAGCGCAAGTCACAATTGATTTATTGAAGGAAACATTCGATGAGCGCATAATTTCACGGAATGGACCTGTCAATCGGCCACCAAGATCGTGTGATTTGACACCATTGGATCATTTTCTTTGAGGATATGTGAAGTCACTCGTCTTCGCCAACAAACTTGAAACGTTAGGGGACTTGTAAGCCCGTGGCGCTGTTGCCGACATACGGCCCCAAATGCTCGTAAAAGTGGTTTAAAATTGGACCTCTAGACTTGGCTTTATTCTAACCAGCCGCGGCGGCCACGTGCTCGAAATCCCATTTAAAGATTAATGGCATAAAATTATCTTTCCGATAAAGCCAAATTGATGGACATTAAAACGAATTTCTTCTGTTTTTTTTTTCAATTCGAAGTCTTATGCCTCTCAAAAAAACACCCTTTACAAGCATAATTTCAGAAATAAGAATTTTCTTATACGTTATAAACAAATACGTGATTTCATTTACAAAAATAAAAAAGCAACTTAGATACAAGCACATGGGTAACAGCTAAACTAATTTAATGGCTTAATATAAAGGAATTATTGTTTTATAAAACTAAAACCTCACTAATTTAAAGCATCAAAAAAGATTTGTGCATCAGGTTCAGGTAAAAACACAAAACGTAAGTAATTTTATTAAAAAAAACTAATTGTAACTTAAATTGAAATATAAAAACAAATGAAAAATAAAATTTCCTATAAAACTTTTTTTTATTTTAATTATATTTTCTTATTTTATTACTTTTTTTCTGAGTTCTGCTTTACAAATTATTTTTACTTTTATTTTATATTCTCGCAAACAATTTTTTTTAGTTCTTCTTTCTGTCTACCTTTATTTAATCCTTTTATCTTTTTCTTTTCTTTTCATTTTTTATTATTTCAGTGTAATTTGATTGTGAATGTTTGTCTTTTTTTTTCACAATTTCTTCTTTTCAAATTCTTTTTATTTTTTTGTTTACATTTTCGTTTCAGTGTACTTTACGTTACATATATATTTTTTTTATTTTTTTATTTTTTATTAAATTTTTCTCAATTTTGTTCCTTACTGTGCAGGTCAATTTGTACAAATAATGCACCGGGTTAAATCCGCTCGAAATATTGTTTGAGCTTATAAAATCATATTACAATTATGATACAATTTTTTTTAATATTGCAAATTTTTAAGATTTTTCAAAAGATGTTTTTGACTCCATTTTTTGACTTTGAGCTGAGCTATAAAAAGCCTTTTAGTGTCTTAAGTCTAAACTCGACGGAAATTTAATCTTTCACTATTTCTGAAAAGCTTACTAAGAAAACCAGCTGCAACTTTTTGCCTGTTTGCATTTTATACATATTTTACAGAATGCAGCCAATAGAACGATACTCTTCAGGAATTTTAAAGTTTTTAGAAGTTTTAACGAATTTAGGCGACAGTTTTCTAGAAATATAGTTTTTATTTATTATTGTTTCTTAAACTTTAGTTAACAGTGCTTAACTTCGAATCTATAAACAAACCAGTCTTAAGCAAATATATTCTTGATAAAAACTTCAATATTTGAATAAAAAACATTCTTTCAGTTGTTTTTTTTTTCTACCAATTTTCGGGGATCTTACTCAAAAGAGGGGCGCGCTTTTATCAGCGGGTGAGGTATTCTCATTTCCTTTGTAGGATTTATGCGACTCAGTGGGATTTGGATTTTTTTCTTATGTCAAAAACAACCCATACCCTGGTATACGCGTACGATACGTGGCGTGGTTTTAGAGAGCGTGTGAGTACCGTTTGGGAGTTTTTGTTCCCATTAGCGCAAACCTTTTTTTTTTGGTTTATTGCTTTTAATTTTCGGGTATATGATTTGTCTTTTTGTCACTTGCGACAAACTGAAACCACGCGATAAAACTGTTCTACGGGGATAATCTCTCACCCCCAATTCGCGTTACGTACTTGTAAAAACAGACCGAGCAACCAACCGAGTGAGAGTTCCATAAACCTGTAGATCGCAGGATTTTTACCACAAAAATCACATTTTGGTCTAAAAATTTAATTTGTGATTCTTAGGACCTTTTGGGAAACAAATAATTAAACTTTGAACAAAAGTCTGCGAATAAAAAGGACGGCAACATAAAGTTCTTCTATATACTGAGCGAAAATAATGGCCGTTTCTGGCATTTCCAATACCCAATTCCTTTCCTTATTTGATTGGAAAAGAACAAAACCCTTCCATTGAAATTCCCACGGTGCTTTTAATCACAATTAGGGCATTCTCAAGACTTTTAACACGCGCGAATTATAAAAGTTAAGTATGGGGTTCGCAACGTGTATATGTCCACTATAGGACGCTTTTGTATCCTATTCAGTAGGTTCAATGATTTTCATTTGCTTCACTTAACCAAATATGGCTGTGAAAGTCATGTCTTGGAGCACGTACAAATTTATAGAGGCTGAAGCCTGACTCTTTGCTACATATATTGATATGAGTGCTGATGTTTAGAGACGGGTCACTTGTAAAGGGTGGTTAAATTAAAAAGGGCCGATGTTGAATGTGAATTACACCTAAACGTCAAGTTTTTTCCGCATTTTATTTTACATTTCTCAACTTCAGACCAACTCAATTTGAACTATGGAAAGATACACAACCCAGCAACGCGTTAAAGTTAGTCAGGCTTATTATGAAAATAAGCGTTCAAATCAAAATGCATATCGTGCACTTCGTGATTTTTTCGGTCAATTTAGTCGTCCAAACCGGGTCTGTAGGAGATGTGAAAACACCAGTGCATGCTCATACAGCTCGTACTGCAGAAAATATTGCTGCTGTTCGCGATAGTGTGGCTGAAGAGCCGTCCACCTCAACTCGTCGTCGTGCCCAACAATTGCACGTCTCACGCTCGTCGTTGATGAGCATTATGTACGCTTGCACCTTGTAAGCGTGTACAAGGTGCAAGAAATAAAGCCTCTTGACCATTTCAAGCGTCGTCGTGGCTAGAAATGGCAACAGTGGATGATCAATTTTCGAAGAAAATCATCTTCAGTGATGAGGCACATTTTCACCTCAGTGGATTCGTCAATAAGCAGAATTGCCGCATTTTGGCGAATGATAATCTAAGAGTGATTGTCGAAAAACCAATGCACCCACAAAGAGTGAGTGTTTGGTGCGGTGTATGGGCTGGCGGCATCATCGGGCCGTACTTATTCCAAAATGAGGCCAGTCTGGCAGTTACTGTGGATGGTGTTCGCTATCGTGAGGTGACGACGAACTTTTTATGGCCCTAATTGGAAGATATGGATGTGGACGATATGTGGTTTCAAAAGGACGGTGCCACTTGCCACACAGCTAACGAAACAATGGCTCTTTTGCGCAACGAATTCAGTGCCCGTGTTATCTCACGTTGTAGCGATGTCAATTGGCCGCCAAGATCATGTGATTTGACACCGTTGCGTTGGGCTTCTTTCTTTGGGGTTATTTGAAAGAAAAGGTGTACGTCGATAAGCCAACAATAATTCAAGAGGTAAAGGATGAGATAATTTGGCATATTAACAGCATAGAACCTCAATTATGCATCAGCGTTATCGTAAATTTGGACCATCGGATGGTGGTCTGCCGCCGAGGTCGCGGCAGTCATTTGGCCGATATTTTGTTTCGTACACAATTGAACCATACCAATATTATCATAATAAAAAGAAATGACAATAATTTCCCTAAAAAATTGTGTTTTATTCAAAATCAACATCGGCCCTTAAAATTTAACAACCCTCTAGTTTGAGCTACAAATCCATCGAGCTATACCAACGGCTATTAAAGGGTAATTTATAAAGGGCTTCCCATCTTAAAATTTTAATAAAACAAAGTGTGTGTGAGATATCATCGATATTATTTTAATTGTTTGAAGGCCTTTATGTATGGAATATAACATCTTTCAAATGTTCGCCGTGCCTTCTCAGGGCAACGTGCATCGGAAATGTTAATGTCAATTTCTCCTCACTATAGTTTATGGCGAATTTGCATATACCTGCGACTTTAGAAAACTTCTACTGCCCTGCCCAATGTTGTTCTCAAATAAATATTGATCGGCGTCATCGTGGCAGCCCAAAATTCACACCAAACACATTAATGATTCGACAATTTTGTTTGTGAAATGGAACTCATTGATGATGATGATTTTCCGACACATGTCCAGCCCGAAATTCGCACCAAAAATTGGTTCGACATTATCGTTTGTGACATTTCCATCTCCAGAAATGGAGCTCATTGCTGAATATGATTTTTCGACACACGTCGTTATCCAGCCCGAAATGCACACCAAAAATTGATTCGACAATTTTCTTTTTGACATTTTCATTCATTCAGAAATAGAGCTGATTGCTGATGATGATTTTTCGACACACGTCATTGTCCAGCTAAAAACTTACATCAAAAATAGATTCGACAATTTTGTTTGTGACAATTTCATTCATTCATCCAGAAATGGAGCTCATTGCTGATGATGATTTTTCGACACACGTCATTGTCTTTGGTCGTTTGGGTCTTGGGTCAGTTCAATTTTGTACGAGTGCAGGATCAAGTCGCAACAAGAAATTCTCCATGTTGTGGTCTGCGAAAGGCCGAGTTCTTGTGAGAGACGTGAAATCGATGGCCTAGTATATTATCAATCAAACATTTGTATAAAAAACATTAACATTGTCGCTTCTCGAATTTCCTTTTTGCTTTTAAATTCAGATACTTCTTAAATTAATTGACGGGACCAATAAATTTTCCAACCTGTGACTTCATACGTGGTCGATTGAACAAATGGAGTCATTACTGCACATAATTGGTTAATGAATAGTCAGACGATTTTGACATTTCACATGTCTTTCATTCAGATCTTCTGTATTCTTCTAAGGTAAAAACGACATTAATAGCTGTAACTTGTAATATTAAAATCGCGTTTCTTTTGCCCTCACTTGGAAGGTATTGTAGTGACAACTATTTAATAGACTAGATAACTTCTCTCCATCTTTCGTGGTTTACAAAACGTAGGCTTTTTATATCATCGTTTATAATTAAATCACTTTTATCTACCATTTTCATCTGTTTGCAAGGATTGTATTAAACAGCAAACGTATACATGTGTATCCATGCATTTTATAACACAAGACAACATTTGTGTGAAGGTCCTTAGAAAGCGTTAGAAAAAGATAATAAAATGGTACACCGATACATGTAAGGAAACTGAAAATGTTCTCAATTCTTATTCCTAGAACAACATTTGCAATTTAGCTATTTGCTTCAAAAGGTAACATGCAATCTTCTTCTTGAAAACCATTCAAGATACCATAAGCTTATTGATAATGTCAACTGTATGGATTTGCATTGAACAGGTCGGATCAAAGATACACCTTACACCAAGTTAAATATAAATTTAGTTTATTTCCATCTGTAAACAGACATTTCAAATCATTGAAAGGACGGCATTTCCATATATCGTTATATAAGTGAGTAGACACCGTGATTTCAAAAGGACCTTAAACGGGATTCACAAGTTTCTAAAACAAAACTTTAACCATTGACCTTTCAAATATAATGTCATCCCACTACAGAACGCAGATACGAGTACCGAATACAATTATCTACTGCGTTCTAATAATAGAAAATTTTCGGTGGATATTATCTCCAAAATATGCATTAGTAGGGATAGAACATTGATTCAGGTGGAAAATTAGAAATTTACCAAAAAAGAGTCCTCTGCCCTCCACAGCGAACTCTTACTTCCTATTTTATTAATTAAAGAATCCAGATCAGGGACGTTATGGACGTTTGTATCCTTTTTTGTTTGTCTACATATTTAGCCCGTTTGAAGTTTATTATTTCACTAATGGTACGTGGAAGGTTAATTGGAACATTCTAATTCTGATTCCAAGTTCGATGGTTCTTGTATTTTATTCTACCCGCTTGTTAATGTTGATAAATATCCCTGTTCGACGGATGTTGATTGGTTTTGGCATTACCGTCATTACGGCTGATAAATGATTGAAAAACTAATACAGTTTAGAGAACGGTCAGGTCTTAGGTTTACCGGCTTCATCTGTTTACGTGAGTCGTTGTCCTTTGTTAATGTTATTGATCTTCTTTAGTTCCGCTCTTGGAAGTTTAGTTTTTTTTTTTTCATTGGGTTAGGGTATCCGAAAAGGGATATAAGCCAGTCCGGGGATTTTACTTTCTTCTTAATGTGAATAGTTGGGTTTTACAACTTTTTTTCTTATCCTTTCACTTTGATGTGGTCACGTAGAAATTGTGGACTTTTGAAACTACTTATAGAGTTTGCATTTCTATTTCCTCCTTCATAGTTCCTTTTTGATTTTTTTTCTTTTTTCTTTTAAGCAACTTTGACATTTAATGTGGGAAAGCTTTGATTTTATAACACGGATTAAAATAAAATCTTATATTATAAAATCTTATAAAATCTAAACTTTCCCAAACCCAGTATCTGAGGGATAGATTTTGTAAATAAAAAAATAGACGCAAATAATAAAGCAACCATGCAATGATTACCTTTGTTAGTTCCTATTTAAAAGCATGTGATCTTGCAAAGAGAAGAAGAATGAAGGTTAGAGAATAAAAATAACTCTATGGCATTTGTCACTTTGACCGTCAGCGTCGCAGCAGTCATAAGGGTGGTTCGATTTGGAATTAAGTCGAATGCGACTAAACTCCTAACATACCACCCCCCTCGAAATTTTTAAATCGTTGATTATATGATTCCTGGTTTTCTATAACAACTGGCAACGGACGTAGCTTATCAATTGCTCGGTTAAGGATTGAAGCTTGCCTTTTAACTGTCACCACTCTTATATGTCCATCGGAACCAGGATGTGTAGAAATGACCATACCAAAGGAACACTTGGTTGAAGGGTATCTTTCATCAGCAATTAAAACCTTCTTTGATCGGTTCTGTTGTTTGTTGCCGCTTTACAATTTCTTGTAGACGCTGGAGATACTCTAAAGACTACCTCTGCCAAAAACTGTTCAAGCATTTTGCCAAAAAGCTAATAGCGGTATAATATTGAATCTTGAAGATGAGTATAATATGGCTCCGGCACAGCATAGAGTCGGTGTTTTTTTTGATGTCATTATTGTGTCTTCGGTAAGTAGGCAAATGAACCGCGAATTAGGTACCACCTCTATCTGTAATAGCAGAACTGAAAACTCCTCGCATGTTAAAGGGATTTCCTCCATCGTTCTTTTAATGTGAAACTTCACTTCACTTCACTTAACAGCCGCCTCCCATTTGCCGCCAAAATGCAGTGCTGCTGCTGGGTTGAAGACTATCGATGGTTAATCTATCGGCTATATGCTGAGATTCTTTGGAAGCGAATTTAATCAGGCTTCGCAATTCTGCATCCGATCCAACGAAATTGGCTCCACAGTCACTTGCAAGTGTAGCACAAATACCACGGCGACTAGTAAACTTTTTATCTACTTACTTACTTAAGTGGCGCTACAATCCGGAATGATCCTGCGCCTCAACCAACATGCCTCTCCTATTAGCCCGGTTTTTAGCTAACTACCTCCAATTGCGCATACTCCAAGTTGGTTGAGTTCGGTTTCTACTTGTGCGCCCCACTTAAGGCGAGATTCCTCTACTGCGTCCGACGTCTGGCTGGGAATCTTAGACTCTGCGAGCCGGAGTATTGGTGTCCATTCGTTCTACATGTCCTAGCCATCTTAAACGCCCAATGCGGAGACCAGGGGCACGTCGCTGTACAGTGCGTATAGTTCTTGGTTGAATCTTCCTCTCCATTGCCCGTCAACGCAAACGGGACCGAAGGATTTCTTCATCCGCTTTTGAGACGGTCCATGCTTTAGCGCCGTAGAGCAGGACTGGGATGATCAGGGTCTTATATAGGATCTCCTTAGCTTTACTACTGAATTGCGTTCTTAGCCCGAAGAAACAGTGGTTGGCAAGAGTAATTCTTCGTTCAGGCTTTTAGCTAAATCTGTTTAAACCTTCTGACCAAATGCTTTTAGCATCTACGACTACTTCGGTCCTTGTGCATCTCAGTCGTGGCAACACCAATACGCATGAAATGCACATGTTCGTTATATTTGAACTTCATTCGGTAAGGCTTCGATTAGACCTACAAAAAGAGTCCTCCGCAGGTCTTTTACATCTCTTAGAGTCTTATAGGGTGCCAAAATCGTGTCAATAAGACTTTATATAGTTAATATTGATGGAAATAGTTTCAATAGAGCTTTATCGAAGCAAAATTGAAGCCCTTAGATGAAGAAGGAAATAAGTAGTGCTATGCATAGATGGGAAATACTTGAGCTTAAAGTTTTTAAATTGTAACTTTGATTGTATTAACAATTCAGACAAGTACCTGAGGATCAACATAAAGTATAGATATACGGTTTTCTAAGGTCAACGTCTTTATATAGTCAAAGTTGTATGTATGAAAGTTGTATTTTCTGTAGATTAAAAAAAAAAAATTTACTGAAAATGTCGTTTAACCCCTTCTTCAACTAAGCGCTTCAATTGCTTGTTGGGAAGTTGTCTTTGTCAAAATTAAATACCTATTAATTGAAAAAATTGGTTAGCAAAATATTTATTAAATATGTACAACGATGTCAACATTAACATCATCAGATCTTTTAGGAATTATCAAAAAAAAAATATTATAGCCCTTAAAACTTCTGTTAATGTCGATGTTGATTTTTTATCATTTTTATTTAATCCAGTGTCCTTCAAAATACATCTTGGTGCTCCACATGCCTAATCTTCTACTTATAATTAGATTTGGAATTATTAAAAAAAAAAAAATATTCACACCCAATAAACTCAAACTCTCCCTTCTGTAATAAATCATCGCTAACGTATCTTTAATTGTCCTTAAGTGACACATTTTAGTAAAAGTTACCAAAGCATCTAATCGGCTTTTACCCACTTTTGCACACAATCGCCTTATGTTTTTGTATGAAATGCTTTAAAAAAAAACGCCTCGAAATCTCCTTTCAACTTCCTGTAGATACCTTTTGTCTTCCCATCTTGGCCAATATTCTCCTCATTATCGTTGCCATTATTCTATTGTCCTCCATTATGATGATAATCTTTCCATCATCAGCCCAGTTGCCTACGTTCTTCGTTCAGCCTGAATAAATTTTCAATTTTCTACTCCGCCCGCATGCAATTTTATTTTCTTCGCCAACAATATGCCATTGTCTTGTCGAAGTGCAATCTTTATGTAAACTTCATTAACTGGCTCCCAAGCAGAAACCCGTCTCAATTCAATC